>OY770131.1:11661146-13027293 GCA_963669345.1 Gortyna flavago | reverse complement strand
ATTACATACAAATTGGTAATGTGCACTTTTGTAAATTAGTAATGCGCACTTTTGTGGTTTGGTCATTGGGTGCAAGAGAAAGAACATCCCGTGTCCCGTATCAATTTTTTTTATAGCACATGAGTAATGATTTTCATAAGTCACATAAAATATGATAACTGAAATCTACTTACGGCAATCAGTTACTGGAATACAAACTTCTTTGTCATCCCTGACATAACCTTTTTTGCAGACGCAGTCGACTATGCAATATTTTTGGTCCATTTTTACGCAACCTGTTTTAATTCCTACATCCGTACAACGCCAAGGTCCACATCCACCATTGCTGCAGTTTGAGAGGACCTCGTTGTTGCCACAAGGTGGGGCTAAGGAAAAGATATAGGTAGGTATTTTAAGCTTCATTTCTACCGAACTCGTTTTATAAAGGCTATGAAACATTGACATAATATATATTACTAGTGTGAAAAGACCCTTTAAGAAGCCGTCACTCGGCATTCGGTATATCAAATAAAGTAACTTTCTTCAAACAACATATTAAGAAAGGTCTTTTATTAATTTTGGCGTAAAAACGTTTGCTTATCGGTGCATTCAAGACCTATGGCAAGCTAGACATGGGTGGTGTCACGGGATGCATATGGCGTGTTCACACTCGTATTGTCACGATTCCATTTAGGACCGATTGGTCGTTATTGGTCCTACCAATGAGGATCGTCAAACGGTCCTGGATGGAATGGCAATGCAATTAATATACTCTCAAGAAAAGTGTTTTGTTTTGTAACATAATAACATTAATAAATAATCGGAGTTCGCGCAGCTGAATTTTGGGCAAAAATATTTAATGTTTTTGCCATCGATACGCTAAGAAGAAGGAGAATGATTAAATCCCACTTACTGCATTGTTCTAGACGTACGCATTTCTTGACTTTAGGATCGTACACAAAATCGTCTTTGCAAACGCAGCCATCTTTATAACATTTGCATTCAGCTGGTTTGGGACCAGGACAACATTTGGTGCAGTTTTTGTCACAACCAGGTTTGGCGTTGAAGTCTCCACCGCAAGAAACTATAAGTATAACAACGTTACTTTGTTAACTTTTTTCATATTTAATTCCTTTAAAAGATTTTTTCAAAAATATATATCAAATACATCGAGACAGATAGGACAAGGTTGGTAAACAGTGGGTGCCTGAAGATGGACATCGTTATCGAAGCCGCCCTAGCAAGGTAAGGCAAGAGTGATGACTTTGATTCTTTCACATTGGCCAGAAATTGTAACCGGGACAAAGATGTTGAAGTTAATGAGAATTTTGTGTCATCAAAACAAGAATAGAAAGCGCTGACGTGACGACTTGGTTTCTTTTATGTCGCTGGATGTGCCAGAAATGGCAACGAAAAGAGAGAAGTAGAAGTATATGGGGGAGACCTTTCCTTAGTAGGACATAGAGGTCGTTTAAAGGACTTTTAGAATAACGCGAACATTATGTCATCGCTACTTACCACATTGTTTTGGTAGGATGCATTTTCTAGTGCTGTCGTCATATACGAAACCTTCTCTGCAATCACAGCCGTTTATTTCGCATATAGCTGTGCAAATCACGGGCTTTTTGCTATTATAGTTGGAGCAACGTCTTCCGCAGTTTTGTCCACAGCCTGATACCGCGTTTGGATCTCCTCTGCATGAAGCTGTTAGAAAGTAAAACCCGATAAAAATCGATAGCAATTTGGTACCTAACCAAGGACGAGCTGCTGTGCGTCCCTGTTACCTAACGTGCGATAATGATGCAGTCATTCGCGTGATAAAAAGACTTTGAAAGCGACTTTATGTCTAAGCAGTAAGGGTGGTTTACGTTGTATGACGTGCGGTTCCCCACTGTCAAAATTGTTTATTATATCAAACACAATATACAGGGTGGCAAGGTTACCACTGTCAGCATATGATTCTAGACCCGACAGCGTAGAAATTTTCGTCGGTTATAAAAAAAATATTTTTAATCGACGAAAAATTTCAAAGACGGATTGATTTGAAATTTTCGTCGATTCAGAATCATGTTCTGACTGTTGGTTGCACGTTGATGTCCCTACCACCCTGTATTTAATTCAAATCTCGGTCTAATAATGATTGTACAAAAAATATACAGTTATACTAAATTGATTTTCATAGATACTTACGACATTTTTCTTTCGGAATACAAATTCCATTAGCGGCTCGTACGAATCCCACTCTACAAGAACATCCTTTGATGCAATATGCGGGGTCAATTCTGGGACATGCTATCGGAAATCCTAATTGCGAGCAATTCTTCGGTTGACAATCGCTATTGGTACAGGCTGAATAAACTTCATCTTTCCCGCATACTGGTGCTGTTAAAATAATATTTAAATATCAAAATATGTACCTACTATAAATGACATTGACGTTATGAGTCATATTTATTTAACGATTATTTTGACTTCAGTGTAACGTTATTTGCCAATATATCATTTTCAGTTTTGTGATTATAACAAATGTTTAATTTATTTTTATTTTACCGTCATGGTTATCGCAAACTCGTGTACAAAGAGTACCTAAGTAGGTACATACGTAACAGAATACATTTAAAGGTCGTTTTATGTAAACTAATTTATTTAAACTTACACGTGGATGAGTCGTCGATATACGGATCGTTATTATTTTAACAGCAGATCCCTAAGCCACAAAGAACTGCCGTTTTAAGAGTTTCCTAAGTATTAATACGTATATTAATATATTAACGGTGTCGTAACTTAAGTAATTGTTGAAGCTACTGCTTCTCAGAAGAGCGTTTCTGTCATATTTTATAACGGACTTCACGAAAATCTGTAATTTTCACCCGTATTTGACGTTATAGTGTCCAAAATTGCTCTGTATTTGGACATTACGGCCGCATGTGGCGTTCACCGGTCTTTTAGGAAATCGTAGCTTTAGTGGTTAATTTTTATCCTAAGTAACTGCCTACAGTTAGGTTAGGTTATTGATAGTGAAAACGAGCATTGAACTCCTTCACACCTTGTAATGCGAAAAATGACGAGACTTATAATACAGGGTGGCAGTGGATTTTTCCATGGATTCAGTACATTATTCTGAAACTTCCTCCGATGAACGTTTTTCCTGGTTATTAAAAAAATAATCAATGAAAAATTTCTGTGTTAGGGTCTAGAATCATGTGCTGAATTCATACATACATTACAGTTTGCGCGTCGATGTCTCTGCCACTCTGTACTACTCTGTAAACGAGGAGGTTATTGACACCTCCTCGTAAAAACGAGGAGGTGTCAATAACCTCCTCGTTCGTTCGTTCGTTCGTTTAAGGAAGTCAGTCAAAAATCAATCGTATCCCTCCAAAATAAAATCACGACTCGACATGCCGGATATAAATGTGTTAGCAGACAGGTAGGTATATTAAAAAAAACTTACTGCAGTCGTCAGGAAGAACACATTTTCCTGTGTTATCATCATACCAGTAACCTTCACGGCAATCACAACCGTTATCTTTGCATTTTTTGTTGCATTCTACAGGCTGTTTCTTATTGCGATCGGAGCAATGTCTACCGCAGTTCACACCACACCCCGATACCGCGTTAGGATCCCCACCGCACGAAGCTGGAAAATTTATAACATTACTCTCTAGTGTGGAATTTCCCCTTTTGTTTGCACAAAATACAAAACAAAGTTACATAAAAAACTAGATATTGAGTTAACGTTAATGGAATTTGATTTTCTTTTAAGGATGAATAACCATGAACATGTCAAGAATAATAACGTTACAAAAACTCGAAAAAATTTAATGGAATGTAATATCGTTAATTGTCTATCACATACTTAAGTAGTCAAAATAAAAAAATAAAAGTCTCTGGAACTTACCTGTAGGGTGTAAAATTATCGGGAAATAAATAAACAGAATATTCTAGCATGGATAGAAAAAACAGAACTCTGAACTATGTACAAGTTCCTAGTATTCTAATTTTACAAGAAAAGACAGAAATATAAGATAGGAATAGGTAGGTACTCATAGATTTAATAAAAAAATAATTGGGTAAAAGTCTAGGTAGAATCTAGGTAGGTCTTCTGTAATTTTATTATTTCTATTTTTAATTCGCAGTTGTTTTTAAACTTAAGGCTATCAAATTAAACATAACTTTAAAATTACACATCATTGACGTAAAAATGTATCAGTCGTAATATAATAGTTTACGAGTACTCACGACATTTTTTTATAGGGATGCATTTTCCTTGGCTGTTTCTGGCGTATTCATTTTTACAGATGCAACTAGGTTTCCCTGGACAACGTGATGGATCAGGTCCAGGGTTTATTTGTGGCTGTGGAAACCCTACTTGCGAACAGTTCAGTGGTCGGCCAGCCAACGCTGGACATCGAGAGTAGATTTCGTTCTCTCCTTTACAGTTTTGTGCTGAAAGTAAGAAGGGATGAGGAATTGATGGTAAGTGTGCACTTTCTTATTGAGAAATGGTGTTAAGAACGCAACTGAGGGATAATATTAATGTTCTTGAGTGAAAGATACTGAAAAGTTACCTACTACGAGACCACAAAAAAAAAAATCTAATTGCGTAAAACAGTGAATTGTGTCGCTTATCACTATTTCTGACGCCTCGTAGGAACAGAAAAGCGTAATAAGTAAAATTTTCAGATTTACAAAAAACAGTCACTTACGACATTGATCCCTTAGTATGCATATGCCGTCCTCATTCCTTTTTTTTTTTTAAGGATGGGAAATCATCAAATGACCCCTCCCGCTCTGGGTGGAGCGGAAGGGAGTGTCAGACTCTTACTGACTAAAACCCATCCGTGTTCCTTCCTTAGCTCTTTATGTTCCGGGGCAGCGGTAACCCTTTCGGACAATCCCGCTGCCCCGGCAGGCTTCGGCCCTGACGGGCCCCTCCTTGTCTGCTGACATCTCTTTGAGGCGAGCGTGGAACACATACGCGCCGTCCGGCACGGGCCTGGTCCTGATCGGACGGCGAGTTACCCATTACTCGCCGTCCGCAGGTCCGCGCCTACGGTGGCCGGGAGTCGTCACGCGGCTCCCGACGCCCGCGTCTACCGCGGCGGCTGGGACGGGCGGCTCTCTCCGCTCTCTCCCTCACCCATCCCGCCACCTCCTTCGCTAGCATGACTGCTTCGCAGAAGGAGGTGACTGCCTCCCACTCCCTCTCGCCCCGGACCATGGCTTGGACCAGGGCCGGGCGCGAGAGGTCGCCGCCGCTGCCGATCGCCTCTACGAGGACACGGCGGTGCTCTGCCCAAGCGGGACAGACCTCCACCGTGTGCTCCACCGTGTCCTCTGGGCGATCCTCGCAGTGGTGACACCCGGGCGTTTCCTCCCGCCTGATGATGTGCAGGAACCTCCCGAAACATCCGTGTCCGGTGAGGACCTGCGTCAGGCGGTAGGTGAGGGCGCCGTGACGCCTCT
The DNA here is from genome assembly GCA_963669345.1 of Gortyna flavago. Lineage (NCBI taxonomy): Eukaryota > Metazoa > Arthropoda > Insecta > Lepidoptera > Noctuidae > Gortyna > Gortyna flavago. The sequence continues at coordinate 13,021,845 of OY770131.1, read as the reverse complement.
CTAGCCACTCCTCAAAGAGGGGCCTTACCGCCGCTATCGCGGCGTGCCCTGGTTTGCGACAGTCGCGCTTTCCATGCCGCCATGAGATCGCGCCGGAGGTCTGTCCGCTCCGCAGCAATTTGCCGCGGAAGCGGGTTTTCCCTCCGGCGTAGTGCCTCCGCGCGCCACTCATAGAGGCGCGCGAGGACTATTGCCTCCAGATCCCATGGCGGCAGTCCGGCAAGGAGGCTTGCCGCCTCGCGCGAGATCGTGCGGTACCCCCGTATTAGCCGTATGGCGACCACCTTTTGGGGCGCGTTCAGGTAGTGGGCGGCTCGAAGCCGCAGTGAACGCGCCCACACCGGGGCGCCATATACGGCCATGGACCGCACGACTCCCGCGTAAAGCCTCCGGCAGGAGGCGTTTGGCCCCCTCAGGTTGGGCAGGAGCCGCTTGAAAGCGGCCCCCGCCCGTTCCAGTTTGGGGGCCAAACGTCGGAAATGCTCCACGAAGTTCCACCGGCTGTCGAGGACGAGACCCAGGTATTTCATATGTCGTCTCGACGCCGATGTGAACCCCTCCCACCGTTAGTTGGGATCCCGATGGTGGCCCGTTCCGAAGCCCATGAAAAGACATGGCTTCGGATTTGTGCAGAGCCACCTCGAGACCCAACTGCCGGATCCTCTCCACGTCCTCATTCCTCACGTATCCATCAACACATCGGCATCCTGGCTGACAATTAGGGTCACCAGGGTTTGGGGGAGCCGCACATTTGATTACACGTGGGTCTACATCGCATCGTTGAGGCGGACAGGGGGCGGGGCATACGTCATACACCTCATTCAGTCCCGTACATTGAGCTGGTGTAAAAAAAAATAGGGTTATTATGGGCTGATACACGAAGTAAATACGCCAGGGCTGATAATGCTAAAGAGTAGCTCACGCACAAAAATATTCTTTGAGACTCCTGTCAAAAAAGGGTTGAATGGCTATGAAAATATGAAATCACTAGCTTCCGCGCGCGGCTTCGCCCGCGAGGTATGTCGATAACAACTATCCTATGGCCTTCCTCGGGATGCAATCTATCTCTCTGCCAAATTTCATCGAAATCCGTTCAATGGTTTAGGCATGAAAAGGTAACAGACAGACAGACAGACAGAGTTACTTTCGAATTTATAATATTAGTTTTTAAACATAAGGCTACCAAATTAAACACAACTATAAAATTACACATAATTCACGTAAATATAAGTCGTAACATATTTTTTTTAATACTCACGGCATTCTTTTATAGGGATGCATTTTCCTTGGCTGTTTCTGGCGTATTCATTTTTACAGATGCAACTAGGTTTCCCTGGACAACGTGATGGATCAGGTCCAGGGTTTATTTGTGGCTGTGGAAACCCTACTTGCGAACAGTTTAGTGGTCGGCCAACCAACGCTGGACATCGAGAGTAGATTTCGTTCTCTCCTTTACAATTTTGTGCTGAAAGTAAGAAGGGATGAGGAATTGGTGGTAAGTGTGCACTTTCTTATTGAGAAATGGTGTTAAGGACGCAACTGAGGGATAACATTAATGTTCTTGAGTGAAAGATACTGAAAAAATACCTACTACGAGACCACAAAAAAAAAATCTAATTGCGTAAAACAGTGAATTGTCTCGCTTATCACTATTTCTGACGCCTCGTAGGAACAGAAAAGCGTACCTAATACGTAAAATTTTCAGGTTTACAAAAAACAGTCACTTACGACATTGATCCCTTGGTATGCATATGCCGTCCTCATTCCTCACGTATCCATCAACACATCGGCATCCTGGCTGACAATTAGGGTCACCAGGGTTTGGGGGAGCCGCACATTTGATTACACGTGGGTCTACATCGCATCGTTGAGGCGGACAGGGGGCGCGGCATACGTCATACACCTCATTCAGTCCCGTACATTGAGCTGGTGTAAAAAAAACAGTGTTATTTTGGGCTGATGCATGAAGTAAATACGCCAGGGCTGATAATGTCAAAGTGTAGCTCACGCACAAAAATATTCTTTGAGGCTCCTGTCAATAAAAGGATTGAATGGCTATGAAAATATAAAATCACTAGCTTCCGCCTCAGTGGTTCAGTGGTTTAGGCATGAAAAGGTAACATACAGACAGATAGACAGAGTTACTTCCAAATTTATAATAGTGGTATTAGTATAGTATGGATGGAAGTATGGATTGTACAAATAATGTTCATTTTTAGGAAACAATACTTTATTTTCAAATGTAAAATCGTATTTAACATAACCGTAAAAAAAAGTGGATTCTCTCATGCATCACGCATTTTAAAAATACGTTTTTATCGCACAAGGTTCAGGCACTGACGTCACCCTTTATTACGACACTGATCTCTCTTAACACAAATACCGTCAGGGTTTCTCACATAACCGTCACCATATCGACAGCCTGGCTCGCACTCAGGGTCACCAGGTCTTGGAGGGGGCATGCAATCAATCAGTGTCTCGTCCACATCGCATCGACGGGGAGGACAAGGGGCGGGCAAATATTGTAACTATACTTCATTCAGATTCGTGCATTAAGCTGTTTTAAGGAAACGGGAATATCTCAAAATGGGTAGGTAAATTTTAAAAGACGTAGAAAAAAATACGACTCGACCACCAATTAGTTTGAAAATATGATCTTGTTAATTTAGTTACATCCCATTTTGACAGCAGTCATACTGATTTGGAGACGCAGAGTAAGCACGAACGAATGCTGCACTCCCCTGCTCAAGGTAATGAGGAATGTGAAGTTTTAGTCGGTAAAAGCCTGACATGACCCTCTAATCTTACCTAACCCTCGCCTCAAAAGAAACCCTCCTTGTGGGGAGTTTCCTGGGACACAATAAAGAAATAATAAACATGATATTATTGTTAAGGTTTTCTACTCACGACAGTCATATTCAAGTACACAGTTTCCCTCAGCATTTCGTAAGTATCCGTCACTACATCGACAACCAGGTTTACAATCACAGTCTTCTATTGCAAGACACGATACTGCAGCTATATTCACACCGCATAGACGGGGTGGGCAATTAGAGAAACATGAGTCTAATGTTTCATTCTTGGCGCAATCATATTCTGTAATGGAAATTAATAGTCTTAAAAAAAAAGATAATTCTTTTGATTTTGCTAAAAAAATACAAAAAAAGGTCAGCACGTGACCTGATCTTCACTTTCTGAATCGTCATAAACGAAAAAAAAAATCGGATTTGATTCGAGATTCAGAAATTCATTATTGGGATAAAAATTTTCGTTTGTTCGATTTGGACAACCACAACATAAATCGATTTACCTATTAAGTACGAAAAATAATAACATATGTACTTACTACACTCTTTCTCAGGGATACAAGTGCCAGCTCTGTTTTTAAGAAAGCCGTCTGCGCATCTACAACCAGGTTTGCATGCACTAGAACCAGGTTTAGGTGCAGGGGCACAAAGAATCAGAGCTTTGTTGATCCCGCATTCCCTTGGCGGACATGGATTCGGGCAGAGGTCGTAAATTTCATTAGGTTTCTTACATTTGGGATGAGCTGGAACGAAATTATAAGATATATTACATTGAAATAAATGAAATACTTCTGCTTGAAATTTTTACGTATAACTTAGATAAGTAACAACTATTTATATCGTGCTATCTATACTGTTACCCCCCTAACTAATAAACGTATTATATCAGATGAATAGTTACACTCCGATTTCTCTCTTTCAATCGTCAAAATTTGGCTTTCGAAAGAAGAAGACAAAGCGTTGTGTAGCTATACAGACGCTGTACACAGTTTATTAGTAAGGGGGTTACTCCTTTGTTTTTAGGGTTTAATACTCAGCAAGGAACCCTTATAGTTTCGCTATGTCTGTCTGCCCGTCCAACCGTCCGACCGTCCGTGCGACCGTACGTCCGTCCATCCGTCCGTCCGTCCGTCAGTCCGCAGCGTAGCTCAGAAACTCTTAGTACTAGAAAGCTATAATTTGGCTTGGATATACGTATTAACCACAATCACGCAGACAAAGTTGCCAAATAAAATCCAGAAAAAATTCTGTACACGTCAAGTGGGGATGTTTTTTCTTTTCTCCTCTACCCCATGATGTGGGTATCGTTGGATAGGTCTTTTAAAAATATTGCGCCATAAGCCATTTAAAAAAAGCCATTTCTCGATTTAGGGATCCGTTTGCGAAATATTAAGCTTTAAAATGCAATTTTTTGTTAGAGTCAAGTGTCCGGGGGGACACTTAAAAAATGTATCCAAAAGCAACCATTTAGCTGGAAGAAACCCCCCCCCCCTGCCAGCTAAATGGTTGCTTTTGGATATGTGAAAAAATTCACAACAGTAGTATATATAACGAAATTAAAAGGAAAACTGTCACAGCTAAGTAGGCTTTACAAGTTTACGAGTAATAGTCGACCAACTTAAATTTGCAGTTGCAATGTATGGGAGAACATGATTGTCAACTACAATATTAAGATTGTTCTTGGGATAAATTCATTCAACTATGGGACCCTTCATTGTGCGTGGTCCGACACGCACTTGGCCGGTTTTTTACTTTAACCAGTTATTATAATTATTTGTCATTTATTATATGACAATGGAGTGTCTAAAATAATAGTATAGTTACAATACGAAGTTACTCACAATAACTATGACCTCATTTTTCAGAATTGGGACCAGCGGGTTTCGTTCTTAAATATTGAGATTTGTTTTTATTGTCTCCCTTTGAAGTGAATTTTAATGACTATGACTATGATCCACTTATTTTTTATTAATTTATAAAAAACTCAGTTTGGATTAAGACTCGTTCAGGATATTCTATATCATCATCTTTTTGTCAATTTAAAAGCCATATTTTCTCCCTTGAAGTTACTTTTGATGACTATGATTCATTCCACTTATTTTTAATTAAGTTATTTATTTAAAAACCATGTTTAGACTACGAATTGCTCAGGATATAATATTAATAACATCAAATTGTTTATCAATAAAAAAAAACCATATTTTACAGAGCTGAAGTTTACATTAATCCTAGTATAAGTCTACCATAATCTCATGGCATAAAAAAAACATGTTTGTTTACAAAGCTGAACTTAAGGTCATGAAAAGAGATCGTACCTTCAGAGGGCGTTATCAAAGCCGCATTTGCCACTATGGCTAGTACCACGAGTGGCTTCCACATTATAACCAACAACACTGTCTGGGGTGCTTATCAATGCTATTTACCTCTTTTATACCTGCTCACATGACTTCGTGCACTTGTTTCAATATGGAAGGTATAAACCAATAATGTTCCAGTCAACAATTATGATTAAATGTAATATTTTTTTCTATCTTTTGTTTTTTTTTGTTTTATTATACACCTAACACATGTGTAAGTTATCCATAGTAGGTATACGTACATGAACAATTTAATGATTAATTACAATCTATTGAGACAGTTGCAGTTAAATGGATAAATTGAATTATTTTATCGTTGAATGAAACATGCAACACAAACTGATTATTTTTCTTTACTTTATTTTTATTTATTGATTTATAATACAGAGGTATTACTTAATTCTAAACTCGCCAAACTTTTACGTTTGATGGCGAGAGGCGCTCTTTTAACAATGCACCACCACCTTATCCACTACTTATGATTAGGTATTATATGTTTATGAAATGGTGGTAATTTTAGTTGATTACGGTTCTATAAAAATATGTAACAATAACACATAAGGACAATGGATAATCTTGTATAGCAAAAATTTTACTAGAGCATTATGAACTATGTCTGTATTTTTTATCTGTATCACGGAGTAGTTTAATTAATCCTAGGAAAGCATGCTTGAATTCACTTGGAAAAATAAGGTATGTGAGGAAGTAAGATGGATTTAATAAAAGGAAATATTTAACTTATTCTCTAAAAACTTATTGACCTGCTGATGATGGACCCTTTTTGAAATTATTGAACCTCCGAAAACTTCTTGCGCTTCTAATATTGAACAATTTTTAAATAATTGAGCCTCTTTTTAACTTCTTCTCTCTTCTGTTTTTGTTTTCTACTTTTCTGGCCTTTTTCATAGTTGATGGTAGTAACTAAGTTAGGGTACCTCGACCAAACGGGTTAGGTTAGGTTGGAACTGTGACCAACCGCGCAAGCCAAGCGAGCGAAGCAAGCGGTGTTGCGTCAGCGGCCAGCGAACACTGCAAGCAAGTTGGTTGCAGTTACATGGCCATTTAGTATTTTTAGGACCTCAAAATAGGTTTGAGGTTCACAAAACAGGCGTAATCATTATATTAGACTGTTCAATAATATTTTTAGCAGCGCATTATGAGAAATATTAAATTTTTGATTAAATACATGCTTTCTTTTGTGCACCTCAAAAATTACAGAAAATTAAAAAGAGACTCAATTATTTAAAAAAATGCATCATTAGAAGCGTAAAAAATTTTTAGAGGTTCATTAATTTCAAAAATTGTCCATCATTAGCAGGTCAATAAGTTTTGAGAGGATAAGTGTCCGATTATTAAATTAATTTATTTTCCTCATTCATGCCGTGTTAGGATTAATTAAACGGCTTACTAATTGAAGATGAGTGCAATAAAAACCAACATAGTTTATCATGTAATTTCATAAATTCAAGCTCAATTAGAGCTGCGCGTCATTATATAGTTTAATTAACACTTATGATAAGTTATTTATTTGAATTCGTGATTAGCTGTAGTATCGTTTTTTTACGGGCCACGATTTGAAGATTTGAGAAATAATTGGCAAGTGTTTTGAGGGTTGCGTAATAAAAAACCAACCTTCAATTTTAATTCGGTTGTGTTTTTTTTTTAAGCCTGATTTATATTTATACTTTGTTGTGTCGTGACGTGACGCCTTCTGACGCGATGACGCAGTGTTAGCCAATCAAAACTGGTTGTGATTTGCAGAAGTCCTGAACAGATTTGTTTGATTGGTGTATCTTGAGTCACGACACAGTAATGTGTGTGTGTCTTTTAGGTGGTCTTCTCAGTTCCAGACCTCGATATCGCCTAGTGGAAAGCGATAAATGAGGTCTATGATGGAACGAGCAACCCCAGAAGATGCCTATTCAGTCTTACTTTGAAGGCAGACGGGTTATACGTGAAAGGGAACACAGACGCTGGCAGAGAGAGCTGAGAGAGTTCCACACTTTGGCTGTGCGCATAATAAATGTGGAGAAGCGCTGAATACGACTATCGGTACATCGACCAAGTGCGGTTGGTACTGTACAGTACTTCTGGTAGTTCGAATGTACGAGTATATCCGACATGGCCATTCGTTTTCCCCAAACGGAGGGCCTCCAAGAGGATTTATCCATAGAAAAAAAAAGGTTCTAATGATTTTAATTTAATCATTAAGCAAGGCACTCCAATGACATGGTTACAATAATAGTAACGATAGTTAATCAATAGTCTGTAATACTGTGTAAATTCCCATGTGAAGTGTTGGTTTTGGCAAGTGTAGTGTTAAGCGATTTTGAAGCAAGTGCGGATAAGGTATGGGCAGGTCTACAAGTAGCGGGGTTTATCGGCTGAATGATGATGATATTGATGACGAAGATCACTTACGATGGATTTAATAAAAGGAAATATTTAACTTATTCTCTAAAAACTTATTGACCTGCTGATGATGGACCCTTTTTGAAATTATTGAACCTCCGAAAACTTCTTGCGCTTCTAATATTGAACAATTTTTAAATAATTGAGCCTCTTTTTAACTTCTTCTCTCTTCTGTTTTTGTTTTCTACTTTTCTGGCCTTTGTCATAGTTGATGGTAGTAACTAAGTTAGGGTACCTCGACCAAACGGGTTAGGTTAGGTTGGAACTGTGACCAACCGCGCAAGCCAAGCGAGCGAAGCAAGCGGTGTTGCGTTAGCGGCCAGCGAACACTGCAAGCAAGTTGGTTGCAGTTACATGGCCATTTAGTATTTTTAGGACCTCAAAATAGGTTTGAGGTTCACAAAACAGGCGTAATCATTATATTAGACTGTTCAATAATATTTTTAGCAGCGCATTATGAGAAATATTAAATTTTTGATTAAATACATGCTTTCTTTTGTGCACCTCAAAAATTACAGAAAATTAAAAAGAGACTCAATTATTTAAAAAAATGCATCATTAGAAGCGTAAAAAGTTTTTAGAGGTTCATTAATTTCAAAAATTGTCCATCATTAGCAGGTCAATAAGTTTTGAGAGGATAAGTGTCCGATTATTAAATTAATTTATTTTCCTCATTCATGCCGTGTTAGGATTAATTAAACGGCTTACTAATTGAAGATGAGTGCAATAAAAACCAACATAGTTTATCATGTAATTTCATAAATTCAAGCTCAATTAGAGCTGCGCGTCATTATATAGTTTAATTAACACTTATGATAAGTTATTTATTTGAATTCGTGATTAGCTGTAGTATCGTTTTTTTACGGGCCACGATTTGAAGATTTGAGAAATAATTGGCAAGTGTTTTGAGGGTTGCGTAATAAAAAACCAACCTTCAATTTTAATTCGGTTGTGTTTTTTTTTTAAGCCTGATTTATATTTATACTTTGTTGTGTCGTGACGTGACGCCTTCTGACGCGATGACGCAGTGTTAGCCAATCAAAACTGGTTGTGATTTGCAGAAGTCCTGAACAGATTTGTTTGATTGGTGTATCTTGAGTCACGACACAGTAATGTGTGTGTGTCTTTTAGGTGGTCTTCTCAGTTCCAGACCTCGATATCGCCTAGTGGAAAGCGATAAATGAGGTCTATGATGGAACGAGCAACCCCAGAAGATGCCTATTCAGTCTTACTTTGAAGGCAGACGGGTTATACGTGAAAGGGAACACAGACGCTGGCAGAGAGAGCTGAGAGAGTTCCACACTTTGGCTGTGCGCATAATAAATGTGGAGAAGCGCTGAATACGACTATCGGTACATCGACCAAGTGCGGTTGGTACTGTACAGTACTTCTGGTAGTTCGAATGTACGAGTATATCCGACATGGCCATTCGTTTTCCCCAAACGGAGGGCCTCCAAGAGGATTTATCCATAGAAAAAAAAAGGTTCTAATGATTTTAATTTAATCATTAAGCAAGGCACTCCAATGACATGGTTACAATAATAGTAACGATAGTTAATCACGAGTCTGTAATACTGTGTAAATTCCCATGTGAAGTGTTGGTTTTGGCAAGTGTAGTGTTAAGCGATTTTGAAGCAAGTGCGGATAAGGTATGGGCAGGTCTACAAGTAGCGGGGTTTATCGGCTGAATGATGATGATATTGATGACGAAGATCACTTACATGTTGCGTATCGGGAAGATTAAACACTTTCAAGATTTCACTCTTCACTGTATCCTTGGTTCCTAAAACCAGTTGAGCAAAGAGGTACAAGATGGATGCCCCCGACCAGCACGTTGTCGGGATTACGTTCTGACATGTCCTGTTTAAAAATTTGCTAGTTGCGAAATCTGTCATCTGACTTATTTTGACATTGCTTGTGCACCCAAGAGACATAGTTAAAGTGATTTTTTCATGTGGTTATAGCGGCAACCATACCTTGCAAACCGAAACACTAAAATACTGTGTAGCGATACAAAAAGTACGATGGATCAGTAATTTACCGGAAAATCTATTTCACAATAAGTGCTAAATCGGGTGCAGGAGACCGTCAATACGGAAAATCAGTCAAGAACGAGTCGGGCTTGCAAAAGTACTCGTATGATCCGAACCAAAACACTAAACAGACTTTATGACGGACGCTTGTCTATATTTATTTTTATTCATAAAAATAATTATAACATAGGTCCACAAGTCCATAGTATCCAGGTCCATCTAATATTTTTGAACTATAACACTGTCGAAAGCAATTTTCTTGTAAAATATGGCCAAAATATCTAATAACCCAGGAAAGGTCGTCAAGATAAATGGACCAAAAAACATTAAAAAAAAATCATCCTTAGGGAAATTAATTTCAAGTGATACTTAACACTTTACTTAACGCCATTTTATCGAACTTTTTTGGGTACTTCTTAGGATCGAACTGAACCCAGAAATAAATAGCTAAAAAAAATTGGCGATCTGTTGGCGCATCATTGAGACCTAACGGTAAGCTAAACTTCAAATTCATAAGTTGCACTAATCTCGAGATAAACCTCACAAATACCGCTCGTTACACTAAAATCTCCTAGACCAGTCTCCTAGACAGTGGCAGACTAATTAAGACTTACACTCAGTAGCTTTACAGTGTAGGCAAGGTTTCCCCTTATGAACAAATCCTTTGCTACATCTGCACAATTCGGCTAAAGTGTCGTGGACATCATTGTCAAGGTAGTAGTTGCTGTCGTAGCTAAGATAAGATTAAAAATTTTCGTCAGAAAATTATAGATAAGTTGGTAGCAATTTGAAGCGTTGTATGTAGATAAGCGTAAATATTTATTTTTACATAACAATGTATAGAAAACGTTAGATCCGGTTTGGATCAATAGCGATGCGTAAAATCTTTTTTGGAAGAAAATATTTAAACAATACTTTACTATATGCTATACAGGATATGCCTTCAGACGATTTTTAATGCTTATTAGTTACATTGATTACTAAGATTTCCAGTTGTAGTTGACGATGCCATTGATCTTGCCCACCGCTTTACAAAACGAAATTCAATGAAGTAAAAACCTACCAATGAAACTATGCTCCCTAAAATTATAAAAAAAAAATACTGAATTTACTGCATTCTTCATTGCTGCATTCATGCTCAAGAAATTTCCTTTAACACCGTTATAATATCCGATTAGGCACGCCGCATTCGGGTTTGCATTTTGGTAATCCAATATTTTTTGAAGCCACAAGATTGCTGAGGATGTGACGGTGCACACAGGAAATACCATTTGTGTTTTTACAATCTTTTGGACCTGCGGGATTTTTAAAGAATTTTTTATAATAATATAAGAAGAATTAATTCATATGCAGTGTATATAAAATATCATTACTTTGCTGGAGCTGTGAATAAAGGCAAGGATTGAGCTCAGCAGTCGCACTTTCAACTAATACAACCACCGAAGCAGTAAGACTCTTAAAGAGTTTATCAATACAACTGACGTAATTTAAAACGAGTCAACAACGTCTACGAGTGTTAGGCTAGAAATTGCTTTAGGTAGTTCAAATTTAGCACTACAACGCAACATATTTGTCTGTCTCGGTGTCCACATTTATAACGTTCACACATACATCTCCCTGAGTCGCATTCTGCTGGCACTGAACAAATTTCGTTACAATTGCTAGACAACGGGAAATACTTGAACTTGCAATTAAGTAACGGACAATCAGAAAATACCTATCCTACAATTCTGGTAATTTGAAGAATGCTCTTACAAGAAATCCCTTCTCAAAGGAGACACTATTAAATCAAATGTTTTGTTGCTTATATTTTCAAGCATGTATTGCGGTTGTCTTACATAAAGTTGGATATGTTCCAACCTCTACTAGATTGGAACAGCATCGATTCTAATAAGACTTTGAACAAGCAGTTTAAGGGATTATAGAAAGTGTTGGAGTAAATAGTTAATTTTACATTTACGAGTATATTATGGATTTACTACTTATTCGGTTTAACAACGTTCTACAAAATACTAGATTTTTTCACCATTCCTATTTTTTTAAATGGATTTTATCTTCAATGTGTCTACGGAATAAAATCATCAATTTCTAGCTAGCTTGGTGTTCCCCTCCCTGTGCTGCATGACGCGTCTGTGCTTACAATAAGCTGTGCCCGAATTTGTGAAGTCTTTGAGTCTAGATAATCCATTCTAAAATTATAAATGTGAAAGTGTGTCGGTCTGTCTCTCTGTTATCTCAAACTGATTTAGATGAAATTTGGTATAGACATAGTTTGAGTCCCGGAAAAAGACATAGGATAGTTTTTATCCCGATATTTCCACGGGAAACTTATACGGGTGAAACCGCGGGGCGCTGCTAGTGGAACGATACACATACCTATAGCATATTTTTTTTTACGGCGGAATTGCCCATACAATTATCAAAAGTTAAATTATACGTTATTCCACACCACCTTCCTACATTTTTCTCTATTAACTCTCATTGTGGTGCTTTTTTGTTCCGTAGTAGTCATTGTCAAATCAGTTGTTGTATTTCCTAAATCGTCTGTAGTAGTCGTGCAGCCGGAACCTTGAGTCATTGTTGTAGTTTCTGTTCCTCTAGTCATCCCTCCTCATGAAGCTGTGGTAGTCCTAGGTGTTTTAGTTAACTTTGTTCTTCTTGTGGTAGTTCCTCCAATAGATTTTGAGTAGTTCTTTGTCTTATAGTTCTTTTAGTTGTGGTTGATGCTTCAGCAGTAGACGTAGATTCTGCTCGGAGCAGTTGTGGTTATCCTGCGTTTCTTCTTTTGTTTACGAGTTTTCTGTTCCATTCCAGAGTCTCCCGTTGTCGATTCCAATCCAGGCCCTTCAGTTGTCGTTTCCATTTCAAAGCCACCTGTCGTAGCTTTCGATCCAGGCTCTGCTGTTGTCATGTCTAATCCATCGGTAGATGAGTCCGGCTACCCACGCAAAGCAGTTGTGGTTTTCTTGCGTATCTTCTTTTGTTTGCGAGTTTTCGATCCCATTCCAGAGTGTCCTGATGTCGCTTCCATTCCAGAGACACCTGACGTAGCTTCCGATTCAGGCCCTACTGTTGTCATTTCTGATCCATCGGTAGACGAGTCCAGCTCTTCACTGGATTCTGATTTTCCAGTAGCCATATCTGGAAGATAAATGTTAATCAAATCCACTTTTTTTTAAATATCATTGTAAGCCAAGAGAAAAACTCTGTTGGAGCCTTTTAAAGCATTACGTTTTAATAGTATTGCTTTACTCACTCTCCTTTACACCTTTGCCTTCATTATTTTGTTTTGTGCCCTCTGCCGATTTTTCTGTACTTGGACTCGAGTTTTACACTCGATTTTGTGATAGCTCGTTTTTATATATTAGTTGCATGTGATATTGTTGAATTTTCTGAACTTGCTGCCATTGTAGATGTTGAACCTGTTTTAAATTTAATGAGTATTTGAGATTTTAGCTTTCTGAGCACAATAATTCATATTTCGCCATATTATTTATTTTGCATTTACGATTTATAACAAGCATTATAACTTACTGTTGCCTGAATTAGAATTTTTAGTCCCCTCTCCTTTATTACCACCTTCAGTGGTATATGTTCTTTCGCCACCATGCGGCCTAGATGTGCCCTGTGCATAACAGTTTTTTTCACAGTCGTCACAAGGATTTGTATCCGTATCTCGTATCGTATCTTCACTATTTCCGGGAGTTCCTTCGGTGCCTTTGGGTTTTGATAGGTCTTTGTTAACTACATAGATTAACAAATCATTTATAATAATTTTAATGGACTGAATTTGATCTACAATATAGATACCTGAAAAACTTACACGGGTCACATGCGCTTTCACGAAACGCTGTTTTCCTGGGTAAATCGTGCAAAATCTACAAGCATTGAACTGTATTTTTAATATTGAAACTGAATTTAAATTCTCGTTTGATCTCAATTAAATCAAAAAGTATATATTAAACTATATTTTTATATATAGATTCTAATTTCACGTAGTATTTCTGTAAAACTACCAAAAATATCGAATAGGTTTCGTGAAATCGTTCAACCTTTTGCCTAAAATTGGCTTGAAATGGGAAAGTTACCTCCTTTGTATGTTAATTGAAGATGCCGAAAATTTAATAAACCCTTCTTTAAGTGTTCGTTTACGTTATCTTATTTCCACTTTAGATCGTTGCGTTTAATTACAATGGAGTTTAAAAACATACTTGAAGTTGAATAGGTTTATTGAAATTTGAGCTAAATGAGATACAAGGACTGTTCACTTCTCGAATAAATATTAACATCTTAAGTATCATTTCGTTTGTATTCGTTATAAGTTAAGTACTCGTTTGAAAAAATCAATCATCGTGGTTAAAATTTCGATTCATTCATGTATGTCCTTTCTACTCAGGAATACGTCATATTATCTGTATCTCTGGCAAAACAATTATTTCAAATAACAGATACACAATTTTACATTGCTATTTAGCTTTGCAACAAAACTTTAGCCAATGTTTTCCACCGACTCAAATCATCTCACATTTACCTTTTCCATGCTGTCCAGCATACCAACTGCGTCGAACAATAAAGTTTTTTATCGAGCAATATAGATCCCAATTGTCGGGGGTGTGTGTAAAGTGAACACACAGTGGCAACCCGGGAAAAATTACATGCTACCCGGTTAAACTTGTTGGAGTACGAATAGCTACCGACTAACTTGCTGTTCTGGTAGTGAGTTTGTAAATTAAGCCTTTTTTATTCAACACCGCGCTTTCATGACAAAAAACCGGGTGAGAAAAATGTTTGTGGTATTGATGCTAGCTGGCAAATTGAAGGAAATTTGTTGAGTGTAAAAGCGCTATTGAGTAGAAATACGCGTTCTCTAATAGTAGTGCAGCAAAAGCAAACAAAAGCAAATTAACAGTTGGTAATGTTAACAACACAACGAGCACTACAAAATACATTATTCTCATAAACCTAATAATACCTATTGTGTAACTTGTTATTGTATTAGTTGAAGTTACTTTACAATAAAGTGCACAGAATACACAGACGATAGTAATGGAATGCCACAATACAAACTGAATGCTGTTATAATAATTCGATGTTTTACAATTTATAATATAGGTTGACTGAAACTGAATCGTGTTCTGTAATTTCCAAGCACTAGGTAACAATTAAGTCTGCACTATGTAAGTGATAATTTTGCCTTCTTTTACCTGGAACTACACTTATAATCGCACTTAAACTTATTTTGATAGAAATACACTACTAGAAACTCGTAGGTAAAAGATCAAGTAATCGAAATAGTCTAGAACTAGATTCTTCAATAGAATTCAAGTGAATCCGAGTGAAATAAATAGTTCTAAATAAGCCGTAAAGAGTTTTATGACCGACGGGTTGTAATAAAAAAACTACTTTTGTGTATCCACAAAACAAAAAAGAGGTCCAGGTAAATAATTCAATGGAATTAAGAAAGAAATATCTTACTTGACCGTCGTTTTGTATCAACGCACTATATTTTACTGGGTCAAATAGCCTCCCTTGAAAGCTTTGTCCCAGTCGATACGTATGTTGGGCCGCAGATGTTTAAATAAATAAATCCGTAGTATAAAAATACTTGCTTTTAGAAAGTGATTCTATGTAGGTATCGATTGCGTTGAAACATTACTCTAAGAGCGATGCCACACGGGCGTTGCTAATGCGTTGCGTCGTCGCAGCGCAGTGATTTCGATGCAGTGAGTGCCAATCGTGCGCTGTGATGTCACAACGTAACGCAGCTTAACCCGACGTCGCACCCTCACGACGTCGACGTCCACGTTCGGTATTCTAAAAAATACTGCGTTGCGTTTCGTTGTTGCTCCGTCGTCTCATCGCATCGCAGCTCTCTATGCTTCGTGTCACTGGCCCCTCTTGTCCGATGCACACATATCGGACAAGGGGGGATACTTTGCCGAAACTGTTTACGTGCCAATCACGCAATAACTGAGTGTTGGTTCGGGCCGTGTAAACACTGTAACAAAAAACACACACCTAATATTCACGGCGACCGAGTACATCAAAAATAAAAAAAAAAACCATAGTAACTTATATCTAATAATTAAATACAACAACCTACTGCATATAATTTTGTCGTCGCACGTCGTTTTAACGCACTGTGTGGCATGACGCTCAAACTTCTATGATGAACTACGGAGCATCACCGCGCAGGTGTCGCAGCACCGACGCAATGCATTGTCAACGCCTGTGTAGCATCGCCCTAACAAAGACGTTGGAGTTTCCATAATACATTCAACCGTAAGGAAATCAGGTAATGGGTACTTCGTATAGATCCATAAAGGTAAAAGTTCCTGAAAGCCTGGCTTTAACTACTAACATTCACTGAAAACGTTCAAAATTACGCTTCCAAACAAGAAAAAGTTACTAGGTTAGGTAAATCGATTAATGCGCCGTAATATTCAAAAGTTGTACTCGAGTTCTATAACTTTATAATTAGCCAACAAACTATGCGTAGTGGTTGAAATTGTATTGGCTTAAATTTCGTTTCATGCGGATTATTAATTATGCCATTTAATTTGCTAACAGACTGAACTTTTTAATTAATTTTCTTCGTTTCTAGAAATAGTACCTACTTCAAGTTTCAACGTACCGGAATGTTAGCAAGCAATTTTAAGTTGATTGAAATGATTTTTAATGTAACTACGTCTTACATTAAAAATCATTTCAATCAACTTCAAATTTTATCAACTTAAAGTGTTAGGGTACCCAACTACCCAACAACAAAAAAACAGTTCGGGAACGTTCTAGAAGATGTAACGGGAAAAGCGGGACGTGTGAGTGGCTAGGTAATAAGCAGTAAAATGTAAAAGCGGTTTCGATGGGAAGCGTGGTTTGTTTATAGCCCGTTCAGTACTCGCTAATGCGTAATGCGCAATTTGTGTAAGTGCACAATCTACTTCAGTAATTGCACTTAACACTTCATATGTTAGCTGCATGTGTTTATCAATCATTTTGATATTAGGATGGGTTATGAAGATTTATTTGTTAGTTGTTTTCAGTATTCAGTGGTCATAGATTTTTCTCTTTAGTCTATACAGGGTTATTTTAAATTAGCTAACTAAACTCTGCAGGCGCGATGGTTATAGATATTTAACAGAATCAACTAAAAAAGTAAAAATATTTGATATAGGGTCATCGACTTTTAATAAAACTACCTATTTAAATATAACTGAAATATCAGTTAAAAAAAACTGTTTTTTTTTTGTTTTTATTAAACTTCATAAACGGGATTAGTAAAAAAAAACAATTCTTCTATTTTCAGCCAGTCTTACCAAGGGGTATCGTATTACCCAGTAACTGGGTTATGGACGTCAGATAGGCAGTCGCTCCATGTAAAATACTGGTACTCAGCTGCACCAGTACTAGTAACTTGTTATCAATCTGTACCAGACATACCTATTTATTAATTAGAATTTACTATTCTCACCATCCATCTATCCGTGGTTGGCATTTTCTTTTCATTACTGTTTCAGTTAACTGTTATTTGAATGCTTTTGCTTAATTTAAAGGCATCTAGGTACTTTAATTAAAATAATAATACCCTCATAATATCAGTCTAGTATTATCCCACAGCAGGGCACGGAAATCTTCTCATACTCAGAAGGCATGAGCAGTGATCACCAATTCTCCTCTAAGCGGATTTCAGACTTACTAATATTTGCTATACTTAAGAGGAAATGCGGTCAGAGAGACTTTTGAAAAATCCTAAATAAAAAGTCATAATTCGAGGTTTGGCTCTCGCCTATTTCCTCCTCCAATATTACACCAATTTAAAAGACATTTCATAAACTGAATAAGAAGTATAAATACTGCGTCTCTATTTTTCTTTTTTCATTAATAGTTGTCAAATTTGTACCTCCGTTGACAGCGGTTTAAATCGGCATGTTTTGAGGGTTCTAGTGCTTAAAAAAATAATGTATCATCAAAAAAGAAAACATAGGGACAATACAAGTAGTTAATATTTACTATTCTGTAAAAAAATCATTGCTTTATGGTCATTAACCAGAAAGAAAACAGGCGAGAGCATTACTATGGAGAAACGACCCCCGCATTTCCTCGCTGTGTGCAGGCTGCTTTTCTCATGATTTTCTTCCTTCATCGATGTCCGAAATGTCCAAGATAAACTCAAAAAGTACCGTACATAAGAACTGAAGGCCAATTCTCGTAATTTAAAACGTTCAAAATCTAGTCGCAGTCTCATCTCGGCGACAAACATATGTCAAAAACTTGTCAAAATGTAGGGAAATTATAGGTATTTTTGACAGATTGAGACTGAGATCAGACTGTGAACGTTCTTAAAATTACGAGAATTGCCCCTCTGAAATAGTCACATTGGTACTTGCTTGGATTCGAACCCACAAAATCGTGTATGAGAGACGAGGGGTTAATCGCTGGGCCATCACGACACTGTTTCATTGATTATTAAATATTGTTGATTGAAATCTTACCTCCATCGCTAATGGTATTACTTGCTGCTGCTACATTATTCGTCGTGGTTATCGTAGTGTGTGTGTCCCTGGCCAGAGAGGTTAATTTGAGTATTAGTAATTAAGTTTTATTTTGAACATATTATTTCTATATATCGGTACCCTGGCATATCCCCTTAAATGCAATCCGAACTTAGCGTATCACACCCTGCAACGCGCCAAGAGACGGGTCACAGATAACGCGACCTTGGGCGTGATTTTTTACATACAGATTAAATACCCACTCACATGACCGGGTTTTTCCATGACGCGCTCAAGACTGTTCCCGAACACTTTTTTCTACGCGCCGCGGGTGGTCTCGCCACTTATACACGACTCCTACACAAAAAATTGTTGACAGTTGAGTGGATAAAAACGCGCGGATCCTACGCGAGGAATTGGTCGCCGTTTCCCGCGCCCCGTCACGTGACGCGTTGCAGCATGTGAATTCCGCCTAAGTAAAAAAAAAAAACCAAGGAATCCGTACTAGAAGTCACTGTTAATATATATATAATGCACAAAACGGCTAATAGTGGCAGTTGGTGGCAGTAACTTCTACATACGCGCTAGTTGATTCAACGAAGTCTAATGTTTATCAAACACATAACTTCCCTTTTATACGTACGATTACGCTTTTATACTAGTTTTAATTTGCGGATGTTAGGCTATAAAGATTCAGTTAGTATTGATTAATAGTTAATTGTTCATAAAAGACTGTTTCGTTGGTCTAGTGATCGCAAGAGCTAAGCATGAGGTTCGGGTTCGATTCCCATGTCGGGCGGTGTGTTTTTGTAAATATGTGAGTTAGCTGTCTGCCTAATTGATTTAGCTGTCATTGCTTCGTTTTTAATTATTTTTACTTTTTGTGGTAGACTAATTTTATTCTAGGTGCATCGTCTTCATATACTTAATTATATAATGAATGTGGATGTAGTCAGTATCTTGTGTGTGTGTGTCAGTATGTTATCTATGTGAAAGATTTATTATTTACCTAAAGTCCCCGTCACAAGAATATAGTAATTGTAAAACTTCTACTAAGTTACGTAGCGACAATTCAATCAACGTAAACTAGTAACTCAAAGTAACATACGTGTAATTTACGCAACTAACGAGGAATTTCACTTGGTTGGGTTATATTTTAGCGATATAAAGTGCTGTCGTCTAATGTTTTGTGTTACCTACTGGAACGCGTCTGACTCATGGAACGTAAACATTTGAGCCGCCATTTTGAAGTAAGTTCACGCTGACGCTGTCAATGCTGCAGAATGCAGATGCGGAACATTCGGAATCGTCTGACGACGGTAATTAGATGTGTATGTTAACATAATTATATCCTTACTTATATAAAAATAAAAATCATTACAAAACCGTTTTTTTTATTTGATCCAAAGGTTGCGAACCCCTGAATGTGTGTTTACAAAATGTATAGCTTCTAGTGACGAGGACTTTAGTATGACACCTTTTGATTCACTTCCGACACAGCATCTGAATACCTACACCATCATAACATTCCCACTCTGCTACAGCTGGGACACAGGCCTTCTCTGTACATAAACTCATGCTTTCTTCCCATGGGGTAAGCAGAAACTACAGAATACCTCCTACGACGATCCTTACTCCTTTTTCTTCGTTTACGTTCATATCCACATAGATGATACAGCTAAATTATTCACACTTATTTTAACGAAACACATGTCCATAGCCAACCATTACCCAGGACCTTCCAAAACAATTCATATTTATGTTTATGTACAAGCGTTTATCTTTAAAGTTTTCTAATAATGGACTGTAGCTAAATGGCCCTGCCAAAACTTTGCCGCTTTGTTTTAGAAATAGGTACTATCGCGGACACTGGCGGTGGTCCACTTTTCAACCTTATTACCAAGGGCATAAGGGTGAAAAGTGGTCGACCGCCAGTGTCCGCGATGGTACTTCCCATGAAACGAAAACATTTATCGTTGCTGAGTTCTGGTTAAGGGTACGTTAAATATGTACTCTCCTAAACTCCTAAATGGACCGACCTTGCAGGCATAAAAGCATAAAACATTAAAATAATGATGTGTCCAAGAAAAAGGTTTTATGTAGTTTTGAAGCCAACATACCTACAATTGCTCCACGACCCGATTCCTTCTTCCTTTCACTATCGGACTACCAGACGTGCTGCAGCATCCACACTTGGTTGATATCGCGACTAGTGGAGGGTACTGAGCGCTTCTCTTCCACATTTATTATGCGCATGGGCATTATGTGGAATTCTTCAGCAGCATCTGTCACACCTAAATAACCCGTAGTCAGCCTTTAAAGCAAGAGTGAAGAGGCATCTTCTGGGCACGATCGTTCCAACGTGGACCTCGTCCATCGCTTTCCATCAGGCGAGATCGAGGTCAAGAGCAGGTCAGTCAGGCAATAAAACAAATACCGTTTAACCTCTCATACGTTTGCCCGTCTACCTGTCGAAGCACCCCACGCGTCGGAGTAGTTGAATGGGCGCAGTAAAGTCATTGTTTTAACAATGACAATAGAACAATGACACTGTTGTGTACACTTGGTGTACGTTTGACGTTTCGAGCACTCTCTCTTATGTACACTTGCTGTACACACTTGACGCTTGAGGGGTTATAAACTTTCATACAAAAAAAAACCGGCCAAGTGCGAATTGGAGTCGCACACGAAGGGTTCCGTAAAAAAATCACGTTTGTTGTGAGGGAGCCGCCTTAAATATTTATTTTATTTATTGTTATAGCGGCAACAGAAATACACATTCTGTGAAAATTTCAACTGTCTAGCTATCACGGTTCATGAGATACAGTCTGGTGACAGACAGATAAACTGACAGTGGAGTCTTAGTAATAGAATGCCGTTTTTAACCTCTGGGTACGGAGCCCTAAAAAACAGTATGGTTTGATTTACGGATCCAGGAGTGTACGTGACTCCTCGGCTTGTCTCTTCACTTTGACGTGTAGGAAAGGTTCGTGCCGACTTGTTAGTGTTTTCTGTATGAATTGCTGTGTCTATCCGGCTATTACATAGTTGGTAGCTCTTTGATTGATGTACAAGGAACTGCGAAAGCTTGGAGGGAATTTAAAGTGTGGAATTTTTATTAGGAATATGTTTTAGTTTTTTTTTTATGCATTTGAGGTGTTTGTGTTCCTTATCTAAACATATTTGTGCAATTGTTAATTAAATTTTAAATAGAAATTATGAACCCAGACAGGCGCTTTGCTTTGAGTAAATTATTTCAACACCACTGCTCTCAAAATGGTGAAGGAAAATATCGTGAGGAAACCGGCATATCCTAGAACCAAAAATCCGAAGATATGTGACATCCACCAACCCGCACTGGACTGGACTGGTGGATTACGCCTATTCTCTCTCTCACTGAGAGGAGGCCTGTGTTCCAGCAGTGGGAACATTGCTTATAGGCTAATTATGTGAATTAGGTTACGCTCAAGAACATATTATTTTAAATTTTATGATAAACTAGCAAACCGCTCCTGCTTCGCTTGGTTAATACGACTAGCGACTTAACAAGACATCGAAATATCTTTATTATATTCTGTTAGTTTAAATGTGTTTTACACATTAAGCTTTCGAATTTTTCCAAAACGATGGTGAACATCACATTAACATCCATTGCGTAGTTTAGAAGAAGTATGCGCTTACACAGACAAACACTAACAGCCACTATACATATATTATTATAAATGTACAGAAGTATAGAAATTAAAGAAAGTTTAGTTTATCTTAAAAACTTGTGCCTACTAGCAAAATGAAACTAACCTAACCAAGTTTGAAGTTGTGACTAATGAAACTTTTCCAAATGGCCTAATATATAAATAATGCTGTGAAAACCTGCTGTTTTAGTCGAAGAAATTCTTAAAGTCTTTATGAATACACTAATGGCGAATTAAATAATTTCGAATGTAGATATACATTTTGAGCTCAACTTAAATCATGGCATGAGCATGGGAACATGGGGTCTGAGTGCCCACTTAGTTTTTCGAGACATTGCTAAGCGGTTGGTCGAATCTACGTGGTCAGAGGGCTGGCCTATTTTTTTGGCCAAAGAATCAGCACGCCAGCCTATTGGGCACTTTTCCTGTTGACAACGATGCGGACGAATTTTTTGATGTCTTATGATTCTTTCCCCTTTTTTATATTCTTTAACATATTATTATTATTACATTAAACAATACCTACTAGTCAACTTTGTTTCATAATCAACTTAATCATCACCAAAATGACAGTCAGAAATATTACAGACCTGCATTAGGAACGCACAATCAAACTTAGCTATCCAGCTCGCCTCCCTATCAATTAATTTGAAAACAATCTATGTACGTATAACCGTGACTCACTAATCATTTCGGCAATCAGAATCGCTTCAACGCGAACGCAGCTAATGGAAATAGTGGGTCGGTAGGTGCCTATCTAACCCATATAGAAGTGGAAAACGGATGAAGCCTATGTGAGTAATTTCAGAATAAGCGGTTAACAAAGCAGGTTTTCATGAAAACCTTGTTAAAATCTGTCCTGAACTAAATTACGGCCACTTAAAATTCATATTTTGGTGATAATCCAGATTTAGAGGTTTATTTAGAAAAGTTGCTTAAAGTTAATAGACGTTTAATTGTCAAAAATGTGTGGTTAAACAGCCGCTAATCATTACTTAACTTTAAGTAACGTTTATAAATAAAGGGGTAGTTCTCATTTTGCGAATAATTAATTTTGAACTATAAATTATTTTAGCTTAGCAACTCATTTTTAATAGTGGCATTTCCAAGAATATTTCTTAGCCTCACAGTCGTGTCACTTGGCATTATTTTAAACGGTAAATTATACATTTGCCATAAAAACATAATAAAATTACGTGTAAAAAGTTTTCGTGATTTTGTTATGGCGAGTGCAGCGAGGCAGCCGTTGATTCAAAAAGCGCGTGCTTGAATCAGATAGGGGGGAATGAATCGAGGGAGCGTACCACCGTAGGCATATACTGCTTCCATTAACTTGCTACAATTGCTCTACAACATAATTCTCTTTCCATCAAATAAATGAACTGACGGAAATGAAAAAAATAAATCAAATTAAGTACCTATATTTCGAGTGTTGGACAAAGAAATCGTTAGTAAGACTATTATTTAGACTTATTTTTTATGGGAGTTAATATTTTATTAGCGCCTTATCGCATGAAAGATTTAATCATACATAATAGTGAAAATCTGAAGTTGTGTTTCGACTTTTAATAGATTATAAATGTTTGTCTAAAATATGATTTCATTATAGCAAGTACGAAGGCATATAAATTAAACATTATAAATTAATACTAAGTAGTTAGCAGAAAATGTTTTCAAGAGAAATCTTTAACATTTAATTAAGATATTATGATATCAGCTACCTCATTAAAATAATTAATTTCAGTTAGAGGTAAACTGAAAACTGAAGAATACCTTACCAGTCGTGCACTCTTATTATTCAGAAAATGTTCGTGAAAATTGGTTTCAAAGACAGCATTAAACTAATTAAAACAAGACCCCTGCAGACAGGCCTAATTACCGTCCCGAACTTTTATTGTTCAGAAAATCGGTTAATTGCAAGTTTAGTGAGTAATTTTTCGGTTACATTAAAGTTAACGTCTTGAAAAGTAATTTGCAGCACACAATTGCGTGGCTGGTACATTACCTACGTGATCATTTGCTTCGATAGTGGAATTTCATTAGGGTAATAATACGATGGCAGTGTTTTGAAGGAATCATTAATTTGTCGGTGCATTAACAGCGTTGGCGTGATCGATAGTACCCTGCACGTTTGATGAATTGCTGTTGAAGCAATATGACGTTGGCCCCGGCACCATTATTATACTGCCTTTATAATTCTTATAAAACACTATTAATACTTCAGCTTTCAAGTAACATAAGGTAATTTACTGTTCGTATGCTCCATAAAAACTTCTAGACATAACGTGCTTTGTGTTACTAATTTTCACAAGTATTGTGACGTCATTCTTAGGTGCGTACACTGGCAAATTATTTGTCCATGAAAAAAATACAGAAAACCTTATTAGAACTTTGAATACAGTTCCTATTATTCGCGTAAAACTAGATTATTAAGAAGGCTTTGAGAAATTGAGCAGTATGCATAAATATGTACCTAGCATTTGTTTGATATATCTGTGCATATGATATAATCATAACCTTCGTGTTCGTCTGGATGTATGTTCCGGATTGGCGCAAGAACGTATTTGGATGAAATTTGTCATACAGGTAATTTATAACCTGGATTAACTCATACGGTATTTATATTATTTTTATTTATTTATTCTTTTCATTTTTATTCCGGTCGTACGTTCCAGTGGGGTATTTTCCGACATCCACACATATATTTTAATAATATGCATTGACGGATGCGTAACGTCAATTCAACAAAATAATGACAAAATGTGTGCAAATTCACATTCGATTTTCCAAAAAAAATATTCCTGAATTTTGTATCTGTGAATTTCAAATGATCGGTGCAATTTACTCGTGACATTTAATTAAGAATGAATAAATTAAATAGCTATATCTATTTAAGCTGAATGCTCGTAACAGGTCGATAATGAAAATTTATCACAGCATAGATTAGATTTGCCGCTAAAATTGCTAATAATTTCGTGAAATAAATTGCCAAATAAACGCCGCGAAGGTAATTTACGAGTCTTAATAAAGATTTTTTTAAACTAAATACAGTAAAAATGGTATATGGGTCCGTTACCTCTGTCATAATAAGTTTTAATTGTGAGTCGAGATACGATAAGGGCAGTGGATGTGCACAAATTATGCCAGTAAATTTTATGCCCATTTGCATGAGAACTGAGCAAGCGTGTGCCCGTCTAGACGGTTGCCGGAGCCTTAATGACTGAACTATTTAAATGCCTTGCAGCCTTGTATCTTCATTCAATTTCGTAATGCAACCGTAGGAGCTTGAAGAGCTAAGATATAAATAAAGAAGCAAGTATGTTGTGATCTAGATTGCGTCTGAAGTGGAGTTGTTTCATAGTGAATTTACTTCTTGTAGTGAAACTGCAGTTGTATTCGAATACATTTTTGCTAAAGAATATATGAATAAGACGGGAAAGAGGACGCGTGGGCCCCCACGAAAAATGGAAGGAGTGGAGGGAGGCCTTTGCCCAGGAGTGGGGCAGCGTAGTCTAGTAAATAAAAAAAAAAAATGTTGATTGTATGTAGGTACTTACATAATTCTAAAATGCTCGGGATGTTATTCTTGATAGGTCCTATAAAGGCGTCTGTATACGAGTATATACAGTTTGTCTCTATGTTAGGTGCAGGTCTTCCTAATGATCCCGTTGAAAATAAGCTAAATTCTTATATCTTATGATTGAAGACCCACATAATATCAGAGCTAAAAAGCAAACATAAAACTAAAAACTGTGATAAATACAGAATGAGCGATCGGTGACTTTAAAATGTAGCGTTAGCTTCGCGGACACTAGGGGACTCCTGAAGTCCAGACAGTATTTAAAGCTAATAATCCATCAATAAGTAAGTAACTACCGTCATAGACTCCGTGTTTTTTGCTTATTATCTTGTTAAAGACACGAGAAAGAAAGAACTTACTCATTTAACAACAGCACCCTGATTGCATATCACAACCCGAGCGTTTTGAAAGACATTGCTAATCCATTGCTTCATAGGTTTGAAAAATTCGTCTGCTCAACAACGTAAATAACGCAATGAACGTGGCTGAACTGTCAAATTGAAACCTATTGCGATCAATTATCATTTTACGTTACACCACCCCGCAGGAGTAATCTAACAAGTTCTGTGGCATCAGCGCGCGGAGTAGGTAGTAAACGTAGAGTAAATTCGTGATTTTAAAATTAAATGTTTATTTACACGTCAATATTTTATTGGTCAATATTTCAAAATTATATGGCGCCGGCTTTTCCTATCTGACTGACCTTAAAATTGTAAATCCCCATTTTGCACACAATATTTACTTAATTTTAAGGCAACCCGCACTGGGAACACGTTGTGAATTATGGCCCACTCCCTCTCACAGAGAGGAGGCCTGTGTCCCAACAGTGGGAACAGTATAGGCTGATTATATAAGTAGCCATGTTAAGTTTAAGTTTGCCCATCAGCAAGTCTACTGTAACTCTGTTTTATTAAGCAATTGAATATATTTAGCGCATGATTGTAGGAACAATTTATGATATGCATGCCTAATGGATGCTCACCACACAGTGCCTACTTACTCACTTACGTAAATATTGTTAATACATACAACATTTAATCGAGAATATTACAGTTAACTTCATGTTTTATTGTTTCATACTTAAAAAGTCATTAAAAAAACCCTGCCACGATGAAAGTTTTTCTTTTACATTGTATTACGCATAAGAAAAAAAAGCGGTCCCAATATCCTAAACAAATGCGCAAAAGTAGATTGAGCAAACATTGGGCTAATCAAAATAAAATAACAAGTTGGTAGGTACCTATTTTCCTTCGTTATGACTGCATACATAAGTATGTACCTACATACTTATTTCGTGGTAATACTTAATGTCGATTTTCATTAATTCCCTGTAGATTTTCTAGCTTAATGAACAATGTAATCTTAAGTATTGACCAGGGTCCTCATCATCATCATCATCATTTTACTCTAAAAACGTTCACTACTGGACAAACGCCTCCACTTCGTCCGGATCTGTGCTTCCTTTATCCAGCGGCATTCACAAGATCATCGGTCCCCCTGTGGGAGGCCTTCCAACGCTACGTCTTCCGGTACGCGTTCGCCATTCCAGAACCTTTCGGCCCCATTGAGCCGGCTATTTTTAAATTTAATTTATATAAAGCACAATTCAATTGAATGTTAAATAACTTTAAATATCATAAAGTTCTTAGAACTTAGAAATAAATCAGCCTATAATGTTCCCATTGCTGGTACACAGACCTCCTATCTTTCTGGAGGTAATCTACCACGCGGGCGCAGTGCGAGTTGGTAGATGTCACAAGTCTTCGAATTTTTGGTTATAGAACATGCCGGTTTCCTCACGATATTTTCCTTCACCGTTTTGAGAGCAGTGGTGATGAAATTATCTACACAAAGTAAAGCGCCTGTCTGGTTCGAACCTGCGATCTACTCCTCATTCGCGGCCGTTAATACTGAGCCACGGATGCTATGATAGCTACTATGCACCTTCATGAAACTTGGGTATGTAAAAATATAATAAATTATGATGTTTCACCATGGAATAGTTCTCTTTTATTTGCCAAATCACGAAGTTACTTCAAGTCAAACTTTTCTCTACTAATTCTGTGTATGTACATCGGGTCGCATTGTCGTTCCGTTCAATCAGTGCCAGCTACATAAGTGATTGATTTTTGAAAATCGGTGCCTCTTGTACGTTGGTACCATTTACCTCTTATTATTCGGCTTGTGGCCGCACTTTGCCTATTCAACGTCGGATACAATGAACTAAAGAATCTAGATAAGTACTTCTATTCAAATTGCTATGAAAGAGCTGTGTAGTGTAGTGTTTATAGTGCTACGTCACTGCATGAGTGTGGAGTATTGTTGCGAAATATGGGTGTGAAGAAGCTTAAGTACGTAAGTTGTTTATGTTTTTTCGATGATCTATTAAGGAAAGTAACGTTTTTTAATCGGTGCTTTTTGAAATTATTGCTTGTTCTGTATCGATTCAGATCGAATACTACAAAATGTTACCCCACAAAGCTTTTCTAGCTACCAACTATTTCCCGGGAATGAACCGCCGGCATCAGAAGCATTGTTCTCTTTCCAATATACGATCCTTTTGTACGCCGCGTTACGCTAATCTTCATAAATTACATTTTGATTAAATGTTATTGTTGTTCGACCTCTGGAAGTTATTTTGTCACAGTGGTGCTGAAATAATCAGTTTAGATTAATCTTTTTGATGCTGTATCCCCCTTTGTTAGTTCGTCAACCCCTTTATTAAATGTCTAGTTAAGAATCTCTTTGTCTGTTTTGATTTGGTGGGATATTTTAACCTTTTTCGAAGCAATCATCTCCGTGCATAAAACTAATGATTGATCACCGCGTTATCAGGCTCTGCCGTGGGTGAACTAATTACCCCTAATGTCCAAATATACTTAGAGATTAGATTAGGCTCTCCAAAGCTTGGAGAAATACTTGACGCGGCTTCTGCAAACATTATATTTTATGATGGATAAAAAATGTTTTCTTATTTCTTTTTAATGCTGAATGGGCCCTCTCTTGACCTTGATTATGGCTGACGGAAAGCAGTGGATGAGGTCTATAATGGAACGAGCATGCCTAAGGCACTGGAACTCCCACGCACCGACGAAACACAGCAGGCTGCTTGACCCTGGACTCCGGTGGAAGGGTGGTCGCAAACCAGGCGGGCTTTAGCCCTACTACCGCAAGGGAATAATTGGCCAGACAAATAAGGTGTTGGGTGTGACAGTCCAGGGTGCTAACTCTCGAATATAATTCCGATAGATCGACATTGGTCAAACGTCAGATGGTCGAGTTAAACGTCAGGGATTGGCTAAGACTCAGTGAGTCCAGCCAATCCCAGACGTTTGACTGACAATTCTAATGTCGATCTATTGGAATTATATTCGAGAGTAAGCACCCAGGATGCGCCGAGCGCTCGGTTCAGTTGAGTAACTGGCGGAACAAACTGCGCTACATGAGGAGGTTTCTTCTTGCATCCCAAAAATAGTAATTTAATATTAGTAATAGAATATTCTTTATTACCTATGTACACCATAAAAATTACAGATATAAATGTAGGCATTACTTATACAAGGGGTGACACAATGGGCGGTCTTATCGCTAAAATCCCATAGACGTGATTCCCATTGTTCGAAAAAAAATCGTGTTATTATTATTTACTCCATATCGTCCTTCTGAAGGGCAAAAGCCGGATTTTCTTCATCCAAATTAATTGTTGTTACCTACTAACAGAACTAATAATAATAATTCCTACTTGATCTAAAATGAATAAAATAGGACGGTAGGAAGTAGGTACTATCTTTATGATAGTGATAACAATTGATACATCACGTTTACTAGCATTGGAGGCGAAAAGGCTCCTCCACACAGAGTTGCATAAAATATCCATTATAGGAAAACAATGGGCCGGTATCAAATTCACTCTCACGGGACATACAAACTGAATGTGACTGTTCGATATGTATTATTTTTACGATGTAAGGTATATTTGTAATACTCGTAGGTATCATCTGTTTACCCCATTGGAAATGGTATGAATTTCTTGTATGACATTGTGTTTATAACTTAAGTTAAGGGGGCTTATGGCTAAGTAATAACGGCCGCACGGGTCGATACAGCTTGTCTTCTTTCTTCAGGAAAAAAATACCAGTGCGTAAACTGTAACCATGAATTCAGCTTAAGATTCTAGAAACCTTAACGTAAAAATTCGTCGATTATAATAAAATAAATTAGTTATTCCATACATTTTCACCGCATAGTTATTGCAGTTTTCTATGAAACAGTAGTTTTTTTTATATAACCAACGAAAAATTTTGCTGGTTAAAAAAATCCTGTATAGATTTTAAAGGTGTAGAGTTACCAATAGCTTATTTTTCATCACCGCGATCAAAATAATAACAGTTTTCCTAGATCCACGTCACATCCTTTTACAGCGAGAGTCCTCCACGCGACAGATCAGACGCGATAAGATAAGCCTGTTAGCGTCATCTGTGCTGAGACATAAAAATAAATGTACGCAGTAAATCTATTTCTCTTCGACGCGACGCGCCCTTACGATAAGGTCAATTCTGTGAAATTGCCTTTGAACGCTGTTGAAATAAGTATATTTTTTTGGCAAAACGTGGTTCTTCCTATATATAGAATTATATAATAATATTTTATAAATCACAAGTATTTTTTTAATTTTTTATTTGCAATGGGTTTGCTCTTGACTCTAGTCTAGGCCAGAGGTGACAGAGACAGAGTCGACGATGGAGTGAGCTTACCCAGAAGTAGCCTATCCACTCTAACTTTGAAGAGATTCAGGTTGTATGCGCTCGGAAACACAGACGCAGGTAGAGAGTTCCACTCTTTTGCTGTGCGCATTAAAAAAGACATTTGAAAACGCTTAGTTCGAATTTGTGGAATAGCAACTTGGCAGGGATGGTAATTTGCAGTGCGTCTGGATGTCCGAAGGTAGAAGGGAGCCGGTAGAATGAGGTCGTGGAGTTCTTGGGCACACTCACCGAATTTCAATCTGTAGAAGACTGATAAGCAGGCAACCTTGCGGCGATGAGCCAAGCTGTGAAGCTTGGCATCCACCAGTTTTACGTCGCCAATGAGCCTCTTAGCTCTGCGCTCCACCGAGTCAAGCGCGGCAAGTTGGTATTTCGCTGAGCCATCCCAAAGGTGGCTGCAATACTCCATGCAGGATCGGACTTGCGCTTTGTAAAGGGCTAAAAGCTGTCCAGGTGTAAAGTATCGCTTTACCCTATTTAGGATGCCCAGCTTCTTCGCCGCAGTTTGGGCTTTGTACTCGATGGTGGCGCTAAAGTTGAGACTAGGAGTCAACTCCATGCCTAGGAGCTCGAGCCGATCAGTCACACAGAACAGATGTACCCCGAAAAGTAGGACTCTGGTCGAAACGACTCCTTTTGGCGGTAAAAAGACACGCCTGTGTTTTGGTAGCGTTTAAAGACACCAGATTGTCATCACCCCACTGGGATGCAAGGTTTAAGGTCAAATCTGTCCGCTCTACCATGGCCTCTCTCAAGGAACGAACTTCGGCCCTGCTGGCTTTTGCGCTGGACAAGTAGGTATCTCTCTGAAACAGTACTGTCATCTGCGTACCCAACAATACCAGGCAGAAGTAGGTAGGTAGTATAATCTAAACTAACAGAAGAACCGCCATTGCCACCATGGTATGTTTAGTATTAATAATCGTATTTTTTGTTATGTTTTTTCTGATGTACAATAAAGTATATATAAATAAATAATAAGAAGAATCGGTCTGACCAGTCGGGTATAAATAAAAGACAAAAAAAGAAGCTCAATATGATTAAAAACCTACCTAAAAATTTAAAATCAAAATGAATTTCCTCATCTGATACCTAAAATATTAATGTACTCCACCAACTTTTTCAGGCTTAAAATTATTATTCTTTTCAAAGCTTCTAATAGGAAATATGCAGCTAGTACAAAAAAAAAAACTAGTGGAAGTCTACAATGTGTTAGTAATAAGAACGTTGCCAGTCCATTGACTACGAGCGCCTAGGTTATTTTCTCAAACCGTTTTAGCTCAGTAGGTATAATAAATACTCTATTTCTTTTCACAGATTTATCAAATTATTATTAGTATATGAAAGTATGTATCATAAAATCTTCAGTTATGGAACATTTTACATACCTAATATCTATAGCTAGGTACGTCCGTAGATACGCTCGCGGAACAAAAACCGGGTAAGAATAAATTTTCTCATAAAAGCGGACATAACAAGGGTATGGGGCGGAAACGACTATAACTTAGATGGAGATCGGAAGACCTTTTCTGACGGACTACATATTTTCGGAAATCAATACGTAAGCAATGTAATTTACATACGAATTCCAAGAAATATGTCTTGGCCGAACTTTTTAGTTATTTCTCATCTCGATATCTACTTCAAAAAGATATTGTGCTATAAAACGCGGAACGGAATGTCAGAGCATTATTATCAATTCTCCCGCCTGTCTTGAGCAACTTATGTTAGAAGTTATATTTAATCTGAAGATGCATGAGAGTGCTTTTCTATCCTGACTCAGAAAAAAACTTACATCGCATTAGTTGCTTGTCATTTTGAGTGAGTCGTACAAGAAATAGAGGAATACGATATTTCAAGACAACAGTGTTACTGTCACAGGTCACTACAAATTACGTTATGTAAACAGATATTTGAAAATTGGTTTTCGACAGTGGTCGTCGAGGACGCAATTGTACCTATAATTGTCACGGGAGCCCCGGAACAATTATTTGGTGTCGGCCCCAAAGCGCATAAGTTTACCAAGGCGGTTGTCTTGTCAAGAGCGGAACGTAGGTCGGTAATTCATCCATCATTTGTCACCGATTGTCGTGCACGCGTACAGCGATGACTTTTTTACTACACCGAAATAGCCAATGGTTAGTTGTCCGACTAAACAGCAGGAACAAGCGCGGGGCCGGGTGTTCCGTGTAATAGATTACAGTGTCACTCTAGACGACCGTTGTCAACGGCCAGCTGCGAAGCTGTCAACCGTTTCTGTACTAAAACAATTTTATCCTGTCCCCTCAGTGTCGTATCGCAATCTACTTGATTTTAACGAGACTACATTGTGGCTGTGGGAAAACTTAGAAGATTACGGATGGATTAGAGGGCGTGGGGTGCCGTATTTTGAATGTTTTTAAGAGTTCGTTTTCTATATAAATAAAGGTGCTTCAAGGTTTAATTTTTTTGTGGTTTTACATGCACTGACATTGAAATTGCCATCAATTACCGAAATGTTTAAATATGAAAACGAGACTGTTATTGGAAATAAAATCTTAATATTTTTAGCCTTTTGCAAAGAGCTACGGAAACAAAGCCTACTTGATCGTAAGTACCTACTGTCATAATGTACTTACAATATTTTTGTGCCAAAAAATAATAATCTAATGCGTCTTAACCAGTCCAAATTGCTGCTCATAATTCAACCAGCACCATCTTTCATGTTTTTAGACCATATCGATAGCATTTTTATGCGCTTTAGTACGGGGCTATAATTTCCTATTCCGATATTCCATCAGATAAAACTATATTGAGGGCATCATGGCTAAGGGAGGTTCTAAGGCAAGTATGCATGAACCTTACACAGAAGCGAGTATTACCTACTTTGGTGTATATTTTATTTTCAAATAAATTCGTATAATGCGTATGGGTACTTTGACAGCTGTATTGGCACAGCGAATGAGAGGGATAATTCTAGAGTTTACAAATAGTGGCTGGATTCCCGGAAACAATTCTGCGGTCTAGATGTATGTCTTTCTTTATTTGTATTTTGTAAATGCATTTTGTAGAAAACCAACCAATACACGTTAAGCCGTTGGTCATGGCTGACATTCATAGATCTTTGATAGTCGTTACGTGTAGTCAGAATCCCAAAAGTCTGACAACCAGTCTTACAAGGGGTATCATGTTACCCAAAATCTTGGAGGTCAGATAGACAGTCGCCAATGTAAAATACTGATATTCAGCTGCATCTTGTTAGACTGGAAGCCGACCCTAACATAGTTAAGAAAAGGCCTAGGAATATTGATAATGTAGAAAATCTTAGTATTTCGCAAAATAAACCATTCCTCTTATAAGTTGTCTGCATTTTTAAATATTATAAGTAAAGATGATTGATTATCAAAAAAAAAAAAATACTGACAAGTACAGAAAAGTTCCAACCATTTGAAAGTTTTGCACAAAAAGCTAATTGAATGTTATCTGAAAATGTTGCCAGACTCGTTGTGAAACAGGAAAAAACTTGGTGAGTATCTCGCTACTTTTATTATTGCGAAAGTTTCACTTGACAAGCCTTACTACAACACGGGGGAACAATTACGACTTGACATTTATGTATTTCTATTGAAGAAAAAAGGCTGGTGATTGTAGATCATATTTTTTAGTAACTGCTCTTAAAAATTACTGCACACATCACTTATACCTTAACTAACAACGCAAGTTGCGTTGTAAGATTGAATGGATAGTACGAATGAATTTATTTCAGTCTTCGAGGAGCCATTGATTTGGATTGAATTATCATTATTGTGAAACGTGTCACTTGTCTGAGACTTTTATTAACAGACTCATAGAATAAAATACTGCAGTCAAATTCAGGAATGGTAAGTATTGCTTTTCTTTGGCTCAGGGAATTTGGATATGTATTTGTCATGCCAAATCCTTCATAATTTTATCTATATACAGTTTGAACTATAAAGCCGATTGCATATGCATATCTAGCTATGCAGTGAAATCCCTAAGTCATCATTTATAACAGACTCGGGGAAGGCTGGTCTATTAGCCAGGGAGGCAGAGACCCAAAGGCATAACGCTTTCACCGATTTGAGTAAACGAGAAGTCGTTAGATTCGTATTATTCGGCAGTGTCATATCGAGGTACGTGACGTCACGTCTAATCCAAAATGGCGGATGATACTCTCGAAATTGAGAGAATGAGTTACCGTGGAGTGAGTTTTCGGGATGAGATAATAGTTGTCGCATATTAATACGTTTCAATCAAAGCTTTTGGGGTTTTTTTTTTCGTGAGAATTCCCCCAGCTAGATTGACCGACTACCTTAAGAAAGTGGCTGGGACAGACTGGATGCGGAAGGCGGAGGACAGGGTGTTATGGTGCAGCTTGATAGAGGCCCATGTCCAGCAATGGACTGCGATAGGCTGTGTTGATTGAAAGCTTTTAGTGTTCGATCAGGCAAAAGTAAAAAAAAAACACGATTATTCTTGGAAGTTATAGGCAGAGATGTGTATTCATGACACCCATATTTTGCCAGGTACGATTTATTTAAATTAGCCCAGTTGACAGGGGAAATCAAAAAGAAAATATTCAAAATTCCTTAAGAATATTGCACACATTACTTCCTTATTAAAGTGAATGAGCTTCCTAGCTATGATAAAAATACATTTTATGAAGATAAGAATTTACCACCCATTCTTCCGACTTTTCTTATTTTAATATCCGCTGATTCTAAAGGCCTTTAAATACTTTTGTTTGTCATCTTCAGATCTGTTTACGACATCGCTCGAGATGTTCCGCGGGCGAAGCTTCTTTATCGACCTTTTACCTTTAAATATTAACACAAGATTGAACAATAATGACAAAGGACTGACACTGCTTTGAGGTCAGAACAAAAACATTCAGAATTTATTCTGCCGTCATACGGTTAAAAGCCGTAACTAACATTTTTATCAAAAGTACTTACTTGAATATAGGTGCGAACTTGCCAAAAAATTGGCCACCTTTCTATGTAGGTGCTTTAATGCGTTTGTAGACAAAGTTCCAACTAAGACCCCGAAACATTGCTCTCTAAAATGAAAGCTATCATTTCCACGTTTAACCCTTTCTTATTAGTAAAAATATTAGGATACTTTAAAAGCCGTGACTTTAGTTTTAGGCGTTTTCATATTATCACATTTATTGAGTATCCTCCAATAAAAGGCCCTAATAATTGTTACGGCTTTTCATCTTTGTATGTCATTACCCCGCAATAACTTACTTAACTTAATACAAAGATGAAAACCCGTAACAACTGTCGTCAAAAGGCGTAATATTTCAATTTAGACCTTACTATTTATAATAATAATTAAATAACACCTATACTAGCTTGAAAAGGCAGGCTTTTATACTTAGGGATTGCATAACATCATATTTGTTTTACTAAAATGAAAGAGAATATATCAAGTTTATAAAAATAATCAATTTAACTAATAAAAAAAAAAACTGAGTTCTTTAGGAACTATATATTATTTATCCAATTTCTATGGATAATGAGTGAACTTTACACCCTGTTCCTCGTACCTCAATAATATTATAAATTAAAGTCGCTTTTATGTGACCGCGTTGTTGTTCTAAATTACGCAACGGATTTCGATGCGGAGAATTTATTCAGGAAGGTTTGTGTGTATTAATCCATACTAATATTATAAATGCGAAAGTGCCTGTTTGTCTGTTACCTTTTCACGCTTAAACTGCCGAACCGATTTAGACGTTATTTGGTATAGAGATAGTTTGAGTACCTACCGGGAAAAGACATATAATCGTTTTTATTCCGATATTCCCACAGGATCGAGACTTACGCGGCTGAAACCGCGGGGCGCTGCTAGCATTAAATAAAGAAATATCGATGTTTTGTAATGTCGTACAAACTGTGAGAAATAGGGGTGGGTCGCTAGTAAATAATATAGGGAATAGGTACTTAGCACTCTCCCTACCACGGGAACCGCAGGCGACCCCCAAAAATTTTTGTTCAGCAGGCAAAAGCACATTTTTTAATACTTCTATCACATTTTCCATAACAGCACGCCAGTAGTTGTAAAAACTATTTGAATTCGGGAGGTCAGGACGGATCCCACGACGTCCTGAAAGATTTTTTTTTGACCCGCTGGCGTATCCCAAGACCTTTTGTAATAATTTTGACTTTTGACTCACGGCGTTCACAAGCCGAAACTTTGGGACCCGCCGGCGGCCTCCATGGCCTCCTGAACTTAAAAAGTTTTAAATATTGTCGGCAGGGTGAGTGTTAGATGTGATGTCCGGTTACACTGGAAGCCGACTTTAACATAGTTGAAGCCTGTCAAAACATGACAGTTTAAAAACATTTCATTTTTGTTGATGCTGGTATTGGGTTTTCGGTGACACCTTTGCGTGTTCAAACTGAGACTATATGTTGTAGGTAATGGGCCCACCTCTAAAAACGAATGTAGGTATGTGGTAATAGTAGGTAAATAAATAAATAATAATAGTTGCGAAAAAGCTAGAGGGGCTTAAGGCTAAGTAATAACAGCCGCACGGGTCGATCGAATGGGTTCGTGGTTGGATGACAATCTTTACATACCAAGACCCCTACCCCCCCCCCTGAGGTAGTATGGACTACCTCAGCTAAAATTCACTTTTTGTCTCGCTCGCACGATACTGCTCGCGGACTAAGTGTGAGCGACACAGAGTGCGGTGCTAGGCGGCAGGCTGCGCCAATAGTTTAGGTTTTTGCTTTTTACTGCGAAAATAATTGTAATTAAAAAAAAAAAAACATAGTCGCTGCTTTATAGTTAGTTTAGTTATTATACAAAGTTTCCTGATCAAATTTGAAGTATTTTTACCAGCGGTTTATTGTTCAGTTTCGAGGTAACTTTGGTTTTTTTTTACTATCGAGAAAATTTTATGGAATCGTGTTTTCGTCAAACATAGTACCTTACATTAATCCTCAACTTTACCATATATTTATTTCAAAATTAATGCAGCAGTATTTTCGACATAACGGAGGATCTTTCTAAGCAATTTGAGGTAGTATAGGCCCTTAAGTTGTAGGGCCCGGTTGTCATTCGTGGATCTTTGACAGTCGTTACGGGTTGTTAGAAACCAGAATGTCTGACAAACAGTCTTACCGAGGGGTATCGTATTACACAGAAACTGAGTTTTGCAGGTTAGATAGGCAGTCGATCCATGTTAAATATTGGTAGGTATTCAGCTGCATCTGGTTAGACTGGAAGCCGACCCAAACATAGTTCGAAAATGGCTAAGCAGATGATGACCATGCCTCTGCGAGTTGGCTTCGGCCCTCGTACGCCCGCGATATATTATTATATAAAAATAATAATTAAATAATAAATTCTCTATTGGTATAGAAAATGTATACAAATTCAATGTGTACGAAAAAACACTTATTTTACAGGAGTCAGTGTCTTCTCCCAATCAGTACGTATGATTTTATCCAATAAATACTGTTTGAATTTAATTTACGACAAAAAATTATAATAATAGAGGCATAGAGGCAAGAATATACCTACAAAGATTAATATACAATACATACAGACATGACGTAACATCATGCCAGTATTCACCAAAGGGATAAGCAGGAGAGCACCTGTAAGTACACCCCCATTTCACCAGTTAATGTTTAAGTCCCATGTAATAGGGCGCGAACCCATTGCCATCAACCGGGTACAAATCCAGACTCCGGGCTGTTACTGAGAAATTCCAGATAGAAAAACACAATAACAGTTTGCTCGACTTGGGTATCGAACCCAGGTCCTCATGCTCAACAGTAGCGCGACCACTAGACAAACGAAGAAGGGTATTAATTTACATAATTTAACCATTATATGAATCAAAGTAGCAAGCAGCGGTGGCCCAGCGGGAACGGCCGCGACTTACGAGTTCTAGAAAAAAAAAAGGTGTGAACTGTGACAGGCGCTTTACTTTGTGTAAATTATTTCATCACCACTGCCCTCAAAACGGTGAAGGAAAACATCGTGAGGAAACCGGCATGTCCTAGAACCAAAAATTCGAAGACATGTGATATCTACCAACCCGCACTGGGCCCGCGTGGTAGATTATAGCCCACTCCCTCTCGAAGACAGGAGGTCTCTGTATCAGCAGTGGGAACAATATAGGCTGATTATGATGAATTAAAGTAACGACTTAAATAACTTAAGATCGAGATGTGTTATCAAGGGCTTAAATTGAAGTTGAAACAAGTAGCAAATTCGATTCAAAACTAAAATACTTCTAAAACACGTACTAAAGTTCAAATTCATATAAATTACAGTACTGTTTTAAAAAAAAGTATCTATTTAATTTACGATTCAGACACACAGAGGCACGCGTTGCAAATCTAAGGCAAACTTTTTGTGCCTTTTCAGAATGGGCTTACAAAAATAACCTACAGACAACCTCCATACTATCTACGTCTTATTAATATCTGTATAATTATCTATATTCATAGTAAAGCTGAAGAATTTGTTTGTTTGTTTGAACGCGTTAATCTCTGGAAGTAACAGTTGGATTTGAAAAAATTTTTTTTACAATGTGACGCAATAAGGGTTTTCATGAAAATTCACGCTACCAGTTGACGCCACTTTGACAAGACGTGTTCCATTTCGACAATGAATATAAAATCATTCGTTTCCTTCATTCGTTCATCATTCAATCACGATCACGACTAGAGTCAGTCTTACTAAAACAGTCCCGCGGCATTATGTAGGCCCTATTATTATTATACATATGTGTAGAATTGGAAGGCCTCCGACAAGGTGGACCGACGACCTTGTGAAGGCCGCAGGAACCCGTTGGATGCCGGAAGCATAGAACCGGTCGAACTGGAGGTGCTTGGGGGAGGCCTATGTCCAGCAGTAGATGTCTTTCGACTAAAATGATGATGATGATGATGATAGTTAGTAACATTTCAACAACAATCTTCCTACCTCAGACAACTTTCTGTATTTAAGATTGTGCATTCTATTAACGAGTTCCTGTAATATGATTTTGAGAT
Source organism: Gortyna flavago (assembly GCA_963669345.1). Classification (NCBI taxonomy): domain Eukaryota; kingdom Metazoa; phylum Arthropoda; class Insecta; order Lepidoptera; family Noctuidae; genus Gortyna; species Gortyna flavago. The sequence goes on along the minus strand of OY770131.1, from coordinate 12,982,686 downwards.
AAATAAACTAATAAAGATTTATGAACCGTTGCATGGCTGTAGCGCTGCGTCTGTGGAACTTCTTTCGTGAGACGGACTCTGAAAAAAATATAGGCGCTGTGCCACTTTTGACAGGTGTCCGGACCTGACGTCTCAGTGCTGCCATCACAGAGTACTTTTTGATAGACTGGCTACCACTTAGTGAACGTCATTACAGAAAAGCGTCATTGGATTTTAGAATATTTATAACTAAAGAAGATCTGAAAATAAACAACATTAAAATTAAATGAAAAAAACACTATCCAATGAAGTGAGGTAATAAATAGCTGCCTAGGTCATAAAAAAAAATAAAACGTGATTGTGTTAAAAAACCTTGTTTTTTGTTCATTGCTCATCGTATCGAAATAAAAAACGGTTTTATAGTCAACCACATTAAATACGAAATAAATATACAAATGACCAATTTTGTAACAAAACGCCTTTAGAGGCATGAGGAACAGGGTGTAAAGTCAAAGTCAAAGCATTTATTTCAAATAGGCACTTAAAAGGCACTTTTGAACGTCAAAACAATTGAACGTGAAAGTTAACTCATCCTCCATAGAAAAGGGAGGATCCTCCGACCAGACGGGTGTCGTGTCTGGTGGGCAACTGTTCGACGATTGAGGTCGGGACTCATTTGGAGGAACATCGACGTAACTGCTACCTACTTTTTTTTTACGTCTTTGCTTTTTTACGTTTTAAAAATAAAGTAGCAGCTACGTCAATGTTTCTCCAAATGATCGAAATGAAAATGGCGCGGTAAACTCTGCTTGCGCGATGCAGGATTTTGCGTGACGTAAGTGTGATGTGTAGTTCGCATGTGGCGACGTAGATGCCGTCACGCGTCTATGGAAATTCCATTTCAATCTGCCAAGCCTTTTCAAACTATCTTGGGGTCAACTGTCTAATCAGTCTAACCGGATACAGCTGAATACCAATATTTTACATGGAACGACTGCCTATCTGACCACCTCAATTCAGTTACTGGGTTACACGATAACCCTTGGTAAGACTGGTTGTCAGACTTCTGACTACCCGTAGCGACTGTCAAAGATCTATGAATGACAGCCGGGACCAAAGGCTTTACGTGCTTTCCGACGCACGGAGGTTTCTTGATATACTTATCACCCATGCACGAACCGCGGCAAGCGTAGCTTAACCTTCGATCGACCCGTGCGACTGTTATATTTAGCCACGAGCCCCTCGCCAATAGAAATTTCTTACTAACAAGAAATTATTGTTACTCACACAACATTATTTAACAAACCCTCGGTCCGTGGGGCCCGAGTGCTCATGGTCTTTCTAAGGAAATTTCGAAATGGCTGGTTGACACTTCCCGTGACCCAAGGGCTGGCTTCTATCTTGGCCAGAGGCTAAGCATTGTCATACAACGTGGTAATGCCGCCAGTCTCTTGGGTACATTACCAGTCGACAGCGATGCGGATGAATTTTTCGACGCTATATTTTAGTTTTTGTATAGTTTTTAATTTTGATAATTTTATTAATTAATTAGGTATTAGTTTGAAGCGAATAAATAAATAAACGATATTAATAAATAATATAAAAACAAACCCTTTATGAAATTAAACACAAGTAGGTATTCCAGAAACAACACCACGTTATTGAATGTTAACGAATGAGTGAATGTACAATGATTAATCAATTCAATTACGTATGATTGTCATTCATGCGTGCGACGCTCCCGAGGGCGGTCGCCAAGAGCCTTCTAACCCTAAATATGAATATATGGAGCTATAGTGAGCACGGGTACTCCCACGGGTGGCGCTCGCGATTTTCGCAACGAACTTGCCTCATAAATCCTTGCCTTACATGATGCTTGTTTGCATAATACAAGACTTAGCCGGCTTTGTTCCACAGTTTGATAGGCCGCGACGTGCGCGTCGGAAGTACATCACGTGCTTAGTTACAGGTGGTGCTATTTCAAATATTAGTATCATAAGTAAAAAGTCCCACTCACGGAGAGGTGGCCTGTGTTCCAGTAGTGGGAACGTTTATATGCTGATTGTGCTAAGTAAAAAGTGCCTCGTTGGTCGCAAACGCGAGAGGTCCTGGGTTTAATTGCCAGGTCGGGAAAACTGTTATTTGGTATTTCTCAGTAGCAGCCCGGAGTCTGGATTTATGCCCGGTTGATGGCAATATGCTCGACCCCTATTCACTCACTTCACTCACGTCACTTGTAAATCCTACTAATATTATAAATGCGAAAGTTTGTGAAGATGTTTGGAGGTTTGCGACTCAATCACGCAAAAACTACTGAACGGATTTGGATGAAATTTGGTACACAGATAGTTTATAACTAGGATTAACACATAGGAAACTTTTTAACCGATATTCCGACGGGATCAAAATTAACGCGGGTGAAACCGCGGAGCGCTGCTAGTAATTAATTATATGGTGAAATGTGGGTGTGACAGATACACCTCTGTCTAACTCACCAGGGCAAACAGCCGTGATGTTATGTGTGTGTTAGTCTCATCAGCGATTAGTTATTTATTCTTAGAAAGCTAGTCATCAAAAAACTCTATTTTTGGAGCTTTCTTCCTAAATTATCAGAATGTTCCATTGTGCGACACCTCAATTATAACAAAACGAGTATATGCAGCCCAATTTTTTTTTTGCGTGGGAAATTATCACATAACTTTCTAACGTGGCGTGTTAGACTTTTACTGATTAAAACCCATCCGTGTGCCCCTGGCACAGGCAAGTGAAGACTTGCCTGTGCCAGGGGCCACGGTATCTCTTTCGATAACCCGCGACCCTGGCAGGCATCGGCCCTAGCAAACCCCGTCAGTTAGTGCTGACATATCTTTGAGGCGCGCGTGAAACACAACGCGCCGACGACCCGGGCCAGGTCCTTACCGGACGGCGTGCTGCCCATTGCTCGCCGTCCGCTAGCAAGCGCCTACGGTGGCCGGGAATCAGCTGAGTATATACTGGCCTCTGATTCTTTAAAAACTCTATAGGTACTATGCTAGGCGAGCTCAAGGTAAAGTGTTATCACCGACATCGACTGTAAGGAAATCATTTATGTAGATTAAAAGATGGTGATACTATTTTGCATTCTAACATATGAGAGAGGTTATCTCAGAGAAACCACCTTTTCAGAAATAAAATATTAATTATATTTGAATTATAAAAACAACAGTTCACAGTTTACACTTTCATAAAACATTGGAAACGAAGACCCTTAATAATTATTATTTCGCGTAACAATGGCGGCATGAGGGAGGCACGTGGCGACCTGCGCGGTATAATAAAATGCGCGTTTACGCAGTATGCGTGTGGGCAGCGCAGTTTGTCGTTCACATATTTGCAACCTATGAGAAACGAGAATTTATGTAGGTAATGGGCAGTTTTATCAGGCAATTTTTTTTCAGAAAACTTATTAGTGTTCGTAATGAAAAAACGACACCATCAGCTCGCCGGTATTATAATAAAAGACTGAACTAATTTATGTATATAATTATTTTAATATTTTTATTTTATAGTTTTGCCTCGGTATTTAGTATATCAAGTCTTACCTTTTTTAATAATAGTTTCGGAAGTGGTTTTAGTTATTTTTCCATGTTTTCTATTTCACAGTTTCTTTCCTACAGTGTTATAAATTACGACATTATTGTTTACTAAGTAAATGATATCCCAGCGCAGCCGAAATTTGAGCGTAGTCCTTTCGAATCGACACAGCGACGGCAACTGATTTGTGAAACAAATTACAAAAGTATGCTTGAAGTTCCCGAAACGTGGGACGGAAGATGACTACTTCCACGAACTTGAACGTCGTCAGTACCATAAGCTTGTCGTCGTAATAAAACCACAAATAAAACGAATGAAAAAAAAATGCTGGCACAATTTTTGTCGCCTTGTATTAATACAAATGATCATCAAATTTGTATGCTATTCGTATTAGTCATAGGCATATTAGTCGTGTATATAAGTCGTGAAAATAGGTGGTAACTTCGTGATGCTAATTCATCAAAAAAAATATATTATTTTGTGTGACTGTTGCATAATAAGTGTGGAAATATCATGTAGTTACTCATAATATTTTTATTTTATACCTAAGTCTTATCAATTTCATAAAAAAAAAAACACATTGAAGTTAGGCTATTTTTGTTACTTGCCGCTGTTAAGATTATATGTTAGTAGTACCTACTTCATTTTGCACTATCTTGACTTTGTTCTGTCCTGTGGTGCTTACTGTGTTATTCCATGACGAGAGGCAGATAACAATTCGGTACGCAGTGTACGCACAAAACGAACGCTTTTTATTTTGAGATTAATTATTGATGGAGCTCATTAAAAAAAAAAAAAAAGTGTGATAATAATTTTAGATAATCATTTACCCCCTTATTAATAAACGTATTATATCAGATGAATAGTTACACACCGATTTCTCTCTTTCAGTCCTCAGTAATTTGACTTTCGAAAGAAACAAAGCGTTGTGTAACTATACAGACGCTATACAACGTGTGCGGGACAAGTAAATAGTGATAACAGTATATAGTGACAAATAGACATTGATAGGATAATAACAGTGTATAGTGATATATGGACACTAATAGGATAGTTTTAAGTAAATAGCGTAGTTCATTTATAGTTATTTGTTATAGTAGACTTAGGAATAGGGGTAAGCAGTAAATAAGTTACATGTTATGTTTTTTGTTGAATTTATATTTTTGTCTAATAGTTTTATTGATTAAAACACATAGCCTTACCTATGTTAATTAGATAAAAGTAATAGAAAAACGCAAATATTGTCACGCGGCTCTCTTTACGGTAAAGTTTCGCGGTACTTAAGATAGATGTACAATGTTTTCCCGCCTTTTTGCCTTGTTCTGATTGGTTGTTACTTTTCCGTTTTCCGCGTTTTTACCCATATTGTGATAGGTCAGTTTGTTAGCCGAATCTGTATAAAAATAGGGCCATTTGTGCCATCCGACACGCATTCGTCAAAGTCTGGCACAACGGCCTATTATTTAAGCTTTACCAAATCGGTGTGCCTGACCGTCTCGTGCTCATCATACGGGACTTTTTGTCAAACCGCACCTTTCGCTATAAAGTCGAAGGAGCAATCTCCTCCCCACACCCCATCCGAGCGGGAGTCCCCCAGGGCTCGGTGCTGGCCCCACTAATTTTCACGCTGTTCACCAGCGATATCCCCAAAAATAAAAAAGGCACAGTTGGCCCTATTCGCCGACGACACAGCCATATTCTACTCCGGCCGCAGCCTAGTCCAGATATCCCTCACTCTCCAAACAGCAGTTAACAAACTCGCTGCTTGGTTCAGGAAGTGGAGAATCGAAGTCAATCCCGACAAAAGTCAAGCGGTTCTTTACTCTAGACCGCGTCACAACCCCATCCCCCCCCCCCGACCTATAACCATGTTCGGCAAGCCGATCCCTTGGGAAGAGCAAGCCAAATACCTAGGTGTCATACTCGACAGACACCTCTCCTTCACAGAGCACATATAAAGAAGGTCCATTCGCGCGCCGCTTTCGCTCTCGGCAGACTCCACTCCGTTCTCAATGCACGCAGCAAACTGTCACTGAAGTGCAAGTTGCGCATTTATATAGCGTGCATTAGACCAATTATGACCTACGCCTGTCCAGTCTTTGCACACGCAAAACCCCATAACATCCATAGGTTGCAGACCCTCCAAAACCGGTTCCTTCGAAAGGCTACGGGTTCCCCTTGGTTCGTCCGAAATGAGATCCTCCATGTTGACCTCAGAATCCCCACTATTAAGTAGTTCATGAAACGCCTCTCAAAGCGTTTCTTCGATTCCGCCGCCAAACACCGCAACCCTCTGGTTGTCCAGGCCGCCAGTTACTCTCCTTCAAACATTAGTAAGGCTCGCCGTCCAAAGCATGCCCTATCAGACCCTGACGACCCTATAACTCTCCTCCAGGAGAGCAACAAGTCAACTAGTACAGTGCACAAAAACAAAAGACCGACATTCCGACCTCGCCGACGAGGTCCCTCGCGACGTCCCCAAGTATACTCACCCCCCCGACCCTTGCCCGACGCAGTGCCAGCCCGCGCCGCAGCTGAGCCAGTAGCTTTAAATTCCCGACTGTGACCTCTGAGTTTGTTTCGGCATTTCTTCTCAGAGTAGTCAGATAGGAAATGCCGACTCCATCAAGCTTAAATAATATAATTGTGATCCAGCCTGTCCCTTCTTGCTGCCCTCTCCAGCGACGCCCTAAGCCGAGGTTCGTACCCCACAGGGGGTGCCCTTAGTGCGTAGTCGCTTAGCATAACGTAGTTAGTTTTATGCCCCTGGCTGGAGGCTTTGAGTTTCACTTAAGGCAGCCACAGGATAGTCCGGTTAGCCAGTTGGCGGCACTTGAAGAAAATACTCCAATAAAAGAAGAAAGAAGCTCATAGTGGTATTATTCCCCACCAACCTAGCACACAAATGCACCTGTAGGGTACACAACGTTTATGAGTCCTTGGGGTTACTAAATATATTTTTAAATAACTTTTGCTTTGAGTTAACGTAGTTACCTATTTCAATAAAGATGTTAATAAAATTTATATTTCTTTTTCTAATCATAGTGGTATTTTGTTGATTAGTAATGCTGTCATCATCATCCCCAATACCTAATTATTACTTTATACATTTTTCATTCATCTACATACTTACGCGAAACTATAGGAACTCATTGATTTTTGCGAAGCGGAGATTATGTTAATCGGCACTTGTCGGTGTTAACAACCCAAGGGGATACCTACTATTAATATTATGCATTATGATAATGTGGAGACCGTTCGGTTGGTCATAATCTTGCCATTATACACTCACCCTAAATTATTACTCCAATCTTAAAAGAACTGCAGAGTAGAACGTTGCGTCCCACACTAACGGTAGTAGCAATAGCTTTCATTTTGACAGTTGAACAACATTCATTGCGTTATTTACGTTGTTGAGCAGACAAATTTTTCGAACATATGAAGCAATGGATTAGCAATATCCTTCAAAATTATTCAGATCGGGATTGAAAGTGTGTTACGTAGAGTGATAGTCTGTAACGAGGCAGTTTTGAATCAACAACTCAAATGGGAATTGTTCATAGTTTTTTAAATGTTGTAATTGAAAAAACATTTGAAGAATAGCGTTACTAATCATTATGGACTAATTAATTTACGAAAAATATTAATATTTATTGATATTTTTGATAAAATACGATTGACCTTCTGTGCCCTTCAAATTACGTCACCTGCGACCGTACAGTTTAGTATCGTTACCTCAAAACTAAAATAAAAAGTAAGTGGCAAGTATTGTCTACAATCCGTCAGTGTCAAGTGTAAAATTATAATAATATGTCAAAAATATATTAAATTTAAACATTCCGACTTGCCTCTTATTCATCTCGTTTATAAATCTGATTACACTGTTTCAACAACCGACAATATTTAATATATCGGAAGAGCTATGGAATTAAAAAAAAATGGAATGAAATGCTATGGAATGAAAAATTTTAATAGATTTATACTTTGACACTTTGATAGGTGTGGATGACATTGTGTTGACAGATTGAATTTTTTTATTTCTGTACAAGTGAGGCAACAACACTTAATCTTTAGTGCCACTGATGACGTAACCTACCTTAAAAATTTAAAATATTTAAATATTTATAAAAAAACAACTATTGAGCCAACCATCAAAATATTTCAAATTATTTCTCAAAATGCTCTAAATTTAAAAAAAATAAAATTAAATCTAATGGTTAGAAATTTTGGACAATCCCCATTGATTAACATACTTTCAATTACAATTCAAAGGATTTTGAAGGAAATTGCTAATCCATTGCTTTATACATTTTTTAAACTCTTTTGTTTCCCAATTTTACTTCAAAGTTACTTAAAATATAATTAATTAAACAGAGTAGTATTTCCTACACACTTATACTTAACATACTAGCAGCACCCCGTGGTTTCACCCGCATAAGTGTCGATCCCATGAGAATATCGGAATAAAAAGTAGCCTATATGTTAATTCGGTGAGTCAGCTAGTTCCATACCGAATTTTATCAAAATTGGTTTAGCCGTTTGTGCGTGAAGAAGTAACAAACATACAAACACGCTCACAAACTTTGGCCTTTACAATATTATTAGTGTGAAGTGTGATTATTAAAAATACATACACTCATAAAACATAACCCTCCTTCTGTCGCAATCGGGCAATAGTACAAAGTTACAAATTGTAATTCTAGTTGTGGGGGTAATCTTCGGAACTACGGGTCCTATTCTGAAAATTCTTCCACTAATGGGATACCTATAAAACAGGACATTTAATGTCCTATCATTAATTATTATGTTAAAACGAGAAATTTATAGCGGACAACGTCACGGCCAGAAGTTAGTCTATTATATGTTTTTAAACCTCGTCTGCCCGACAACGTCAGTGACACAATGAATATTGTTGAATTGCCGAAAACGAAAGGCATTGCGTTTCATTGTAAGTGTGTTACTCAATTAACCCGCTAGTCAGTTATAGCAATTAGCTGACCCACCTTTGCATAAATGGTTGAGATTTTATTATGTAAGTAATTTGGAATTATATCGAAAAACCCTTAAAATTTCTAAAATCTCGAAAACTTTTGAATTTCAGCCATACATAAGGGGGTTCAATTTGTTGCACTTTGGCCCCTCTATCAGCTCTTGACAGATATTCGTCGAATTACAAGTAACCCTGTAAACGGCACTTATAACAAAAAAAACTTTTTTTTTTTACCTTGGTCTGTCTGTTTGTTTGTTCTGGCTAATCTCCGAAACTGCTGGATCGATTTGGACGGGACTTTCACTGGCTAACTGATGTTATACTTTTATTTTAGAAAATAATTAGGGTTTCGCGCAAAAATATTAAAACTCACGAAAACCAATTTGTTTTCCGAGATACACGCCGCACGCGGACGAAGTCGCGAGCACAAGTAGTATCACAATAAAATTCTACATCAAGTTTGATTAATAGCTACATATTATAAAACACAACACGATCGAAGTTTACGAAAAACCAAAATACTCTAACACTGGGCTGGTTAGCAATGCTTTTAGTAACACTGCTTAAGAGGATTGTGACATGACAACGACCCTTGTCACACTAGCTGTGACGTTGACGTCATGACAAAGACGTAAGCAAAATATTTCTCTAGCGATAAGCTTAGGGTTTAATGCAAATCTTTGAACCAAAACTAATGTTTCATTAGTGAAAGCCAGATTTAGGTTTGACTTTAGAGTACCCTTGACCGCTTGTAGGAAAGTTTGTTGGGAAAGAGTTCATTTATAGCATAGGTTCTCAATCTTTTTTTGCCTACTTTGAGAACTTATGGTTTATAGAATAGGGATTCTATTATAGTTCAATACTATGTCTATTTCTGACTTTTAAACACAATGCTACATTTGGATTCGTTGGGAATGATACCGGTAAAATTGCGGGCACCTGAGACTGCAGACACTATCAGCCACGAACTTAATCAGTTTGAAGGATATTGCTAACCCATTGCTTCATAGGTTTGAAAAATTAATCTGCTCAACAACGTAAATAACGCAGTGAACGTCGCTGAACTGTAAAAATAAAAAGATTGCGATCAATAATTGCCAGTTTATGTGTTTTACGCGATTAACACGCAGGAACCCACGCTATGCAACTGAGGTAGGATATAATATTCAGCTATTATTTATTTTAAAATTTTATTTTATTTATATCGATAGGTATTTAGCTTTTTGTTCTTTTCAGGTTTTCCCATTAGGTAACTTTCAGCAATCTAGAATGACTTGGAATATGATCCCTATTACTTAGGGCTCTAGATTAATAACACTCATTGAATGGGACTTAAAACATGACTGGCGAAAAACACGAGTTCGTTTTGTCAACAAAGTTCACATCACGTTTCCCAGTTTTCTTAATCACACGGAACCGACCGTTAGATTAACCACGGCTTCTTTGTGAGCCACTTATTATAGTCGTCAACGATTAATTAGTTCATTACCTGAGCGTTCAGGTCATTTAACTCATAATTTGTAGGTATTCATCTTGGTAAGTTACGAGAGGGAGCGTAATAAACTCTGCAGTAATTCTGCAAATAAATTAATTTTCTTTCTTTCTTTGTTACTAGCTTCTGCCTGTGACTTGGTCCGCGTGAAATTCCGGCCCCCGACCCACTGCGTCGCACACCATCGCCTGCCTGATCTATTATTTCGATTTCGCTTAGCGTTCTTTCTGACTTTTTTTTTTCTTTTTTGCTAGATGTTTGATGTTAAATAGCCCAAAACTTACCTCGAGAATTAGGCTATCAAATGCAAAAATAATTTTTCAAATCCGACTGGTACTTCAAGAGATAAGAGCGTACAAACGAACAAACAGACTCATCTGTTTTATTATTGGTATAGGTAGATCGAACCTGAGGATTTAATTTTCAACGTCATTATTTGGCAAAATCAACTTAAAATGTCCCCAATGGTGGGATACAGACTTCCTAAAAATGAGAGGAAGTGGGCCGAAATGCACCTCGCGGGTTGAGTGTGGGTTGGTGGGTGTCACATGATGTCATGTCTTTGCTTTTTTGTTCCAGGTAAATATGCCGTTATCCTCACGATGTTTTCTTCCACCGATTTAGAGTAGTCGTGAAATAAATTTCATAAAGTGCATGCCTGCCTAAGTTTCAACCTAGGATCTAAATTCAAAGTCGGGGGTCGTTACCACTGGGCCACCACTTCTTTCAAACGTCCTTTTCAACCGTGATTAGCAATTAAAATTGAAATAGACCGCATTATGAACTCTATACTTCGTTCCAAAACACAAATAGCGGGCGCTGACCGCACAGCTGCTGCACTAAAGTGGAACTGGGCTGGCCATATCTGTCGCATATCGGAGCAGCAATATGCGAAAGCCACCACTCAGTGGATTCCCAATTGCAGAAAAAGACTGCGCGGCAGGCCCAGAAAGAGATGGCGGGATGAGCTGGACTCCATCTTAAAGGATTGGCCCACAATCGCATTAGACCGGGAAAAGTGGAAAGAGGGAAGGGAGGCCTTTGCCCTGCAGTGGAACAACACAGGGTAATAATAATAATAATTGAAAAATAGCTGATATTCTATCTCTAATAGGTATAGCCGCGGACAATGGCGGTCGACCCCTTATGCCCGTGGTAATAAGGTTGAAAAGTGGTCCACCGCCAGTGTCCGCGATTGTACATTTAGAGCGCCTTCACACTAGCGTTTGTCCAGCGTAGGCGTTCGATAAACGTATGCGCAGCGCAGACGCCGCGACTACGCGGCGCAGGCGTCGCGTTGCCGCGGCGTCATTGCAAGGGTAAATGCATACGCTGCGTTAGCGCCGCAAGTGCGCGACGCGTACGCCGCGTTACTGTGGAGTCATTTCTAATCCTGTATGTCTGCGCCACGTTAGCGCAGCGTTCAATTGACTCCAGAGGAAACGCCGCAGCAACGCGACGCCTGCGCCGCGTCGTCGCGGCGTCTGCGCTGCGCATACGTTTATCGAACGCCTACGCTGGACAAACGCTAGTGTGAAGGCGCTCTAAGAGGTCATAATTGACATGGCAGTTTTATTCGTGCTTTGAACGCTAAAGTTTGAGATAGAAGTTTGGAAATGTGCCAAGCAATAGCAATGGGATCCTTCCCTAGGGGTTATCGTCTCTTACGTGTGATGATAGCTTTAAATGACTTGACTAATTACCCTCATTTTGCTTCCATAGGTATAATAGGGTAAGTTTAAGTGTATGTATCAAGAGAGCTTGGCAGAATCTACCGAAACTGCTTTCGCAATAAGTAAACAAATAATATGTGTTTTTGGACAAACAACTTTAATATTCACACATTAAAAGTTAAACCATTTCTATGACTTTTAATAGTATTAGACATTCTGAAATAAACTTAACAAACAGCAACTTAAAGTTGATTTTCTTTTAAGTGAAAATAACATCAATTGAAAACAAACATTTGAATAGACTTCTTTCCTGTCTTCTATCCGTAAAATATAATAACATTTGCGGAAACTGGTCAAATTTTTAAATAAAATCATATGAATTGGTGATTATGATCATCTTACAATTGACTTTTTGCTAAAAGAGAAATAAGGTTCTTAGTTGCTTTATTTTTAATACGGATGATACGAACACAGACAATATATTTTTGTCAATGGATGCTAAAACATCGCCCTTTGAGCCATTGTACGTGCTGACAAAAAAGGTCGGTTACACTGTCAGGAGCATATCAAAGTTATTGAACCCAACGTTCCCTATGTTGCGTCAAAGTGGGCATTATTTATACAAAATAACGCCAGCCTTAGGTCCGTGCTAATGGAATGCGCGTCACCGGATTCTCCCGCCACGTCATCCACACATCCTTTTCAAAAATAAGGTCATTTTGAAATAGGTTTAAATGCCATTATCCAGCAGACCCATCATCATTTATTCAGTAGCAGCCAGAGTGTTTTTTTTTCCAAAATAAGAGTTCGAACCGTATAAAAAAGCAGATTAAATTAATGTTACCTCGAAAAGTCATTAAGTCGTAATGTACTCATTAAATATAAATAAATGAGGTCCCGTAGAAAATATATCTCAACTATGCATTAATAAAGGCATATTTTGTCCGGATGCAAATTATCGACGTAAATTATTGTCAAATGTCTAAAAGAACGATTTATACGCAGTACCACAGCAGAGTTATTGAAATATATGTCCCAAAAGACAATACACCGATGCGGGGCTTTGTATCTGCAAACGAGATTATACCGTATGAAGCTGTGACACGGTATAGATTTGTGTGCGTAATTTGATCAACAATGGAAAAACAACAAAAATGGGTATTACGGTAATACTCAAATAAAACGCAAAGCAAAATAGGAATGAGTCGTTTTGCATTGAAGCATAAATCTAACAAATGGCATTTGCATGCAGAAGTACCGAATACCATCTATTGCGGTATTACTGAGGGCAGGATCATTGCGGAGCTATTCTTAGCGAGGTAGGTACTATAGATATGGATCTAGAATTAAGCTATCTAGAACGACTGTTTGCCTGACTACTCATAAAAAAAATGTTTGTAAGCTGACTTAAGCAGTAGAGATCTACATCTATGTGTACATACCAGCGCTGATTTGCTGGATTCTTTTTCTCCTCTACCGATCGGTATTTCTCCTGAAAGTTCAGTTTGTTTATATGTATGTATGTATTCGTTTTTATTTTTGTATTTTATAGTAATTTCCGATATATTTATCCCGTATGTTGGCCATGTTTTGTCTCTACGTCACCTAAGGTTGACTGGTAGAAAATGCCTCAGGCTTAAAATCCGCCTTTGTACAGTATTTTCTTACTTGTTGCATAAAGTTTCAATAAATTATATAATTATTTTTTTTTGACAGCCAATTGTTGAATATATTTATTTGCAAAAAACTTAAGAACTTTCGAATTTTTGCAACGTAAAAAAAAAAAATTGTCGGGCGCCATTCTAGAACAGCTTAGCTTTAAAAGTAATCTAAAGTACAGTTTGACGAGTTTTCGACTTCAAATTCTTAATTCTGAAACCGGGTGTTAGTCTTAATTTTTAGTACAAGAACTAAACTGTTAGTGCTTTCACAGTTATTTTACATCTCTATCCAAACTGTGATCTTTATTCTCATTCTAATATGGTTAATGCCATTGACAAGTCTGTGAAAATCATTATGATCTTTATTCTCGTCACAATAATTATGTAAAAACTGTTTGTTTGGTACGAGCATGAACTTATAATATATATTATATTAATATAATAGTATATGACGTTTTGTTAAAGCATACGTTTTTAATTTGAGTTAATTTGCATCACTATAGTTTTTATTGAACCAGCTATTCAAATAAAATGTACCGTTTACTTTAATACGTGGCTAGAATATTGCGATAAGGGGTCATTGATTGTATTATGTAAATATACCTAAGTAGTTTTTACTGGTCTCACATAGGTACCTACTTTGTTGTAACTTTGAATGAGCTCTGTAAACCCGTGTTGTCAGCTATATTTAATTATTCTCTCGTTTTTTTGTATTGAACTTATACATACATAGACTCACGCCTTCGTCCCATGGGGGTAGGCAGCAACTGCAGAACGCCACCTGCTACGATCCTAACATACTCCTTTTGCTTCGTTTACGTTCATACATCTGAAGGCCAATTCCCGTAATTAAAAAATGTTCAAAATTTAGTCGCAATCTTATTTCAGCGACAATCAATGTCAAAAATGTATTTGATATACGTATTTGACAGATTGAGACAGAGATTAGACTGTTAACGATCTTTTTCACCTTTCTTAAGAACATCACCAATAAGGTCACCATACATCCTCCTAGGGCGTCCCCTACCGCCGTTTCCGGTCACGTCTGCCTTGTTTTATAACTATAAAACTAAACACAGAGACAGCTAACGGCGGCTAGTTATTGAAATTACTATAAAATAAGAAATTACTGAAACTTGATCCGATTGTTACATATTTTGAAAACGTCCCGTTTTATGCAAGTCAGCTCTTGTGTATCCTGTGATTGAATACTTAGAATATTTCAGTGTCGAAACGCTTGGGAACAGTAATTCTATTACAGCACGTGTCAAAACAGGTTATACTTACGAGTACACCAGCGATAAATCATTTGTACGAGGAGTCGTGTGATTGGTGTATCACATTGAAATCGGGATCGAAAGCGTCGGATGCGTGACGCGTTCGCTACAGAATATTTTATTCATGACACCTCATCGTTCATACGTGCAATAACAGTTTCTGTTCAGTACCAATGGAAGGGAAAGCGGGAAATAAATCCAATTTGTACCGGCATATATCATGGTCAGAGCGCAGCTTACGATTTATTCACAATATCATGCTGTAGGTTATGTATCTACGTGTACTGGCAACCGGCCCACTTCAATCCAATCTCGTCGGATGCAATGGCGGCGATGAAACAGTTTGGAATATACATGGTTATCAGACAAGTGTGTTTGTTGAGATCAAATTTTAATGCACTGAGGTAATTTATTTATTTGATTCTTTTCGGAAAGTTTTAAATAATAATAATAAAGTTTATTGAACATAAGTTTAGGTTACAGTACACCGGTAATACATATTTACATAGTACATAGTATAGGGCACACTCACTTACATTCAACTACACCAAGTTAAAACTTAACTATAACAAGTAGCAAGGGGAGTAGCAGAACAGTTAAATTTTAATAATGCTATTACAAATAAAGCGATGGTTCACATACTTGATAAAATAATAAATGCCTAATGACGGTATACAGAGAAAAGTTCTTTACCTCCCGTGCTAGTCAAGGACTGTGTTACGGCAAGGTAAGATTCTCGCTCATGGAATAGTAGTCATAATGTAAATACGTTAAGACACTTTCTGCCAAATATATTTGTTTTGCTGTTAATAATAGATGACGATAACGAGTTACATACAAGCTTAGCGTAAACAAGTAGTATAAGCAAAGAAATCAGACAATGCAACTACTAACGTTATTTCAATGCAAGCAAAGTGTTTTTACAAAAAAAACACCCTTTTTTGTTTAGAATTTGTAATAATACAAGCGTGTTAAAAATAAAATAATAATATAATAATAAAAAAAAACTTACAGCTAATTTATACAGATATGCAATTGAAGGCAATTTACCAGTTTCCACAGATAAACACTTGAAGCAAAAAAGACAACAAAAAGGTCGGTACAAAATACCCATAACATAAATTAGGAAATAAAAGTACACGATCGACTAAGTAATACAAACTAATAAAAATCATTCAGGGAAATGGATTTCAATTTGACAGTTCAACAACATTCATTGTGTTATTTTACGCTGTTGAGTAGACAAATTCGAACAAATATGAAGCAATGGTTTAGCAATATCCTTCAAATGATTCAGATTGTGGTTGAAAATGTGTTACACAAATAGGGTGCTTTGTTGTCATTGCCACATCACTATACGTATTAATTGAATACTATCATTGTGATTGATATTGAGAGGACGAGGGACGAACTGTTCCACCGTATATACAGTTGATACTAGTATCTATGGGGAACAGGGTGAATCAGTTCCGTCCTAACAACCATATACCATACCAATACATACCTAACTAAATATTACGTACACACCCTCACTGCTTATTGGCACTCCCTTAAGGCTGGCTAGACGCTCCCCAAACTACATATTTCCACGCATTTACTACAATGCCATAAGGTACTGCAACATAAAATACCTCAAAATATCCCTGTGCAAAAATGTAAGCCATTGGTCCTGCGCCTGATCTTTCTCCGATCGTGCCGGATTGCCGTCCCATCGGACTATGACAGTGAAGGAAGGGAAAGTGCATCTTGTATCTGCGCACACACTTGTGCACTAAAATATCTCCCGCGCCGATGGCTGTTACCGCTGAGACGGGCCACCATGGCCGAAATTCATTCTGGAGGATCATTATGAAAATACCTAGTAACATAATCATAACTTCACGCCTGTATCTGTTCCCCAAAGGATTAGGCAGTGATGTACCCACGCGGTTCAAGCAGGCGAGCGACTACCGCACCAGTCGGTTCACATCCGGCACACTTTTTTCGGTGTATACTACGGACAAAAGGTGACCTATGACGTTTACAAAATAACAAAAAATCACCATTTAGATACGTAACTACTGTTATAAAAAAAAATCTACAGTTCGTTATCGTTTTTCGGTGTACGTATAATGGGCATTGTTCATATATTTTTTTAAATGTTGTAATTGAAAAACCATTTCGAGGAATAGCGTTACTAATCATTATGGACTAATTAATTTACGAAAAATATTAATATTTATTGATATTTTTGATAAAATACGATTGACTTTCTGTGCCCTTCAAATTACGTCACCTGCGACCGTACAGTTTAGTATCGTTACCTCAAAAATAAAATAAGTAAGTGGCAAGTATTGTCTACAATCCGTCAGTGTCAAGTGTAAAATTATAATATGTAAAAAATATATTAAATTTAAACATTCCGACTTGCCTCTTATTCATCTCGTTTATAAATCTGATAACATTGTTTCAACAATCGACAATATTTAATATATCGGAAGAGCTATGGAATACAAAAAAAATGGAATGAAATGCTATGGAATGAAAATTTTTAATAGATTGATACTTTGACACTTTGATAGGTGTGGATGACGTTGTGTTGACAGATTGAAATTTTTTATTCTGTACTAGTGAGGCAACAGCACTTAATCTTTAGTGCCACTGATAACGTAACCTAGGTACCTTAAAAAATTTAAATATTTAAATATTTATAAAAAAAGAACTATTGAGCCAACCATCAAAATATTCAAATAAGTTTCTCAAAATGCTCTAAATTTTCAAAAAATAAAATAAAATGTAATGGTTAGAAATTTTGGACAATCCCCATTATAGTCTCCCGACTGATTTCGGTCACGGTGGTCAATCTCAACCGACATTAGCCAGGTACGCAGGAGATATTATAGTGCACAAGGTGTGAGCGTAAACACAGGTGCACTCTCTGTTCCTTTACTTTCATAGTCAGATGGGACGGCAATCCGACACGACCGGGGGTAGATCAGGCCCAGAACAAACGGATTTACGTGCTTTCCGAGACACGGGGGTAGTAAGGCCCTAACTCGAAAATCTAAAATCCTCGAAAACCTACTAAGCGAGCGAAAGTGATGAAATTACTTTTGAAACTCAAAAGAAGAGAGATGCTATAATGTGCGTGCGCTCGGAATAAAACGACTTATGTGCCAAAACGAATTTACTCCTTTTTAACAAAATAAATGAATTAAATTTAAAACTACTTTGAGTAAACTTTGATATGATAATTACGAGTATATATGTTTTAAAGTAAATTCCATTGAAGAACTCTTAAGCGTTACGCCGGTCGAAAAAGGAAAAAAATTGATATAACTTTGCAATTTTTTTGTATCGAGAAAAATTTATTGAATACGGTACTAGACCAAAGAGTCAAAAAACATACCAAAATGTTAAATCCCTATTCCACATACTTAACAAGTTACACGAAATAGAAAAACCACATTTTTTTCAACATAGCCCCTTAAGCCGCCAACTTCCAAACTCCGGACTGATACTAAGAAATTCCTAATGAAAAACCCAATAACACTTTGCCCGATCTGGAAATCGAACCCAGGAACCCCACGCTCAGCAGTCGCGCTTGCAACCACGAGACCAACGAGGCAGTCTGGTTTCGGTGTAAACCTACCAGATCAAAGGTGACTTATGACTTGTAAGGATAAATATAAGTAGGTACCTCGCGATATCTGCGTAAGTAATCGGGGATGTCCCAAGCTATACGTATTAGGTATTTTTAAAACAAGAGGAAATGAATTATCGTAAAAACACGCATCCCGGTTATGGCAATCAAAGTTTATTTTATGTGTGGGTGCGCGAATAAGCGATATCTAACTACAGATTTTGCTGTTAATTGGTTTACAAAAACAATGGGCCTTATTAGAAGGCTGAAAGTCAACCAAAGGGCAATGGAGAGGGCTATACTTGGAGTTTCCCTGCGTGATCGAATCAGAAATGAAGAGATCCGCAGAAGAACCAAGGTAACCGACATAGCCCGAAGAATTGTCAAACTTAAAGTGGCAGTGGGCAGGCACATTACTCGCAAAACAGATGGCCGATGGGGCCGAAAGGTTCTGGAGTGGCGACCGCGTACCGGAAGACGTAGCGTTGGAAGGCCTTCCACAAGGTGGACCGACGACCTTGTGAAGGCCGCAGGAACTCGTTGGATGCGAGGAAGTCCAGCAGTGGACGTCTTTCGGCTGAAATAATGATGATGATGATGATTACAAAAACCAATGGATGGCGTACAATTACCGTTTGGAGAGAGATTAGGTGATAAAACGACAGTTTGTACAAAGAGAACTAACGGTGCACAATACCTACATTACTAGATGCGATGGCCTGCAGCGACGATATGTATGCGGTTTTTACGAATTTGTACTTGTTTTTTTCGAGTTTGAACACATGAGTAGCGCGAGCGACGCTTTTCGCCATCGAAATTGCTCGGGACGGGCGGCGCCGCTTGGTGTAGCCGTCTTGCTCACACGCCAATAAAAGGCAAATTCCAGGAAAGGGATAGGAGATGGGAAGTTTCAAAACCAACTTTATCTGTTAATTCGTTTGTCAACATAAAATCAAGTCTTGTCAAGCTTTTCATATCAATCGTTAAGTTTGGGTCCAGCAAGACGCTTGTCCTAACAATGTTTTCTAAGAAAATATTAGTCATTCTTATAGTGAGCTTTGCATCGAACCTCTCACGTAAGTTTTTTTTTATAAATTCGCCATACTATGTTTTAACTGTTAACTTTAAATTGGCAAATCGGACCTATTAAAACAAAAATACATTTGGCAAAATTTCGAATAAACTTGTATTTTTTAAGACGCACCGACCGCGCAGTGGCGCGCTCTTCGTTTGTTTGGTTATTTCTTTTTTTATTTTAAAACTAGCGACCCGGCCCAGCATCGCACGGCTGCAATTTTTTTTCCAAATTACAGAACACAACAAAAAAAAGATTTATCCAATTTGGTGCAGTCGTTCGGAAGTTATGCGCGTACATATCTGCGATTAATTTTTATTTATACTTATAGATAGATGAAAATGCGGAAATAAGCATGTTGTGCACAACGTAACAATATGCTTATTTTCTGCATTTTCATTCTAAAATAAAAGAAATAACCAAACAAACGATGAGGGCGCCACTGCGCGGTCGGTTTCGTCTTAACCGACTTAAAACAAGCAGGTTCTGTATTCGACCCATATCTATGTGTATGATTCTATGTCCGTAATTTTATCAAAAACAAATGAATTAATTTTGATAGACCCTGAACAGTTGAGGCTGCTGCACAACATACACCAGACAAATATTGCCGGACATTTGGGCAGAGGATTTGTCATTCTACGTAAACATTAATGTTTCTTTCACTAACGTGATCTACATACTTTCAGGAAGGGTTTAGTATATAACAGATTAGGTAATTATTCTTATGTAAGAAATTATATGCATAAATGTACTGCATCTCCGGCAATTCTATGCGAATTTTGACGATTCTTCTAGTCGTTGTCTTCAATTCTTCAATAAGATGCATTGCTTGGCACCGCTTGGCTGCAATTGTATATCTATATATTGTTTTTAATGGATAAGGTGATCTCATATTTTCCACTTAGATAATATTGATGATGTTTTAACTGATATTTACATAGCAGGTAGTGTTAATTGAATTTGTGAGGGGTAGATAAAGACAACTAAAAGTGAAAAATAAAACTCTTTTACAATAAAAGCAACCGACTCCTAAAAAAAAACAGTGGCATTCCGGGAGTGCCGACAGAAGTGAAAACAAAGTACAAACAGAATACTTTGCCATCACTCACTGACATATCGGATATAAATTAAAACTGAGTACATCCCGAGGACAGCCGAACACATCCGAAGCGGTGTCGGTTACGGTAGCAGTGTCGCGATTTCAATGGTTTTTTCCCATCTCAAAAATGCCCAACGCGCCTAAAGTTTTCAAAATTCCTAAAAACTGAAACATGATTTACGATATTTTTTACAGATGGACAAAAGGATAAAAAGTTTTTTCGGAATGACTTTCATTATTTAGAAGCAACACAGAGTTTCTATAAGACACACTCTTTGCCAAAAACTTTTTCTGAAGCCAAAAGAACGTGTTCTTGGGAAGGAGCTAGTTTGTGGTACCCAGAGAACCAGGAAGAAGCTGATGCTGTGATATCCTATTGGAACAGAACCCAGCCCATATGGTGGGTGCATGTGGGGATATCCGACTTTTTAGTGAAAGGAGTATTTGAGACTATTGACGGTAAGTCACGGAGCTGCTGTTTATTGCAAATGAATATTTACGTTCTAAGTTTTTCGAACCTCACTGACATATGGTATGAGGAAAACTGGAAAACTTGAATGCAATACAGACGTGCATACGGTACTCGTACATACGTCGTCTTACACGTCTATTTTCCTTCGCGGATTCGTGTAAATGAGGCATGTATTTAGTGTACCTAATCTATACATATTTAATAATATAGTAGCGAAGTCAAAACTGTACATTGAATATTAATAAAAATACGAATTGCTACGAGGTCTGGAGACGCGCGGTTCTAATGCCAAGAATATAGTTTTAGAATTTTTGTCTGCTTGTCTCAAAGTCAAAATCAAATAATTTATTTCAAATAGGCACTTTTGAATAACAAAATTTACAAGAAAATATAATTGATTGCAGTTGCCCTTTGTAAAACGTAGTTACGTGTGGGGAAGAATGAGCAACAAACGCCACACTTACTCTTTATATCTGAACGTATTTTCCAACATCTCGCAAATACCTACTAGCTAATAGATTTTGTTAAAATGTTCCATATACCGGTTGACTTTTTTTGACAAAAACTGGGTATAAAAGGTGAACAGAGTAGTAGCATGGCACATAAATCAGTTTTTTTTTTCACAAAAAATAAAGCAAAAAATCTCTTTTTTTTGTCTCTACGAATTTATTGATAATTTCCGCGCCTAGAGTATTCATTTGTTTTTTTTTTTTCAAAATGAAATGTTTACTTCAAGCAAGTAATAGTATTTATTGATAGGTTAATTTAATTTAAGGTTTTTCTTTGTCTCGGGAATCCTAGTCGAAATTGTAGTCTCTAATGAGCTCAAAAGTTCAACTGCAATCTATCGTTCCACTCCATATTTTGTGAAGGATGATGCAGTCCAGTATCTTCTTACGACTGGCCAGTGTATCCATGTGATAGTGTTTTAACCTGTCCGTGTAGCTAGTGAGTTGTTTAGCCAAGTGATCTCCGTAGTACAGATGGTAAAGGAACCGCTTTTGCACACTTGACACTCTCTAATCGCTTGAGCGTCGTAAAGCGGATTCCATACCACTGAACTATATTCTAGGATTGGACGGACTAAAGTGTTGAAAAGCTTTTTTTGTAGCAGGTCTTTTCATTTGCTTACTATTCCGCACAACAAATCCCAGTGCCTTGAAAGATCTTCAGACATTATTCAGAATTTGCACATCGAACTTTCGTGCTTGATCGAGTTGAACTCCCAGGTCGCGAATTTTGCCCAGTTTCTTTATTTCAAATTTCTTTGTAGTATTTGTTCTCAAGCACCTTTTTATTACGAGTGAACTGGATGTAGTGACATTTACTAACATTTAAAAGCATTTTGTTTACTTTGCACCAGTCTACAAGTCTGTTGATGTCGTCCTGTAGCAATTTCGCGTCTGAGTTACTCTGCATTGGCTTCATTTTCTTTAAATCGTCCGCAAAGAAATAAAAACGGCAGTGTATGAAGCAGTTATGTCATTAATGAAAACATTACATAGAATCGGCCCCAAACGCGATCTTTGCGGGATTCCACAGGTTGCTAAATAACTTTCAGAGAAATTACCGTTCACTACCACTTTTGATTCTTTCTTTTCTTGGTAAGTTTTAAACAACCCTATCATCGTTCCACCCACACCCAGTTGAGCCAATTTATTAATAAGAAGGCAGTGATCCACTTTATCGAATGCCTTACTAAAATCGGTATAGGTACGTCCACTGGGATACGATTGTCGAGACACTTAAACAAACCCGACGTGAAACATAGTACGTCAGTATTGGCGTATTATATTATCTGTGGTATTGGTGAATCTTACTTTTACGAAACCATGCTGATATTCAGTAACGTGTTCAGGTAACACATCAGAAGGCCAATTCTCGTAACTTAAAACGTTCAAAATCTAGTCGCAGTCTCATCTCAGCGACAAACAAATGTCAAAAACTTGTCAAAATGTAGGGAAATTATAAGCATTTTTTGACAGATTGAGACTGAGATCAGACTGTGAACGTTCTTAAAATTACGAGAATTGCCCCTCAGCAGATGTTTGATAACAAGTTATTTGAACACTTTTTTTAAATGTAACTAGTAATGAGATTGATCTATAATTTTATTAGCTGTAACCCGGCCCTTGAGCAGTTTACAGGAACTAATAAGAAACAAGATGTTGATGGTTTCTATTGGTATTACACTACTCACCACCGTGCTAAAGTAAATTTATAAGGTATAATCTGTTAGGGAAAGATTCAATTAAACAAGTACCTTCTTAAACAATTAAAGTTTATTTATAATACATAGAAATAGGTAGGTACACAAACAAATAATGTGGCGAGCCACTACACTATATACCTTTCCCAAACACTTGGGCATCCACCCATACAAATAGTCTCCGTTCCTACTTGTACTGGTGAAAGCCTGCAATGAGACTTATTACAATTTCTCAGAGTCGCTATATCGAGTCCGTGAGATGAACCACTTAATAACTTCTAGCTCAACCGTTCAAGTATTGACCTTTTAGGATTGTGCTCATAAAGGGAAAATAACGATTATGCAAAGCAATACCCGAGACACAATACTCTATAACAACTGGCTTAACACCTAGTTCCTACAAAGGCCTAACTCTCTCATATGATAAATTATGACACTATAGATTAACTCAGCGTTCTCTCAGTATAACAAATTACCTCTCAGTTAACAATCGAAATACCGTCAGTTGACGATTGAGTTACCCTCAGTTGGCGGGATTAAGTCCCTTGGCTTCGTTCACAGGTTAAACCTGTGAACACACGAATAACGTGGCCTACGGGCATAGAAGGTGACGCTGTCGTTACCTCGAGTGGCGAACTTCCCTCTTCACCTGCATTCGGCTAGGTAAGGCCTTCCTTACTGCGGATGACCACACCACAGGGGGTAGACTAGAGTCGCCTGCACCCGGATCGATTTCCTATCATCCGATCACAGGGCCGCACCGAGACATAACGAATCGCTCGCGCGTAGCTTTGTACATTAAAGAAAAGCTAGCATATAGCCAGACCTGTAACAACGTCCTTGTGTCAGAACAAAATGTAAGACCCAACGGTTGACCAACAATAACAAGGAAAATGATTGAATACTCACAGGGTTCAGCTTCTGCTGTACTTATAAATACCCCAGAGGGTTATTAGGGCACATCCCGATCCTCCCAGGAATACGTCCCTTCAAGTCAACCTCTTGGCTCGTGTCCTCGATCGTAAAGGCCGGAAACACTCGTTGTATTTTCAAACCGATCTGACAGTTTCGGGAATGTTCTGTCACAGACTAAAGAATATCATATCGATTTCATAAACCTAGCGCCATCTAGTGACGCGTAAGCTACACTAAACGAGCCTGTACAGACCCACGATAGACGTCGCTACCTGTTGCGACAAATGTCTATTTTGCAACGTCACATAGCCACTAAATGCTTTTCTCCAAATTCAAATATGAGTATGACGAGATCTTCATACCAGGTGTTTCGAAAGATATATTGAAAACTGAAGCCTTTTCACAGCTTTAAATAAATATAGGAGGATTACCATCGCTACTCGCGCCCTTAGTTTCATCCAATCCAATTAATTTATGATATAGTATATGATATAGTATAGATATAGCTTTTAAATTCCAAATGACACAGTGCTGCAGACGTTACCTGTAGGGGCGCTAAAGGTACTTGCGAATTTTTTACCAACGTGTTGCAAACAGCACTTGATGTGATTTTGTTGATAATATCGTGTTTTGGTTCAGCCAATCTTGTTCATCGAGATGCTTCAGGAATTTAAGGAATCTATCCGACTTAGTAAAACCAAACTTATCTTGTAGCCATCTTTACTGTCTTGTCTTTTTATCTCTCTATTACTAGGGGTGTACCAACAACAATACTGTTTGACTAAATAAACTTACTAATAATCCATAGTCACACTAGAGTTATGAGACATTTGTACCGAATTTGTACTACTAACTTTTCTTTTATTTTTTGTGTTTTAAGGTTTTTTGTAATGTTGTTTTCTATTGTAGAGATATATTTCTTGTAGGATTACAGTATGGTATTGCTAATATCTAGGTTTCCCTGTATAACTAGGATAAGTATAAAAAATGCGAACCAACTTATATGAAGTATCTAAACACAAAAGTTTAAATATTAGGTATATTACTTAAAATTAATTCACTGAAGGAGACTAAACGAGACACAATAGAAGTTCTATTGTTATTACGTAGAGAGGCATATATTAATTTATTTTGATATAGATAATTTTTTATACACCAGAAAATACATAACATTTAATAATACAAAACATAATAGGTATAATGGTTTAGTGTCCCGCAAAGTGTTCTGTTTAAATAATAGAGAAAAAAATGTTTAATAAGCAAAATTTCAGCCTACAGTAATGCCTATTAATTATTATTACGTCATTTCACAGGTAAACGAGTGGAGGACGTATACCACACTTGGCGCAAAGGAGAGCCGAACAATAACTTGGGCAATGAAGACTGTATACTTCTGCACGCGAATGGCGAAATGATTGATGTGCAATGTGACAGAAAGAATCCATTCTTTTGCAAGAAGACCCTCCAGTCTTTAGAATGGAACCAGCACTGCAATATGCCTGATTTGGGTATGTTTTTAATAAAAAAATATTTTACAAGAAAACATGTAGGTGTAACTACAAACAGCTTTAACTACTTACCACATGCTTACCACAGAGTTTTGCGATTTTTTTTAGTTCTATGATGAAAAAGTTGTGTTTAGTGATTTGTCATGCTGACTGTCCAATGAAAAGTTTTGACAGATCCAGTATCATTAACTGAAGTCGATAATATAACTGTTCAATCCTGTCATCTCTCCACAAATGGTGTAGCCCGCAAGTCCGCGCCAAGGCTGCAGCTTAATTATCTACGACATATAGTTCACGAATACTTTTCTTTAACAGAATACACTTTCAACGTGAAAAGTGGCAGTTGTTACAAGTTACACTCAACCCCATTGAACTGGACTGAAGCTTACAATGTATGCAGCGCGGAACAGTCTTACCTAGCAGTGATAAACAATTGGTTGGAAATGGATGACCTCGTGAAGCTTACAGAAACCGCACCGACAAACAAGGTTACTGGGAGCTACTTAAGAGGAATATATCACCTGGGCTTTCATAACAGATTCAATGACGGCTGGCAGACAGTTAAAGGTGTGTCTATCAACTTGTTCTAATTACCGCATACAAATGGGAGGGTTTAATGTCATCATTGTTTTTTCATCAAAGCTCTTGCATCAAGGACAAAGTCGATCCCGTAGCTACTAAAAAACTGTTTAGTGCATAAATCGATTGACAATCCCCGACCTGCGGATCAAATTCGGGAACCCATGCTTGTCTGTGACCTAAGTCAGACTGCAAGGCTTTGACACCAAGAACTGGACAAATACTCTTATTGTATAGGTACGCATTGGTAAGGACAATTCTTTCATTTTGACTCTTCAACACTACAAGGAATGAATTTTGTTAGTATGGTCGAAATGGAAGGGATTGAAATTCTAAATCATCATCTGCCTAGCCTTTTCCCAACTATGTTGGCGTCGGCTTCCAGTCTAACCGGATGCAGCCGGATGAAATTCTAAATGTGTTACATAATTAGGATAGCCTCCCACAAGGTGGACCGACGACCTTGTGAAGGCCGCAGGAACCCGTTGGATGCGAGAAGCACAGAACCGGTCGAAGTGGAGGTGCATGGGGGAGGCCTATGTCCAGCAGAGGACGTCTTTCGGCTGAAATGATGATGATGATGATGAATTAGGATATAGGTTTTTGTGGTTAATTTGTTTAATATTTTACAGGTACAGGTTTAAATGAAAGTGTTGCATGGTGGGGCAACCAAAAGGGCGGAGGGTGTGACGACCAGTGTGGATCAATGTTCTACACCGGACGCCTGAACCAGATCGACTGCGGGATGAAGTGCTTCTTTATTTGTGAACACGATGTAGACCAGCCTTCTCTAACTCAATATAACGAAGAAAACATTGCAAAGTGATTGTAAATAATATACTACGTCATATTACGTAATTCGTTTTTTTTTATCTAATTTTTATTTTGATAATGAAATGGAAACTTAACCGCCATAAACTGAGCACAAATCCAGACTACGGGCTGCTACTGCAAAATTTCTGATGGATAAACCCAATAACACTTTCCCCGACCCGGGAATTGAACTCTATAGCCTCGCGGTTAGCAGCCGTGCTTCACATCACTAGAAAAACGAGGCTAGTGACGTGTGATTATAAATGAACAACACAATGGATGAAAACAAGCCTTACCTTAATAAATTGGCACCTATGGTTATTTGGAGATGAAAATCCTGGTTAGAGTGTCGTAATACGAACCAAGTTGCTTGTTACTTAGGTTATTTTATAAGTAGTAATAGGTAAGTGCCTCTCTGATCTCTCGCCGGAACTCCTTCCTGATCTGCTCCGGACCTCGGTTCGCTTGTCCAAGGGGATGGCGAAGTAGACCGAGACATAACGCGCCGGATCTATTCAGGATGGATGAAATGGCGACAGGTCACAGAAACAACTTGCAACCCACAGACCCTAAAATTAAAATTAAATATATACTTACAAGTATTTATTAAAGTGTATTATTACATATTCACAAAAAAAAAAATGTAAAGGTAATAAATATGGCGTTTATAACCATGATCTATATTGAATGATTGTTAAGTTCTTAAGACTGATGTAGACTGTCGACACTGTCTTAGTAAGTCCCCAAAGGTAGCCGCTGATGGATTATTATGCTTTACACAATAAGGCTGCTCCTTCATCTCCTTGCACCATCGGCTTGTTTCTGGAAACCTGAGGAAAAACAAATGACAGTTCCAGTTCCTTACTATGTCACACCCTCCAACTGCCTGTTGGTCTTGTAGTCGCAAGTGCGACAGCTGAGCATAGGGTCCGCGCTCGATTACCAGTTCGGCAAAAATTTTATTGGGTTTTTATCCATTAGGAATTCCTTAGTAGCAACCCGGAGTTTAGAGGTGATACCCCCGTGGCTCAGAAAGTACGTTAAGCCGTTGGTCTTGCGCCTGATCTTTCTCCGGTTATGTTGGATTGCCGTCCTATCGGACTATGAGAGCGAGGGAAGGGAAAGTGCACCTTGTATGTAAAGACATCAGAGCACTATCTCCCGTGGCGATGGCTAGTTTCCGCTGAGACTGGCCAACATGGCCGAAATTCGGTCTGAAGAACTATTATTGAACATAAATATCGGGACCATGGGGTCCCGGTCTTTTGGAAGGCGTACGAGGGGCCGAAGCCAACTCGCAGAGGCCCGTTGGACGTTTTCAAAGAAATGAGGCACCAACCGACGATTATCCCTGTTCGCACTATGCAAGTGCACCCAAGGACAACCCCCGGTTGGTGTAGCGACTATTGTAGGATATGGAAAAATAAAAAGTTGGACTATGGGTTTGGGTGGCTAAAGTGGACTGGTTACCAAGAACTATGGAAGAACTATGACCCCTGCCTGATTAACGGATAAAATGGCAGGGGGTGACTTGCACTCTCAATAATGGGCCCCCGAAAACGGTCGCTAGCACATAGTGACGGAGGACTATTATTATTATGCAAATATCTAGTAACATAAACATAACTTCACGGCTGTATAAGGGTTTGGCCGAGATATACTTATAGTATTCCCACATTTCGCCAGTTATGTTCAAGTTACATGTAAGAGGGGGTGAGCTTATGAAGCGACGATTATTATGTGTATATATTGATAGACATAGGTGCTTAACTTACTTATTCTCATCTACTGGCACAACATGCGCCAGACACGACATATTACTGTATGCTGAAATATCGGCAATCGTGATAAAATCAGTAGCAATGAAAGCTGTTTTACTAAGGAAAGTTTCCAGGAGACAATAACCCTCATCAATGTTGTCTAACCATTTCTGCTTTAACGTTGCTCTTCGCTCAATTACTAAAGCATACTGAAAAAAAGATAACAACATGCATTAAAAATTAATAAATTACATACCTTCTTAAAACTTCGATTACTTGTGTTATGGACACTCAAATTGAAACATGACTTTAAAAACCGGCCAAGTGCGAGCCAGCCTCGCGCACGAAGGGTTCCGTACCATTGTCTATAAAAACGGCAAAAATATCATGTCTGTTGTATGGGAGCCCCCCTTATGTATTTGTTTTATTTTAAGTGAATATTGTATAACTAAATATTCTGTGAATATTTCAAGCGTCTACCTATTGCCGTCATCATTGAACATTGTTTTAGTCATAAGGTGTATAGATGTTTTGGGACAAAATGTTTACTTTGTTTTGGTAAAATAAATTGTATGTAGGTACTATGTTTCCCTTACGGTGAATACAATTTTATGGAACAAAGGTTGTAGACACTAAAATGGTTCCTTGCATGTGTTCAAAACTTTTTGTGGCTAACTTTAGTTATGTATCAAATTGGTTATAACTAATATGTTTTGTCAGTTAACTTATAATTGGCAAATTCAACCTAATAAAACAAAAATGTATTTAGCTAAGTATCAACTAGGTATCGTCTGTGAAGGCCGGAGGTATACGCTGGATGCAAGAAAGACAGGACCGGTTGGAGAGGCCTATGACCAGCAGTGGACGTCTTCCAGCTGAAATGATGATGATGATGAAGTATCGACTGAAATTGTGTTTTCACTAAAACATATTTACTATATTGTTTACAGATGGACAAAAGGATATAAAGTTTTTTCGGAATGACTATCATTATTTAGAAGCAACAGAGAGTTTCTATAAGATATACTCTTTGCCAAAAACTTTTTCTGAAGCCAAAAGAACGTGTTCTTGGGAAGGAGCCAGTTTGTGGTATCCTGAGAACCAGCAAGAAGCCGATGCTGTGATATCCTATTGGAACAGTACCCAGCCCATATGGTGGACGGTGCATGTGGGGATATCCGACGTTTTAGTGAAAGGAGAATCCAAATAAGTATACTATTCCAGCGGTCCAGTTGAATACATATTTACATTCTATTATCGTCTTAAAGTCGCTTTTCGTGAATTTCAGTGTGACCGCGTTGTTGTTCTTAATTGTGTTACCATGATATAGAGAATTTAATCCGAAAGGTTTGTGCATAATTCGAGAATTGTTGAGGTTTTGTCAAGTTGTAAAAATTATGCGAAGCTGGTACGGGTCGCTAGGACCTAATTACGAAATCATTCAAAAATCACCCATCCTCGTTGAGTAAGTATGGCTATCAAAAGCTTATATCTTCGCGTTCTTCGCTACCTTCGCTGAATGAGGGCATTGCACTGTAGTGGACCACCAACAGGCTTGTATACATGTTTATTTATTATTGTTTCTTAATTTTCACAGGTAAACGAGTGGAGGACGTATACCACAATTGGCTCAAAGGAGAGCCGAACAATGACATGGGTATAGAAGACTGTGTAAAGCTGCACGCGAATGGCGAAATGCTTGATGTGCCATGTGATATAAAGAATCCATTATTTTGCAAGAAGACCCTCCAGTCTTTAGAATGGAACCAGCACTGCAATATGCCTGATTTAGGTATGTTTTTATAAATAAAAAAATATTCTAAAAGAAAACATACCTACTACAAACAGCTTGACAATTTGTCAACTTTAACAGCTAGATATAGTGTAGTGTAGTTCTGAGATTTTTTAAGTTCTATGATGACAAAGTTGTGTTTAGTGATTTATCATGCCCACTGTGCACTGAAAAGTTTTGACAGATCCAGTAGCACCAACTGTCATTGCTCCACGAATGGTGTAGCCCGCAAGTCCGCGCTAAGGCTTATCTACGACATAAATTATATAATTCACGAATACTTTTCTTTTGCAGAATACACTTTCAACGTGAAAAGTGGCAGTTGTTACAAGTTACACTCAACCCCTTTGAACTGGATTGAAGCTTACAATGTATGCAGCGCGGAACAGTCTTACCTAGCAGTGATCAACAATTGGTTCGAAGTGGATGACCTCGTGAAGCTTACAGAAACAGCGCCGACAAACAAGGTTGCTGGGAGCTACTTAAGAGGAATATATCACCTGGGCTTTCATAACAGATTCAATGACGGCTGGCAGACAGTTCAAGGTACGTGAGTGTGTCTAATATCAACTTGTTCTAGTTACCGAATACGATTATGGAAGGGTTAACGTCATCATTATTATTTCCATACCTTTTTTACTTTGGAACAATACAGATAAAATCCATCCAGTAGCTATAAAAAAACTGTTTAGTGGAAAAATCTATTGACACTGCCCGACCTTCGGATCCAATTCAGGAACCCATGCCTGTCAACGGTTGCGAATGACCTAAGTTAGACTGTGCAATTCCTTGACACCAAGAAGAGTACAAACACTCATTGAAAACGTTGCAATGGAAGGGATTGAAATACCAAGTATGTCACATAATCAGGATATTTGATATTGTGGTTGACTTGGTTTAATATTTTACAGGTACAGCTTGAAATGAAAGTGTTGCATGGTGGGGCAACCAACCGGGCGTAGGGTATGACGACCAGTGTGGATCAATGTTCTACATCGGACGCCTGAACCAGATCGACTGCGGGATGAAGTGCTTCTTTATTTGTGAACACATACGAACGAACGAATATAACGAAGAAAACTTTGCAAAGTGATTGTAAATAATATACAACATCTTTGTGTTTTCTACGCAATTAAAATAAATGCAAAACGATTTTTTTTTTCTGATTTTTGGTTTGATAATGAAATGGAAACTTAGCCAAAGCCATCCACTTGGCACAAATCCAGACTACGGGCTGCTGTGAGATTTCTGATAGATAAACCCAATAACAATTTGTCTGACCCGGGAATTAAACTTCATAGCCTCACGATTAGCAGTCGCGCTTCAAATCACTAAAAAAACGTCACTAGTAATGTGTGATTATGAATGAACAACGCAATGGATGAAAACAAGCCTAACCTAAATAAAATAGCACCTAGGGTTATTTTAAGCTCAAAATCCTGGGCCGAGTGCTGGCATAAACGAAACAAGTTGCTTTTTAGTTAGGTTATTAGCAAGTACTAAAAAGTAAGTGCCCATATCACACGCCGGAACACCCTTACCGAACCGCCCAAGGCGAAGTAGACCTAGATGTAACGCGCCGAATTAACTCAGGATAGATGAAATGGCGACAGGTCACAGGAACAACTTGCGACCCATCGATGCCACTGAAGTTATAGTGAAAAATCTTCAAGTCCGGCCTTTTTAATTCGTACTGTATGGTTTGTAATACTGGGGCGTGAAGAAGACGAATGAAAATAGATTGCATCCAGCGGAGATGAAAATTTTGAGATGGATATGAGTAGTGACGATAATTGATAAAGTAAGAAATGACTATAAAAGGGATGTGATGAGGAGGGAGGAAACGCATATGACTAAAAGAGTGATAAATATAAATGTTAATGGATCAAGATGGAGAGGAAGACCAAAGAAAAGATGGATTTTCCTTCACCGTTTTGAGAGCAGTCATGATAAAATAATTTACACAAAGTAAAGCGCCTGTCGGGGTTTGAACCCACGACCTACTACTCGTAAGTTGTGGCCATTATCACGCATGGTGCCACCACTCTCTCACACTAATCTGGTTCGACCAAACCTTACTTAAGATCTAAAAAATAAAATAATTTACCGTTATGTTTTTTAATCTCGGAAAAAGGACGGTATTATCGAAGAATAATTTTTGATTGACAAGCGCCCTTGTTTTGTGATCTTTTGGATACCATGTGTCTTCAGTTCCATAGGCGTCGGCCAGGTACATTAATATAGCATGACTGTGAAGCGGAAACAAAAAGAGGTAAGTGACAAGTGATTTAGAGGCAAAATATCCGCCAGAGAGGAAAATAAATCAATTTGCTGAATAATAAATAAGGATGTGTTAAGCCGTGTCCACTGCTAACGGATAAAACACGAGTTTGTTTGAATTGCGGATTTGACAGAATTTACGGCCGGATGTAAACGTGTAAGGAAGTCAAGTGGTCAACAGTGAACCTCGATGGGCATGATTATACTGTCTATCCGGAATAACATTGTAACTGGTGTCAAGGCAATTACCGCTTAGCCACTAATGCCTGATTTCAATAACATAAAGCGAAACCTTTCTGAACACTCAACCTCAATTGATTTTCAATCTATCTTTACCCCATTTGAAATAAGATTAGACATTTAAATAAATCTTTTTTACAGTCCGTTCAACCGATTTTGAATTCTATTGCGTTTGGTTGCATGATTTATGGCAGCTGCAGTAAACAGTTGGTATTGTAACCATTTTTTTGCTTTTAATACCATCCTTAAATACCTACAGTATAGAAGTCAAAATCGAAGGTTTATTTAAATGTCTAATCTTATTTCAAATGGAGTATAGGTATAATATATACAGGGTGGCAAGTACATCGATGTGCAACCTGTTACCATAGATTCGTATTTCACTTTTTTATGTAACAGCTAATTCTTTATTTGATAACTGACGTTATTTTGTTGCACTACTCACTTGAGAACGGCTGCACTGATTTGGCTATTTTTCGCTTTAAAATGTTCGTAAAAGTCCAAATTAGGTTTTGTGGAAAGAAAAATTGGCAAATTTTAGTTTCCAGGACAATGTTCAAATTCAGGAAAAACTGAACGTCCTTGTTCCTATGAGATTATTAGGACAGGACGCCTGTCGAGTCAGCTAGTGCCTAAATAAAAGTTAAGTAAGTACTTAGAATATTACTCAATAAAACTACAAACCTATCATGCAATATGAAGTCATCATCTTCAAGTACCGGAAACGTTTTCAGTGGATTTTTCTGAAAATTGGAATCTTACAGTAAAAACTTTGCGTCATGAGATAAACACGATAAGGTAGACTCATCTATTTAGTACATCGGACAGTTTTCGTTGGGATTTGGATAACACAAAAAAATAACTTTCGTTACCTCGTCATTGCTTTATCACTTTTGACAAAAATTCCTATTTTCTAAATTAAAACTTTACCAAGGATAAAATTAACTAAATGTCACATCGATGAAAAATGCCTTGATGTTTTGTGACGATGCTGTGACATTCAATCTTAAGCCGTTTGTCCACTGCCACCTTCAACGAGAACGAGATGACGGCGCCGAAGTAGCGCTACATACATTTACTATGGCCGCATATCCACTACTCGTCCGTCAACCGAGTGCTGGGATCCCACCCCCGACTTTTTTAGTAGTTCAGCCTGATCGCTAGAACTGGCCCCGATATTGTGACTGGTTTTTATTATTATTGTTCCGGCAATACAATACATGTTTGATCTTGTGCACAGACTGCCGTCGCACCGGCGGCGGCGCTATTCACCTGGATTTTGTTTTGTCTATCATAACATACCGAACCGACTAGTTCGGTCGTGGTGAAACGATCGCCGTC
Organism: Gortyna flavago; assembly: GCA_963669345.1. Lineage (NCBI taxonomy): Eukaryota > Metazoa > Arthropoda > Insecta > Lepidoptera > Noctuidae > Gortyna > Gortyna flavago. The sequence goes on along the minus strand of OY770131.1, from coordinate 12,948,333 downwards.
ACCGGGACGTCACGTTCGATTCGAATGATCTCGTTTCTCTTGACGTCCCATTGACGGTGGCGGTGGGCAAACGTCCTTAGGGTGGTAAAGGAAGGATGAGGTTCGTACATACTCGTACATACATAATTTTAAGAGCTTACACTCAAAAACTCTGGATTTAAATGTTGCTTATCTTGAAGATCAACATCTACATTCTCGTAGGGTACTTTGAATGTGTCGCAAGCCATAATAGACGCACGCACTGGTGGGCTCAGCTCCGTCGTGTAAAGTTTCACTACCATCTGAAATACATTTTACCATCATCTGCCTAGCCTTTTCTCAATTATGTTGGGGTCAGCTTCCAGTCTCACCTGATGCAGCTGAATACCAGTATTTTACGTAGAGCGACTGCCTATCTGATTTCCACAACCCAGTAACTGTAAAACCCCTTGGTAAGATTAAATTGTTAGACTTACGGGCTTCTGGCGACCCGTAACGACTGCCCAAGATCTACGAATTACACTCGGGACCGGATATGGGTGGATCTTGATATGTAAAGATGGTCACCCATCCACGGACTAACCTGTTCGATCGACCCGTGCGGCTGTTATTATTTAGCCACAAGCCCCTGAAATACATTTTACATGAAACGAATTCATTACTAAAGTTAACATCTGAATTGCTTAACAGTTTCAATCACAATCCGAGAGATTCGAAGGATATTTTAATCCGTTCATAGGTTTAAAAAATTTGTCTGCTCAACAAAGTAAATAACGCAATAAACGTGGTTGAACTGAAAAAATTAAGGAAATTGTGATCTGATATAATTTATGTGTATTATGCTATTATCCCGCAGGATTTTCAGTATCTTTAGTGTTGGCAATGCTATAACTTATGAGCGAAAGAATAGCTTATGCCATGCTTATGCAAGCAAGGCAGCAACGGCTCCTTAAATTCAACCAAGCATAATCATAATCAGCCTGTAATGTTCCCCCTGGTGGGACACAGGCCTTTTCTCGGTGATACTCGGGAGTGGGCCGCAATCCACCACGCGGACTCAGGGTGGTTTGGTTGATATATCTACATGTCTTCGAATTTTGTGGTTCAAGGACATTTCGGTTTTCTCATGATATTTTACATCACAGTTTTAAGAGCAGAGGTAATGAAATAAATTACACAAAGTAAAGTGCCCGTCTGGGTTCGAACTTACTACTTAGGTACAACTCCTAAGCTGGGACCGATTCCACTGGGCCACCACTGCACTGCAATTGGCGGGGTACGAAATCCGCACTCATCTCATTCATCAACTCACACCCTTTATCTTGTAAATACCAATAATTATCAAATTTAAATTATGCGAACAATGTTTCATTAAAATCGGTTCATTCATTTCAAAAAACAAGGGCTTGTAAGTTTGTGTGAAATGCCGTACGTCGTAAACACTCTTAAATGAGCAGCTTCTTGAGTTTAAAGTTTCCTTATTCTTGGTTTATAACACAATTATCTGTAGGACGATGTTCTTGAGTGACATGTTGTTAAAGCTCTGTCTACAAAGATTGGGATGACCAGTTAACTGCAGCTGACTGTTATAGCCACTGTACTCAACAGCCTACGTAGCTACTCCTACATTTTAGTAATATGTTGTAAGTTGTACTAAAACTTGATGTTTACATCTTATTTGTTCATAGAATTCTGCGAGTGAGCCGTAACATTCACTACCTACTGAATGAAGCATTGAGCATACTAATATAAATGGGTAGAAGGGAGGAAGGAAGTACTTACGATGTCGGTCTGTAAAACTTATTAACTTATTCCAATTCTAGACTAGAAGAAATATAATATATTCTATTTACTTATCTATCTTTGTCCAATAAACAATTAATTTATAATAATAGTGTTATATATGCAAATATGAGGGTGGTTGCATCCACTCCTATTATAAGTAGTAGTGTACTTCTCAAATATAGTCAGTGTGTTTCCAGCCACCCGTTGTTTCACTTGTCCTACGCTCGCATATCTATCAGTGGCGACGAGTACCCGCGATAAAAAAAGACAAAAAGATGTCCAACTTTGGAATTTTATCAAGTTTTGACCACAATATCCATACGTGGCAAAATTACAAACAACGAATTTCACAATGGTTCATTGCGAACGACATCGACGATGCAAAGGATCCATCAAGTGTGAAAAGACGGGCGATATTGCTGAGCGCACTCACCGACAGCGCTTACAAGCTAGCGGCTGATTTGGCGTTACCAAAAGAATTAACACAAGTGCCGTATGAAGACATTTTGGCACTCCTCGACAAGCACTTTACCCCAAAAAAATGTGGTTTTGGGGAGCGGTACAACTTTTATGCGGCTGTACAAGATGCGGAAGAAACCTACCCTCAGTGGGCCGCAAGGCTCCGGGGGCTTACTTCGCATTGCGGGTTCCTGAACGTGGAAGAGGCGCTTCGTGACCGGTTTGTCATGGGAATGCAACCGGGGCCGGAGAAAGACAAGCTGTTTGCGTGTGACCTTCAGGCGCTCACACTGGCGAAAGCTGTGGAGCTGGCGGAGAGCGTGCGCAGCGCACGTAAGGGAGCAGCTGCATCATCGTCGTTGGCGTCGGCGCAGGGACAGCCGCCGAGCGAGGCACTGTTCAAGATCGCGCGTGCTGTTAACGGACCCAGTGCTAAAGAACCGAGTGTAAAAGAAGTGTGTGCGGTGTGCGGATATAAAAACCATATAACGTCGCAATGTCGGTTTGCTAGTTACACGTGTAAAAAGTGCAATGTAAAAGGCCATCTACGCCGAATGTGTAAAAAAATAAATTTTGTAGGTACCGGCGTGTCTAACGAGAGTGATGATGACGGTAAAGTAAACAAAATATGTTCGTATAAGGGCGAACCTATGACGTTATTAGTTTCACTGCAGGGCGTTAGGATAAAATTCGAAATCGATACCGGTTCAGCAGTCACAGCGATTTCGGAAATAACGTACCGAAAATATTTTGAAAGAGTACCATTATCACTGACGAGCGACCAATTGTTCACGTACACGGGACGTGTAATACATTGTTTAGGAACCGTAAAATTACCTGTTACCTATTTGGATAAAACACATGAGATAAAGATACGTGTGATACGCGACGGTGGCCCTCCAATTCTAGGTCGAGATTTTATATGTCTGTTTAAGTTGCAAATGTTGCAAGTAATTTTTTTTAAACAAACCGATAACATCGCCGAACAATTAAAAACGCGATATCCGAAAGTATTCTCGGACGAGTTAGGAATGTTTACAAAATATCAAGTGAAGTTGCAATTAAAAGACGATGCGAAACCGGTTTTCTATAAAGCGCGTCCGATTGCATTTGCTCTTAGAGATAAGATAAACAGTGAGCTAGATAGGTTGATACGTATAGGTGTTCTCAAACCGGTTCAGCATTCGAATTATGCGTCACCAATCGTGCCTGTGTTGAAGCGCGATGGGACAGTTAGACTGTGCGTTGACTACTCCGTTAGTGTGAATAAACAGCTGGTCGTCGAACAGTACCCTTTACCAACTGCTCAAGAACTATTCACGAAATTACATGGGGGGCAACAGTTCAGTAAATTAGATTTGACACAAGCCTACTCACAATTTTTACTAGATGAAGCGTCCCAAGAGGTAACATGTATCAATACTCACCGCGGACTATTTAAGTACACGAGGTTAGTTTTCGGTCTCGCTAGTGCACCCGCTATATTTCAACGGGCAATGGAATGCTTATTGTCGGGGTTAGACGGTGTTATGTGTATGCTGGATGACATTTGTATTACGGGAGAAAGTAAATTGCAGCATTTAGAAAGGCTAAGTGCAGTCTTACAAAGGCTACAAGATGCAGGACTGACACTTCGCAAGGATAAATGTGTATTTTTCGAAGATCAAATAGAATACCTAGGTTATACCATCGACAAAAACGGGTTGAAAAAATCTCAACAAAAAATTAAAGCAATTGCCGATGCACCTGTCCCAACAAACGTAAACAAATTACAGTCATTTCTTGGATTAGTTAACTATTATAGAAACTTCGTTCCCAACGCGTCCTCAATATTGAGTCCGCTTTATTCATTATTACATAAGGGTAGTAAATGGAAATGGGAGGACGAACATAACAATGCTTACAATAAAATAAAAAAATGTTTGGCATCGGATCAGGTACTAGCTCATTACAATCAGAATGCTAAAGTAATATTAACAGTTGATGCGTCACCTAGTGGATTAGGAGCAATATTGTCACAGATAGGATCTGATGGAGTGGAACGTCCCGTATCCTTTGCCTCTCGGACATTGAATGCTGCAGAAAAGAAGTATTCACAAATCCAGAAAGAGGCTACAGCAATTATATTCGGAGTGCGGCGTTATCACCAATATTTGTATGGAAGGGCGGTCCCGTTTGTACTCCGTACAGATCATAAGCCCCTGTTATCAATTTTTGGTCCCTATCGTGGTATTCCAGAAGTCTCTGCAAACAGATTGCAGCGTTACGCTATGTTTCTAAGTGGCTATAATTACACAATAGAATACATACGGAGCGCTGACAACAGCGCTGATTATTTGTCGCGCGCGAGTCTGCCCGACGAGGAGGCGATAGGGGCGAGGGAGGAGTGTGGCCACGAAACCGACAGTTGTTGCAGTCTTAAGCCCGTAGAAGATCGCGCCTCGTATATTAACTTCGTTATAGATGGTAGTTTACCGGTAACACTCGAGGAAATTCGTAATGAAACGAAGAAAGATGAAATTTTAAGCAAAGTCTTATTATATATTGTAAATGGTTGGCCAAAACGATTTTCAGATAATTTTATTAAACCGTATTACTTATGTAAAACGCAGTTGTCGGTAGAAAGCGGTTGCATTATGCGGGGTCACAAGGTAGTTATTCCGGAAGCAATAAGGTCTAAATTATTATTAGAGCTACATAAATCACATTTGGGTATAGTCAAAACAAAAGCAGAGGCTCGCAGCAGATTTTGGTTTCCTGGGGTTGACAATGCAGTAGAAAAAATGATTGCAGGTTGTGAGGTTTGTTTACAACTTAGACAATCACCGGCGCGAGCACCGCTGGCGCACTGGCCACACCCCCCGCAAGCGTTTTATCGAATCCACATTGACTTTCTCGGGCCTATTTATAATCGTACGTATTTAGTTATTGTGGATGCGTACACAAAATGGGTTGAAGCGTATGACATGGGAGCGAGTACGACGACATTATCAGTGCTTAGCAAATTATATGAGTACATGGCGAGATTTGGCTTGCCACACACGATAGTTAGTGATAATGGTACACAATTCACTTCAGCAGAGTTCAAAGCGTTTTGTATATCTAACGGTATATCGCATGTGACGTCGCCCGCTTACCATCCGGCTAGTAACGGACAGGCTGAAAGTTACGTGAAAGTGGTTAAGAAGGGAATCAAATCATGCTTATTAAGTGGTCAAAATGGTAAAACTATAAACCACAAGTTGTGTAAATATCTGTTTGATTATCGAAACTCCATTCATACCACTACGGGATCTTCGCCTGCCCAGTTAGTTTATGGACACAAATTGCGATCGCGATTAGATTTAATTAACCCGATACCGCCACCGCTGGCATCTGTCACTCTCGCTCAACACGTCGAAAATAAACAGTGTTTGCAGTCTAAAGACATTAATAATAAAAGAACCCAAAAACATTTCAAGTCCGGTGACTTTATTTTGTATAAAAAACATAATGTTAACACTCAAGATTCATGGAACAAAGGCATTATAGTTAAAAGAATTGGAAAGGTCATATATATTGTTAAAGATTGGATAACTTCTTGTACTACTAAAAAACATAAAAATCAATTATTGCCATATAAAGGTACGGGCTGCACTCCCCAACATACAGAGGACTGCCCTATTGAACTAGAAGACGTGTCATCACAAGAAACCTCTGCTCCACCGTGTCAAAGTTCAACGTTGAATAATAATAGTCTACAAGAGGGGAGAGAGGAGACAGAGGACAGGACATTGCAGTCTGAAAAGTCACCAGAAGATGAAGAATTTTATGAGGCATCAGAAGTAACCGATGACAATGTACAAGAAGGGTCACCCACACAACAGCAAGCCCAGACAGAAGGGCAACGGGGTACCGCGAAACTGTTCCGGCCCGTATCTAGAGTAGATTATAAGAGGTTTTATTAAAATGTTAATTATATCATTATTGTTACTGTATTCTTTGCACGTATATTTGTCAAGCTATAGAGGGAGGAATGTTATATATGCAAATATGAGGGTGGTTGCATCCACTCCTATTATAAGTAGTAGTGTACTTCTCAAATATAGTCAGTGTGTTTCCAGCCACCCGTTGTTTCACTTGTCCTACGCTCGCATATCTATCAAATAGTTACACACAATAGTACAGATGACAACATTACAATACACTTTCTCATCACTTTCTTATCAGTTTGACAGATATCAAGTAGGTATCAATTAGTACCTTTGTGGTACTTACCAACCAAGAGGTTGGACTTCAAAAAAGAAGGGGTATATATGGTCATCTGTATCTATTTTTTTATGTATGTTCATCGATATTTTCGTCAATTGTGGACTGATTTTGAAAATTATTTTTCATTTTGTAGTGGAAGCTTGGGCGGTGGTCCCGTATAAATTTTATTAACTCCACTTGGGTAGTTTTTGACTTAGCTGCGATTATACGTATTTAGGAGAGCACCGGTGGCCCAGTGGCAACGGCCGCGTCTTATGAGTTGTAGGTTCGAACCCAGACAGGCGCTTTACTTTGTGTAAATTATTTCATCACCACTCTCAAAACGGTGAAGGCAAACATCGTGAGGAAACCGACATGTCCTAGAAACAAAAATTCGAAGACATTTGTGACACCTACCTAGATTGTTTTTTTTTTAAATTATGATAGATAAAAACTATACAACACTGGAAGAACAAAAAGCTTAGCAAAGTTGTACAAGAGTGCGTTAATACGACATTGAACGCCTTGTGTTTTCGGTAGGCAGTAGGTAAGTAGTTGGTAACATATTGTCCGGCGTAGAATCCAAGATTTAAACGCTTGTTGTTATTTCGTTTCGAATTCTAGTAGTTTTTATGAACGAACAAATGTCAAGAACGCATTTTCTCGACGGCCAGACTGTAGGTATAATAGCCTGTCTGCGAGGTGACAGCAGGGCCCACCAAGGGAGCACCGGACTACCGGTGTCTTCATATACCTAGTCGTATTACCTGCATATTATATAATATGAATTGATTCATACATCAAACATCAAACGGCTATTTACTACAACATGACTATGATGATCATGTTAAAACTTCGTGTTTCTATTCTATGTGGTTTCGGTTTTGCAGTGCCTATCAATGAGCTAACAGCTGGCTTTTGCGTCAAAACAATAGCTGTTATTCACGTCCAAAATGTGTTAAAAATGCCAATTTAAATGCTCATTCTTTTGTTACTCTAATATATTTAATGTGCGACAATGACGTTTGGTCAAGTGTGCACAGGTGCAGTCAGGCTTTAAGTGACGACTGTGGTATCGAATATATACCTATATATAAAATCTTGTAAAGGCTGAATCTTGCTTGGAGAAAAAGGTATAAAATAAGTTTTTTCGAGATTAAGAGTAAAATGATTAGTAGTGAGTTAGTTTCATACTGTGATAAGACAGTTCTCAGTGTGACATCTTATTTCATTCCAATCTGAGCAATGCATAATGTGCGGTGTGTCATCTGCGTAAGTAAGAACAATCTAATGTGTATTCGTAAGTGTATGTAAGTTTGCATAACTGGTTTATACAGATTAGGAAAAATGTCGGTCCCAGGATACTTACCTGTGGTATTCCGTAATTACTTCAAGGGCGTTCATTGCTTGTGTAATCACACTTTGCATTCTCTCATTTTAAATAGATTTAGAGGAATTCATCTCGCACTGATTTCTTAAGTTATCATTTATTCTCTCAAGTTTAAGTAGAAGTTATGGGACATAATCTGTGACTGTGTCAAATACCTGAGATGGGTCCAAAATTATGCGAACCCGAACTAATTGGCTGCTACGATGTTATAGGCATCTAGGTATTTTTAAGATTTGTTTCCATTAGCTTTTTAAAAGATTCTCTCTAGGTACTATTAGACATCGCACAAAGAAATAGGTCTGTAATTGTTGAAATTGTTGACACAGTCTTTGTCGTCTGACTTGTAAACTGGCTGAATAAGCGCTTTTTAAGTTTTGGGAAAACACTGTTATTAATTGAAGGTTACAAATGTACTGTAATGTGTTAACACTTGAACTAGAAACTTACTTAAGGCTTCCTACTAGAAACTTACTTAACCATCAAGTAGAAATTTTATGAAAAAAATAACAAATATTTCAAACATCCTGAAACAATTTTATTTCTTTAAAATATTGGTAAGGATATTTTTCAGCACCGTTGACTTGTAAAATGATTGTGCAAATAAAAGAAAATGATAATTATGATGTAGTTAAATAAAACAAAATTATAAAGAGTTATTATAACATTTATTTAACTGTCATAGATTTGCCATACATTCTGTGTTCTGTCTGTGTGTTCTGTGTTGTGTTTTCTTGTCTGTATTAAAATTAGTGTAGTGGCGATTAGTTAGCAGATGCTCTGTTATGAATATTTACAGTACACCACTGATACACATACGTAATCTGCATTTGCGGTTTATTTGCCAAAAATGTTAACAAATATGAGTTTATGGAAAAATTACTTTAAATCCTACACAATAATTGCTAGTCACTCTGAGATCAAATTAATAACCATTGAAATAAAGTTGATATTTGTTTAAATTGAAACAATATTAATTTGAAACATAAGTTTGAATAGACTTAACTAGTGGTATATGCCTAGAAAAAGAGGGTATATTAAATATTTATTTTATAGATTTCATGCTCATTCGCTAGAAATGCCCGGGAAAAGCCCCATCTCAATACACAAGATCGGTAGCTAAAAGGCCTAAAATATAAAACACTTGTCACCTTCTAAACCCTTCTTTATCAACTGGGCAAGCACAGTTGCTCCAAATTCATTCTGTTTTTTAGCAAATGATGTCTTCTTCAAGTTTGCCAGCCAAGCGGTTGTTTTCGGAAACCTGAAAAGTAAAATCGTTAATATCACCAATACAAATAAATTATTTTGTTCTTGTCAACTTGCTTCTTATTTCAGCCAAAGAGGTGTGCGGGTGGTGTGAGGTGTGTGGTTGTGTGAGGTGAGGAGTATTTCTAATCTTGAAAATGTTATTCTGTATACATTTTCATTCAATAATAAAAGTTCCTGATCTGAAATTACTTGAGTAGCTATGAATGAAGTCGCTAAACTAAAGAGGGACTAGGCTGGCCAGGTCTGGGTCTGGCAAGGGTGGGCCTGAATGGGGAAACACAAAAAAACAGCTGTTTTTTTAGTTACTTTATTGTATAATTATAGCCCTGGATCGAAATAGCTGGATGTCATGGGGAAAGGCCTTTGCCTAGCAGTGGGATGATGCAAGCTAACAGTAACCGGTAACTATATAGTAAAGGAACCTTTTAAAATAGGTATGATCACACGCCAGTGAGAGCAACACCAGTATTATGCTAACCTAACCCTGATAATGCATGCATCATTATCATGCATGCATTATCAGCCTATAACGTTCCCACTGCTGGGACACAGGCTTCCTCTCTCTGAGAGGTAGTCGGCCGTAATCCACTACGCGGGCTCAGTGCGGGTTAGTACTTAGATGTCGTAAGTCTTCAAACTTTTGGTTCTAGGATATGCCGGTTTCCTCACGATGTTTTCCTTCACCGCTTCGAGAACAGTAGTGATGAAATAAATTAACCGAAGTAAAGTGGCAGCCTTGGTTAGAACCTCTTGGTTAGAACCTACGTCTCGTAAGTCGGGGCCGTTACCACTGGGCCACCACTGCTCCCGATGGCTGCTGGCCGCTTATTCTATTGAAAAAATTGGCAAAGTACAGCCGCCAGCACATCAAGCTACCTGAAACTGTCAAATTTTCCCAATCAACTTTGAACCTTATGCTTTAGTGATAAAGTTGAAAATCTATTAAGGAAATTTTACAGATTGTAGTAGCTTGATGTGCAGGCTGTCGTCTTTACCTACGTTACACAAAAAGTTATTGCATGGATGAAGTATCACTTACTTTTCCGCGTCTATTGGCAGTAAAGCTTCAGAAGACGATACATTACTGAAGGCTGCCACATCGGCAATTGTGATGTGATCAGCGGCAAGGAACTTTGTACGAGATAAGAACTCTTCAAGAAAACCATATGCCTCGGCAATGTCATCGTACCGTTTTTGGTCTACATTCTTATTTCGTTCAATTAATAAGGGATACTGCAAACAAAAATAAATGGAGGTTTACTGTTAAAAATAATTAAATTAAAAAATATTGGAATATTTTTTTAAATATTATGTTTTTAGAAATTTCCCTGAAAAAGTCAAAACAATTTTAAGAATACTTTGATCCGAGATATACAGGTGGCAAGGACATCGACACAAGAACTGTAATTATGAATTCAGCACATGAGTCTGAACTAAATACAACTTTACAAATAATCTGCTTCATATGAAAGTCCTACACACTCAAAATGTTTGGAACAGCATTTTTTTTTTAATAATCGGCGTTATATTTCAACGTAGGGGTATTCAGAATCATATTGAATCCATGGTTACAGATTATCCTGCATATTAAAAAAATACCCACCAAGTAAAAGCAGAGGCCACTGCAGATAAGTACCTAAAGCCTAAACTAAACCTAAAATAACATAAAAGAAGTATTTGGGTTCGTCAGAGGATTAAAAAAAGACAAGAACTATGCAATTACAGTACAAAAAAAGTATATAGGTAAATTATTTTAATATTTATAAGTAACTTACAGTTGTATTTCGTAGTCTAGGAAAAAGAATGGATGTGTTGAAAAAAAGTTTTTGATTGACCAGTGCCCTTTTTTTTACATCCTTTGGATACCACGAGTCGTCTTTTCCGTAGGTATCAGCTAGATACATAAGTATAGCGTGACTGAAAAGAGAGAATACAAACATGAGTTACGAGAGATTAAATTAATTTTGTAATAGAAATGTCTTAATATTGAAACATGCACTACGCAGCATGCAGTACACCAGTACGCAGATTGGAAGAGAATCAAACATACCTAACACCTTTGCGTTTTTAACCGACGAATAAACGGAGGAGGTTCTTGGCAAAATAAATTTTAACTTTAGTCCAAGCTTCACCCTTTTAGCCATTTTTAACTATTTCGAACCTTATTTCGACGGTCATAATGTTCTCAATAAGGTCGTAATGTTCTCAAAACTTGGGTTTAGCATATATTATATGTTTGTATTTAGAACTTTAACTTTGTCGGAATAAAATTGGTAATTCAAAAATGGCTCTATGGTTTAATATGACTGAGGACTATTAAATGTATTATATTTATCCGAACAAAGAGGCTAATAATAATAAGACAGTGGCAGCTGAAATTTCCTGGTTAGCGCAGATAGAGCAGCCAAATCATCGACCAAGCAATTGATGCAGCACCAGTACGGTTTTAAATCAGTGACCTTGTACGCTCGGCTACACATCAAGCTATTAAAAACCAGTATAAGCTGACTTCTGATTGTACGAAAAACATATACAATGCAAGGTCAGCTGAAACTGGAAACGTACAGCTTGATGTGTAGCCGTGTGTACATAAGAGAAGTTTTAAAGTTATTTCACGTATAAAATATCAAACCTGTCATGCAGAATTATATCACCATCTTCTAGTACAGGAATGGTGTGCAGTGGATTTTTCTGAAAAAAAAAAAAAAAATAGCTTAACAAATGTTGTACAACTTACAATAAAACTAAAGTTCGAGCAGATTTTTTAAAGTCTGCACGGACTGTTATACAGGGTAAAATAAGAATAGCTAGCGAAACTCTGCAGACGTGGTGACTATCGTTATCTAAACATGATAAAATAAATTGATTTGATGTATTTTTTTGTGGTCAACGACCGCTTGTCGTTTTATTACTTGAAATTTGAGCAGAAAAAAACTGTTTTGTTTTATTTGTTTAGTTATCAAAACCATCACGTATAGAAGTTTACACAATGAAATCTGATAAGTATTTCAGGTGACTTATACTGCGGTTGGTGACTCCACAAAAAAACTTTTTTTTTTGTTGTATCATTATAATAAGATATCGATCCCCATTACGTCTGCGGAGTTTCGCTAGCTAATTTAATTTGACCCTGTAGTGGAGACCGAGGATAGTTGTGTCATAGGAGAGTTGATAAAAAGCCGATTTTTATTAAATCTCTTCTAGGACTTTGTATGAACTGTCAACGAAATGGCATCTTCTGGTATTTTTGCTTTGTCGATTTTAGTAGCTAAGAAATTCTTTTAGTTTTTTTTGAGTACATAAATTTATTCTCTTACTTTCAAATATTCTGGTGTTAAATGATCCTTCTTTAGAAGATTTACTTCTATCTTCTCGAAAGGGACGTTGAATATTTCACAAGCCATCATGGTCGCGCGCACTGGCGGGCTCGCATCTAATGTGTACAGTTTAACACCCATCTGAAAATAAATACCTATTATATAGAAAATCTTTACCTACACAGAAAAAAAATTTTTTTTAATACGATTTCATTAAGTGTTTCTGACTTTATAGAGTAAGAAGAAATGTTTGTAAAACAATAAAAGACAACACAGTAACTTTTAATGATTGAACATACTACCTATTTACCGAAAAAAAAAAGGAAAACTACCATTACTGTAATGTAAATAAATTTCAATGATTTGAACGACATCACCAAATGAATAAAAGAGTTAATTTTATGACCTTTTAGCTACTTAAAACGTTAAAGTTTACTTTCATGACGGTAACATTTTGCCTCAAGCTTTAACTGTTTTCGGATCTGTAAAAAATACTGTTTTGAACGTTAGGCTCAAGGAACAGTTTAGAGCAGTTCAGATCAATGTTTTTTTATTTGTATTTACTGCTTATTTATTTCAGTGTATCTACTAACGATTGGTTACTGTCGATTAACATGCACACAGGCACTTATTTCTCAATTTTTATTCGTTTTTTATTATTATTTGGATGCATTTATGAGGTACAGACCAAATATGGCTTTCTGATCATGCGTTTCTATTAAACGATATTTATTACTCAAACTCTGAAATCAAAACACCAAAACAGTTATTCTATGTACTACATACATACATTTTTATCCAACTACGTAAAAAATTCCAACACGATAATAACACAACACTTATGTCATACTACTGCTCAACCAAGGTCTCAATGCGTATTTATATATTTATGACGAACACATCCCTTCCTCTATACGCGTACTTAACTATCTAGGAACTCATTACCTTGTTGTTAGCTATTACCGTATGACTAAGCAAAAACGTTTGTATAGATTACCTTATAATGTAGATAAGTTACAAAAAAAAACAATTCTGATAATTATCTGCAACTAGCTACGCCTCGCGGCGCGGCGCGGTTTCAGCCGCATGAATGTCGATCTCAGGGGTGTATCGGGATAAAAAGCATTATATGTTTTATTCTGATGTGTAAGCTATTACTGTAAAGTTACATCAAAATCCGTTCAGTAGTTTTTTCGTGAAAGAGTAACAAACATCCGCCCATCCTCACAAACTTTCGCGTTTAAATATTATTATTATATATTATATTATTAGTCGGAATTAGGATATAATATAATACATATCTATATGTGTATATAAATATGATACATAAGTAGGATGAGCATTATCTTTGCATTTTTGTTCCAATTTTCCGTCTGTTTTAGTTAGGTTAGATTATTTTTATACTAGTGGTCAACTATTAACATGAAACCTTTGTAATTACATCAAAAAATTAACCGCTAAAATATAAAGCTTACAAACAGATTATAATAATCATAGTCATTTAACTCAGGGTTTTGTATTTATGATCAGGCATTGAGGGTATATTTGACATTTATTACACAGAGTATTATAATACATGCCCAATTTATTGTTCAGCGCAACACGTTTTTTTCTTTTATTCTCCCTGTCAGCCTTCTCTATATCATTCAAATTATTATCATGTGTTTAAAAATTAACATTAGTTGTTGTGTATTAATATATTTTTCACTTCTCATTTTCTAAAAGTTCGTCTTTATGTTGTGCGTAGGCGACATACAATCACTTTTTTATCTTCTAATGCGTACAGTTTTTTTTTTTCTAAGACTTCTACTACTTTTTTTTATTTGTATCGCTAGCGAGGCGCGCGGAAAAACAAAACCAGCGCGCCATTTTCCATAAAAGTTAATATTTAACAATACAATTCTGTTTTTTTATCTTCGCAAGTGTGTTGAAAAATGTCGTAGAAAGCGCGTGTGCATTGATCATTATTCCTTATAATAATACCGCCTCGAGTATTATGATCAACTTAGCACACATGTATCATAATGTACTATTATATTATTAAGCATCTATTATGTCAATTTGAGATAATTGTAATCTTGAATGTAGGATCTAATGATGAGTAAATTCATGTTATGTTAAGTGGTGGTGAAGCAAGAAATAGTAAGGTTGCCAGTTGCCATCTATTTCTGGTCCATTTAACTCACCTGTTGTTATTATAAAAGCCTTCCGGAATGAATTCTCAGTAAGATGGTGAAAACGACATGATAATCTGTTGCATGGTGGTCTCGTACAGTCTGACACGAAAAGCTACTTGGTGTCTTGTTTTACACTATTTATAGAAATAAGATAAGAAGAAGATAGAATCGATGTAAATACATATTACATAATTATTTCGATAGATATTATGCCCCGTTAATCACTATTGACGGAATGTGCAGTTGCAGTTGGCTCTTCTTGCTTATAGAAAAAGGTATAAATTTAGTTTGAAGATTAGTAGAGAGCCAGTTTACACCGTTTTAGAAAATTGTGTCTTCTCCAAGTTTGCCAGCCACGCGGTTATTTTGGAAATCTGACATGTAAAATACGTTCTCCTTTATTTTGCACAGTCTAGTCAACTTGCTATTTATTTCGGCCGACATTAAAAAAAAAAACTAAAACCCTTATCAAACATTGCGTGAGAATTAGTGATATATAAAGTCGCTAAACTAAAGAGGAAGTAGACTGGCCGTGACAGCCAAATGCTCGGCCTTTTAAAGTTTTGTTGTCGTCCCGCGTTATGAGATCATCGTTAGTTAAATAATTACTTTTATTACGCAATTTCAGTTGTCAAGAAAGATTGTCGATTTTTTATTAGTATTGTCATTCGCATAAATCGGAATGGTTTATTCTGGTCTTATAACACAATTTGACCTTTTTTGAGCAGTTCATCTCCAAAAGTTGAAAAATAATATAATCTTTCGGGAAGACAGGGCGTACATTTATGTAGATAAAGTACGTGCCACAGAACAACATAAGTTAATAGGAGTAGCGCCTGTGAGGCACGTAGACGCAAAATGTAGAGGTTATGCAGAATGCTCTTGTTTATTGCTTTTTGTTAAAAAACTAAAATGAATTTTAATTGGGGTGAATTCCATCAAATTTTTATACCTAGAATAAGTCTTATTCTGAGAATAAATGTTGAATTTTTTACAGTTTTTCAATACTAGAACTGTCAGACGTCAATTTTATTCCAATGATAAAAGACCTGACTTTGGTGACATCAGCTTAGGGCTGATTTTTCCAATGCTAGATAACTTTATTCGAGGAATAATTTAGAGTTTTTTACAGTTCTTCCATATAAAAATTGTCAGACGTAAATTTTATTTCACGATAAAAAAATATTTGTCCATTTCTTGTATCTGAGGAATAAACATTATGGTTTGACAGTTTTTGTATAGAAAATATGTCAAACCGCCATATAAAAGTTATCTGATGATTGAAAAAGACTTAACTTATACCATCATCTTAATCTTTCCGTCCATAACCTATGACATTTGGGATCGGCGCAACTTGTTTTTTTCTTACACATAACTTTATATAGATAAAAATAAGTACCTAAATATAGAATTTTCATATATTTTTTTTTATTCAACTTCATTTTTAGTATATGCGAAACCCGAAACACGTGTCTAGTATTTTTATGTAAAGAATCTATGTACAAAATTTCAAAACTGTATCATGAGAAATCACAAAGTTATAAGCTTGTTATGTTACCTGGTTGTCCGTTCAAAAACATGCTCACCACGCGGCGCGGCGCGGCGTGACCATGTTTTATGCTCCTCCAGCATTGTACGCTCATTGATAATAGTTTGGCAGTAGGTATCTAACTGTACGACGATTTGATTGTAATTAGCTAGTTTTTAAATATTTTTGGGACAAATTAAAACGTGGTGTAAAAATTATTGAAATCGATTCAGTTACTTATTCTGAACAAACTATATTCAGGTTTCGCATATACTAAAAATAATGTTGTATAAATTAAATAAGTAGTTACCTAAATATAGAATTTTAAAAAATCTGTTCCAAAAAGAGCATCGCTATTTGTACTGCAGATTTATATCGAATCAATTTTAAAATTTAGTTCCTTGAATTAAAACAACATAAGCTATAATAGTTACAATGAAATAAGCCCAATAGGACAAGATAGTTAAATATTTTCAAAGTCGTAACAAAGTTCCCAAATATATTTGGGAACTTTGTGAGCATTTTGGTAACCAGACAACAAAAAAGAATCCAAAACCAAATTCCGTTTTTAACCAACTTTTAAAGGTAGGAGGAATCCTCCTGTTATATCGACTTCATTATGATCCCCGCACACGATTCAAACGTAATATATCTCGCGACAAAGTTCCGCTGCGTTTGCATATAGCATTGTATTAGACAGTTATAAACTTTGATAGCTTTGCCAGTTCTGTACGCAGTCACAATGCTTAAAGTTGGACGTAGCAGCCGCAATTTCAGGAACACGCCGACATGGCCCCTGTTTCCGTAGATTTCAGCCGCGGCCTTTGAAATTAGCTTTGTTTCGTATGTCTAGTAAGATTGTGCAGCGATTTGATTAGAGTTATGTTTAATGTTATACAGATTTGTTTTTATTTTGTGAATGTGATAACGTTGTAGGCCTTTCAGACTGTTCAATAGACCATTTTCTATTTTGTTAGTCTTGTGGATAGGCCAACACTGTCCTCCCTTACCTGTTGACACTGTAGTTTGAAAACATTGTAAAAGCTAATTATTTTTAAAAGAGTAACCGGAGTTTCTTGCCGGCTCTTCTCCATAGGAAACGACCAAATTGGAACCGTGCACCTAGTTTCTGACGTAAAATAAAATATTTTGATTTTGTTTGAAATGTGTTCGTTTTTTTTATTTAGTGGTCTGTTTTTAACCGACTTCCAAAAAGGAGGAGGTTATATGTTCGACTTTATGTATGTTTTTTTTTTTTTTTTGTATGTTCACCGATTTCTCCGTCATTTGTGGATCGATTTCGAAAATTATTTTTTTGTTTGAAAGGGTATACTCCCAAAGTGGTCCCATTGTCAGCAAGTTGGAATCTGATGAGAGGATCCCATGGAAATCGAGGGAAACCCTCAACTTTTTTTGGCAAACCTATAGCGATTTGGATATTTTTTAGAGTAACTTGAAGGGTATACTCCCAAGGTGGTCCCATTGTCAGCAAGTTGGAATCTGATGAGAGGATCCCATGGAAATCGAGGGAAACCCTCAAATTTTATTGGCAAACCTATAGCGATTTGGATATTTTTTAGAGTAACTTGAGCATTTGCTCTCGGAAATCATCATTTGGTAAAGTGGAGCTGATGATGAAGACTACAGACGGCCATCGGAACTAATCAATGATAAATATTTCACGGGTTGCGATTCGATTACTTTAATATGGTTGCTAAGCAATTTATGCTCGTCACAATGCGTGTGGTGGTGGAGTGGAGTTCTTCAGGTTCTTACCAGGAGAACTCCTCAAAAATTAACGTCCCAGCATCGGGAAAAGCAATATTTTGTAAAAGGTGATGAGCAGTTGACGTTAGGCTATTTTAACTTAGATAAATTACAAACTCTCTCACTAAAAAGTGAAAAATAAAAACGTTTTTACAAAAAAAAAACAACCGACTTCCAAAAAAAACTACAAAGTGATAAATAACTTTTATTTCGGAAGTCGGTGTCAATAAACGAAAATGCAGAACCAACGACACCGACTTCCGAAATAAAAGTTATTTATCACTTTGTAGTTTTTTTTTGTTATATTGTTTCATTTTGTATTTGTCGTATCTAAGCCAGCTGTAGCCAGCCTTCGATTAGGTATAAGTTAACACCAACGCAAGCTAACATCGTCATTCAGAGCCACGTTTTATGGTTTGGGATAATTATTTTATTTATAGTTTTGTCCCAAAAGTTCATGTACAGTTTGATGGCCCAGTTGAATTTAACATTTATAAAACTTTGAAAAATCAAAGAAAACATGGATTTCTTTACTTAAAGATATGTACTATGTAACTACTCAGTCATTCTTCAAGAATTGTATTAGGTACATACATAACGACATTATATTCACCCAGTACCTTCTCTTACGAGTACGACTTCGTTTTTACATTAATCCACTTTCAGGTTTCCTTTTTTCCTATCAGACGGGAATAGTTGGCAAAGTTTCTAAGACAAATAGAATATAAAGCAGTTTCTCGCGTGTGCGCCGCCTATCAATCATTGAGAATGATGTTTAGGTACGAAGTGCCCCACGTCTATCCAAATATTTTTTGCTAAAAGAATTGCCGTCAGAGATCCTTGCTTAAGAAAATCAACAGCAGTGTACTATACCGTGTCTATGTCCCATGTGTCGCTTTTTATAACGTTTCAATTTATATAATTTGATTTAAACTCGGACTAAGGACATTTGCTGCATGTCAATTGATCCATTTAGCTAAACTACTACAATGTACGTCATAGAGAACATCCAGAGGCATCGTGATACATCCTGTCACCCACTTGAAGATGACAGGACTAAATTTATGTATACCGTGCCTTGCCCGTGTCAATAAGGCGTGCCCAAACTTCGTCCATTTTTAAAATTATGGTAAAATAAACACAAAATATCTCCTTAAACGTCATTTATTATGTTCTGTGCACTTGTTTTATTATTCTTATCGTATACATGTACTTAAATGGTATACATACAGACTACCTGTAGTATTTTGTCTCCTTTCTCTTTAAATCTATCCAAAGGTTGTCTTTAAAAGATAGCTTTTTTTATAAAAAGACCACCCATTGTGTCACCCCTCGTAAAATTTCTACATCTATATTCTGTAATATTTATGGTGTACATAATAAAGAATATTCTATTCTACCGAAGAAAATATTGGTCTGCTATATCTTAAGATCAAGAGGAGTGAATAAAGAAAGAAAGGCCTTTCTTGCCATTGCTCCTACCTCTACTACTGCTACCTTACTGGTGAGAGTCGCGGGAATACGCTGCAGGCGAAAAACATAGAACTGTTCAATGTGACGATACTTAGGTATCTACTTGCGTGAGAACCTATGTTCAGAAGTGGACATCTTACAGCTAAAATGATTATGACAATGATACATTATCAACATATTCAATAAGTTTGTAACAAAAGGTAAGTAGTATTTCCGCGTTTTTGTACGGAACTCTTACTAAGTTGGCAAGTACCTACCTATTACTTATGAGCCGACGTCGTACCTCCAGGGGCTTTGTTTAGTTTCTTTTAGTCTAATTCACTTTCGCTCGTCTCTGGGCAGACATTCATCATAATAATTCTTATTATACAGGTATCTACTTTTAATTAAGTTGTGGGTGCGAGAAAATAAGGATTGGGTAGAATTAATAAAAATAAATTAGGTAATTTTGTTTCTTCAGGGTTTTCTACTGTTGACTTGTAACTTTTTGTTGACAAATCTAATTCAATCTGTTGTGTTTATTAATAAATTTAATACTTGCAAGATTCTTAATTAGATACCAAATGCTTCATTATATTTTAGTTATCAATTGTTTTAAATGGATTGGTTAACACGCTATCACAGTCTGTTTTTCGTTGTCAATATACGATGCTACGAGTATTATACTTAAATATGTCTTTTTACTGAACTAAATATTTAATGAAAAATATATATTCTTTCTATAAAATGTATTTCTTTATAAAGCTGTAGGCTGCAGGGGATAATCTAACAACCTATCAAGACATACAATTAGGAACAGTCTTCCCCAAAACCAGCTACTACCTACGTGTTACACGTCACATTACACTTGAACGTGACTTCAAATGTGTTCGTATCTTCTAGACTTCTGGCAGCCTTTTGAGTTTCATATTTGTTGATTTTTCAGTAGGAATGAACTATAAGATTGTGTAATTTGGGATCACCACACTATTGTGTCGAGTCAAGTTCAGTCGGCAGGTTTACTGGGAAAGGTACGAAAGTACATCGGGTCATTTCTGTAAAGGTGGTCGTCTTGTTGACCATGGTTTTATTGTTGTTATTAGTAATACCTAACTTGTTTATTAATTTTTACTTTGATGGTCCTAGTTTATCATTTGTGACTTCAAGTGACAGCTATGTGAACAGAACCCAGCATTGCATAAATATGTAAGTTGTCACGCCCTTTATACCTGGAGGCTTTTATTTAGGTAGTTTTTTTTTTATTTTTATTTTTTTATTACTTTTGATTTAGTATTTTTATTTTAGCTTGAGTACGTATAGATTTTTATGGTATTTGTTGGTATATTGGCGTGGCTAGCTAACATATGGCAAATAATTTTATTGAATGTTCTGTGTCCTGTAATGTTAATTAGATACTTTGCAGATCTAGTTTTATATACAGTCGAGTATTTTATAACTGAACTGTCAGCTGTGCTGCTGGGGAGTTTGTTGCGCCACTTCTTCTCCCCAGCGAAAGCACTAGGAAGTGGTGAAGGGCGGGCGTTTTGGGGGACTGTCTTATGTAATTTTGACGTTCGAAAAGTGCTGATTTTCAGCCTAGTTTGAATAAATTACTTTTGATTTTGATTTTGAAAAGGGGGTGGAAGATTTTTAGATAGAGTTTGGTATACTTACGTACTGTCACGCCATTTTGATCTTTTTTAAAATGGCGGCCAGGCATAAAAGCTATATAAGATGATCTTCGTACATCTGTTGTTTAGAAATTTGAAATAATCACCCTGAAAGTTTAAAGTAATCACACTAATATTATAAAGGCGAAAGTTTGTGAGTACTAACTACTGCACGGATTTGGATGAAATTTGGCACACATTTGGAACCAGGATTAACACATAGGATACTTTTTATCCCAATATTCTCACGGAATCAACACTTATGCGGGTGAAACCGCGGGGTGCAGCTAATCGAACAAATATTATGCAACAAGTAATAAGCAAGTTAAAAAAATATGGATGTCACGTGATCAACTTTAATAATAATAATAATAATGTTTATTGGAACAAAAAAACTTTGAACGTTAATATCTCGGAAACGCACTTTACAGGGTTTGGCCCTATTATAGGTATTATCCATTTGCATTGATGTCAGCTATCGATTTATATAGGTATCATGCGTGGCCGCCAAATTGAAAAAAGAAACAAAATGGCGAGACAGTAGGTAGGTACGCCTCGGACCTTAAAAGCTTTTTAGGTAAAGTGAGAATGCTGCGGGCAGACCTCCCTGATGGCGTCAGCGTAGTTTGCTACGCTGACGACACGCTGGTCCTGGCGCAGGGGAGGTCGCATCAGGCGGCGGCCGACACGATGACACGCGGGGTTGCGATAGTCGTGGAGAGGATCCGGGAGTTGGGTCTCGAGGTGGCTCTGCACAAATCCGAAGCCATGTCTTTTCATGGGCTTCGGAACGGGCCACCATCGGGATCCCAACTAACGGTGGAAGGGGTAGGTATTTCATCGTCGAGACGACGATGAAATACCTGGGTCTCGTCCTCGACAGCCTGTGGCACTTCGTGGAGCATTTCCGACGTTTGGCCCCCATACTGGAACGGGCTGGGGCCGCTTTCAAGCGGCTCCTGCCCAACCTGAGGGGGCCAAACGCCTCCTGCCGGAGGCTTTACGCGGGGGTCGTGCGGTCCATGGCCGTATATGGCGCCCCGGTGTGGGCGCGTTCACTACGGCTTCGAACCGCCCACTACCTGAACGCGCCCCAAAAGGTGGTAGCCATACGGCTAATACGGGGGTACCGCACGATCTCGCGCGAGGCGGCAAGCCTCCTTGCCGGACTGCCGCCATGGGATCTGGAGGCGATAGTCCTCGCGCGCCGAGTGGCGCGCGGAGGCACTACGCCGGGGGGAAAACCCGCTTCCGCGGCAAATTGCTGCGGAGCGGACGGACCTCCGGCGCGTTCTCGTGGCGGCATGGAAAGCGCGACTGTCGCAACCCAGCGCAGGGCACGCCGCGATAGCGGCGGTAAGGCCCCTTTTTGAGGAGTGGCTAGAGAGGCGTCACGGCGTCCTCACCTACCGCCTGACGCAGGTCCTCACCGGACACGGATGTTTCGGGAGGTTCCTGCATATAATCAGGCGGGAGGAAACGCCCGGGTGTCACCACTGCGAGGATCGCCCAGAGGACACGGTGGAGCACACGGTGGAGGTCTGTCCCGCTTGGGCAGAGCACCGCCGTGTCCTCGTAGAGGCGATCGGCAGCGGCGGCGACCTCTCGCGCCCGGCCCTGGTCCAAGCCATGGTCCGGGGCGAGAGGGAGTGGGAGGCAGTCACCTCCTTCTGCGAAGCAGTCATGCTAGCGAAGGAGTTGGCGGGATGGGCGAGGGAGAGAGCGGAGAGAGCCGCCCGTCCCAGCCGCCGCGGTAGACGCCCCGGGCGTCGGGAGCCGCGTGACGACTCCCGGCCACCGTAGGCGCGGGCCTGCGGACGGCGAGTAATGGGTAGCTCGCCGTCCGATCAGGACCAGGCCCGTGCCGGACGGCGCGTATGTGTTCCACGCGCGCCTCAAAGAGATGTCAGCATCGAAGGAGGGGCCCGTCAGGGCCGAAGCCTGCCGGGGCAGCGGGATTGTCCGAAAGGGTTACCGCTGCCCCGGAATATAAAGGGCTAAGGAAGGAACACGGATGGGTTTTAGTCAGTAAGAGTCTGACACTCCCTTCCGCTCCACCCAGAGCGGGAGGGGTCATTTGATGATTTCCCATCTTTAAAAAAAAAAAAAAAAGGTAAAGTGAGAATGAAGTGAGCTATCATTCCACTAAAGACAAGGGCTACTCTATTGGCACCTTACTTCGGGTTAACTTCACCTACGTTTTCACGATGAGATTTTAAAGAATAAATCACCTGGTCAGCAACAAAAAAAGTCGATTAACACTGTTATTTTTATATAATATCATCTAAATTGGTACATAATGATTAGATATTATTGCTTTACAGTATTTATTAATTTAATATCACTCGTGTATTTATTTATTTAATACTTCAAGCACAAAAATGTACAGAGGCGGACTTAATGCCAAAGGCATTTTCTACCATTTTTGTTCTTTTACACGAATGTTTGGGCAGAAGTAAATAGTAACACCCACATTTCGTCAGTTTTTGTATTAGTGGGCGAGCCTATTTATACGGCATGCATCATGAGGACGTTCTTTACCCTAGAACCCTTCCCTTGCCTCTTACCCCATGTCTGTGGGTGGAACTTTGCTGCGCTCAAGTAACAACCAGCTTACAGCTATGGTTCGAATAACGAATGATGTATTGGATTAAAAGATGATTAATCATCAGATGTTTTCAAACTGAATCTATATCTAAATATGTATACATAGAAATTTAACAAGTTTCCGCAAAGTTAAGTTATCCGCTGCTAAGCTACTCAATGGGTTTTGATTTTTTGATGCGTTTTAACCATCATTAGAACAGTTACTCCAGGAGGTTCACCTGTGTATATAATACATTCATATTTTAACCTAGATGTAGCAAAAACATCTCGATGTATTGACATGTGAGTGCGGTGCCGCTGTCCAGAACATGACCTACTTGCCATATGTGAGATGTGTCCCAAGTGGACACATCTTAACACATTAAAGGACACTGAACGAAACACAATAGAAGTTTTATTGTTATTACATCGAGGGGCGTTAAGTGTCCCGCAAAGTGCTAAAAAGCAAAAGGCGTATGGACATACAACTGCACATTTTATGATCTATCAAAAGCCACTGACACTGCGATACTTTTAACCTGGTCGCCTACTGGGCCATACTCATCCCAATTAATCTAAAAAATACAATACATCGACTAGAAGAGGAGTTCAAGATTTTTTGTAATATTTCAAATAGTTACTCCGCCACTAACGAGCTAAGTTAGTGAGTTGTCAATGCGTTCACTTTAGAGGACTCTGAACGTAAATGATAGCTAACTATAGCTTTACTCGAAACTGTCAGCCTCAGAGCGTGAGAAAGGAATCTGTTGTGTCATCGCAACTATGTAGGTAGTTTATAAACTGTTCGGGAGTTGAGAGAATTTCTGGTGGGTAGGTTAGCTTTAGCTAAGTCGATGACCTAAGTAAAGAATAACATAAACTTATTGTTTGTATGAACTCCATAAAGTGATCTAATTATTGGATTGTAATAGGACTTAAAATGACTGCGTCCCCGTACGGTATTCGCGTTGCTGAATATTGGGTAAAACATATTTAAAAATTACATTATATTTTTTCGTGTTATTTTTGCCATCGACACCGACACGCTAAGAAGATCAATTTATATATGCAATTATTAAAATAATTGCATAAATAAATGCTGTATCTATTCATCTGCCTAGCCTTTTCCCAACTATGTTGGGGTCGGCTTCCAGTCTAACCGGATGCAGCTGAATACCAGTATTTTACATGGAGCGACTGCCTATCTGACCTCCACAACCCAGTTACTGGGTAATACGATACCCCAAGACTGGTTGTCAGACTTTCGGGCTTCTGACTACCCGTAACGACTGTCATAGATCCACGAATGACAGCCGGGACCAACGGCTTAACGTGCTTTCCGAGGCACGGAGGGGTCTCGATATGTAAAGATGGTCACCCATCAAAGTCAAAGTCAAAGTCAAAGCATTTATTTCAAATAGGCACATAAAAGGCACTTTTGAACGTCAAAAATTACAATGAAATAGAATTGATTCTAGTCGCCCCTTCCAAAAGGTAGTTTTCGTATGGAGAAGAATGGGCAAGAAACTCCACCGTTACTCTTTTAAAATGTTTTACAATATTTTGCATACATTCATTACATAATAAAATAATATGTGAAGACGATGCACCTAAAATAAAATTACTATACCACAATAGGTAAAAGAATTAGAAATGAAACCATGACATATAAATTAATAATCTGATAGATACATGGTGCTCACATATTTACAAAAATGGAAAAAGTAAACGATTTTGATAAAAAAAAAAAAAAAATATATATGTATATATATATAAAAACTATTTTAACCAGTAATAAGTCAGGGTGTGAGTTAAGAGTAATTACAGAATGTAAACAAAGTAAAAAAGAATAAATTTACAATTAAATTAGCAACCAGTTTGATTTTGTCTAGACTCTAGATTGTCCTATGGAGCAGGACCAGCATGTTTCCAAGCGTTCTTATCCTGGATATAATCTTCTAATTTATAGTATGCTTGTTTACTAAGTGTACGTTTAATGCAAGTTTTAAATTTTCTTTCATTTAATTGCAATATATCCCAAGGTATTTTATTGTAACATTTAACACAGTACCCCATAAAAGATGTATGTACTTTGGCTAACCTGAAAAATGGTTGATGTATTTTATCTTTATTTCTAGTATTAAAATTATGTCTATCGCTTATTTTATTAAAAAGATGTAGATTTTTTCTTACATACATAATATTTTCATAAATGAATTGGCAAGGTACCGTCATAATATTAATCCCTTTAAAAATTTCCCTGAGAGATTCGCGGCGACGTAGATTATAAATGGCTCTGACAGCTCTCTTTTGCAAAATAAATATGGATTCAATGTCAGCAGCTCGACCCCATAGTAAAATGCCGTACGACATAATGCTGTGAAAGTAGCTAAAATATAATAAACGCGCAGTTTCTACATCTGTTAACTGTCTTATCTTTCTAACAGCATAAGCGGCCGAGCTAAGCCGCCCCGCAAGAGATGTTATGTGAGGTCCCCATTGTAATTTCTCGTCTAGCGTGATTCCCAGAAAAACCGTTTGATCAACAAATTCCAGTTTTTCTCCATTCAATATGATGTCACATTCGCTACTTCTAACATTAGGCAATTTAAATCTAATGCATTTGGTTTTCTTTTCATTAAGTACCAAATTATTTACCGTAAACCAATCTTGGACCTGAAGAATAGAGTTATTCACGTCGTCAAGATTTTGTGCCCGTCTGTCTATCTTAAAGATCAATGAGGTGTCATCTGCAAATAACACCATCTTCGGTTGATTTTGAAGTAATTGGGGTAAATCATTAATGTAAACTAAAAAGAGGAATGGACCCAATATCGAACCTTGAGGAACACCCATTGCCATTTCAGACCCTAATGAGTTTACGCCATTTACTTGAACTTTAAGCTTTCTATCTTTTAGGTATGACTTTAGTAAATCAAGAGCTAAATTCCTAACCCCATAGTGCTCAAGTTTCAGCAGAAGTGTCTCATGATTTACGCAATCGAACGCCTTAGAGAGGTCGCAAAAGATTCCAATGGCATCTTGTGCTTCTTCCCAGGCGTTAAAAATGTTCTTTATTAGAGTGACACCGGCGTCAGTGGTACAACGCCCTTTGGTGAAACCGTACTGTTGTTCATGAAAGATGGAATTTTTATTAAAGTGACGTAACATTTGATTGAGCATCAACTTTTCAAACACCTTACTGAGAACTGGCAGAATTGACACAGGCCTATAATTGTTGGGTTCTTTACTATCACCGGCTTTAAACAAAGGAACTACTTTACTGTGTTTCATGAGATCCGGAAAGACTCCTTGGTCTACACTGATGTTAAATATGAAAGCTAAATAGGGCGCAATTGTTTCGATGATAGATCTACAAATTTTTACAGACATTCCCCAGAGATCTTCTGTTGATTTAATTTTAAGATCCTTAAAAGCTTTTATAACAGCCTGAGGGTTTGTATGTTGAAACCTAAACTCCGAAGGGCATGCCTTAACATTCTTTCTAAGTAAGTCAGCAGAAAGCGCGGGTGAGGAATTTAAAGCCTCAGTAGTTTTAATGGGAATATTAGCAAAAAAGTTTTCGAATTCCTGAGCAATTTCCATATCTGAATTGATGGGGCCCTGTGCAGTCTCTAAATTAAATTCAGTATTACGCTGTTTTTTCCTACCTGTTTCATTATTTATTATTTGCCAGGTAGTTTTTATTTTATCATCGGCTGTTTTTATTTTATTGCTAATATAAAGAGCTTTAGCTGTTTTGCATACACTTTTAAAAGTCTTAGAATATGTTGCAACATACTGATGAAAGCTTGTGTTATTCATATGTTGCTTCAGGCCATAAAGTTCAAAAAGGTTTTCCCTGCTTTTACGAATACCTGGAGTCGCCCAATCACTAAATAAGAACTTTGTGTAAATGCTTTTAGTCTTTAGTGGGAAAGTGTCATTAAATTGCGTGTTTAATATTGAAAAGAACTCGGCGTAGAACTCATTTGGGTCATATAAATTACTAAAAGTCTGAGCACCTAATTTACTGGCCAAAGAATTATTTAATTTCTCTAAATTTTTACTTGTAATTGGCCTAAACCTTATTAAGTTTTTTTGTAAAGGCATGTAGGCGCAAAATGTTATTGTTTGTCCACTGTGATCAGATGGCAACTTATTTACAATTTGTTTGTGTAAATAATCACAATTACAGAAAACATTATCTATACAAGTGGCAGAGGAAGCTGTCACTCGGGTCGGTTCAATAAAAACATTTGACAAATCAAATGACCTAAAAAGACTTAATAATCTGATAGTATTAGAGTTATTTTCTAGTAAATTAATATTAAAATCACCACAAATGATTATTGACTTACTACTAGCAGAAAGTTTCTTTAGCACATCTTCCATTACAGAATCAAACACAGCTAGATTCTGGTAACTTGGAGGTCTGTATACGCATACTATTACATGCTTATCGAGCTCAACACAGGACAATTCAATGGTGTGTTCAACAGACAGCCCGATGATGTCTTTTCGTTCCTTTGATTTAATTGAATTTTTAACTAGTATTAATGATCCGCCATCCACAGACCAACCGCGGCAAGCGTAGCTTAACCTGATCGATCGACCTGTGCGGCTGTTATTATTTAGCCACGGGCCCCCCGTTAAATGCTGTATCTATTATTTTATCATAATCGTGCAACATGGAAAGTTTATCATCGCCCTTGTATGGTGTAATGTACACTAGGACTCAGAGGTTGATATTAGGAAAGAACAAGTAACCCAATTACACTGATATCGGCTCGCAGCAAGCGTCCGCGTCTTCTCTCTCTCGAGACGATAAACACACCTATATAATGTCTATACACTACATCCCTCCCATCCCTTTATTATTTTTGTTGAATTGAGATGTTTGTTGTTGTCATGTTTATTGAAATATTGAATTGAAGTATTCGCTCCAGGACACGCCGGCGTGTCACGATTCTTTCCTTTGTCGCTTTGATAAATCCAATTTAATGGAGACATAATGGTTTCCTCACGACGCTTTCTTTCACCGATACTTCACCGTTTTGATACATCCAATTTAATGGAGTGTTACTTAGGTTTCCTCACGATGCTTTCCTTCACCGTTTTGAAACATCCAATTTAATGGAGTGTTACATGTGGTTTCCTCACGATGTTTTCCTTCACCGTTTTGTTACATCCATTTTAATGGAGTGATCTGGTTTCTTCAGGATATTTTCAAAGCAAATTCCTGACGGAAAAACCCCATAACACCTGGTGCCACCTTAGCATCGAACCAGGACCCTACACTCAGCAGTAACGCTTGCAAATAGTAGAAGAACTGTACCACAATTATAATAATTAGTTACTATTAATAATGAAATCTTAAAAGTCAGACACTATTACAGCAACATTTATGTATTTACTAGCTGACCCGGCCAACGTCATACCGCCTCAGAATCAAAACACAAAATGTATTAGAAAATTAATTATCTTCATGTTTTCCGTGATTTTTCCCGTTTTAATAGTTTTAATAGTAATCCAACAAATTAAACATCATAAAAATCCGTCCAGCCGTTCTTGAGTTATAAATGGTGTAACTAACCCGACTTTGTTTTCTATAAAGATGTACCTATGTTTGATTATGTAAGCAAGCTTTATTGTTATAAGTAAGTAGGTACATATGTCTTGGTTTCACATAATGTTACATGGCACCTGTAAATAAGTGACCTTTGAAGGTTTTAAGGAGTTATACTCCCATCTCCAACAGAAGAAGGGAACTTCTCTTCTCAAACAAAATTGATTTACCGATACCTATTCATAATTTCGTAGGAAAATATTATGTTATTCTAATTAATCATTGCAATAACATCAAACAGCAGTTTATTGTGACTTTTTATTTTCACTTTGCACATATTTCATTTCAAAGTAAGTGTGTTTACTTTTTATTTTAAGTGGTTGGTACTAGTATTTAATTATAGTAACAATTACCTAAAATAATTATGCACCCTAGAACTCAGCTACTCTTTAGGTGGTTCTTGCCACATGCAAGGAATTATCCTCTGCGGAACAGCTATATAGGTACTATGAGACTTTCTACTACAATCAAGTACCTAACACCCCATTTTTTAAATCTGAAACTGCTGCTTAACCAAATCCATTGTAACTCGGGACCACCGAAATGTAAAAGACTAGCTCTTTTCTTTGTCTCGGTGTCTATGCCTGCTGCCTCGAGGTAAATGTTCAGACTTCTTTTCCCTCCTTCCCAACTGACAGAGACTGAACCAACCTCCCTTTCACATTCGAAATTCTCTAAGGTGTACTGTGCCATTTAGGGCTACCTGTTGACAACTATGTTGCATATTTATAGATTCAGTCTATTATTATTTTTGCAAGGGTGATCCCAATTTTAGTTAATTATTATTATTTAGTTTTTATGATTTATTTTTTTTCAATTTACTAATTACATATACATGTTGATAAGTTAAAATAATTAGTAAATTGAAAAAAAAATTTTTCATTCAAACTAAATTATAAAAAAATCTTTTTTACAAAAAAAAACAACCAACTTCCAAAAAAAAACTACAAAGTGATAAATAACTTTAATTTCGGAAGTCGGTGTCGTTGGTCCTGCATTTTCGTTTATTGACACCGACTTCCGAAATTAAAGTTATTTATCACTTTGTAGTTTTTTTTGGAAGTCGGTTGTGTTTTTGGAAAAAAAGTTTATATTTTTCACTTTTTAGTGAAAGAGTTTGTGATTTATCTAAGTTACAATAGAATAACGTCAACTGCTCATCACATTTTACAAAATATTGCTTTTCCCGATGCTGGGACGTTAGTTGTTGAGGAGTTCTCCTGGTAAGAACCTGGAGAACTCCTCAACAACCATTCACCATAAGCATTGTGACGAGCATAAATTGCTTAGCAACCATATTAAAATAATCGAATCGCAATCCGTGAAATATTTATCATTGAGTAGTTCCGATGGCCGTCTGTGGTCTTCATAATCAGCTCCACTTTACCAAATGATGCTTTCCGAGAGCAAATGCTCAAGTTACTCTAAAAAATATCCAAATCGCTGTAGGTTTGCCAATAAAATTTTAGGGTTTCCCACGATTTCCCTGGGATCCTATCATCAGATCCTGACCTAATGATCATGGGACCACTTGGGAAGTATACCCTTTCAAACAAAAGAAAAATTTTCCAAATCGGTCCAGGCGTCTTCGAGAAATCGGGTAACATAAATAACAAAATAAAAAAAAAGATTCCGACGAATTGAGAACCTCCTCCTTTTTTGAAGTCGGTTAAAAAATTACAAAAATTGGGATCATCCTTGCAAAAATTCATTCATGAAATTACTTACCTAGCTGGCTTACGTTATCTCGGAGAGGCGGTGATCGGTCCGATTCTTTGAATTCAAGTTTACATTCTCTTAAACTTAGACTAAGCCAGGCTGTGGCAGCCAGTAGAACAATAGGAGTTCGTGGCTGCTTAGTACGCGGGCTCCCATACACTGTCATATGTTCGACGTTTGCTGCAGCCTGGCTGCCGCAGCCAGGCTGCCTAGTGCGCGGGTGGGCTTATTATCAAAGAAACTGAGCGGCGCAAGTGGTACCTACAGCGGAGGTGCTTGTGAAACACTTATCATATCTCCCTCTCTTGTTACTTAGTTATAATTGTCATCCATCACTAATCACTGCTTTTATTTGTCTTTATTATAAACTAGCTGTGCCCGCGACTTTGTTCGCGTGGATGTCGGAAAATAACATGTCGCTCAGGAAAGGTGTAATTGCCACTCCTTCATTGAAAAGGAAGAATCATCAGATCTTGCCTGGTAACGCTTTCCTTACCTAGGGTTCGCTACCACGGCCCTTTCGACTGCAATCACTGCGTCTTCATGATCATAATGACAATGCGACGAAGTGTCACTTTGATTTTTGAGAATAAATTAAAATAAAAGCGCCTGCTCGAGGCTGATTATCTAACCAAACAGCCATAATAATGTCCATTTTATTTTGCGTCTGTCTTAGAATACCAACTTGTAAAATCATATCACCATTTTATCTAAAGTATATCTGAGATTAGTAGGTGAAGTTTGAAGTTAGTTTTTCTAAGTCTTAGTTTCTTCTCTGTGGTAAAATAGAATTTCTTAACTTGGTATTGAATATATCATATATACCTACCAATATTATGCCTTATAAAGCATCGAGATATCTAGATGATAAAAGGAAGAATACATTAACGGCAAGAGCTTCTACATAAAGTTGCCCGTGTAAAAAGCAACCCATTAAACTTTGGTTATACTCGTATTTGACACCGGCCGCCATTTAAACTACGAAGATGAAACCCATGAAAACTTTAGACATGATTTTGATTTAGACTTTATACTGCCGAAAACCAGAAAAAAAATTGTAAAGATAATTACAAAAAAATATAACCGACTTCCATAAAAAACCCTACAAAGTGCAAAATAACCTTAGTTTGGGAAGACGTTGCGCGTTGGCAAGAAATTACAGACTTCTGAAACCAAAGGTCTATTGCACTTTGAAGTGTGTTTTTAAGTCGGTTGTATTTTATTTTATTTCACACAAAGTCGTGTAAGTTTATATTGAAAACCATGAAAACGACACACATGATAAAAAGAAAAAGAAAATTGCAGCCGCCATCTTCGATTTTCATTTTGACGTCACAATCGGCTTCAGCACTCTCGAAAAACATGAAAACGACACACACTACCAATTTTTCGATTTGCAGCCGCCATCTTGGACTTTCATTTTAACCAGTACTGAAACGGTTTACCAACAGTCGATTGGTCCATGAACCGTTGGTCAACACCATTAACTTTTCATCCAAAGGACTTGTGACCCACGAACGTTTCCCCAACAGAACTCTACGTCAGTGAATGCTTAACCAACAGAATGTTTTGACCAATAACTTTTCACCTAAAGAACATTTGACCCATGTCAAATAGAACTAAGGATGCAAGGGCGAGCGAAGAGAGCTCGGGACTTGGGGCACCCCGACTCGGACAGGTAGGGTTCGAAGGGATGATGGCGGCTCAAGTGAGCGAGCAAAGCGAGCGAAGGGCACCCCGAGGTTAGGCTTGGTTAGGTTACCCTTTTCACAGAAATAAAGGACTACGTCTTATTATTATTTTACTTTCATCTTTCCCGGCGTCTGTTGGCCTTGTTCTTTGGGTGAAAAGTTATTAGTCAAAACATTCTGTGGGTAAAGCATTCACTGACGTAGAGTTATGTTGGCAAAACGTTCGTGGGTGAAAAGTCCTTTGGAAAAAAGTTAATGGTTTAAAGATAATGTTCACCAACGGTTCATGGGCCAATCGACGGTGGGTAAGCCGTTACAGTTTCATTTTAACCTCACTATTGGCTTCAGCACTCTCAAAAACCAATAAAACGAAACCCATAAAAATAAAATTGCAACCACCGTCTTGGATTTTCGTTTTGACCTGCCTATCGGCTTCAGCACCTTTGAAATCTATGAAAACGACATCCATGACAAAAAATCAAAACAAAATTGCAGCCGCCATCTTGGATTTTCATTTTGACCTGACTATCGGCTTCAGCACCCTCGAAAACTATCAAAACGACACCCATGACAAAACACTTTAAAAAAATGGAGCCGCCATCTTGGGTTTTCATTTTGACCTGACTATCGACTTCAGCACCCTCAAAAACCATGAAAACGACAAACATGATAAAAAAGAATTGCAGCCACTGTCTTGGATTTTCATTTTGACCTGACTATCGACTTCAGCACCCTCGAAAACCATGAAAACGACACCCACGACGAAAAAGTTAAAAATTTAGGCAACCGCCATCTTTGATTTTCTTTTTGACCTCACTTACCGGGGTCAGGATCCTCTTAAACCATGAAAAATAGCTCTCTCTCTCTCTGTGTGGGTGTGTCTCTATCTACCTGTTACTTTGAAAAATGAGGCATAACGCTTTTTCGTTATTTGACGATTTCTCCCTTAGAACTCCCACCGCAAGCTCCATATAAGAACTTCGTTAAAAAACGCTCTGCGTTACTCAACTTTCTATATCAATAATTATCTAACTTCTCTATCGCTCAGAACACCACATTAATTATTATTATCTTACATTATCCTCACTTTTTGTTTAAAATTATTTTAGCGCCACAGGCGCCACTAAATAAACCATCAATGGAAAGCGATTTTGTTTAATATTATAATCATTATCATTACTTTTTAAAATAACATAGACATAAGTAGGTATCTGTGTTATTTCGTCATTTAAGTAAGCATAAACTAATAGTACGTGATTATTCACATCACCACAACAATATGTTTTCGTTAGTAGGTACTTTATCGCGCCAATAGATGTCGTTACGTGTTACTAAAAAACGTAAAAAGTTGTTCTAGAATACTTTAAATTGATTATATCTTTTGATAGAGTAAACCGATTGCGATGAAATAAAAACTAATCACTGCTCCGAGTTCTACACCATATTTGGGTATAAAAAGTAACCGTATTGGTTTGGTACTTTTTACGTTGACCCTGTTCAAATCAATAATCTGTCACATCCAAACAGACAAACCGACAAACAGACAAAAATTACAAAAATTGATGAAATGGCATCTGTTGGTTGTCCTTTAACACCCCAACTATTTTTTTTTGAAATATTTTCAATGTACAGAAACGTCTCGTCTACAGATTTATTATACGTATAGATAGATATAGATATAGATAGATATAGAATAGAAGATATAGAATAGATATAGAAGATAGATAGAATAGATAGATAGATATAGATAGATAGATATAGAATAGATAGATATAGATAGAAGATATAGATTTTCTCATTTTCCGGTCGGTTTTTGCGGATGAGCTGAAGAGCTCCTACAATAGTGCGAGGATCAGTAGGGCATTGTCTTGAATCGCCATATCTCTCGCGATATGTCCATATCGCAAGGGCGGCATTTTGATGATATTCTCTGTAAATTAGGAACATGTCCGCATATTCAGCTGCTGTGTAGTGTGGATTTATATTTGCCATCACGATCACAAGTTTACATAAGCACTAATAACACAAATAAAAGCGTCCGTATCGCAAGAGATGTAAACGTACCTACTTACTAGATTAGAAAACGAAAACAAAGCAAAGCGTCTTTATCGCAGTACCATAATCTAATTACTCAAAAATAAATATATAAAACAATCGTTTTCGCGGACATTCACAAAAATATTAGACGACGTAATTATGCGCACTAGTGTGATGAAGTGTGTCAAGGACACGGGTTCAGCTAGAGATAGTTATTATATACTCTTTGGCTAGCACTAGAAAAGTAAAAAAAGAATTCGGGTTAGGTGCGGCGCGGGCGACGCGCGCCCTCC
Organism: Gortyna flavago; assembly: GCA_963669345.1. NCBI lineage: Eukaryota > Metazoa > Arthropoda > Insecta > Lepidoptera > Noctuidae > Gortyna > Gortyna flavago. The sequence continues at coordinate 12,913,355 of OY770131.1, read as the reverse complement.
CGGGCGCACGTCGCGCGTCGCCTGCGCCGCTTGGAGACAAAGAGTTGTCTCTTTCCTTCAATTCGCCTAAGCTACTTTTTGCATTTGTTTCATCCTAATAGTATTGCTTATTCGTTTTTATTTCATTGATGCGATGATAAGATCCGTGACCCCGGAAAATGACCGCAGCGCGACAATTCTTATGTACAGGTTGCTCTAAGATGCTATTTTCTAAAATTTTAAATAACTCCGTAATATAATTTCTTCATGAAACTAAAATGTGAAAATTAAATTAATGTCACCATTGTAGCGCCACGCTGTATACATACAGTCAACATCAGTTAGTAACAATGATAACAGTAAATACACACTTTATTTTGTAGCTAAACGAACAAATTAATACCATGGACCAATTCCATAACTTTAGAATAGTAACTATTACCTACCTACCTAAATTGATTAACGAAACTCGTGAGGATCTGTGATTCATTTTACCTATTAAAATTTCTTAAACTCTAGTAGGTAGTTAACTTGTAAGTTACTCACCCACCACGGGCATAACCGAATGAAACAACATCTGTGAAGAAACCCAGCGGGTAGTCACCTAGTTACATATACCTACTATAATAATCACTTTGATAAAAGCTTGGTAGTTTGTCATGCATGAATTTAGAGCCAGTACCTCGTGGATTCGTGATCCGTAAGTTTTATTTTCTAGTCGGATAGTATAAATATTTTGTTCACGTATGTTTTTCTCTTTTCTTTTTAAATGTAAAAATCCTTAAAATACTCACAGTTTGTCCTCTTCGCCACTTGTAATGTACAATTAGGACTCAAGAGGTTGATATTATGAACGAACAAGTAACCCAATGGCAATTACACTGATATCGGCTCGCAACAAGCGTCCGCGTCTTCTCCCTGCGGCGGTCGGTAGGTCAGTGTCCTCCGCGCCGCGAGTCCGAGTCCGCGACCCCGCGCGTGCGCTACTCGAGACGACAGAGTTTAACACAATTATAAATTTCTATTGTACACAACATATGGTATTGTATAACTAGCTAAGTGTCCACAATTCCACCTTTATTATCGAAAGCAGATAACAAAATTTACTCATGATAACAGTTATGGTCATGACTTAAGTACCTACTGTTAAAAGCGAGTCAACAGTAACCCACGTGTAGAAAAACTAAAATCGGCATTCTTAACAACATTCGAATCTAATTTCAGGTCGAAAAATCACACTTCTAGAAAATCGCCTTGCGAGTCTATTATGTATCGAAGTTTTTGTTATTTGCTTGAATGTAGGCGATAACTGCCTGGCGAGTTTTGTCTAGATACGCACGGCTCGAAGTTTCTTTGAAGGATAAAATATATATATAATATAAAATATATAATACAGAAATAAAGTTATCCAGAAAAGAACCGGAGTAAACGACATAGCTTGCAGAGTAAGCAAACTGAACTGGCTGTGGGCTGGCCCTGTTTGTCGAAGGACCAATGTCCGATGGAGCAGACGAGTCCTAGTTACATATCGGCAAGCGTAGTGTGAGACGCCCCTCCAGCTAGATGGACCGGACATGACAGATTGGATGCGGAAGGCGGAGGACAGCGTGTTGTGGTGAAGCCTGGGTTAGGCCTATATCCAGCAGTGGACTGCGATAGGCTGAGTTGATTAACTCTCTACAGTCGTCGTTTTACTCTCCTAGTGTAAACATGCCTATGCTCTAAATTGGCCCTCAAACCAGCTGCCCGTGTTTAAAAGGGTAAAAATGTTGATGCCATAAATGTAACAAAATATTTCAAAGTTTCAGAACAACCCTTGAAAAAAATTGTAAGGGAATTTTTCCGACCTCGTTGACTTTGAAAACTCTATGGGACCTTTTTATCTCGATACAGTGATACTATTTATATTTGTTAACGTAAGTATTTTTGTTTTTGAAAGTATTTCGGTGTCGTATGACTGTATAGTAAAACATTGCTGAGTATACAGCATTTATTTTTGTAAAATACAATTCTTATAACTGAAAAAAATTGTTTATTTTGCAAAAAAAGGGAAAATATTGAGTGTTTCAGCCATAAAGTAGGTATGGTAGGTACATTTTAGCTTGCCTTTTTATTCTGAAATACTTTGCTTAACTAATTAAGTCCATAATATACTAGTTATGTGCACAGTAGATTAGAAATATTAAATTAGCAACTTGAATTAGTAATAGTAACTAACAAAGGGCACTAAGTACCGGAATTGTCCGTCCGGCTTACGATCAGTGGTCTACAATGTAAGGAAGCAACCAAGAGTATGTTATAGACAAGCTACATTTCAAACTATTAAATGTGCAGAGCACAGTCAATGGTAAGTTACACTAAGAAAATCACCCTTACCGTTACGACATTAAGGTGATGTCAAATTGCTACCTCTGATGTGCGAATGACTGTACAAGCAAGTACCCGCCCCCCCCTGTAGTAGTAGCCTTGAAGGCTAGTGCAAACGAATTCGCGGTTTTCTTGCTTTTCTTATAGGTACGGTTGGTACCAACCGTAACTGAAAATTGATTGCAAAGTGATTTACAACACATGGGCAAGGAGCATATACTAGACTTGACGTAACGTGTCGGTTTGTTTCGACAAGTTTAAACCTATGCTCGTCGCAATAGGTATACTTACATATCATATTGATTTCATTAATATAAAGAAAACTAACCTAAAGCTCTTGATCATCTTGATTGCTTTTAACGATAAGATCGCCTATTTTGGACATCATTAAAATTTTTAGTCTACTGATAATTATTAAAATAAATTTTATTTCGTTAGGTACTTAATTTTTATTTGTATTAATTTAAATTAATTTGCCGTCTGCCATAGTCCTTACAACCGTCGCCCTACTTACAAAATCCTTCATCTTTTGATGCCTCTCCAATCACTGAAGGCTACCCATCAACTCCGAATATTTTCTCCTTGTATTTTGTGAGATAGCAGCAGTACTCGTGACTCCAGTCTATTCGCTAATGTTTCTGAACCAAGACCATTTTTCTTCGCCCAGCACCGCGCTTCCCCACTAATTTGCCCATCGTTAGTATTTTTTTTTACCGGGATTAACCCCGAAATGAACTTGTTATAATATGCTTGACGTAAATGTGAAATAATAAATGACTACACTAAATTACCTATTTGACTAAAATGAATGAACGAATTGATATAAATGTTTGATTAATGTTTAGAATAATGTAAATTGTACTATTTAGAATCAATAATTATTATGTAATTTGATATAAACAATTTGCAGCGTCCTTACAGGGTACCTACAGATCTTAATAATGTGTCATGAATGCCTACTAACCAATGTTTTACAAGTTAGCAAATAAATAAATAAAACCCGTAATTGAAATCACACATTGTTCTCTACAGCTAATTCATACTATGTCGTTGTCTCACTTTAGCAAATGTGCCATGACGGCCGCGTTCGCATTTCGGTGGTCATTACACAAAGATTAATGACGTCATCATGTCTACTTCTGCCACACAATCACGGCTATCACCGTTGTTATTGTGATCCTCGTTTGTTGCAGGTTCAATTTAAACCTATTGCCTGAACACTAACAGGCGTTGTTATAGTGCCTAGAATTTATTATTGTTCAGGCATTCTACGCAAGGTGCTCGAACCATTTTTCGCAACAACATCATTAGATCTAGTGTCATTCAATACTGTGGATTTCGTCCTAAAATCCAAAAAGATTTACGCAAATATCAAGAATTTAAATACTTGATACCTCGACCTTTCTTTTGGTGTTCCTCCATACCTAATTGAATCTAATAAAGAATCATCATCCGCCTAGCCCTTTCCCAACAAAAAAAAAAAAACAAAAAAAAAAACAAATCTCAAATCTCTTTGAATCTAATACGGGTAAACCGGGGTTACTTTGAACAGCCGGGTGACTTTGATTGAAACTTTTATTTCATATAAAATCGCGAAGTACGTAAAACGAAACGCAATTTGTTTTTTTTTTTCTTGTCTCAAACTCAAACTCAAACTCAAAGCATTTATTTCAATTAAACCATTTACAGGCACTTTTGAATTGTCAAGAAGTCGGTCAGTCAGAAAATATGAAGCTAGTTGCCCATTCCAAAGCGTAGGTACCTATGGAGAAGAACGGGCAAGAAACTCCATGGACACTCTTTTAAATTATATTTTTACAAAAATATTAGTTACATCATTAATGTTGAATTTATAATTATATGTGAGAACGATGTAATAAAATAAAAAAGACGTACGTGTTAAGAGCGTCCAGAGTACAGCAAATAGTACTTAACAAAACAAAAATCCAAAAAAAAAAAAAATTTAAATAAGCCGAGGCAGCCAATTGATGACCAGTCCCAACTGACGGCGCCCGTTCACGAACATGACGCATAGATCAGCACCATTCAGCTCAACCATTTTGAAGGGAGCTAAATGATCCAACACACACGCCACCGTCAGCGAGACATTTTAGTGAGCATGACATACTATCAGCCGCCAGGGCACATTCAAGTCAATGAAAGACATATTATTACCCGGTAAATGGTAGCTCACATAGAACTCACATCTGTGCTATGAAATTATACAATACAAAGGAAATTGAGTTTATACAATGCAAAGATAGTCCCACAATCTTCAGCAGCTCCAACAGTATGTTCAAGTGTTCATCAATTAGTTGTGGTTGTGGAGCAGGACCAGCATTGATCCAGGCATCTTTATCAACGATGTAATCCTCTAACTTATAATATGCCTGCCTGCATAGTGTGCGTTTTATACAAGACTTGAATTTTGTCTCATTCAGTTGAAGAATGTGGGGAGGTATTTTATTATAACATTTTAAACAGTACCCCATAAAAGATGAGTCTACTTTAGCCAATCTGAAACGTGGTTGAACTAATAGGTCCCTATTTCTAGTACTATAATTATGTCTGTCACCTCTTTTACTAAAAAGATGTAAATTTTTCCTTACATACATGATGTTTTCGTAGATATATTGACAAGGCACCGTCATGATGTTAATATCCTTAAACAGTTCCCTTAAAGAATCGCGCCTGCGGAGATTATATATGGCTCTGATGGCTCTTTTCTGCAGAATAAAAATAGAATCGATGTCTGCAGCCCGTCCCCAAAGTAAAATACCGTATGACATGATACTATGAAAGTAACTAAAATAGACTAATCTCGCGGTATCTACATCAGTAAATTGACGGATTTTTCTGACAGCATAAGCTGCTGAACTTAGCCGTCCTGCAAGAGATGTTAAATGAGGACCCCATTGTAGCCTTGAGTCGAGCGTGATCCCAAGGAAAACAGTTTTATCGACGAATTCTAGTTTCTCTTGATTCAATATTATCTCACAATCACTACCCTTGACATTTGGTAAAGAAAATCTTATGCACTTAGTTTTTTTTCCATTTAATACTAAATTATTAGCAGTGAACCAATTGTGGACCAGCAGTAGGGCATTATTTACGTCGTCAAAATTTGTAGCACGTCTATTTATCTTAAAAATTAAGGAAGTGTCATCAGCAAATAACACCATTTGTGGTTGATTTTTTAATAAATGGAGTAGATCATTAATATACACCAAAAAGAGGAAAGGACCCACTATCGAGCCTTGTGGCACACCCATTTTTACTGTTAAACTAAGCGAATTGACACCATTTATTTGAACTTGCTGTTGTCTATCATTTAAATAAGAATTAACTAAACTGAGCGCAAGTTTTCCAAGTCCGTAATGCTCAAGTTTCAAAAGCAAGGTTTCGTGATCGACGCAATCAAATGCCTTGGAGAGGTCACAAAAGATTCCTATGGCATCTTGAGCCTCTTCCCACGCGTTAAAAATGTGTTTTAATAAGGTTACACCGGCGTCGGTCGTACAACGTCCTTTGGTGAAACCATACTGTTGATCGTGAAGGATTTTATTCGTGTTAAAATGATTGAGCATCTGATTAAGCATTATCTTTTCAAACACCTTGCTGAAAACCGGCAACACGGATACGGGTCTATAATTATTAGTGTCTTTACTGTCCCCGGATTTGTAAAGTGGTATTACCTTACTGTATTTCATTAAATCGGGGAAGACTCCTTGATCCACACACGAATTAAATACTAAGGCTAAGTAAGGCGCAATAGTCTCAATTATGGAGGTACAGACCTTAATGGACATTCCCCAAAGATCTTCGGTCAATTTGATCTTAATTTGCTTAAAAGCTTTAATTACTGTTATGGGGTTAATATGCCTAAAGTTAAATTCAATCGGGCAGGCTGAAACGTTCGCCCTTACTAAATCAAAAGCGAGCGAGGGCGAGGAATTTAAGGTTTCAGTTGTTTTGAGTGGGATACTAGTAAAGAAATTTACAAATTCTTGAGCAACATTTTTGCTATCGCAAATGAGACCACTTGACGTCTGCAGTGTGTAATCAGAATTATGTTTTTTGTTCCTGTTCGTTTCGTTATTAATAATTTTCCAAACCGTCTTTATTTTATTGTCTGCTGATTTAACCTTGTTGCTAATGTATAAGGCTTTAGCTGCCTTACAAGCGTTCTTAAAAGTTCTAGAGTAAGTAGCAACATATTTAGTAAAAGTATCTGTGTTAATATAAGGCTTAAGGCCATACAGCTCGAAAAGTCTTTCCCTACTTTTCCTAAGTCCTTTAGTTGCCCAGTCACAAAATAAAAACTTAGGGCTGATACTTTTAGTGATTTTTTCAAAATAATTATTGAACTCAGTTTGTACAACCGAAAAGAATTCTGTATACAAAATATTAACATTGTTCACTGTCAGGTTCTGATTACTTAATTTACAAATTAAACTGCTATTGAATTTATTTAAATTAACAGATGTTATTGGTCTGGATTGGATCTGCACTTTTTGTATTGGCATGCTGGACTCAAAGGTTACAGTTTGACCACTGTGATCAGAAGGGAGATAATTAACAATGGCTTTATCTAAATAGTCGCAGCAACAAAAAACATTATCAATACATGTAACAGTAGTCGTAGTTGTTCGGGTTGGTTCTACAAACACATTTGACAAATTAAATGATTTAAACAAATTTAATAATCTACTGGTATTTAAATTATTTTCTAAAATGTTAATATTAAAGTCACCACAGATAATTACTGCCTTATTACCAGTTGCAAGCTTTGCCAAAACATCTTCCATTACTGACTCAAATATAGAATAGTTTTGATAATTTGGGGGTCTGTAAACGCACACTATAACATGCTTATCTAGCTCAACACAAGACAGTTCAATGTTATATTCAACCGATAGATCAAGTATGTCTTTACGAGGTTTGTATTTAATACAACTTTTAATTAGGATTAATGAACCACCACGCAGCATTGAATTTCGATTAAAACAACTGGCCACACTATAATTGTCATAGTTAATTAACATTTCTGAATCTTTTAACCAATGCTCAGTTATACAAATAATGTCAAACATTGTTTTTTCTAAAAACAACTCAATTTCCAATTGTTTGGAAGAAAAACCTTGAATATTTTGTTGAAATAATTTCAAGGATTTCTGCTTAGCCCCTTTTCTACAGTTCACAATTTTAGTGCTAGAAAATACCTTTTTGTTATTAAGTGTAACTATACTGTTAGTGGTACCTTCTGTTGTCTTACAAACTAGTTTAAACTATCAGAGCTAACTACATTAACATTAGTACTATTACTAATTGTGGTGCTAATTAATGATGACTTCGACATACTAATTATGTCTGAGTTAATATTAAATGCTAATAGCCTAGCTATTTGACGTCTAAAACTAATGGGCAGATACACAGTATCCCTAGTCGACCTTAGCTTATCAACAAAAATGTTGGTATCAAAAAATATAAACTTGTCACTATAGTGACTAACTATGAAATGCATGTAATTATTTAACATGTGAATGTAGTTGTTTTGTCTGTTTGACAAGTGCTCAAAATATGGAAAAGCACACAAAATTATTTTCTTACAATTTAACTTTAATAGGTTGGTGACACTATCAGTGATATCATCTTTTTTAACATTTAAACTATTACCTATAAGCACAGTAATAATGGCACTAGGATCATATTCATTACTAGTTATTGAAGACATTATTTGTTTGTAGGAAGTCTGAGGCATGCAAAAGTTTTGAGAAGAATGACACAGGTTGTTGCTAAGTAATTTACCTAACCCTTTTCCAAAACTATCAGAAAACATAATGGAGCAGTAACAATCTTTACTACTACAAGGGAGAGAACTAGCTTCAGTCTGAACTACTTGCACTGGAGCTTGTTCAATATCTGGTGTATCTTGATGTGGAATAAATACCTGAGCACTTCCTGACTGGGACGGGTCCACCGTTGCCTCAGTCTGGAGAGTGTCAAGATTGGAATTCCTTTGCAATGAACAATGAGGGCTGCTGAAAGTCAGCGGGTCCACTTTTTCTGCATTGGAATTGCACATGTCCACTAACACATTTGCTGCAAGGATATGCTCCTGAATTTGTTTTTCAGATCGTACATACTTAGTATAAAGTGAGTGTATTGACTCTTCAAGTACCTGAATTTCAGACTGTAAGCTTTGAGTGTCAATCTCATAAATGTTCTTACTGTCTTCTAACATCATTGATGAACTGTTGAATCCTTTCTAGAGGACACGCTGGGAATTCACCAACTATTTTAAACACCGTAAGCTTAAGCATTCTTTTTAGGTTTCATTTGTCTTTTACTAGATCAAAGTTACCCCATACGCAACGTGCCTTATTTTCTTGCGTAATTCCAACGCTATCAAAGTAACCCCATTCTCATTATAACTTTGATTAGACACTTTTTATTTTTTTTCTCAGAATCAAGCCATATTTTTTCACATATTATTACAGAAATCGCGAGTTTAAAAAGAATCGATAACTAGACCTTACAACCAGAGATTCAAAAGATATGGACCTTGAAAGTTCAATATTGATCAAAGTAACCCCGGTTTACGGTACTAAAGAATACTGTATTTTAAAACACGTTGTTCATTATTGGTTAGAACAACAGAGTGTTTAGCATTATTGATTATTCTGTCTGGATCGATAATATAAAGACATGCATTTCCACATCCGGTTTCATGCGATTTCCTAACAGGTGTCTAAAAAAAAAAACTAGTAAATCACTATTTTATAAATAATGAAAACACTTTTACTATAGATAAAAAAAACATTAAACCACCATGAAGACGTTTTATAAGATCCACAAATAAGAGACATCACAAACGAATGTTTGACCGCACTAACAAAAAATTCTACTGTACCTACTCGTATCAGCATTACATAGAATAAGATAAAACCGTACTAAAACTTCATATGCAAGACTAGGCAATCAACAAACTTTTTGCTACGCGACCTGTAGTAGGCCAAAGCTGCAGTTAAAAACTTTTTTACACCGTAAAAATCAATGAAAATGTTCAGTGGATATGGATGCTTCAAATTCATTCAGCGGTAACTCACGTGAAAATAACATTTGAACCAAACTGTGCTTCACTCTGTGGAAATAATATCCATTGTGCTAGTGGTGCTAAGCCATGGGCAATATTTTTACTGGCGAATGAAACAATAAAAGACTTTATTGGTTGTATAAACAATCACTGTCGTAGAAAATGCAATCAGTTCGCCCCATTGCACTATATTAATTAAATTTTATGGGTATCACCCATATGTTATTCACGTTTTAAATTATTCAATAAGTTATGTTATCTGCTTTCGTGATTTATTTACCAAGAATATAAACAAATGTGAGTTTATGGAAAAATTACTTTAAACCCTAAACAATAAAGTTCAGTTTACAACTTCTAGTAGTAGTTCTATTCACTCTGAAATCAAAACCATTAAAATAAAGTTTATACTATTTGTTTAACTTGAAATAATATTAATTTGAAACATAGGTTTGAATAGACTTTAGTATGAACTTTTTAATTAATTTAACATTAATCAAAAAGTTTATACACTAACTCATGCTTACTTCTCATAGGGGTAGGCAGAAAGTAGAATGCCAACGTTGTGCTCTGATCCTTGCATACCTACTCCTTTTCAGCGAGGTCAGATAAAACTGGAAATGGTTTTTCTATATGAATAAAATAAAACAAAAGGTTGATGTGTTGCCATGTGTTTTTCTATATGAAAAAAACAAAGTTGGGTTAGTTACACCATTTATAACTCCAGAACGGCTGGACCGATTTTTATGATCTTTGACTTGTTTAGAACTTGACCTGTTTGACTAGTAGGCATGTTTTGTTGTATTTAAAACAAATAATTAGCCGAAATAATTAGTATAAACAATCAGGTTTGTAGAATTGATTTGATATATTATGTCAACAGATTTTTATAGGTACCTACCTACCTACATGGTTTTTAGAATGTGACATAGATTGGGTGATGGGTGATATATATTTCCTGAGCAATTATTTAAGTTTTTCATTTCATGGAATATGACACGGATTGATTGATTTTTGATTAGATAAAAAAAAAATGGGTCCTCATCAAGCTAAGTGGGGACGGACTGTGTGCGCGCATGTTTTATAAAAATTAAATTTATCAATCAGGCTACCTATTATTATACACACATCTCTACAGTTAACGACAAGACAAATAGAAAATCTCATAATTATATTATTTCATTCCCTATATCGTCAGTTGCAGGTTCAATTGGGGTAACTGACAAAACACGACTTTTCAGTAGAAGCATTTAAAGGTTTTTTTAGGTTTAAATTTAACATAACTTTTTTTGTGTGCGGCCTTTTTTTGATCTGTTTTGACAGAATAGCTTAAAATTCACAAAGTTTTCAGCCTAAACATGAAATTAGCTCATGTACTCTCTATTTTCGTAAATAAATTTCAGTTACGCCAATTTTTTTTCAAACTTATGACAGTTACACCAGTTTGATCTCAAGATTTCTTAAAATATTACAGGTTGAAATGGTGTATGGCTACTACAATAATAAGTTATGGCAATTCATTTTGATGTAAGAGATGGTGTATTACTTTGTTGTTTGATATTACTTTAGTTAAGATGCGTAGGGACGTAGAAAGATAAATAAATAATCACCTAATGTCGATTACGCTAATTTTACTGTACCTACTTAATTTTAAATTCATTTTTATAGGGTAAGAAGATTATAAAAAAAGTCATTTTTATTCATTTATCTTATATTCGGTCAAAACCATTACCAATAAAACCTTTTGAACTAAAAAAAAAACCGTCTTCCAACAAAACACTACAAAGTGAAAAATAACTTTAATTTAACGACACCGACTTTTTCAAAAGTCGGTGTCGTTGGTTCTGAATTTTCGTATTTTGACACCGACTTCTGAAAATAAAGTTATTTTTCACTTTGTAGTGTTTTGTTGGAAGTCGGTTGTTTTTTTTTTGATAAAAAGTTTTTTATTTTTCACTTTTTAGGGTTCCGTACCTCAAAAGGAAAAAAAATACTCTTATAGGATCACTCGAGTGTCTGTCTGTCTGTCCGTCTGTCACATCCAATTTTCTCCGAATCTAATGGACCGATAGGTGTTGTTTGAGAGTCATCACTTCATGCTGCTGAGCTGATAATAAGTGAAAGTCAAATACTTTTATTCAATTAGGCCTATTACACGCTTTTTCGACAATTACAAGCCCTTACCATCATCAGATGCGGGACCTGTTCGTCCCGTTACATCATTACTAGAAATGGAATGATGAAGACGATTGTCTTCAAGTCCACGTCTATCCAAGAACTGCTAAGTAGTTTCTGTCGACATATTGCCGTATCTTCTAACTCCTAACAGTTAAGGACTGCCGTGGCTACCATCGACGGCTCAGTAGCATTATAGTCAGACTTTTAATTAGCTGCAGTAAAATGACAGCTTCTGTGTAACTTAAATGACTGAAATTGGCGTCTTTTTGTTTTTCCGCGGCCATCAACCAACCCTTGTTTTTCTAGTACAGAATAGTGTAACAAACGAAGCTTATTTGACATGCATATCTCTACATGCAGTCCGAAATAAGTAATTAAGAAGTTTAATTTTATTGCAGCTAATTAAAAGTCGGAGTATAGGTAAGTGATGACTCTCAGACTCAAACACTTGAATCATCTATAGGTTTTATTTGATTTGAGAGAGTTCAACTAAGACACTGTACATGCCTACCAAAGAGGATTTTCCTCGACTTTCATGGGATCTCTTCATCAGACTCTGACTTGGTGACAATGTGACCACCTTGAGATCATACCGTTTCAAACCCTAATGTCAACTGCTCATCACCTGTAACAAAATATTGCTTTTCCCGATGCTGGGACGTTAATTGTTGAGGAGTTCTCCTGTTAAAAACCAGAAGAACTGGAGCTGATATTGAAGTCACCATCAGCGTCACTTACTTCAAAAGGACTGCGTGCAGATTTGTGAACAATCATTCTGTCTTCTACACACCTTCACTAAGCACTGTAGGAGAAAGCGCGATAGCAATAGTTTGAGCGTGCGCGCAATTCGGTAAAATAATAGTTTTCAAATTAAGGTAAGAGGCAAACTATTATTTCATTCTCATGCGCAAATTGGTGTAACTGACACCAAGCTTAAACCTAGTTTGAGTCAATTGACGTAACATAACTATTAGTCAAATAATGTTGATGACATTTTGGTGTATGCGATGTTAATTTTTTTTATTTGTGTGTCAAGACACTTACTCTAACTTTCCATTTTTCGGGGCTAGAAATACACCAATTTGACTTGTATAAATGGGTAACGTAATTACTTACAGCATTATTTAGAAGGAAATCTGAAAAATTCGCAGCTAAAATGTGTGGTGTAACCAACAATTTTTTAACGCTAGAATTTTTTTAAGTATACCATTTGAAAGAGTAGGAAAAACTAAGAAAAACTGTATACTCAACTCATTTTACGTGTTTTGTCAGTTACCCCAATTGAACCTGCAACTGACGATATTTCATCTGCATAATAATGATTACATTTTAATTTTTTTATAAAAATCATTAAAAAATATGACAATTTGTGGTCCATCGGCATCAGAAACAGGGTTCAAGCTGCCGGTGGTCAGGTCTCTAGAGAGAGGAACCTCCTCACTATGCATGCCATGTCCAGGAGTAGGTACGGCTTTCTGAATCAAGTCCTTGACCCAACCGCGCAATGAGAGCTTCCTGAGGTGTTCGACTAACACCTGGCTCTCAACTAATAGGCTATTTATTCTAACGATTATGGGTACAAGAGTCCATCACGTCCCACATGTCGACAACCTCGTGTGCTAAGTCAAGATACCTGATTCGATATATTTATACTTATTTTATATTTACTTTATCATTTATGTACCTACACACAGTAAAACAGATACAGATACGACATAACATAAGTACAAAGGTAGGTACTGCTTTTTTCTTAAGAAATTTCTTCCAGCAGACCTGCGAAAGGAGAAATGAAAACGAAAAAGTAGATAATAGGTGTATGAAAAGAAAAGAATATGATTTGTGACTTAAACTAAACTATAAACTATACCTACAATTAAAATACAAACAATGAACATGTACATACTTAAGCTAAAATATTGCAACAAGCACATAGGTAAATAACAAGTGCACAATAATTATATAACACGACCCCAACCAACACTATAACGTGCCTAAAATACGCCCGTTGCATCCTAAAACCAAGCAAAGCAGCAAGCAGCCCCAGCGCCCGTTGACAGCGCACCATGCCTTTTTTTATAAACTGTCACTCAAACCGTGTAGGTTGGAAGAAGGAGTATCTAATAATATGAATAAACATATTTATAAGTTATTCTCATAGTTAAGAAGAAAGGTAATGCTCTTCTACTCGATATTTACATTATCATAAACAAAGATAAATTTCGCTCAATTAGCTGCTAATCACCAAATTAAATTACACGCAACGTCAAAATGGCCGCGGTAAACTGTTTAAAGCTATTAGAAGATGCATTAATAAATACTGGTGTCCAATAAATCTAGGAAAGTAGAGACGTTACGGCGTACGTGAGCGTCGCCCGCGGAATATAAACGGGAATAAGAATTTAAGGGGGCTTGTAACTACGTTTAAATTAGTACGTCTTTGTATCACATGCTTGACTCTGGTAGTTTTAGCCTATTTCTATTAAGGTATTTACTACAGACCCGCTCCTACATCTCACGTTTTTATTTTATGTAAAAAACTGACTTCAAAACCAGCAAGTCTCAAAAGTTCTCCATCAATTTATAAAAAGCGATGTCGTAAGAAGCTCCATGCATCTTTTAGGTGCACAATGTGCTTCTGCGTATCAAGAAGAGCTGCGAGCGATGTCTCCTTCAGCTGTAAAGTTAACATTCATAAATCGCTTTAATGCTTTAACTTTGTCTAAGGCAGACGCGCGACAAGAACCCGCTGAAGATCTGCATCGAAGTTAGTTTAAAAACCAATGTAAGTACTTAATTACCATGTACCTAAACATGGTGGGGTCCTGGGTTCGATTCCCGGGTCGGGCAAAGTGGTATCGGGTTTTTCAATTGGAAATTTCTTAGTAACAGCCCGGGGTTTGGAAGTCGGAACATTTTTTTTTTCTAAACGATTACCAAATATAAACTCAAATTCAAAGCATTAATTTCAATTAAACCATTTGGAGGCACTTTTGAATAGTCAAAAAGTCGGTCAGTTAGTCAGAAGATTGAAGCTAGTTGCACATTCCAAAACTTAGGCAGGAAACTTTATACAAATTAGAGTAATCGATACTACTCTTGATTTTGAACAAAAAAAGTTTCTGGTTTTGAGTTCTTATAATTACAGCACTCATTCTCATGTCTAAGCTGCACTAAGACACAGAAGAGATAGGTGACAATGTCCTTTTTGTAATTTGCAGGTCAGTATCAGAGGGCCAATTCTCGTAATTTTAAGAACTCGAACGTTCACAGTCTGATCTCAGTCTCAATTCAAAAATACCTCAAATTTCCCTACATTTCGACATTTGGTTGTCGCCAAGATGACACTGCGACTAGATTTTGAACGTTTTATATAACGAGAATTGGTGGTGGTTGTTATGTTGATCTACATATGATTCGCGGCCGTAACAAATATTTATTTACAGAACTAGCTGTGCCCGCGACTTCGTTCGCGTGGATGTCGGAAAACATTAGGTAATATGTCGCTTAGGAAAGGTGTAATTGCCACTCCTTCATTGAAAAGGAAGAATCATCAGATCTTGCCTGGAAACGCTTTCCTTACCTAGGGTTCGCTACCACGGCCCTTTCGACTGCAATCACTGCGTCTTCATGGTTCATAATGACAATGCGACGAAGTGTCACTTTGATTTTTGAGAATAAATTAAAATGAAAGCGCCTGCTCGAGGCTGATTATCTAACCAAACAGCCATAATTATGTCCATTTTATTTTGCGTCTGTCTTAGAATACCAACTTGTAAAATCATATCACCATTTTATCTAAAGTATATCTGAGATTAGTAGGTGAAGTTTGAAGTTAGTTTTTCTAAGTCTTGGTTTCTTCTCTGTGGTAAATTTAGAATTTCTTAACTTGGTATTGAAGATATCATATATACCTACCAATATTATGCCTTATAAAGCATCGAGATATCTACATGATAAAAGGAAGAATACATTAATGGTAAGAGCTTCTACATAAAGTTGCCCGTGTAAAAAGCAATCCATTAAACTTTGGTTATATTTGACACCGGCCGCCATTTAAACTACGAAGATGAAACCCATGAAAACTTTAGACATGATTTTGATTTAGACCTTATACTGCAGAGGGGAGACTACTGTAGAGGGGCCCGTGGCTAAATAAGAACAGCCGCACAGGTCGATCGGTCAGGTAAAGCTACGCTTGCCGCGGTTGGTCTGTGGATGGGTGACCATCTTTACATACCGAGACCCCTCCGTGCCTCGGAAAGCACGTTAAGCCGTTGGTCCCGGCTGTCATTCGTGGATCTTTTACAGTCGTTACGGGTAGTCAGAAGCCCGAAAGTCTGACAACCAGTCTTACCAAGGGGTATCGTATTACCCAGTAACTGGGTTGTGGAGGTCAGATAGGCAGTCGCTCCGTGTAAAATACTGGTATTCAGCTGTATCCGGTTAGACTGGAAGCCGACCCCAACGTAGTTGGGAAAAGGCTAGGCAGATGATGACTGCCGAAAACCAGAAAAAAAATTGTAAAGATAATTACAAAAAAATATAACCGACTTCCATAAAACCCTACAAAGTGCAAAATAACCTTAGTTTGGGAAGACGTTGCGCGTTGGCAAGAAATTACAGACTTCTGAAACCAAAGGTCTATTGCACTTTGAAGTGTGTTTTTAAGTCGGTTGTATTTTATTTTATTTCACACAAAGTCGTGTAAGTTTATATTGAAAACCATGAAAACGACACACATGATAAAAAAAGAAAATTGCAGCCGCCATCTTCGATTTTCATTTTGACATCACAATCGGCTTCAGCACTCTCGAAAACCATGAAAACGACACACACTACGAATTTTTCGATTTGCAGCCGCCATCTTGGACATTCATTTTAACCAGTACTGAAACGGTTTACCAACAGTCGATTGGTCCATAAACCGTTGGTCAACACGATTAACTTTTCATCCAAAGGACTTGTGACCCACGAAAGTTTCCCCAACAGAACTCTACGTCAGTGAATGCTTAACCAACAGAATGTTTTGACCAATAACTTTTCACCCAAAGAACATTTGACCCATGTCAAATAGAACTAAGGATGCAAGGGCGAGCGAAGCGAGCTCGGGATTTGGGGCACCCCGACTCGGACAGGTAGGGTTCGAAGGGATGATGGCGGCTCAAGTGAGCGAGCAAAGCGAGCGAAGGGCACCCCGAGGTTAGGCTTGGTTAGGTTACTTTATACCCTTTTCACAGAAATAAAGGACTACGTCTTATTATTATTTTACTTTCACCTTTCCCGGCGTCTGTTGGCCTTGTTCTTTGGGTGAAAAGTTATTGGTCAAAACATTCTGTGGGTAAAGCATTCACTGACGTAGAGTTATGTTGGCAAAACGTTCGTGGGTGAAAAGTCCTTTGGAAAAAAGTTAATGGTTTAAAGATAATGTTCACAAACGGTTCATGGGCCAATCGACGGTGGGTAAGCCGTTACAGTTTCATTTTAACCTCACTATTGGTTTCAGCACTCTCAAAAACCAATAAAACGAAAACATAAAAAAAAAAATTGCAACCTCCGTCTTGGATTTTCGTTTTGACCTGCCTATCGGCTTCAGCACCTTTGAAATCTATGAAAACGACATCCATGACAAAAAATCAAAACAAAATTGCAGCCGCCATCTTGGATTTTCATTTTGACCTGACTATCGGCTTCAGCACCCTCGAAAACTATCAAAACGACACCCATGACAAAACATTTAAAAAAATGGAGCCTCCATCTTGGGTTTTCATTTTGACCTGACTATCGACTTCAGCACCCTCAAAAACCATGAAAACGACAAACATAATAAAAAATAATTGCAACCACCATCTTGGATTTTCATTTTGACCTGACTCTCGACTTCGGCACCCTCGAAAACCATGAAAACGACACCCATGACGAAAAAGTTAAAAATTTAGGCAACCGCCATCTTTGATTTTCTTTTTGACCTCACTTACCGGGGATCAGGATCCTCGGAAACCATGAAAAATAGCTCTCTCTCTCTCTCTCTCTCTCTCTCTCTCTCTCTCTCTCTCTGTGTGTGTGTGTCTCTATCTACCTATTACTTTGAAAAATGAGGCATAACGCTTTTTCGTTATTTGACGATTTCTCCCTTAGAACTCCTACCGCAAGCTCCATATAAGAACTTCGTTAAAAAACGCTCTGCGTTACTCAACTTTCTATATCAATAATTATCTAACTTCTCTATCGCTCAGAACACCACATTAATTATTATTATCTTACATTATCCTCACTTTTTGTTTAAAATTATTTTAGCGCCACAGGCGCCACTAAATAAACCATCAATGATAAGCGATTTTGTTTAATATTATTATCATTACCATTACTTTTTAAAATAACATAGACATAAGTAGGTATCTGTGTTATTTCGTCATTTAAGTAAGCATAAACTAATAGGACGTGATTATTCACATCACAACAACAATATGTTTTCGTTAGTAGGTACTATATCGCGCCAATAGATGTCGTTACGTGTTACTAAAAACGTAAAAAGTTGTTCTAGAATACTTTAAATTGATTATAACTTTTGATAGAGTGAACCGATTGCGATGAAATAAAAACTAATCACTGCTCCGAGTTCTACACCATATTTGAGTATAAAAAGTAACCGTATTGGTTTGGTACTTTTTACGTTGACCCTGTTCAAATCAATAATTTGGCACATCCAAACAGACAAACAGACAAACCGACAAACAGACAAACAGACAAACAGACAAAAATTCCAAAAATTGATGAAATGGCATCTGTTGGTTATCCTTTAACACCCCAACTATTTTTTTGGAAATATTTTCAATGTACAGAAACGTCTCGTCTACAGATTTATTATATGTATAGAATAGAATAGATATAGATAGATATAGAAGATATAGATGAGCGAGATGTTCCGTTTTATGTATAGCCTATTCAGAGATAAGTCAGCACCCTAATTGCGTAATACGTACACTTTTAATCACAAACTGAATCATTTTGAAGGATATTGCCAATCCATTACTTCATATGTTCGAAAAAATTGTCTGCTCAACAACGTAAATAACGTAATGAATGAATGCTGTTGAACTGTCAAGATGAAAAAAGCCATTGCCACTAATAGTATCTACGTTACGTAATTACTCCGCTGATCGCTGCTGACACTAATCACAGTAATCAGTCATCCTCACAGCACCTACGTACTATTATCTAAACATTTAGATATTCATTGGTTCCTATATTACATGGTTGATTTATTTATTAAGTAAGTTACACCAACAGCTTCTGAGTTCTAATATATCTTAATTACTATAAGTAATAATAGCCTCGGACTTACACTGTCGCCAATTACAAGTTAACCAGCAATAAAATAAATGGGTGATAACACATTAATAATAAAACTTAAAGCAAACTCAACTCAATCCCAAAGCAATTTATTTCAAATAAACCAATTACAGGCAGTTTTTAATTGTCAAGGGGTCGGTCAGTCAGAAAGATGAAGCTATATGCCCATTTCAAAGTGTAGTAGGTACTCCACGGACACTCTTTTAAATCATTAACATTGTTACAAAAATATTGATTACATCATTCATGTTGAAATTATATTATAGGCAAATTAATTACTTCTGAAACTTGAGATTAATAACAAAAAGGAAATGCTATGTTGCACACTAACTTATAACTAAGTCATAAACAACATAAATATAAATAAAAATGAGATCGTAATGGAAAGTTAGAGAAGTCAGCCAAGTGCAAGTCGTACTTGTGCAATTATTGTTCCGTATAATAACTTATCACCTATTTGTGAGAGTCAGCCAAGCAATGTGGTGGACTGTTATTTTTCTATTCGGTAATAAACAACTGTTTTGTCACTTAACTATTTTATTTTTTACTAGCAGCGCCCCGCGGTTTTACCCGCGTTGGTTTCTATCCCGATCCCGTGGGAATATCGGGATAAAGAGTATCCTATGGGTTGATCCTGGTTATAAACTATCTTTGTACAGACGACAGCACATCAACCTACCCGAAACTGTCAAATTTTCCCAATCAACTTTGAACCTTACGCTTTAGCGATAAAGTTGAAAATCTATCAAAGAAATTTGACGGATTGTAGTAGCTTGATGTGCTGGCGTCTGTACCAAATTTCATCTAAATCCGTTCAGTAGTTTTAGCGTGAAGAAGTAATAAACATACAAACACACTCGCAAACTTTCGCCTTTATTGAAGTGTGATAATAGGATTAGTTTCTACATCAGATTCATAAAAAAACTTCTATCTTTCCTTTATCGCTTTATGAAAGACCCTAAAAACATGTAGGTACCTACTACAGCTTGAAAATACATATTCAGTTCTATCTCCTACAGTATAAACACGTACATACTACATTTATAATTTACATTATAACACAGGCAGCTCCCACGCGATAAAATGTAATTCGCAAAATATATGTATGTTAATAACATTGCGATCATACCAATAACATTATAGAAGTAATTTAATACCAAATATTATACTCATACATAATCTAAATAAAAACCTTATTTTAGAAAATAACATTGATACTCGCGAAAATTAGGTACAGTTGAGAGCTAAAAGATGTAGGTATTACACAAGACTTATGGCTGATTTTACCAACGCCAGATAATTTTATCCGAGGAATAATTTTGAATTTTTGACAGTTCTTTCATACAAAACCTGTCTGAGGTAAATTTTATTCCACGAATAAAAAATATCTGTCGACAATTCGTCTTCCAGTCGTGGGACACCACTCAGTTACTAGATTATTTTCCCATGATTATAATGCAGGCTTCGTATTTTTTTATGAAAAATAACATCCGCCAATTCTCCACCTTTTTGTGGGTTCTCTTTTCATCGAGTTTTTCACAAAATTTTCGCATTATCAGAGTCACAAATATTCTGGTTTTTGTGTTCAACATTGACCACGAGTCGTCCTTTTAGAGAACCCTACAGAAAAAAGTCAGAACCATTCGAATCTGGTGAATTTGAGGGTCACTATTAATGTCAATATTAATTGTTTCGAAAACTCTGAAATTTCCGATTATTATCTCCAAAAAACCATGCAGTACGATCCGCCGCAGGGTTTCTTGCTTCATTTTTATTAAAACCACGTGTTTTCCAGGCTTAACTAATTGATTTGAGAAAATTAAAAAAAAAAACGTGTGCGGTCGGAGGATCCCCGTCAGGAACTAAGTTCCTTACGCGGTACACACTCTTATAATTATATTAGAAAGATACAGAGAGAGAAAGAGAAAGTGTTAATTCAATACTCGTTTTTATACCTATATCGCCTGGAGTTTCTTGCCGGCTCTTCTCCATATGAAACGACCAATTGGAACCATGCACCTAGTTTCTGACGTTTCATAAGTGCCCATGTAGGTTTATGTGAAATAAAATATGTATTTTGCTTTTGAGTTTTTACCGAGCCATCTTGTATAAGTTTTGAGAAGCTCTCGTAAAGATATCGCCATCTTGGATTTTCATATTGACGTCGCTATCGGCTTTAGCACCCTCGAAAACCATGAAATCTACGAAAGTCGCATGGAGGAGGCCTAACCCTTCGTTACGTGACGATTTCTACCAATTGACTCCTACCGCAAGCCGCGTTAAAACGTTCCAAAAACACGTTTTTGCACAAGACTGTACATGTCGCAACTCGCAAGCCTTATTTCGGGCGAACCTTATATCCGATTTTACGTCTAGAAATGGCTTTTGTCCAACTTATATTTTCTTATACAGAATAATTTTCGGGATTGTTGAAAGGGAAAATGCTTTAGGATGGTTTGGGACCCCACGTCTCGGGGTTCAGAGGGACCCCGGCATGCAAACTTCCCCGTGACCTACAACTTTGTAATAAGTTGGTGCTGAATCGATTTCCCAGTGCGCCCAAGACCTGTAATGTAGTGACTTGCTAACCAGAAATTGAATATTTAAATTGAGTTCCTACATTTAATGGTATTTAGTTATTTGGTCACGCCTATATCTCTCTAAGGTTGAATTTCACCAAACTTTTATACCAAGAGTAAGTCTTATCCTGAGAATAAATTTTGAATATTTGACAATTTTACCATACTAGAACCTCAGATCTAATAAAAAACCAAGACAGAGCGTTTAAAATATACATATAGATATTATACAGTGAGCATGCCAAAATTACACCTCCGCTCTGTGCATATACGCTCAAATGCATACATTTACAATCAAACTACACCTCACTAAGTGCACACATGTTTACGAAACCGGCTTCACTTTACTGTTGACAGCCCTCTGTCTTGGTTTTTTATATGGTCTGAGAATAGAACAGTCAGACGTCAATTTTATTCCACGGATGAAAGATATCCGGCTTTAGTAAAATCAGCCCTAAATAGTAAGAACCTATAGAAGTAACTTCTAATAATCGGCCAAATTGTTTTATCATTATGGAGGTAACAGGGTGGCAAGGATATCGACGCGCAAACTGTAAACTATGAATTCAGGACATGATTCCAGATGGGCTAGAAATTTTTAATCGTTTATCAAAAAATAATAACAGCTTTGTAAAGAAAAGTGCGCCTACGCGGTTAAAATGTATGGGAGAGTCGTTTTTTTTTAATAGCCTACGAAAAATTTGAACGCAGTGTGTTTAGATATAGTAAAAGTGTGCAGTGCAGTTAAACAAATGTCAACTTTATTTCAAGGACTATTAAGTTGATTTCAGAGTGACTACACTATTGGAAAAGTTATAAAAATGTTTAAAGTTGAAGCGTAAACTGAACTTTATTTTGTATTAATTAAAGTTATTTTTCCACTATTTTATATTTGTTTACATTTTTGGCTAATAAACCGTGAAAGCAGATTACAACTTATGTGTTGTAATCTGCTTTCACGGTTTATTTACCAAATACATACCTAAAATGCATACCTAAAATTAAATCTCAACTCTCTTTCGCGGTTGCTATTTTTCAAACACAAACTTGATACCTACTGAAAACCCCTGCACTTGCCAACCAAAGAAACAGAATTTAATGAAATACTGACATAATTACACAAAGAAAAAATCTAACATCGTTAAACTAGGTAGCACTTTTTATATTTCATGTATGTGCTAAACTCGAAGCGTTGACTTATCTAAATAGGTTACCATAATGCTCGTGCATCAAGCTAATTTATATCGTGCATGGTTCTTTAAAATATTCACAACAAAGTTTTGTATTAATTTAGTTTTTAAAACTATTACCTTAACATACATTTAGCTTTTTAGGCTTAAAATACTTAATTGCTCTTTTAAGGACTTAAAAAGTAGGTCGTATATGTAATGTATTTATTTTTGTGTAACTTTTTTTTTAACTTCGGCCATTTACAATCGATTGGAGGGTATAATATCTACCTACTCATTATGACACAATAAATGTGTGGTACCCACTCAGAAAGAAAAAAATAACAACTGTCTCTTAGTTTATATTTTATAAACAACAAAAACCAAAGAATTAGTATTGCCATAGAACACGGCAATGCTGCCAGCCTTTTGGGCACTTTTTCTGTTGACAATGATGCGGACGAATATTTTGATGCTCTATGATTCTTTCCTTTTCATATACTTGTACCGTACATATTATTATTATTTTCTAAATGATTTAATCTAAACATTACCTACCAGTCGAAAGCGACGCGGATGATTTTTTCGACGCTATATTTTAGTTTCTGGATAGTTTTAGTTAAGTTAAGATTTAATTTTGTTATTTTTATCGATACTCCTTGGTAAAAAAACTTATCTGAATAAAAAACAAGCCAAAAATATTTACATCAAGAAATACACCAGTTCGAAGTAAAACAAATCAGATCGAATCAAAGGAAGCAGCCCAAATTCCGGTTCACACATAAATTTCTCAGCAAGCCGTTGTCTTTAGATAATGTACCTCGAAGTACAAAGGACGATTAAAACAATGTAAATTAAACGATGCTTCATTAATTACAGACCCTTCTAGGCACTGCTCTCTATTTGAATTATTTATTGAAAATTTCACTGTGAAAGAGATTAAGCCGATTTTTACACTCGCTGTCTGCTAATTGTTTAAAGTTTTAATTGTTGGAGAGATATTTAAGTGTTATTTATTTTAATTGGCGTAATAATATCTGAAAGGTTTTTAATAACTCACATCAAACAGCTGTTATTAATTATCATGTCGAATTACCTTCGCAAATGGATTGGTGAACGTAATTAAATTAAACTGAAATTAAACTGAATGAATATGCGGACAGCATATTCATTCAGATATCCTAATCCTAACTTCCTAACTAATGTTTTAAATGCGAAAGTAAGTTTGTTTGTTTGTTACCTTTCACGCCTAAACCACTGAACCGAACACATTGAAATTGTGCATATACGTTGTCAGGTGTACAGAAACGGACATAGGGTATCATTCATCCCGAAATAAAGTGCTGTTCCCGAGGAAAACAACAATAACGTTGTTGTGATAATAGTTGGCGCCACGTGTTTTTTATCTTGATCGCAGACGAAGTCGCAGGCGACAGCTAGTTCTTTATAAAATATCTAAGAGGCTCGTGGCTAAATTATAACAGCTGCAAGCGTCGATCGAAGGCTACGGTATGCCTGCCGCTGTCGGTTCATGGATGGGTGACCATGCATTACGAGCTAAACATCTCCGTGCCTCGGAAATTACGTTAGGCCGTTGATCCCGGCTGTAATTCGTAGATCTTTAACAGTCGTTACGGATCTTCAGAAACCTATCGTGTTACCAAGGAACTGGGTTGCGGAGCTCAGATAGGCTGTCGCTCCATTTAAAATACTGGTGTTCAGCCCCACCGGGTAAGACTGGAAGCCGATCCCAACATAGTTGGAAAAAGGTTAGGCAGATCGATTTCATTATTTCTAAAATCTATTTTAAAGAAAATTAAATTTAATTAATTTAATTTAATATAAATTAAAATTAATAATTTAATATAAATATTAAATATTTATAATTAAATATTTAAATAAAAATAATTAATTTCATTTCATTTTCTTTCTGTGTACCTATTTACATTTTTATTCAGCGTCTTGACACAAGCTCGTTTGAACTCGCGTTTCAGAACATTTTTTTTTTTTTTTTAAATGGCATCTCGCAGTTCATCCTTTATGAGGATGGCTACTGCTTAACCGGACTTTCCTGTGGATGCCTCGAATTAAGGCCTCCAGCCAGGGCATACAATAGCTTAAAAACTAAGCGACAGCGCTAAGGGTAACCCCCTGCGGGGTTCGGACCTCGGCTCAGGGCGTCGCTGGAAGAGGACAGCAAGGGACAGGCTGGATCGGTATTATTATTAGTGTTTAGGGGCGAATTTAAAACTACAGGCTCAGCTGCGCGGGCTGGCTCGAGCAAGGGTCGGGGCGGGTTTCAGAACATTGATCTAGCTGTTGTTCATAAACACCCTCACTATACAGGGTGAATTTTAATCAATGTTTTCCTTTTAAAGGGTCATTGTACTCATCATTATAAACAACTTTTACTATGGAATCAAACATGAAATCACGAAAAAAAAATCAGCTGTTCCCAACATTTTGACGAGTTATGCGAACATAAATGTAGGGAACAGCTGTTTTTTTTTTTCACGATTTCTGGTTTGGTCCCATAGTAAAAGTTGTTTATAATGATGAGTATAATGACCCTTTAAGAGGAAAACAGTGATTAAAATTTCACCCTGTATTTACGAAGCTGGATGCTTTAAAATAGTTTCAAACTAGCGGAAACCATGGAGTCCCCTCACGTATAAATGACTTGATTTATTTTATTACCTCAATGAATTTCATTACTATCTCTAATGGGTCGAGTGTCCTTTGCTAGTGGTCGTTATAATACATCCCTTATTTCAAACAAAGGGTGTTTTATCCCCGGTTATATTTCAGCATTGCGTGTATCCGGTTTATCATTGTTCTTGCTAAGCGAATTTGGAAAGTCGTGTGACGTCAGCTCGTACTCGTACTTAGAGTAATTGAAAACGTAGATGGGCTGGGAAGGATATATTACGATTACTATTAAATCTTCGTGCCACTACTGTACATTTAGTTTAAATAAATAAATAGGTAAATAAATAAATTAGGAACTACGATTTGTTTGTCTAACAAGAACATTAACAATCCCTAATTATCTATACTAGAATATTTAAACCTGAAGAGTTTGTTTATTTTTGTTTGTTTGAACGCGCTAATCTCTAAAACTAACAGTCATGATTTGAAAATTTATTTTTGCATTTAATAGCCCATTTCTTTACGAAGATTATAGGCTATATATCATCATGCTACGACCCTTAGGAGCCGAGCAGAAAAAAATCAGAAAGAGCGCTAAGCGAAAACGGAGTAAGTAACAGTGCGGGCGGGTGATGCGATGCGACGCTGTGGAACGGGGGCCGAAATTTCACGCGAACGAAGTCGCGAGGGGAAGCTAGTTTATACAATATAGGTAAGTAGGTACTTTTTCTACATAAAAAATTTAACACACCTCTCTTAAATATGGTATTTATTGTTAATTCTATGAGTCCAATGTTGTCTCAGCACTTGTAATAGGAATTTTTTAAAGTAATTATTTTAGGAAAAATAACAATTATACGTAAGTACATCTGTTTCACCCTCAATACATTATGAATAGAAATAATGGTGTTATAATAATCAACAGGTAGCAAAGAAAACAACATTAAAGAATTATTGAACATGCCAGTTGATTCAAAACAGATAGTTTTTAGCCCACTTGGGAGAGACTGATTTATTTAGTCAAATATGTGTACAAATGGGGAGAATTCGTGCTGATTCTTGTACTTACTTGGAATGTAGTAACACTAAATTCGCTTAGAACGTGGCTACAGCCCATTAAATTATTACACTTACAAGGGTTATTCGTACAGAATATTAATTATGTGTAGGAGGTATGTATTAACTACACATTACTGTTAGAGCGGTTTCGCACTACATCCGATCTGAATCCGAATTAAAGATCCGATTTCAATTCGGATTTATTTAAGAATTTGGGATCCAACGGAAATAGTTTTTGGGATTCAACGACAATAAAACGTAATTCTCTTGAATTTTTTAAATTTGGGATCCAACGGAAATACATACTGTTTTGTGGGATGCAACGCCAAAAATATTAAACTGGGATTCAAAAGTAGGATCCAACGAAAATAAATAAAATCTGATGGATTCAGTTCGGATCTAGTGCGCAACCCCTTTTTTTTTTTTTTTTTTTTTTTTTTTTTTTTTTTTTTTTTTTTTTTTTTTTTTTTTTTTTTTTTTTTTTTTTTTTTTTTTTTTTAAGGATGGGAAATCATCCAATGACCCCTCCCGCTCTGGGTGGAGCGGAAGGGAGTGTCAGACTCTTACTGACTAAAACCCATCCGTGTTCCTTCCTTAGCCCTTTATGTTCCGGGGTAGCGGTAACCCTTTCGGACAATCCCGCTGCCCCGGCAGGCTTCGGCCCTGACGGGCCCCTCCATGTCTGCTGACATCTCTTTGAGGCGCGCGTGGAACACGTACGCGCCGTCCGGCACGGGCCTGGTCCTGATCGGACGGCGAGCTACCCATTACTCGCCGTCCGCAGGCCCGCGCCTACGGTGGCCGGGAGTCGTCACGCGGCTCCCGACGCCCGGAGCGTCTACCGCGGCGGCTGGGACGGGCGGCCCTCTCGGCTCTCTCCCTCTCCCATCCCGCCACCTCCTTCGCTAGCATGACTGCTTCGCAGAAGGAGGTGACTGCCTCCCACTCCCTCTCGCCCCGGACCATGGCTTGGACCAGGGCCGGGCGCGAGAGGTCGCCGCCGCTGCCGATCGCCTCTACGAGGACACGGCGGTGCTCTGCCCAAGCGGGACAGACCTCCACCGTGTGCACCACCGTGTCCTCTGGGCGATCCTCGCAGTGGTGACACCCGGGCGTTTCCTCCCGCCTGATTATGTGCAGGAACCTCCCGAAACATCCGTGTCCGGTGAGGACCTGCGTCAGGCGGTAGGTGAGGGCGCCGTGACGCCTCTCTAGCCACTCCTCAAAGAGGGGCCTTACCGCCGCTATCGCGGCGTGCCCTGCGCTGGGTTGCGACAGTCGCGCTTTCCATGCCGCCATGAGATCGCGCCGGAGGTCCGTCCGCTCCGCAGCAATTTGCCGCGGCAGCGGGTTTTCCCCCCGGCGTAGTGCCTCCGCGCGCCACTCAAAGAGACGCGCGAGGACTATCGCCTCCAGATCCCATGGCGGCAGTCCGGCAAGGAGGCTTGCCGCCTCGCGCGAGATCGTGCGGTACCCCCGTATGAGCCGTATGGCTACCACCTTTTGGGGCGCGTTCAAGTAGTGGGCGGCTCGAAGCCGCAGTGAACGCGCCCACACCGGGGCGCCATACACGGCCATGGACCGCACGACCCCCGCGTAAAGCCTCCGGCAGGAGGCGTTTGGCCCCCTCAGGTTGGGCAGGAGCCGCTTGAAAGCGGCCCCAGCCCGTTCCAGTTTGGGGGCCAAACGTCGGAAGTGCTCCACGAAGTTCCACCGGCTGTCGAGGACGAGACCCAGGTATTTCATCGTCGTCTCGACGCCGATGTGAACCCCTCCTACCGTCAGTTGGGATCCCGATGGTGGCCCGTTCCGAAGCCCATGAAATGTCATGGCCTCGGACTTGTGCAGAGCCACCTCGAGACCCAACTGCCGGATCCTCTCCACGACTATCGCAACCCCGCGTGTCATTACGTCGGCCGCCGCCTGATGCGACCTCCCCTGCGCCAGGACCAGCGTGTCGTCAGCGTAGCAAACTACGCTGACGCCATCAGGGAGGTCTGCCCGCAGCACCCAGTCGTAACCGATGTCCCACAGGAGCGGCCCCAAGACCGATCCCTGTGGGACACCGCACGACATCTCTCGCCGGTTCCATTCCCCATCGCGACCGGGGTAGATGACGGCTCTGTCCGTCAAATACGCCCCGACTACTCGACGGAGGTAGGTCGGCACTCGGTGATACCGGAGTGCCTCCCCAATGCAGCTCCAGGGCAGGGTGTTAAACGCGTTAGCGATGTCTAATGACACCGCCACGACCACCCCACCCCGGGACACCGCGTCCCCCGTCGTGAGGGCTCTCACGCGCATGATGGCGTCCACCGTAGAGCGCCCCTTGCGGAAGCCAAACTGGCTATCCGCAAGATCCGGCCCCGTCCTCACCAGGTGCCCGACGAGGCGGCCCGCAATCACTCTTTCAAAGAGCTTGCCGACCTCGTCGAGCAGCACGATGGGCCGGAATGCGGACGGAGAGTCCGCAGGGCGCCCTGGCTTCCGAATGAGGACCAGCTTCCCCGTCTTCCAACGGAGTGGAAACTGGCCCCTCTCCATACATGCGCTTAAGAGCGCCTCCAGTCGGGGTCCGAGAGCCGTCGAGGCCAGGGCCCAGGCTTTACCCGGCAAGCCGTCGGGCCCTGGGGCGGTATTTTTGGCCTTCAGCCTACCTACCGCCACTCTCAGATCTACCCCGGTCACTTCAGGGATGTCGTCGTCGTCCGCGTGGTCCGCTTCGGACACCGCAATTGGCGGAGCCATGGGCGGGGGAGTATGCTCCGCCCGTGAAGGGAACAGAGCGCTCACCACCTCCTCCACCAGCTGGGGGCGGAGACTCTGCGTCAGCGGGGGGGCCCAGGTGCGGAGTTTATTCCGCACCATTTTGTAAGGGCGCCCCCACGGATCTCTGTTCAGAGTCTCCACCATCTCCTCGCGGGCCAAATTCTTGGCCCCCTGAACAGCTTCTTGGAGGGCGGTCTTCGCCGCTCTGTACCCCTCGTACAGCTCCGCCTCCGTGGCTTCCGCATCCGGAGGGCGAATGCGGAGCCTGCGGTGCCTGGTGTACCGGTGTCGCGTGTCAACGCACGCCTTGCGTAGCGCCTCTACCTCCTGCGACCACCAGTACACCTGACGTCGGGCGCATCCTGGCCGGACTCGGGGCATTGCCACGTCACAGATCTCGGACATGGCCTCCCGGAACCACTCAGCCTCGTTGTCAATATCGGCAGGCCTGTCTGGTGATGACACCCAGGCCTGCACGATTGAGGCTTCCAGGAGAAGCTCCCGGTCCAGCTGCTTCAGCGCCCACCGCGGACCACTCGGGGCCTGTTGGACCGGCGCGCTGGAGGTCTGGGCGGAGACGTCGATCCGGATATACCGGTGGTCGGAATAGGTCTCCACCTCCTCCATGACGCGCCAGTCAATGACCTGCTGTGACAGAGCGGGGCTGGCGAACGAAATGTCCACCACGGACTCCCCCCGCATCCGCACACAGGTAGGAACAGAACCCCGATTTAGGACGACCAGGCCTGTTTCCAGAGCCCAGTCCTCCACCATCCTTCCCCGTATGTCCGTGTAACGGGAACCCCAGGCCAAATTTTTGGCGTTGAAGTCCC
Organism: Gortyna flavago; assembly: GCA_963669345.1. Classification (NCBI taxonomy): domain Eukaryota; kingdom Metazoa; phylum Arthropoda; class Insecta; order Lepidoptera; family Noctuidae; genus Gortyna; species Gortyna flavago. Next base: position 12,883,330 of record OY770131.1, on the reverse strand, counting down.
CGAGCACTAACACGGGGAAGGACTGGTTTCGGACGACGACAGTCAACTCTGTTAGAGAGTTGTGGAACTCGGCGAGAGTTCGGCTCGGAGAGAAGTACACTCCCACTACTACTATCTCTCCGAACCGTGCTGCTACGCACCCCTGTCCCTTCGTGACACCTTCGAGGGACGGGGTACCGGCGGCGGCCGACGAAATTATGGCCACTGAGCCGCTCAGGTCCTCCACCCAGTCATCCCTGGGCGGGACAAAGTACGGCTCAGCGACCACGGCGATGTTGATCGACCACTGCGCCACGCTCTGGAGCAACAGGTCCTGAGCGCAGGCGCAGTGGTTGATGTTCGCCTGGAGGAGACGTAATGGAGCCGTTATTCCTCCATTACAGTCCCCTCCTGGGCCTCTTGAGAGGCAGCGGCGACGGTGGTGGCGGCGACGGTGGCGGCGGCGACGGTGGCGGCGGCGACGGTGGCGGCGGCGACGGTGGCGGCGGCGGAGGGCCTGCCCTTCTTCCTGGTTCCGGCGGGTGGAGCGCAGGACCTGCTCCCAGCCCGGTGATCGGCCGGCTTGCCAGCAGCCGCACACGCAACGCAGTGCGGCGCGGCGCCGCACGAGCCGGCCTTATGACCGGGCCGACCGCAACGGAAGCACAACGAGGTGCGGTCCTCTGAGGTGCACTGGATGCCAACGTGGTGCCCCACATGGCATCGGAAGCACCTCAGAGGTCTGGGCTCCAGCAGTTTCACCTGCGCTGACACCCAGCCCACCAGAAGCCTTCGGCCCTCCACAATGGTTTTGGCCGCCGTCACGGGGCAGCTTACCGTTACGGTTCGCATACCCGAAACGTCAGGACGTAAGGTGCCCGCCTTAACCTGGTCGGCCAGACACCCTCCCGTCCTGACGACGGCGGCTACCACCTCCCCTTCCGTGACGGAGTCATCCAGGCCCATAATGCGCATATCTGCACACTTCATGGGCCTGGAGACACGCACCTCCTCCGCATTAAGGGACGCCCTTAGCTTTTCAGCTAGAGCGTCTGCGGAGGGGCCACTCGTCGAGCCGGGGATCTCCAGCATGCGGGCGCCAGTGGCGGTCACCCTATGCCGGAGGCCCCCGGTGATCCCCAGCGCTTGGAGGTCGACCGTCCCTCTCGCTTTTGTGAGCACGTCGCAGTACGTCACACCCCTCTTGACCGCGTCCGGCTGCAGTGTGATTACTACAGCCGCGGTCTTTGGGGCGCGCAGTCTGGCTGCGACGGCTCGCTCCCTGCGACGCCTCCGTTGCGCTTTTTTCCTGGCCGCCTTGGCCGCCTTCCTCTTTTCCCCGACCACCTGCCACTCGGCGTCGGTCGTGGGAGAAGAAGAAGTGGGAGATTTTTGAGGGCGGGGCGAAGGACCTGGGGCCCCCACCTCCCTTGCCGTTCGGCCCTTTTTCATTTTGCCGGCGGGCGCCGGTCCGGTCGTCACCGGAGCTACCCCAGCCGGAGCCGGATTTGCCGGCTTCGCCGGGGCTCCACCAGCCGACGCCGGTTTCGCCGCCGCCGGGGCTCCGCCAGCCGACGCCACTTTGGCCGGCGCCTGGGCCCGGCCAGACGGCCCGGGTTTAGGGGCAGCAGCCGCCGCAACGGCCGCGTACGAGGCCGCCCTTGGTGCCGGGGCCGTCCTGCCCGCCAGGGGGGGGCGCAATACTATACCCTCCAGGACGGAAAACCGCGCCTGGAAGGCCGCCAACTCCTGCCGAACCAGGTCCAGGACCTGGTTCTCCACCGGGGCGGGCCGGCATGGCTCCCTTGCCTGCGCGCTGCCGGCGCCCTTCAGGCCGGCCAGGTCCGCCCGGAGCCTCCCGTTCTCCTCCCGGAGAAGCTCGATGGCGGCCGTCAGGCGGGCGACCTCCGCCCGCACTTCGGCTACTTCGCTGGCCGAAGGAGCCACATAGCGAGCCGCCTCAGCCGCCGCCATAATGGAGGCCGTGGCAGCGGATATGGCCTTGTCCTTCGAGGTTTGCAACCTCTTCAAGGCCACACTTTTGATTGCGGCTGCCACAACCTTCGCAAACCTCGCTTTGCCCTGCTCGGAGCCACCAGCGGTGTCCGACTCACCGTCCGACGACCCCGAGAGGGCCGCCCTGCGGCCGGTCTCCTCTGAGCGATGCCCCTCCGTGTCGCTCCCACCAGAGGGAACCGGAGTGCTAGGCCGCTTAAAACGAGCCCCACTGTCGTGTTGCTGCACCGCACGACCTCGACCCCTCCTCGCCGTCGCCACTTTCGCAGCCGACACGCTCTCCGCACTCGCGGTTCGACCCATCGAACCCGCCTCGTCCGAGTCTTCCTCGCGCGGACGTTTCCTCCAAAATTTGGAGCGCTCGCGCGAGTCCTGGTCGGACATTGTTTGGTCCTCTGAAGGACAGGAGCCTCCTCGGCTCTTGTTGCCATTGGCAAACGGAACACATTCGTTGCCCCCCCCAGAATACGAATGGGGGCTTGACGTTCCCAAAGGGAACGTGCCGGATTCTCCAGCTGCTGAGCAGCTGGTACCGACCTGGGGTAGTTTTTTACCGTCTGTGTTGTCCATTATTCTTTTTTCTTTTTTTAAAGGGTGAGGTCCCTTGTGCTGCGCTAACGACCGGATTCCCTCCGGCCATTCATCCCCTCGGCACGCTAGACCTTGGGATTGGGGTAATTTTTTATAGAGGTTGTCTACCTCGCGGCCCGAGCCTCAGTGGCCCGGACCCCCGGTCTTGAATTCAAGATTACGGGGTGGCCGACGGCTGGGCAAAACCAACCGCCGCCCCGGCGTCCCCACGCTGCCGCCGGATGCCGGACAGACGCAGCGCGGGCATGGGACACCCTCCACCACCCACTCTGTAGTGGGTCTAGCGGCGTGAACCGCCTCGTGACGGTCTACGCCCACTCACCTTCCTCTGTAAGCAGAGGAGGAGTGGACGCATGACCGTCCGTCCGTAGCCCGGTTCCCTTCACCGACCATCAAGGATGATCGATGATTGGAACCGTGACCTTTCCCCGCCTGTTGAAGATTAGCCGCCCGCCCCACTTGTCCACCCAAACCTGGTGGGCAATTGGGGCCGACGTTGCCCAGGATGCGCCACGAGGAGGCTCTTCAACGTGCACCCCGTGCGCAACCCCTCATACACTATTAGGACTATGGGCACTTCCGACCGGTATTTCTCGGATTCGGATCGGACGTAGTGCGAAACCGCCCTTAGTGATCTACAATCAATGTTCTAGAATAATCCTAATATCTGTATCTACCAACCTATACTATGTATCTGCATATACCAATAATCCATACTAATATTATAAATTCGAAAGTAACTCTGTCTGTCTGTCTGTCTGTATGTTACCTTTTCACGCCTAAACCACGGGGAAGGATATAGGATAGTTGTTATCGACCTACCTCGCGGGCGAAGCCGCGGGCGGAAGCTAGTAATCTATATCTATATCTCTATACTAATAATAATAGCTAACGAGTTTGTTTGTTTGATTACTGTAATCTCTGGCACTACCAGTCGGGTTTGAAAAAATCTTTTGCATTTTGAGAAAGGTTGGCTGTTTAACATCACGCTACGGCTGGATGATGAAGAAGAAAATACTTTTTTCTCACACGAAAATATGATCAAACATAAATTGTCTATTGCCGAAGAACTCAAAATTATTCATAAATGATCCGATTTCTTTTAAATTAAACGGCGCAGGATGAAACGCGGGGCCCAGTGTAGGATATAAAAACACGAATATTTTACTCAAAATAAAGGCCAATGGGGAGGTATTTATGTTGAAAATAATAATAGCTGTGCAAAGGGCTGTACGTTTTGTGAATGTCAACATTTTGTTACAAATGTTTGGTACCAAACTGATAGTTTCATTTGCAAAGAATTTATTGCTCGTTCATTTCAACGAGCCCATACTTTTTCATTGTCCTAAATTAGAAAAATATTTTTTGAAATTCTGAAATAATAAGCTTGTGCATTTGTTTTAACAAAAAAACAAACAACCGACTTCCAAAAGAAATACTACTCGTCGAAAGTGACAAATGGTAATTTCAGAAGTCGGTGTCGTTGGTTCCGCATTTTCGTTTCTTATGACACTGAAAAAAAAATTCATATGGATTGAAATTGCCATATGAAAATCTAAATTTTTTGTATGCCATGAGATTCTGGTAGACCTATCTTGAAGTTAACTCAAAAACTACCCAAGCAAAGTTATAATTTACATGGGACCACTGCGGAAGCATACTTTATCCATTGAAAAAAGAATTTTGCAAATCCGTCTATATTATGACAGAGTTATGCCGAAAATACCTACATTAAAAAAAAAGATACATCCAAATTGAGAACCTCCTCCATTTTTGAAGTCGGTTAAAAACTTACTACAACTAAGCATTTACAAAAAAATCGCCGTGAAAACTTAGACAGGTGATGTATGCTTAAAGTGAGCTGTGAGACACCGAACGAGCAACTCTCGTAATTTTAAGAACGTTCACAGTTTGATCTCAGTCTCAATATGTAAAAAATACCTCTAATTTCCTTAAATTTTCGACAAGTTTGTAACCTCGATTGTCACTGAGACGAGATTACGACTAGATTTTGAAAGTTTTTAATTACGATAATAGGTGCTTTATGATTCTAGGGATTGTTTCATTGACACTACTGCCAGTTCACTCCAAGAGCACTTCACCTAAGTTATGACGGTGAGATTTTCACAGAATACATTGTTGTTTTCAGATATCCAGGGCGGCTCCAAGTAGTTTCTGCTCTTATTTTGAATAAATAATATGCGTAAAAGCTTCGAAACTGCGCTAATATTTTATCCTGCAGCATTCACTCGTAAGGTGCAGGTATACTGTAATGTCTAAGATATGCCGCTGAAAAATCGAAAGCGTTCTTCCGACTAAAGTGGTACGGTGGAAACATTTCTTATAACTACCCACTTAAAGTTACACATAGTGTAAGTAAAGTCAGAGATATTAATTGTAAAACAAGTTGCCTACTAATTCTTTCAGGGACGAGCTGGTACAAATTTGTACCGCTTGTGGTACACATAATTGTGTATCAGCTCGTAAGTAAATAATTATTGTCCGTATATTCAAATCATATCTTTGGCAGTTTTATAAAATTTCTGTAGGCCTGTTTTGGGTCCTTTAATCTCAAGAGGTTTTTAGACCACTTTTATATCCCCGTTCGTGATACATCGTGACGTTTTAGGCTACCCCTCGTCCTTCCTCCCGGATCACGTATATTTTTTATTATTTAATTCATAATTGGTAAAAAAATATTTATCTCGTCACACGTTCAGCTACATTTTTTCATCACACGAAAGGATAGATATCCACTATACACGTGATTGTCAAACTATCCCCATCTATTGCGATTAATCGTGATTTTTTTCTGACCCCTCCGATTTTTTTTATTACACTCTCCCCTCGGACCTCACAATGATTAAAGGACTAGTACATACTTGCATAATTTTTAAGATAAATAGACACAGCTAGTTCTTGAAAAAAAACAAAAAAAAAAAACCACATGCCTTTGATCCTTTTAAAAACGATTTCAGGCGTAAATAACTTTTTGATGAAGGTTTTTATGATATGATGGAACTATGGGTAGATATAACTAAAAGTTTCCCTTCCTTGTATGTGACAAACAAATAAAAAGCCGCTTATCGCACATTAAACTAACATCAACGTTTTGTTCCGTATTCTGTTGGGACCCGTCGAATTTATGAAGTTTTGGTAATAAATTTACTATCAAAAAATCTGTGTTTTGTGGACTGCTGACCGTACCAACGACCAATCAATAGCAATCACTTAAATGTAACCTCATATTATTAAACACATAGCAATGTAATTATTCTACAATAAGCGCTACCGCGCGACAGTTTAACCCGAAAATAGGCTAATTTAACTGAATTTAATAAGCTTAATGTATGAAAGGACAATATTTTATGGAAATCCGTTTCAATTCATGAGAATAAAACTGACAAAATTTATATAACGCAGTATTACGAATTATGTGAACGATTGGACGACGACAAAAGGAATGCAGGACCAAATTACATGCGCAAATGTTTGTATTTCATAATGTATGTGTGCTTTACAATTTTTATTTAGTATTTGGCACATCATTTTGTAGAAAAAATGCAACTTTTAACAACATAGATGGCGTCATACAGCCAGACTATAGACGGCGCAGATATCCTATTCCTTTGTAGGTGGTCTAACGAAACAGCTTCGGTATCTAACAAAAATAAATCATAATCGTAGTACCTAGTGGAGTATCATGTAACCCAGTAACTGGGTTGTGGAGGTCAGACAGATCAGAATAGAATACTCTTTAATATGTACACCAAATTATAAATTACAGAAATTTTACAAAGGGTGACACAACGGGCGGTCTTATCGCTAAGAGCGATCTTTTAAAGACCACCTTTGGATGGATTAAAAAGGGGAAGGAGAGACAAATACTAACTGTAGGTAGTCTGTGGAGTACCATTTACATAAAACAATAAATACATACATAAAGTATATTATACTAATCTAAATAAATATATAATAACAAACATGAAACAGGAGCAAAGAAAATATAATGATGATGTTTAAGGAGAGAGGAAGTGCTTTTTTATCATAATTATTTTTTTTCAGATCAGCTGCATCAAACGCTAGGCAGATTGATCCTGGTCTGTGGAGCTCATAGGTATTAGCAGTCAAAATAATGGGACTGGATAAAGTGATAAGTATTGCAGCATTTATTAATATGAGGTTACATTGATTGGTATAAGAAATAATAAATTTATCAAATCTGTTACGTAATTCTTCTAATTTCCGACCTTCTTGGAGAACCAAAGGGAGTTTTTTTTTTTTTTTTAGGATGGGAAATCATCAAATGACCCCTCCCGCTCTGGGTGGAGCGGAAGGGATTGTCAGACTCTTACTGACTAAAACCCATCCGTGTTCCTTCCTTAGCCCTTTATGTTCCGGGGCAGCGGTAACCCTTTCGGACAATCCCGCTGCCCCGGCAGGCTTCGGCCCTGACGGGCCCCTCCTTGTCTGCTGACATCTCTTTAAGGCGCGCGTGGAACACATACGCGCCGTCCGGCACGGGCCTGGTCCTGATCGGACGGCGAGCTACCCATTACTCGCTGTCCGCAGGCCGCGCCTACGGTGGCCGGGAGTCGTCACGCGGCTCCCGACGCCCGGAGCGTCTACCGCGGCGGCTGGGACAGGCGGCTCTCTCCGCTCTCTCCCTCGCCCATCCCGCCACCTCCTTCGCTAGCATGACTGCTTTGCAGAAGGAGGTGACTGCCTCCCACTCCCTCTCGCCCCGGACCATGGCTTGGACCAGGGCCGGGCGCGAGAGGTCGCCGCCGCTGCCGATCGCCTCTACGAGGACACGGCGGTGCTCTGCCCAAGCGGGATAGACCTCCACCGTGTGCACCACCGTGTCCTCTGGGCGATCCTCGGCGTGGTGACAACCGGGCGTTTCCTCCCGCCTGCAGTAACCTCCCGAAACATCCGTGTCCGGTGAGGACCTGCGTCAGGCGGTAGGTGAGGGCGCCGTGACGCCTCTCTAGCCACTCCTCAAAGAGGGGCAACCACAGGGAGCTTAGCGAACCTTTCCCCTTTTTCTCTGGTGTAACACCTTATTTTATTTGTCGTAGGTGTAGAGCCATCCCATAACAGAGAAAGCTGAAGCTCCAATTCAATCCATCAAAATATAAAACAAACCACCACTATTTCCAAGAAGGCTAATTTAGCATACGAAGCTCACGTGTGGACTGGAGTGGTTCCAGTAAATTCTTGCGAATACATAAATACGTAGCCACGTCGTGACTTACTCACTAAAATTTATAAGTCTCGTGTGCGGAGTTTTAAACACATCAGCTTAATTAATTCCTTTTTGAATTCGCAGTTCACTTCGTGGAGTTAAATTCGCTTTTCAGAAAAAATTTCACTTAATATATTCGGCGAGACTGGGCATTTTGATATTGTTCCGTTTTCACGTCGGATTTTTGTGGGCTTGAACTTTAATTTAAATAATTAACATTTATGATATGGTAATTTGTGTGTTCGGTTTATATACGATGAATCTGCAAGGGAATATGGAAGGTGTTTAATTAGATTTTCACATGAAATAAGTTATATGTCTTAGCAGGCTGATCAGAGTGGCAATTCCCGTAATTTTAAGAAAGTTTCTCCGTCTCAATCTGTTAAAACAAAATTTTTGACAAGTTTTAGACATTGTTTGTCGCCGAGATGAGATTGCGACTAATGAACGTTTTTAGTTACGGTACCTATCCTAATTGGTCTTCTGGACATGGAAGTATGGAGAATTTGAAAAACTTTGTTATAATTTGTGTTACTTTTCAGTGTATCAAGATAAAAAGTACCTACATAAGTGGCCATTCTAAAGCCATTGTTAAATAATAGACTAATTAACGGTAATAAAGTCTGTGAGCAGGTGTACGGGAGTTAATCATGTTATATTATGAACAATGTTGTGCTGTAATTCAGGACGTAAATCAATTAACTCCGCCAATCACAGTAGGTAGGTGTAGTGCTGCACGGGCGTCGTTGTCGTCTCACAATGTAACTCAATATAAAATATTAAAAAAAAAAAAAAAAAAAAAAAAAATATTAATAAAATATTAATTCAAGTAGCTTTGCTGTTCCTGTTAGGTAACAGGAACAGCAAAGCAAAGAAAAAATTAAAAATGTGTTACAAATTTTTCATGTCACGAAAAATAGAAATACATACAAATAAAGCTTAAATAATTACTAGCTAGTAGGTATGTACCATGTCGTTCTGTACTTCTATGTACTCACGTAAATAGACCAAAAAGTTAAAAAGGTTATATTTTGAGCAGTTATGAATAATTCAGCTAGTCATAATTCAATTCCAGTATCTAAAGTAAAATCAGGTAACTTACAGCAAACATTTTCACTTTTCATATTTTATTTAAGACAGCGGGCCCTGCTTTGATTAATACCAACAATTCTCTAACTAGATACCTGTTTATTAAATTACTTCTGATCATCGCAAACTTTCTGTGAAAATTCTTTAAATTAGCTTATTTTACATTCGAAAGATATTTCGCGAACTTTGCATTGCACGCACGTCTTAGGCTGGCTGCCAGAGATAAATAAGTTAAGGACGCCGATATTTCACTCCAAACCAATATCGTAAAAGGCAAGAAAGAAAACGCTTAAAACTTCACCCTCTTGTTAGTTCTGAAGCGAGAAACCAACATTTCTATTACGTCTTTAAATATTACTAACAAATTATTTTTGACCACCATAAAGAGCCATAGAGGTCGTCTATAAATTACAAAGATAAATTACATAAACGTCAACTTTTCGTGCGTCTGAACAGGTAACCCCGACTTTTTATCATCACCGCAAGGGCTTTAAACATAAAAATACTGTAGACAATTTTTCAACGACGCAGACCCATGAATTTCAAATACGTTTTTACAGATAAGGGCCATTGTTGATATAAAATACGATTACGCAGCGTAGCCACGCGAGCGCAGGCATCCCCGGCCGTAAAAATTACAATACAACAAAGCAAGAGGTACAAATCATGGAAATACAAAGTTTGTATTAATGATGGTACTTACCCTTCGTTTTTTATGATGAAAAATTCTTTTATTGCTCCGTCCAAGTTTTATGTTCTATAAAATCTAGTTTGGATATTAAAACAATTATTATGATTCGTTAAATCGTTGGACGGTGGCGCGCAGGTATAGAAGTCACTATGGCTATAACCGTAATTTCTCCTATTAACCCGTCAGCGGAGACATGAAATGGCTTTAAACTGCTTTAAACAGTCGGCTCACAACGCTATAAACTAGACATAAAGTATGGCTGACTATAGCACCTCGGTATATTATGTACAAAGTAACTCTTCCTACTTTCTTGTGTCGTAGATAATAGCGTTAAAAGCCTCGCCTACTCGCGTTCATTAAGAGCTCTCAGTGTTCCATGGTAAAAAATGAGGTTAAGTTTGCGAGTAGATTTTAGCGAGTTAATTACTCGACAACAAGAGATCATGAACAAAACTAACTGCAAAATTATCTCAGAAGCACCTGCCGTGTACGCGTCATGAGAGTCATAATAGCTGAAGAATTAAGACGAATCCAGGCAATTTAACTCGTAAGTCGACTTGGAAACATTTGGCACCGAGAGAAAAGCTTAACACAAAATTCCGAATGCCTTTATTATATTAAGCTACCTCGTTCGCGTTATACCGTCTTTTGTTCATGATATTCTACTCCGCCAGATAATTTGAAAGTGCTAAATAATTCATTTGATGTTTAATAATATTTAGGGCTTCGCTGCTTTCATCTCGAGGTTAATAAAGAGATAATTCTACGATGGAACAACTTCTTAATCAGATTAAGATCATCGTTATGTCCGGATATATAATGATTGTCAGCTCAAAAGCAAGAAATGGTAATTCAGATAAATAGGTAGGTACTACGTACTTGTTACAGCGCAATACCTACCGGCTGACATTTTTTACCGTCTCATCTGGACAAAAACAGTGTATTTGAACGGAATAGAAGCCTATGGCACAGAAATCTCTTTTTATTTGCTTTTAGTAATTTCTCTTTTTACAATCACGTTTTGAATAAGTATATAGGTATTTCAATAGATTGGTGTTATAACCGAAGGGAGGATTTCTATAGATTGGTGTTATAACCGAAGGGAGGATTTCTATAGATTGGTGTTATAACCAGAACTGAGTATCAACCCTTTTTGATACTCAGTTCTGGGTAATGTCTGCAGGGAAGAAAAGTATTCTCAAAGGATCTGTTATTGTCCGAAAGGATTACCGCTACCCCGGAACATAAAGGGCTAAGGAAGGAACACGGATGGGTTTTAGTCAGTAAGAGTCTGACACTCCCTTCCGCTCCACCCAGAGCGGGAGGGGTCATTCGATGATTCCCCATCCTTAAAAAAAAGTGATCGTAGAGTGAGTGGCCCACACGCTCGATAGATGGCGTTAGTAGAAAAATTAGAAGTCGCTATGGTTTCGTTACCGCGCAGAGTATAAGTACCCCAGCGCGTCAAAGTTTCGGTACGTTTTGACGCTTTGTTGTTAAAGAAATAAGATTTATCTTGAAAGGGAGCTGCTTAGCTAGTCTGGTTAGCGCCTACAGAAACTATTGTATTATTCGGTATGGTCTACCAAAATTAGGCCACGCCCACCTGCGTTAGCGTCGCGTCGCGGTCGGTCGGTACTTTTGGGCTTCCTGGCTAACGGATGTGTGTGTGTATTGTATTTATATCTGCGTGTGGTTCCTACTTACAATACACAGTAATCATCATCAAGGCTATGATAAATAAGACTGATAAAAATCCTGTTTCTTGGTTGAGCATTCTTAACTATTTTGTTAAAAGTACTTACTACTTATGTACCTTTATTGTAGGTATTTCGACAAACCTGGCAATTACATTTGAAATTAGATGTAATGCTGTCTTTATGCAAATAGTTAAAAGGGATTTATCATTGATCGTATAGTTACCCACAAGCTCGATAGATGGCGTTAGTGAAAAAATCAGAAGTCTCTATACAGGGTGAAATTGAAAACATGCGACAAATCGAAATGGGAGATTGTACTCATCATTATGAACAACTTTTACTATGGGACCAAACCTGAAATCGCGAAAAAAAAATCTGCTGTTTCCTACATTTATGTTCGCATAACTCTTCAAAATGTAGGAAACAGCTGTTTTCTTTTTTGCGATTTCAGGTTTGGTCCCATAGTAAAAGTTGTTTATAATGATGAGTACAATCTCCCATTTCGATTTGTCGCATGTATTCGATTTCAACCTGTAGTTTTAGTTTTTTTATGGCGCGGAGTATTATTATTTATTTATGTATTATACTTAATTCTATACCATAAAATACATAATAATAAAATAAAATAAACAGTACAAAACATACAAAGGACGGCCTTATAGTAGTAAAAAAAGGTTAAAAAAAAAGAAATCGAGACTTCAATTGTGTGTCCACCCCACACAATTGAAGTCCTCATTTACCTATATCTCGTCTCCAACAAGACAAGCAGCATTCAAATCATAACAATAGTTCCTTTTCATTGTTAATACCTAAGTCATTTATTTGCTCATACCCAAACAAGGTTATGATGACCCGGTTGAGTTAACCCGTCGTTGCTGTCCTCACTATACTGTCCCTAAGTTACGGACATAAATCTGACTTAACGGCCCAGCGGGACGGTGTTTGTACATTATTGGGTTAAGACCGGGGACCACGTAACAAGTGGAAAATAACATTATGGATTCCTTGAGTGAATTATTGTGAGGTTTGCGCGTTTCTATATTTTATTGGTCGTTAGCGGTTGAGATAACGTTTAGTTATTATGTAGACTCTGTAGTTTGGCATAGTAGTTAAACACCGTTGGCTCAGGTAGATTAGGTAAACTAAAAAAAAAAGTGATTCACCTATTGTTACAAATTTTAAAATCATTTTATTTATTGAACAGGGCTACAAGCATAAATACCGAAATTTCACCAAAGCTTATTCACACGCAGACGTATTCGCCTAACGCCCAATGTGGAATTTACGTCCACACGCACTGTTAACGAAGTTATTCTATAATATAATTGCATTTTAAATGAAAAGGACAAATGTTTCACATGATATCCGCCAATGTTTTGAGTGAATTAATTACTTATACTAAACAAAAGAAACCGACTAAACGTCAGTGTAACTTGTCCTGTCACTCAATTTGTCATGTTACGTCACTGTTGTAGGTAGGTACTCTTCAATTTAGCAGCGTTATTTAATTCGTTGTAATGTTTAAAGATTTAGAGAACTTGTATTTTTGAGCACAAAATAGACAGATTGCAAAATATTATTTATTAAAACTTTATGCACAAGTAAAAAAACTGTACAAAGGCGGACTTAATGCCTTGGGCATTTTCTAAGTCTACCTTAGGGTGATGCAGAGACACTACACAGTAGGTGCAAAAACAAAAAACAACTAAATATTTATACCAAAATTATAAAAATAAATACATATATACATACATACAACAAAAGAAGAAAAAAAAACAAAATATGAAAGATAAACAAGAAAACCTACAACAACTTAAATCAGAGACGAATCTGCCAACTTTCACTTTAAATGTGAACTGATTAGTAATATTATTATTATAAATCTAACTAAACGATTGTGCTCAAGCAGTTAAAGAAACAGCAGCAGTAGCAGCGCAGCGTACAGCGTGCAGCGTAGCGTAGCAGTTTAAGAGTAGTTTAAGGACAAATGATAAAGTTTAAAACACTAATAATAAAAATGTATTTTTAAACAAGAAAAGATCAGCTATAAAATACCCTTTTTGTGATTTGATTACCTTTAGTTAATTAGATAAGCCAATGGAGTATAGGCTCTCTATCTTTTATAGCACAAAGTAGGTACTGTTTAAGTCACAGAAAAGCATGACTTAAGTGCGGGCTTAGGTCACACGGTGCTAAAAATTAATTAACTACCTGGTGCTGTCAGTGAAAAGAATATTGCCTATAGGTTTCCCGAAAATGACCGAAGCCCAAAGAAAGTACCGTTAGCAACTAGTAATTAGGTAGTGTATTTACGCCGTAGAAAACTTTATAAAACTCAGTTTATTACCGGTACTTAATAGTCTGCGAAGTAGGTAATTTTATATTAGGTAGCTCTCAGTCTTAATTAAGGTGATAAAAAAGTTTGACGGAAAGGATCAGCCCTGTCGTGAATTGCCAATTTTTCAATTTACCACTCAAACGTCGCCGAGGCATAATTTTATTCCTACTGTTTGTAATCCATACTAATATTAATTCGAAAGTAACTCTGTCTGTCTGTCTGTATGTTACCTTTTCACGCCTTAACCACTGAACGGATTTCGATAAAATTTGGCAGAGAGATAGATTGCATCCCGGGGAAGGACATAGGATAGTTTTTATCGACATACCTCGCGGGCGAAGCCGCGCGCGGAAGCTAGTAAACCATAAAATAATATATTACCAGAAATTATACCCTAAAATGACGGATTGAACAATTTACTAATAGTTTGCTCATTTCATGATTATAACTCAACAAAACACTTAATACGGGCAAGGATATAATAATTACCTATGAAACAATTTGACAGGAGAGTCGTTATATTAACAGAAGTAGGTAAATTCATCGTTTCCTAAATGCGGAGTTGGTTATTAAATAACAACGTGCTTTCGTCCGTTGGTCACGCGAGTTCAATATTAGGATTAGCACAGTATAATAAAGTAAGTACCTACCATATTTGCATATTCCACTATCAATCTCAATTTGAATCATTTTGCAAATCTATTACTTCATATGTTCGAAACATTTGTCTGCTCAACAACGTAAATAATAATGTTGTTCAACTGTAATAATGAAACTTGAAAGCCATTACTACTCGGTAGTACAACACACACTACAGTTGCCCACTGACTGTCTCTTGGGCTACGTATTTGATGCGCTTCACAGTGGCGCACTCGCGCCTGTTCAGGGTGCCTATTCTCTAACTCCGTCATCGAAGATACGGGCCCGTCCAAATGTAGTCCGAAACTTCGGTGGCGACCTTATACCCGATTAATTATCTCTTTCGGATGGGCAATAACACATTGGGAATGAAAGAATAAGACAGACAAAAAAAAAAAAAACTAAATTGGTCTGTACCAATTTAGTTTTTTTTTGTCTGTCTTCTTCTGTAGATTGTTCATTGTTCATGGCTGACCATTTGGGAGCTACAATGGCGCAGACAGACGCACAGATACACACGCTAAATTTATAACATGCACCCCTCTGTTTTTGTCGGGGGTTAAAACTTCGTTCATTTGCGGTAAACATGACGTAGAGAAAAACACCGAAAACAACAATTTGGGGGAAAATATGCGTAATGAAAAGAGTAATGCTAGATAGAACCCCAGGGCTGGTTTTTAGCCACAGTCGGCGTTGATGTGATACAGTCAACTTCTTAGTTCGGGGCCCGAATTATCTAATCGAAATATCTAACTTCTTAGTCCGTAGGTGATACGGAGTAGGAAAACCGGACCTATGGATTTCGAGATTTCCCTATGCTTAGGGAGTACCTACACCTCCAGTGGGCCTAAAAAGGCCCCTTTGGCAGAATCATAAAAGTATAACATTATGAATCAAAATGGACTGTTAACTGTTAAGTTAATCGTATCAAATCCCATTGGTGAAGGATTTTTCAGTTATTTTTTTTGTCTGTGGTAAAATACCAATCCTAATCCAATCCCAATCTCTTTGATTATACCTACGTAGTGCAGCGAAAAAATAAAAACACGGACTGTCTTCGCTTATTATGATTCATAATGTTATCCTTTTATGATTCTGCCAAAGTGGCCTTTTTAGGCACCCTGTACCGAAATAAACCGAGATTTCATTGCGCGTCGTTTCGGCCGTGTGTATGAAGACGTAATACTGTTTACTTTATTATACTGTGCAATTAGCTTACTTAGTGCGATGCCCTTCAAGTTATTTTCATTGCCAACCTTTGATTATACACATGTCTAGATAGAGCGTTGCGCTGCAATTGCAACAAAAACAATAGGCCAGAATTGAAGCACCCTTGGCTTATGGGACCCTAAGAACAAAAATAGTTATAAAAATTACCTTGCACGGGATTGCTTCCTTTTTTAACCTTTGACGACTTTGGTTGTTGACAAAATACAGGTCTTTGGCACGGAAATGATCAGAGCAAATAACTGTTGTTTTAGTTGGTTGCCATAGATCCTCTCCGCGGCTTTTTCTTATTATGTCTATCCACCTACTTCTTACAATAGGATCTTTAGGTATTCTGTAAAAAATGTATTAAATTACAAGTTTACACAACACTGGCTGCAGCACTTAAAGCTGTCACAGTTTTTTTTAATTTTAATAGATCAACTACAATTTTATTGGTTAGTGTTTAATACTTGATCTATTATACGTAGAATACATTCATACTACTTTCGTTATCAGCACGCAAGGACCACCCGAAATTGACACCCATATCAAATACTTAAATAAAATAAACAATGTCCGCCACCTTGGATTTAAACATATAATACATAAATATATTGTCCAGCACTGCAGTTAAATGGTGGCTTAAAATCTCGAAATATACTTTTTGGATCATGATTCACTCAAATGGGAAATTTTACATTCAATTAACAGGCAACCCCGTATACATGGCTGTCAAATGGCATTACATCTTTGCACTTTATTAATTTAATTGTTTCTTTACAATATAGTTATATAAAGTTTACTTACCGATGATAGGTAACTTTTTTAGTTGTTTTCAATCGTCCTTTGTAATTCCTGCACACTTATAGCGCAAATCGTCATTTTTTATGTCACTGAACGCGTGTTTACCGTACAATGACAGTGACACCACCAAAGAGTACTTTGTATATACGGAAATAGAGAGCCATCTGGCGCGATTTGAACGATAACAGATTAAAAAAGCGCCCTCTGTGATCTAGATCCATCCATGGTCCAATTGTTTTATTTATCAGAGATAATAAAATTATACCGATATAAGTATTCAAAATCTGTTAACTACAACATATTTAGATATTATTTAAATTACACACCCCCTTACTAATAAACGTATTATATCAGACGAATAGTTACACACCGATTTCTCTCTTTCAGTCGTCAGTAATTTGATTTTTTATAGAAGACAAAGCGTTGTGTAACTATACAGACGATACACAATGTTTATTAGTAAGGGGGCTATAGGTACAACGAACGATCACAGCAGACAACGAACGATCACAGCATTCACAGCAGAACGACATCAAAACAACAACAGCCATTTTTGTTTATTACTTGCCAGTGCTGCCAGGGCATATATTTAAATATCTCTAAATTCTTACCAAAGTATGTAAGATCTTTTTATTTCAAAAATTTTTTCAGCAAAAATGACTTATCATCATGGACACGTATGTTTATATTTAATTTATTCTAACGAACCCTATATTTACAATAAACACTCTTTGTTTATCTCCAATAATAGAACTAATCAAACTTCTATGTAGCAAATAATGAATTAATTATGGCAACACATTCTTAACAGTACTACTAATATTATACCATTTATTTAGGGAGAACATTGTAAACCTTAGTGTAGTATTATATTTTGAATATTTTTTATTTTCCTATATTATACGCCACACTAGCGCCTTTGGTTTTACAATACTAAACTAACAGATTATTATACTACGAAATTGTAAAGCTAATAACCAGCTGGAAATATATCTTTTGTACATGTCATCTGTAATAAGTTGGGTTATCACAATGCTGTTGCAGGGTTTCTACGAGTAAGATTGTAAGGCATGGACACCACTGAGCGGGCGGGACGAGCTTATGAGCCAACAGTTGGCTGATATTTTTTTGGCGTTTTGACGCTCGAACTCTCTATCTAGACATGTGTATAATCAAAGTTTACACCATTAGACGGCACGATTGTCACATTGGTGGTTGAGTGGCTTCTGTGCAAAACAAATATTTTTGTGGTCGGCATCACGGTCCTCACTCTACAGAGAGAAATCTAAATGATGGCCTCCACATAGCGTCTGCAATTTTCCAGCGAATCACGTCACTGAAACGCTATTTATAATAATAATAATAATTTTATTTCGAGCAACAGTGTTAGTATGAATATACTTACAAACTATGTTAGTAATACACTTTTTTTTTCAGCCGTTTTTTTCCCACTGCTGGGCAAAGGCCTCCCTTCACATACAAACACACACACACAAAGACAAAACAGAAAACAGATTGTGACATCACTGCTGCAAGGTGATAGGCCCACATTGCAGCAGTGGTTCACAAACGCACAATCAATCCTGCTAGCTATCATAGACAGGATGCTGTTAGCGCTCTGCCCCGCACCTTACGGACCAAGGATGCGCACCGCTTCTGCATCACTGTGTAGAAACAGTCCACGTGAGCTTCAGCGAACGTCCCTTATGCGCTGCAGTATCGGGGCAACCACAGAACAGATAAAAGGGAGCAACCCTATCAACACGCTGAATGCATTATTGTACGTGTATTCAATTTAATTCATTTATTTAGTCAGTCAAAAATATCCATAAAGTCATATAAGTACTTACATAAATTCAACAAAACATTAAAATAATATATAAAATTATATTATTAGATAACATATAATATATGTTATCTATAACATATAATATATGTTATCTAATATACTCATACTCTAGCAATTACGATAATAATGTAAGATAAAAATGTAACATAATAATTTAAATAACATTACTGATTAGATTTCTTATTAATAATTGATTAATTTAATGAATAAATATTATATTGTATTGTAATTATTTAATTTATTGTATTATAATGAACCCACAGACTGCAAGTGTAAAAGGACGTAGGTACAGTAAGCACTACATATAGTGCGCTTGACCTCTTTACAGGCAAGCCCGAATCTACGGGCAATCATGTTAGCTCTCACACAAAGCGCCCTCCGCTCCCTGTCAATATCCTCATCGTCTTTGAAGCCAGTGGTCAATAAGTCGAAAGAATGAAATAATGAAACAAGTTTTTTCTAGATAGCGTTTTTTAATTGCGGGAAGTTTAACCGCGCTGACATCATTTTCATGACAGTCGTCACTGCGGCCGATATGTAGGGGCCACCGCTATTCTAGGGAACCGTACCTTTAGTATTTTGTTTATAGCACCGCATTCGGTTTCAATAATGCTGATATTTACAGATAGATAAATTAACAAGGTATAGGTAGATAGTGCCATCCATGAATCCACTCTTCTTCCTAACAGCTTACAGTAGGTACAAGTGTGCAACATTCCGCTAGTGTTTTAGTTTTGTCGATACATAGTAATTACTTATTAGTACCCACTAATAAGTAATTACTATGTATCGACAAAACTAACACTAATCACTAGCAATAATCACTAGCGATTAGTACAAAGAGTGGCGCGCGTCTTCATGGATGGCACTATTATTAAAATCTAGCTGACCCAGCGAACCGCCTCTGAGAATCAATGAATACAAAATGTATGAGAAAATTAATTGTCTCAATTTTTTTTCCCCGAAGTTTTCCCATGTTTTAATAGTTATTCTGATAATCGAGGCGGAGACTAATCCAACAACGAAAATAAAAAAAGAATTTAAATATTTACTAATAAACAATGTTTGATAAATGGTAACATTAGGCAATAGAATAGATTGTTATGACCTTACCACAGCACACTGGATGTAAAATTTATAAAATAAATTTATTTTATAACGATTTACAGGTGGTGTGACAGATTTTTTTTTCTTATTTTATTATTAATTTAAAAATCGGTATTTTATTGTTTATTTAAAAATCCGTCCAGCCGTTCTTGAGTTATAAATGATGTAACTAACCCGACTTTGTTATATTTATACATTATAGATGTTCACATCCATTTAACATAGTCACCTCTCATTGTTATCTTTCTATTCATTAAATAAGTAAAATGAAACAAAATAATGAATTACACTCACTATTTTAGCTTTTATAACAGCGTTTTTCTTTTATGATTGGTTGTTTTGATAGTGTATTTTCTTTAATATGTCTTTTCACGCTGGTGAAACATTATAAAATAAAAGAATAGTTTAAAATAACATCTTTAATAGCATGGAATATGGTTTTGAAGATCATAATTTTAAGAACGTCATCATCATCAGTAATAATCTGCCTAGCCTTTTCCCAACTATGTTGGGGTCGGCTTCCAGTCTAACCAGATGCAGCTGAATACCAGTATTTTATGTGAACCGCCTATCTAACCTCCACAACCCAGTTACTGGGTAATACGATATCCCTTGGTAAGACTGGTTGTTTGACTTTCGCTCTTCTGACAAAATCCACAAATGACAGCCGGGACCAAAGGCTTAACGTGCTTTCCGAGGCACGGAGGGGTCTTGGTGTGTAAAGATGGTCACCAATCCAAGCGTAGCTTAACCTGATCGATCGACCCGGGCTGTTATTTCTTAGCCACAAGACCCTCCTAGTAATAAAATAATTATGTATTGTAAACCTAATACCGTTAACGCAATATTTACAACAAGTAAATTCTTAGAACTACATTGTTATATACCAAATTAACGTAGGTACCTGTTTGTAAACAATAGGTACCTAGCAGACAAGAAACCTCACTCGGTAAACTAATTTAGATTGATATGTGGATAGAAAACCGTCTAGACTGAAATTGGTTTAGGCCTAGACTAAGCCTTATTCATAAAGGATAAACGAGGGCTATAGTCAATATTTACTAATAAATATTTTTTGATAAATGATAACATTAATAGAATAGAAGGTTATGACCATACTACACCACTGCACACTGGATGTAAAAAAATATTAAAAGAAATTGTTATTTTTAAAAAGCGTTAAGGCTCGTACACACAAAAATATTGCACTAAGCCATGTATTAATTTTTTAATTTAGTTAAAACTCCAAAATTACTTTTATTTTGGTGGTCATTCGATTCAACTAACATCAAACGCACCGCCTGTTTTGAACGATGCGCTGTTGTCAATTATCTAAAGTTTTGCTTTTTACCGCGCCTTATAGACGTGGTGGCCCGGAAGGCGGCTTTATATTGCGTTTCAATGGAACTTTTTGTATTTCATTACTTACCTAATAAAGTTAATTTTAGATACCATTAAACTGCAAAACTAAAATTGTTGGTACGCTTATTGGCCAGAAACTCTCAAATCGCGAAAGCTTATCACATTTAATTTGTTTTCAGCATAGGAAGAGGCATCAGAAAGCCAATTTCCGTAATTGAAAGCGTTCAAAATTTAGTCGCTATCTCATCTCAGCGACAATCAATATTAAAGACTTGTCAAAAAATTTGGGAAATTAGAGGTATTTTTGACAGATTGAGACTGAAATCAGCCTGTAAACGTTTTTCAAATTACGAGAATTGCCCCTTTGATAAGTGCAGATTGACATTATATCAATAACAGTCACTGCTGAATACCAAAACTTTAAGTAAGAACATTAGATAATCTAATCGTTAAACTAGAAACCCTGGTCACTTAATCCCCACATTCTGCAGCCGTAAAACAAAAAGCGATGTAAGCAATAGCGCCTAATGCACCCCAACTAAGTATATAATGTGCAATACTAAGGCAGTAAGGCCTTAATGTAGGCACTAAAGCTGTTTGCATTATGTGAAGAGCAAAAGTTAGTATGTGAACGTGCACATAATACTCTTGACTCTGACTTTTGGAGTATGCTGAACTTTAAATGAGATTCTTGGAATGTTTGTAAGGGGACACTTTACGGTTGTATTATTCCACTTGCAACCCGCACCCAAACCCAGCTTTAAATAAAATACTGTCACGGTACCCCGACCTTGCAATATCTACACGAACTTTTGTAGGTACCAGATTATTTATTTATTCAAAATCTGAGGGGCAATCCTGGTAACTTCACACTTTGATCTAAGTCTCAATCTGTCAAAAATACCACTAATTTCCCTACATTTTTGACATTGATTGGCACTGAGATGAGAGTACGACTAGATTTTGAACGTTTTTCGTTACGGGAATTGGCCTTCTGTATTAACATTAACTTACATAAAGTCTGCTAAACTGCATTACAGATTATAGGCAGTTAATGTTGTTCTCGACCGACAATAGTTAACAAATTTTGAATATTAATGTGCTTGTTTAAATAACTTAAAATATGCTAAGTAAATAAACTATAATAAATATTATAGTCGAGATAAAAATCTCACAAACAGGCATTTTCGCCGACGCCGACGTGAGGTTTGTTACAAACATTTATCTAAGGACACATTGAGAGATAATGTTTTTGTAGAACTCTTTTAAGTTGAACTAAGATTTTTCAGTTCGTCATAAACTTTCGCCCATTCACCTTGTGAAATGATGGAGAAAAATGGAGGGTCGTGAAAATGCTATCTATAGATGAGCGATCAATTTTAATTTTTTATATGAAATGAAAATAGATTTGATAGATTTCGTCAATCCGATTACCAAAAGCTTTTTGATGGATTGCATTGCAGAGATTTCGGAGCAATTCGAATTCATTGTTCATCAACTCACTGTCATATTTTATATTAGAACCGATTATTATTGAATGTAATATTTTGGAATTACTAGGTAAGATACATGGGTTAGGAGGGGCTCGTGGCTAAATGATAACAGCAGCATAGGTCGACAGAACTTTAAGCTACGCTTGCCGCGGTCGGTTCGTAGATGGGTGATTTTCCTTTACACATCGACACCCCTCCGTGTCCTTCGTAGAGGTTTGACAGTCATTACGGGTAGCCTGAAGGTCAAAAGTCTGACAACCACTCTTACCAACGGGTATCGTATTACCCAGTAACTGAGTTGTGAAGGTCAGACAGGCAGTCGCTCTATGTAAAATAGATTTATTTTCGTTGGATCCCGCTTTTGAATTAAATTTTTTAGGTATTAACGATGGGTCCCATTTGCTGGTATTTAGCTGTGTAAGGTTAGACCGGAAGCCGACCCTTTGGGAGAAGACTAGGCAGATTAGGTAAAAAAGATGAAACAAAATAGATTAATACAATTTTAATGGCTCCAAAAGGAATAATCTTCCAGTTACCGTTTCTGGGTCTCAAAATATATTCGTATATTTGCTCACTTCACGTCTACCATGCACTGAGTGCCATTTCAATTTCTTGTTATAAAAATAGCCTTTTTATTTTATACTTATGAAGGAAACAATGGCGGCTTTTGCTGCTATGCTTGAAATCCTTTTGATATCCAAATTACCTGCAGAGTTTATGACGATTTTATTATGCTTAATGAATTGATCACTTAGTTTCAAGAACATAAGTATAGATTAGCCTGGAGTTTACTGTTGTTCATAAGAAGTGTCGTTTTTTCCAACTCCAATTAATTTTATCGGTTTGTTTGCAGTGAATATGACGCAAAAAAGAGAACACAAAGCTAAAAAATTAAAAAAAAGGCAGGCAGGTTTTTGACAGTTCTTCTATACAAAAACTCTCAGACGTCAAGTTTATTTGACGAAAAAAAAAACTGTCGATTGAAGAATCAGCTTTAGGCGGATCACACACTGGCGATCGACGATTTAGCCGCTTTTTAGAAACTAAATGCATCGATACAATGGCAACTTAGTCGTGAACTTTATTTTTTAAGTGAAGGAGTGATAGTAAATATTTAGTAATAACTAGATTTTGCTCGCGGCTTCTCCCGTGTGGATGTCGGAAAATATCCCACGGAAACGTACCACCTTTGTTTTGATATAAGTATATTGGTTTACGCGGCGCAGTCCAGTAAAGCTCCCGGTCGCCATGTTTTTTTCCGACATCTTCATCTTCATCGTCATATTTCAAACAATTTACACAAAACCTTCAAGAATTATGCACCCAAACCTTCCTTATGAATCACTCCGTCCTTTGGTGAAAACTGTTCGGAAATCCGTCGGGAATTTTTAATATCACATTCAGTCAGACTGACGCGGCGGGGGGGACTTTGATTTATAATAGGTATGTAGTGATAATGATGTATAGTTCCGCTATTGTCATAGCTACAGGTGATTTATTTAGGTATTTATTGAGCTTCATGTTTTGATGAATGGTAGAAATAGGGCTCATGGCTAAATAATATCTAACAGTCGCACGAGTCGATGCGAAGGTTAATCTGCGCTTACCGAGGCTGGTCCGTGGATGGGTGACCATCCATTACATCCGAGACCTCTCCGTGCTTTTGAAAGCATTTAAACTGTTGATCTGGCAAATGACTGCCAGGATCATTTGTAGATCTTTGACAATCGTAACGGTCATTAAGGCAGAGCTTTCTTGAAAACGGTCAAAAAGTTGGTTTTTTAAGCAGTGTTACATCTCTTAAACCGTAAAGAATTTTGACAAAAAAAAAATTTTTTTTCAAGTCTTATCATAAAACAGTGATGAAACTCAAATCCTAATTAAACATAGGTACATTAATGCATCAAAAAAATCTTCAAATACACCTCTCAATTGTCTTTAAAAGCTTATTCCCTTCATTAACAATTTTAATTATAATTTAAAATTTACCATTAAATTTCTAATGCCAAACTGTATTCAGTGATGGATTACGAGTATTTATTATTAAGTAGTTTGTAAATAGATAATTGCTCCATATTTTGCAATAAATTACGAGCGTTGTGTCATCGCGCTCCTCTTTCTTTTCTATGCAGTCAAACAGTGACCGCGCTTTAGATCATGTAGTTCCCTTAAGAAGCCCGGAAGTCTGACCACCAGTCATGCAAAGGGTTTCATGTTACAAAACTGGGTTGTGGAAGTTAGATATTCAGTATAGCTACATGTAAAATACTGTTTTTCAGATGCGACCGGTTCGACTGGAAACCGGTCAATGATTATAGAAAATATATTTTTAAATTGTGATACTTAATTGATTCTTTTCAATGAAACCTTCTTTTATCGCAAATCTGTGTCCTAATTGCGTACCTACCACACTATCTATCGAATCTGAATCATTTTGAAGGATATTGACCATCCATTGCTTCATTTGTTGCAAAAAAATTGTCCGCTTAACAACGTAAATACCGCAATGAATGTTGTTGAACTGTGAAAATAAAAGCTATTCCCACTTTTAGTGTGTTACACAATTACTCCGCTGAACCAGAAATTTACGTCAAAAAGCCAAAAATATGCACGTAATCGTCACTGCATTACCCGCAGGTTTTGTTGTAAAAATTTCACAAGATAAATCGTGTGTCATCGTGTGGGCCGCATATCAATCACTACGGGCTACGACAATCCATTTTCTGAACAACTGACACGTATCTAAAACCAATATTTTACAGTAGGTACCTATCTATGTATATAAAGCTACGAATATATAGATACGAATAATAAAGCTGGGGAGTTTTTTTTTTGTTTGTGTAATCTCTGGAAGATCGAACTACCAGTCGAGTTTGATTTTTTTTTGCATTTTATAGCTCAATTCGTGGCGAAATGCATCAGGGGAAAACAACATAGACGCGGACGAAGTCGCGGGCAGAAGCTTATAGTATACAATCAATAGGAACGATGAACGTAACATCCGCAACGTGGGGTCATTTTTTGCTACCGTTTCGGGCTTTTGAATTGATTTTCTATTTTATTAAAAAAACCAGTGGCGGGCCTAGCTTCGCACGGGTGCAATTTTCTTTCATACAAACCTTGTCCTGGCAATACCGAACACAACAAAAAGAGATTTAACCAATTTTTTGCAGTCATTCGGAAGTTATGCGCGCACAGACATTTCGGCGACTTTGTTTTATACCATGCGGCCATGTAAGGATTAAAATGAATGGAAAGGCCCTGAGGCCCTGGATTCACTTCCCAGGCCAGGCAAAGTGTTGTTTGGTTATTCCATCAGAAATTTCTCAGTAGCAACTCGGAGTCTGGATTGTGTCCATGGCAATAGACTCACCCACTATTACAAAGGATTTAAACATTACTGCCGAATTGTGGAAGTACCTATCATAATAAAGGTACGCCCAGTACCTACGGTGGGACCCCCCACCCTAGGTACTGTAGAGGCTATCTATGTAGCCTTACCTTTAACAGTACAGGCTGGTCATAAATAATTGACAGCGTGTTCCATTCGAACGTTTAAGCAGACGTCAAATATTTTTATTGGGTACTTTTGTTTTAGTAGAAGCAATGTTAGTCATTACATGATAATGTAAAGTCCCTCCTCTCAATATATTCAAGTTAAAACATATCGCTGTTTAAATTATATTGTGAGGTTCCTCTGAGCTCGGACCTTCACAGATTTGCGTTGATTTGCGTTTGGCGTTTGTTTGGACAGGCGCTTTACTTTGTGTAAATTATTTTATCATCACTGCTCTCAAAGCGGTGACGGAAAAAAACGTGAGGAAACCGGCATGTCCTAGAACTAAAAGAAATAATGTGACATCTGCCAACCCACACTGGGCCCGCGTGGTGGATTACGACCCACTCCCTCTCACAGAGAGGAGGCCTGTGTCCCAGCAGCGGGAGCGTTACCGGCTGATTATGATTATTGTCACAGACAGACTGACAGCGACATTACAGAGGTTTCTCATCATCCTACGGAACTCCAAAAGTACTCGTGTCTTATTACTCGCATGTATACAATTATAGTCATCTCCATCGGTGTTCTTTTATGTATGAATATCGTCTTACATTCGAGGTAATGGCGCGTAAGTGATATCTTCATGTTTCTTAACGCGTCGATGATATTATTTTCCTTTTTCAGTACAATAGAACTACTGTGTCACGATTTTCTGACTACCTGTATGGGTATTTTTAGGTTTTTAGGGTTCCGTACCTCAAAAGGAAAAAACGGAACCCTTATAGGATCACTCGTGTGTCTGTCTGTCTGTCTGTCTGTCTGTCTGTCCGTCTGTCACAGCCAATTTGCTCCGAATCTTATGGACCGATTAAGTTGAAATTTGGTACACGTATGAATCTCTGAGACCCAAACACAGACGTGTAACGTAAATAAATGAGTTTTGAAAATGGAAGTCATTTTTGAGGGGTAAATAGACAATTAAAAAATAAAGTTTCGCGATCTGTACCGTGTGACATATCAAATGAAAGGGCTTACCGTGAGGATCTCAAATATATTTTTGTCATAATTTTAAAGTAAATTGTTTTAAAGTTATTTAAGACAATAGACGGAAATTTACCATTCCCCCCCCCTTATCTCCGAAACTACTGAGCCTAAAATTTTGAAAAAAAATACTGAAAATAGTTCTATACCTATAGATTACAGGAAAATTAATAAGAAGTCTATGATCTTGAAACAACATGGTAAATCTCTCAATATTGTGCGTACAAACTTTCATTTTCAGTTGGAATGTATGGGAGAACATGTTTTTCAACTACAATGTTAAGTTTGTTCTTGGGATAAATTCATTCCAACAACGGAACCCTTCATTGTGCGTGGTCCGACACGTACTTGGCCGGTTTTTCTTTATGTGACAGGTTTAACCAGGCAGCACTCGCTACTGGGTAAAAAATACCACAGATACTCGTACCTATGTACGATAATTATCATCTTTTCTGAGCGCTCTGGCGACACGGGACTCAAACAAGGTACCTTCAAACTAAGCCGTAACAGACACGTACACTGCGAGTTGACAGACGTATAGAGTATGGGTGAACAATACCCGGTAGCGTCGATCAAACGATTTTTATAGAAGTACTAGCTGACCAGGCCACGCGTTGCTGTGGCTAACGTTTTCGCAATTTTTTTTTTGTTTGTTTTTTTTTTTCTATCCTATCTTTCAAGTTGGATCAAACTGCACACATTGTTCAATTGTAATTAAAATCGGTTAAGTAGTTTAGGAGTCCATCGCGGACAAACATCGTGACACGTAATTTATATATATTAAGAAGATGTACAAAAGTTTTTTTTTGCTATTTTCTTTACTCGTTTATAACAAGCTCCCATTTTAAATAAATAAACATTAGAACTTGAATTTGATATTTTATTCATTATAAAAATAATATCAATAAAACTACATCATCACATCTTAAAACTTAAAAAAAAAAACAATATTTTCTTAGATAGGTATTTCTTTTTAAAATTCTATTGTATTTTTGACCTGGTAGCGAGTATTCGTGTTTGTAAATACCTAGTGAGTGCTGTCGGGATAAAAAGGAACAATAGTTGTTTGTGCCTAAAAACAAAACGATTGTCCCTTGTCCCATGTTACTTGGGGTCATCGCATCGCAACATGTTTTATTCTTTCATTCTCCCCTGTCAATCGACACGCTATCATTCACTCCCGTCTCTTTCATATCATTTCTCACACAATCCATCCATATTTTCCTTGTTCTTCCTCTCCCTCTCCATCCGTCAACATTGAATATTTCATTAACCACAGGTACTTTAAAGGAAAACAGCTTTTTTTGTCTTGTGGTAGGATTTGTTGTTGCTGAACATGGGGTCCCGAGTTCGATTTACAAGTCAGGAATGTTTTATTGAGATTTTCGTCGAGAAAGGAATTCTTCAAAAAAGGAAAGATAAAATATTTTGAGTATGTGCTACTGAGAACAGTAGTAAAAAATCAAAATATTTTATCTCACATAAACCTTACATGGGTACTTATTAAACGTCAGAAACTAGGTGCATGGTTCCCCCGCCCCGACCCTTGCTCGAGCCAGCCCGCGCAGCTGAGCCTGTAGTTTTAAATTCGCCCCTAAACACTAATAATAATACCGATCCAGCCTGTCCCTTGCTGTCCTCTTCCAGCGACGCCCTGAGCCGAGGTCCGAACCCAGCAGGGGGTTACCCTTAGCGCTGTCGCGTAGTTTTTAAGTTATTGTGTGCCCTGGCTGGAGGCCTTAATTCGAGGCATCCACAGGAAAGTCCGGTTAAGCAGTAGCCATCCTCATAAAGGATGAACTGCGAGATGCCATTGATAAAAAAAAAAAAAAGTGCATGGTTCCAATAGGTCGTTTCCTATTGAGAAGAGCCGGAAAAAACTCCATGATTACTCTTAAGATAGCTTTTACAATGTTTTTAAAAGACGAGGACCCCTCGTCCTCGTCTCGTCCGCGAGAGTACAGTGTAGGCCTGTCAACAGATACTAACAAAATAGAAAATGGTTTACCAATCTACAGTCTACAAGGCCGGCTAGTAGACTTTAAAGTCTGGATGAAGAATAGACTCGCCAAATTTTTTACGGGACTTAAGCGTGACTGGTGAAATTAGGACTTACAACTCTGCTGAACCCTTCGGGGAATACTACAAAAATATTTCCTACCTACATAATGTACAGCAGCACATCAAGCTACTATAACAATCTGACAAATTTCTTTAAAAGACTTCCAACTTTATCGCTAAAGCATTAGGTTCAAGGTTGATTGGGAAAATTTCACAGTTTCGGGTAGCTTAATAATATGTGCTGGCGTCTGTACCTAGTATAAAGAAAAGTCAACACAATCTCAGAAAATGTTCTAAAAGATCGTTCAATATGTTCAGATTTCCAAATCGTGTCTAGATCAATAGCTCAACCTAGCTTTTGGAGTTTTATTTGTCGCAATTCTTTAAATTCAGCGGTTGAAGAAACTTAAAGTTCCTAGCCTGTTGATACTATCAAAATAGACGCAGAATTTTAACCCTTTTACGGTATTGTTGACTTATGATGTCACACTATAAAATATGTAGACGACAATACAACAATAAATGAAATGAAAACACTGGGAATACTAATGCAAATAATGAGTATTTTGAAACTATCAAATAATCACCTGTTTCCTACATTTTGACGAGTTATGCAAACATAAATGTAGGGATCACCAGCTCTTTTTTTTTTTTGCGATTTCAGGTTTGTTCCCATACTAGGTAAAAGTTGTTCATAATGATGAGTGCAAATAAGGCTGTGCGTTAATTCAGGGACACGTTGTATAATATCTCTTTTACTTACACGCGACCTACGAGCTTTTGTAAGTTCCTTAATTTTTTTGATAGCTAGTCGCTTTGTTCGTCAGTGGGGCATCTGCCTAAGCTACGTGACAATAGTAGGTGCCACAGCACGGCACACTTTGATTCGTTCCGACCAGGCAACTCCAGCAAATCGTACAAGCATATTATGTGTCGAACATCGTTATTTTCCTTCAATAACTTTTGTAAAGTTTTCATTGATATTTCTGCATTATTTTACTTGTTTTTAGAGTTCCGTACCAAAACGTGCTACGAGACCCTTACTTTATTGCTAAGACGTCGGCCTGTCTGTTTATCTGTCTGTCTCAGGACTGTCAACAATAATAGCTAGCCGGTTCTAATTTTCACAGAATACTTACGCGAAAAACCCCCAATCAATCAAACCTAACCGACAATTAATTGTACCTAATGTATCACCCAAAACCAACCCAGTTTATGTTTCTTTTCTATTTAGCGTCAACTTTCGTCGAAATCAAGTGTGTGATACTTTTGATTTATATGAAAATTAACAAAATCAGATATTTCACAAACGGGGATACCATACATGTTTGTGAAATAACTGATTTTAAATACGGAACTCTCAATTCGTGAGTCCGACTCGCACATAGCCGATTTTTTTTGTACGTAAGTTTTCAGTAATATTTCTGCATAGATATGTATTTTTTTTACTGCCATCGTTACCGGTTGTCGAGAAGTTTAGTGAAAAGAAATAAGTACGACAAATATTTCGTTGTAAAGAATATTTTACTGGAGTTTTTGTTGGTAGAATGTTAAGATAACTTCCTGCGATTCTACTAGCTAAGCAGGTGTACCTCCTGCACAGTTCTCAATATCTATTACCCCGGATAAATTTCAGAAATTCTTGTAAGTTGTAAGATATGTATAAAACAAACTTTGTTCGATATCATGAAGAAGTTACTATGTATGTTATCCTTACAATGGAGCCAATTCCCTTGTTCACAAACTAAACTAAATTTGAGTGCAGTGGATCTTTTTCTTTCTATTTCATTAAGAAAAGGCAAGAAGATAAATTTTAGTTTAGTCCTGTCAAATTAATCAGCGCCTGACACTACTCCATACAAGTTTAGACGTGATTAAAAACTTACCTACTAACATTACGTCAATTTACTTCAGGCGCTGATTCATTTGACAGGACTAAACTAAAATTTATCTTCTGTCCTTTCAGACAGAGTCGGCACTAATATTTATTTTGCGAGAAGAAAGCATGTATTATTTAAATAAACAATCTTAATATTCGTTTTTTTGGTTGGTAATAATATTCTATCATCATCTGTCTAGCTTTTTCCCAAATATGTTGGGGTTGGTTCCTAACGTAACCACATGCAGCTGAATACCACTATTTTTACATGAAGCGACTGCCTATCTGAACTCTACAAACTTTGGTCAGACTGGTTGTCAGACTTTCTGGCTTCTGTCTGACGACCAGTATCAACTGCTAAAGATGAAGAATGACAGCCGGGACCAATGGCTAAACGTGCTTTCCGTGGCACGGAGGGGTCTTGATACTTAATATGTAAATATCAACTATCTACGAACCAACCGTGGCAAGCGTAGCTTAACCATGTCTAAAAACAGTTACAAAACTTTAGAAAATTCGTAACCATCACAGATCACCTCAAAATCGGTGTTCTCTTCCTCTAAATTCGCTTACAGACAATTTGTTACCTAATAAGCGGGCGCCTCCATGCAAGACTCCGACTGCGGAATCCTCTTAGCATTGAACGACGTTCAGAATAGGGCTGTCTGTAACAGAACTTTTCTCTGCTTCCGAAAATGCGGAACCTCCAGAAGAAATCGTACCTACGCATCCGCCTTTGACGTAGCTGTAACGGAGGAGGACCTTTTAATGTTAACTAATCCTATTATTATTATAAACGCGAAAGTTTGTGAGGATTTATGGATGGATGAATGTTCGTTATATATACTCTTTCACGCAATACTGAATGGATTTTGATGAAACTTTACAGTAATATAGCGATACATCAGAATCAGATTTGGCACGCAGATAGTTTATAACCAGGATTAACACATAGGATATTTTTTATTCCAATATTTTCCGTGGGAACGGGAGCGACACTTATGCGGGTGAAACCGCGAGACGCTGCTAGTTATCAAATATTAATAAAAACTTTAGTCAGTTTAGAAAACGTCGTTACAATAATAAAAAACTTGGTTTTTACAAATTACCTGGACCCTACACTGGGATTCCCTGTGTCGTAAAGAAAGAAAAGAAAGGAATGAAAACAAGGAAAAGAAAGAAAAGGCAGAAAATAAAGAAAAAAAGAAAGAAAAGAAAGAAAGAAAAGAAATAAAGAAAAAAGTTTATTTGGACACAGTTCGTGAAACAAAATATACAAAATTAACAAAATAAAAATAATAGAGTGTTGTAGAGACATAACTCAAGTTTAAGTTTCAAGGTTTGCAACCATGTCACCGCTTCCAGCTTCAGTACCAACTTTACCAAGTGAGCAACTGTTTAGGGTAGCCAGTTCAATTTATGAACCACTAAGAAATCTTCACAAGCGACAATGTCGTAAAACTGATATTTGAGAAATATAGTTTGCTACATTGATACATTTTTATTAGGTAATCAAGAGTGTTTACGATGTACGGCATTTCATACAAACTTTTAAGCCCTTGTTTTTCGAAATGAATGAACCGATTTTAATGAAACTTCATACGCATAAGCAGGACAAAAAGGTGTAAAAAATTAGGAATGAACATATCCGAAATACTTATTTTAAAAAAATATAACTGGAAATCTCTGTTTCTAAAATCGGTATAATTTGGCTGTAACACTATTTTTACAAAATGTTGTAAACTAGCTTTTTAGACCTTTGTATCCTGCTTATGCGTACGAAGTTTCATTAAAATCGGTCATTCATTTCGAAAAACAAGGGCTCGAAAGTTTGTATGAAATGCCGTACGTCGTAAACGCTTTTATGGTCGTATATTTTTTTAATAAAACTTTTTTTTCATCTCCGCTTTCGCTAAGATGGCCTCCGTCACATCCCTAGTTCAGAACTATTTGGTCTTCTTTCGGGATCTCAATGTAAACGACTTCTGCAAATAACAAACATAAGATTTGAAGGAATCGTCTATGAAGACGGAATTAGGACTATTAGGAGGTTTTTGTGATGATTTTTTATGCCTGTATATGGTAATGGTAGTTAATGTATGATAATGATATCCGTGTATTGAGTTAGGTTGGTTGTATTCATTTTCTTATCTTCTATAAAATAAAAATGAAATGCTGTCCGTTTGAAGAAGAAACAAGAAAAACGTGACCAATACGTAAAAAATTGGAACGTTTTGGAAATTTTGTACGAATTACTTGTTGAAAATTGGACAATATAACGACTGTCGGATCAGCTAGTAATCACACAAATATTATAAAGACGAAAGTTTGTCAGTGTGTGTGTGTGTTTATGTGTTTGTTACTTTTTCACGCTCAAACGGCTCAATTTTATCAAAATTGGTCCATTTTGAAAAAATTTTGTATGGAGGTATAGGCTACTTTTATCCCGATATTCCCACGGGATCGACACTTATGCGGGTAAAACTAAGCTAGTATAATATAAGTCAGTACCTATAGCATAATTCTTTATTGGACTTTAAAACGGATTAATTATCGTTGAGTTACAAAGGGGATTTAAGTATTCAAATTATTAATTACAGTCATAACGCTCTCTGCGAGTTGAGTCAATAGTATTATTAGAGCTCTTTTATTTATTGGTGCTACTTACTTAATTTTAGATTAATTAATCTTAGAAAGTTATTATGACATTATCCTTAAGCCTTCGTTACCTTTTCGCTTAAACAAGAATAAAATGTAACCAGTGCGCAAACTGTAAAAATAAATTCGGCTGTTACAAAAAAAAAATAAGCTGTTTCATAGAATAGTGAAAACCTACGCGATCAAAATGTATTTAAAAGTAATATTTTTTTTACAACCGACGAAATATTTTCTACACTAGGGGTCTAGAATCGAATGCTGAATTTTATTCATGGTTATGTTTTGCACTGGTTAAAAATTTTTTTTTGTATGCTAGAATTCGTAGTTTATTGTGATACACACAACATGAACAAGTAAATTGAGTACACAATTCGTCTCCAAAGCTGTCGGACGAAATCAAAAGGCTGACGTTGCTGAAAACCAGATGACGTCACGAGAACTTATTTCGTAAACATGCGAAACAGAAGGTTAGACGGCTCGTTTACATATGCAGCATATTTTACATAAAGCCGAATTCTCGGGCCCCGTTACGTACGGATATTCCAGCCTTTTGGCAACCCAGTCAATGTCGTAATCACGGAGCGAATTCAACGGAATACATTTTTATGTCGCCCATAATATTAGTGTGCAAAATTACAAAATTATGATATCCACGTTTCAAGTTCGCAATAATAGCTACTTAGTAGAGCTTCCATTTAAAGGATTTATATTGAACTAGCTTGTGCCCGCAACTTTGTCTGCATGAAATTTGTTGTTCCCCGACCCACCCGGTCGCATCGCATCGCTTGCCCGCGCTAGTACTTCGTTTTCGCTTAACGTTCTTTCTATTTTCTTTTTGCTCGGTTCCTTTGGGTTCTATCGTGATGTTATAAGCCATAGCCTTCCTCAAGAATTGGGCTATAAAATGCAAAAATTATTTTTTAAATCCGACTGGTAGTTCCGGAGAATACGGGGCACATACAAACAAACTTTTACCTCTTTTTAATATTATTACATAATTTATGTTTGATACTTTAGTAAGCACAGAGAGGAAGCCTGTGTCCCAGCAATGGGAACATTATAGGCTGATTATGACTTTAGTAGCAACGATTACTCCGCAGTGCGGTACGTTCGTGGTAAGGAATAATCTCAGGCATGTCACCGCATTCATTCTTATTATGAGCTTATTGCGTTTGGTAGTTTCCTAGAACGTAATATCTAGTCACATCGGGGCCATAATATAAGGAGACTTCATAAATTGTACAGCGGATCCTGTTAATAAACATTTATTGGGCGAATTTTGCGTGTTAAATGGGCATTGTTTTGGCCATGTGAATGTGCTGGAGTGTATGTAGCTTGTATTTAACAATGCACATTTGCGTGTCTCTAAACTAATATTATGAAGAGAAAATATAAGAATTCTTGTATGTTTGTTTGTTGCGATTTCACGCTAAAAAGGCCGAAAGGTTTTGGATCAAATTTGGCACATGGGTATACCATGACTTGGAATAGAACATATAATACTTTTTATCCCGTTATTCCCACGGGATCGAGACGTATGCGGGTAAAACCGCGGGATGCAGCTAGTTTGAAAGAAATACTTAAGTAGATATATGGTTTTTTAATTTTAGTGAAAACTCCGTGTAGTCTATAAAAGTCAATCCATCAACTTCTCAGAACATTATCATTATCAAAACATTGTCAAACACATGAAAATTTTTTGCATCATAATTTCGAATACATTTTCCATAAAGTTGGCATCTCAAATCTCGTAACTCTCAGTATGGGGCAGTTTATGTGAGAATATATAGCGAACTATCTAAAATCCATCTCACATTTGCTCAAGTGCATTGCTCCACACATCTTGCTTATCTGTGAAAATATTGCTCTCTTGCGGATTCCGGGAATACCGTAGCCCGTGAGTTACAGTCACACCGATCAGATGGACTGTGGACCCGATACTGCTGAGTGATTTGTTTTAAATAATGGAATTATGTTCTCGACTGGTACTTCGGCAGGGAGATATATGTGTACCACTTTGCAAGTTGATTTATATCTAATCTGGGCTAGATATTATATATATATATAGGTAGTGTGGCGATTAGGTTATCACATCCTAATTGAAACTACGTATTCTACATCACTCATTTAAAAAATTAAAATTATACATAACAATTAACATTCTAGCCGTGGTACCTAATGTGAAAACCATAAAAATTATTCGCCGAAATGTATGTACGCGCATAACTTCCGAACGACTGCACCAAATTGGATAATTATTTGTCAGGACAAGGTTTATATTAAAGAACATTTCGGAAATTCGTTTTTTTTTCTATTTTTTGTAAAATTGTTTACCTATTTTATTTTTATAACGGACTAACAATAACTTTGAATAACCGCTGTACTCAATGGCTGTACTGTTTAATGTCATAACCTAATCGCCACTCTGTATACGGTGATGGGTCATACGTGCATACAAAAAGATAAAGGCAAACAGAAAAATAAAATATATCTACGTATATAGATAATCACGAGCACAAAACAGAAGTATTCGACAGCTGCACGTCATGACTGTGACAAGAAGGCATCCACTCAGCATGATGCTGTGCTATAGTACTAAGCCTCCGCAGTGCGTCTGTCTGTCAGCGGGCTGTATCTCCTAAACCGTAATAGGTAGACAGTTGAAATTTTTACACAGTGTGTATTTCTATTGCCGCTTTAACAAAAAAATAATAAAAATAAAATAAAGTTAATAAAAATTAAAGGGGTCATACAAGAAACGGGTTCGGCGTTTTTTTGCCTTGTAATACGAAACCTTCCTTGTCCGAATTGCACTTGGACGGCTTTTACAAAAACTGCATCACGATCATAAATCTAAAAAAAAATATAGGTACCAACTTACCCTAATTATCTTAGTTTGCCGTAACTTCTAAGCGCAACCCTTCATCATTATAAAGCATTTTCTTCCATATACCTAACATTCTCAAAACATTACTATTTCCACGTTATCTTTTACTTGAGAGACTCAAGCCTTCTCACAGCTAGACTCGCATCAAAATGAGAAATATCATTCATGCAAGTAAAAGTAGTACGTAAAAACTTATCCAAGATTCACATTCATGTATGTATATGTGACATCGTTAACATATTTAGGAGTTACTGCTCGTAAGGCATGAAGTTTCTTGAGGCACGTTCAGATTGAACACATTTACATAATATCTAATGGATATAATCCACCGGCTTCGGAGCTAAACAAATTATCTGTAAAACACTGCTTAATAACGTTGAAGTGATTTTGTAGGTACCTCCTGTCTTTGTTTATTTATTGTGTTATGATATTGAAATACTACATATACTCGTAAATTAGATGCGGAAGTACGAAACTTATGAATTCTTATTATCGTTTCTAAGAAAGAAATTGTGATGGAAAAGTAATTTAGCATAATCAGCCTATACATTCCCACTGCTGGGAGACAAGCCTCTTCTCTGTGAGAGGGAGTGGGCCGTAATCCACCACGCGGGCCTAGAGTGGAGAGAGATGTCACATGTCTTCGATTATTTTGGTTCTAGTACATGCCGGTTTCCTCACGATATTTTCCTTCACCGTTTTGAGAGCAGTTTTGATGAAATAATTTACACAATGTAAAGCGCCTGTCGGGGTTCGAACCTACAACTCGTAAGTACACTTGGCCACCATTGCTCCGTAAGTAATTTGATTCTTGAAAATTCAAATAAAGTATTTTTTTTATGAAATGTAATCTTCTTCTTCAAAAATAGCACATAAAATATATATGGTTATTAAATTGGTTTGGTCCCAAATTCAGCAACGCGGATACCATTAAATGATAAATGATAAATGATTTTATTTTGTAAGTAGGTTTGTACAAACACTTTTACTCGTCAATCATATTTTTTATAAAACTAGATGAGGTCGGCGTTTCCTATCTGACTACTCTGAGAAGAAAGGCCGAAACAAACTCAGAGGTCACAGTCTCTTTTAAAGTCCAGACATCATAATCTTGGTCAGGTTATATGAAGACCATGTAGATCGATGTCTGAGATGGTCTTTTGAGGAAAGAACCACACAGATTGAGAGGACCTGTCCAGTCAGTGCACGCATTTGTCAGAAATCGTGTAGCTCAACTCAAAACTTAAGGAGCTCAACGATTCGACGAACAATACCAAAGAAAGGACATTTGGGTAGGCCACATAAATTACTCAAACTGCCAGACCTAGACAAAAACTAACACAACAGAGAGAATAATAAAAACTAAAAAAAAGTGACCCACATTGTCTTCACATGCACAATAATTAAAATAATATAATACTTTACAAAGTAAGCAAATGTCATTGTTTAAATAAAATTCATTAATGTCAATGTGTACATAGAAAAAAAAAATTAAAACATTCAAAAAGTAAAAAAAAATTGGAAGCAGCTCAATCCCAAGCCTTTTTGTCCTCAATATAATCTTTAACGGTATAAAAAGCTTTCTGGCACAACTTACGTTTAATGAATGATTTGAATTTATTAAGGCTTAGATCTTGAACGTGGCTTGGTAGTTTATTATAAAAACGTATACATTGGCATCTGAACGAGCTACCTATTTTCTTGAGCCTTGTTGTAGGTATAACAAATTTGTGTTTGTTCCTAGTATTTATATTATGGACATCACTGTATTTTTTAAACAATTTTATATTTTTATGGGCATATAAAAGATTTTCATAAATATACTGAGAAGGCACAGTCATTACATTAATCTCTTTAAATTTGTCTCTGAGAGAGTTTCTCGGACTTAATTTATAAATTGATCGAACAGCTCGCTTCTGCAAAACAAAGATGGTCTGAATATCGGCGGCATTTCCCCACAATAAAATACCGTACGACATTACACTATGAAAATAGCTAAAGTACACTAAACGGGCAGTCTCTATATCAGTTAAATTACGAATTTTTCTAACCGCGTATGCTGCGGAACTTAGCTTTTTTGACAATTTATCTACATGTGGTCCCCACTGAAGCTTAGCATCCAAAGTTATGCCCAAGAATACTGTGCTGTCTACAGGATTCAATTCCTCGCCCTTTATCAACACATTAGTTTTCACCTGCCTAACGTGAGGTAGCGTAAACTTAATGCATTTGGTTTTTTTCTCGTTTAGAAGCAAATTATTGACATTGAACCAATGGACTACTTTCGAAATCGCGCTATTTACATCGTCAGTAACCAACTGCTGACGTTTAAGTTTAAACAAAAGTGAAGTGTCATCTGCAAACAACACTACATCATGATTATCCTTTATAAGGTACGGCAAGTCATTAATATAAATAAGAAACAAGAAAGGGCCAAGAATTGAACCCTGTGGGACTCCCATTGTTACTATAGATCCGGGTGATCTTTTTCCGTTAACGTCAACGCTCTGAATCCTTTTACTTAAGTAAGAAGTAAGAAGATCCAGAGCAGAATTCCGGATCCCGTAGTGGCGGAGTTTCCTGATTAACGTTTCATGAAGAACGCAATCAAATGCCTTGGACAAATCACAAAAGATGCCCAAGGCATCGCATTTATCTTCCCATGCATTATAAATATGTCCTAAGAGTTCAACACACATTAGGTCCTCACATGTGCAGGTGACAGGACACGTGGTGCAAGATGGGACGTGAGCCATTGTCTGTGGAGAAACGCCGCATACACACCGGAGGAGCCTTTCATGAACCCCCACATGTGGAGGTTGTCCTTGCTAAGGCCTATTTGTTTACGAAGTCTATATTTAAGGTTTTCCAGGTAGGCCACGGTAACTTGTGCCCGGATAAGGCTTTCTAATGGAATGCTATTATAAATTACAAGAAGAGAACATAAACCCAATAATGTTTAAACAGAATCACCTTGTATTTCTGCCTTAAATAGATTCCGTTTCGGGGTCTTACCATGTCTTCCCGTACCCGAGAATCAGCGCGATAAAATAAAATTGAAATACTTCCCAAATTACATACTTTAACACCGCCGACAGACATAAATTGGAACACCAAAGTAGAAAGCATTTCAAAAGCATAAATTTTATTTAATAACACTAGTAGATATCTATGACCTAAATCAGATTGCGTCGTGAGAATGAATTTTGTCGAGTCAGAGTGAACTCAAGCTGAATTATCGGCACCGTGCCGCTCTCGTTCCGACTCATTTGGTAGCGTTTGCACTTTACCTTCAATACGAATCGCTGTAATTTTCATTAGTAACGATGACTCTTGAGTATTTTCGCCAACTCTCAAAGATCTATTGAAATATAATCAAGTGAAAGAAATATGTCCGCAGATACTGAATAAGCCTAATAGAAGATGAAAGGAAGAAATGTGGCGATGCTTTTATTTGTACGAGATAAAAGGAGGTCGTTTTCTGATTTTCGGAATCAGCATTTGTATGGCATGAAACTTACTACCTATAGATTATAAGAAAAACCAGACTACAAAAATAACAGGTAGTGAAGTGCCCTCTTCAAATACATAATGCATGTTCTATTTTACCTTCAGAAAATACAAAGACAGATACTTATCCTTCTGAAGTTCTCTCACAGAAATATCACCATCTCGTTTTATACGTTCTAAGAGATCCTCAAAGTTGTACCGACTAGAGGGTTGTGCATGTGATTTGTATTTGTAATAGCATTCACTGTTCTAGATTCTAGTGTAGGAATGCAAAAAGGCAAAGTTTTATGGCTTAGACACAAAATTTATGGGAGACAACTTCCACAATTGCCGTATTAACGTATATTGTGATAATAAATCCGCTGTGGTGCTGATAAAATATAGCTTCTAGGATAAAAGTTATGTATTAACTCGTCGCGCCGTTAATCTTAGCATTAACCGCATACCAGCTCTCTTATATTCCTGCGACCCACTTAAAACTTTATCCATTCCGAATAACATCCTTTTAAAACAAAACTTATGAATTACTTTTCGTGTACTTATTTAGTTAAGTCAGAAAGGTAAGTTTGGTAATAGTGAATTAGAATATTGTTATATAAATCTTAGTTAATATACTTGTTTGTAAAGTTCATGAAACAAGATGATTGAGTGGCGAATTATGGGATCATTTATTGTAAGACATTGCCATTTGGTGAATGACAGATAAAAGATTGATTGAGTGATTAAAGAATAATTAATCAGCCAATCTCTTTTATCACTCAATCGATCTTTTAGATTGACCATGACGAGATGATAAAATCTGAAATCATTTAAAATAGTATTTAAACAAATACGTAATAATACGGATGAAATATTGTTATTAACTTATATTGATTGGTTGTATTGGTGATTTTAATTCTGTAAATACATACTAACTTGTAACGGTTGCGAAGCATATTGTGTTCATTTGAATGTTGCGGGCTACCATAGCGCTTTCGTTTCTAACAGAGAACAAAGGCTTTTAAATTCCAATACTAAAATTTTAACTGCCATTAGAAATATATTCAGGACAATAAGATCTTTGTTTTCAGAAATTCTTACAAAGCAGCATCGTAATTAGAAGACTACAATAATTATGACGAAAACAATGACTGAGATACCCATTTCATTGTTCTACCGCTGCTAAAGTAAATCTAGTGAAATAATAAATTATGAATGTGAAGCTAAGTTACGAATCTTAAACTCGAAATAATATTTGTATTATTAATGTCAAAATCTCATCTCAAATTATATTCTATGTAGGTACTGTTAGCATCGGACGGATGCTAACTGTACCAGGATTAATTAATAAAAGACTATTTGCTTTATATAACGTAATTAATATTCTTTAAATTAGTAAAAAAAAAAAAAAAATATACCCTTGGTATATAATATTATTCTCAATTTTTATTGGCATTTATCTTATAATGTTATAATGCCACAAGCAATACAGATCATAATCTCTACACTACACAGGTACCTAATTATAATTTGAGATCCATAAGTGCAAAAGATTATTCGCTTTAAATATATTATTGTTTGCTAGCTGACCCGACTGACGTTTTCCAGTCCAAAAGTTCATACAAATATTCCATAGAAAAATGGACGATCAGTTTTGTCCCGAATTTGAACCTTTTACGGAAAACTTTTCCAATTTTTTTCCATTAAACCAAAAATGAAACGGATGATAATACGAACATTTTGAAATAAAAAAATGCCAAATCGGTCCAGCCGTTCTCAAGTGATGTGCTTACCTAAGAGCAGCATTTCATTTCCATTTATATTTGTTTAGATGGGAATAAATTCTACCCTATTCTTCATTATATTTAATTATCATAACTTTAATACACCTCATCAAAAAAGTCTTGAAACAACCAGCGGTCTCCACCTCTCCCGGATAAGCTTATAAAACGTTGAATATGAAAATTTCCCTACTCTCCAAATAAAAAGCTAAGAGTTTAGCGATTACGTCATAACGGTTGAAAAATGACTTTTGAAATCCGGCCACTTCAACGTCGCCCCACTCAAGATGAATTGTTAAAAATTGATGTCGAGATTAGGAATGATTTTTTATTGTTATGCCTTTAACCCCCCGTGTTTTGTGGCTTCAAGTTCCTAAGTTCGTTCAGTAATTGTGTATTTATTCATGTTATATACGAATATCAGGAGGGGTTCGTGGCTAAATAATACCAGCCGCATGGGGTGATGGAATGTTAAGCTACGCTTGCCGCGGTTGGTTCGTGGATGGGTGACATCAATAACATGAGACCCCTCCAAGTGCACGTTAAACCGTTGGTCCCAGCTGTCATTTATAGATTTGACAATGATCGTCACGGGTAGTCAGAAGCCAAAAATTTTTACAATTAGTCTTACCAAGCGGGAAGTAAAATGTTGGTCAGTAACTGAGTTGTGGAGGTCACATAGGCAATCGCTCCGTGTAAAATACTAGTAACCATTCAGCAGCATCTGGTTAGACTGGAAGCTGAATGAATAGAACAATCAATGAGCCTAGCCTTTTCCTAAGAAAAGGCTAGGCTCATTGATTGTTCTATAAATATAAATGGTTTCGCATGGGTTTAAAGGGGGATTCCCCTTTAAACCCATGCGAAACCATTTATATTTTCAAAAGAGACTTTTCGTTTGTTTTGTATTGTCTCATAAATACAATATTGTATAGATTCATATGCAGGTTATGACTCTTAAAGTCGCATTACAAATTATGATTGAATGGTACATAGAATAGAAAGAATACTCTTTATTATAGGCACTATACGAAACATAGATATATACATACATAATACATATATAGTAGAAATTTTACATAGAGTCACACAATTGGTGGTCTTATCGCTAAAAACGATATTTTCAAGAATTATGTTGCGGGTCCAAACTGTCCAGTTAGGTAGGTCCAACTTTGAGAAAGAGGTCAATCGTCGAATCCGACTCGGCTTTGCAGCGTTCGGGAAGCTATGCAATATCTTCTGGTCCCACATACCGCAGTGTCTCAAGCTGAAGGTCTTTGACCAGTGCAGAAGCGGTTGCTGACAGCGAGCCTTATTAGAAGGCTAAAAGTCACCCAAATGGCAATGGAGAGAGCTATGCTTGGACTTTCCCTGTGGGATCGATCAGAAATGAGGAGATTCGCAGGAAAACCAAGGCAACCGACATAGCCCGAAGAATAGCGAAACTTAAGTGACAGTGGGCAGGGCACATTGCTCGCAGAACAGATGGCCGATGTCGATGAAAGGTTCTGGAGTGGCGACCGCGTACCGGAAGACGTAGCGTTGGAATGCCTCCCACAAGGTGGACCGACGACCTTGTGAAGGCCGCAAGAAACCGTTGGACGCGAGAAGCACAGAACCTGTCGAAGTGGAGGTGCTTGGCCTATGTCCAGCAATGGAATCCTTTGGGTTGAAATGATGATGATGATGATATTATAAGTAAACAGAGTTAGAAAGGTTACACGCGCTCCGCAAGTGTCACGTCAAAATGTATATTTTCCAATGTCATCGTTATCTTAAGATCACTGCACACTGGGCCCACATGGTAGATTACGGCCCACTCCCTCTCGCAGAGAGGAGGCCTGTGTTATAATAATATTATTAATATTATAGGCTGATTATGCCATGACGTTTTGTTTCGATACTTTTACATTCTTAAGATTGAGGTCCTGCTTTTGTATGTAGGTATTATCTTAAACTAGTAATATCGCAGTAATTTTTTAATAAATTCAATTGACCAACATAATATTATTGAGTTTGTAAATCCTTACTTAAGTGTACGAGAATTAGTAAGGAGAAGCCTTCTTGTTAGCAAGAATAGCATGTTTCACTTGATCAAGACGTATGCGGGCTCGATCGGTAAGTATGTCCTCTGGTTTTTGTTGTTTTGTTTATAGTAATTAGGGAAAGCTACTCGATCCGTTGTACTGGCGTTAATAGGTATACTGCGTTTGATAGGTAGTAGATATGGTTTGTTAACACTGCGGTAGCTGCCACGTAGAGTCCACAATTAACCTTCGAATGAAGCCACAAACGTTATTTATAAAAGTAAGTAGTTATGTTTTCCTAGAGAGCATTTTTAACCCCGTAAAGACAACCCCAGGTATCATCATTTCATAAGGAACACGGGTAGGTTGTAGTCAGTAAAAGTCTGACACGCCCCCGCTCTGCACAGGGCGGGAGAAGTTATATGATTATTAAATTTTTATGAGCTGGACACTAGGGCCGTTATGTGGCGGCCACCGTTCTTCTCGGAAACAGTTATGCTCGGTTC
This sequence comes from Gortyna flavago, assembly GCA_963669345.1. Taxonomy (NCBI): domain Eukaryota; kingdom Metazoa; phylum Arthropoda; class Insecta; order Lepidoptera; family Noctuidae; genus Gortyna; species Gortyna flavago. Next base: position 12,839,387 of record OY770131.1, on the reverse strand, counting down.
CTATAAGCAAAAACGAATCGTTTTGCTTACCAATGGTAGTATTTTTGATTGCCAAACTGGGAATATAAATAGATTTGTAAACTAATTTTACCTGTGATAGCTACTTCCAAATGGGAGGGTCTACTATGCAAAGCTATGTGGTCATTGCTTCATTATTAGTAATGATACAAGAGTTTTAATTTTAACCAATAACGGTCCGTAAATTATAGGAATCGGCCATTAGTAAAGCGATCGTCGCGTTCCTTTTGTATGGCGAGTCCGGCTGACAAAGGGCGCTTTCTGGTTTTAGAACAAATGAGTGACAAATAATCGTGACGATCGCGTGTTCGCGCGATGATCGCTTATTTGAGCACACTCAGAAAGGGAACAGATTTGGATCGGGGAATAATTCTAGGGACTAAAGAAAGAAAGAAAATTTATTTGACACAACAAAAAAATCTTAAAATAGTAGGTACTAGGTGCCTCACGGCTGCTCCAGATAAGTCTAGTTCAGTTCAGCATAAATGCCAGATAACTAGTGCCTGACGCTGGTTTTAAACTGGACCCTATGTTACGAGAAAGTTTTACGGATTTAAATTGGATTTTATAGTGTGTGTAAATAAATAAAATCTACATAAATATAAGTGTAGCAAATAATAATAAAATCGATTAGATATTTGTCTAAAAATAATTATAGACAACATAAAATTATAAATGGTTGCACTAGAAACAAAGGACTGTCGTCAAATAATTTCATCAATACCATAATCACTGCTGTACCTCTCTGTTAAAACCACGCGTAGTGTATAATTAGTGTCCCATGCACTCCAATCCTATAGCAGTAATATAGCAGTATCCAAAATACAAGCTAACGTATAATTATTACCCTGACCTAATATATCTTAATGACCGCTCCACTGTTCCAGATTATTAAAGTTACGACGTACCATGTGGTATGTAGGTACTATCGAATTCTCCCAGACATTAGTGTAGCTACAAATCATCGATAGACTGGATACATTTGTCATCTTGTTGCGACGGGATGCATCTTATAATATAATGAATAGATGTGTCCAAATTATGGCATTTATACATCATATAAATTCATGTATCAGAAAGGTGTGGTCATATTTAAGAGTGTGGTACAGACCAACAAACTGAACAACGTTTCCCATGGAACTTGGCATCGTATTCGCGAAAAAATAATCAGCCGTCCCATACATTTGGGTCGAGTATCGGGCTATGAGGTTTTCAATACTGTTGATAATTTTGTCGTGATTACGATGTTGGTCCCATAGAGATGTACGAGTCGATGGTGGTATCGACGGTTTCACGAATTATAAGTTGTTTGTTTTTAAGTCTTACCTATTGAAAAAAATCTTAAGTGCAAGGTGGAATATTTAGAATGACAAAATAGTTTAATTAAATCACTTGTTAACTTTTTACAACTTTGTAAGAAGTAATCACCACAGTCATTCAAAGTCCATTAAAAAGCACTTTTGTATGTCCCAGGAAGAATTAAATATATTTGCCCCTTCCAAAAGGCAGTTTCGCTTAGAGAACTAATTGTGTCAATCATTTACCTTATATATTCACTAATCTTATAGTTAGGCTTACATCATAAGGTGTTCTCAATGTATGTCTTCTCCATTTAACGTTACTCTGTCTCATTTCTATGTCTCGTTTGGATCGATACGTGGCTAATGAGCCACCGAAGTAACTATTTGCCAATTTCCGCACTGTTAACGCAAGCAAATTAAACGAATGAGAGTTTCTGAGAATTATATTAATCCAAACATCAGTCTTTAAATATAAAATGGCTTAATTTATTTGACATATAGAAATCAGAAATCCATTTCAGTCGAAAAACGTCACAAAGTAAAATAAAGTACATTGAGTACTTAATGACCACTAAAACGTGGGCAAGAGAGCTATTAAAAACATTTTTTATGACTCTTGAACAAAATTGCTCCTATTGGAAGTACTTTAACGTGCATCATTGTTATCGTTAAGCAGCCTGCGCAATTTATAACTGGGCTACGAATAGGCTAACGTATATACCTATGGCCTAGGCTGGGTGCGTTTAGTTTCTTCTTAGTTGCAAAGTTCTTTTACAATCAAAAAATCTCATCATCATCATCATTATAACCGACTTTTGAAAACTTTTTCTGATCGAGGGCTCCCGCAAGGATTGCTGCGACTGATTTTGCGCTGCCCGCATTCAGCAGAGTATCAACCACAGATATCTAAATGAGTCAGATTGTAATTGATAGTGTGTGGTAGGTTGATAGGTGCTGCATGATGTACGGTTCCCTTTTACAGACAACCTTTACAGTACCAAAAGGTTTCGTTCTAACAAAGCAGAGAAACCTGCTAATATCCTTAGTCTTATAAATGTATGTTATATAAAGAAACAGTACATTAATCCGTAATAATGTGCTATAAGTGTTTTCTGCGGTGTGTGACTACTTAGCGGCCACTTAGTCCGGTAATCCGGATTAGTTGCCTAAAGACATCGTGCTCAAAGTATTAGATAACCTTACCGGTGTACACGTGGTTATATACTGGGAGAATTTTTCAAGTGGGTGTGGGTGGCCAAATACGAAACTATGAGGAATAGCGAAAAGTACTCAATGGGGTCTCGGTCTCGATTTTGATGAAAACTGAAACTGCATCATTGGATTTTTGAAAAATCAATATTTCTAGACAGAAATCGAACCTGTTGATAATGAAAAACAAAACACACACTGTATTATTACACCATTCGATAGTGTCGCTATAATGGATCGAATTCTGGGAAGTAATAATATACGGCAAACTAAAGAAAAGAGCTGAGTAATGACAAACGGCAAACTAAAGAAAAGAGCTGATTTTTAACAAAATTATTTTTATTTTTCCTATGTTACCTATTAAACGTTAACTGATTAAATTGTTCAAAATGTCATACCATTGTTTTCAATACTTAACTGGATTCGGATTCGACGTTTCAAGGATTGTACTGCATTCAGCATTACAATAGGTATTATTGATTCCATTAGAATATTTTCCTAAGATCGTAGTAAACATTTGAATTTAAACTGTCGCCAAGGATTCAGTACATCATCAGCCTTTTCCCAACTATGTTGGGATCGGCTTCCAGTGTAACTGGATGCAGCTAAATACCAGTATTTTACATGGAGCGACTGCCTATCTGACCTCCACAACCCAGTTACTGGGTAATACGATACCCCTTGGTAAGACTGGTTGTCAGACTTTCGGACTTCTGACTACTCGTAACGACTGTCAAAGATCCACAAAAGACAGCCGCGACCAACGGTTTACGTGTTTCCAATATACCATGCTATGTTTAAATATTTTTTTTTTGTTTTTATTCAACCTACCGTATTAGGCTATAGTGATAGCTTTCATTCTCAAAGATGTCAATGTAGTCGTGGAGCTAGGCTGATCAATTCACTTGTGTGATGTCCAACGGAACAAAGTCTTTCAAGCTGTGAACGTGGAACTAATATTTCATTATAAAGCCGTTATCACACTCCAAAAATAAACGAATACTACATACCCATTATATTATTATTTTTGCGTCTCTTGACATTTTTCAGGGCCCTGGAGGACCTTTGGAAGGCTTACGAGGAGCCGAAGCCAACTCGCAGAGGCCCGTTAGACATTTCTAATGAAATGAAGCACTAATTGATTATTATCCCTGTTCGCACTATTATTATTATTATAGCCATTTTTACAAGTAACAAGATCCTCCTTACAATACGTTATGATTTTGACAGCGGCTGTCAAAGTTACATCTGATAAATCATATCGGAAAATATACACAGTAAATAAATGTGTTGAGGCCAGGGTAATGATGATCGATTGTGGTGTAACTTTGAACGTGATTTGTTGGAAAATAATTGGCGAAATAAATCGCGGTTAATGAGATGGATCGTTAGAACGGACACGTTTGCAGTTTACGATAAAAATTCGAACATCTTTTGTTCTGTGTTTTTATTTACGGTATTTATTATTTTATAAATGTTGAGCTTTGCCGCTACTAAACTTTTTCTTTTCTTTTCTTGTCCCTGTATAGATACAAGGTCTGGTTTACCATTTTGAATTGAAATAAGCTTAGGTTTGTCACACTAGTTATTGCCCGCGGCTTCGCTTGCGTGGAAGTTGTAACACATCCCACGGGAACGTACCTACTACCGGGATTAAAAGTACCCTATGTGTTAATCCAGTTTCGTTCATCCGTTTTTGCGCCTATCCATCCAGACAAACAAAGAAACCGACAAAAATTCTTTGTTACAATTTTATTAATTTATATACTAGCGGCTCGCAATTTTTTTTTCGATATCCCGAAATTTTCTTTCAAAAGTACATACCTTGTCCAGTATACCGAACACAAAAAAAAAAGAATTATCCAATTTGGTGCAGTCATTCGGAAGTTATGCGCGTACCTACAGACATTTCGGCGACTTTGTTTTACACGATGTTAGGATATAAGGATGTATACATATTTGTCCGTTTGTCTTTAGAGGGAAGAAAAGCGCATACATAATTTCTCCATTGAAAGTTAAAATGGAGCATGTAAGTAAGTACTTAACTAACTTCAGAACGCAGTCTACTTTTAAATAGAGTTCCTCTGTACAAAGAGAAAACATTATGAATGTAAAGCAAATTATGCCAGTTCAGCTTTAGATAAGATTGTATTCGTTAAGGAATCTCTTAGACTAAGAAACTTCACGCGTTGCGCTGCTAACATTCTGAAGTAGAAACATAATATCACGCCTACGTTCTCTTATGGGTTAAGTGAGAAGAAAAGTATAGTGAATCCACGTTTTACTGGTTATTTTTAAGTTCCATATAACAGGGGCGAGCCCATTTGCACTGAATCGGCACAAATCCAGGCTGAGGTCTGCAATTGACAAATTACTAATGGATAAACAGACCTGGGGATCAAACCCAGGTCTTCATGCTCAGTTATCGCGCCTAGACTACAATACCAAGGCGGCAGGCGATGCTAACTAATGTATGTTGATATAGGTAGGACCTTACGTAGTTATCAAAACATTAATCATAGAAAAATCGGTATTTCAAACACGTATCTCGATGCTAACGCTGATGCACCTAAAAGGAATAAAAATATGCACCCACCGATTTGCTCCACATAACAGAAATATGAATTTATATTTCACGATTTCTGATATTCTCAATAATTTTAATGTAGAAGGAGAATATTCACCACACAAATCCGTTGGCGCATTCTAAGTAAAGCTGGGTTTAGTAAACATAATTTGTAATTGGATTTCACGGTTCCGTTTTATTTATATGCAAGTGAGATTCATTGAAAGAAAGAAAGAAAGAAAGAAAACACACAACACACACACACACATACAACATTGCACACAACAACATACGACACACACACGACATTGCTTCCATTTATATAAATATGCAATGTAATATAACATGGAGGAGTGTATGAATAAATAGTATGAAGTCTTGCATATTTTATTATTTACTAGCTGTACCCGCGACTTCGTTCAGGTGTAAGTCCGAAAATGACAATGTGTATCTTTACTAATTATTTTTCTAAAATAAATGTAGCCTAAGTTACTCCATAAAACATCAGATATCTACCAGTGAAAGTCCCACCCAAATCCCTCCCCCGTCAAAATCGGTCCAGCCGTTTCGGAGATTAACCGGAACAAACAGACAGACAAAAAGTAAAATTTGTTTTTTTTTTATTAGTAAGTACCTACCGTATATAAACTACATACGGTACTTATAACAAAAAAAAATTGTCTGTCTGTTTTTTTTGCATTTTGTAAAAAACAAAAATGTTATTTCGCCATTACAAACAGACACTCAATTTTCCGGCGCGGGCGCTCACGCGTCCTCCCCTCCCCTCCAAGCGTCCGTCGAGTCACTTGGAATCTTACCACGACAAAGGCACTGCGTTTGTTTTAGACTTGTATTCATGTATTACACCAGATTGTTATTTAGTTCACGTATTTTATTTATTCGCTCCTGGAACCGAGCAGTCGACGTAGAATAGTCAACAAAAATTTTATGCACAAGTAATACTAACCGTACAAAGGCGGACTAAAGCATTGTCTAACAGTCTACCTTAGGGTGAAGCAAAAACAATTGAAATGAAATTTTATTTACTTGCCGGATTATAGGTAGTTACCTACATAATAACAAGGGTAAAATAATTTTATTTTAGTCTCACTATACCTATTCGACTTATCAGTCGTGTTTTTTCTTGTACATGCATAATATTATCATGAAATTATGTCAAAGTCATTAGTCATACACATCATAATCATAATATTTATAGTCTTGCTTCGTTAATATTAATTATTCATCATTACGTAATAAAATATATTAAATTAGTTTATTAGATTATATATGACAGTCAAGACAGTTCATCAATTTATTGCTTAGATTTATAAATAACTAGCTTCCGCCCGCGGCTTCGCCGTGTATGACAACAAATACTATCCTATGTCCTTCCCCGGGATGCAACCTCTCAGCCAAATTTTATCGAAATTCGTTCAGTGGTTTAGGCGTGAAAAGGTAACGTGCAGACAGACAGACATAGTTACTTTCGAGTTTATAATATAGTATGGATTACTTTCGAATTTATAATATTAGTATGGATATGGATGTCAATACTTATAATTTAAATAAGTGTTCGTTAGGACAAAAAATCAGCCTTCTAAACCTTAGAGTTTAGAAGCTAAAATACTTTATGAGAATCATAATTTGATTTCTTGACTTATTTAATATAGTTATACATCATGTCTGTTTAAAATTTAAATAATCATAACACTAATAGCATAACATGGTGTACCAGTTTCTGTTATATAACTTTAATCTGCTTCGAGGTACTACCAGAGGTTTTTGTACTATTTTCCTTATAGATTGGGCCTTATCATCCTACTCAAACAGTGATAGGTGGTTTACAACGAATTTACACATTTTTCAAAAACTTATAGGGATGGAAGTCTGTTGTTGTATTTATCAATGAATCGGTCGGCACGAATCAGTCCTCTTGAGACTATAAATAAAATTGACCTTATGAATTTTTTCTGGGCTATGAAAGCTCTCTGGGCGTCTGTAGAGTTTCCCCATATTACTGATTATTCCATACCTCAATACTGAACATACATAACTATGGCAAACCATTAATGCTGTTTCTTTATTAGTTTTTATTTTACGAAGTGCGTAAACGATTTTGTGTTTTTTTTTCTAGATCAACACAAGATCTACATGAGATTTCCAGTTACAATAATTATCAATATTTATCCCTAGAAATATTTCTAAACATATTATAGGTGATTTGATAGTGCCTTTGAACAATTGGTTTTCGAAGAAATCATTTTTCCAGTAAATAATAATAATGATTAGTACTCTGTTTTATGGACTGTCTAAATAGTATAATGCTTAAAATAGTGGCATACCAAAAAATCAATCTGCCTAGCACTTTCCCAACTACTCATGTCGGGTTCGGGTTCCAGTCTAAACGGATGCAACTGGCTACTTTACATGGAGCGACTGCCTTTCTGACCTCCACAACCCAGTTACTGGGTAACACCCCTTGGCAAGATTGGTTGTCAGACTTTCGGGATTCTGACTTCTCGTATCGACTGTCAAAGATCTACGTATGACAGCCGGGACCTACAGCTTAACTTGTTTTCCGAGGCATGGACTAATCTCGGTATGTTATGAGCGGTCACCCATCCACGTACCAACATTGGCCAGCGATGCTTATCCCTGAATATCGACCCACGCTGGTTTTATTATTTACCCACGAGTACGAAAGGTACCTTATACATAGCTTTTTATATAAATCCAATAACTATTGTAAAAGTATACAAACACAGCCTCACTATAAAATGTATTCGCTTACACAATACGTTATGAAACAGTGTTGAAGCGTCACGTTATCCGATTTCCGAAGACCGAGGAAAAGCAAGTGAAATATAAAACAAAATACAATATCTTGCACAATATAGCTCTTAATGTAAGTAAAACGCTGTCCTATAAAGAATAGAACGTTCCAGAAGAAGATATTCTTGGAAATATCCTTTTGAAACAGTAGTCACAAGAATCTCGAACAATTTTCTGGTATTACAGAGGAAATGCAATTACTGCTGTTGTATAACAAGACGTGGTTCTTTATATTCTAAGTATCGCTTTAAGAATGTCGCATTCAGTGCGAAGGAATAAGGAGGGTTTTATTGGCACTTGGAAAGTGCAAAGTGTTGTAGTACATTGCATTTACGATTATGACTTATGTTTACGAGTGTTGGAACTTAAACCTTTAAAAATTATAAAATTTGCGTACCTACTGAAGGAGTTTGGAGAGGCGTATTATTTTTATCGTAAAAAAAAAACATGTTTCAAGTCCTATATAATAGGGGGCGGCCTACTTGCCATCAACCGGGCACAAATCCAGACTCCGGGCTGCTACTGAAGGATTTCTGATGGAAAAACGCAATAACTGATCTACCCGACCTGGGGATCGAACCCAGGACCTCAGCCATCAAGGCAGTAGTGTTTGTAGCATGTTGTAATTTCAGTGTAATTAACATGGATCTTTATCTATCTTTGACATTAATGGCCAAAAGATATCTCTACAATCACCAAGCTTAGTTATCAGTTGTGACCTTCATCCAGTCAGTTTGACGTTATACACCGCATTCTAATTAAAATGAGCTAATCATAGCAATCATGCGTATTAAGGGTTTGAGTCTGAAATTAAAATATTAACAAAACATGAACAATCCATACTAATATTATAAATTCGAAAGTAACTCTGTCTGTCTGTCTGTCTGTCTGTATGTTACCATTTCACGCCTAAACCACTGAACGGATAAAATTTGGCAGAGAGATAGTTTGTATCCCGGGAAAGGACATAGGCTACTTTTTGTCTCAATAATATCCCTAAAGGGGGGGATATAGGGGATGAATGTTTGTATGGGAAACCTGTTATTTCTTAAGTTAGGGATATGAAAATTTAAATTTATGCTTTTGGTAACAAATAATGAACTACGTACCTATTTCGTCGTTTTTCTAAAATGATCCCTCAAGAGGGTAAAATAGGGGATGTTTATAGAATTCACATGTCACACAATTTTGTGTAAAAATTTAAAGAAATTTTTAAGGGATTGGAAAATAGTCATAGTCGGTATCTGGAGGTGACATTTAGTCTTCATTTCATTAAAATCGGTCCACTCGGTCAAAAGATATCACTACTTGCAACGGCCTGGAACGGAGAGCTTAGGTTTACCAGTGTGCTTGATAGATGGCGTTGTGCAAATGACACGATTCGCAGGTGAGGATAGTGACCCTTATTCGTGCAACGTATAGGAGTCGTGTTAGTTTGGTCGTTCGTTTCTAAAAAAAATCTTTGTTAGTTCGTAGATAATGAAATAATCATATTGAATTTAATGGTTTCTTCTCTTCGCTTCGTTGTGGGTTGTGTACAAATGGACACAACCCACAACGAAGAAAATCTCGATTTTCTCAAAAAAAAAAACTATCTAACTGCTCGAAGTTCTGTTCTGGTTCGATCGGATTTTTGAAGTGGATACTTCTTTAGGCGCGTTGGGCATTTTTTGAGATGGGAAAAAAACCATAAAAAAAAAAACAAAAGTCATTTATTCAAACTAGGCTGAGAATCAGCACTTTTCGAACGTCAAAATTACATAAGACAGTCCCCCCGCCTTTCATTGAACTCTCGACACTGTTACCGAAACCGCGCTACATTCGGATGTGTTCGGCTGTCCTCGGGATGTACTCGGTTTAATGTATATCGAGTGGTGGCAAAGTATTCTGTTTGTGTTTTGTTTTCACTTCTGTCGGCACTCCCGGAGTGCCACTGTTTTTTTTTTGGTTCGTGGTGGTACGAGGCACAACGAGGTCGGGAGTAAGAGATTTCGCTTCTCGGTCGAGTGTTTTCTAAATCTCTACTCTATCTAACTTCCGTTGATCGCAGTTGACGAGAGTGTCAATACTACATTCACGATCTCAAAAGTTGTTAGTTGTCTCCGTTGACTCTATTATTTTAGAAGTTAGTAATTCTTATTTATATGTTGTTTTATAGTTTAAGTTCATAAAGTTTGTTTGATATGCCTCGCAAGCGTAAATCGGATTAGCTCTAGCAGAGCTCGAGCCGTGAAAGTTACTAGAACGCAAGAATCTGAAGAGCAGTCTCAGGCCCGTTTGACTTTAGAGTAGACTCAAGCTCGACAGATTGTAGATACTGAGCGCCACGCATCTCTTAGGGCTCCCGAGAGCTTAGAGCAGACTCAAGGTCGCTAGATTTTAGAAGCGGAGCGCCACGCATCTCTTAGGGATGCCGAGAGCTTAGAGAAGACTCAAGGTCGGCAGATTTTAGATGCGGAGCGCCACGCATCTCTTAGGGATGCCAAGACCTTGGAGCAGACTCAAGCTCGGCAGATTTTAGATGCGGAGCGCCACGCATCTCTTAGGGCTGCCGAGAGCTTAGAGCAGACTCAAGGTCGCTAGATTTTAGAAGCGGAGCGCCACGCATCTCTTAGGGATGCCGAAACCTTGGAGCAGACTCAAGCTCGGTAGATTTAGATGCGGAGCGCCACGCGTCTCTCAGGGAGGCTGAAACCGAAGAGCAGACTCAGGTCCGCCGGACTTTAGGATGCAGGGCGTCTGTTTTTCCCATGGGAAATAAATTGTGTGTGGCGTGCTCACGAGTATCCAGCCCACAAAATCTTCATGTTCTAGCAAAGGATGGCAATACCAAAAATGTTTTAACATACATATTCCAGTTTTATTAAAATTACTTTGCATACTGTTATAGTACATGGGATACTTTTATCTCGATAGTACGTTCCCGTGGGACAATTTCCGAATTCCGCGCGGGCGAAGCCGCGGGCAAAAGCTAGTATGAGTCATAAATGAAACATTAGTCTAAACAATAGTAATATGAGTACAAGAAAATGTTAGAACTCAAACTCAAGCGTAAAGCATTTATTTCTATTACAGGCACTTTTGAATTGTCAAGGGGTCGGTCAGTCAGAAAGATGAAGCTAGCTGCCCATTCCAAAGCGTAGTAGGTACCCATGGAAAAGAACGGGCAAGTAACTCCACGAACACTCTTTTGAATCATAAAATTGTTGCAACATATTTTTTAAATCATTCATGTTGAAATTAAACATGTGAGAACGATGTGGAAATACCTAGGGTGCACGTTAAAAGTGTCCGTAATAAAAAAGATATAAAAAAACGATTCAGTAATTAATTTTATTATAACAATAATTATGAGTCAGAGATAAACGTTACTTAGCAATTGCTTTTACTTAGATAATTATGTTCCCCCTATCTTGCACTTGTAGTTTGACAGTTGTGCGACACTGACAGGAAAAAAAACGCTTAGCCAAAATACGTTCTAATTAACGTTAATAGATCTCGGCCAACTAATTCGCAAGTTCTACTAGATTACTCAAAAGGTGAATCTAAATATAGGTAGCTTAAACCAGCTGAATCATTCATTTGTATCTGAGGCGAGATATTTCAATGGCTGTGCTTTCAATGGATCTTGCAAAACCATTTTCAGCAACCGTCTAAAACTAGAATATAATTGGGTGTATAATGGATAGACCACAATTGGTATGAATTTGGCATAGAAAATCTGACGGCTAATTCCTATAATTAAAAACGTTCAGAATCTAGTCGCAATTTCATCTTAGCGACAATCAATGTCAAAAATTTAGAGAAGATACAGGTATTTTATACAGATTGAGCCTGAGATCAGACTGTGACCGTTCTTATAATTACGAGAATCTCTGAGAATGAAGATTTTGATACATGGTTTACAAATGGCTCGAGACTTCATCGCCCGATGAGATAAAAACATAGAGCTTTGGTTCAGTCCAAAATCCTTCGGGTAATGCCAAAAAATTTAAAATAACACAATACTTGATTTGAATTCTTGATGTCTGAAATGAAAATAATATACGGGTCAATCTATATACAAAGTATAAACAAAATCACTTTTCGTGTCTGACCTTTAACCCTTCGTATCCACGCGAACGTAACGTGGATTTACGCGAGCGACAATGGCTTTTTAACTGTTTCTGTAATTACGGCATTCAACCGGTTAATTTTAAACTACTTCCACATTACGTCATCATTTATAAATCTCGATGTTTCAACATGTTGCCACATCCGTAGATTGGACCCGTGGGAAGCATGATGTGCGGGTCACTAGAAAAGTAAAAAAAAAAGTACAAAAATAAATATAAACTTTTTTCTACAGCTATCGCATCTAGCAGCTTCCTAATAATTTTAATATCCTTTCTGTTGTTTTATCTTTTCTGTCTGTTAAGTTTTTCTTCACCTTCGTTTTCACCATGCCCTTTGACTAAAATAAATCACAAACAACAACATTATCACAAAGTTATCGACGAGTTTCCCTGCACTTTGCCAGTGGCTGACATTAATGCATTAATAATTACTAACAGGAGCCCCTCTTTGTCCCGGTCCATTAGAGAGACGTCATTCTGCCGTTACGCTGAGATGAATGACCCGCCGCTCAAAGTGTAATGCGCTGATAATTTTTAGACCCTCGGCCCTAAGTGCTGGTCATATCTGTCGGTATTGTACTTTTAGTCCGCTTCAGTTTTAGGAAAAAATTTAAACAATAGCTCAAAAATATTAAGTTTTTTTTATTATTGTTTCTCTCTTGGTAAATAATTGGTTATTTTTCTCACTAGTCTTAGTATTCACACATCCACTCATCAGTATTAATTGGGTGTTATACAAATGTAGTTGATCTTCTAAGCAAGGCCTGTCTGCTAAATAATCTTAAACTCGAAAGCACAAACAGATAATCTGATTTCTTTTTATTTAGCCCATTGCTGAGCAAAGGCCTCCCCCAAATTCTTCCAGGCATCGTTGTCTAAAGCCACTTCGATCCCACCCTTGCGGTAACGGGTAATATTTTACGCAATTATTATGAAATAATTGTGTAAAATATAAAAAAAAACATCTATCTATACAATTATCAATCCCTCATTGCAACAAAAAACAATTCAATAATTGATTGGCTGCAATGGATATGAATTCCACCATAGGATACACTAACAACGTACAAAGGGGATTCCCGTGTAAGTGTCAAAACTAGTTAGAAGTAACCACAAACGTTTGCTTTCACAAAACCACATCGAAACGATTCTCTAGCTAACACAGCGGCTTTACTTACCAAACCCTAACCAAGCCTCGTTTACACATACCCATGAGCATAAATACCTTAGCACAAGATATTTTTTATTTGTTCATATATATTTTATGGTATTATGGACATAGTATTATCGAAACCATACTGTTACAGTGGTTCTTTTCTCAAAATTAAAATTTTTATTTCACGAGACAAACGCTTTTGAGTGTTTACAAGCATAAAAACCTTACAGAACTTTTGTAGTAAACTACATATATCGTTTACTACAAAAACATGAGGTAGCCGACAGCCAAAATTAATGGCACATCCATACTTCCATACTAATATTATTAATGCGAAAGTGTGTTTGTCTGTCTGTCTGTTACCTCTTCAAGCTTAAACTGCTGAACCGATTTAGATGAAAGGTACCTACAGGGATAGTTTGAGTGCCGGGAAAGGACATAGGATACTTTTTATCCCGATATTCCTAGGGGATCGACACTTACGCGGGTGAATTTATAAGGTAATAGTGGATTAAATCTATAGGTACCGGACATGACTTTATAACTTTTGGTCATTCAATACCTATAACTTCTCATTAGTCATTACTTACTTACCAGTTACCATTATTGCTTACCCACACAGTTCGAGTCACTAGATTGAAAACCACTAATTAGTCGATATTCAACTCGGCGACGTGTAAACGAGGCTTCACTGGTCTTCAGTTCACATTGTTTTTGTTGATGTCGGATGTGTAAGTACGACAGGACGGCGTGTTGATAGGAAGCTGACGTCAGTTCAGCACGCGTATGTCTCGCTTGACACACCTATGTAATGTGCTAAGCAGTTAAACAGGACAGCATGTGGGCCACTTCCTCTGCTCAATTTACTGGTGTTTGAGTGATTTATTTCAGCATATATGCTTAAGGCTTTTTTTTCAGTTTTAGTTTCAGCTTTTTCATTATTTTCTTCTCAGTCTTAATAACTTAACTCAGAGTTTACAAATTATGCAGTTAGGGTGCTAATCAACGCCGTGTGAATGGGGTCTGAGGTGTTAGTAATAAAGACAACAACATACTTCGCCGTTTCCAATCTAACTTCCAAGGTATTAATATGTCCGCGTTCAATTTATCTTATCTGATTTCGCAGCATTTTCTATTTCTAGATGAAAGTTTATTCCACTTATTGCCATTTATCCTCGGCGAGCTAAATGAGCCTAAAGCTTTCCTGTCACAGACAATTTATGTGTACGCTATCGGGAACGAGTACGCCCGCGTTTCGTTTCGCATTTCAAGGACAGTGCAAGATTCATTCGCTATCTATATGTGTACAGAGCTGTGTGTGTTTCGTGTTTCTATATTCAGTTAATATTATTTCAAACTCGAGAATTTAATATCTCCGAGTAAACACAATTTCAAGCACTCATAAATTCATAATACATTTATCAGCTATTAGGGAGAGTATAATAAAAGCGCATGACTGGCACTCCATTTTTGAGTAATGTACAAAGGATAAGTGGTTAAAATGAAAATGAGATATAAAGCGAAACGTAAAAAAATATCTTAGATTTTAGCGAGGTCTTAAGCCGATTTCCTTCATTGTCTTATTTTAAATAAAGCTTTAAAAATGATTAAGAATACAAGAAAGGAAAGAAAACCCGCTCTCATCGTTCAAGATTTGTAAATATGCAAAGTGTTCGGGCGAAACTAATTTGTTTTTCTCGGGATGAAATTAAAAAGTATGACAAGAGATACAAATTGCTTCGCCCTCAATTTGTTCGTGTCCCGACTTAAGCATTTTGTTTGTTTTTATAAAAGCTCATTTATTAGTGAAACCGCAGTGCTATGCTTTATAAATTTCCCTTTTTGTGATTTCGGGTGAAACAAACAGCAACAAACCTAATTCCGCTATTGAAAACGAAGTGGGAAATTAGATTCTGTTAGTAGATAAGTCATGTCGTGTTGTTCATGTTTATCTGAATAATGTATAATTGAGTACTAGGAAGTTTAACCCCTTGTTTGAGTTAGTTTGTTTTCGTGTATGTTAGTTATAGTTCCCGTTCTTGGCCTTCGACCTGGCCTAGTAACATTAGGCTGACATTCAGCGCGGAGTTGCCATAAACAATTTAAAATGAAACCGCTTTGTGCTCGAGTTAACGTTGTGTGCTTACAATGAAATGCATCTATTGGTAGGTCGGGGGATTCGTGTGGGTAAAACATTGATGTTATCTATTTGTAACGTTGTAAAGTTTCTCTTGTAACTTTAGGAAGTTATTTACCTATGAATGCACCTAAGAAAAATATACACCCAGTCTCATCATGCAAACTAAGATACATTCATTATTATTTTAGTAGGTGCCTATCACGTTAAAATACTACTGTGGGCCTAACACGAACGCGCGAATTGAACTTAACGTAAATTCGAACTATTTCTTCATCGAAAATACAACTAGCTTAAAGTATTTTGGTTAAAATTTATACAACAATAAGTATCAGCCATAGATATGAATAAAGACTTTTAACTACTTAAATCAATATTAAGTGCGAAACCAGCATTTCCAATTCGTTAAAATTTACGTGCTAGGCCCATTGGCGTCGTTCCAAACTTTTCTTATTTAGTTTTATGCAAGAATAATTGGAAGAAAAAAAATGAACAAACCTTATATTAATTTAAAACTAAAACCATCGACAAACGGCCCGTGGCGAGTCGTTAACAGACACATCTGCACTGTTTTTCACTAAAAGTAAGTTAGTAAATATAAGCTGGCGACACTGTTAGATATTTATTCGTCCCCTAACACCCTGTACTACCATAAATCTGTGCCGTCGTGAATATAGTTTGCATTATTATGCAAAGTCAAGTGAGACTGTGGTGTGTGAATAAGAAAACGCTGTGACAGATGCTTTTAAGAACAAACCTTGCTTTTTTGTTTGTTACTTATTGATTGGATATTGATAGATTATCGTTGCTGTGTCTTTTCCGGCAATAAAACTACTTACCTTTCAACCGCGCTTGGATGAAACAACACACGTTTGAAACTATGATCAGCGGAGTAATTGCAAAATACGCTATCAGTAGCAACGGCTTTAATTTTGACAGTTCAACAACATTCATTGCGTTATTTACGTTGTTGAGCAGACAGGTTTTTAGAACACAAGAAGCAATGGATTAGAAATATCCTTCAAAATGACTCAGATTGAGGTTAAGTGTGTTACGCGATTAGGATGTAGATCATGAGTAATTTGTCTGCCAAGCATGGTGATTTCCCTTTTGTGACGGTCGTGTATACAAATTTATTTGTTTTTGAACTGAACTGAGATTATGGATATGGCAGGATCAGAGTATACTACTAACTTAGAAGGAAGTAGAAAAATATATCCCATATTATATTCAATGCGAGATTGTCACAGATGGCCTTACTAATAAACGTAATAATATATATCAGATGAATAGTTAGTTACACACCGATTTCTCTCTTTCAGTCGCCTGTAATTTGATTTTCGAAAGAGGAAGACAAAGCGTTGTGTACCTAACTATACAGACGCTATACAACGTTTATTAGTAAGGGGATATGGCTAATAACATATGCCTATTACGTAACGTAATAGATACATTGACAATTAGTGATGTTACGAGTCATCAATCCTATTCCAAAGTATCGACAATTCTCTCTCGGGATTAACACATGCAATGATCGCACGGACGGATCATTGTCAAAACCAATGATTTGCAGCCACAAAGTCACGAGGTCGATTCAATTGTTTCCTAGAACCTCAGACCAAATAAAAAACCAAGACAGAGGGCAATCAACAGTAAAGTGAAGCCGGTTTCGTAAATATGTGTGCACTTAGTGAGACGTAGTTTGATTGTAAATAGTTGTAAATGTGTGCGTGGGGGCGTGTATGCACAGAGCGGAGACGTAATTTTGGCATGCCTCACTGCATCATTGAATAACTATAGTTGTTGCGTTTTAGCATGACAATAGCGGTCATTACCCTTTCCCATATATCGCTCCGTAGGAACCCAAACAATAAACATGTCTGACTTTTCGTTATTGAAACATATTTAAGACCACGACAGACATTGATTCAGGGACTTTATTTCAGATTTTGAAATAAAAAATGCTAAAAAATTTATGACCGCTATTGCAATGCTAAAACGCGAAAACTATAGTACATTTTAACGTTCTTGGTGCAGAACAAAGTTAGTCTGTGGACGAATATTTCAACTTGGTACATCGTCATTAGTTACCGGGCACAAATTTTGCAGACTTCTTCTGAATAGGTCGTTTCAACAGTGAAAAGTAGATGGCAGCGGTTTTAATAAAGCTTCGAAGATTTGTGTAAAGGGCACTAAAGCTATATTTCAGTTTTATTTTTAATATAACCGAATGAATGATTGTATTTGCAAAAATGTATTATAAAATGTTGAATAAGACACATTTCAACTTTTTGGCATACTAAGGCACGTATTTTTTAATATGATACGGAATTTTTATTATTCAGTTTTTGCCTTTCAGTGATCTATACCTAGTCATTTGATGATTGTTTGTGTTTTGTTGTTTTTTTTTGTTTTTTTTTAAGGGGTACATGTAACAAATAAAATACCCCCACTACAATGCTACAACGGCCCATAGAGATATGTGTCTATGGGCCATTGGAGCCTGAAATAAATGGTTTATTATTATTATTATTTACTGCAGCTCTTATGCTACTCTTTACGCCATTCCTATGTCTGTCTCAGACATGTTAATGAAGAAAGCATGCTCAGCTTTTGCGGTCACTGTCTAGAAGTGGTCAGAGGGATAATTCAAGTAATTTTAAGAACGTTCACAGTCTGATCTTAGTCTCAATCTGTCAAAAATACCTCTGATTTCCCAACATTTTGAAAAGTTTTCGACATTTGTTTGTCGCCGAGATGAGACTGCGACTAGAATTTGAACGTTTTAAATTACTTACAGGAATTGGCCTTCTGATCATAGAAGTCCAAAAAGCTCCTTGACCATACCAATTTTTGTTAGAAGAGGCTAAAGAGATGACAAGGGGAAAATATTGAAACATATTTTCCTGAAGGCGGCGTCGGTAATAATAATAATTAATTACAATTTTATGCGAGTAGTGGTGGCCCAGTGCGCAGTGGTGTCAACCCCGACTTTCGAGTTGTTGGTCGTGAGTTTGGACCTAAAATTCGAGGACATGTGACATCCAACAACCCGCACTGGAACCGCGTGGTAGATTACAGCCCACTCCCTCCACTTACAGAGAGGAGGCCTGTGTCCCAGCAGTGGGAACATTATAGGCAGGTTATGCATACTATTGTTATTGTATCCTTCAAAGTTCATGCTATTTGAATCCAAACAACGATACCTTGAAAATAACAACATTATTTTTATATCAAAAGCAATAGTTCCATCAGTCCTTGACTAAAGTAATTAACCTATTCGAATG
The DNA here is from genome assembly GCA_963669345.1 of Gortyna flavago. NCBI lineage: Eukaryota > Metazoa > Arthropoda > Insecta > Lepidoptera > Noctuidae > Gortyna > Gortyna flavago. Next base: position 12,820,763 of record OY770131.1, on the reverse strand, counting down.
TTACACCTAGATTAAACGAATACACGAGGTTATAATTTAACGTTTTGTTACATTGTACGCAATATAATGTTAAGGGAACCTAGTGGTTATTAAGGAAAACACGCGATTGAACGATTAGCCACTTATTAAATGCATGCTTAAGTTTAATCGATCGATCGACGATCAATGAAATATGATTAATGTTATTTTGTCACGTGATAAATTTTAATAAAAAATGTTGTATTAAATTAAGTATGTAAGTAGTAATATTTGGTACAATAAACGGTAATTTGTCATGGTATAAAATTGTTTGTCGGAATTATTTTATTACTTACTTGTTTTTGTTTATTTCGAGTAATGACCGGTTTCTGAGGTCTTAAGAAACAATATGTCATTCATAAGGTACCTATACAGGCCGCATTTCGGCTGTACTAATTAAAATTAACATCGAATAGTAAAATAAACATTATTAGCTTCTACACAAACTTCATAAACGTATGAAACGCTTGCTCATAATTCGCTTTGCGTAGCAAAGAAAAGTCAAAATGCGGCCTGTGAATCTAGCCCTTAATGTCGACTCCGTTTAAGACTCCTTAGAAACCGTTTTATGACTAATAAAATAATTGTAGTTCTAGCAATTCAACAAATAAATAATTATTTAAACCACCTTATTAGTACAAAAAAGCTTTTGACTGTTAATTGCTATAAGACAAAACATGCTAAAACGCTAAACCTAATTCAAAAACTATATTTGATTCTAGAATTAGTTGTTGCTACCGTTAGCAGATTTGTCAACTTAACAGCACACATCCCGGTTTATTTATGTCTCGTAAAAGCCTGATTGATTACGTTGAAGCGCAGATTTGTACGCAAAATGGATAATAATACATCACCCAAATGCAATTCCGAAAGGGGATTCCCATCACGTGTATGGGAAACAAACCATAACGGACAATATTTCATAAGAAAGAGGTATTAAAACAAATAAGTAAGTATTCCATAGACATCTACTGTTTTATCTAATGAAGGATTTTTTATCGTTTTTCTAAACTTCTATTCTATTTATCTCTATGGCAATGTCGACAATTCTGCCAAAGTCAGAATCTGATGTGATATAAATGAGAAAACGTGTAAAGGAGGAAAAAATATATTAAAAACCTAAATCTAATTTATTAGCCTGTGATGTCCCACTGCAAGGCAAAGGCCTACCTACTTTCTTTCCACTTCTCTCTGTTCAGAGCTGCTAAGGACCAGTTCTTGTTGAAGGAGTCCAGCTCACCCCTCTCGGTCTGGGCCTCCGCGATGTCGCTTGCCATTAAGAGGGACCCGGGAAGGGGGAGTGATTAATAAATAATTTAATTTAATGTTAAGCTAGTTGACAAGTGACACTGAAACAAACAAATAAAAAATATTATTAAATATGTACATAAATGATTACAAACCACACATAAATCATTATAATTTGATGTCATTGACGCGGATAAAAAACATCAAAGCCTCAAAGAACTGGATGTAAACTTAAACATTATTAATTTATTTTCATATAATCTTGTCATTCAAACGATTTTTTAAGAAAATTCAATTTGCCCACATTACTTTTCAAAATTCTATCTAATACGTCTGATATTAATTTTGAAAAGAATCTATTTCAATAACATTTTAAAAGAAGATTGACGTCTATTGAATGTTTAAAAATAAAGATTACTCCAAGAGCTTTCAATTTAATATTTTATTTTTAAAACTGCTAAATGTTTTAACATACCTATCTGCGATGATTTCGGGGCAACCCTACTTGCGTGGGAAGACTGAAACTGAAAGCGAAATTCAAATAAAGATTATTTACATTACAGTGGGAATGAGATTCTGCCATTTCCTTTGATACACTGTAACAAGGAAAATTTCAAACGTGAAATTTTGACGTTGTGTTCGTTTGAATCGGTATAAAAAAATGTGTTTAGTCTCTTAAGCGTAAGCAAAAAACAAACTTTTTGCTTCGTAGAATAGGAAGAGTAAGAACAATAAAAATAAATTGAAGTTGGATAGAATTTTCGCTTCGCGAGTTTTAGTATCCGATTTGGCGTAACGAGTTTTTACCGCCTTTACAACTTCGCAAGTTTTCGCAGCAAAGTTCACTACCTCCAGTTTTTGTACAGACTCGGACGATTGCAAGCCTGTCGAAGTTAGTTGTGTACATGAAACTTACTATTTCAACTATTTTGTTAGGTGTTCTTTGATGAAATCTTCGACAATTTCTCTTAGGCTCTTAATAATTGAGTCGTTAGACATCCATTGCTTGTTGTTAAGATAACAATTGTTTTGGGATAATAGTACCTAGAGGAAAACAAACGAAGAAACATTGCTAGAGCTTTGTTGGTCTTGTATCGTCTCAAACAAAGCTCTCTGACATTTAGACATTGACTTTCTTTGTGTGTATTTTATCTAAATTGTTTTTCAAAACATTAAGTTACATTGTTTCGTATTACATTACGTTTTGGGAGGTACTTTTGTTTCTGACAAGCTATTTTATTTACGTTGAGCGACACCATGTGTAACGATTAGGTACAGTATTTAAATTGTAAGTAGTTAGTTGGAGCCTTAGGTGCTTATTACCTAGCATAACCGGCCTGTTTTGTTCCCACTGACCACACACACAGACCAGAGGGGCAATTCTCGTAATTATAAGAACGTTCACAGTCTGATCTCAGTCTCAATCTTTCAAAAATACCTCTCTAATTTCCCTACATTTTTGACAAGTTTTTTACATTGATTGTCGCTGAGATGAGATTGCGACTAGATTTTGAACGTTTTTAATTACGGATTTTTTTGTGATTTCTCAGTAGCAGCCCATAGTCTTGATTTGTGTCCTAATAGCAATAGTCTCGCCCCCTGTTACATGGGACTTAAACATAACTGGTGAAATATGGGTGTAATAGCCGAAAAATTATTAATTAATACAATTGGAGTACATCTTCACTGCTAGGAGACGCATGCTTACACCAAAGTAGAAGGCAGCGTAATACTACTAATAGTTACTTACATTATATTTAAATATGGTCAAATACCATGTAAATGAATGTCAAGGAACTATTTTGAAAAAGCTATAATGTTTGTCGAATATCTAGCAACGTCACATATACATTATACATACGGCCTCTAATGTTTTATTCCCTCTAATCTACAAGAGTGGCTTCTAAATATTCACTTTGGAATGGTAAATACCTAAATCACTGAACCGAAAATATATATGTGCAAGTCGCGCTAACCAAAATTGGACGAGTATACGACAATGAGATTAATGTGCAAATAAACACGGTTGGAGTATTTTATGTTAGCGATGAACAGGTTATATTGACACAATATTTCATTGCTTATATTGTGTATATATATTACTTCTCCTTTCCTAATTTCAAACAAGTGACGATCATTTTTACCCGACTTCAAAAAAAGGAGGAGGTTATCAATTCGTCACGCATTGTTTTTTGATGTATCAATTTTATTGTTAAAGAGCTCATTATATTATTGGTCTTATATTAATTACTCTGGTCTTTATTTTACATCGTTCTCACATAATTATAAATTCAATATTAATGATATATAATAATAGTGTCTATGGAGTTTCTTGCCCGCTCTTCTCCATAGGTACCTACGCTTTGGAATGGGCAACTATAGCTTCATATTTTCTGACTGACCGACTTCTTGACAATTCAAAAGTACCTGTAAATGGTTTAATTGGAATAAATGGTTTGAGTTTCATTGAAATGTCCTTCAATCGTTTTATCAAAATACTTTATGTATGTTATGACTTCCACGCGGGCCTAGCTATTGGCCGTGGCTTCGCCCGCTTGGATGTCGGAAAATATCCCACGAGAATGTACTACCGGTAGGTAGTAGGTAGGTACAAAGTATCCTATGTTATCCAGGTTATACACTATCTGTGTGCTATATTTCATCCAAATCCGTTCAGCCGTTTTTGCGTAATTAAGTAACAAACAGCCATTTGTATAAACTTTGACATTGATATCTAATATTAGTAGGATAATTTAAGTATATCAAATAACCTAAACTAATTACGAAATAAATATAATCCCTGACTGCTTCCTATTTAATTAGCAAAACAACTATTAAATAAAATCAGCGAGCCGTAGATTCGTGTTCAAAATCATCATTAAGCAACATCTAACGGTAAATGGTTGCACATAATGTAAATTAGCATTACCGATATGTTTGTTGGGCATTGCCCAATCGTAGGTACGCCTATGTTCGGGCAATTCCATCTCGGCTACAGTAGCACGAGCACCACCACAAACTCCGGTAATTGGAAGCACTGCGCCCGGATATTGCTTTTTGATGTTATGAAACAACAAATTTTCTGCAGAAAATTTGATATTTTATATGCTAGTAGGACTGGTATAATTGACATTTTCGTAGTGTAGAGATATCTCAATGGGATAGGAGTCCATTTAATATAACTGATTATGGGAAATATTTGTCAAAAATTAATTGTCTGATTGTTGAATTGTCACTTTTCACCTGTCACTTGTCGGTTTTATTTATTAATAGTGATTTAAAAAAAAAACCTTAAAAATATTGCATAGGTTCTACGAAAACATAACAATCACAGACTTTTCATCATAAAGTAGTAATTATCCTTTGTAAGTAAAAACTCATGCTTATTTGGTACTTAAGTAGCATTACCGGCGATAAGGCCGCCCATTGTTTATTTTGTAGTGTTCAAGTTGTTTTTTGTTATGTATTTTTGTGATGTACAATAAAGTAGGTAGGTACTCGTATATATAAATAAATAGTGGTTGTTTAAAGCGTGCCTACCAACATAAAGCATGTCTATGTGAAATATCTTGTTAAACTCATTGAAGTGAGTCAGAGTGAAGTCATCAATCTGTTAAAGACTATTTTGAAGACAAGATATTATCGTTTATTAGGTGCATTTTATTGAGTTCATGAAAATTCAAAATCATTTTACGGTCTGTTCAACTTAAATTCTTACCCAATCACTCGCTAAAGGGAATTGGTAACATTAATCTGTATTTATAAGGTTTCATGTTTATATTTCGCTACTTTCACGAACCATTATTGTTTAGTGATTAAAAATTCATCGAAGAAAATTGAGGTTACAAAATTAACCACAAATGTCAAATGAAAAATATCTTTAAGGTGATTGAATCAAATCAAGGAACTCAATTTATATGTGGCACTACTAATTACCATCCACAGGAACTACGTATACGTTATGATTATACGTTTTCTGATCCATTTGTTTACGTTTTCATCAGTTATTTTTAGAACATACTATACATGCCCTTTGTGCAAAATATGTGTCATATTTGACACACGCGGTACACGGCCCCGTCCTCGTCCTATTTAAGCTTGCATGCAGGCTACAAAGTCTAGGCCACCCAGCTGGGACACTTGTGTCGCAATTTGTTGCAATATTGTCAATGCTAGATTAAGTTCGGTATGTCGTCATGGAGTACTGTGGACAGTGCATTACTGTGGCTAAGGATTTATTCGGGCTCTCAGATTTGATTGTGGTTTCAGGACTTTGAAGTGATTCAGGTTCCTTTAAAATTCATCATAACTTATTCATTTAATGCAGGGTTTTTTGCAAAAGCAAAGCAAGTAGATTTAAAAGATTATTTGAAACAAGCTAGATCGATTTTGACGGCACTTTCACTGGAAAATAGCCGATTTTATAATTTATTCTAACTTAATTTAGAAAAAAAATTAGAGTGCCGCGCAAAAAAAATTAAACCCATGAAATCCAATTTGTTTTCCAACAGGCACGTGAACGAAGTCGCGGGCACACTGCTAGTTCCCAAATAATGTAATATGCCTACATACACATGACAAGCTCAAACAATATTACCAACAGCAACCAATATCTAATCATTACACGGTTTATGCGTTTAATTAACACCTTACCTAAATGAATACTAGGTGGTACCTGGTATAGACATACAATATTGAACTACTCCGTCGTATCTACATTTAACCAATTAAATGCTTATTAGGTAAATATTTAGACTGGTAACATTTTTAAAATAATGAAACACGTTTATGTAAATGAAGCAGATTACTGAGTTTAAAGCCTCATAAAAAAATGCAAGTTCTTGGGAAAAAAAGTAATTTTTTTACAAAATAATTCCATTCTGCAATACCTAAATTTCGCCGATATATTTTTTTGTGTTGAAAACTTACGAGATAACATAAGATCATGCCTGTATTCCCCAAAGGGTTAGGTTTAAATCCCATGTATTAGGGGTAAGCCTATTGCCATTAACCGGGCACAAATCCAGAGTCCAGGCTGCTACTGAGAATATCCAGATGAAAAACCCAGTAACAATGCCCGACCCGGGATCCGAACCCAAAACATGAGGTCTTGGATTCGGATCGCTCAGCAGTAGCGCTCTAAACCAACAAGGCAGTCAAACATTATATACCTAGGTACGGCACCCTAATTGCGTAACCCACTATCAATCTCAATCTGAATCATTTAGAAGGATGTTGCTAATGCATTGCTTCATTTATGTTCGAAAAATTTGTCTCCTCAACAACGTAAATAACGCAATGAATGTTACCGGCGGGATAATTGCGTACCTAACACACTTGTTAGGTACGCAATTACCCCCCCGGTATAAACCAAAACGAGGCTAAAGGGGTATGTAAGGATCGTAACATCGTCGACTTTGTCTCTGTCACCTCTGACCTAGACTAAAGTCAAGAACAAAACCATTTGAAATAAAAAAAAAATGCAGGTGGCGTTCTGTTATTTTCTGCTTACCCCCATGAGAAGGCGTGGGTTTATTATGTATGTGTCGCAGTAAGATGGTTAAAGCCGTTGTAGCGGTATCTACAACGCTACATGCGAACAACGCGTCATACTGACGTCACGCAAAATCCTGCATCTCCCAAGCAGAGTTTACCGAGCAACTAGCATAGATACAACGGCCTGAAATAATTCATTGGGCAGTTTCACTCCAGCAGAGCACCCGTCTGTTCGGAGGATCCTCCCTTTTCTATAGAGGATGAGTGAACTTTGCACCCTGTTCCTCATACCTTTGTACTGGTGACCCTGACGTGATCTGAACAGGCAACCTTCTGATGACAATGCGATGAAGTATTTGCACGAAGGCTGCGCTGACGTTCATACTCGTGGTCACCAGTATAGAGGTATGAGGAACAGGGTGTAAAGTTCACTCATCCTCTATACCGTAATAAAGTTATTTTCCTAGGGATATAGTTATATACCGTAATATACGAGATATGAAAGCGGTTCATAACTTACTTACTAGGAATATAACTATGATACGATCACGACCTTATAATATAACTATCTTGCTAGACCAAATAATTGTTAGTTTATATTTTCTTTGATTTGCACAATTGGTTACCTACTCATTTTATATATTGCGGTCTAATTAAATAACTTTTTTCACTGCTTTAACCATCTTACTGCGACATAAATGTATTAATATTTTGTATGTAGCAATATGTATGTAGCAATATCCCTTTAAACAAAACACGCAAAGTCATAGAATTTAAGACAAAATACAAACATAGCGGGATCCGTATTGCGACGTAGCAAAGTGAAAGTTTTATTAGTAATCCTATTAGCCGGCCGCCAATCGGATGATTCGTGTCTGGGCGAACTATTATAAAACCATCCTATTAGCATGGGCGAATTAATCCCGTCTAATGAAATTTTATAGTATTAAGAAATAAGGTGCGGTCAATCGTCAAAGTTTATACATATCATTTTGATAATTTTGTTTTGATATTGAACTAGCTGCGCGTCGCGGTTTCACCCGCATAAGTGTCGATCGTGGGAATATCGGGATAAAAAGCCTATATGTTAATCCAGGGTGTCAGCTACCTCCATACAAAATTTTATCAAAATTGGTGTAGCCGTGCGAGCGTGAAGAAGTAACAAACATATAAACACACAAATACGAGTACACTCAAAAACTTTCGCCTTTATAATAATTAGTGTGACTAAAATAAAGGAGGTATTTAAGGTAGCGGCACTGAAACGGAATTAGGCAAGACACTTGGGTAGATAAAAAAAGAAAAGGTTTTTTTTTAATTCTGCATAAACAAAACGTACATTACAAATAAAAAAAAGACAAAATGTACATATGCGTAGGTACAAGTACAACGTAGTCAAAAGCCTCGTACTCAAGCATATAAAATGTCGTCAATTTTGTCCATTGCTTGATGCAAGCATATAAAACGTTGTCAATTTTGTCCATTGCTTGATGTCAGGACCAGGGACTAAAGACAACACACATTGATGATAAATTAGTAATTAATAATAATAATTTAACATGGTTAATACACACACAATACATAACACCTAATTAGGCTCTCGTTGGGCAGCTGGATTCAGAGAGCGATACTTCTGGACACGGCCCGCATTGTTAGGAGGTTCCTCTCTCAAGAGCCCTGACCGCCGGTAGCTTGGACCCTGTTCCCGATACCGGTGGGCTACTATTTTTAAATGTTTTTACATTTTTTATAACATTATATTTAAAAATATAATTTATATGTATATAATGAAATAAAGGATAATAACTTTGTGTAATTGATAGTAGTTATTATTAGTTATTAGTGATTTTGACAGTTTTTTTTTTTGTTGGAAGGTAGTAGAAGTGCTGGCTGACCAATAGCTAGGTGGATGGATGACCTACAGTCAGCCGTGATGATGATGATAATGATGATTGTCAGGTAGGTATTTAGGTAGCTGTTGTCTACTTTAGGTTTTAAATGTTTGAAAAACTTAGTCTTTGAGATTGGGACTGCACAGCGAAAATGATTAAAGGAGTAAACTTGATTTAGGTCATTCAGATGTACCTAATCCGTAAGGGCGGTAAATTGGTAACGAACCTGGTAGCGTGAACAAGGTGAGAATGAAACCTGCATTTTTATTACTTTGAAAAATCTCCATGTTGGACCAAAAACTGCGCCTTTGTAGGTATAGATTCGTACTGTTTTCGTTTGTATTTATAAACGCAAGTTCAGTTGATTTCCTTATTCATTTTTGTTTGAAGATTTACTGAAAGAAAAATGAATACCTACCTACATTTAACTACTTCATAGTTTTCTTCTGGGAATTTATTTATCAGTTATATAGGTACACCAAAATTAACTTGCCTAATATGGGAAACAGGCGTGTTATGTAGGTATGTGACCAGCCCTGATATCAAGCAATGGACAAGGTTTTGAATACTAGGCGTTTGGTTAATTTGTGTTAGTGTGTGTATTTTATAACGTGCCACTTATTTGTGCAATATAAGCTATTTTTCTTTAATTTTTTCTTCTTTCTATGGAGTTTGGTTGAAATAACGAAAAACTTAAAATATAACAAAGAAGAGTAGGTTCCCATCAGGTCTTGGCAAGACCTGAAATAACACTTAATAGGTCCCCAATAAAACATGACAGAGATTAACACTAATTCCGTACGTTATTTTTACGTAAGTTATTTGGGCAATGAGATAGCTACTCAGTATGGAACGAGGCCAGGCTCGAGCGATTGTATTTCACTCGATAACAAGCTGACCCCGTCTGACCTCACTCTAAATGTAATTTGAGTCGATGCGCTAAATTCAATTCCAAGCTTTTATTTGCATATTTCCTTTATACAACAGAGACAGTTCTCGCTGAATAAAAGCTTAATTATTTTTATATTTTTTTCCTTCAGTAATGTAACTTGATCGTGTCGGTTCTGGGTAGGAATTGACCGCCTTAGGCACTTTTTACACGGTCAGGCGGTCGGGGAGCCGGTGTCAGGTATCCGGCAAGGAATGTGTGGGTGAAACACGTGGAAGGGGCCGAAACAATAGCCATTTTATGTTTGTCTGTGTACAAATATATAATATATTGTTTTCGTTTGGTACTACATTTCTGATACCATTTTCAACTTATACCTACTAATAATAATAATAGTAATCCAGACCGTATTTCGGCCATGCCGGCCAATCTCAACGGAGACTAGCCTTCGGTGCGGGAGATATTATAGTGCACAAGTGCCATGTGTGCGCAGACACAGGTGCACTCCCTCTTCCCTCACTCTCATAGTCCGATGTGACGGCACGCAATCCGACGCGACCGGAGAGAGATGAGATGCAGGACCAACGGCTAACGTCCTTTCCGAGGCACGGGGGTAGCCATCACACCAACAACTTTCAAACTCCGGACTGTTACTGAGAAATGGTTATGGTGATGGTGGTTGGTGGTAGCGTTTTTGGTTTTGATCGACATACAACCTGAAATAGACCTACTAATTGAAAAAATAATAGGGCTTCCTTAGCGCATCGCAACCGGTCGAAGTGGAGGTGCTTGGGGGAGGCCTATGTCCAGCAGTGGACGTCTTTCGGCTGAAATTGTGATGAATGATGATGACATTAGCGCATCACGATTAAGTCCCACGTAACAAGCCCCTACGATGTTGATCCTATGGAGAAATTAGTTCTGTTTGATAGTCTATACCTACGACATCCTTAATTTTGACCACACCGTTTTGATAAATGCTGTACATTCTTGCATGTTTTGTTGTATTGTCACTAGGTTGTCTACATATAATTTAAAACACAAACCACGACACAAGAAGCCCCACTTTTATCAAAACACTACATGCAACAAAATTTACACGTTTTCGTTTGTCAATGCACGACTCAGAGCGATAACCCTGTTTTACAATGAAAAACATAAGCAGTTACTTAGAAAGCTTGCCATTTGTTAGAAAAACGTCGTATAAAATTGTCACAGATAATTTTATAACAAAGTTAGTGTATGTCTTTGTTTCCGAGTTATTCCCCATTACATGTAACTAATAGCTTGAAGGACCGAGCAGGCAGCGTCGTACAGTTTCTTATTAAGATTCATTGCCCATAGTTACTGCGAACTTTCCGTGTTAACCTGGCGTAGGGTTAATGATATTAATTAATTATGGAGCTTATCTCAACTGCAGTGTTCTGTACTCTCTTATTCAATATTTAACTGACTGGCTTCAGTGTCAACGACTTTAGTGAAAGGAGAGAGTTTTAAGCACTGTTAAGCTTGTTTTTGGTTTATTTCATGACTGCGCTGATGTTAAAAGGTAATGGAAAATGGTTTGTTACTAAGGTTCATTTATGTTTTGCTTGAGAAAGTAGGTATTATGTTTTGAATCTTTTGTCTATTTCTACTATTTAACTTTAGATACCTACTTCTATACGGTTCATCTTTACGAGCCCGCGTGTCCTTCTAGTTTTGATGGAACCTATACAGCTCTTCTGCCATCTCCCACATGGTCTGCCTCGACCCCGCCTCATTGTCTCAAGGCACCAGTTCTATGCTATTTGGGCCCGCAGTTTATCCGCCATGCGGCAAATATGTTCAGAATATGGAAATGGCTTAAATAAACATTTTCGGAGACTTTATAAAATTGCTGCATGGAATTTTCTTATTCAAAATAAACAGGTTTTTTTGCTCTTTTGTTAGCGATCTTATTATGCTCTTATAATATATAAACAGTAGGTATATAACGTCAATCATATTATCAACCCTTTCATGAAATCACCCTTTTTATTTGTCACTTTAGCTAAAGATAAACCCTAATAAACAGTCCTCGTACAAACGAAACTATTTTGTTTTTGTGTACCTAACTTTTGTTTTTATTTTTCCTTTAAAAGTTTTGTACTGGCTCACTTAAATGTTTAAATTCCGAGCAAATTGTTCAAGAAACGGTACTGAAACGGTTTAATTTCTCGGCTTTGATCATTCGTCTGACATTTTCCAAGTTCTTTATTTATTTTATTTTTTTACTCCAAGCATTACAGGAACGGATGTTGGAAGAACAGCCAGGCTAAAGATAGTGATCGCGTCGGTTATGATAATCACTCACTGGACGCCTTAGGGAGGGCATCGCCATCCAGGTAGACCACGGCGGAGGTGGTGTGACGGTCTGATAAGGTTTGACCTCATGACCAGAGTTTGCACAAGACAGAGAGGAGGTTTGGATGGAAAAAGGGCAGGAGGAGAGTCTAACAATGGGAACACAATTTATCGTAAAAAAAAACCCTTCAAATTTGAACTACAGGAAAGATCTATTATGTAAGGTATAATAAGGATAGTAGACATAAAGACATACTTTCTAAAGAAAGAATAACAAATTAAAGGAAAATAGGTCTATTTTTCATGGATTTGACTACCCGTAACATCTGACGTAGGTAATAGATATTTGTAGGGGGCAGGGGCAGGGTCTTGAAAGCATGTAAGTCTTGATTTGTGAATAATGGTCAGTGACCATTATTGCTATGATTAGGAAAGGAAACGAAGAGAAATCGTATTGTAGAATAAATAGTAGATCCTTTGCTACTGCTACGTAGGTACTTGGACATCTCAAAAAGGTAACATAAACAAAAAATAAAGTAAAGTATCATCTGGTATCGGTGCCAGCAGTATAACTCGTATTTTCAACCCGACTGTACTGCCAAACAACGATAAAAGGCTTAAAGCCATGTCTACTAGCTAGTTATGTAGACATCTTTAAGCGGATATGTTGTAGGATTTCGTATTTTTCATATTCACCGAGAATTGAGGATCCGAATTGTTGTGTTGTGCCGATAAAAAAAAGGAATACGTTATTTTGATACCGTTCGAATAAAACAAATTAAACGTTTCAGACTTTATTAGCTTACTTGCTTATGCCAGCGACTTCGTGTGCCCTGGCCCATCCCGTCGCATCGCATCGCCTGCCCGCGCTATTACTTTGTTTTTATTGTAATATAAATTATAGGCATATCATGTTTTATCAATAACATTACTTGGAAAAATACAACGGAGATACAATATGAATTTTAGGTTTAAGTTTATAATGTTGAATATAAATAGGTACTGTAAGAGAGGAACATCAATAAGCAATATCATTCACATAAAATAATTATTACGGAATCGTTTCATGTTTTTTTTTTTACATTTTATCTTTGTCTTAAATCTGATGCCTACTGATTTCTGCCTTCTGAAATTAGTACTGGCGTATATCTTATAATTTATGCCATTTTTTTATAATTATCTAAAAGGTTGCATGCCACAAACCGTGCAGATCATAATCTCTACAGTACCTACTATGCTCGGATTTTTATTTATTTACCAAAGGCCTGACAAACTGCCCCTGTTTTCTGCAACATCATAAACCTTTAATCCAGCACACGCCATATTTAAGCCGGATGTGGAGTGCACCTAATTGTTTTGCAGTAATTATAAATGTGTTAAACTCATTAGGGACCATGAGCACGGTATTATCCCAAAATGTTTAATAATAAAATTAAAATTAAAACGAAAATCTGTGTTTTCAATCACAACAGTGGTTAATTTTTATGAATATTGTAAAGGTATTAACATCAATAATATGCATGTGTACGCGTACGTTGTACGCTGATTGGATGCTGCACTGACGTGTACGCGAGTTAAACATGTCAGCGTAGCGTTTATATGGCGTATACGTAATACGCAACAAGCGTAGAAGGCAGCGTAGCATTCACGAGGCGTATGTGTGATACGCAGTAGGCGTGCAAACCGTCTACGTTACGAGCAAAATTCGCAGTGTCCAGAATTAATACCTACCGTATAGACATATTAGTTAGACTAAAAGCCGACCCTAACATAATTGGGGAAAGGCTAGGGGTTAGAGTAATATCAGTGAACAATTTAGCATGTCCTTATTTTGTAGTCAGAAAAAATCAAACTGGTTGCTAATTTTACTGTTATTTTTTAAAATTTTATGGCGTTGATTTTTACATTCTGTGACTACAGTAACTCACCCGTTAAAAAAAAAACTATTTTAAGTTCTAGGAAAATCGACTACTTTTACGATATTAGTACATACACATGATGCCATAACCTGTCGTTTATTTATTTTTAATTATTAATTATTTTTTAGTCGCGTAATTTTATTCTAGGTGCATTGTCTTCACATGTAATTACATGATGAATGTATACAAAATCTTGTAAAACATTTTAAAAGAGTAACGGTAGAGTTTCTTGCCCCTTCTTCATACCTTTTGGAAGGAACGACTAGGATCAATTCTATTTTATAGTTTGACGTTCAAAAGTGCTTTTTATGTGCCTATTTGAAATAAATGATTTGACTGTGTCTTTGGCTTCGTAAATATCGACTATAAGTAGGCTGGACCCAATTTATTATAGCCAGAATCAAAATCTGTTTGGTAAAATCAGCGAAGGACGAAAAAAAATATTCAACGCTGTGCAATGTCAACTCCGTGCATTCTATTTATGGACCTCCTACGGACATTATACTTTCATAAACATACACTTAGTGCATCATTTTCGTAATGTGTACGTATATGTCATTTAAGTATGCGTACCTACTACGTCCTAATATATACGCCAGAAGGTGCCGCCGCCGCCAAGGCCAGTGTGATGATCACCTAACTCCAAACTTCGTAAACAAATAATAATAAATAAATTTTGATTGATTAATTAACATCAATTTTCGAATGGGTAGCCATTCGAAAAACAACCGTCTTTGAAATATAAACTAAAGACTGAAAATAGATGCAATTCTGAATCTTTCATTAAATAATTCTGAGAAATCTGAGTCTTCTGTCTGCTACCAAATTACAAGTTAAGTTGATAATTCATTTCAGTTTATCTTCAGATTTGCGTCGCCTTCGCTTATAAACGTCTTTCTAATAATAGTCTTGCTTAGGCTGGATGTCACGTTGTAAGTCTATTGGACGACATTTTGTTTCAATTTAGTCCTGCTTTCATTATTGTCATTGCCTTTTAGTGTCATATTTCTCAATAGGAAATTGGTGTTTGTTAGCAAATTAGAGATTTGTTTCGCTTTTCATGTTCAGGCTGATAAAATACGTAGAAGGTAGAATAAAATAGGTAGAAGGTAAACCTGCATTTTGGCTGTGTGCATTTTATTTATTGACTGTTTAGGATTAATTAAGTTCATCATCTGCCTAGCCTTTTCCCAACTATGTTAGGGTCGGCTTCCAGTCTAACCGGATGCAACTGAATACCAGTATTTTACACGGAGCGACTGCCTATCTGACCTCCACAATCCAGTTACTGGGTAATACGATAACCCTTGGTAAGACTGGTTGTCAGACTTTCGGGCTTCTGACTACCCGTAACGAATGTCAAAGATCCACGAATGACAGCCGGGACCAACGGCTTAACGTGCTTTCCGAGGCACGGAGGGGTCTCGGTATGTAAAGATGGTCACCCATCCACAGACCAACCGCGGCAAGCGTAGCTTAATTTCGGATTAATTTAGTTATATGTATAATTTAATCCTAAACCCTTGTGATGTTACTAATATTATATATAAAAGTGTCGTGTATCACTTCTAACTGGAATTTCATAAACAAGTAATACCTACGAGTCGTGGTTTCATAAAGCGTTTATTAAAAGCTACCTAAATCCCGTTCCCAAATCTCACGATAATGCATTAGGTAATTTGACGTCTGATTTGCTTATTTACATTACATAAAATCACGCCAGTATGTCTCGAAACGTTGGGAGGTGTATTTATATAGTACACCCACTTTTCGGCAGTTGTGTTGTTTGTTGTTCGTGATACATGCTAATATTGTCAAGTAAATACATACCAATTATAGACAGACGCTTTTATGATAATCACTCGTAATCGATTCTGTTCAATAACGAACAGTTTCGAATCGTCTAATCGAGAGCCAGACCGATTAGGCGCATTATTGATTATAATGAGCGAAAACTGTAAATCAGACCCTTTAGCCGAACCCTTTGACCAATCAGCTTTCGTGACGGATTAGCAATCAATTAGTAGATGTTTGCATTCCAATTGATTCGCTATTTGTATTCTATCCTTCTCCCGTTGCGTAGACCCATGCGGTATGGCTAAATCCAATCGGATTCCGCCACAATGGGCTTTTATTTATAGCATTTTAGGCGATTGGATTTTCAGATAATTATACCATAATGTTCACGCGGAATACGATTGTTTATAGCGGTTTTAGCGAGATAAGTGAGAGATTAAGCTGTTCATCTGGTTTAGTATGATTAGAATGCTCAATCGCTTGAGATTCAATTTGGCTGTTTAAGGTTTTGCCATAAAAAGGTGGAGATAGAATCTTTGAATGAGGATTTTAGGAAATGAAACCTTGCGGTCTTTTTTTAGGTACACCAGCTTTTTTTTTTTTAAAATTGTCATTACCTATAATAAACGTATTATATCAGATGAATAGTTACACACCAATTTCTATCTTTTAGTCGCCAGTAATTTGACTTTCGAAAGAAGAAGACAAAGCGTTGTGTAATTGCACAGACGCTATACAACGTTTATTTATTTATTTTATTTTATTTATTTTACCATTTATGTACACACATGTATAAACAGACAAGAAAAAGAACAGAACAGAAAAATAGGAGTAGATAGTAAGGGGGTAAATAAATTGAGAAACAGGCATTTTAGCCTTTATTTACCCATTGTTTAGGTTTAAAAATGAAGGTTGTACCTATGTAATGGTGCCCAAGATAAAGGCTGTGCCTAGTTTGGGACCAACGATACCTCCACATTGTAATTTTTAATTATGAAATAAACGACTTTTCACTTTTACTTTTAAAAATTAAGGCAAAAGCTTAGCCTGGATTTGGCTATATTAATGTCTTTCGGCAAAAAGGCCAGTAAATCTGTCTTTGATCTACTCATAGTCAGGAATAGAACAATAATTGTCAGATGGTTCTTTTTATTATTTTTTTAATATCATCTTGCCGGTTAATCTATGAGGTTATCGGCTGCTTAACCGGACTATCCTGTGGATGCCTTAATATATTAAAGTCTCCAGCCAGGGCATAAAACTTATAAACTATCAAACGTGTACCATGTGCACAAATAGTAAACAATAAGTATCGCATCTAATAACCCACCTGTTAGTGTTGGCCTGCATCATTCCACTGCTGGGCAAAGGCCCCTCCCCATGAATTCCAGCTCTTTCGATTCAGGGCTAAAGTGGACCACCACCGTCCGCCGTCCGTCCGTCGGTCTGTTTTCTCCAGCTCGTCCCGCCATGTTCTACGGGGTCTGCCGCGACGCCTTCTAGTCTCCACGTAGTGGTTATTTGGACCCACAGCTTTTTGCATACGGAAGACGTGGCCAGTCCAGTCTCACTTCAGCTTAGCGGATTTTTGAGCAACGTCAATGATCTGCGTTTTTTGAGTATTGCGAATAAATGGTATGTCGATTTGACGCCTAGAATATGGCGTTCCATTGCACGATGGCAAACCATACTGTAAACGTGGCTTAATACCTATAATTGCCTTTTCAAAAACGAATATCTATAGGTCACATTTTTAGTACATTTTATTATTACCTACAGCATCCCCAACAAGAAAATCGTTATCAACTCACTCAAAAAAATGTGCCAACGAAGTAACAAAGCAAAATATCAGCGAATCTAGTCGATAGAACAGTGCGAGTGTATTATGTTAGTACGGCCGAGCTTGCATGTACAGACGATCGTAAAAGTGAGACCGAACGGACATATCCTGTTATATAGAACGCTTTCAATTGCAAATGGGTCGTGGGGCCAGAGAGATGCCGAATTTATGACCCTGGACGGCAAACGAGCACGTTATTTGGAGTCCGATGGAGGAAAAAATAGGGATAAAGGAATTGAGCCATTCATTTTTCATAGTTTTATTTATGTAAGTCCATTCGTAGTGGAGTTACGATTCTATAAAATGTTAAGAACCATTTCGTTGTAGCCGGTCGAAACTTGTGGTCAGGTTGTACAAGTTTAATTTACGTAGTCCATTGGTTGGTGTATAAATTATTTATGAGTTTTTTATGTTCAATGTATTTGTTAATTTTTCTTGGTTTTATTACAGCTTCCTTCTGATACTTATTAGCCATGCTGGTATGGATTTAGAAATATTAATGCGTGTCATGTGTACTTATATTGTTGGGGTGTAAAAAAACAAGATTATGTCTGGACTTTAAAAGAGACTGTGACCTCTGAGTTTGTTTCGGCCTTTCTTCTCAGAGTAGTCAGATAGGAAACGCCTACCTCATCTTGTGTAAAAAAAATATGATTGACGTGTAAAAGTGTTTGTGCAAACCTACTTACAAATATAAAATGATTTTTCATTTAATGCCCAAGAGTGAAAATGATATTTAAGTAAACTTGTTAGGTAGGTATGATATGTTATTTTATGTATGTACATAAATGAGTAGACGAACGATTCAATTGATGGATTTATTGTTACTGAATATAATTACACTTAAATACCATTAGAGAAATGCACAACTAAGCAATATTGATGTGAATTATTGTGTGTAACGTACAAACTACCACAAAGGTCATTGACCGTTACATTGGTGAAGTGTATAACATCGCACATCTTCCGAACCCTATTACTAAACCTCCGCTCTCTGTCCGTCTGTATGTCAGCGGGCTGTATCTCATGAACCGTAATAGATAGACAGTTGAAATTTTTGAAGAGTGTGTATTTCTATTGCCGCTATAACAAAAAATAATAAAATTAAGTTAATAATTAAAGGGGGTCCCCATACAAGAAACGTGTTTTTTACAGTAGGTACGTACTGAACCGTTTATGTGCGAGAGCGCCTCGCTATGGCCGGTTTTCAATATTCGTGCCAAAAGTACTCTGTATATACAAAGTAATTATGTATACATTTGTATACATAATTACTTTTCCCTGTTAAAATAAAGATTTTTTCGTTTCGTTCGTGCGTTCAAAAAAATCATACTAATCATCATATTCGTATGTTTCAGGCGTAAGTATCAGCACATTGTTACGTACAATGCATTTCGAAATAATCCAGTTAATCAATTCATTCCGATGATTCGGACAAAAGAATGAGCAAAAATAATCACAGAGCCTATCATTACAAAACTCAAACTCAAAGCATTTATTTCAAATAAACCAATTAAGTAGGTATAGGCGCTTTTGAATTGTCAAGAAGTTAAAAGGCAACAGATAATGTAGAGTGAACAAGTAACAAAATCGTATCGGTAATGTAACTGTGACGTATAAAATATTCAACTGTCGATTCGAACACTAATTGGATGGCTAACGAGATATGTTCTGAAGTGGATACTCGGTGGTGCTTCATCTCTTTCTCTCCTGCGGGTTTTGTTTCAATATTGGATGCTTTCAGATAGTGCGGTTTAGAATTGATATCATTGGAAGTACTTAGATGTTTTTATATTGTTTTGATTCACGGATGGGAACTATGTAAAGGTCTGCTTTGTACCTATTGAGTATACAAATTTTTACCCTACTGCGCTAGAAGGAAGGTTATGTTTTTCGAGTGTATGTATGTATAATATTTCTTTGGCACGCTCTGTAGCCTAAACGGATTGATCGATTTCAGCTTGAGAGGTGCCGTTACATTCGTCTTAATTGTGAGAGTAACACTGGGTAGGTATATCAAAATGGAAAAAAAACTCCGATTTTTGGAGCCACTTAAGTCTTCAAAAAATGTTTTTTTCTCAACACCATTCGAGTTGGGTATCAAAATAAACGGTTTTAAAGGTAATTATAACAATAAAAACAACTTATACCTATGGTTAAAAGTAATTCTAAGTGACAAATCGTAAAAAACACGTACCTACCAAGAACAAAAAAAAATCTTTAATATTTGTAAATTAAAAAGCTGGAAATAGAAAAAGTAATTAAAAAAACAAAAAAAACCCGACTGCAACTTTAAACTAAAACTAACTGAAAAGCTAAAAACAAGCCCATTTTAAATTAAATTAAAGTTGGAAGCAGGCGGCGGGACCCATTTGAGTTTGAAAATGTCTACCTAATGGCATGGGTCCCGCCTGTTTCTCCATAGATAGGTACACATCTATCTTTTGGAACCGCCTTTGGGAGTTTCAAGTACTTGTAATAATGTAATTACAATTAAATCATGTAATTACATTCATAAACAAGTTATCTTGCAATAAAGAATGTCAGTTAATACATGAACACTGAAAATATAATACTTACTCCTTTTTTGGTCAGTCGTGTAATAAGACCTCCGGCATTCAATAAGGCAATAATTATTGATATTGCCTTATTGAATGCCGAAAGACAATAATATCACCTTTCTGATAGTTCTGTAATTCCCAATCACTAACCCAGTTTGGCAACGTGAATCCATTCACACTAAAAATACTCCAGGCATCCACTGTGCCTATAATTAGGTATATTATCAATGTAAAATTATATTATAAGCCTGTCAACGTGCAAAGTTGACCCTTTTAAAGACCGCTACCACGGATCGCTACAATGAATGGTTAAAACATTTAACAAACCAATCAAGTATTTAGTTATAATAAAGCCGTGTTAATTAAACAAAGTTAATAATTATGCTCACACGAACGAGTCGAGCCGAAAGCCTAACTAGATTTACAAATTAAACTTTCATCCGATCAAAAACTGGAAATGTTCAGTCTGCGATGGCTAAAATGTTTAAAATAACGTTAGAATTTAGCCAGCCACGTCATTAATCTCAGGTTAACGGCGGGCTGACGTATCTCTAATGGACAGGGACAAAAATACGCCCCTGTAATTAATGAACATGCTCCTTAAAAAAAGGTACGCTCGGAGTATCTTCCTTCTATTATGTTATAGTTGCCACGTCGTAGAATGTGGTAATTTATGTTGTTAGTGTCTCACGGAGGTTTTTATAAACTTGGCTGAAGTTTACGGAAAATGCCTTATTTCGTGTTAGTGAGTCCATAAGCGGTTTTTGAACAATATGAATCAAACTGGTGTTGAAGAACTCTATATTTTCCATAATAATTAACCTTAATTTACGCGGAGGAGGATTAAAGCTCGATTCCTATAAATAGACAAAAACAAAATATTTTAAATGGTAACATTTTTTATTACCAAACTGGACATAATATATATTCGTAAGCGAATTTTACCTGTGATAGCTACTTCCGCAGTAGCTCAACTGTGGCAAATGAGACACAATTGAATTTCTATTGTTATAAATCAAATTTTCATTTTTCAACAGTTGAATGGGAGTGTCTACTATGTAAAGATATGAGGTCTTCTTTCCATTATTGGTAAATACAAGAGTCTTAATTTTAACAAAAAATTTTTTTTGTATATTACGGCCTTAAGTGCCACTGCACATCCATTGCTAGGTATAAAAAAACATAACTAGCCCTAATAACCTACTTAAACAAGGAATTTTATTTCAATAGTTACGGACATTCATTAACAAGATGGACAATTCAGGTGATTCAACTGTGATTATTTATTTTGACGAAAAGTTACATTTTTTGTCTGTCCACGTATCCAGTGATTCGAGTTCAAATCCCTGCTGCTCTGCTGCACAACACGGCAGTTTAGTGTCAATTTTTATTTTAGTGCCAATACGGATTCACTCGATATTTTTGTTCCGACACCATTTTTCAGAACAAAATTGTGAATTGTGTTTGTATGGGTAGGTATATCGATATTGTGAATTCCACGAGAACTCGATTTTTAGAGACTATCTACGCTGTCCTTATTTATAGAATACCAGCGCACTGCTTCGCACGGGTGCAATCTACTTATTTGGCGACATGTCAAAACATCGATATTTATGTACTATTAAAACCTTTCACACAAGGGGCCCGTGGCTAAATAATAACAGCCACGCAGGTCGATCGATCTGGTTAAGCTACGCTTGCCGCGGTTGGTCTGTGGATGGATGACCATCTTTACATACCGAGACCTCTCCGTGCCTCGGAAAGCACGTTACACCGTTAGTCCCGGCGTTAATCGCGGATCTTTGGTAGTCGTCGTTAGTCGTTAGTAGTCAGAAGCCCAAAAGTCTGACTACCAGTCTTACCAAGAGGTACTTATCGTATTACACGAAAACATCATGTATGTAAGGAAAAATTTACATCTTTTTAGCAAAAGAGGTGAAAGACATAATTATAGTACTAGAAATAGGGACCTATTAGTTCAACCAGGTTTCAGACTGGCTAAAGTAGACTCATCTTTTATGGGGTACTGTTTAAAATGTTATAATAAAATACCTCCCCACATTCTTCAACTGAATGAGACAAAATTCAAGTCTTGTATAAAACGCACACTATGCAGGCAGGCATATTATAAGTTAGGGGATTACATCGTTGATAAAGATGCCTGGCTCAATGCTGGTCCTGCTCCACAACCACAACTAATTGATTAACTCTTGAAAATACTGTTGGAGCTGTTGAAGATTGTAAGACTATCTTTGCATTTTATAAACTCAATTTCCTTTATATTGTATAATTGCATAGCACAAATGTGAGTTCTATGTACTGTAGTGCTACCATTTACCGGGTAATGATAATAATGTCTTTCATTGACTTGAATGTGCCCTGGCGGCTGATAGTATGTCATGCTCACTAAAATGTCTTGCTGACGGTGGCGTGTGTGTTGGATCATTTAGCTCCCTTCAAAATGGTTGAGCTGAATGGTGCTGATCTATGCGTCATGTTCGTGAACGGGCGCCGTCAGTTGGGACTGGTCATCACTTGGCTGCCTCGGCTTATTTTTAATTATTTTACTTTTGGATTATTGTTTTGTTAAGTACTATTTGCTGTAGGTACTCTGGACACTTTAACGCGTACGTATATTTTTTTTTTTTTTTACATCGTTCTCACATATAATTATAAATTCAACACTAATGATGTAACTAATATTTTTGTAAACTATAATTTAAAAGAGTGTCCATGGAGTTTCTTGCCCGTTCTTCTCCATAGGTACCTACGCTTTGGAATGGGCAACTAGCTTCATATTTGCTGACTGACCGATTGACAATTCAAAAGTGCCTGTAAATGGTTTAATTGAAATAAATGCTTTGAGTTTGAGTTTGAGTTTGAATTACCCAGTAACTGAGTTGTGGAGGTCAGATAGGCAGTCGCTCCATGTAAAATACTGATATTCAGCTGCATCTGGCTAGACTGGAAGCCGATCCCAACATAGTTGGGAAAGGGCTGGGCAGATGATGAAAACCTTTCACACAAATTCTGTAAATGATGGTAGAAACCGCATCAAAATTCATTGCGAAGTTTACAAGAATAACGTGGTCACACAGTCTGACGGATATAGATTTTTATCGTCACCATTTCATTTTTAAAAGGCGATTTTCATGTTTTTTTTTCACGACTTAGTTACGCCCTTTTTGATTACAGTGCAGAGCAATGTTAATCCTTAAAGAGGAGATCAAAGCAAATAATTTTAGCCCAAAAACCCTTACTTTGTAAATTAAAGAATTCACTGCCAGCAGATTTTTTTTTTTTTTTTATAAAATTAAAAATGTTTTTTGTTGACATTCGTAGGTACCTTCTGAAATTTTGTTTTAAATTATTAACAGTTAAAAAGACTTAATACGTTTGTAACATACCTACATAAAGCCTTGTCTAAGTTTATTCAGAATGACAATGAAATATAGGTACAGACGCCAGCACATCAAGCTACTACAATCGGTCACTTTAATAGATTTTCAACTTTATCGCTAAAGAAAAAGATTCAAAGTTGATTGGGAAAGTTTGACAGTTTCGAGTAGCTTGATGTGCTGGCGTCTGTACATAAATAGACTTACACATACATAAACTCACGCCTTTTTTGATTTAATTTTGTAATTTGAGAAACATTTTGTATGCCTACCGCCTAACATAGTTAAAGTTCTGAATTTTTATGTATTATTTACCACCTATTTTTTACTTAGGAACACAAAATAAATGAATTTGATTTGATTTGGTTTTTCCCATGGGGATAAGCAGAAACTACATAACGCCCCCTGCTACGAGCCCGTACTTAAATAACAACTTAATTATACTCGTACCTAACTAATTATTAAATTTTAAGATTAAAGTAGGCTATTGGGTATCTATATACATAGGTAGGTACTATCGTAACTTAACTAAAAAACTATTAGAAAACTAAAATATGGCGTCAAAACATTTATCTGCATCGGTGTCGACTGGTATTATACCCAAGAGACAGACGGAATTGCCACGTTGTATGGCAATGCTTAGCTTTTTTTTTTTGAGGTTGGGAAATCATCAAATGACTCCTCCCACTCTGGGTGGAGCGGAAGTAGTATTGACTAAAACTCATCAATGTTCCTTCCTTAGCCCTTTATGTTCCAGGGTAGCGGTAACCCTTTCGGACAATCCTGCTGACCAGGCAGGCTGCGGCCCTAACGGGCAATGCTTAGCTGCTGGTAAAGGTTTTTGTGTTACATTCACATACATTTAATTTTGTAATGTGTGGATGTCGATACCCATGACGCCTGCGGAGTTTCGCTACCTAATTTTATGTGAACCTGTGTACCCATATCAAAATATATCACTGAGTAAATCATAGTCAGTTTGCCCCTGACTCTTACGATAAACACCCTCTGTTCCGTACATGTAGACATAAAGATATACACATTATATATATTAATATACATATATGTTTTTATTTACGGCGAATCCTTTTATCCAGGAGTGGCAGTAAAACACTTGAGGCCACATTTATTTCTCGACATCCGTGAAGCCATAGAGGCATAGAGGATAATGTTTGGGCGAGAAACATTGATGTATGTACTTCACAACATGTGTTGCTATATTTTCCTGTCACTGTACCAACTGATTTGGACAAAATGGCCGACAATTCAGCGGGGTAATTGCGTAACACACTAACAGTAGCAATGGTTTCCATTTTGACAGTTCAACAACATTCATTGCGTTATTTACGTTGTGGGGCAGACAATTTTTTTGAACATATGTAGCAATATACACACATCAAAAGTGTCTAGGGATCAACATATATTTTTGCAATAACTTTTCTCCTGATTGATATTAATTAAAATTTTCTTTAAGGATTCATCAAATAAAGTGTTTTCGTTTGTCACAGTTACGATAAACCAAGTCACCTTTGCATTAATAAAGAAATTTGCCATTTTCCTAATAAAGGGATTTTTGACATTTGAACCACTAACACAAAAGTTCTAAAAAAAGACTGAAATAACAGTTTTCTTTAAAATTTTATTGGGTAACTTAAACAATTAATAATCCGTGTTTCTACCGCGAACACTAACAACACAAGAACATCGGTTTGGCATACTCAAAATGAGTTCATCCAAATCACGCTGTGGAATGGCCGCCCATGTTCGTTGCAACAACAAAAAAAGGTCTTCTTGCGACTGGATACCCTCCATATTCGGCAGAGCTCTTCTCTGTAGCATATCCCATGCATGCTCAATCGGGTTCAAGTCTGGCGACTGAGCAGGCCAGGGCAGGACATTGATGTTAGCTGCGGCGAGTATCCATCAAAATGCTTCAGATTGAGATCAATTAGGGTGCTGGTTCTTTTTTTGCCTTATTAGGGGCTTCTAAATCTTTGTTTCTCGAGCGATGTTGTTTGTGAGTTTAATGACTATATGCGACCAAGTTTTTATGAAAAAAAATACAAGAAGTCAATCTGCCTAGTCTTTTTCAACTACATTGGGGTTGGCTTCCAATCTAACCGGATGCAGCTGAATACCAGTATTTTACATGAAGCGACTGCCTATCTGACCTCCACAACCCAGTTACTGGGTGACACGATACCTCTTGCAAGACTGATTGGTCAGACTTTTGGGTTTCGACTACCCGTAACAACTGTCAAAGATCTAAGAATGTCAGCCGGGACCTACGGGTTAACGTACTTTACGAGGCACGAAGGGGTCTCGATACATAACGGGTGGTCACCCATCAACGAACCGACCGCGGCAAGCGTAGCTTGACCTTCGATCGACCCGTACGGTTGTTATTAAATTACCTTTATTAAAAACGGCTGTTGTTGAAAAAAAATGAGTGCATTAAGCATACCTAACGAAAATAATTCGTTTTTAAACTCACATAATTCTTTTAGTTAAGGTATTTCCTCTTGGCAACCGTCAGGAAATCTGGCACTTTCTAACTGGCAGTCTTCTCAGAAGAAAGAAAACCCTGACTGTCTACTGGATCAATGCCTATGTTTATAAATACAAGTAAAAAGCTAGCTCAACAAAAACGCCAACTAAAAAGGTGTAAACAAGACACCACAGACACATACATTAAAAATTCAGAGTCACAGGTCATGATGCTTTCAATGATACTGTTCGATATCGATATCGTTTCCCAAAATACAACGAGAAGTTTAGGTGTTATGAGGGAACAGATGAACATACATAATGTAACTCCTAGGCTATGAATGTACATTCAAAGCACAAAGATTCAAAGTACAGAGTACAAAGCCTGTTAAAATCATAACCCTCCCTTGGCTTTGCCGTAGATGAGTAAAAACTAGTTGCAGTCTATATAATAATACTAGAGTAAAAGCTGCATCATTGTATCATTAATTATACTATCAATTAATAAACGAAAATCAGTACAAAAACGAATTTTGTCCATCATTTCAATATTTGATATCCAGTTTTAAAATTTTGCTACGGCATAATTATAACGAGCTTGCATAAATAAAACGGGACTCGTATGCCAACTAATTGTTTATTAATGTGGCACAATTTTGTCAGATAATTAATCACGGACAGCACCTGGTAACAATGGAGCGCTTGACACATCGCATGTTACTAGATTAATCGTCCGGTCATTTGGTGACCGGAGATACGGACAATATTATAAGTAGGTGATGATGTAACGTTGTTTGTCTAAGGACGTGATATAATAATCGATTGTTAAATGATAAGATATAATGAATAAAAGTGAGGTAGGAAAAGTTTTTCTTGCACGGATTTTCTTTTCACTCACACTTACTGTTTTTAAAAGGCTTTACAATTTTTCAGGGAACACATCATATGTATTATAAGTACTTACGTTTTCTATTGCTTTGCTTCTTACATAATTAAAAAGTTAACATTTATAAAGTAATAATAATAATGTACAAGTATGTCAAGTTAAAAATTCATAATAGGGTATCAAAAAATTCGTCCGCATCGTTGTCAGGAAGAAAAGTGCCCAAAAGGTTGGCAGAATGTTGAACGTTGAACGTTGTATGGCAATGACGTTTCATTGGACAAAAATTATAAGATCACCTCGTTGTCCGTCTGTCAAGACCCTTTTTCTCAGACGAATCAAGTTAAAATTAATATCAAATACTCAGAGTTGCAATCCCTTGAAATAGTGAAAAAATCAAACTTCTAAGTCAACGCAATCAAAAGATACGGGCGTTTATGTTCTGCTTATGACGCATATTTTAACACTCGCAAGGGAATCAAAACCTGTAGCGTATTTCCCGTTGACCTAGAAACCTGGCCTTTTTTGTAGCCAACCTGCTCTCGGTATGTTGCTGGTCGCAGCTTCCTTCTTAAGTGGTCATACACACGACGTTGTCGACGAGAGCCACTGACGCATCGACGGGTGTCAACTGCTGTAGTTGCCTATGCTGTTGACACGTGCCGGTCGTGTGTGTACACACACTATACATCTAATTATTTATATTATTTGCTAGTTCAAGACATTGCTTCAACTCACCAAGAGAGCCCCCTCTTAACCTCCCACCTCTCTCCACCTCTTTTCAGTATAAGTACTCAATTTCCACCCAAAGTGTGGCTTTACGTACCGAACAAAAGTTTTTGAACCAATACAAAACTTTTCCCAGTAAAATATTGACCTTTAACCCTATAGGTAAATTAAAGTTGATACTTGAAAACAAAGTTTTGACCTTGGCCTTAACCACATAACCTTTAAATATCGTATCTTTAAAACTCCCTCATTTATCTTTCTCTATAAAAACCTGTAGCAACAATATAATATTGTTCTATTCAACTCTATTATAAGCAAACTACAACCTACTAAAAGTATTTTAATTATTGCAGAAAGCACGCCAAGTTTTTACCCTAATTTAGTTCTCCAATGAAGAATTTCGATCTAATTGAGCGCAAAGTTTTTTCATTGAGAAAAAAATACGTCTCCCATTTAAAGGTTACGTTGCGTTGGCTTGCTTTTTGCATACCGTTTAAAAGTTAATGAGCTGCTCTAGACAAACTTAAAATTTAAATAGATCGTATTTTCTCTGCAATGTGCAGTTGATAGTATGCTCTTTTTATCTAAGCACTTAAATATTTTAAATGTGTATGGGAAATCGACTCTTCACGTGACCAGGGGCTGACCTATTTTTTATTCAAAGAATCAGCAATTGAGTACTTGTACATATTATTATTTTAGGAATATTGTATATAAAATAAGGGAACTTGAGTGAAAATTACAAAGGTATTGAAAACATGAAGGTATAAAATTCGCTGCCTGCCTCTCTCTTACCAAACCCAGACAGCAATGGCGTACCTACCTACTAAATTCGATTTCATTGAGTCCATCGTTCGCAGATTACTCTGATTCGTCTTCCAGACGTGAAAGATGAAATATAATTTTATTACGCTTAATTAAATTTTTATTAAAACAAAGGCGCATACCACATTTATCTTCGAAATTATTGTCAGACTTATTTCATCATATTGTAAGGTAGTCCTCCTTTGTTCTAAAACACGCTTTCCGCGGAATCTTATTAAAATTTTAATGAATGCCTACTATAAATTGCAAGCAATTGTTGTTGTGAAATGACGAAAATAAAATATAACTTGTTGTAAACAGTTTCGAAAAAAGTTGTTCATCACATAGAAAGAAGAAAGAAAGAAAGAAATTTTATTTACTCAAACATGTGTATTAAAATAATACACAAATATATACAGAATTAAAATAATACATGTTTGCAAGGTCTTAAAATAAGAGTGCCTCACGACATGTCTGCCATTTTTCATGTCGTGCAAACATCTTCGGTACAATTATTATTATTAAATCAATGAATTTTAACTTTTACACTTATACATAAAATATCACTAACAGTTAAAAAAATGTCTTATGTTCAATCATTTACATTATCCAATTATTTATTTTCCTTGTACACTAATACAGATTACCATTATCACAGTGACGATTTACATCACCTTTAATAGACATTCAATTATTTGTAATATAGGTATATTATTATTTAAGTTCTCCACCACAACATGACCATAATTACTATAATGGTAATTACATTTATTTATTTATAATAATCACCATGAGTCATTTAACAATTCTGTAATACTGTAATATGATTTTGTGCCAAAAACAATTTCAGTGTGTGTTTAAGTTTATTAGATATAACTCCTGTTGGTGTTTACACACAGTGGTTGTGAATTAATGGATTAATATCACTGGAATAATTATTTTGTGGTGCTCGTGAAATAACTCTAATGTTGCATTTTGTTTGTGTTGTTTTGTTGGACATTAAACGTCAGCGATACGTTATGCTTTTTGGAAACTTTACTTCATGCAAACATTTTGTTGCTCATGACTTAAATATATAATTCGCCATTTGTCCCAGTGGGAAAGCTAGCAGAGAGTGGATGTTATTGTGGTGGCGTATGGCCGGCTAAAGTTTGTGTTATTCTCACTACCCGGGTACTAGAAAAACACGCCACTTTAAACTTTCCCTACGTTATTGTGCCGTTACCAACTTTTGAATATGCAGCCGCGCAGCGCAATACCAACCATTTTTAGAGATCCTCAGGTTTTAATAAAGATTATTTAATTATTTATGGCTTGTTTATGTTAATTTTTGAATTGTGCTCGTTTTAATAGAGTACTGCAATGAAAGTTAATTTTTTGTCTGGCAAGATCAATAAGAGTAAAATATTTATCAAATGAATAATTTGACTCAGTTTTAAACTTTAAGGATTTTAAGCTTTAAACTAATTAATTGCGGACAACTTTTGCCAATTTTGACAATTTGGTCATGTATATGTCGCAGACAACTGGTTAATTTAGCCGTACCAAGGCATACCCTCACTATCCCCGACGACGCCACTACCCTCCTCCAGGAGAGCAGTAAGGCCACTAGTATTCTCAGACGTCAACACAAACACAAGCTCAGACATCCGTCCTTCCGTCCTCGCCGCCGAGGCCCGTCGCGACGTCCCGCACCATCACCGTGCCCGCCCCGACCCTTGCTCGAGCCAGCCCGCGCAGCTGAGCCTGTAGTTTTAAATTCGCCCCTAAACACTAATAATAATACCGATCCAGCCTGTCCCTTGCTGTCCTCTTCCAGCGACGCTCTGAGCCGAGGTCCGAACCCCGCAGGGGGTTACCCTTAGCGCTGTCGCTTAGTTTTTAAGTTATTGTTTGCCCTGGCTGGAGGCCTTAATTCGAGGCATCCACAGGAAAGTCCGGTTAAGCAGTAGCCATCCTCATAAAGGATGAACTGCGAGATGCCATATAAAAAATGAAAAAATGAAAATAATTTAGCCGTTTAGTTAACCGCCTGGCCTTTGGAAGTAGTGCTCGCCTCGCTACGCTCTCTCGGCTCGCACACGGTTGATCACAGTTCTAACCTAACCCATTTGGTCGGAGTGCCCTGGCTTACTTACTACGACAATATTCGACTCGCGCATGATTGGTTACAGTTCCAACTTAAATTATAATTTAATATCATTCAGGCCGTTAGTCCAACGGCCGCCGTTTAGTTAAAAGGCTAGGCGGTTAACTAAACGACTGATTAAACCAGTTGACTGCGACATATATACATTTTACAGTCTCTGTGTTCGTATTGTGTAACTTAGATACCTATCTACATATAAGTTTCGACACATCCCTTTATACGGCGTATTATTGAAATAGGCAAAAAATGCCCTTGAAATTTTCCTGTAAGTAAATTATGAAAACGTCAGAGGAATTCTTTGAACTCCAATGCCTTCTATTATTGTGACTTTTTGAAGGTCACACCTGTTTTCCTCAATGATTTATTATCGTTTTTTTTGGATAGGTCATTAAATAGGTATAGGGTTTAAGATCAAAGCAAATGCCAACGTTATCAACATTCTCTTCTGAAGGCCAATTCCCCTAATTAAAAACGTTCAAAATCTAGTCGCAATCTCATCTCAACGACAATCAATGTCAAAAATGTAGGGAAATTAGTCGTATTTTTGACAGATTGAGACTGAGATCAGACTGTGAACGTTCTTATAATTACGAGAATTGCCCATCAGGTTATCAATTTGCGAATTTCAATCAAAGCCTTACGAATAATAATATAAAAGCTAATATTCGTAAACTATGAAACGATAAGGACGGTTTTTGTTATCGTTCGATAACTTTTCTCTGATGAATAAATGTGACTACAAGACACATACGTACATGCACGTTGTCTTTCCTATATGAAGACTTTATTATGTATTATGTGCCTTTGGTCTCGTGGTCGCAAGCGCGACTGCTAAGCGTTGGGTCCTAGGTTTGATTCCCAGGTCAGGCAGTGTTTTTGAGTATTTCCATTAGGAATTTCTTAGTAAAAGCCCAGAGTTTGGAAGTTGTCGGTGCGATACCCCCGTGACTCGGAAAACACGTTAATTAAGCCGTTGGTTTTGCGCCTGATCTCTCTCCAGTCATGTCGGATTACCGTTCCATCGGACTATGAGAGTGAGGGAAGAGGGAGTGCACCTGTGTCTACGCGCACACTTGTGCACTATAAAATCTCCCGCGCCGATGTCTAGTCTCCGTTGAGATTCGACGCCATGACCGAAATACGGTCTGGAAGACTTTTATTTTATATGAAGACAATGGGCAAGAATGTCAACCTACCATTATTATTATTTAGATATAAATTATATGGCGATTCAAAGCTCTCAGATAGCCTAAAACAAATAAAGTACAATCTGTTGAAATCAGTTTAAGTAGTAGGTACACACGACGACATATCAAGCTATACATTTCCAGTTTTATCTGACCTCGCAATGTATAGGGCTTTTCGTACAATAAGAAATCAGCTTATACTGAAAATGTATAGCTTGATATGTCATCGTGCGTACCTGATGCTGTACTCTGTTTGTTATCTTTAAGATAAATGTTTAACTAGCAAAATATTATACCTACTCTTATTTAAGGGCACCTCTGCCTAACTCTTCGGGAAAACAGACTTGATGATATATTATAAACTAGCAGCGCCCCGCGGTATCATCCGCATAAGTGTCGATCCGGTGGGAATATATACTATGGCCTAAAAACTATCCTATGGCCTTTCGGGGGACTCATACTATCTCTATACCGAATTTCATCTAAATCGACAACAGACAGACAGACATACTTTCGCATTTATAATATTAGTAAGGATGTGTAAAAAAAATGCATAAAGTCAAACTTTAGTTTAAAATCGTGTATCTGATAATAAACACCACAACGTCACCCAACATTAATAATGTAATGCACACTTTACAAACCCAACACACATGCGCAAACACTAGAGCCGGACCAACTACCCACCAAACAAATATTTATTAACAGCACCACGATGCAGGAATCACTTCGGACTTCATTCATTCAGCTCCATTGTTAGATTACTTACTTTGATGTATCTTGTTGGGCAAAGTGATACGTTTGAAGTGTGTGCGAAGCGTAGTTGTGTATGTACAAAATATATTAGCTTTCGGATATTGGAATGTGATGTATCTAGGAGTTCTGAAACTGTGCTTTGATTGTTGTGTACTAACATCCGCACGCGGCTTCGCCCACGTGGTGAAGGCTTAAAGTAATCCCGTACTAAAGAACTTCGAAGGCTTAAAGTAATCCCGTACTAAATTGTATCAAAATCGGTCTAGCTTTTCGGAGATTAAACAAAAACAAGTATGTAGTAATAGTAGCATCATCATCTGCCTAACCTTTTCCCAACTATGTTGGGGTCGGCTTCCAGTCTAACCAGATGCAGCTGAGTACCAGTATTTTACATGGAGCGACTGCCTATCTGACCTCCACAACCCTGTTACTGAGTAATACGAAACCCCTTGTTAAGACTGGTTGTCAGACTATCGGGATTCTGACGACTCGTAACGACTGTCAAAGATCCACGAATGACAGCTGGGGCCAACGGAGAGGTCTTGGTTTGTAACGATGGTCACCCATCCACGGACTAACCTGATCGATCGACCCGTGCGGCTGTTATTACTTAGCCACAAGCCCCTCTTGTAGGAATAGCAACTACACATTATTTTTAAAATAAAAAATCAATAGGTATTGTAGCTACGGGCTGGGTGCAAATCAGCGCAGTAAATTTGTACACACACATGCTGCCGATACAAAGAATGAAAGGAATAGAGGAAAACAACAACAAACTTTTCTATTCGTACGGCTTACAATAAACAGTGGCAAATGAAGTTTAAATAACAGTCATGTTTAAAAGTAGGTATGTCGTGAATACATCATGGAAGTTTCGAGCATCGATTCAAATGCTGACGGACGCTATAGAACTGTTTACACTGCTGAGCGGATTCAATTTTTGAATTGAGTTACCTGAAAAAAAAACAAGCTAAGTGCGTGTCGGACCACGCACAATGAAGGGTTCCGTAATGGGGATTTTATCCCAAAATCAAACTTAAAATTGTAGTTTAAAAACATGTCCATTATACACGTGACGCAACAATTCTAGTCAATTCTACAACTGCAAATGTAAAAACTTTTTCCTTTACTTGTGTTGTAAAATCTTGCTTCTTACCAAATATCATGATTCTAGGTCTACAGGAAATGCTGAAAAGAGGGGAGCGCATCTCCTACAGGCTCACCCAGGTGCTTACCGGGAACGGTTGATTCGGTGAGGACCTGAATAGGACGGACGCGCCGCTGACGTGCGCGCTGCATACACTCAATATGGTGTCACAACAGATTGACTGCTTCAACTTTACTGTGAGTCACACGGGCCACATTTTGTAAAGTTATTTATTTGTAAGCTATTATAACTACATATAACTACACTATTGGGTAAAAAATAGAAGTTTCATTTTTAAGAGCTCCAGGGGCCGTATATTTGATATTAATTTCTACTAGATACCTTCAAAAAAGGGTCTTGACAGACTGTCAGATAGATAGACGAACGGACAGCAAAAGTGATCATGTAAGGGTTCCATTTTTTCCTTTTCAGGAATGGAACCCTAAAGACTATGATATCGATTCACGTGGATCGATTAGAAAGTTTCAAAGTAGGTACTTAAAAGACACTTTTTCAATTATTATAAGGATGTAATACTATTTTCCTGTCCACATTGTGATCACCAATCCCTCTGCCAAGCAGATTACCTACTAACAGTAATTTTCGGGTAATTTGATTGACTTTATTATTATTCTCTCAATTGGTAAATGTCCGTAGTTTGAAACATTATTAAGCTTCGTAATATTGGAAAATGTGGAGTGTTTTCGATGAAATGATAAATGATTTTATTTTTGTAAGTAGATTTGCACAAACATTTTTACACGTCAATCATATTTTTTTTAAACTAGGTCAGGTCGGCGTTTCCTATCTGATCACTCTGAGAAGAAAGGCCGAAACAAACTCAGAGTTCACAGTCTCTTTTACAGTCCCGACATAATCTTGGTCAGGTTATATGAAGACCATGTAGATCGATGTCTGAGATGGTCTTTTGAGGAAAGAACCACACAGATTGAGAGGACCTGTCCAGTCAGTGCACGCATTTGTCAGAAATCGTGCATCTCAACTCAAAACTTATGGAGCTCAACGATTCGACAAACTAGAGACCTCATGTCCAAAAAGTACCGATAGGGTTGAACATACGTACAGAACAGAACGTAGACATCCGAAAATGTTTAATTTGCTTACCTGAAACATTTTACAGTTAGGGTTAGTTTAATTGGCCGACCCAGTGGCTTGACAGTTTAAATAAATGTTAGATGTAGAGAACAAACAAGCTAGTTTTTTGATCGGTGTCGATGTCGAGCACCAACTGCTCTAAAACATTAAAAACCGACCAAGTGCGAGTCGAATTCGCACATGAAGGGTTCCGTACTACCGTAATTATTTATTAAAATTATTTGTTGTTATAGCCGCAATAGAAATACACAGTCTGTGAAAATTTCAACTGTCTACACATTCAAATAAAAAAAAAAAACAAGAGTCATTATAAAGTGCTTATTCTCAGCCTAGTTTGAATAACAAACTAGGCTGAGAATAAGCACTTTTCTAACGTCAAAATTACAAAAGACATTCCCCGGGGGACCGAGGAGGGGGGGGGGGGCAGGGGATCAGACCGGAATAAAACCCCAAAACGCCCGCCCTTCACCACTTCCCAGTGCTTTCGCGCTATTACGGTTAAAGGGATACAGCTGGCTGACAGACAGACGGACGGACGGACAGCGGACGCTTGTTAATAGGGTCCCGTTGGCACCCTTGGGTAGGGAATTATAAAAACCAGAGTAGTCGCTGAAGTCCCAAAGTGTAAAGCACATACATTTCTCCTTATAAGTTCACAATGGTGTGTCTATTTATATAAATAAGAGTAATATTCCATTATTGTAAACGCCCGCGCCGTGCAATAAAATGACTATTTAAGTCACACGTATCATATTTTTATTCCATTTATAACTTTCTACCTACCGTCAGAAGCCATTGCCGCCAAACAGAAGAGTTAGGTACTGTTACACCACAAGTGAATTCTGAAAATGATTGAAAGTGTGCGTTTAATTCCCAAATAGAACCAACTTAGGTATAACTAAATAAACTTAGGTATACTATAATTATGTTCAAAATAACATGATAAAACGCAGGCATTTTCAGTGCGTGTGACTGTGGAATGCACGCTGCAGCCACTTGTGGGTAATCAATCAAATGGCATTCTAACTTAAAAGCTCGATTTGGAAACAGAGAGACAGCTGTTCCTAAATATAAAACCTGTTAACTCAGAAATGGCAATCGCTACGCTCCCGTCCTACACACACTAGCTTTACGAGCTCTCAGTACCGGGACAAGTGAATAAAACCTTAGTTTGTCATAATTATTACTTCAGTAATTTCTAGAAGACAGTTCTACGTTTTTACATTTTTGTCCTTGTCACTTGGCTTGTAAACCAAATCATATCCCATCCCGTTGTTGCTCTATTATTTTATAAATCAATGTTTGTCTCGTAATTCTACCATCTAATTTTCAAAGTATTCATAAACGTTGTATTGAAGCACCAAATAGGCTATAATCTCTACAGTACCTATGTTACGTTACCAATCTTTATAGCAGACAAACTTTTCCCTTTACATCCACAATTCCGTAGTTCTTTTTGTATACATATTTTCGCTATAACTTAGAGGCACCTTGCCAAAATATCAGCCTATAAACCATCCCATCCTCTCACACAGCCCTACGGTTGTCACCTACATCCGAAACTCGTATGTAACAGTTACACTGCAATCTGCAGTGCGGAGCGAGTCGGGGGATGCCTGGCTAATTATCTGTCACGGCTGATATCAGTGTGATGTGCCTATCATTGTGGGTGTAAACTCTGCTACTCCTATTTTGTGAACCATCAACGTTCACGAAATCGGATTTAGGTATTCTAGTTTACACGTGATTGTATCTGAAATATAAAAAAAACCTTTTCTTCCTTCTATGCTTTTGTCAGTTTCCTGTTCAGGAAAAATTTAAGGTTTTTATGTAGTTATTGTTTTAACTAGCTTCTGCCTGTGAAATCTCCTGACCCAACTCATCGCATCGTATCGCCTGCCCGCGCTATTACTTCAT
The DNA here is from genome assembly GCA_963669345.1 of Gortyna flavago. NCBI lineage: Eukaryota > Metazoa > Arthropoda > Insecta > Lepidoptera > Noctuidae > Gortyna > Gortyna flavago. Next base: position 12,784,205 of record OY770131.1, on the reverse strand, counting down.
TTTCGCTTAGCGTTCTTTCCGTCTTTTTTCTTTTTTGTTTGGCACCTTAGAGTCGTAGCGTGACGTTAAATAGCATATAACTTTATTCTAGAATAGGGCTATCAAATGCAAAAACAAACAAACAAATTCTTCAGCTTTATTTTTAGTGTAAATAAGCCTTAAAATAACATTTAAAAATAAATATAAAGTAACTAAAACAGTGGTGTACACTTCAGTCTTGTTTATTCACCCAGCGCATTAAAATTATGCATCACTTACCAAAACGGATCGGATTTTTTTTCTAATATTATATAGGCTCGCATTTGACCACTGTTTTACGACAGGTAAGTGATTATGCGGTCAACAATGGTACACGCATGTCTAGACTATTTCTAGACATGCCTACACCATCGTTGTCATCATGTGATTATCTGAAAAAAGATCTGAGATTTTAAGTTCGCTTAAATTCCCTAGGTATACAAATAGGTTTTTGGAATTGGTGCAAACACATGAGTATGTTTATCTCCATCATACAGAGTGTTAGTAAGGGAGATAGAATGGAAATGGGTTTCTGTGGTTTGTCAGGTTCTGACGCGCTTGAGGTTTTGTATCTGTGACGTCACTATGTTGTTTCATGTACCTTCTGTTTGTCAGTTAATCACTATGTGTGATATGTGGGATTTTGGATAGTCAATCAAGTCTAGGTTCTTCTGTATCATGTTCGGCTTGAAATTGAACTGTTATTAAATAAATAAATACAATAATTATGATCCGTAAAAAAAAATACGGTAAAAAAAGTTAGTACAAAAAAGATATAGAATAAAAATGGTATTCATACATACAAACATTAAATCAAGCCTTTCCTCTCTTGCACACCAGTGTAACATATTATGTCCTTCAGGTTCTCAACTATACTGTTTCTACAATATAGAAAAATCTGTGTTGGTTCAACTCATTGATGTGATGAATTTTGAGAATATTGATGCAATCAAAAGGAGGTGAACATGTTATTTTGTTTAGTCGGGAGGTACTTTACATTTGTTTATTACCTTTTTTACTAGAACACTTCGTATAACATATAGCCGTGAACGCAACCTATAGAACGTTGCGTTCACGGCTATGTTGATGAACGCGACGTTTTACCAAAAAAAATATCAGTTTGTATTTTTTTTTGTCAAAATAAATTTCGTATTTTATCTATCTCCTGTCTGCTTTGGAATACAGGCTTTACAACGATAGCTCCGCTTTATTTTATTTTAACCTCTAACATGACACACATAGTTTTTCATCAAGCTGTTCATCAAGCATCTTTTGGTTCGTGGCCGAAATTAGAACTAACGCCGCCATCTTATTTTTAGGGTTCCGTACCTCAAAAGGAAAAACGGAACCGGGCGGTCTCTCTGTCCGTCGGTCAAGACCCTTTTTATCAAGAAGGCGTGTAGTTATCAAGTTGAAATTAATATCAAATACGCAGGGCTGCAATCCCTTGAAGCAGTGAAAAAGTCAACGCAATCAAAAGATACGGGCGCTTATGTTCCGGAATCAAAACCTAAGGAATAAACCTAAAATCATGGTTTTAATGATGGCGTTTTGGCCGGTATGTCCAATAAAAACCACATATACATTAAATGAAAGTTTATATCATAAGCATCAATTTTCATTATGGCTGTGAAATACCGAGTTAAAGAGGTATTGGTACCTAAGACCTGCAAGTACCATGTAAACGTATTAGTTTATAACGCTAATGTTCACTGCAGTTCTCAATAATATTAGTTATTGACTCATAAGTTCGTTAAGCTGCACTTGCCGCGGTTGGTTACTGGATGGGTGAACATTTTTACATACCAAGATCTCTCCGTGCTTCGGAAAGCACGTTAAGCCGTTGGTCCCGACTGTCATTCGTGGATCTCATTAGAACTCTTTTGGTCATTAGACCAGGCTCCATACAAAAATGCCCATCATTCTTTGGCAAGAAGCAATGTCATGTAGCATAAGTAAAGGAAAAAATCCGAAAACCGTAAATTTGTAGTTAGGTGCATAACATACAAAAAAAACATTATGTACATTCTTACCTACAAATTTGAACGGAACCCTCGATGCGCGTTGTCCGTTTTTTTTTTCAATACATTTTACAAAACAGTTACACAAAATAATGTTTAACAACAGCGCCCTCCTGCCATTGTCATTCTAACCTAAAAATATTCTTGTAGCACTCTATGGAATTACTTTTACCTACATTTTGACTCATTCTATACTTGACTCGCGCATTCACATCACAGAAAACAACTCCAAAATATTTTCACAATGAGCAAACAACCACAGTTTCCAAAATGCAATCACGGTGTATATCACAAAGGGTACCGCTAAATTTGTAGTAAGTAAGTGGTCCTGCTGTAAGTACCTACGTTTAATTATTCCCATTGTGCATTTAATACCATCACCGTATCGGTGTTTTGGTACAAATTATTCACTTAACCTCCTAAACAATGTTTGAATATCATGTTGTGTTTAGGGTTAGATTTACATACTAGTAGCACAGTATTACAATATTTCCTACAGTAGCGCAACGCCTTTGATGTCGCGCGATGCCGCCGCCGCCGCCAGTGTAGGTTGTTAGCTATTTCTAGCTATAATAGGATTCAGGGTGACTTCTTCTTTAATTCAATAAAAATGCGGAAATATCAACAGTGATCTATTCTTGAACAATGCGTAAAGTGAAGTAGTAAAAAAAAATGGTAGTTTTAACTTAAAAAACTAAACGTTTAAATGGAGCCTTGGGATTGGTTACAAAAGCAACGAATAGGCTCTTCATGACGTGATGAAGGTGCGTTCATAAGCTTGAACATCCTCCCCGGCCTTGGAAGTGTTAACTTTCAAGTGACTCCACCAGGGCGATCCTGCTGCAGCTACTCATCTCGAATTGGAAGAGGGCAGATCTTGGAAAAAGCTCTTCGTACGATGCCAAAAGCAGTTTGGATATCGGCGACCCTGGCCACTCCATCCTTGCCTGGGAAAACGTCGACAATACGTCCTAATCCCCATTTTAGCGGAGGCTGATTGTCATCCTTCATAAGAACAAGCGTGTTCTTTTGCAGACAATCCTGGTTTTTTCTCCATTTGCCTCTGGTCTGTAATTCTGAAACGTACTCCTTAGACCAGCGGCTCCAGAAGTGCTGACGGATTTGTTCGACCCTCTGGTAGCGCGTCAGGCGGTGTGTAGGCACGGCGGTGACGTCGGCGCAGACAGGTGCAGTCATCGGACGGCCAACCAGAAAATGAGCAGGGCTAAGAGGGAGATAGTCATGAGGATCTGTGGACATAGGAGTCAATGGTCGGGAGTTCAGGATGGCCTCGACTTGTATCAAAACCGTGCTGAGCTCCTCGAACGTTAAGTGCGCATTGCCTACCACACGTCGCAAATGATGTTTACAACTCTTAACCCCGGCCTCCCACAGGCCTCCAAAATGACTGGCGTAAGGAGGAATCATTTTAAATTTAATATTTTGAGCTGTGGCGTACTCTTTTATATCATTAGAACAACTGGAAAGAAATTTGTTGAAATCATTCATTAAGCCAACAAAGTTCCTTCCATTGTCAGAAAATATTTCAGCCGGTTTACCTCGGCGTGAAATGAAACGTTTTAATGCTAATAAATATGCTTCCGAAGTGAGATCGCTGACTAATTCCAAATGTACCGCGCGCGTCGCAAAACATATAAATAAACAAACGTATGCTTTTACGGTTCTAGCACCCCTGCCCTTTCGGTTCAATACAAGCAACGGCCCAGCGTAATCTACGCCGCAATGTACAAACGGGAACCCGTAATCTAATCTTTCCTTTGGTAAATCAGCCATTTTTGGTATAATTATTTTGCCTCGCATACGTACGCACTTTACGCACATATGACAGGTCTGACGTGCGAGATTTCTACCACCTAATGGCCACCACGCTTCCCTGATAGTAAACAATAACATCTGCGGACCTGCGTGCATCAACCGGTTATGCTCATATCGGAATAACAACAATGAAAGTTGATGTTTACTAGAGATCAATATGGGGTGTTTTTTATCAAAATCGAAATTAGGACTGTTTCGGATACGACCTCCAACTCGAATCAATTCATTTTCATCTATAAATAAGTCTAACTTTGATAAGTGAGTTTGTGTTTTGTTTACTTGTCCCTTTCTAAGAAGTGAATCGCGCGCATCGGGAAATGACTCACGCTGCGACAGCTTAGCGAGCATTGTCGTAGACTTGTTTAGTTCACATGTACTCAACAGCCCCTTCCACCGATCATCTTTACATCGCGTGTTATGTATAAAGCGGAGTACATAAGCAGCGGCACGCTGCATGCGGTTATACTGAGAAAACCTGGAAAATGGAAATAAGTTTTCTTCAGTTGTTTGACGAGTGAGAAGTGTGTGTGCGTCGTAATTTTTGAGCTCAGGTAAGTTTTCTGGCGATATTCGTATGTGTGTATCTTCATCTAAACTATCAAACTTAGGGTCCTGTAAAAATTGTGGCCCGGACCACCATAAATTGTTGACGTTCAGTGCATCTACACTTTGACCTCGCGACACTAAGTCGGCGGGGTTATCTATACCACTAACATGTCGCCACGAATGGCCTTTTGTCAATTCGAGTATCTCCCCGGCCCTATTCTGGACGTAGGTTTTTAACATGTTAGGTGGAGAATGTAACCAACTTAATACAATAGTCGAATCCGTCCAGAATACGACTTTATCAAAACTAGATCGCAGCGAATCCCTTATTTTTTCATATAATCTTGCGCCCACCAGCGCCCCACACAGCTCGAGCCTAGGTATAGTCATAACAGCCTTTATAGATGCGACCCTACCCTTTGAGCATAGTAAGCGAACTGTGACGGTTGACGCGTTATCAATAGTACGTACGTAGGCACAGGTGCCATAGGCTGCTTGTGACGCGTCGGTGAATATGTGCAGTTCAGTGTTTACAGGGTGTTCGCACATCACAAACCGAGGTACTCGAATTTTATTGAGCATACACAAATTATTAACAAACCGTTTCCAGACTTGCGTGACGTCATCTGGTAATGGTTGATCCCAATCGAGTTTTAACAACCAACATTTTTGCAACAATATCTTTGCTTGTGTAATAACTGGACTCAATAAACCGAGCGGGTCGTAAATTTGTGATGCACCTGACAATATTGTGCGTTTAGTGATCGGTTTTGTGTTATAATCGAATTGTGTGTGAAAATATAATTCGTCACAGTGTGGGTACCATCCTAACCCTAACGTTTTGCTGTGTACATGCTCACCTACTGAGAAGTCTTTCGCGTCGTTAGGCATGCCTACACTACAGGAATCTGCATTGAAATTGTATACCCACTTGCGGAGCGGAAAACACCCGGTATGTAAAATTTTTGCGGTATCATTACAAATCTGAATCAATTTGCTTTTATCGTTGTTTCCACAAATTAAGTCATCAACGTAAAAGTCTTCGCGAATCGTTCGTGCCACATCAGTATCGTCACATTCTTGTGCTAGTTGTTTCAAACACCTGCAACTAAGAAACGGCGCAGACGCGGTACCATATGTCACCGTGTTTAACTGGTAAATACCTAAGGGAACCGACTTGTTTTCGCGCCATAAAATCAATTGAAGGTCACGTTGTTCCTTATCGATCAACACCTGCCTATACATTTTTTCTATGTCTGCGCAAGCTACGTACTTGTTCTCTCGGAATCGCAGCAAAATAGAAATTAAGTCGCCTTGTATAGGTGGTCCGACGTACTGTAAATCATTTAACGACGTTCCTGACCTTGAAGCTGCGCTTGCGTTAAATACAACACGCAGTTTTGTTGATGTGGCATGAGGACGAAATACACCGTGATGGGGCATGAAGTAATGCGGGGTTCCGTATGTGGTGATACGACTCATATGACCTAAAGTTACGTACTCGTTTATAAATTCCGTGTACATCTTTTTATATTCTGGATAACGTTCCAACCGTTTTTCCAAAGCATAAAAACGTCGTTCAGCTTGTGCGAATGTATCACCTAACGTGTCAGGTTCATATTTGAATGGTATGCGTACGATGAACCTACCATCAGCTGTGCGCTTCATAGTATTCTGGTAATGATCCTCGCACGCACGTTCATCGTCGCTGCGTGAATCAGCTGATTTGGTGCTAATGGGTAACTCTTCGAGCTCCCAGAAGCTGCGGACTTGTTTTTCTAAACATTGAAGATCTATAGATTGCGTGAAATTACAATTTACACGATTGGATTTTCGCGGGTAGTCTAAAACAGAACCTGAAATAATCCACCCTAACTTTGTGTTAATAATGTAAGGGCCATTATTTAGTTTTATTTTCCCTTCAGTCAGCAGGTCCCAAAACAGATTCGCGCCTATTAGAATATCAATTCTTTGGCTTTCATAGAATGTGGGATCGGCTAACACAATATTGTCGGGTATACTGAACTGTTTCCGCGGCAAAGTAAAGTTTGGCAAATTAGAAGTAATTCCGGGTAAAACTAAACATTGTACAGATGTGGCAAATGTTTTATCCAAAGAACGCAGTTCTATGTTGCAGTATTTTGTGCACTGCGTCACGGAATAAGCTACTCCTTGAACATTTTGGGTGGATTGTATTAATTGCGCATTTAATTTGTCACATAACGATTGTGTAATAAAACATCTATCACTGCCGTTGTCTAAAATTGCACGTGCTTGGTGTAACTTACCTAATTTATCAGGTATTTCGACTAGAGCAGTAGATAACAACACAGATTCATATTGCTCGGATGACGATTGCGCGTTTATGTCTGTGTGAGCATTATTTACCTGGATTGAATAGCTTTGTGACTGTGCGTGTGTATGTGACGTATTGGAACTAGAGGCGGGGAGGTCCACAGCGGTCGGCACCTCAGCTATCGAGTGCAGGGCGACGGAACGGTTGTGTTCTTGGCTCCCGACCACAATATCACATATTAGCGAATTATGTTTTTTCTCACACCTTCTGCACGGACCGTACCTACACTCGACAGCTGTGTGGCCGATACGGAAACAGTTCTCGCAAATTTCGTGCCTGCGTACAAGCTGTTTTCTCTCTTGCAAACCGAGGTCGAGGAACTTTTGGCATGAATATAAAGGATGTGATGCATTACACATACAACACGTTCGTTTGCGAGATTGTTTGTTTTTGGTGTTAGTGTTGGTGTCCGGTTTTTGTGTAACTATATTACAATTAACTTTCTGTGTGGAAGAATGATTGGAAGGTTTATTTTGTGTTGAATTGGCTTTGGGTGAACTGTGTGAGACGGAGTGTGAAAGTGTTTCTAACATATCTGCTTTCTGCCTAAGGAATTTCATTAAATTATCCAGTGTAATGCGTTTGGAATCATCCGTCACTGATAGGGAATTCTTATATTGTTCCCACTCGCGTTCAGTAGTTTGGTCGAGTTTGGAAACAACCATATGTATAATTAATATGTCCCAATGCTCGATGCTTTCGCCGAGTAACTTTAAAGCGCGTAAATTTTTTAAGGTTGTGTCAATAAGTTTCCTTATCTGCGGCGATGATTCTTTTGTGACTGACGGCATGGAAAATAAAGATTTGACGTGTTTCTGAGCAAGAAGTGTAGAATTATCGTAACGATTGAGAAGTAATTCCCATGCAACAATGTAGTTATCTGCAGAAAACTCCACTGAATCGATAACTAAACGAGCAGAACCTTTTAACGATGATTTAAGGTAGTGAAATTTCTGTATTTTAGGAATAGATCGGCAATTATGAACTAAGGATAGAAATATATCGCGATATTCCAGCCAGTGCTCGTATGAACCGTCATATTCGGGCAGAGATATAGTAGGTAATTTAACAGAAGAAGTTTGAACTGAGTGGCTATCAGCTATTGCATTTGAACTGTCAGCTTCCTCATCTTCATTGTTAATTAAACATTGCGCTTTAGCTAATACTGAATAATATTCAGAATCAAAACTATCTCGCTCTTCTAATGCTTTTGGAATGTCTGTTTCGGACGTCGTTAATGTTTCAATTTTATATTGAACGTCATCGAATAACGAGTATAGTTCTTGAATGCCTGTAACACGCAATTGCAACTCTGTACGCTGCCTAACAGTTAAAACGTTACCGTCTAGACCTTCTACATGTTTTTTAAAATTTGTGAGAGTCCTTTTGATGTGACCTCTTCTATTATTAAGCTCTCTTATCTTCTCCCTAGCGTCAGTCATTCTGGAATGGTGTGGAAGTACTCACGATTAAACGGGTGCACGATATTCACAGCAGCTGAAGCGATGATTGAAGCTTCTGTTTCACCTTGATAGGGTTTGAACGTGAAGTAGGCAACCGACACGTAGCGGTCCCGCAGAGGTCACGCAGAGGTGGCTCAACACTGGAATTTAGCACAAAAACCGAGATCACACAGGGATATGGACAGGTTTTGGATATTCTGGTTGGCTCGTCTCACCAAATGCGCTGCGATGCTCCTGATGATGATTGACGAGGATCTTGCGTCGATCAATGCCCAACCGTCGTCGTAGCGTATATCCAAATTCTTGATCGCTGATGTCCGGTTCGAAGGACCAAATTATGTTAGCTATTTCTAGCTATAATAGGATTCAGGGTGACTTCTTCTTTAATTCAATAAAAATGCGGAAATATCAACAGTGATCTATTCTTGAACAATGCGTAAAGTGAAGTAGTAAAAAAAAATGGTAGTTTTAACTTAAAAAACTAAACGTTTAAATGGAGCCTTGGGATTGGTTACAAAAGCAACGAATAGGCTCTTCATGACGTGATGAAGGTGCGTTCATAAGCTTGAACATAGGTACTTACGCTGTCACATGCAAATATGCTAGGGTTGTCACCAAATGGTAAATAAAACAATTGTGATTATTACTATTATGATGTAATCATTTATTCATATGTACATTCAAAATAATCGTGATTATTAAATCTGGAATATTCCATAAGTCTATGGTACACAAATGAAAAAACCTACCTCTCGTCGCGGGGAAATCTATGAAACTTTAAGTTCTTCTGGGATTTCGAGGTCGATTTACATCCATATACACAGTTTGTGCGCACCAATAAAGAATATGTAAGTATAATAAAATTATTACACAAAAAATACGCTCGCGTCTGCCCTTCGCGCTCGGTACCGCAAACTAAGCGTGTTTGCGGTACGCGGCCCGCGCCGCCCGACACCCCGCGACTTCCCCTCCGTTGCTCTGCGCAAGTACATTCGTCGCGCTACTGTAGGAAATATTGTAATACTGTGCTAGTAGTATGACTAATTTATATATTTCTATACAGCTGATTTTGTCTATTGATAACCGACTAAAATTTTCTACGTCAGAAGGGGTCTAAAGTCATGTGCTGAATTCATGGTTTGAGCGGTAATTCGCCAAAGAGATAGAAGGTACGCACAAAGACATTAAGCTACTAGCAGTGCCCCGCGGTTTCACCCGCGTTAATGTGAGAAAAAAGCTATTCTATTTAGGTACATCACGATAGGATCAGTAAGAATGGAACTATAGCAAACCTCGCAGAGCTACCGGCGGCCGTGCGGATTTATTTTAAAACTATGATATCGCCTAAAATATTCATTGAAATCAAGTGATTTTTGTTCAAAATTAAATACTTGTGATGAATAATGTATTTATTTGGATAAGGATTAATGTCATGTTTTTAACACGTTGGCTGCCAGGCAACAGACACAATAGAAAATCTATTGTTCGCGGTCACCGGTGACCGCGTTGGCAGATGGACTGCCTTAAAAACACTTCCGCAAATAATGCATTATTTTGTAACTGATTACCATAAAAAAAGGTTATAATGATTCAACCTGAAAAGATAGACATATGCTGTTAAGAGTTTTTGTAGATATTGTTGTCTTCTATAAAAGTGTCGTACATGACTTTGCGCTATTGTCAATAGTTTCCGCAGCGTACGTGATATAAGGTTTTTTTTTTGGTATTTTTTTTCACGCCTTGGTTTACTTTATCGAAGTTTTCATACGGATCCCTAACTTTTTGAAAATATTATATCACCTATATTCATCAGGGATAATGTAGGATTGTAATGGTCAAAGAATTTTTCAAATCGGTTCAGTACCTACTTTCGGAGCCTATTCAATTGAAACAAACAAACAAATCTTTCCTCTTTATAATATTATAAGTGTAGATGTAGACATACCTATATTTCCAGTAAAAGCTGACTTCTCATTGTAAGAAAAGCCTGTACAATGCGAGGTCAGATAAAACTGGAAATGTATAGCTTGATGTATCGTCGTGCGTACAAACTAATTCCATGATATTCACATACTCTTTAACAATGAGTAACATTCATTAATTCATTAGCACAGACTTTAACATTAAACATTTAACACTAAACATACAAGTGACATCCAACACAATCAAATCCATTTCCAATCTAAGTTTATTCTATTCCCAACGACCCAATTTAGCTAACTTGAAACCCAATGATTACAGTAGTGACCGCGAAAATTACATGTAGACTATGTGACTGCTTAAATCCAACTGACGGGTGATAAATTTATCAGTGGGTCGATGATCCAATCAAGGGGGATCAGTTGTTGACATGGGGCCGACGATGGGGCCTTACGCCCTGAGTTATTGTATGGGGCTGTGGTTCCTCTCTGCGCTACTATTAAAACAGAACGTTCATTTATCTCTGAGACTTGTGGCTGCAACGTGTTTATAACGGTTAGGTGTATGAGGTTTGTATGTTTTGAGAGATATGGTTACAAAATTCTTTGGACGCCTAGATCTATACCTACGAGTATCTACCGATATACAAATAAATAAAATTGAAGTGTCTGTTTGTAATGTCAAAATAAAAGCTTTTAAAAAAATGTTTTTTTTTTTTCATATTTTATTTAGTGGTGTGGTGTGTAAGGTGTTATTTAAAATTGTTGATATTTTTTTTTTTTTTACTGTCGGTTTGTTCCAGCTAATCTCCGAAGTGGCTGTGCCTATTTTGATGAAACACACAGGCAGGTGGCTGTTATTATAACGTGTAACTTAGGCTACTTTCATTTAAGAAAAAGAATTAGGGTTCCGCGCAAAAAAATAAACCCATGAAATCCACAACCACGCGCGTGAAGCCACGGGCAGAAGCTAGTTTTCAGAATATAATAAGGAAGACTTGTATTTTTTTATAGGTATGTTTAAATATTATCTAACAAAGAATACTCAGGAAAAGTCTGTTGAAAAATAAAATGGCAAAACAGAAAACTCTCTAAAACCATAATAGGTACCCTACATCAGTGAATAATTTTTTTTTTCATCTTAAATTGAAAAGAACTAGGAATAGAAATCCTAAAATAAACTTATTTCATTATCATTCGTGGAAGTATTTGCAATATTATTATTTTATAAGTAGAATACACAAAATTCTATTTGTACGAGTATGTGGGTAGTTGAGGAAAACTTTTGTTGTTTCGTCTGTGTGGGAGATTAAGTAAGGAAATATATATTGATAGGTACCTATTGGTTATCGCCCACTATTTCTTTGTAGAAGTTAAGGCCTATTCAAACCTAAGCGGTATTTGCTGCCACTGTGGGTACATTTACATACCGCGCGGGATTCGCTTAGGTATTTAGTATCAAATTCCGCGGCTAGAGCGACCTGAGCGGTATTCGCTGCCGCTGTGGGCAGAAGTGTACCTTCCCGAGCGAAACTCGAACTCTGTATTCTACCCACAAGGATAGCGAATACCCCTTAGGTTTGAACAGGCCTTTATTTAATCTTACAAGATCGAAGGAACAAACAATATTATTATGTACAATTTATCCAATCCATGTTAGAATATTATTTTTATTTTATTTTATTCTGTTTGGGAAACTTACAACTAAGGCCATTTACAAGATTCCACTGAAAAACACTACGCACTACGCTTAATATTGTATACCCTAGAACTCCTAGAAGTATGTTGAGATTTTTTTTAAAATTTTGACCAACTTTATTTGTTAATCACAATAAAGAATTTTCTATTATATTCTAAAATATTATTATTTTTAGTTCAATTAATCACGAGTAGCCAATTAAAATACTTATAGGAAGTACCAAAACCTATTGCTCTTCACAGTATCTATCTACTTTTGTTCAATCGATTTACAAAGTTAATCGGCACCGGTCACAGTAGATGGGTGGCCATTCTTTAGGTACTCATTGAGACTTTTCTGTGTTTCAAATCGGACCCCGATATTTGTACGACAGATAGCTAAGGTCCCGAAAATCAGCTGTCATTTAATGGGGTCTTATGTAACTCTAACACCGTTTGTCCACCCGCCACCGTCAACGAGAAACGAGATTATCCGAACTGAGCGTGATGTCCCGGTGATGGCGTACGGTGGACACTCGGCCATAGTAAATGTATGTATCGCTACTTCAGCGCCGTCATCTTGTTCTCGATGACTGACGTCCCGTTGACGTCGCAGTGGCCAAACGTCAAACGGTCAAATAGAATTATACATAACTTAACATCAACATATCATCACGCCCGTATTTCGTCGTTATTAATTTTATTAAAAAAAAACTACAAGTTTCTTACACTTAAACAAAGCACACAATTAGACTTCTGGGTCTTGCATGCCATGGCCTGAGATTTGATCAACGTGCTGTTAACAGTTAAGTTATAATCGAATTGATGTAATGTTCTTTCAGTTCTCTATGTTTTACTATTTATTGAGTCTCTAATGTCTACAGGTATTTGGTTAAGTAAATTGGGTATTATGAAGGAAGCGGTACGACTGCCATAAAAGTTATTTTTTAGAAATAATTTTGATTTGGCTTGTCGTGTATTCACGTCAGGCACAGCTATACCCATAGTAAACCCAAATTTTGCCAGTTATGTATCCCATATATTATTCAGAATTAAACTTATTAAACTAATTTAGAAGCAAAGTAAAATTATATAACCGAAATTATAATTTATTTTCTTAAGAAAGTACTTCACAATTAATTCATTGTTATTTCCACTTAACATAACATAAGATAATTTACCCGAGTAACGTTCACGCATCATTGATTTCTTGCCGAGACCATATTTGGCTAAGATAATCTCTCCCTTCGTGTAACCTTTTCATTAGTAAACCCTCCACATATTGTAAGGGTATCAAATTTAATGTATTATCAGCGTCGACTAGAGGTCTGATACCAATAAGATCGATATTTATTAAACCCGCACAGACCCTTTCCCACTTATAACCAGTAATTACAGGGTGCGTCGTTAATTTTCTAAGAGCTCCGTGATATGTGTTACGTATTTGTTTAAAAGAAAGACATTTTTCTGACCGAAATAAAATACTGTTTCAAATTAATTAAAATACTTTGGGGGAAAATCATACTATATTTTTTTTTATAATTTTTTTTTTGGTTTGCCGGCCTAGGATGCAAGTTCGAAAGCTACCGGTGGTTTGGGCTCCAGAGAGAGGAATCTCCTCAGATGCGAGCCTTATCGAGAAATTACTGCCTTCTGAATCAGACCCAGGGGTCTCGTTAGCTTCGAGAAATGTTAGTGGAGGCGTTCATCAGGCCATTGGCCGTTACGACAATCGGCACAAAGACGGCCGAGTTCACATTCCACCAAGTCAAAAACCTCGTAAGCTAAGTTGAGATATTTGATTTGTTTCTCTTTCTCAGCTTTCACGAGGTTCCCGTCATGTGGAATGGTGACATCGACAATCATTGTGCGGCGCGCTAATCAATCTACCACACAGGTATACGTAGATACACCTAGATAACGCAAGAGCAACTACTTCGCGTGAGAAAATTCGCCCCAGCTTACGTACAAAAATCGTAAGCCGCCACTTTCGCGCTCAGTCCCATGTACTGCTGGCTGGGTAAACGTGAGCGCTGGCGCTAGGCCCCGGGGGTGGCGCGAGACAGATGCCGCACGCGGCGGCGTCTTTGAATCGATTTTATTTTCTCATCAGTAAATATTGCTTGTGACGAAATAGTAGGTAGTCAAAAAATGGCACGCTTGGTTTTCATACAGATCGTGATCTAGTTCTATCTATATCTGTGATCCACCACCACTACATCAGGCTTATTGGCAACAATAATCCTGTCAATGATAGACTGATGATGGTAAGAACTGCATCAAAATCCGTTGCGTAGTTTAGGAGAACAATGCGGTCTCACAGGCAGACACGAAAAGCAACTTTAATTTATAGTACGTATAAATGTATAGATTTACCCCATTGAAGTAAATATATCTTCATGGACTATGCACAGTATTCCTCAGTGGGTTACTTTCCATTTAGGTACTGTTGGATCCAGTAAATGTATTTTGGCGAATTTCCTCCGTAGCTAAACAAACTTTGGACGTTCCAAACATTGTTGTTTCGCCTCTAAGGACCGCACTTTTTTGAAACAATAAAAGCTAAAACTTGTAAATAATTGGATTACTCTTCTCCTTTAATAATAATAGTAACACGAATTTGAGAGGCAACTTTGTATTGTGTACCTACATGACAAGCTCATATTTCTAAGAAATCCTTGTGTCATTTTAGTAATGTAGTGATGTAGTTAGATATTATATTTATTTAAGGAAACTTATACTTAGAATCTATACAGGAGAGAATCAACCAGTGCGCAACCTGTAACCACAAATTCAGCATATGATTCTAGATTGATGCAGAAATTTTTCGTCTGATGTCAAAAAAAAAATCTGCTTTTTTATAGTAAAACGCGGTTAAAATGTAAAGAACAACAAATATTTTTTGAGGGTTCCGTACCCAAAGGGTAAAAACGGGACCCTATTACTAAGACTCCACTGTCCATCTGTCTGTCTGTCTGTCACCAGGCTGTATCTCATGAACCGTGATAGCTAGACAGTTGAAATTTTCAAAGAATGTGTATTTCTGTTGCCGCTATAACAACAAATACTAAAAGCAGAATAAAATAAATTTTTAAGGGGTGCTCCCATGCAACAAACGTGATTTTTTGCCGTTATTTTAAATGTAGTATTAAATATTGTATGGTGGTACGGAACCCTTCGTGTGCGAGTCCAACTCGCACTTGGCCGGTTTTTTTATAATCGAATGCTGAATTCATGGTTACAGTATACGGTATATGGTTACTGGTTTTTTTTTTCCTGTACATATATTAACATAATAACGAAGTTAAAACTGTACAGGCGCCAGCTCATCAAGCTACTACAATCTGTCAAATTTTTTTCATAGATTTTCAACTTTATCGCTAAAGTATAAGGTTCAAAGTTGATTAGGAAAATTTGACAGTTTTGGGTAGCTTAATGTGCTGGCGTCTGTACAATTAATATTAAAAAAAAGTAGTTGCTACGAGGTGTGGGAACGAGTCTGATGCCGAAAATATACTTTACAGAATTTTGTTCCGATGGTCTGTTTATCTGGATTATGTTGGTTCCAGATCAGCGCAAAATGGCTGAAAGAATTTAAATAAAAGGCACACAGATAGTCTAAAACTTGGATACTTTTAATCCCGGTAGTTGGTACGTTCCTGTGATATGTTTTCGGCGGGCGAAGCCGCGGCAAAAAGCTACTAATAATTGTTAGCTGACAAAGTAGTCATATTCATTAAAATAATAATGTTGGAACTTAAATAACGTTTTAACGTTTGACTTATAAAAAAAGATGGACTCCGCGCCACGCATATCGAAAGTGAAGCACAGTAACTATGCCGGACTGTTTGTACAAACACGCCTCACGCTCACATTTACATCATAGTATGCCGACCGGCCGCCATTACGTGACACGACAGCGTCAATCGTCAATCACGCACACATAGATCGGTACAAAATGGCGAGTAGGTAGGTATGCCAGGCTCCATATAAAAACCTTCAATCTCCTTAGACCTCTCTATAATATTATGTATGAATAATATTATTTCAGTTCAAAAACATAGGTACCCTACAAATATGTTTACGAGCTCTTTGAAAAAACACGATTTATTGCCAAAGTACCTACTTATGCGATGTTTCTAGGGTTCAGACCATAAAAAGAAAAACGGTTCCATTATATCGGATTACTTTCTTGTCCGGCTGCCTCTTAGCTCGATGGACCGATGACCTTAAGAAGGTGGCTGGGACAAACTGGATGCGGAAGGCTGAGGACAGGGTGTTGTTGCCTGGGAGAGGCCTACGTCCAGCAGTGGACTGCGATAGGCTGAGTTGATTGATTGATTGAATTCCTGGAATGTTAACGTCTTCCATTTTCATAGATGACACCTCTGTCTGAGAAAACATCAGGGAAATAGAACGAGATAAAAAGGTAGCATAATATTTCTATGTATAAGGTAAACCAATACCAATTACAATAACGATATTGTAATTTCGCTAGGCAGGACTATCAATCAGCGCAAGCAATTAATTACATGCTCTAATCACCGCAATAATAATTACACACCTTAATAATTTCCTCTCCAAATAATAATTCTGAATTATTGTGATCCACGTTTGCCAACTGATTTGTTGTTGTTATAAATATCCATCTACGTACGCCGAGCTGACCACACACAAAGCTATATTTTATGATTGATTGCACCATTAACTGTGTGGCTTGCTGTATTTAGGCACAAAATGCTAGCAATAAATTTCAATTTTTTATACTATGAATTTATTATGAGGGAAGAAAAATTTTCCTATTTAGATAGCCGCACGCAGTGTAAAACGTCAGAGTGACGTCAAATAAAAGGAAGGGGGAAATAAAACGAAGTCAATTCTGAAATAAGTGGAACACATCTTTCAGTCCCGAGGGATCTATCGGCGTATCGACAGGGGACTTGGCGGCGGATCCCGTTCAGTCAAGTTTATTGGCAGAATTTCAATGCTTTGTCGTCTACGATGTAATGGCAATTTATAACTGAACGATACGCGTGATTTGGTACGAATATTCTAAAGGGAAAGGATGAGATCAACATTTCAATTGCTATCTAATCAACATTACTGGTAGGTATGTCTCGGGAAATTGATTGTTGAATGTGAAGATAATAATTTCACGGACGACGACCAGTCTTACAAAACTTTATTAAAAGTATTTTTCACGAAATAACAAAGAAAATAATATTGTCAGAGTTCATCAGATCATTAGGCTGATGCGGTTATGTTCAAAAAGACTCGTATTTCAATGAAAGGTTTTCATAAAATTGAAATGTAAATACAGTTCTCTTTTACTGAACAAACGTCCAAGCTCCCTTTGTTTGAAATGTTTCGTTATACCTGCATTAACACAATACTGTTCACCAGAGTTGTCTTAGTTTGTAAAAACAGTTACTCATTTGAATGACTACGTACCTACCCATAGCGTCTGCGGAGTTTAGCTAGCCAATTTAAAATAACCTCCATCTACATAGTCCTGTACTCGATTTCGGTGTTCAAAAACGAAGCAATAACTTTATTATGTCGATGGCAAGATGGAAAATTTCGGCGTATGGGCTCGATCTTTAACTGCCTCGAAGCCAAAGTGAGGTCAATTTATAAATGAGTGGGGACATCAGTCACGCGGGACGTGGTCGCGGGGCACGAACGCTTGATATATTGCCTCAGTTTCACCTCCTTGACGTTTTTTTGAAAACGCTATTCCCAGTAATGGATAGTCGCGGATTCCAAGTAATTTGATGGAAGGCATTGAAGCCCAAAAAGTTCACCAATGATTGGCTTTTAATGGTTTTCAATTTAACTTTTCGGATGCGATGCAAAGTTTGATAACTCAATTTTAAATAAGTATCGACCGCCAGGAAGCATGAAGCGGCTTGTAGGTTTGGGCTAGTTATTAAACTAATAACACGGCCGCCAACTTTTCTTAAATCAATTTCATAACTGCCTTTTCTTCAAATAACACCCACAAATTTCATACATCCTACATTCCACTCCAGCACATAAAAAAAATAACCCTACTATACATACACGGAAACATGGAAGTAAAAGGCCCAAAAGACCCGTATTACCGGCATCGGCACTTTGGGAACAGCTATCGCACCTCTTAGTGTAGATTAAAAACATAAATAGCAGTGCCACACTGCCACAGGTTCAGCTAACTACGCCTTCTTATCGAGTAACCACGCACAAGAGCACAACCCGGTACCGACGACACGCGATACAACGATTAAAATACTTTTTGTTCTTAAACACAGGCTTTGTAATTGTTTGCTTACGGTTTTAATGTGGAAACGGCTTTTGTTTAAGTTTGGATAGACAGGATGGATAGAACTAATATTAGGTACATTATAAAACAATACAACACTCACACACACACATATACACATTACACACCACATTATGAACGTAAACGAAATAAAATGGAGTTAGTATGGATCGTTGCAGGTGGCGTTCTGTAGTTTCTATCTAACCCCATGGGAATAAGGCATGAGTTTACGTACTTATGTTTATAAAAACATGGAAGTTATTTTAAGCATGGTTTTTGTTCCTGGATACAACTACTACCGACCTTTTATAAATAAGATGAATCATTATGTATGGCGTTTATATTATGTGTGGCGTTTTAATATTATGTATGGCGTTTTAATATGATGTGTGGCGTTTTAATATTATGTGTTGTGTTTTAATATTATATGTGGCGTTTTAATATTATACGTGGCGTTTTAATATTATGTGTGGCGTTTTCGTCGTTACACGGCTCATAATATTTACCATGTTTGGATTTTTCAATGCAGTATCGCGTTATGTAAGCAACCACAAAGCAAAATGCTGATTATATATTTTTTTAATTACCTACCATATGACTTCTTTTTTTGTAATATTCGTGCAAAGAGGGAGGAGTCGTAACCGTTGATGACCGTGGTTTAACAGTGAAAATATTTTTAGTTGAAACTCAAGTTTTTGATGATAAATTATAGAATACTAGCTGCGCCCAGAAAGTATACAATGTGTTAACCCAGGGTATCAGCTACCTCCATACAAATTTTTATCAAAATTGGTCTAGCCATTTGAGCGTGAAGAAGTAACAAACATATAGACACAGACACAGACTCACAAACTTAGCCTTTATAATATTAGTGTGATGCCAGCCTAGTGAGAACGTGGCCGTATACAAATAAACCTTAATCTAATTACATCTAACTTAACGATTAAACGCGTACCAAAAGACGTAGCGTTCGAAGGCCTCCCACAAGGTAGACCAATAACCTTGTGAAGGCGTAGGAATTCGCTGGATACGGGAAGCATAGAACCAGTTGATGTGGCGGTGCTTGGGGGAGGAAAAATAATATAATTGAATTTAAATGTGATAGAATATAATAAACAGGAATATAAAAAAAAAGAAATAGACATAGTATACATGGAATGAGAATATCATCCTCAATAATGTTTTACGCTTTATGTAGTGGCAACACTTCAAAAGCTTAGCTTGCTGTATCGGTAGATACTCGTATGCTGCAAAAATTTACACAAATAAATGTAAATATTATTTTTTTATTGCTGTATCACTGCTATTGGCCACTATCACGCCTGATGGAAAGCTGTGATTAGGTTTATGATGGAACGAGCGTGCCCAGAAGATGCCTGTTCACTGTTGCTTTAAAGGCTGACGGGTTAAATGTACCGTGTCGCGAAAATCGTGCGGCTATAGTCACTTGTGTAAAATCAGCATAACACAACTTTAACAATACATGCCATTACCAAATACAGAACACAAAACAAGTGAACTGCGAAATTCACAAAATACGAAATTCCATACCTCTACCACAATCATAGAGGCGTGAAGCTACGTTAAATATCCTTTTGTTTACTGAGCAACATCAAATATATAAGCTTTTAGATATTCTGTTATACGATATCAGCTGTCACAACCCCTCCTTACGACTGACGAGGGATAATAACTGGGCGAGTATTAGTAACACTTTTGTATTTATGTACGAGGAATATAGTACGTCATGTTAGTTTTGTGTAATAATAAATCCATTTATTTCAGGCGACGCAGGCCCTTAGATAAATACCTTAACCTAAACATACATATTTTTTAATTATAAAAAAACTAACTAAGTATAATAAGATCGACAGTTGAATGAACATTTTGAAGCATGGATAATAATTTTCATTGCAACAGATACACGTCTAAATAAATATACAACTATATACTACTGAACCGATCGGATAATTGCTACGACCGCGTAGCAGCCGTAGCTATGCTACGGCGTAGGCCTTGCGTAGCAGTTTTATGGCAAGGCGGTTTTTTTAGCCAGCCGGTCTACTGAAAATGGTTCTACGATCCAACAGTTATTTTTATAAGATGGTATAGATCTTTTGATCTATGAACCCTTCCCTTCCTTCTTAGGATTCCGTAGTCAATAAGGAACCCATATATTTTTGCTATGTCCGTCCGTCTGGCTGTCTGTCCGTAGCTTAGCTCAGAGAAGCTGTAATTTGGCATGAGTATACATATTAATCACGCCAACAAAGTGGTACAATCTTGAAAATTATTTGTAGTAAGTACTTACCTTCCCTATACAAGTGGGGATAATTTTTCTCGCGTATCCCATTAAGCCGTTCAAAAATATTGCAAGTGTGTTCGATTCAGGGATCTGTTTGCGAAATATTAAGCTTTAAAGCGCAAAGTTTTGTTCGAGTCAAGTGTCCCCCCTCCTGCCAGCTAAATAGCTATTTTTGAGTATGTAAATATTGGTTAAATTGGGTTCCGAACTTTCGGTCTGTGATACCGTGCGCGGGTATTGGTGTCACGAATTTTGACGCAAGTATAAAAAGGTTAACAGCCAACAGATTTAAAATAAAAATAAAAAGAACGGCACGTGAAAATAGTCAACGCTTGTTTCGGATTCCATTTTGTGTTATTAGCTTATTGATTTAACGACTTGGACAGTACGGTAGTGTAGCAATTGCCTGTTCTGAGTTAACAGGTTTTATTTTTAGGAACAGCTGTCTCTTTGTTTCCAAATTGAGCTTTTATGTAAGCATGCCATTTGATTGGTTACCCGCAAGCGGCTGCAGCGTACATTCCACATTCCCACGCACTGAAAACGCCTATGTTTTATCATGTTATTTTGAACATAATTATATAGAGTGAAATTATAATCACCGTTATCCTCTTAAGGGGTCATTGTACTCATCATTATGAACAACTTTTACTATGGCACCGAAATCGCGAAAAAAAAATCATTTGCTCCCTACATTTTGACCTGTTATGCGAACATAAATGTAGGGAACAGTAGATTTTTTTTCACGATTCCAAATTTGGTCCCATAGACAGGTGATTAAAATTTCATCCTGTATTGTAAACATTTATTCTATTTGTTAATTAAACGCATAACACACTTCAAATAATTCTTACAGCCAATATAACCAAACCAACAAAAAGTAACGAAATGTAAACAAACTCACATCATATTTTTCCCCATTTCAACCGCTATCGCAAGCTTAATTCAAAGTCAACTTCTTATAAAGTCTGTCGTTTCAAGTCGTTATGAGGTTTTTGCAAAAAAATACTCGCTCTATTATAATTTTACCTTCAAAAGTGCGGCCATGCTGACATGAAAGGCTTACTTCGACACACCTTGCATAAAAACTTTCCGTTTGGCAAACCCATTTAGACGACGGGGCTATTTGTGGACTAAACTAAAATATTCATACATTATAATTCTATGGTTTATTTCACTCGAAAGGCATGAAAGAAGACTTTGCTGTAGACGTGTTCGACATCGAGTGTGTACAAAGTTTCCACTTGGCGAAACACATTTGTACAAGTTGGTGATTCGGGAAGGTCGTTCGTCGAAGGAAATTACTGAATAAATTCGATTGACTCCGGTACTCGAGTCGACCTATTGGCGGCTGATCGACGGTTCGCGTGTTAAACGCCTTACAACGATCTTTGGAAATAGTGAACAAGGTTTTTTATTTATTAGTTGAAACTGGCACACGGCTAGGTACTGCAAATAACCTATCGTAAATGATATAGTTAATACGTGTAATTTGCATGTTATTATCAAATGAATAAAATTGAGGTTAGAATAGTAAACGTTTCTTTTTTACTGCTTTTAAGCCTGTTGGGTTAATGTTTTGCTTGATTTATATTTGATGATGCTAACGGCCCTTCTAATCTTAGGTTATTGTGAGATATGAAAATGTATAATTGTTTTTAAAATATGGAAGAGTTTTTCACGCAATTACATCAGAATACGGACAAAACAGAAACCTTAATGGCATTGAACATTCAGTTTCTGAATTGAAAACTAGTCAAAATCTACTTTAGCCTTAGGTCCATGGGGCCTGAGTTCCCACTTAGTATTATTGATATTAGGAACAATGATAAAAAAACTATTAGAATTCAAACAATTCACGGGTTGTCTTCAAGAAAATTGTAAATTGCGCGGGGTACCTACACTGAAAAAAACACGTAAAATAAGAGTTCAAGTACTCAACTCAATAAGATGCTTAAATGTCTTGCTGGTGGTGGCGTGTATGTTGGATCATTTCCCTTCTGGTTGAGCTGAATGGTGCTGATCCATAAGTCATTTTCGTAAACGGGCACCGTCAGTAGGGACTGGCCATTTCTTAGCGGCCATGTCTTATTTTATTTTATTTTTTCGTCTTTCTGTTACGGACGCTTTTAACGTGCACATCGTTCTCAACAACACATCAACATCATCATCATCATCAATCATCATCATCGTTCTCATTTTGTAACAACATTTTGATTTAACAGAGTGTCTGTGGGTTCCTTAGGAGAAGAACGGGCATGAACCTCTCCATGCCCGTTCTTCTCGTAGGAACCTACTACACTTTCGCAACTAGCTTCATCTTTTTGACTGACCAACCCCTTGACTTTTGTGTTTCAACATTGAATCCTCAATCAAAAACCGAATAATAATGAATAAGATGGATCCCCAAAAAAGTTCAGTTTCGTATTTCTACAAAACCCAATGCCCTCTTGATGAATGAATACTTAACAGGTCACGTGCTTCTTTATAAATTATAACGTAGATATCTACGATAAAGTTTCCCACTCACACTTTTAAAAAGAGGTTAATCAAAAGAAAACTTTATTAAAATTCCCTCCAAGGTAGCACTTTATATTTTATTCAAAGTTTTTTTTTTTACCGGGGTTTCAATCTCAATTACCGGTTACCTACTAAGAAAATGTATCGTGCAAACTCAATTAGGCTTTCTGTCGCCGCTTTCCTCCATTTATAAATATCCGAGGTACTAATTAAAAGAGTGAAAGTTGAGGATGAATTTGAATGAGAACGTTTGTTTTTTGTTTTTATCGCGTTTGTCGGAATGAGACGTTTATTTGCTGTGAAGTGGAGATAAAATTTAATTGCTTGTTGTGATTTCGCAATTTTTTAATGTTCGTTTTAGTTTTTGTAAAAGGATCTTGGCAATATCTATACTAATAATAAAGCTGAAGAGTTTATTTTTGTGTTTGTTTGAACGCGCTAATCTCTGGAACTACCAGACAGATTTCAAATACTATATTTGCATTTCATAGTCCAATTCTCGAGGAAAAATTATTTTACATCACACAAGGACTTTTAGGCCGAGCAAAAAGAAAAAAGTCGGAAAAAACGCTAAGCGAAAACGGAGCAATAGCGTGGGCAGGCGATGCGATGCCACGGGGTGGGTCGGAGGAACAAGAAATTTCACGCGGACGAAGTCGCGGGCAGAATCGAAATTATTATAAACTGTAATTTAGGGATTTAAAAAGCAACTTATTAGCTTGAAAGCTCAAATCAATACTTTTAGTCCCAAAATAATAGTCATCATCTTATTCATTTCAGCCGAAAGACGTCCACTGCTGGACGTAGGTCTCCCATAAGCACCTCCACTTCGACCGGTTCTGTGCTTCCCTCATCCAGCGGGTTCCCGCGGCCTTCACAAGGTCGTCGATCCACCTTAATAGGGTAATAGTATTATCGACGCGTCTGTCTGAACGCGATAAACTCAAAAACTACCGAACGGATGTTCATACGGTTTTCCTCAGTAGACGGAGTAATTCAAGAAAATGGTTTAAGTGTATAATTTATGAAAGTTTTGTGTAAATTGGCTGAAATATGACGATGACTGTTGAAGCTGTCGGAAAAAATCATGGTGACAGGGGCTTTCCCACAACTATAATAGAATTTTATAAAAGACTTGTATGCAAATGATCATTGTATAAGAGTAAAGTTATCATATAAAATTCTAATTATAATATACCCTCCCCACCGATTTAGACCGCGGTGGCCACGCCAGTTACGCAGGACATATTATAGTGCACAAGGTTGTGCTCAAACGCAGGTACACTCTCTGTTCCTTTACTTTCATAGTCCGATGGGACAGCAATCCGAAACGACCGGGGAGAGATAAGGAGCAGGGCCAACGGCTGTCCGTGCTTTTCGAATCACGGGGGTATAACAACACCAACTTCCAAACTCTGGGCTGCAACTAAGAAATTCCTAATAGATAAACCCAATAACACTTTGCCCGGCCTTGGAATTGATGCCAAGACGCTCTGAAAAATGATGGCCACATTTTTTTTCTGTTGTTTTGGCAATGCAGTCACCTTTATCAACAGCCTATGTAATTAAGACAACCACAATACACCCGTTATAATAATTATAACATATTCTCTCGATTACCATATAAAACGAATCAGGAGTAAAACGGAGTAAAACAAAAGATATATCGAGCCAAATTAAATTTCCATGTAAATAAATAAGCAATCCTTACTGGGCTGGGAATTTATTATAATTCACCTTTATGGCCACGTCATAGCCAGATAATCGTTATTTCATTTCGTTTAACTAGTTAATGTAGTAAAAGGAACTACTATAATTATACCTTTTGTCTAAAACAAAGTGTATACAACAATGCCTACTACGGATTATACTGGATTATTTTTTCAGGCTGTTCTACCCATGAATATGAACAACTTTCACCTATGGTACGAACTCTGAATTCAGGAAAAAAAACATGTTTCATACATTTTGGTCTAGTATGTATTGAACTTTTGTATTAAACAGCAGATTTTTGGCCAGTGGGTCGTCTTAGGGGCGGATTTTCTCAGTAGTAGCCCAGAGTCTGGATTTGTGCCCGGTTGATGGCAATAAGCTCGCTCCCTATTACATGGGACTTATACACATAACTACACTATAGTGCACCCACATTTTCGTCTGTTATTTTGATGTTTTATGTTTATTACAGGCGTGAAGTTTTGTTATGTTATACTGTGACACTTTATTTTAGTGTGTGAAATTGTATCAAATATACGACTCCTGACGTGGAGGTCGTTCTAAAAACCCACTGCCACTTCAGCTTGTTTATTCTACAAGCTATTTCGGTAATTCCGGTTCTTTTCCGAAAAACTTTGTGATAATAATGTGTAACCAAAACTGCTAATAAACTTCAAGAGCAAAATATTCAAAGAATGGCTATCAAAAAAAATTTAAGAGAAGCTTTTTGAAATGCAAAAACACTCTGTGAAAAGATGAGACGGTGATGAAGCGATACGTACATTCAGTTAGCCGGTCTGTAATTATGTTGAAGAGGGTAGACCATTTTACTGGGAAATTAAACGAAAACACTCCACCGCTACCGTTCGCTTCCTGAACATTTGCTACAGAAAAATAGGAATAAAATACGTAAGCATTCTATATTCTCCGAGTGTTTTTTTCTTTAATAATGTCGGCGTGTACCAAATGTGAAGTTTGCTAGCGAAATTATTATAATTTTGTATTTTGTAATCGTATTAAAAATGTTTTAACACTTGGTGGAGTTAATTTTACTCAATGTTACATGCGCAAAATAAATTTGGAATAAGAAGTGAAACAAAAATACAATTTATTTAAAGGAGAATGGGTTAGAGCATACCCAGACACAAAGTTTATTGTAGCATTATAAACTATGTCGATCTTTGTTGCCCTCTTGGGTTAGTTTAATTAATCCTAAATATGTTTCACTTGCAGAGAAAAGATATCTGAGGAAATTAGATTGATTTAATAAAGGGAAATATTAAACTTATCCTGTAAAAACTTGTTGACCTGCTACAACTGGACAGGACACTTTTTGATATTAATGAACCTCTTAAACACTTTTTGCACTTCTAATGATGTACTTTTTTATAATTGGAAGTCTTTTTAACTTTCTGGCCTTTTTTCACAGTTGGTGGCAGTAACTAAGCTCCGTACGGTACGCGACCAAACGGGTAAGGTTATTACCCATAGTCTTTTCAACATATTTTCCCATAGACCTTCTAAAAAGTATCTAATAAATCACAAATTATTATAAAACGATATGGGCTCAAGGAAAGTGCTAGTTTCAAGTCGCAAAACATACAGATTGAATTGCCTCTTCTTAAATACGTTATCAAGATTAGTTCAATATTCAGTACCGAAGTTACAGTGCTGGAACTCCAACAGGATTTTGCGTAAAAGCCCAACAAAGCTTCAACTGACGCACTTTAGTACATGGATTACGTACCATTTCCCGTTTCATACGAACGAATCGTACATTTTGTCGGATTTTATACATTTATCCCTCTTAGTAATGTTTTTGCAGCTCTCGTGGTCGCACGAGCTAACTTGCATGGAGCATTAATAAATTCCTTTGACAGTAGAGAATTTGAAAATTATGCTAACTACGCCCAGCGGTTTCTTCCTAATCCCGTTTCAATGTTAAAATTATCTGCTGAGCTGCATGAAATTAACATGGTGGCCATTATAGCACTGAAGAAGCTGTATTTATTGTGTTAGGTCAGAGAGGTTGTAAAATTCGAGTAAGAGAGGGATTTGTAAAGTAAATTGCTTTGGGAATTTCGGAACAGTAACAATGTTTTGCTTTCTGGAGTTTATCTTGAACATACTGACATAGGTGAAGTAAAACATCATGAGGAAACCTGGAATTAAGTCTGAAATCACCAAGTTTTCTTGAGCAAGCATGGTGATCAATGCTCATCCCTTTTCTGTATGAGATGAGGCCCTTACTTTACAGTGGGACAATAATAAGCTGTTATAATAAATATAACAATGTTTGTAATAAATCATTCGCTAATGTGCCTCCCTTGTGTCTTTGCGGTGCCAGCTTAGACAGTGTCTAATTTTAAATATCTAGGCCACTGGGTCTTAGAGTATATTTGTGACAACATTGATTTGGAGAGGGAGCGCAGGGCACTGTCTGTGCGCTATAACATGCTGGCCCGCAGGTTTGCACGATGTACCGAGCAAGTCAAAGTGACATTATTTAGGGCCTTCTGTCAATCTTTTTACACCTGCAGCCGGTGGACTAAGTACACGCAGCGTATATACAGTGCTCTGCGAGTGCAGTATAATAACGCGTTCAGGGTGCTGTTCAGGCTGCCGCGCCACTGCAGAGCTTCAGCAATGTTTGCGGTGAAAAGTGGATGGTTTTCGTGTCATCTCGAACAGCCTTCTGAGCGTGTTCGTGGCCCGCTGGGACTCGCCGATGTGCACTGGATGCATTCTACACACTGCGGGTGGTCGTATCCAGGGTTAGGCATAAACTGGCACTCCTGTGCGGTGCCACTCTATGATTTTTATTTATTTTTGTGGCTTTGTTTTTGTATGTACAGAGGCCAGCACATCAAGCTACCCCAATCTGTCAAATTTTCCCAATTGAAAAGGAATAATCCTTTGTAATAAAGTTGAAAATCTATCAAAAAAAAAATACTGATTGGGGTAGTCTAGATTGGGGTCTGTACTAACAATAGCTTTATAAGGTTTATTGTGTTACTAACAGTATATGGACTACTTACGTCTGCAATAAATGTCTTATTAATATTTGCAGTTTTTATACGAATAATTACTAACCCGCACTGGGCCCGCGTGGTGGATTACGGCCCACTTCCTCTCACAGAGAGGCCTGTGTCCCAGCAGTAGGAACATTTTAGGCTGATTATACTATACGGATAACATTATGTTAAACAAGCAGCAATAAATGTAAATATAAGAAGCCAAATTCATACCTAACTAAGGTATGACTTTGGCAATGCTGTCCGTCTGTTATACACTAAAGACTACAATAACTGTCTAATATAAATAAACGCTGAAAACAATTAAAAATTAATAACTTCAAATTCAATAACATTTTAGTCTTAAAGTATTAAAATGAAAATCAGCTAGGAGCTTAATAAGCAGACACGTTAAGCCAAATTTAGGGTTTGGGTAAACAAATCTCAATGTTTAATTAAAATGAAAACAAAATTAAAAAGTCTACAGAGATTTTTATAGTCTCGGCTTGGCTATATTTTAATTAAATATCAGTAAGAGATATTAAAATCTGTGTAATAAATTGGTAATAAATTTTACCTTACGCTTAATTTTAAGTGACGCTGGAAATAACTAGTGAAATTGCTAAATTATTACGAATGTGGGGATAATTAATTTTACTTAGTAATAAGTAGTACAAACATATGGCCTGACGGAGCTTATGTATGGATTTTAAAAGAGACTGACACCTCTGAGTTTGTTTCGGTCTTTCTTCTCACAGGAGTCAGTTATGAAACATCAAACAAAAATAAATTTTGACGTGAGAAGTGTTTCTTTGAACCAATTTTTACAGAAATAAATATAATTTATCGTCATTTATAATCAGCGAACAATATTCCAATGACATTTAGGTTCTTATTACAATGAATTGGGATTGAGAATTTAATAAAGAACTTAAGTTTAACAATTTTGCCGATGTCTTAAGACAATAAAAAGAAAGCACGAAAACGACATTAAGTCCGGCAGTCCGCTGATTGAACTGTGGAAGGAAGACTTCGTGCACAAAGTAGGGAGAAAATGGAGTGATAATGCGCGAAAGGACGGCGCGCTTCATTTTCGCAAACATTGTAACAGTCCCCTTTTCGGAAATACGTCGTGAATGTGACGTGATTGATACAGTGATACGGACTCAAAAGACTTATTGAGAAAACAAAAGATATTCTATCATTGATGTGTTTATTAGGTGGGTAATGCTTTGATTCCAAATGATGATGTCTCTGTTAAGATGCATTGCATCTCAGTCTAGACGTGAACAAGGCAAGCGGGCCTGACGGTATTCCAGCGAGAGTGTTGAGGCAGTGTGCGCCTGAACTGTCTCCTGTGTTGACACGCTTGTTCCGCCTCTCTCTTGAAAAAAGAACGGTGCCAAAATCCTGGAAGCTTGCAAATGTACAACCAGTGCCCAAAAAGGTCGACCGTGCGGACCCTGCCCATTACCGTCCGATCGCCATTACCTCCATTCTGTGCAAGGTTATGGAAAGGGTACTGAACAGTAAACTGCTGACCTACCTTGAAGACAATGATCTCCTCAGTGACCGTCAATATGGCTTTCGCCGAGGACGGTCAACTGGCGATCTTCTTGTGTATGTCACGCACTGTTGGGGCGAAGCCATCGAGAAACACGGCGAAGCACTTGCTGTATCGCTTGACATCTCGAAGGCCTTCGAAAGGGTCTGGCACGCCGGTCTACTCAGCAAGCTTCCTGCTTATGGCATCCCAGCTGATTTTTGTAGCTGGATATCAGACTTCCTTAGTGAGCGGTCGATCAGAGTGGTCGTTGATGGCTGCTCCTCTGACCTTATGGCTATTGATGCCGGAGTTCCTCAGGGGTCTGTTCTCTCTGCAACTCTTTTCCTGCTGCACATCAATGACCTACTTCAGCCTGGTATTGTTGGGTACGCTGATGACAGTACTGTTTCAGAGAGATACTTGTCCAGCGCAAAAGCCAGCGGGGCCGAAGTTCGTTCTTTGAGAGAGGCCATGGTAGAGCGGACAGATTTGACCTTAAACCTTGTCTCCCAGTGGGGTGATGACAATCTGGTGTCGTTTAACGCTACCAAAACACAGGCGTGTCTTTTTACCGCCAAAAGGAGTCGTTTCGACCAGAGTCCTACTTTTTGGGGTGCATCTGTTCCCGTAACTGATCGACTCGAGCTCCTAGGCATGACTTCTAGTCTCAACTTTGGCGCGACCATCGAGTACAAAGCCCAAACTGCGGCCAAGAAGCTGGGCGTCCTAAATAGGGTGAAGCGATACTTTACGCCTGGACAGCTTTTAACCCTTTACAAAGCGCAAGTTCGATCCTGCATGGAGTATTGCAGCCACCTTTGGGATGGCTCAGCGAAATACCAACTTGCCGCGCTTGACTCGGTGGAACGCAGAGCTAAGAGGCTCATTGGCGACGTAAAACTGGTGGATGCCAAGCTTCACAGCTTGGCTCATCGCCGCAATGTTGCCTGCTTATCAGTCTTCTACAGATTATACTTCGGTGAGTGTGCCCAAGAACTCCACGACCTCATTCCACCGGCCCCCTTCTACCTTCGGACATCCAGACGCACTGCAAGTTACCATCCCTACCAAGTTGCTATTCCACAAATTCGAACTAAGCGTTTTCAAATGTCTTTTTTAATACGCATAGCAAAAGAGTGGAACTTTCTACCTGCGTCTGTGTTTCCGAGCGCATACAACCCGAATCTCTTCAAAGTGAGAGTGAATAGGCTTCTTCTGGGTAAGCTCACTCCATCGTCGACTCTGTCTCTGTCACCTCTGACCTAGACTAGAGTCAAGAGCGAATCCATTTCAAATAAAAAAAAAAAAAAAAATAATTGCAGTGTTCAGAATGTTGTACCTACAATAGAGAAATCTTTGACGTTAAATTAATTTACAGACAGTAATAATTTCTTCGGGACTACTTAGTCGAATTAAATGTAAATTGGTGAAAGGTATATAATAGAGATTATTTAAAAAATAATATAATTTATTGACAATTAAATATGGGAAATATTTAACTGATCCTCTAATAACTTATTGACCTATTAGTAGGTCAATAAGTTTATGTTGGATGTTAATGTACAGACGCCAGCACATCAAGCTACTACAATCTGTCAAATTTCTTTGATAGATTTTCAACTTTATCGCTAAAGCACAAGGTTCAAAGTAAGTTGTAGCGTAAACTGAACTTTATTGTGTAGGACTTAAAGTAATTTTTCCATAAACTCATATTAATTTGTTTACACTTTGGCAAATGAATCGCGAATGGAGATTACTGAATGTATTTGGCCACGATTAATACTCACCCCTTTACTAATAAACGTTATATAGCGTCTGTATAGTTATACAACGCTTTGTCTTCTTTCAAAAATCAAATTACTGACGACTGAAAGAGAGAAATCGGTGTGTAACTATTCATCTGATATAATACGTTTATTAGTAAGGGGTCAGAAGTTAAATAATGTCATTACTTTATGAAGTAAATTATTAACATATTTACCTGCGCCGATAAATTTTACGCAATATTACGATAAATCATCGTCATAATTGCTGTTTTTCATTAGTGTATTCTTTATTTCACCTTTAATAATATTAGCATTATTGACGAAAAAAAAAATTACAATATTACAAAGATGTAAAATTTGTTTGTTTGTAAGTTTGTATGTAGGAGTAGTCTCTGAAACTATTATCGGATTTGAAAAAATCTTTTTCCATTAGAAAGCCAAATTCTTGAGGAAGGCTATAAGCCATTTAACATCACGCTATGACCCTTACAAGCCGAGCAAAAAGAAAACAGTCTGAAAGAACGCTAAGTAAGTAACAGTGCAGCAGGCGATGCGATGCGACGGGGTGGGTCGTGGGCACAAGAAATTTCACGTGGACCAAGTCCCAGATAGATGCTTGTAAATAATAAAAAAAATATCCACACCTTAGATTTAATCTTCCTTTTTACTTACTGCAAAATAAAATAAAGCATAACATTTCAAGCAATCTGAAGTTTAATACTGCTATGATGCGATGTCGGATTATCAAACCACTTTCTTTCCCTTTGAAGAAACTAAAGCTATCTTATAAACTCGTTTAGCAATCTTTTGTTTCAGTCCTTTTAAGGGTACCGCAAGGGTGCAAAAAGGTTTAAGGCAAAAGGGAACTTAGAAAGCCTGCGCTGTCTGTCACAGGGCTTCATCGTTTTAAGAGAAATCGAATGCCAGTTGTTTTTGGAGAAGTCAAGTTAATCCGGCTTCTATATATTTTTGTTAATTATTATGCCTGTCAGGTTCCCCTGCTTGGAAAAAGCCTACTTTCCTGCCACCCTAATCTATATCTATATATATACTACACTTTTTGTGTATGTCTGCGTAAACGCGTTGCTTTTTGAAGTCGTAAAAACTGTGCAAAACGGGGGTGGGTCGCTAGTCTGATATAATAAAACTTCAAAAACGTGTTTCTGCTACGGAACTATTACCGCGCGTGTCCTGTTCCACTTGACCGCTTCTTAATATAGCAGATACCCCTTTTTAATTTCACATTTAATATAGTTTTAGAAAAAACCAAGAACGATGTTTTAATTAAAACCGAGTTTACATTTCCACAAACACTTGGTAGACAGAAGGCTTTAGTAGTCATGAATCAGGTGTTTCATTATAATATTAGGTTGAGGGATGCGGTCCAAGTGATAAGGGATGAACGATCACTGTTTTTGATTTCATAATATTACAACGAACTTAGAAACTGAGAATGGCCCCTGTTTGTTATAACTCGGGGGACACCATTTTGAGTTTTTATGTCAGTTTTAACTTGCCTAAAATATGGCACAGTTATGTTAGGTCAGATTCATTCCATAAAACGTATGTATGGTGCGAAAGATACGAAGCTCACAGACTATTGTGTGTACTATTATTGTCATTTCAAAAGGCCTATCACACCTGACGTATTAACATATTATAAGCTTTCGTCTTGTTGTTTGTTAGTGGCACAAGCTACAAGATTATGGCGTGTTGAAATAAAAATGCTTATTAGTAATAGCTATTGGTATTATGTCTATCGATATCCGTGGTATTATAGCTTTGACTAAGGTGCGTGTAGGTGGTGGTGGGGCTTTGGTCTAAGGTGTACCGTGAGTTAATTACACGTGAAGGATGTTGATGATTTTTAAGGATCCAATGAAGTCCAGTTAAATCCATAAGAAAACGACATTGGTCGAATCTTCACGTGACTCGTGAATCAACAGCCATTCAACGTGCTAATGCTGCCAGCATTTTGGGAACATATTATATCCCATTGATAGCGATGTGGACAAATATTTTAATGCCCAATGAGCTCTTCCCTTTTTTAAATAATATACTTGTGTACATAATAAAAATATTTTAGAATTGTTCATTAAATAAATAGTAATAAATGTAAAATACAAAACAAACATAGATATTCATTGAAGTATCAGGTTGTAATATTTTATTCATACAAAAAAAAAAAACAATCGCTCTACCAAAGCCGAATTGTGTTCCTGCCAATAATATTTTTCTAGTTATATCCTATTTGAAAAACTGCAGTTAGTTTAGGCAACAACGGAAATAAATTGATATGTGAGCGTTAAAAAACGAATATTGTTTTTTAGAATAGTTGATGGGGCGCAACAAATTGATGCGTATTTTAATATTGTGGATACGTTTGTAATACCCTTATATTTTGAACTCACCAACTAGTGTCGGAACATTACGTGTATGACGCAAACGAAGCTGTACCCTGTCCCCGAGCGATAAGATATATTTTTAGAGTGAGACTTTCGCTCGTGTACAGTGAGCTTCTAACTTTATGGCCATCCTAAAGCGGGCTACTCGCTGCGAGTACCCAACCCCTCATCCCGCCATACTGTATGACTGACTGAGATAGTGCTCAAGAAAACCGAAGTTTTTCTAAAACTTGCTGTACCATTTGTACCGTCTGAAGTAATGTTTATGACCCCCTAATAGGCGTGACGACAGTATCAAATAATCAAGGATTTAATGATTTTAGGGGAAAATACACGCGCAAAATACACGACGCCATGATACTGCGAACTGTTTTCGCGCACTATTGAAACAATATTTGAAAAATGGCTTAATACTTCGTTAAACTTTAGTTTATAACCGAAATAAAGGTTTTTTCGTAAATAGTAAATGTGTACCTGTGTGTGTAAATACTGGTATTCAGCTGCATCCGGTTAGACTGGAAGCCGACCCCAACATAGTTGGGAAAAGGCTAGGCAGGTGATGATGAGTAAATGTGTTCCTAAATTACGGAAGAGGATTTCAAAATCTTTCGTCATGCCATTGTGTAGTTATAACACTTTCAATCATACTTAGAAGGATTTTGAATGAAATTCCTAATCGATTGCAATTGAAAAATTCGTTAGTTCAACAACGTAAATAGTATAGAATTTTGTTGAATTGTCCAAATAAAATTAATTGTTATTTATAGTGTGTTACGCAGTAAGCCCGCTGATCACGCAGTTCAAGCTCCTATTCTCGAAAAAAAAAACTAGGGATTTTTTCTGTGATTAATCTGCACATTATTCAACGAAAACTAAATTTAGACCATTGAACGTCAATGGAAGTGAAATGGATGGATTTGAAACATGAATAGACACAATTCCAACTATTTTTCGACGCGAAGTCCAATTTCGCTTATTCTTGGAATTTGCCCCAACATTTTTCAGTGTTACTATTTTATGAAAATGATTTATTATATTATATTTTATTTTTATTTTAAATTGTTTTTTAATCTTTTTTTAACCCAAATCTTTTCGAAGTTTGCTGTGAAAAGCGCAAAATTTGGTTTTGCTGTTTAATTGTGACTCGCGTTGCTTTGGTGGTCACAAGGCCAGGGCTACTGCTCAGCACAAGGTTCTTGGTTCGATTCCCCGGTTGAGCAATTGATTTTTCTTCATTAAGAGTCTGGTTGGTGCCCTGTTGATAGCTAAAGGCGTATGAGACTACAATATACGTAGGTACATACCCACCTGGAAAAAGTGAGTATAGGTACTACGTCTGCTTAACCCTTATGGGAAAACACTGTGTGATGTTATCACAAGATGAAATTGAAAACTTGCGACAGATCGAAATAGGAGGTGCAGTAACTGCATCCTCGCTCATTTCTGGTGGAAACGCAGCCGAAAGTAACAAAAATAATTGAATAATATGACGTATTCTGTAGACAAATTAACGAAACAAGGACGATAAAAAAAATTACAATAATCATAATAAATTGACATTACCCAAATCTAAATTCTGGAAAAAAAATCGTGTAATTATCGTCTTAGAGAGTGCAAACTAAGTTATTGCCTTCAAGTCAAAGAATTAACGTCAAGACATGAATAATAACGTCATTTCAGATATTCCTTTTTCCTTCAAAATTGTCAAAAAAATTATAAAATTAAAGTATCAAGTAACCATGAAGCAAGTTGGCAACATTTTGAAGTAGCGGTATTTACCTGCCTAATTTTGACCGTTCTTACGAAAAAAAGAGCGCGCGACGTTCATTATATGTTTTTCAGGAAACCCACAGGGTTTCCCTAGAGAAGTAAGATGTATAGTCAAATAAGCCAGGGCTCACCCTAGCTTACTTGACTATACACCTTTACTTCTATACGATAATGAAGTTTTCATTCCCTTTCCTCTCTTAGTTAAGTTGTCGGAAAATAGGGGCCCAGCGTTATAAATTAAAAGAAGACCATTGGAAGGCCGCCCTCCGCTTTATGAAACGGGTACGTTCATTTAAAAACTTCATTATAACTTCACGGACGGCTTACCCGGGTACCACTGTACGTTTTTATGTTCCTTGTTTTTCGGTTTCTTTTATCGCAAACTACAGTAGTTAGACCATTTTTAATAAAAAGTATTACTTTTATTATGTAACTGCTTCAAAAATACATCTGGATTATAAACAAAACAAAAAACTGTTTCCAGATTTTCAGTACCTCCATTTATAGTCTCCTATAATTTGAGAGCTAGGTTTAATATTTTTTTTATGTAAACCCCGCCTAACGAACGTTAGTAGGTACATTATGTGGAGCAGGAAAAATGAAATATAAAGCAATTTGTAATCTGAAGTTTATAAATAAAAATTGCGAAGAACTCAACAGAAAAGTTTCACATTTGGAGACGGGAGATCGCTTGAAAGATACGCGACGTCCAAATGACATCCTTATGATTGATCCCAACGCAGATTTAATATTGAACTCCAAGTCGACGACAAACGGGGAAACAATTTCCTTCTGCAAAGTTCTTAGTCTCAAACAAGACGATGAATACAAAATTTGTTATTATTCACATGAACATAAAGAGGAATTCGATATGCGCGTAACGTCTGTGGGGTCCCACTCATCTTTATTTGTTTTAGATTACTTTGGGTTCGTCTAAGTTAGGGAGTGTGGGCCGTGAACACACGCGGACTTATAAGGGATTTGCCAATAACAAACTTACGCGGCGATGCTGAAAAATATAATCACCAAGTTTTTCAATTCGAATTTGTTGCTTTGAACAAGTTTTTATCTGTTTTCAGGCATGAAGAAATTCTCTTAAGCAAAGAAAATAAAGTAAAAGTATGGAAGTCCTCTGCTTAATATTATTCTTAGAGTTTATATTGTTATAGTCAATATTCTGTGTGTATCTACAATACTATTTTCTTTCTAATCAATTGTGTTTCTGTTGAGATAAGTAATGTTATCGCTTGCATAATTTCAGTTCTTTGTACTGTTGTATTACAGAAACATTGATTTGCCAACAAAATAACAATATGAATATTGTAAAAGCAGCATTTATTTCATTTTTATTTTGGTACATCATGCTTTGTTACCAAAACTTTACAATAACGAAATAACTAAGCAATGTGCTGATTCCAATCAACTTTTATCATTACAAAAACCAACACCCACATAAAATATTCCCACTGCAATAAATATATTAAGTGCCTGACTATTTGGGCGAAAATCACATAACGTGATAACAAGAATGCCGCCATTTTGTTTTTAAATAATTCATAGGCCGCCGCCGGGGCTCTCTCTGGTGATTACGGCAAAAGACCTACAGAAGCTATTGCCTGAAAATATGTTAATAATCTCACATTTCATACATATGAAGAAAACCTAGCACAAAGCTAATGTTCGTCGCTATATGTGTTGCACTTTAGCATGGCAATAGCGATCATTGACCCACCTAAATTTTCTATCATTTTTTATTTTTAAACTGAAATAAAGTCCGTTAATGTATCGTGATTTTCTACATGTCCTAATAGCGAAAACCATACATAGTTTATTTGGGTTCCTACGGAGAGATATTAGGGAAAGGGCAATGACCGCTATCACCATGCTAAAGTGAGAAAACTTTAGCTACCAACAACTAACCAAGAGATATTATAGTCGTTTCAAGAAAATGTTATGGCAGAAACAAAATTTTTTATAGAAAATAAAATTATCATCACACTTACATTAGTTGTGTTATGAGATAATATAGAAATATTACTTTGTACCTATTATGTAAATTGGAGTTAATAAAAAAACTTAATAGTATAATCAGTCTATAATGTACCCACTGCTGGGTACACAGGCCTGCTATCTGTGAGAGGGAGTGGGCCGTAATTCACCACGCGGGCCCAGTACGGGTTGGTAGATGTCGCACGTCTTCCAATATTTGGTTTTAGGACATGCTAGTTACCTAACGATGTTCCTAACAGCAGCTGGGGGGTTAAATATAGACTTTCGCTGTAATAGTAACAAATGCTCAAGATGTTATTTCCCATAAGAAAATACAACTTTTTATTTTAACTACAACTTTTTTATTTTTGGGTTCGAAATGGATGATGTCTCTTGAATTTCGCGGGTTACTTTAGCGCATCTCCCTTAACAGTTGCATGAAATGGCTACTTACAACATAGCAAATTAACGTAGGGTGACAATTTGCTTAAAAAATAATTTTCCCGACTGCACAAACCAACAACAAAATACAGAAAGGATCCTTCCTAGATACAATGATGCTCATTATGATAGAATCGTGTACGCCTTCTACCCGAAACGTTAAGTCCATTAAAGAAGGTACCTAACTTTGTATTGTTCACGTTTTTCTAGGAAACTCGGAAAAGAGTCTGAACATAACGGCTAACGAGCTAAAGAACCCTATTTGCTTGAGACAGCTACCTGTATCAGGTTGAGATATATTAAATCTAGTTCATAGACTTATAAAAAAAGATGGACTCCGCGCCACGCATATCGAAAGTGAAGCACAGTAAGTAACCGGGACCGCTTGTACAAACACGCCTCACGCTCACATTTACATCATAGTATGCCGACGGGCCACCATTACGTGACACGACAGAGTCAATCGTCAATCACGCACACATAGATCGGTACGGTGCTTTACTTTCGATATGCGTGGCGCGGAGTCCATCTTTTTTTATAAGTCTATGATCTAGTTAAACATTATTAGCCGGACAAATAGACTTCTTTATTCAGGGATCATACCTTTATTGGTCGTACAAAACCTATTACTTCAGATATATTTCATTTTCTTGAAGAAATTCAGAAATTACTGAAGTAATATTTTGGTGGGTGGAATAAAACTGTCGAATTAAAGTATGTTTTTTTTATTAATCTAGGCTGCTGTTCGCCAATCGTGTTGCTGTAGTAAAGGAAAGATTTGTAGCGTAATTACCTGAAGTCAGACATAATAAAACCTTTTAATGAGACCCTCAAAACCCGTTCATGATGTGTTAATTACTAAACATTAGAATACTAAAACCTAATAATTTACGAAGTGGGAGTAGGATGTATAATTTTCGTTTAAACCTACTTAAGTCTGTCTAGTTCCAAACCACTTCCGCAGAGTATAGGTACATACACACGAAATCCGAAGCTTTGATTAATAACCCACAGTAATAATGAACAATGTATTCCAGGATCGATGCTCCAGCCGCCGCAAACTCTGACGTAAGCTAACATTCGAACAACGCACCCTACTGACACGCACGCAAACGGATCAGCTTTGAATAATAATCGGGTTCCTCACAAGAAGCTATTGGACTCCGGAGATCAGAATTATGCGACAAATGCTCCAACTCCTAAAGCGTTTTACGACCGAAATGACGCGCTGAATCGGATTTGGATCACGTCCTCTTGCGAAGACAGTTTGACGTGTTGTCGTCGACTTGCATAAATTTGCAAGATTAAGCAGAGCCTAGAGGCACCACTCACCCTAGATGCGGTCTGTACCTATTTACATAAATGTATTCCCTTTCTGGCAACGGTTGTCTTTAACCACGAATATTTACTGCGGCCTTGAATGTCTGTGGACTATGAGAACTTAACTATCGCCCGATTCATCATCGTATAAGTACCTGTCTAGCCAATTAATGACGTGTCATATAAATCATTCGTGGCTGTTAATTGCTGCGATCCGTTTTCCTATAATTTCCTGTAGTATAAATAATATTTATATCTACTATGTCCGCCCACGGTCTTTTTTATTTCTGGACTAAATCGAAAAATAATATTATCGTACTTGGTCTTGAGGTATTGGAACAATCTCAAGTTGGACAGAGCTCAAAATTGTCTCTCTTCTGACCCGAAAAATACGCTCACATTTGAAAGCGTTGAATTTTGGGCTTATTTTCTGCCTATCTCTTCAGGGAACATAGGCATTAGGCATGGCTGTTATCTATGTATTTTCTCCCGTTAGATTAGGAGATCTCCAAACAGTATCAAGGCGTACGTGCTGGCACTGAGTGACGTCATGCATAGCAATAGACTATTGTGTTCCAAGATCAGGCGGAGGGGGAAGGGAGGATAAATAGGATAAGATGGTAATGCACCGCGTACCTACACCAAAGCTTTTGTATAGTCTCCTGAAAATTTCCTCCAAGCTCCATACAGAAAATGATAACCAGTTCGCAAACTGAAAAATTTACTCCAAGCTCCATATAAGAATGTTTTTAACCAGTGCGCAAACTGTAATCTTGACGAATTCAGCAAATTATGATTCTAGAAAAGATAATAACAAAAAAATTGTATCCACTAACTAGTTTAGGTTAGTTTTTAGTACTAACTAACTCTTGCTTTGAAAAGCCTTCCTTGCATGAAAAAATATAAAAAGCAATGCATCATTTGCGTATTGCCACTAGTCCCAAACTAATATTTCTGAATTGGCGGAGCTGTCTAAACCTGACCAAATAATGCCACCAAAAATTTTACAGCAGAAATAATTCACTGGGCAATGAATAAAAATGTAGCTTTTACTAGACAAAAGCTTAACTTCCCAGAAAACCTTTGTGAAGTACAGCTGCATATTTTTTTTTACCCCGATATAATATTTTATTTTACAGATTTTTCTTGATTATATAAATATTTATAATTGAAAAGTACCTAAAGGTTGAAATAAAATACTAATGCGTTGAAATAGAACGATCATTTCAGTATTTTCATGGATAATATCATTCTTAATTCTTAAATAAATTTAACAATATGGGAATACGTTGTAAATACAAAAGCAAACTCTATTTTAAAACACCATTACATTGTATATAAAATATATATGGGGACATATTCAATTAAATATCCTCAAGCAGTACTAGTGAATAATAAATCGTTTTTACTTCATTAAGCTCAACAAAAGAGATACATTTTTCACCGAACGTATTAAAAGCACTCCGGGAAATATCGCAGACGTTTACAAATTTTAATATTTAATTTTCCAAAGGTGAATTCTTTTCGTGAATATGAATTGACTCACGGAATTCTTATCGGACTGTGTCTGGGACCGACACGGCTTTTAATACGTGATCCGAATGCTTGCCAATTATGGGAGCTTAAGGAGTGAAGCCCGCTCGGGACCGGAGATGGCGCAAGAGTTGAAAGGAAAGCGGTTTTTTTATGTTTTGTTTCTGTTTTCACGTGTGAAAGGTTTTGGTCCCTATATTGAGAGTGCGTTATGTCCAAATAATATATATACTTTTGGCATAAAACGTAAGATTTTAAGCATGAATTAATTTCACATTCTTTTATTAATTAATGTGTAACAGATCTGCAGTATTTACTTTGAGTCCTTTAGATTTCTTTAAGAAATTGTGTAAAACACGCCACATTCTCTTCTCAAAGATTAACCCAGCATGTTTTTAATACAGGGTGGCACGTGACACGTTCGGCACATGATCCTAGACTAGAACGTAAACATTTGTCAATGGTTTTATAAAATAAATATTGCTCAGTACATTTTGACTGTGTAGGTTTTGCTCTTTTCTATGAAACAGCAGATTTTTTTTAAACCAGGTTGGCATCGATATCACTACCACCATATACACCTGAGCTAAATTTACAGAAATGTTTGCTCATTGAAGAACTTGAGGACACAGGAGAGTAACAGAGAGGAAGAAGGCTGTTGTTCGACACACTTTTAGAGACTGATGACGTTACCATTATGGTTAAGGACTACTTAGGCTATTTTTACAGTGGTATTAACCATAGCAAAAAAGTCATGAATTCCTAGTGCATATTGCAGCTAATAATTATTACATAACAGACTTAAACCTAACCTTCTATAAATTGTACCACAACGTGATATAAAGTATGAAAATGTATTCAGTTCGCCCGAGTAACAATCGGTGACAGATGCATTAGCTACGGGAATTCGGCAATTTATCGGTTACATTCGCACCTCAGCCGTTTGCAAAATATCAAGTGTCATTTTATAAGAAATTGTTTGTTGAAGGAGGTGCGATCCTTTATTTGTATGAACATGTGCCGTCGTATAAATTGCTGTGTACATGGTTGTAATGTGTGTCATTCGATTCATCTTATGTATGAGTATTGAGTTTTTACAGTTTTTGTTCGATCACTCTTTAATTTAGTTTATAAATTGTAATATAACAAAGTGTGATGTTTAATAGCGATGTGTTTAGTTTCACAACCAAACAAATCAATAATTCGCTATAGAATAGTTCATAGATTCGAAATATTATAATAAATAGTAAAACAAACAATTTCCTTCCGAATTAAGATTTACTACGCCAAGTGAAATGATAACTAGAACACAATGCTGAGCAGAATACAGAAAACATTCCATTCCTGACCAGAATGCAGGATAGAACTATCCGGCATTCAAGAAAGTACGTAGAAGATTTATTGCAGTACCTATCCAGTTTTAAAATGTTATATGTATTTTATTTAAAGTTCAAGTATAGTCGTGAGGTAACATGAGTTTTCTGGTGATTTAGCGTTGTTTTATCAGAAGTCATTTGAATTCTTAGGATCTATTAGTTGAAAGCAGGGATTTCTATGAGAAGATTGTGAGGTAAACTTTACATAGAATTTATTCAATAGGGATAGCCAATGTACTTATTGCATAGCTATGTACTAATAATAAAGCTGAAGAGTTTGTTTGTTTGAACGCGCTATTCTCTTAAACTAACAGTTCAATTTAAATAAATCGCTGGCAGGCGATGAGATGCAACGGGGTGGATCGGGAGAGCAAGAAAAGTCACGCAGATGAAGTCACGGGCAGGAGCTTGTCATAAACATACCTAAAGAAACAAAGACTCATGTGCTAGTACCTACCTAATTGTACCTATTTTATTCTTCCTGATAAATTCAACAGTACCGTACATATAGTAGTACGGTGGTAGATACCTACTTCCCCGAATCCAAGCTAACCTAACTACAAAAGGAGATATACAAAAAAAAATGGGAATAAACACTGCGTCGATATTCAGAGAAATCGCTATACCGGTAACATACAAAATCGTCGTATCATGACTTTCATCTTATTCACACAAAACATTATTATCCAACTAAATCGTTTGTCCGTTATTATGCCTATATTTAGAATTCGGAAGAATTAATTAATGATAAATAATATTTCCGTTTATTTATTTACTTACTTATTAAATATAATTTTTTAACAATTTTTATAAAAAACATTAAAAAAGAATTTTCAAAAAAAAAAAATGTCCGCCGGTATCGGAAGCAGAGTTCTAGCTACCGTTGGTAAAGGGCTCCAGAGACAGGAAGCTCCTTACAATGCGAGCTGTGTCAAGGAGTACTGCCTTCTGGAATCAAGCCCTAGATCCAACAGCCTAACGAGAGCCTCGAGGGATGTTAAAGATATTATGTTGTGAAGCACAGACCTACCGCGAAGTATGGAAGAAAAAGACTTATTGCGATGACCCCAAATAAATTGAGCAGGAGAATGATGACATGTTGTGAAAACATTATTCTATAATAGAGTTATGATTTAAGCACTCGATTCAATAAGTACTGTCTATGAAATATGAATGCTAATTAGGCATATTTATTTTTGATACCTTTTTTTTTTTATATCCGGGGAAACTAACAAGTGGCACAAGAACTCCGGGGAAGGATTTAGGGGAGTGTGGGATTCTTACCTCACTAAAACCACTCCGGTAATCACCATCAGCACATAGGGGTGTTCGCAGTTCCTCTTAAAAGACCAATTCCGGAACCCCCCCGTGCAACGCCACTAAATTGATATAAACATTGGATATTTACTTATATCATACGGCTTACGTGAGACAGCTAAACACTTTATCAAAAAGGATCTATTCATCACCACGTTCGGACTGGATGCGGAAGGCGGGGCAGAGTGTTGTGGCGCAGCCTGGGAGAGGCTTATGTCCAGCAGTGGACTGCGATAGTCTGAGTTGATTGATTGACCACGCTTGGCCGAAGATGTATTGTACACAGTTTCTAGGTTGTGCCCTTTTCTGTATTCTGAGGTTGTGCCTAATATTGGTAATGAAATGACTTCAAAATAGAGAACAAGTAGCCAAAATCTACCAACATTTTCGGGAAAAATATTGTCAAATTATTGCCGTATTAAATATCCCTTATCGTCACGATATATTCGACAGACAGTAAGTTATTCTCACTATTTTCTGAACGTCATGTTTGAATCCATACTTACGCTGTAACTCGGCGCTTCCCAACAAAGTGACATAATTCAATGCAAAATTGACACTTTGACAACGCATTGACAATGCTTTTTATGTCGGATAGAGCCGTAAGGCGGTATTCATACGGTAACTAGGTAAATAGGTCGTATAAAAACTTTAAAATAGTTTGATCACTCATGAATATGAACAGCAGGGTAATTGCGTGCAGCGGGATTGTCCGAAAGGGTTTTAGTCAGTAAGAGTCTGACACTCCCTTCCGCTCCACCCAGAGCGGGAGGGGTCATCTGATGATTTCCCATCCTCATAAAAAAAAAGAAAAAAAAAGAAGGGTAATTGCGTAATACACTAACTGTAGGAATGGCTTCATTTTGACAACATTCATTGCGTTAGTATTTACGTTGTTGAAAACATTTTCGAGCAATGGATAAGCAATATGTTTCAAAATTATTCAGGCTTTGATTGGTAATGTGTTACATAATTAGGTTGAAGCTCTTGCAACGAGACCGAGATTGAAATATCGGAAAAACAATAGCTGTTCTTTCCTTTGATATGTCATTCTTTGTCTGTAGGCTAGAGTTGTTCATATTAATAAGTAATTACACACCTTGAAAATCTTCCAATGAGTTTCAAAGTTACCATGTTCCTACATACTCGTATGTACGCACGATAGCAAAATGATACAAACAAAATGTTCTGTGAAAATATTTTTTTCCAGAAACAATAATTACAATATCTTTCTACGAATTTTTACTGTCCTATATCTTGTATAATACCTATTC
This sequence comes from Gortyna flavago, assembly GCA_963669345.1. Classification (NCBI taxonomy): domain Eukaryota; kingdom Metazoa; phylum Arthropoda; class Insecta; order Lepidoptera; family Noctuidae; genus Gortyna; species Gortyna flavago. The sequence continues at coordinate 12,739,779 of OY770131.1, read as the reverse complement.
TTAGAGGCATTATAAAATTATCATTAAATCCGCTTTTCTAAAATACGAGTATTATACATATCTAGTGCTGTGACCTTCGCACGATTATTTCTGGGAACCAAAGTTATTGCTTCTTGAATCATGACAAATAATATTTACAATAATCGTTATTCTACTTTCTCGTAAGTGCTCATACACACGAGCGACTGATAAATAATAATAATTTATTTTCTCACCACAATATATGTACAATAGATGGGTATCAATACATAATACGTATTACGCATAACATTTCATCATCATCATCCTTTCAGCCGAAACACGTCCACTGCTGGACATAGTTCCCCAAGCACCGCAACTTCGCCCGGTTCTGTGCTTCTCGCATCCAGCGGATTCGAGAGGCCGCGAGGTCTTTTCCCATCCACCTTGCCATCACCACCAACTTTTCAAGATTATCTGGTTCCTGACGGGTAATATGACCAGAGTAACCGAGATTCCTTGGTAATATATCGGTATAGTGGATCCATTTGGGTACTGAGACTTACAAATACCCATTCTTGAGTAGCAATTTAAAATATTTACAATAATCCATACAATAGCAATATGTACCTGAAGGTCGATTCCCGTAATTAAAAAGTTCAAAATCTAGTTGCAATCTCATCTCGGCGACAATCAGTGCCAAAAACTTGTCAAAAATATAGGGAAATTAGAGGTATTTTTGACAGATTGAGACCGAGATCAGACTGTGAACGTTCTTAAAATTACGAGAATTGCCCCTCTGATTGCTTTTCCCAGAATAATCCAATGGTTGTTGTGCAGTGAAAAATAGCACAGATTTCTAAGAATTTCTTGGAAAACGTACTGACGTACGTAGCCCTATGTGTACACCGCTTTAGCCAAGAAGGGGAACACACGTCGACGTTGGTCCGACAGTAACTGGAGAGGGTTTCAAATAATACTTATAAAACCTTTTAATACTGCACTTTCTTACCGTGGCAGGTGCAACGGATTTATCACAAAAGATTTGGATATGAATTTAATTTTGTCATAAAGACTGTTTGTGAGACGTTTTTAAAATATTTCTACCAATATTTTATAGAAAACCCCTTAGAATACTTTTATTTACTATTATATATGTCGCATCCGGTCATTCGTTTGACTAGTCGGAACGCGAGCGCCATCTGGTGGCGCTGACAGAGTCTAGCCTGAGTTCGTGGGGTGCCTAGAAAGCGAGCAGCGAGCTGGATCGGTGTCTCTCTCTTGGACTTTGGACATCGTACGAACAACATGCGCTCAGAAACTGTCCCGCGTTCCGTGTCTGGTTGTGTCGTGTACCTACAATGTGAAATTATAATCTGATTTGAACTGCAAACGGTTTTTCTATTGCACATAAACTAATACTACCCACTGACACGCCCACATAGCTAACAAGACACACATACCGTCTCCGACATATATTTTATCGTATTTTTTTATCTCACGAAGCGACGCGCGCTTTACTTGTGGTTACCAAATGTACAAACACTCTGTGTGTGTGTGTGTAAGCGCACGGCACCGTTCGAGATTACGGCGAAGGCGGAAGTGTGTGTGTGACTGCGTTTGCGCCGCTCGTCTTGACGCACACAATTACAGCGTGTTTGTATACATGGTTACCATAAGCAAAGCGCGCGTTGACGCTTCGTGAGATAAATATACTGTAGTTCCTGTTAGAGACCCTATCTACCAGAAAAGGAAATTTAAAAAAATACTTTTTCCATAGACTTATAAAAAAAGATGGACTCCGCGCCACGCTTATCGAAAGTAAAGCATGCCGGACTGTTTGTACAAACACGCCTCACGCTCACATTTACATCATAGTATGCCGACCGGCCGCCATTACGTGACACGACAGCGTCAATCGTTAATCACGCACACATAGATCGGTACTGTGCTTCACTTTCGTTATGCGTGGCGCGAGTCCGTCTTTTTTTCTAAGTCTATGCTTTAATCATAGTAATATGTCATTGTATGGCGATACCTGTCAATTGCCTTTCGTTTGTGATGTGAGGTCTGGGTTTGAACACTTTCTTTTATTGTCAAATTCTATAATAATCATGTCGCATGCTTAATGGAACATTGACCCATTAGGTCAGAATTATTTCCGGATTTTTTTTAATCACATCTAATCAATAGTTAATCATACGTTCAAAATTCAAGCATTCATGATTAATTAATCTAATCAAATCCAATCAGTTTTAATTTTATGAGTCATCAAGTAGGATAAGTCCTCATAGCGAGATCTTCTTTGCGCTTCCCAAAAATCGTCTGTTTTGAGTTAAGAGCGTTTACGCCGTACGGCATTTCATACAAACTTTCAAGCCCTTGTTTTTCGAAATGAATGAACGGATTTTAATGAAACTTTATACGCATATGCAGGATACAAAGATCTAAAAAGTTAGCAGAGAACATTTTCGAAAAATTGTGTTACAGCCAAATTAGACCGATTTTAAGAGATTTCCAGTTATATTTTTTACATTAAGACATTTCTAAAATGTTCTCTGATAACTTTTTAGACCTTTGTATCCTGCTTATGCGTATGAAGTTTCATTAAAATCTTTTTATGAAAAGCCGTACGGCGTAAACGCTTTCAAGTTAATATTCCATTAAGCATGCGATGTATTTCAATGCAACTTGTGCGGCTTAGTGATCATTGAGTTCGTACGGACACGAGTTTCATGGAATTTCAAAGCGAACGACAGTAGTTTCCACCTGTCGTCCTACTTTAGGTTTTAGTTACATAATGTGGAACTTTCAAATTATTCTATTTGTCAGCACCAGAGGAGTTAGCATGTACAACAACAACGGCGCTCCTCCACAGGCGCGTTATTATCAGTCGATAATATCGGATGCGTTATTGCGATAATGCGTCCCGATTCCTTACCACACAGCTGCGTTTTTATCGTCCGATATCTCTAACGTTGCCCGCACTACACGTTTTTAAGTGAGATCGTATGCGTCATAATACAAAATGTTCTAAGAACTCATATCGGAATATCGCAGGACGGAGGAACGCCAGCGTCCTACATTATCGCAGCAGTGTGTAACTTCGTGGCTGTCGTAATACAAAATGTACTGAAATAACGCATCCGATATTATCGACCGATAAAACGCGCCTTAAAGCTCCGGGGAGAGCATTATAGCTTATATACAATTTTCGTATGACCACAAGAGTTAGATTAACTCACTAATAAAGTTCGAGATTATTCAGCATAATAGACTTAAGGTAAAGCTGCTAAAATTTAATCAATCTCAGAAGTTAGCCGTTTGTAGCTGACGGTCTCGCTGCACCGCAACACTGCTGTAGCTGTTGCAGTATTCTCCCGTGAGAAATACATTGCACATTTGTTGCATATTGTGTTGAGTGTTACGTGGACCCCACATAATACGTCACGTCTCGCTCCTGTTACCGCTAAGGCCTGCACATAGAATGGAAGCCTCTCCAATATTACAGACACAGTTACGAACACTAGTTAGCTAGAAACGGCCATTGTGTAATTTAACGATAGTCGGCTGTTACGGGAATATTGTTAAAAATATCAGAAGGCCAATTCTCGTAATTTAAAACATTCAAAATCTAGTCGCAGTCTCATCTCGGCGACAAACAAATGTCGAAAACTTGTCAAAATGTAGGGAAATTAGAGGTAGTTTTGACAGATTGCGACTGAGATCAGATTGTGAACGTTCTTAAAATTACGAGAATTGCCCCTCTGATTTTGCTCCGGTTGATTCCTGGAACCATAGAACATAAGAAGTGCACCAGATACCCGCACAGAGAGCTTTGTAAAGCTTTTCCAATAAAATAATCGTGATCTGTTTATATGGATTTTCTTTGAGGATAATTTTCTAATACATGCAACGGGAAAGTAATTTTGTTTTGGCTGATTCTCGAATAATAATATTCGCATAATCTGGGTGCGTGCGTTATTAGCTTTTCGACTTGAAAGGGGTGTTATTTCGGTTGGAATTATTAAAAAATGGGACGTTTATTATGACAGGCGTACGTTTATCTCTGAATCTACGTGACCGTATTTTGCTCAGATAATAATGAGGTTATTCTAGCTATTTGCAGCTGTTGTAGGGACCTACTAGGTGAAAATAGTTTTGATGTAATAGAAAAGAGTAAACCGTCATTACTTTTTGAAGCGTAATTATTATGGCAAAAATTCAGTACATCTTTGAGACTACATAATGGATAATCTTATTTTACGAGTATTTAAATACAAACGAAAGCCTTAATTACAATATAAAAGTTAACACTAAAATACATAAATTATATACAAGTATGTATATAAAAAAGGGAACAGCTCATTGGGCATCAAAAAAATCATCCGTATCGCTGTCAATGGGACAAGATGCTGCCAGCCTTTTGGGCATTTATCGACCCGTTGACAGCAATGCCGACATTTATTTATTGTTTGTTAAACAATTTTGAAGTCGAAGTTGTACTTCTATTCGTCAACTGGTAAAATGTGGGTATACTAAACACATCTGCCTGCCTATGAAAACAGACTTGGTATCATGTCATAATTTATATTGATTACAAGCTGCGCCCCACGGTTTCATCCGCATAAGTCTCGATCCCGTGGGCATATCAGGTTATAAAGTATCATATGTCCTAATCCAGGTCATAGTCTACCCATGTTCCAACTTTCATCTAAATCCATTCAACCGTTTTAGTGAAAAAACGTAACAAACAAACATACAAAAAATTAAATATTTTCTCTTTATTAATACGAGTAGCTTAGATTATCTCAAAACCAGCCTAAGTCCTATTTCTTAAGCACATTTGTCGGCTCTATATCCACAGCAGTGGCTGAAAGGCTAGTCGTCGTTGGCACGTGCCACCTAGCTGAATGTTTATTGCATTGAGATTGCGGCATAACTCGGCCTGGTTATAATAAGTGTGAATGTGAGCGTCTTAGAGAGTAAGTGGGTATAGTTAGGTCAAGGATTAGATGTTGTGTTTTGAGTAAGTGTTTATTTTTGTTGGTTTGGTATTTTTTCTTGTTAAGTGTAAGTGTTGTGAATTGAGACTAGATAAAAGCTATGTTACATTAGAAACTTTTGTAATTATAATCGCAGGACGTTTCCAAATTAGGGCACGCCGCGATAGCGGCGGTAAGGCCCCTCTTTGAGGAGTGGCTAGAGAGGCGTCACGGCGCCCTCACCTACCGCCTGACGCAGGTCCTCACCGGACACGGATGTTTCGGGAGGTTCCTGCACATAATCAGGCGGGAGGAAACGCCCGGGTGTCGCCACTGCGAGGATCGCCCAGAGGACACGGTGGTGCACACGGTGGAGGTCTGTCCCGCTTGGGCAGAGCACCGCCGTGTCCTCGTAGAGGCGATCGGCAGCGGCGGCGACCTCTCGCGCCCGGCCCTGGTCCAAGCCATGGTCCGGGGCGAGAGGGAGTGGGAGGCAGTCACCTCCTTCTGCGAAGCAGTCATGCTAGCGAAGGAGGTGGCGGGATGGGCGAGGGAGAGAGCGGAGAGAGCCGCCCGTCCCAGCCGCCGCGGTAGACGCTTCGGGCGTCGGGAGCCGCGTGACGACTCCCGGCCACCGTAGGCGCGGGCCTGCGGACGGCGAGTAATGGGTAGCTCGCCGTCCGATCAGGACCAGGCCCGTGCCGGACGGCGCGTATGTGTTCCACGCGCGCCTCAAAGAGATGTCAGCAGACATGGAGGGGCCCGTTAGGGCCGAAGCCTGCCGGGGCAGCGGGATTGTCCGAAAGGGTTACCGCTGCCCCGGAACATAAAGGGCTAAGGAAGGAACACGGATGGGTTTTAGTCAGTAAGAGTCTGACACTCCCTTCCGCTCCACCCAGAGCGGGAGGGGTCATTTGATGATTTCCCATCCTAAAAAAAAAAAAAAAGGACGTTTCCAAATTGGGCAGAAAAAATTACCGCGTTTGGATATTTTGTTAGTGATATTGATAATTTTGCTTCAGGATTTTTAGCTCGTTTTAACTCAAATTCTAAGCATCTATTTCATTTAAATTATTTTCACTTTTGAATTGTCAAGGAGTCGGCATTCATCATTTCGACATTCTTTTAAATCAGATATTATTATTACAAAATACGGGGTATATTATTCTCGTTACTTCCGCAGATTAAAATAACCTTACTTACAAATAATTGCCTCCTAGTCCAGCACATTTTTTTATTTACGTCTATTAATGCCCGTTGAAAAATTGTAGCAGCAATTTGCTTGATTTTCTCTTACAAGTTGCGGAACGGTATTTTTTTCCACCCTCCTTTGCACAACAAAGGAAACGGGGGGTTTTGTAAGCGGCAGTGAGCCGCGACACAGGGCTGGTTTTAAATCCAGGATGCTGCTTTACGTGATGCCTGTGTCAATATAATTTAAAAATGTACGTGCATGACAGCTATGTTTAAATGTTTGTTTGTCAAGTATATTTAGCTGAGTACGCACAATGGTGCGATGAATATATAGTAAATACGTAGAAATGAAAACATTTTGGTTCTATCCCTGATACTGCCTGTCTAATTTGATTTTTGTTCCAAGAGCTTCTGAAAATTAGGTTTATGTGTATCTTTATATTTAAAATATTTATTCCTCAAATTTCATGATTGCACCTACCATTGTTTGTCTCTGACTCACCCAAAGGTTGACTGGTAGAAAATGCATATGGCATTAAGTCCGCCTCTGTACATTTTTGTGCTTGAAGTATTAAATAAATAAATAAATTGTGCACACTGGTCAAAGGTTTATCATCCAGTAAAGACAGCATAATACAAGAGAAAAAACTGTGTTATCTTTACATTCGGCCTTTCATTTGGATTTTATATTAATTTCTGAGCTGCGCTCTAGTGATCTTATGCGGTGCTGCTGGAGGAGAAAGCAGTCTACAGACAGATCCTCCCCCAATCGTTATTAGATTTACTGTAAGCAGTTTCACATTAATTAATTCGCAGACGTGCCTGACTCGTTGGTCTAATGTTTGCAAAGGTTACTGCTGAGCCCATATGGGGCTTTGGGTTCGATTCCTGAGTCGGGCAAACGACGATGAATCTCAATTCATTTCAATGTTTTGTAATGAGTTGATTGCAATAAGTGATTAGCTAGCGACCTCTATGATTGATCATTTTATTCTTGCCTGAGTAACCGGCAGCAAGTTCGTCATGCTCCCTTAGATGTCACTGCTTGCGGTAGCGTCGGGGGTCGGGTTGCCTCCTTCCCTCAAATATGGCGAGGGGGGTAATGGCTGATCTTTGCGTTATGCTCGTGAACGGGTGCTGCTTGTGGTGACTGGTCGTCTTGTTGACCATGGTTTTATTGTTGTTATTAGTAATACCTAACTTGTTTATTAATTGTTACTTTGATGGTCCTAGTTTATCATTTGTGACTTCAAGTGACAGCTATGTGAACAGAACCCAGCATTGCATAAATATGTAACTTGTCACGCCCTTTATACCTGGAGGTAGCTTGAGTACGTATAGATTTTTATGGTATTTGTTAGTATATTGGCGTGGCTAGCTAACATATGGCAAAAAAATTATTGAATGTTCTGTGTCCTGTAATGTTAATTAGATACTTTGCAGATCTAGTTTTGTATACAGTCGAGTATTTTATAACTGAACAGACAGCTGTGCTGCTGGGGAGTTTGTTGCGCCACTTCTTCTCCCCAGCGAAAGCACTAGGAAGTGGTGAAGGGCGGGCGTTTTGGGGGACTGTCTTATGTAATTTTGACGTTCGAAAAGTGCTGATTCTCAGCCTAGTTTGAATAAATGACTTTTGATTTTGATTTTGATTTTTGAAGGTACGCATATGAATTAAGGTTGACTTCCACCAAACGGCTCGCATCGCATCGAATCGGAAAAGATACGAACGGATGCGGCGACAGCCGATCGCGTCAGGCCGCATGTCGACGCATACGATCGGCTCCGTACCGTCGCTTGCGAACTTATGCGTTTCTGCGCCTAGTCAAATACACACATCAAAAGTGTCTAGGGATCAACATATATTTTTGCAATAACTTTTCTCCTGATTGATATTAATTAAAATTTTCTTTAAGGATTCATCAAATAAAGTGTTTTCGTTTGTCACAGTAACGATAAACCAAGTCACCTTTGCATTAATAAAGAAATTTGCCATTTTCCTAATAAAGGGATTTTTGACATTTGAACCACTAACACAAAAGTTCGAAAAAAAGACTGAAATAACAGTTTTCTTTAAAATTTTATTGGGTAACTTAAACAATTAATAATCCGTGTTTCTACCGCGAACACTAACAACACAAGAACATCGGTTTGGCATACTCAAAATGAGTTCATCCAAATCACGCTGTGGAATGGCCGCCCATGTTCGTTGCAACAACAAAAAAAGGTCTTCTTGCGACTGGATACCCTCCATATTCGGCAGAGCTCTTCTCTGTAGCATATCCCATGCATGCTCAATCGGGTTCAAGTCTGGCGACTGAGCAGGCCAGGGCAGGACATTGATGTTAGCTGCGGCGAGAGTCTGTCTTACAACTCTTGCGGTGTGCGGTCGTGCATTATCATGCATTAACTGAAATAAGGGACCGATTTGCACTTGTAGAGGAACGATGACGTCTGATACAATCGTCTCAGCATAAATTTGAGCGTTGAGGTTGCCTCTGATCCAAATCAACTCAGTTCTTCCGCCGATCCAAATACCCGCCCATACCATGATGGTTCCACCACTATAAGGATGGACTTCCTGGCAGGATTTTAATCGCTGTTGGCGTCCAGGGGTTCTCCAGTGTCGTATACGTCTTGTATCCGGTCTCATACCAAAACGAGACTCATCAGAAAAGCACACGAAACGCCATTGTTCTTCTGCCCAATTTCTGTGTTCAAGAGCCCATTGATATCGAATCCTACGATTGTGCATTGCTATAGGTGGTACCCGTAGCGGTCTTCGGGAATGAAGGTTCACTTCATGCAAGCGGTTTCTGACTGTTTGGTCGCTAATTAAGTTCCCTGAAGAGTGATGAAGCCTCACGGCTAACATCATGGCGGTTATTGTTGGAGCTCTTCGAGTTAAGATTTGAATGTATCGGTCTTGTCTCCGTGTGGTGCAGCGATACCGTCCTCCATGGCGCTCAGCCACGGTACCAGTGCTTCGGTAACGTGTCCAAAGTCGACTGATAACACTCTGACTTGTATTCAGAGCTAAAGCCACAGTACGTTGCCGGGAACCAGCTTCTATCATTCCCACGGCTCTGAGCATTTCTTCCCTGCTTAAATGACGTTGCCGCTCCATAATAACGTTGGTTTTAATCAGTAGTAGGGAAACAGTAGCACTAATAATGTCTTCAATGCGTTGTATGTTTTTATAGGGAAAATATTGACAGCTGATTTTCATCTTTTACTCGAATTTGATTCACAGTTCCTGATTCAAATTATGAAATGCACCAAAAAGGATCCATATAAATTTATAAAATCATAAATTTATTACAAAGCCACATCTCAATCTCAAGAAATCCGCATAAAAATGCTTGATCCCTAGACACTTTTGATGTGTGTAGTTTTATTCCTACCGTGTTGACGTGTTCTAATTTTTGAAAATGGTGGAAGTTAACGTATTATTTTTGCATTAGAATAATAGGAGAATAATCGTAAAACACAGAAGAGGAAAAGAAAAATTTGGATTGATGATTTATGACAAAAAGCGGATACGACGACAGGCGAACGGAGCCGATCGCGCGTCGCTACGATCGTCTGTCGCGCAAGACGCCCGCGGTGAAGCTGCTGTGCGCGGCTTGGTAATATATACTTTAAGTACTGTGTGTACGATTTAATATCGTATAAAGATTGTTATATCCGTTCCGATCCGATGCGAGCCGTTTGGTGGAAATCATCCACGACCACTCCTTTTCTTGGTAGTAGGTAATACTTAAGCTAGCTCACCATATTACTTAAGCTAGCTCACCATATTACTTAAGCTAGCTCACCATATTACCAAGAAAAGGAGTGGTCATCTAATTCATATGCGTACCTACGTCGTCTACAAAAGTAGACTTTAAAGTAATGGAAAGTATACTTTTACAGGCTCATCGTGGGTACTTTTACGTGGATGCTTTGCTCCACCCTTCCTGGAATACCCAGACATGATGTTCGTAATATGTTAGTATAATGAGGGTAGCAGCTAATGAGTTTTGTTTTAAGGGCGATGTTTTGTTTACCTGGTATTGAGGCTATTAGCGTAATTATGTCTGTAATCAGTGAGCAAATGCCAATGTAATTAAACACTAGATAAACTTAACTAGTTTATCTTCTTAATCATTTCAACTTAGCCCTTTATTTATAAACGTTACTTAAAGTTAAGAGACGTCAAAAATTTATGGTTAAAAAGTCGCTAATCATTTTTTATCTTTAAGCAACATTTATAAATAAACTCCCTATTGTCCGACTGACGGGCAAAGGCCTCTTTTCATTGATCACCAAGCTTGTTCAAGGTCCGTTGACGATTTCAAACTTCTACACCGTTTGTCCACCCGCCACCGTCGACGTCGACGTGAGAAACGAGATTATTCGAACCGCGCGAGCGTGACGTCCCGGTGACGCGGACGGCGCGTGCGGTGGATACGCGGCCATAGTAAATGTATGTATCGCTACGTAACTTTACACGGAAACACGTCTATATTGGGATACAAACAAATTAATCTGAATTAATTAATTACTATTTAATTAATTCATTTAATTATTTTATTTTATTAAGTAGGTAAGCCTAATTAGTAAATTCCTAATTAAAAACCTAATAACATCGCTAAACCAAGGGATTGAATCTCGCGTTCGACATTCGTGCATGCGACTAGTAGGTACCTATCTTTTATGCAGAGCTGAGGCCCTTTATGACATATTTTTTTAAATTTACTTTTATGTGTTTATTTGTTTGCTTGCTAATAAACGTATTTTCCTACCTTCTACTTCACAAGGCATTCAAAGCCTATGATAATTTATTACTCTTGAAAACTGCTGCTATGTCGCTATATTTTATTGTTTATTTTTTATTAAGGTAGTACCTACATTTAGAGGAGACTTTCGACTACAGCAGTGATATTAAACCTTAATTAAGCGCATAATGGTACTGGCATGTACGTACAGTAGTTAGTTCATACGCTAACAGCTTGGTTATGCAACATTGCGCCAGCTAGAAACACCTACTATATTATGACACTGTATTATGATTAAATTTAAAGAAAAAAAAATTGGGTCATGTGGACAAAAAACAATTAACTTTTAAAATAAGTTTACGAAATTATTATTTTTTAAATAATAATTCAATATTTCGTATGCTCTCTCCGCGTGCTCTCAATACGGCTTCTACACGATTTGGCATTCTGAGTACCAGATTCCTCAGCGTACGTGTATGCTGAGGAATATTCTCCCATTTTTCTATAAGTGCATTTTTCAGGGCATGCAGTATGACTGGAGGTGATTTTCAAGATTTATTTGTTTCATGAAACTAACTTGTTATTTAGGAGATATTCAGATTTCATCAGGCAGTTTGCAAGTGTCCTTTTTTTATTGCTCGTCAGAGTAGTTTTCGAAAAATAACCCATTGAACACATGGTATATGGGTATATGGTATAAGGCTTACATTGTCAGTGTAAGCCGTCAAATTTTGTTTGAACGTTTGAACGTTAAATTATCCACTGCTTGTCGCTTGCATGGTATTGCATACATCACTACGCGTCACATTATGCGCGACGCATAGAGGTAACGGACGCGGACCGTCCGGCGAACAATCATGTCATGTCCGTATCACGTCCTATCTGCGTGAATCGAAATGCTTCGGGACAAATACTTTTAGAGTTCGTTCAACGGTCGCGGGGTCGGTGGCGAGTGTGGATTCGTGACGGCTGGTGTGGAGCAAATCAGGCGGTCTTTACTGACAGTTTCATCAGTAGTAGGTACACGGATCTGAATTTTGAAATGGAACAGTCGAGTAAGTATTAATTTACGCTTTAGTTAGCCCAGACGAGTATACTACAACCGGGCATAATTTAAGTCATCAAAAATCTGTCAAGGAATTCTCATCGTTCAAACAAGATTTTACAGCCCCGTTACACTATGCAAGTTCTTTTGTTGTTTCAACATAAGGTACAGTATTTTTATCTCACGAAGAGATGCGCGCTTTACTTGTGTTAACCAAGTGTACACATATGCTGTGAATGTGTGCGTGAAGACCAGTAGCGTGAGTACATAACAAAAACACGCACACACTCACACTTCCGACTCCGTTATTATCTTGGACGCCACCGAGATCTCCTGCGCTTACACACACATCAACGGAGCGCGTCGTTTCGTTAAAAATACTATGAGCTCAACTGTGACTACTGAGGTACAATTACATTTTCTATTGTTATTTGTTACACTTAAATCAAAATTTGATTTTCCCAAAGTTGATTAAATCGCACTGTGGAGACAAAAGAGAAAAAAAAGAAGAAAAATAATAAAGAAGAGAGAGAGAGAGAGATATCATTAAAGAGTATTCTATTCTATTCTACCATCCACAGCCCGACTTCACCCACTCCTGGGCATAGGCCTCCTTTTTCTTGTGCCAATCACCACGCTCGGACTGTGCCAGCCTCATCCAGATTGTGCCCGCGATGGCACCAATGTCATCTGCCCATCGCACTATGTACATCGATCTTATATCGCGCTCGCCTCTGTTTACGCTTGTCAATGTAAACAAGCACTTAGTGAGCTTACGCGTAGCTTACACAATGCAAACGCTGCATTGATCTACAATCCCGTCACAGTTACATATTTAAACATTAAAAGTAATCACATTAGTGCGCACAACAGACGCAAGTATTTTACTTGAGCTTTCATAAACGTAATAAAGCTTTTCAAAATTTTAATCTATGTATAGTCGCAAGCATAAATACCTTACACTGGAAAGATTCTCTCCTTAAGTCATCATCACTTGGCTAGCTTTTTGTCGGCTTCCAGTCTAACCGGATGCAGCTGAATACCAGTATTTTACATGGAGCGACTGCCTATCTGACTTCCACAACCCAGTAACTGGGTAACACGATACCCCTTGGTAAGACTGGTTGTCAGACTTTCGGGTTTCCGACTACCCGTAACGAGTGTCAAAGATCTACGAATGACAGCCCGGACTAACGGCCCCTCCTCCAACGGCCCTCCCCCCCAACGCGCCCCCGTTCTTCAACGGTCTCTCCTTAAGTATTGATAAATATTTTATGACGACCCACATAGTATTATCGAAATCATACTATTGTGAAATAGATCTTTTCTCAAAATAACATTTCTTATTTCACGAGAAAAACGCCTGCTCGTTATTGTGTGTACCTACGTACATTGGGATTTTTTGAGGTGTCAATAAAATTTGTCTAAAATTCTTTTTTTTTTTTCATTATTTACCTATGTGTCAAATCACAAATCATATTTTTCTAACATTCGGGATAGTAAGAAATTTCACGCGGACGAAATCGCGGGCAGAAACTATTAATTAATAAAATCCTAATTTCCTACTAATATTATATTATAAATTATATTATATATATATATATATATATATTATATTATATATATAAATATATAAACGCGAAAGTTAGTGAAGATGGATGGATGTTTGTGACTCTTTCACGCATAAACTACTGAACGGGTTTGGCTATTTGGCACACAGATCATTTATAACCAGGATTAACACATAGTACTTTTTAACCGACTTCAAAAAAGGAGGAGGTTCTCAATTCGTCGGAATCTTTTTTTTATGTATGTTCCCCGATTTCTCGAAGACGCCTGGACCGATTTGGAATTTTTTTCTTTTGTTTGAAAGGGTATACTTCCCAAGTGGTCCCATGATCATCAGGTCAGGATCTGATCATAGGATCCCAGGGAAATCGAGGGAAACCCTCAAATTTTATTAGCAAACCTATAACGATTTGGATATTTTTTAGAGTAACTTGAGCATTTGCTCTCGGAAATCATCATTTGGTAAAGTGGAGCTGATGATGAAGACCACAGAGGGCCATCAGAACTACTCAATGATAAATATTTTACGGATTGCGATTCGATTACTTTAATATGGTTGCTAAGCCATTTATGCTCGTCACAATGCTTATGGTGAATGGTTGTTGAATTAACGTCCCAGCATTGGGAAAAGCAATATTTTGTAAAAGGTGATAAGCAGTTGACGTTAGGTTAATAAAATAAGCGATAGACATAACTTTAATACTAGAAATAAATATAAAATACATCAACCATTTTTCAGGTTAGCCAAAGTACATACATCTTTTATGGGGTCAGTACCCCATAAAAAATGTATGAACTTTGGCTAAACTTTATGGGGTACTGTGTTAAATATTACAATAAAATACCTTGTGATATATTGTAATTAAATGAAAGAAAATTTAAAACTTGCATTAAACGTACACTTAGTAAACAAGCATACTATAAATTAGAAGATTATATCCAGGATAAGAACGCTTGGAATCATGCTGGTCCTGCTCCAAAGGACAATCTAGAGTCTAGACAAAATCAAACTGGTTGCTAATTTAATTGTAAATTTATTCTTTTTTTTTTACTTTGTTTACATTCTGTAATTACTCTTAACTCACACCCTGACTTATTACTTGTTAAAATTGTTTTTATTTTTTTTTTTTAATGAAAATCGTTTAATTTTTCCATTTTTGTAAATATGTGAGCACCATGTATCTATCAGATTATTAATTTATGTCATGGTTTCATTTTTAATTATTTTACCTATTGTGGTATATTAATTTTATTTTTGGTGCATCGTCTTCACATATTATTTTATTATATAATTAATGTATGCAAAATATTGTAAAACATTTTAAAAGAGTAACGGTGGAGTTTCTTGCCCATTCTTCTCCATACGAAAACTTTGGAAGGGGCGACTAGAATCAATTCTAAAAAAGTGAAAAAAAAAAAACTTTTTTACAAAAAAAACTTTTTTACACAAAAAAACAACCGGTTTCCAAAAAAAACTACAAAGTGATGATAAATGATAAATGATTTATTTTTCTGTAAGTAGGTTTGTACAAACACTTTTACACGTCAATCATATTTTTTTAAACTAGATGAGGTCGGCGTTTCCTATCTGACTATTCTGAGAAGAAAGGCCGAAACAAACTCAGAGGTCACAGTCTCTTTTAAAGTCCAGATATAATCTTGGTCAGATCATGTGAAGACCATGTAGATTGGTGTCTGAAATGGTCTTTTGAGGAAAGAACCACACAGATTGAGCGGACCTGTCCAGTCAGTGCACGCATTTGTCAAAATCGTGCAGCTCAACTCAGAAGTTGAGGAGCTCAACGATTCGACGAACAATACCAAAGAAAGGACATTTGGGTAGGCTGCGTAATGTACTCAAACTGCCAGATCATGATTAAAACTAACTAAGAAGGAAAACAGTAAAAAAAGAAATGACCCACATAGTCCTCACATTCACAACAATTAAATAAAAAAAATAAAAAATACTTTACAAAGTAAATATTCATGTCATTGTTTATATAAAAATCATCAATGTCAAAGTGTATATAAAAATTCGGGCATAATCTTTGAGGGCCATGTAGATTGGTGTCTGAAATGGTATTTTGAGGAAATAACCACACAGATTGAGAGGACCTGTCCAGTCAGTGCACGCATTTGTCAGAACCGTGCAGTTCAACTCAGAACTTAAGGAGCTCAACGATTCGACGAACAATACCAAAAACAGGACATTTGGGTAGGCCGCATAAACTACTCAAACTGCCAGACCATGATTAAAACTGAAACAATGACCCACATAGTCCTCACATTCACAATAATTAAAATAATATAATACTTTATACAGTAAATGTACATGTCATTGTTAAAGAAAAATATATATTTTGAAAAAAAAAAATAAAGTGTAAAATAGCAAAATGAAAAAATAAAAACAACAATTACAGTCTAAACCTATTGGAGCACCTCAATCGCAAGCCTTTTTGTCCTCAATATAGTCTTTTACAGTATAATAGGCTTTCTGGCATAGTTTTCGCTTTATAAAAGATTTGAATTTATTAAGGCTTAGTTCTTGAATGTGACTAGGAAGTTTATTATAAAAACGTATACATTGGCATCTAAACGACCCACCTAAGTGATAAATAACTTTAATTTCGGAAGTCGGTGTCGTTGGTTCTGCATTTTTGTTTATTGACACCGACTTCCGAAATTAAAGTTATTTATCACTTTGTAGTTTCCCGATATTTCCACGGGATCGAAACTTATGCGGGTGAAACCGCGGGGCGGTACTAGTTAATACATAAATTACGTAAAGATCGCCTAGTTAATTATTAATAGATACTATTAGATAGATAGATACCGTAAAATTTTACAGGCTTATAGCTTTTACTTTGTATCATGACTTTGCCCTTAAACCTACCTTAATTATGCAATAAATTAATGTGATCATTAATTAATGAGCAAGCTTATTAAAATTAGGAGTCCATAGTAGTTACTACAGAATACGTAGTTTTAAACTGTTAACGTTGCTTTCCAAGAATCGTGTTGCATAAGTGAGTATGAGCACGAAACAGGTAAATAGGGGCAGAAGTTATATTTCTGAAACAAACTTCCATAATTATGTGATTTACGATTGATCGATGTTTTTGGGATAAACAGAATTAGTTTCTTTTTCTTTCCAAAAAAAAATCTATTGATCGATTACGGCTGATTTTATTGAAAAAGTGGCCAAGTGCGAGTCGGACTGGCAAAAAAAACGCCGAAAAAAACAAGTTTCTTGTATGGAGAACCCTTTCATTTTTAACATTATTTTATTTTTATTTTTGTTGTTATAGCGTCAATAGTTATACACTATTATGTGAAAATTTCAATTGTAATAGACGGACGGATATTGGAGGCTTAGTAATAGGGTACCGTTGACACCATTTGGGTACCGAACCCTAAAAAACAACTAAACCTTGTCTTATGTTGTTGTTATTATGTACTTTTTTTACATCGTTCTCACATACATACCTATACCTAATTATAAATTCAACATTAATGATGTAACTAATATGTTTGTAAAAATATAATTTAAAAGTGTGTCCAGGGAGTTTCTTGCCCGTTCTTCTCCATAGGTACCTACGCTTTGGAATGGGCAACTAGCTTCATATGTTCCGACTGACCGACTTCTTGACAATTAAAAATTTCCTGAAATGGTTAAATTGAAATAAATGCTTTGAATTATTTGGTTAATGTATTAATAGTAGGTACTTAGGGTTATGCAGTAAATAATTTTGCAATAATTCGGTATGTTGGCGCAACAATATTCCAATGACAAATGCGTAGGACGAGTATGTTAGTACAATTTGATGCCCCGGGGAAAACAGCTGGAACAGTGTACAGCCCAAAGCGTGCAATAGATTCCATTAACATTTTATTTTTCACTCGCATGGTGGATGTAGTGGAACGAAGTTACGAGTAAACTGGTAGAAATCGTCACGTTACAAAAAAGCGTTATGCCCCCTCCATGCGGCTTTGTCTTCTTGTTTTTTTTTTTATTTTTTAGAGAGAGAGATAGTTTCAAATTAAAACAATCTTGTGGAGTGTATTCAAACCGCGAGCATTCACACGTACCTAATGAGCATTCTGCTACGAAAATTTTTGAGCAGAGTGGCTACGGTAAAACGAACATTTCCAATCAATCCACTGCTGGACATAGGCCTCTCCCAGGCTGCTCCACAACATCCTGTCTTCCTTCCGCATCCAGTCTGGCCCAGCCACTTTCTTAAAGTCGTCAGTCCATCTAGCTGCGTGGCGTCCCACGCTACGTTTGCCGATACGCGGTCTCCACTCCAGGACTCGTCTGCCCCACAGGCTATCATAATTTACAGAGTAGCATTACTGTAACTAACCTACTTCGTGCCACGACTTTGTTTGCACAGCGCGGTAACCCGTTGCAAGTCAATGATCTTGGGACGCAACGCTCATTACACTAACGTTACGTAGTTTAAACAAAACGGTTACGTGTGCTCTACAAAACTTGTGGAAATGTAAATATACAAGGTAAATCTTATAGAAATTTCAACAGAAGTTTGCATTTTTTTAGTACCTATGTTTTTTGGATTGGCGCATACTCCGTGCAGTGCTGAAAAGCGAGCAATGACGCGGTACAACCGTGAGCTCTACGAGAAGTATGACGAGGCTAATGTAATTAAAACCATCAAAATAGGACGTCTTCGATGGACAGGACATATCACAAGAATGGACGAGACCAAAACACCCAAACGTTTACTGGATAGTAAACCGGACAGCCGGAGAAGTCGAGGGTGCCAAACCCAAGATGGATGGCGTAAACCAAGATTTAAGAACTATTGGAGTGACGATAGGACAAGTAGCGTCTGCACATAACGCACGCACACACACACACTTCCGACTTCGCCATTGTTCTCGGATGGTACTGAGAGCTCCTGCGCTTACACACACATTCAAAGCGTGTTTGTACACTTGGTAACCAAAAGTAAAGCGCGAGTCGCTTCGTGAGATAAAAATACTGTATAATAGTATGTATAATTTATGTGTATAATTAGAAAAAAAATACACCAACAGAAAGTTTAAAACCAATTAATCAACTCAGCCTTATGTAGTCCACTGCTGGACATAGGCCTCTCCCATGCTGCACCCTATCCTCCGCCTCAAGGAAGTCTAAAACATTCAAAAAGTATTCGCTCGACAGACAAATGCCTAATAAAAAGCGAAGTGAGACAACAAAAAAAAAAGTCTCATATAATTAACTCGGACAATGTCAGTATCGTACGAAGTGAAATTCCTGCTTCATACAAAAAAATCCATTCAATGTTGTGTCGATTTTGTCAAATAATATTGTTATTTCTTTTTCTCCTTTTAAAACGTTTTTGAATGCTTTTAATGTTTTAAGTAATTGTTGCCAAACACGATTATACATCAGCCTTTAACAGTATTGCGGCCTTACGTGACGATTATTAAGGGTGGATGTACGATTATTGTGTTCTTTTTAAACGAGGATTGAAAAACAAAAATATTCGAATGTTTTTTTTTATTTATGCTACAGTAACAAAGTACGTTGATATTCGTGATGAACAGCTGTTAACCACCCACAACATGGAAACCCAATTATTTCTTGCAAAAAATGCCATTATGGCCGCCAACGCCTTGGCATTCTAATTGAAATAGCGCGTGAAGATAAGACTGAAATTCGTAGAACTAAGTAAAGTAGGTTTTATTTTGCCCCGAAACTATTGTAATTGTGTAGAATTCTTCATAAAAACTTTCCCTATACAACGATCGCTGCATTTTTTATGCTTAGGGCCGAATTCACATAAAACGTACAGTCAGCCGCCGATTACGGGCAGTATCAATATGAGCCCCAGTGTGGACATGAAGTTGCTTATTATCGGTCTGATGTGAAAGAAAAGTTGAAGTAAGTTGAGTAAACTACGTAATGCTTAAGCTATGGCTTCCTAAAATAACTGTCATGACAGTGATGACAACGATAAACATTTAAATCGTTGATTCGCCCTACCGCGCCAAAAGATAGTCGCGTTTCTGATTCGTTTTGACACCTCTGACACACAATGACGCAGTGACTTGACTTGATTGTCATGGCAACGCTATTTAATAATGTATGAGCTCACTCTTCTCAGTATGAACACTTTTTCGCGTGTCTTAGTACGGTAACAGATCATCGAGCTTTCGCCATTTTATAAATTTATCGAACCGCACTTTAAACACGACACTCGATATTTTGTTACAACCTGATTTTAAAAACCAACGAGTAACATTTTAGCGAGCAAAGTCATGATCGATCAAGAACGCACAATCATCAACAATTAACGTAAGGTAGAAAGAAATGTTATAGGTAAATGCTCACTCGCCGTGAGCATTACGTCGAACGCAGCGTCGAGCATTCGCAGAAACGTTACATTACATAAATGCTTTTAAAAAACTGAGCATTGTACCATTCGTAAGAAAGTTACATTACATGGAAATGCTCGAGAAAATGCTGTAATGTATACTCACCTTTAGGTTTAGATCACATACAAATATTTACATAATTTAAAAGCAAACAGTATTAAAGTAATAAAATGTACAAGTATATAAAAAGGGAGGGGAAATAATCAAAGGGCATCAAAAAATTCGTCCGCATCGCTGTCAACAGGAAACGTGCCCAAAAGGCTGGCAGCATTGCCACGCTGTATGGCTATGCTGATTGTTTGGCCAAAAAATAGGCCAGCAATCGAGGCACGTGAAGAGTCGACCAACATTAAAGTAGTTACGAGATTAGCATCAACCCATTCCATTTGTATCATTTTAATGTGAAGTGTGGCCTAATGGACGCTTTTTAAACGTTATGATAAAAGTGATAATCGCATCTATTCATAAAGAAATATTCTGTTTAATTATATATTTATGCAAATAAATGTAAAAATATATTTTTATAGCGTTTCAACGTTACAGGTTCAACAAATGACCATTAGCTAAGGTTGTTTTTGTATGCAGCACTGAAATGCACATTACTGATGAAAGCGCTGGAGTCGTGACAGTTAGGCTACCGCACACAGGCGCACTACAAATTGTCGCGCGATGCCGCGTGATCCCTGTTACACGAGCTTGTGGACATGGACTCTTTATTAAGGTACGTGTAATTGCACTGTTTTGGGATTGTTTTGGAATGTTATGTTTATTCATAGCACTCGTAACGTGTTTGTTCTAGTTGCGGTGTGGCAACTGGAACGCGGTGAGGCATTATTTAAGCTTTCTCTACTGAAACAAATGGAATTTTACAGATTATAATTCTAGTTTAAATTATACAGATTGTGTGTTTCATTCTGTGTTGTAATATTTTCTGACACGAACATTATGAGCCATTATTTCATAATTACAGTTGCCACACTGCTCCACAAATTTGCCTTCATGTAGTCATCAACAAAGTCGAACACAGTACCGACATTATTTAAATTGCCTCGCTATTACACTCGCGTCCATGTCGCGGCACCCTTATACGAACGCGACTGGCGAAAGCGTGGGTTGACATAATAGGCTACAGTGATGTAGTGCAGAAGGCTCATTAATGAGACCACAAGGGAAGGAACCGTCACTGAAGTTAGTTTAGAGTAGTAAAGTAAAAAGTCTTACTAGCAGGTGTGGAATGCACGCTTTTAGCCATGTTACTTTTAGTCAGTGGCTTTCTTCTTCTTTGCGTGAGTGAGTTCATTGACGCGGTGCATGAAGTGAATCTTCTGTATTTTAATATTCCATGTCAATATTTAGAATTTCTCTCACGTATCACGGGACCGTTCCAGACAAAGCCAGATATCTGTCTACACTATGAATTCATTTTAAAAGCTAACTAGACTCCGTCAGTTTCTTGTTTGAGCGACGATTTCGTAATAATTAGTATTGAGGGAATTATTATGTATGTAAGCAAAATCTTGGGAGTCGTAAATGAAATCTTTGCTGATGTGTTTTGTTTAACTAAAAGTGATTAGGTACGATTATAGCGCTCCGAAGGTACCTACATCATGTTTGTAATATTCGAAGGGATAAGTGTTTGTAATAAACATAATTTATTCGATTGCCCAGTAGAGCAGTGGAGGCCCAGTGGAGCAGTGGAGGCCTAGTGGAGCAGTGGAGGCCCAGTGGAGCAGTGGAGGCCCAGTGGAGCAGTGGAGGCCCAGTGGAGCAGTGGAGGCCCAGTGTGGAGGCCCAGTGGAGCAATGGAGGCCCAGTGGAGCAATGGAGGCCCAGTGGAGCAGTGGAGGCCCAGTGGAGCAATGGAGGCCCAGTGGAGCAGTGGAGGCCCAATGGAGCAGTGGTGGCCCAGTGGAGCAGTGGAAGCCTAGTGATAACGGCCGCGATTTACGAGTTGTAGATCGTGGGTTCGAACCCAAACAGGTACTTTAACTTTGTGTAAATTATTTCATCAACACTACTCTATGGAGAGAAAGAGAGAGTCACACTATTTTCTCTATTCCGGGATCCCTGGTTAAAATCGACCTATACTTTCCATGCCTTTATATAACAGTTTTAGTTTTAGTTTGAAGATGAAGTCTAGGACTTCTTGAGGTAGGCTATTTAAGGCGGAGGTTTCTTGAAAAAGTTGGTTATTAAAGCAGTGTATCTCTTAAACCGTAAATAATATTGACCAAAAAAAATGTCATATTTTCAAGTCTTATTTTAAAACAGTGATGGAGTTCAAATCATAATTAAACATACATTAATGCATCAAAACATTTTTCAAATACTCCTCTGACATTTCTTTAAAAGCAGTTTATCTATTCATTAACAATTTTAATTATAATTAAAAATGTACCATTAAATTGCTAATGCCAAACTGCATTCAGTGATAGATTATTTATTATGAAGTAGTTTGTAAATAGATTATTGTTTCATATTTTACAATAAATTACCAGCGTAGTGTCATCGCGCTTCTCTTTCTGTTCTATGCAGTCCGATAGTGACCGCGCTTTAGGTCATGGAGTCCCCTTAACATAATGCTGTGACTTTTAGGAGCCGAGCAAAAAATTAGAAAGAACGCTGAGCGAAAATGAAGTGATAGCGCGGGAAGGTGATGTGATGCGACGGGTTGCGTCAGGGGAACAAGAAATTCCAGAATAACGAAGCTAGTACCTATATCAATAAAAACGTTCTACAATGTTTACATAGGTTTCAAAGGACAGATAAAAGGCTTTCGAAGGACTAGGCAAACAAAACTACGTACCTATCTACATTGTTATTTTTATAAATTTTTTCGAGCGTATATACTAGTAAAAATAAAAAGCTTAAATTATTTTTTGAGAAAATAAACGCTTTGAGCACATGAGCAGGATTGTTTAATTAAAACGCTATTAGTAAAGCAATTACATAATTCACTCTGAACCCTTGATTATTCTGAGTCGTTCCAAACGTTAACAACACAAAGAAAAGGTTATCTTGAAAAAAATAAAAATACGGCATAGAGTTCATGAGTAACGCTTTGAAGTTTTTACGTAGATAAATAACGTAGTTTAAAAACATTTAAAAGATTGTTTTATCTTTTTGCTAAGTTTGTGGATGGATGAATTTTATTTTCATAAAAAGCGAGACGATTATTTTACTCGTTGACGGTTCCTATACACCTTATCCGTCATCGTCTGACGACGTTTGATAACTAGCTGTACGCACTCAGTTTCTTTTACGTCATGTTTGGTTCGATCGGCTGAGGACGTACGAACACAGTTTGGCCGATGACGGTTTCGGTGTACGCCTCCAGTTATGTTTGACGCTTTACGAACTAACTACATATTTAAATGGCAGCCAACCCCTTAAGTATCGCGTAAATAATATACTAAGATTATGACAGGTATGAGCAATGGTGGCCCTGTGGTAAAAGCTCCGATTTACGTATCGTAGGTCGTTGGTTTGAGCCCAGGCTCACATATTCGATTTGGCATAGTACACCCCATTACTTTGAGTAATTTATTTCATCACCACTGTTCTCAAACGGTGAAGGAAAAACATCCTTAGGAAATCATCATCAACATCATCATTTCAGCCGAAAGACGTCCCCTGCTGGACATAGGCCTCCCCTAAGCACCTCCACTTAGACCGGTTTTTTGCTTCTCGCATCCAATGAGTTCCTGCGGCCTTCACAAGGTCGTCGGTCCACCTTGTGGGAGGCCTTCCAACGCTACGTCTTCCGGTACGCGGTCGCCACTCCAGAACCTTTCGGCCCCATCGGCCATCTGTTTTGCGAGCAATGTGCCTTGCCCACTGCCACTTATGTTTGGCAATTCTTCGGGCTATGTCGGTTACCTTGGTTCTCCTGCGGATCTCTTCATTTCTGATTCGATCACACAGGGAAACTCCAAGCATCGCCCTCTCTATTGCCCTTTGGGTGACTTTCAGCCTTCTAATAAGACTCATTGTGAGCGACCGGTTCTATGGACAGTTATACACATCAACAAGTAACCCCGTTACAAATCTGGCAAACGACTCAAGAGCCAGATTGACACGATACTATAACGAAGTCATATAATTTTCATAATAATACTTAGTCAGTGAAAATCGTAAAACTCCAAATGCATTCATAAAGAGAAATCAACTTCTCATACTCCCGTAACTAAATTACCAGAAGCAAAGACAATAAATCCGACAATCGAGAGAATGTTTGAAAACAAACAATTTTGCAGCGAACGGGTTCGAGTTGGAGAACGCTGAAAACTTTCTATTTGCCTAATTAACTACATTCAAGGGTCCCTTTGTTGATTAGATCACGTATCGGAAGGATCAGAACGGATCTGAGTCAATACGAAACTTACTTTTATTGTTGTTGGACTCTGAATGAACTAGCTATTCGACAATTGAAAATGACTGGCGGATGTTTTGGTTGATAGTACTAATTATTCTGCCCATAATGTTCCTCCTGATGGGACTCGGGCTTCTTCTCTGTGAGAGGGAGTGGAAAGTACGCCACACAGGCCCAGTGCGACTATTGAAAATTACTAGCGGATGTTTTGCCCATGTTCTGGTTAAAAGTACTAAGTAATCAGCCCATAATGTGTCTCCTTATGGGATTTAGGTTTTTCTCTGTGAGAGGGGGAATATTACGTACACTACACAGGCCCAGTGCGAGTGGTAACATGTCAGTCGTCTACAAATTTGGTTCTGGGACATGGGGTTCTACTCCCTGACCACGAAGTCCGTAGTTTCAGCCAAAGTTACTGAAGTGTCCTACATCGTATCAGTTACGGACATAATATTAGTTTAGTTTCCGAACTACGAATGACAGTTGTCCCTACGCCCGAAGTGATGATGCAAATTTTATTTGACACTGTTTTAGACGGATCGACTACTTTTGGACGCTCCGTATCTTTATTGACGGACTTAGAGAGTAGACCCCTGCGTTCTTTTCAGTCACCGTATTTTGATAAAAGAAGACTGGCAGGACTCCATGTAATTTCAATGTCACATTTAAACTTATTGTACATTCACACAAATACTCTCAAAAGATAGATGTTGGTCAATATAGATAGAAGATAATAATCAGATGCAGATGATGATGATGATAATAATCATTGCCAATTTTTTTAATATTTGGTTTTGCCAGTAAAACGGTGGTTAGAGAGCAGTAGTGGCTCCGCTCTGTTTGGGTTTAGTCCCCATTACCTTCAGCTCATAACTCGAGTTCGTACTACACCACTGCGCTTATACTGCGCTAATACTCCGTACTACTCCGTAATACTCCGTACTTGCATTCATTTATTCGTAGTTCCTGAGGCCCTTTATAAACACGTTTTTCTTGCCGTGAAAAACTACAATTTATTCGTCGTGTGTAGGCACGGTCGTCAGTATTGTATGGATCATTATGGAAGCTTGTTGACAGATATGATTGTTCTATGGCACAGATTATACACCGTACCGAAGAGAAACCGTGCCATGTACAAAGAGCCTCATTGTATTGAGTACAATACGATTCAATTATATCAGGTGGATCAACTCGGTACCTTTCTACCTATGTAGGTATTATTTTGGTGTACGTACCTATTGTCGATACTCAAGCATTGTTAGCTATAGTAATAGTATAGGATAGTAATTAAGCGTAGCCCTAAAACTGTTTATTCTCAATTAATGTAATATTTACATTTAATTAAACCAAGACTTCGCAATCTAGCTGATTGCTACAGTAAGATGTGATTATGAGATTACATCATTGGATTGTGTCTATTTTTTCTGAGAACAAAATCCGTTTGTCGTCGTATACCTATAAGTTTCATGTAGGCATAACTAGTAGCATAAATAAATATTTCATGAAAACCAGTTACGTAGAAGTATAAAAAAGCCTTCATGGAAACCAGTCACGAAATCCCGGTTTACTGGACCTGGAGCCTATAATAATCCTACTGCTGGGACACAGGCTGTCATCTACAACGCGGGCCCAGTGAGGGTTGGTAGATGTCACATAACTTCGAATTTTTGGCTCTAGGTCATTCCGGTTTCCTCGCGATGTTTTCCTTCACCGTTTTGAGAGCAGCGGTGATGAAATTATTTATTTAAAGTAAAGCGCCTACCTAGGTTTCGAACCATCTCAACATCTCGTAAGTCGGGGCTGTCTCCTTTAAGCTACTCTCTGCTCTCTGCTCTTAGCTGCTCTCTTAAGTTCCTAGGTAATTCTTAAGTATGCCATTAAATAAGTTGCATTTCAATTGATTCATTACGTCATTTTCGTAAGAATGTAACGCTACAATTTGAATAATTAAATATTTAAAATGCTTTTAAGATTTTAGCGCTTAAAGAGAATATTATCGGACGAAGAATTGAGAATATAAAAAAGGTAGCGTAGGTAAATCCACCGCATACCAGTAGCAACAATTTGACATTGACGTTACCGCTGACTGTACTTCTCAGGCAAACAGACTACACTCAGTCTAATGTACGGTTGCGATTATATCTCTTGTGTAATCTATGTTTATTTGCGGCATTGAAGGCTTTACCCCGGAGGCCTCTTCACCCCGGAACCCCATGAATAAATGAAGAAAGCAAAAGTGCGTTCCACGAGGTTCCCTTTGACGTCCTTTGGAGATGCTCCTCCATTAAACGACTCTATTTAAATACGGAACAAACAAAAGCCACGTTTTTCCTTGAGAATACACGCGTATTTTTATGGGAGTATTTAGGTAACTGGCTGATTACCTGACTACAGTACCTACGAGTACTTGATAAATATAGACTGGATACCCGCAAAGTAAATAAACAATCACGCAACGGGGCGGGAATAATAAAATAAGCACTATGAGTTGCCAGCCACACTGGGTTTTTTCGAAAATTGTAATTTTATTCTTCACAGCTGAGAGCACTGGTGGCCCAGTGGAAATGGCCCCGACTTACTCATTGAAGGTCTTGTGTTCGAACCCAGACAGGCGCTTTAATTTGTGAAAATAATTTCATCAATGAAGTAACCGTGAAGAAACCGGCAAGTCCTAGGACCAAAAATTCGAAGACATATGACATCTACCAACCCGCACTGGGCTTGTTCCAGTAGTGAGAACATGAACATCAGTAAGGGCCGATTTTCACCAAACCTCGTAAACAACCAATAAAATATCATATCCGGTTAAAGCTAAGCGAAGAGATAAAAATATATTGCTTTAGTAGACCCCATACCCAACTACTAACACTTTCAAATCTACCCCAAAAAGAACGAAAAAATAAAATCAATCACCAACTTTGTTGTACGCAAAAAGTTAAGCTCCATTCACACTTATATTATGTAGGTATAGGCAGAAATTAGGTGAAATGTAAAACGAATTGCGGCGCCGCGCCGGTCTACGTCAGTTAGAGCCGCTGACGCGCCGTGAATGCACCTTAATGAACTGATGTTACACCATTCAAAGGGAACTTTTTCACCTAAACTTTAAATAAACCTACAATTATTTTGCTACCGCTTCAATTGAAAGGGAGAATCGTGAAATTCAGTTGAAAATATTGTGGGATGTTGTTGGTTTGGTGGTTTGGTCACTGTTTTATTGTGGGTATTTGATATAATACTTATAGGAGAATTTATGACGGAGCGGGATTTATGTCGAAAGATTTCAGAAGACTAAATGATCAGCGTAATTTTTTTTTTATAATCGCCACTGTTATATTAAATGTATCAATATTGTCTCTACCAATCTCATCATCATCTGCCTAGCCCTATCCCAAATATTTTGGGGTCGGCTTCCAGTCTAACCGAATGCAGTATTTTACATGGAGCGACTGCCTCCTCGTATCTGATCTCCACAACCAATAGTTACTGGGTAACACATCAATTAATTGAAATTATGATATTTAATGTTTTTTTTACAGTTTCTTATCAGCAGTTTATCGCTTTATTTATTAACTGGACAGTGAAGCTACATTGAAGTTAGACGACTTTTGTAACAGTGAAAGTCAATTAGGTATTTCTTTCTACCTCTGTGTGTAAGCTTCCTTACTCATTAAGGACAAAAAATCTGAATAAATTTATTTTTATTCTTGTACCTATGTATTGGACAAGAAATCACTAAACGTGTGTGAAACATAATTTAAAATATCTCTCTATCTCTGACATCTTCAATCTAAATTCATCGCTAAACGCATTTGGAGATATGTGGTGCAAACTGGCATTTGTTTATACAAACACTAAAATGCGTAAATTCAACTTTCAATTTTATCCTTTTCACATAATATAAAGTCAATTTTTGTGTTTATCTGTGCGACCACCCCGCACTGGGCTCGCGTGGTAAATTATAGCTGACTCCTTCTCCAAGAGAGGAGGCCTGTGTCAGGCGTCCGTCACTCGCTCAAGGCCACGCGTTATATGCCTACCGCTTCGCGTATCGCCGTCGGTACAACCGACAGTGGGCTGTCGCACGCCTGCCTGCCTGAGAGCTCGCTCGCACGTCACGGTTACCGCGCTGAGTATCAAAATGCAGATTTTTTATATTTTTTTAAAAATCTATAATATACTCAAACTCAAACTCAAACTCAAAGCATTTATTTCAATTAAACCATTTACAGGCACTTTTGAATTGTCAATAGGTCAGTCAGAAAATATGAAGCTAGTTGCCCATTCCAAAGCGTAGGTACCTATGGAGAAGAACGGGCAAGAAACTCCATGGACACTCTTTTAAATTATATTTTACAAAAATATTAGTTACATCATTAATGTTGAATTTATAATTATATGTGAGAACGATGTAAAAAAAATATATGTACGCGTTAAAGTGTCCAGAGTACAGCAAATAGTACTTAACAAAACAATAATCCAAAAGTAAAATAATTAAAAATAAGCCGAGGCAGCCAAGTGATGACCAGTCCCAACTGACGGCGCCCGTTCACGAACATGACGCATAGATCAGCACCATTCAGCTCAACCATTTTGAAGGGAGCTAAATGATCCAACACACACGCCACCGTTAGCGAGACATTTTAGTGAGCATGACATACAATCAGCCGCCAGGACACATTCAAGTCAATGAAAGACATTATTATCATTACCCGGTAAATGGTAGCATTACAGTACATAGAACTCACATTTGTGCTATGCAATTATACAATATAAAGGAAATTGAGTTTATACAATGCAAAGATAGTCTTACAATCTTCAACAGCTCCAACAGTATTTTCAAGAGTTAATCAATTAGTTGAGGTCGTGGAGCAGGACCAGCATTGAGCCAGGCATCTTTATCAACGATGTAATCCCCTAACTTATAATAAGCCTGCCTATACAAAATGAATTGCTAAATGTGTTGCTAAGCGTAAATCTCGAGAGCAGCTGAACCGATTTCGCAAATTCTTTTTTTGTTGTGTTCGGTATTGTCAGGATAAGGTTTGTATGAAAGAAATTTTTTGAAATTCGAAAAAAAATATTGCTCCAGTGCGAAGCAGGGGCGGGCCGCTAGTTTTTAAATAATTTTGACAACGTCCTAATAGATCGGCTTGGCAGCACCATCTTGGAAATTTTAAAAACAATTGAATTCCTCCGCTTTGCTCTTTTGATTATTTATTAAAATTATTTACGCGGTTTCGGATATTTTCGACAATAAAATTTAATAATCGGGAATTCAGGGAAGGAAAAAAATGCATCTATAATTTTATTAAACTTTTCATTTGATCAACAAATTAAAATAATTGTTTTTCTACAACATTCGTTTTATTACCAATATCATCACAGTTACTTACTACCCTAGTACATTCGCTCGATGACGCGCTCGCTCGTTGGTCGCGCGGCGGGCAAAACAATCTCAACTCTCTATGTGCGTACTTATGGTACATTTCTTCTCGCTGCAAACAGCTGGTATTATTATTAAGATTTTGTAGGCTATTATAGCGTAGGTATTTTCGATTTTGTATAGGAGTGATGTATCTGTTACGAAGTAACTATCTAGTAATCTGTGCCTGTGTCCTTTTTTTTTTTTTTTTTAATAATGGCATCTCGCAGTTCATCCTTTATGAGGATGGCTACTGCTTAACCGGACTTTCCTGTGGATGCCTCGAATTAAGGCCTCCAGCCAGGGCAAACAATAACTTAAAAACTAAGCGACAGCGCTAAGGGTAACCCCCTGCGGGGTTCGGACCTCGGCTCAGGGCGTCGCTGGAAGAGGACAGCAAGGGACAGGCTGGATCGGTATAGTGCCTGTGTCCCAGCACTGGGAACATTATATACTGTGTGACGCATTTTTCTTCTTTACTACGGAACAGATTTCGATGCGATTTACAACATCATTTAGACTAGAGAATGTATACCGAAAGTTTTATTATTATGTAAAATACATTAATATTAAACTTACATGTAATAAAGAAATGTTGAAGTTTTGTCAAGTCTAAGCAGGGGCAGATCGCTAGTTCACTTACACTTTAGTGTTTGCAAAAATGAACGAATTCATGGTTCATAAGACAAAAAAAAACTACAATTGACCAAACAACAGTTTGAAGCATTCAATCGATGTGCGCTATTGATCCGATGCAAATGTATCGAGTCAAACATCGATCACTGCGATTGACAGTCGATTAACTATCTCTATTTAATTTAGTTGCAATGAAAAAGCAGGGAATGGCCTACTTGTTACTGACATGTACAATTGTAGATTTAAGTGGTACCTGTGATCGTTTATCGGTATTTATGGTAGTTGTTTGCAGAATTGTCTGTTCTTCTTGAGGTCTTGTTTCGTTGACTAAAAAAATACTAATGATGTTATCACTCGTACTTGCCTACAGCTAAATATTTGTGTCACAATTGATGCATACAGAGGCAATTGTGATTATCACCAGAAGGGCAATTCTCGTCATTTTAATAACGTTCACAGTCTGATCTCAGTCTCAATCTGTCAAAAATACCTCTAATTTCCCTACATTTTTGACAAGTTTTTGACATTGATTGTCGCTGAGATGAGATTGCGACTAGATTTTGAACTTTTTAATTACGAGAACTGGCCTTCTGTTTTCAGATAAATTACCAGTTGCTGTTGTCTTTAGCAGACATAAGGCTGCTACTCATTCTCCACCACCCATCCTTTACCCCATATATCATATAAATGTTGTTCTGCTACCACAATGTAACTGCCAATCGTATCTGTGGTGTATAAACAACATTAGTCGCCCATTACCAGACGATAGTATCTTATCTATGCTTAACGGGAAGCACCCGGAACCTAACTTCATCCAAGACTGTGTACATTGCTATAAGGACTTTTTGGCGACTAAATGACATTGACAGGGGGCCGTTGTAGGTGAACATTTGTGAAATTGTATTGAATAAACAAGATGGTGTCATTAGTTCTGCTTTAAGCCACGCGCCAAAAAAGTCAGTGAAGCAGTGGCCACTTATTGGTAACGGCTGCGACTTACGAGTTGTAAGGCGTAGGTTCGAACCCAAACAGATGCTTTAAGGTCACACATATCAACTCTGAAAGGGAACGTCACCGTATCAACTCGAGCCATTCAGTATTCTTTGTATGAAACTCCCTACTGCAACGCACACTAATCGGAATCGTAACGTAATCGCCTCGCCTCGGGACTAGCTCACGAACCGCGGCGATACGGTTACGATCCCTATCAGAGTTGAAATTTGTACTATGACCTTTACTTTGTGTAAATTATTTCATCACCACTGCTCTCATAAAGGTGAAGGAAAACATGGTGAGGAAACCGGCATGCCCTAGTACCAAAAATTCGAAGACGTGTGACAACTACCAACTCGCACTGGGCCCGCTTGGTGGATTACGGCCCACTCCCTGTCACCGAGAGGAGGCCTGGGTCCCAGCAGTGGGAACATTACAGGCTGTTAATGCCAAAAAAATATAGTACATACTGTTGTACATCTATTTTATATTTGACATTTAGTAAGTACGTCATCTGTATAGTATTATAAATGTAAGACCGCCATTCAGTGAAAACACGGCTGAAAAGCCAGTGAGCCAAACAGTAGCCCCGCTTGAATCCACACTAATGATGCGAAACTTTGCTTGCAGGAGTTAATACTCGTATAGTGCGGCTGCATATTATTTACCGTTTGTTTTTATTATGAAGCCAGGACATTAATGAGATGAACGTGGTGCTATAATTAAAAGTGGTCCATAAAATTATGGTTAAAATCAATACTTAAGTATAATAAATCTGTAGAAGTGAAAATTCTGTACATTGAAATAAAAAAAAAAATAAATGGCAGGGGGTGTTACTAGACCGACACCGAACCCAAAAATGTGATTAAAAAAATTTTTGTCTGTCTGTCTGTCTGTTTGTTCAGGCATCACGCAAAAAGTACCGGTCCGATTACGATGAAACTTGGTATAATTATTCTTTAATATCCTGGGCACCACACTGGGTACTTTTTATCCCGGAAAAGTACATACAATAAAAAACAAACTTAATTTTGCGGTTCGACCCCTAAACCCGATTACTGTACCAACCGCAAATAATAAGTTTGTCGTAGGTTACGTCACCCGCACTGTAAATGTAGTGCTGAAGGTTGAATTTAGCTTGCACCGTTCGCAGCACAGTTCACAGTTCGTTCTTATTAGCATTCTATAAATTGTATCAATGCACAGCCTAAGCCGCTGGTCATAGAGACATTAAATTTGGAGAGTGTGTTCTTTGTGATGTGTATATAGGTATCGACTAAGAAAGGGTTTTTCGAAATTCCACTCCTAAGAGGGTGAATGGGGGGAGGGTGAAATTTCACGGGGACGAAGTCGCGGGCAGAAGCTAGTTTCTAATAAGGCTAGGATGGAGACTATTAGATCAAGCTGAAATCAAATATGACGTGAGTCACCGAGTGTGGGTTGTGAGTTGGCATAATTTAGACAAAATTTAAAAGGTTTCTTGTGCTGCTGAGTCCGTCAATTAGCGCACAGTTGCTAGCGGTCTGCGAGACTGATACAGAAGTGCATGGACTTGTATAGGTACATAATTATAACGTACAAAAAAGCAAACTATTTGTATTTAGGGTAAAGCATAAAAACCGGTCAAGTGCGAGTCGGACTTGCGCACCGAGGGTTCCGTACAAATTTGTAGGTATGTAAATAGTTTATCACAGGAAACGTGTCTCGATTATTATTCCGGGTTTTTTTGTAATATAACTTTTTTTTTCCCTTTACTTGTGCTTCATGACATTGCTTCTTGCCAAATTTCATGATTCTAGGTCAACGGGAAGTACCCTATAGGTTGTGATTCCCTTGCGAGTGTCAAAATATGCGGCATAAACGGAACATAAACGCCCGTTTCTTTTGATTGCGTAGAAGTTTGATATTTTCACTGCTTCAAGAGATTGCAGGTCTGATTATTTCTTGAGAAAAAGGGTCTTGACAGACGGACAACGAAGTGATCTTGTAAGGGTTCCGTTTTTCCTTTTGAGGTATGGAACCCTACCTCAGTACGCATCCCACCGGTTATGTTAAAAGGTAGGGCCCTTGAAAGGATGCTAGAGTATAAGTAGTTAGGGCACAAAGTTATTGAGGACAGGAAAGATGATGCTGACATAGAAAGAGAACGGAGGGCGTTGGCTGTTCGAAGCAATAATTTTGGTCTGCAGTTTTTTGTAGAAGTGTAAGTAACTCTTTTTATGGCTTTTTGTCAATCTTTGTACACGTGCACTCTGGGTTCGAGAAACGCAAAGGGCATACAACACCTTCAGAGTTCAGTATAATAATGCCTTCAGAATGTTGTTGGAGCTTCCACGTTACTGTGTTAAAAAGGATTGCGTACGTGATGCGCAGGGTGCACGAGCTTCAACGGCATTCTGAAGGTCATCAGTGATAAGCCATGTTGCGCCATTATTGCGAATTGGGTACATGTACAAGTGCAAGTGTGTGCGATGCATCAGGTGAGTACCTACAACAGATATTATGAATATTAAATTAAATTAAATTTAGATTGTATATAAATGCTTAGTGGCAGCAGCGATGTGGTGGATAACAGTGCGTGTCAACCTTCAACATCACTGAGCATCCTGGAGAGATGTCCGTTGTGTACCCAGGCACGCTTTTTTAAAGGTAAGCGGGGTTTGAATGTGCACATTGGAAAGGTGCACAGACCACAAAATGCACTCATCTCAAACCCTGTTTCAACAGTTACACCTACAACTCCAGCTACATCCACTTTCGACCCGTTTTGGAAAACCCTGTCCAAATTCAAAAACTCTGTTCCTGTCTTGAAACGAGTTCCCCGCGGCGCTAGACCTCTAGTGGCGCAACACTTAGCAGGTTGCGTTCGTCTTGCCGTCCGCGAGAACTCGCTAAGTGCTTGGGAACAACTACTCACCTTCCCTTACAGAGTTCTTCATGTACAAAAGAATTTGGAAATAAAAAAGACATTAACTGCACAAATTAAAAAAATTTTTAATATTTCGGCTCATAATTTAGATTCAAAATTACAAACACAGAGATATACCTCATCAAGAGGTATATCCCATCTGGTAGAATCTAAGTTAGGGGAAGGTGACATTAGCGGAGCAGCCAGGATTCTTTTTAGTAGCGATGTGGTGGCACCGTGTTCTCCAGAAACACTTGCAGCTCTGGAGAGCAAACACCCTGCCGCAGCGGATGGCCTTTCTTTTCCCGACCCTCCCGATCCTGATTGCCACTCCCTCACCATTACAGGTCGAGAGTTGGTCACAGCCGTTTGCTCCTTCCGGAACGGCTCCGCTGGCGGCCTAGACGGCCTGAGCCCTCAGCACCTCAAAGATCTTATTTGTTCAGACACCGGGGCGGCTGGTGAGTTGCTCTTGAAGGAGCTTACGGCTTTGATTAACCTCATGCTTTCCGGCAAGGTGAACGAGGCCGTCATCGACGTTCTGTACGGGGCCAATCTATGCGCCCTGCGTAAGAAGGATGGCGGCATTCGGCCTATTGCCGTGGGCACTACTTACCGTCGTATGGCAGCCAAAATTTGTTGTAAATTTTATGGTGAGGTTGTTTCGGAAAAATTTCAGCCCCTGCAGCTAGGTTACGGCTCCAAAGGGGGCTGTGAGGCTGCCGTACACGCCTTGTCGACCTACCTAAATTCTGGAAAAGGAGAGGTCATCCTGAAGGTTGACATAAAGAATGCCTTCAATTCTGTTAATAGGGACACCTTGCTGGCAGAAACTAGAAAAGAAATACCCCAAATTTATAGTTTCATTTGGCAATGTTACAGACACCCTTCTAAATTAGTGTATCGGGACAACCTTTTGGAATCTGCTGTTGGCTGTCAACAAGGTGACCCCCTCGGGCCAGTGATTTTTAGTTTAGCCATTCACCCAATTATTCGGCAGCTAAATTCCAAATTTAACGTTTGGTACCTCGATGATGGAACCTTGGGAGACGATGCAGAAACTGTATTAAATGACCTTCAATTTTTAAAAAATGAACTTCTTTCCATTGGCCTTGATCTCAATCTTTCGAAATGTGAACTATACTTAGCGGACGGTACTGACAGACACCTGACACTACCCAAATTTAACGCAATAGCTCCTGAAATCAAAATTATTGAAAAAAGCTCTCTTTGCCTCCTTGGGTCTCCAATCTTTGACAATTCCTTTCCCTTTTTTATTGAGGAAAAAATCCAAAATTTCAATGAAGTTTCGGAAAGATTGTTCCAAATTAATATGCATTCGGCCATAACCTTAATCCGGTACTGTTGTTTCGGCCCTAAATTAACGTATTTCCTTCGTGCTTCCCATTTATGGAAACACGCTCATCTTTTAGACAAAATGGACCAAATTATCAGGCAAACATTAACTTCTATTTTAAATGTGGCCATGGACGACCGAGCTTGGGCACAAGCTACTCTTCCCATTCGTATGGGAGGCCTCGGCGTCCGCAAAATTTCTAGTATAAGTTTACCGGCGTTCATATCCTCGGTCCACGGCACTGATAAATTAATCAGGAAAATCCTAGCTTCCACACTGATTAATTCTGATGTGCCGTGTTTCACCGAGGCTATAGATGCCTGGAGACTCGCTTGCCCGAATACAGATCCACCCGACAATCCATCTTCACAGAGACGGTGGGATGAGCCGCTCTGCAGAGTAGTACAGAACAATTTACTTGACTCGTCTGTTACTACTGCGGAACGTGCGCGCCTGCTGGCTGTGGGAAGGTGGGAGTCGGGTCTTTGGCTTCATGCACTACCTTCGTCGAACATAGGCACTTTGTTCGACGATACTACTTTTCGCCTCGCTGCTTCCCTGCGACTAGGCACTCCTTGTTGTTCTCCTCATCGCTGTCACTGTGGCGAAGATGTCAACAGCCTCGGACACCACGGCCTGTCATGCAGCCGAAGTGCGGGTCGCTTAGCGCGACACGCGAACATTAATGACATCATCCGACGAGCTCTTGTTACCGTCGGCGTTCCAGCTGTATTGGAACCCAATGGCTTGGCACGCGACGATGGCAAGAGACCGGACGGTATGTCTTTATTTCCATGGAAGGTGGGTAGGCCTTTAGTGTGGGACGCAACGTGCGTCGATACTCTTGCGCCATCCCATCTTCCTGGCTCGGCATGCTGTGCTGGTGCTGCTGCTGCGGCTGCGGAAAATCTCAAGCGGCGAAAATATAATAACCTTATCGGACATTATATTTTCGAGCCGTTTGGGGTTGAAACCCTCGGGTCGTGGGGTCCGAGTGCTCATGCCCTATTTAAGGAAATTTCAAAACGGCTGGTTGACACTTCCCGTGACCCAAGGGCTGGCTTTTACCTTGGCCAAAGGTTAAGCATTGCCATACAACGTGGTAATGCTGCCAGTCTCTTGGGTACATTACCAGTCGACAGCGATGCGGACGAATTTTTCGACGCAATATTTTAGTTTTTGTATAGTTTTAGTTAAGTTAGGATTTAAATTTGTTATTTTTATATGCAAACTATGTTAATAAAAAAGCAGTCATTTAAATACAATCAGCCAATTAAATAATAAAAAAATATAATATTTTTTTTTTTAATATTAACTAATTTTATTTAATTATTTTTATTAAATTATTATTATATTATTATTTTATTTTTGATATTATATTATTAATATTATATTATTATTTGTATTACATTTTTTACTAACATAGCTTACAAGAGCGAGTGTGAGTGAGTGAGTGGGAGTGGGTATTAATTCAGTCATTTAGATGAATTTCTGAATTTAGGTTTTTTCGTAGGTATCTTTAAATTATAAAAACTTTACTTAGAAGACAATGTACAGTCATATTTTCAGACGAAAGACGACCACTGCTGGACATAGGCCTCCACTAAGTACCGCCACTTCGACCGGTTCTGTATGCGGTCGAGTCTCCAAAAGCTTTCGGCCCTATTGGCCGTCTGTTTTGCGAGCAATGTGCCCTGCCCACTGCCACTTAAGTTTGGCAATTCTTCGGGCTATGTCGGTAACCATGGATCTTTTGCGGATCTCTTCATTTCTGATTCGATCATGTAGCGAAACTCCAAGCGGATGGCCCACTTGGAGTTTAAATAAATGATCAAATGATTCTCCATTTCCCTTTGGATGACTTTTAGCCTTTTAATAAGGCCCATTATGAGCGACCACGATTCAGTGCCATAGGTCATCACTGGCAACATGCACTGGGCAAAGATTTTCGTCTTGAGACACCGCGGTATGTGGGACGAGAAGCTATGGCATAGCTTCCCGAACGCTGCCCCGCCGAATCGGATTCGCCGATTGACCTCTTCCTCAAAATTGATCCTACCTAATTGAACAGTTTACAATGCACAGTAGGTAGTCGGCCATAAATAAATATGGCATATCGAGATTTAGAAAAAGTTCGGCTTCGGTAAAGCGTCACTCGTCAGTGATACGGAAATAATATAGCAATACCAAAGCCGAACGTTTTATACCCATTTGGCAGTTTCGTGCTAAAGCTGGATATGTCAGTTTACGGATTATGTGAATACGTAATTCAATAGAACCCTTCGACCTCGATTTTGTCAAACTAAATAATGTATTCCCAATAATGCTCATTGACCAAATTGAGCACGGTAGGTCAAATGAACCTGCTTACGTTAAATATTCGCTATCGGATAACGTGAGCCGTTTGTAAGTCTAATCGTACTACGGGTGCGTTTGACCGCAGCGCAGGAGGGTTGGCGCCCAAATGTATTGTAGATGTAATGGAATTGTGATGCAATAGCATTGCAGCACATGTTGTTGTTAGAGTTAGGAAAAGTAGAGTTACCTTGATAAACTTTGCATAGTACGCGGCCGTTCTTATAGAGTTCACACGGAGTTGACTGACCATGCCACACCTAAAAACTTATCAGAATACCAGCGCTGTGACTCTTATTTTTAACTGTCGTAAAATAAAGATTTTCTTTATTTCCAGAAATTACACTACACAAAGTAAAAACTTTTTATCAAACTCCATTTGTCTCATTACAAAACGAGTTCTATCAAGTCATATTTATAAGCTGGTAGCGTAAATTAATCTTGACAGACTTTTGTGATCCATTAGTCTAATAATATCCGAACAAGAAATCCCCAATCACTGTGGACATATTGTACGTAAAAAAGGCTTACTTGAATAACTTCACCCTAAAATAACGCATAGCCGAACTGTTAGCGTTCTTTTGGAGCACAGTTATTTGAGCTTTCGTTTTTAGGTATGAAGTAGGTACAGTAATAAAACCCAGTTTCAGCAGTTTGTGTTGAAAAGGGAGAGGGAGGCCTTTGCCCTGCAGTGGGACAATACAGGCTAGTAGATTTTAACCAATTTATATTAGATTTTAACCAGTTTGTGTAGATGTTTCTACAGTATAGAGGTATGATCAACAGGGTGTAAAGTTCACTCAACCTCCATAGAAAAGGGAGGATCCTCCGACCAGACGGGTGTTGTGTCTGGCGGGCAAGTGCCAGATGATTCATGTCGGGCCGTTGTATCTACGCTAGTTGCGCAGTAAACTCTGCTTGCGAGATGCAGGGTTTTACGTGACGTCAGTATGACGCGTTGTTCGCATGTGGCGTTGTAGATACCGCTACAGCAGTATGTATCACAAAGGTGTGGTCATGTTTAAGGGTTACAGACCCTCATTATTTTTTTTACCATGGGACCAACATCATTATCGTGAAAAAAATTATCAACTGTCCCAGCATACAAAACTTCAATACCTTCTCCACCCAGGGTGGATTTTTGAGATGGGGCAGTAAAGGTAGGTGCTTTAACCGTTGTAGCTACCAGAAATCGGTGTTTACTTCTCGGTTCCGGAACCGGTTGGTACGGTTCCGGGTTCTGGTTTCGGTGTTTGGTGTGTGGTCTGGTGATCGGTGTTGACTTTCCTTTACTTTTTGAGAAATTTTGATTCGGGTTCACACATTTGAAAAAAAAGGGCATTCAGCAGGAAAATGGCAAATTTTCACAAAAGCTTTTTTTTTGTGACAATAGATTTTTTTTTACTTCTCGCACACAAAAAAGGCGCGTACAAAGGCGGACTTAATGCTTAAGGCATTTTATACCAGTCAACCACGGCCGCCATGGCCCACGCACAATGGTCCACTGAAGGACTAAGTGCGGAAACCAAACCCATAACATAGAACCAGTCAACCAAGAGTGGTGTAGAGATTAGATGGCAGATCCTGTTTATTATAAGGATCAAAAACCTCTATTTGGACCAAATGAGGTTTGAGTACACTTACTAGAAAAGTCAAATATCGCAAAAAAACTTTTCCCATACAATTCGGAGGAAATGAGACTCCAGCTTACTTAAGATCATGATATTAACGATTATTGATTATTTTAATTTGACAACGCCTTTCTGAAAAATGATGAATAAACATTCTATATTGTATTATAGACATTTTGGGGTTTTATGGACCCGTTTTTAAAGGTATTATGTTAATTTTAGAAAACATTGCAATTCTGTCGAATGTGCGAATTATGTTCCTCATAAAAAAATACCCACTTTTCCAACACCTTAATTAACAATACTTTTGTACAAAATCCATTGATTCAGCCCATATTATAGTCTCCATCCGAGGCAGTACGAAAATAATTGCCGTAGCAGTGCTCCAATAAATTAGTCAAACCGAATGAAATGGTATTGACGAATCAGCTGCTCCGCTCTCGCCGTGTCTGTCCGTTGTTCGATTGTCAGTGACTGTAGCAAGGATGCGGACTTATTTAGCGCACAGGTTATCGAAAACTGCGAATGACGCTGAATTCACTAAAAGAATTGAATGATGCAGAATGGAGGTGTACGTACTTAACCTTATGACCGCCACGGTCATGTATAGATGACAAACCAAAATATGCCCAGTACGCCTCGGTTCGGCTGCATGAGTCCATGACAGACTTTGACGCCGAGGGCACGTTTTTGATTTTTTGACGTGTGGCGGTCAAAAGGTTAACATTAAATTTTCATTGGCAATAACCATTCAACTGTAAACGCAACGCATTGCAAATATCTTTCTTCATCGCTTTAGAACATTTTCTATGAACCAAGCTACGCTGACGACACGCTGGTCCTGGCGCAGGGGAGGTCGCATCAGGCGGCGGCCGACGCGATGACACGCGGGGTTGCGATAGTCGTGGAGAGGATCCGGCAGTTGGGTCTCGAGGTGGCTCTGCACAAATCCGAGGCCATGTCTTTTCATGGGCTTCGGAACGGGCCACCATCGGGATCCCAACTGACGGTAGGAGGGGTTCACATCGGCGTCGAGACGACGATGAAATACCTGGGTCTCGTCCTCGACAGCCGGTGGAACTTCGTGGAGCACTTCCGACGTTTGACCCCCAAACTGGAACGGGCTGGGGCCGCTTTCAAGCGGCTCCTGCCCAACCTGAGGGGGCCAAACGCCTCCTGCCGGAGGCTTTACGCGGGGGTCGTGCGGTCCATGGCCGTATATGGCGCCCCGGTGTGGGCGCGTTCACTGCGGCTTAGAGCCGCCCACTACCTGAACGCGCCCCAAAAAGTGGTAGCTGTAAGGCTTATCCGGGGGTACCGCACGATCTCGGGCGAGGCGGCAAGCCTCCTTGCCGGACTGCCGCCATGAGATCTGGAGGCGATAGTCCTCGCGCGCCTGTATGAGTGGCGCGCGGAGGCACTATGCCGGGGGGAAAACCCGCTTCCGCGGCAAATCGCTGCGGAGCGGACGGACCTCCGGCGCGATCTCATGGCGGCATGGAAAGCGCGTCTGTCGCAACCCAGCGCAGGGCACGCCGCGATAGCGGCGGTAAGGCCCCTCTTTGAGGAGTGGCTAGAGAGGCGTCACGGCGTCCTCACCTACCGCCTGATGCAGGTCCTCACCGGACACGGATGTTTCGGGAGGTTCCTGCACATTATCAGGTGGGAGGAAACGCCCGGGTGTCACCATTGCGAGGATCGCCCAGAGGACACGGTGGAGCACACGGTGGAGGTCTGTCCCGCTTGGGCAAAGCACCGCCGTGTCCTCGTAGAGGCGATCGGCAGCGGCGGCGACCTCTCGCGCCCGGCCCTGGTCCAAGCCATGGTCCGGGGCGAGAGGGAGTGGGAGGCAGTCACCTCCTTCTGCGAAGCAGTCACGCTAGCGAAGGAGGTGGCGGGATGGGCGAGGGAGAGAGCGGAGAGAGCCGCCCGTCCCAGCCGCCGCGGTAGACGCCCCGGACGTCGGGAGCCGCGTGACGACTCCCGGCCAACGTAGGCGTGGGCCTGCGGACGGCGAGTAATGGGTAGCTCGCCGTCCGATCAGGACCAGGCCCGTGCCGGACGGCGCGTATGTGTTCCACGCGCGCCTCAAAGAGATGTCAGCAGACAAGGAGGGGCCCGTCAGGGCCGAAGCCTGCCGGGGCAGCGCGATTGTCCGAAAGGGTTACCGTTGCCCCGGAATATAAAGGGCTAAGGAAGGAACACGGATGGGTTTTAGTCAGTAAGAGTCTGACACTCCCTTCCGCTCCACCCAGAGCGGGAGGGGTCATTTGATGATTTCCCATCCTTAAAAAAAAAAAAAAAGCGGGCCGCATCGCACGATTTTTTTTTTTTAAATGCTTTGGTGCTGTGACCCGTTGCGGCTCTAATCTGCGCTTGGCTTTATTCACCTTTATTTATCAAGCTCATACATTACAATAAATCGAATCGATCCACCGAATAGGTCGATCGATATCGCTTTGGATATTAACCAGGAAGTATCCAAATATAATCCCTATTAAGTTTGGAAAGGGTCTAAATTCGCATAATCTAACTAATAATGAAGCTGAAGAGTCTGTTTGTTTGGTTAAACGTGCTAAGCTCTGGAAATCCCTTTGCGTTTTTGTTAGCCCAATTGAACCATATCGCTAAGATCTTTAGGAGCCGAGCAAAGAGAAAAAAAGTCGGAAAGAACGCTAAGAAAAAAAGAAGTAATAGCGAGGGCAGGCGATACGATGCGACGCCGCGACGGGGTATGTCAGCGGAACAAGTTTCACACGGACGAAGTCGCGGGCAGAAGCTAGTTTGTAGATAACACTAAATAATTTAATTATTATTATTCATTTATTTCAGGCGACGCAGGCCCATAGATAAATACCTTAACCTAAACATACATATTTTTAATAGGTATAGAAAAGTCCTTCACTTCACTAGCTACTTCTTGTGCTGTTCTGTGGTATTATTCACACCCCTATCATGACACAAACCTCAATATTAATAGTAATATAAGTAACTGGAATGGTACCTACTATAATTAACTTATTAGCGGTAACGGTTAATACAATATAATATTATTATCCTGTGGTTTACTTAAATATTTATTGTACAGAGTACTATTTATGATCAGTTGTAACAATAATGATATTATTGTGACTGTTCTAGAAATACATGAATCTGTTGCTAATGAATATGTTCCAAATTATACTGATTACATTAATTTATTATTATTCAAATGTGTGTCACGCAGCATCAATATTATATTCACATTGATGCTTTTGTCAACGACTGAAGTTGTCTGTTGTTGACGCGTGCCACTCGTGGGTAATCATAAGCATAATCAATCTATAATTTTCTCACTGCTGGGACACAGGCCTCCTCTCGGTAAGATGTTTAGTGCCCATACTCCCCATATGGGCACTAAACATAATATAATAATGTACCCAATGTCGTTTTGTAGGGGGAAGATTTAAAAAAAAACTATTCAATATTCACTATCTTTTAAGAAGTTAGTTTAAACTGTATAGATTCTATTATGGATCTTAAAATTAATACACACAAAGAAGAACAAACTAGAGATTTTATTCACATAGCAACTGGGGACTCAAGATCGTCGCAAGCGTATTTTATACAAACGTAATACACACTACATTAAGAATATGTTTGATTTACAAATAATTTTGGTATTACGTTTGTAAGAACTACGCATGCTCGGCCGGCCCCTTAAAGGTCAGATTACATAAATATTAGAGGTAAGTATCAACTTCATTCATCAGCCCTCGACATTACTTTTATTTTTAGCCCACAATTTACTCAGCCTTGAGATCGAAGTTTAACTGATCTCGATTCCCACTTAAGACATATCAACAGGCACTCCAAACAGACTTATTATAACTTTATACGAACATAATATTACGATTGTTTTCCCTAAAGGGAAAGGCAGAGGCGTATTATAGTACCAACACCCACATCAACATCAGTTGTTTTTAAGTCCCACGTAGGGCTGCCATCCATACGGGTTTCCCCGGATTTGTCCCAGTCTGATGGTGGTCCGGGGAGCGTCCGGGCGGGCTTCCTAAAAAGTGTCCGGGTCAAACCCGGACTCTTTCTGTGTTCGGGGAAATCCGACTTTGAATGATTTGCAATAAATAGATTAAAGAATGAAACATACCTAGTTAAAAAATAACCGCGTAGTGCGCTCGTGACAACAACATAATTTCCTTTTGATTTACATTTTTTTTTTTTCGTTTAGTCTAAATAGAAGACCGTTCCTAATTATTTTTGTTACTATATACGAATACCTCTTAAATAGAGAAGAGTGTATAACTGATTCGTAAATTAACCATTTTTTTGTATTGTTGTGGTGTAAGTTGATATTCTATGAATAAGAAAAAAAATATGATACTTAACGATGTTATTATTTTATTGTTTTTTTTTTTCGAGGGATTCCGGGGATTTTTTTTTTATTTTACCCAAATGTCCGGTGTTTTTGAAGTTTTTATCTCGGGTAGTTGTTTTTAGTTTAGGGCGAGTCTATTACCATCAACCGGACAAAAACCCATACTCCACGCTACTATATACCAATTGAGATCCCCATTACACTTTACCCGACATCGGGATCGAACCCAGGATCTCATGTTCAAAGTCGCGTCGATCGACCCATGCAGCTGTTATTACTTAGCTCGCGGGCCTCCTCCTTATATCAACACAAAGAAAACAGAAAATAATAATTAGGCAAATAACAAATTTCAGCAACTATTTCAATTTAGCCCAATAATACAATAATTACAAACACTAATCGAAGTCCACAGAAAGGTCTCATGAGTCCCTATCGATAAACGATGCTATCTGCGATATCGCTTCTGTTACTGGACGCTAATAACGTTTCAATTTAACTACAGCAAAGGACCTGATTGTTAATTAGCAAGTTGCTAAATGAGAGATCAAACAGTACAGGGTTTTGGTAGCTATTAGCCACGCATTGTTTCAGGTTTGTGGATCTTGGAAACAAAGTTTTAGAATTGTTTTGATTTGGTTCAAAGGTTTTAAGGGTTGAACGTTTGTCATTTGCATTTTGATCATTCATGGCCTATATTGTTCTCATTTATACTGTAGATGATAGTTTTAAGGAAAAGAAGACAATATTGATTTTATATAAAAGGGATTTAATGAATACAGAATAGTTCGGCAGAATACAAGTGCATGACATGACGGATTGACAGCGCAAGAGAGAGATAACATTAAAAGACGACTGCGTTCTGATCACATTTCTAACAGTAGATATTCCGAAATATGTTTACCTTAATAAAACTGTGTTAT
This sequence comes from Gortyna flavago, assembly GCA_963669345.1. NCBI lineage: Eukaryota > Metazoa > Arthropoda > Insecta > Lepidoptera > Noctuidae > Gortyna > Gortyna flavago. The sequence goes on along the minus strand of OY770131.1, from coordinate 12,694,891 downwards.
TATTTGTTTCAATTTTAACTTTAAAATAACATTTGGTTTTCATTTTTTTTATCCAAAGTTTAATATTTATTGTTTTTTTTTTTAATCCACATACAGGTAAATGCCTTGATTAATTATCAATTGCTACGCCATGCTTCAATTTCAAATTAATTCAAAGCATGGCCGAACACTCTCTTTACTACGAGTAGGTATTCTGGCTAACCCTAAAAACAGCAACAATACAAAAAAACAAACACATGAACCACCACGTTCAATCTTGCCCTAAATAAGGCATTAAGTGCGTAGTTTTTGTCAGCAAACATACAACGTTTGATTAAAGTAATAAATCGAGTGCGACACTACCAGACTGTTATCTGGCTTCCCAGCGCGAAATTAAGCGGTGATAGTACCCAGCTCCGTCGTAAATTGTCCCTCAAACTTACTCCTTTATTTAACATCTCAGTATAAGCGAAAGCAACTAATTATGCTATTGTGGCTCTCTCCAGACAATTACCTTCAACTTTATTGTATTGAATGGTGTTAAGATTTTAGTGAGGGGATTTTGTAGTTGAATATTAAAGATGGATTTATTTTGGATTAAGGAGTGGAGCAGAAAGTAGATAAAGATATAGCTTTTGAGATTCATAAGCTGCTGTCATTAGCAGTACAGTTTTGTTGTAGTGCACACGGATTGTAATTTTCAAATTAGGTAAAACACTGAAAACTGGAAAATTATGTTATATGCGCATTGCTGCTGCCACAGACGCCTGCGCAAGCAATTCTGGAGCCATCGAGTCTATAACCATCGCCTCGAGACGCAGGGGTGTCCAGATAATAGGTAATTATTGTGACAACAAGTAATTTAATAATTTTAAAAAATGTGTAGAAGGCTGATATTTTATAAAAAAACTTGCTAATGCATTGCAATTGTCACTTTTTTTTTTTGTAAGGAAACTTTTCCAGCGCCCACATAACAACTTACCAAAGTTTCATCACAATCGGTCGAGCCATTTTCGAGTTTTTACGAGTCTATACGAGGAATGGCAATTGATTTTTATAAATAATAAGAAATTATACACCATTGTTTGAAAAAGTTTACATTGTCTTTGTTTTTTAATGAACGTAGGTAGGGTACTTAGTAAAGGAAAAGAAAACTCTTAAAAGATCACACCTAAAGAGTTGTCGTCTAAAGTGAAAAGTAGTCGTTAAACTGTACTTGCGTGCACTGATTTTACGAGCAATTTAAATTTTATGATCCTATGTTACGCGACAGAATGTTTCTTTTGTTCTTTTATATAATTGAATTGCTGAAGGAATTTCCAGTATAAAATAGTAAAAAGGTCCGTACAATACGAGTATTTGGACAGATATGTTTTTTTTATTGTGTTCTGGTTTTATTTACCAGTTAAAAATCGGACCTACTTTAAGTAATAAATCCATTTTTTTTCTGCATTACTACATTTATACATCTGCAATTTTTATGATGTACATACTAACAAAGACTGTTCTATCTATCTGTGTTCCGACGAAAACAAACTAAATTGGACCACTTTCACATAAAAATCCCACTTTTAAATATTTTGATAAAGAAAAAATAAACGACACGCCGCCGGGAGGAGACATTCAAACTCAAACACAAAACATTTATTTCAATTAAACCATTTACAGGCACTTTTGAATTGTCAAAATTAAATAGTCGGTCAGTAAGTCAGAAAGTCAACTCAACTAGGGATATGTATGTACATGTCCCTTGTTGGTGATGTTCTTCAGGAAGGTAAGGTGTGTAGTACTCGCAAGCGATATACGTGTATGACCAGGGCCCTGTAACACAAAACTTTACGAATATATTGCAATCATAATAATTATCATTGCAATTGCATGTAGGTAATATGTTATGTTATTGGTGCTGCCAGCTGTAAGCATTTTTCATATTATTAGAATAATTTTTCAAGTGCAGTAGGTAATAAAGCATAGTGTATTATGACGAAGAGATAACAGTCTAACACTCTTTACATATTAAAGTTTGTCCTGTTTTACTGCCTGCAATTGCAAATTCACTTTCGAGTTTAAACGAACCAAAGGCCACTGGGAAACAAAAGTTGGACTAAAACATTTAAAACCAAACTCTAACACATTTCAGTTTGCCTCATCAAGATAAACTGCTCTAGTTTATTCGCAATAGGCATCAAATGACGCGTATGATCCGTATTTATTTTCCTTTTAGTATCGAAACGCGATTCGCGGATCACGTCACAAATAACTAACTCATTTATCCGTGGATCCGAACTGGTTAAAGTATGATACTGATACTAGGGAACTTGTTCCGATGGATTGTGTAAGCTACGTTCTTGTAGAAGAACAGTGGCTGTAACGAACTGAACGCATATAAAGGTCGCAGTGATATGGTGGCACCGGGGGGTTTTATAAGGTGTTTTTTTTTTTTTGATATCCCATAACTCTAGGGTATGAATGAACCTATATCAAAGAATCAACTGGCAAATGAATTATTTTTAACCGACTTCCAAAAAGGAGGAAGTTAAATGTTCGACTTTATGTATGTTTTTTTTTTAATATAATTTCACCGATTTCTCCGTCAATTGTAGATCGATTTTGAAAATTATTTTTTTGTTTGATAGGGTATACTCTCGAGGTAATTGCCTTGTTACCAAGTTGGAATCTGATGAGAGGATCTTATGGAAATCGAGGGAAACCCTCAAATTTTATAGGCACACCTATAGCGATTTTGGTATTTTTTTAAAGCAACTTTTGCATTTGCTCTCGGAAATTATCATTTGGTCAAGTGGAACTGATGATGAAGACTACAGATGGCCATCTACTCAATTATAAATATTTCACGGCTTGCGATTCGATTTCTTTAATATGGTTGCTAAGCAATTTATGTTCGTCACAATGCGCATGGTGAAGTATAGCTGATGGTGACTTCACCATCAGCTCCAGTTCTCCTGGTTCTTACCAGGAGAACTCCTCAACAATTAACGTCCGTCGTAAAATAACTTTAATTTCTGAAGTCGGTGTCAAAAAACGAAAATGCAGAACCAACGACACCGACTTCTTAAATTAAGTTATTTTTCACTTTGTATTGTTTTTATTGGAAGTCGGTTGGTTTTTTTTTTGTAAATAAGTTTTTTTTTAATAAGTAAGTTTTTTTTTTTTCATTTATCATACAAAATAATTCGACAAAGTCATGATTATTAATGTAAAACAAGGTGAAATATGACAACGTCGTATTTTCTTAGCTTTAAATATGAATGATTGGTTTGAATGAAAATGAATTACTCGTATTTATCAGTGAAACTTAGATACAGGATATTATCGAAACTATGCATTTTTGGACTACATATTCCAGGACTTTAAAAACAAAACAAAACGAGAAAAGGAGTCTCGGACATCCTGAATAGACAGACATTAAAATAATAACAAAATTACAAGGAAGAGGTCTCGTAGGCGTGGAGGCTACGCGACCGTAGCACGGAGTGCTACGCCGTAGCTCATTACGTAGCGTGAAGAGACGCGCGTGGGCGCAACCTTTTGAACTACGCGAGTGGGTCGTTAAGAATTTAAACAATCATTTGATTAAATTTTCTGTTATCACGTTTCTAAAGGAGTTTGAAGTACTTTCATCATTTGCTGAAATTTTCCCAAAAGAGCATTTACTTTGTGTATTAAGAAAAAAAAATTGTTTCTTTGTTTTGTGTTATTTTTTCTCTTTTTCTTTACACGTAAATAACGTAACATTGCGCATGTTTTCGCCGAAGGTAATTAATGAAAAATATTTATATATTAAGACACCAGTTTTAGGTTTTTCGATACACACTAATTACCCACTAATAATAACAATTAGTGTGTATCGACAAAACTAAAACACTAGTGTAATGATGCATTCTTGTGCTATAAGCATTAGGAAAAAGAGTGGGGCGCGTCTTCGAGGATGGCACTATCTGTACCCGGAACCGTCTTGAACCTAGTGCTTTAGCGGTAAAGTTGAAAATTTGACAGATTGTAGTAGCTTGACGTGCTGGCGTCTGTACATAATAAATAATAGATCCTAAAACTATACCAACATGTTTAAACACGCTTATTAATCCTCCAGTCGAGGTATACTAAGTACATGAAGGACAAGGCCTGGATGTTCACGACATGCAACACATCGCTTTGCTTCACTGGTTACAGTCAATTGACTGTGTAATCGGCTTTCAATTGGCCCATTAATCGGCTAATCGGCCTAACGTATAATCAGAACATCTCTAGTTGTTCATGTGTCACAGTTACCTAATGCCTTGTTTATCATAACTGATATGAGGGGGAAGCTGACCTTAATGCAATTTTTTAAACGACTTCAAAAAAGGAGGAGGTTCTCAATTTGGTTTATATTTTTTTATCTAAGGTCTGGTATAACTCCGTCATAATATAGCAGTTTGCAAAATTCTGTAATTTTTTAATGGATAAGGTATGCCTCAGAGGTGGTCCTATAAAAATTTTATTATCTTTGCTTGGGTAGTTTTTGAGTTAGCTTCAATAATACAATTTTTTTCCACTTAGTTTATATTCATGATGTTTTAATAGCTTCCTGTCACTGGTATTTATATTGCAAGTAGTGTTAGGCCTGAATTCCTGACGTCGGTCGCGTACGGTCAGTACCAACATACGCGCCGCTGACGTCGGCATCGCAGTATGGTACTATATACGTAGAACACAATGTATATTCACACGTGCGACCGTCGTACGCGACCGACGTCACCTTAAACCGTCCGACCGTCAGCGTAACAGGAATTCAGGAATTATATAAAATTCTGTGTGGTAGGTACAGCTAAAAAGTGAAAGGTACAAGCGAAAAGTTTTTTCAAATCCGACTTTGAAAAAGTTCCAGAGATTAGCGCGTTTGAACAAAGAAACAAACAAACTCTTCAGCTTTATTATTAGTACCGAACGGATTTTGATGCGGTTTTTTTTAATAGATAGAGTGATTCAAGAGGAAGGTTTATTTATATAATACATGCATAATATAGTAGAGAAACACTGATAAATTTAGAGGTTTTTAATGTAAGGTCGTTAATAAAAAAAAATTTTTGCGCTTACATTGCAAACGCTGGCTGAACCCTACGAGATAGATCAAAATAATGTTCTACAGTATTGTACACCTTAAAAAGGTCTACAAAAGAGTCCGCGATGGTATATGTATATCTCTTATGGATAACCCACAATAACCATTTTTTATCCTTTACTTATTTACGAAAAAGCGATTTTAAGCAATACAGCATTAATCCTTATAAAATTAAGTACCTTAAATAAATTGCGCATGTAATATAGATTAGTATGGCCCTTTACAGCATGTAATTTAAATGAATATTTTCGAAGATATTACAGATTTAAAATGCAGGGACATAGCGGTTGCATCGGCGGCGGCGGTACGGCCGGGGGGCCGGGGGCATACAATAAAAAACAAACTTAATTTTGCAGCTCGATCCCTAGACCCGATTACTGTACCAACCGCAAATAATAAGTGTGTCGATTTGATAGTGTACGTAATGTCCGTAGGTTATTTTATTACCGCGTAAAAAAATTATAACCCATGAATTTCCGACATCCACGCGGGCGAAGCCGCGGGCAGAAGCTAGTTAGTTATAAGTTAGCTAAAGCCGTATGAGGTATTAGGGTAAGTCTTCATGGCTGTAAGAAAGCAAGATAAGTCTGAAAAAATAGCTCGTAGTACTAATAAATAGCATGAAAGCATTTGCCGAAACATAAGCGGTAACGAAAGGTGTTGTTTTTGGGTCCCGGGTCAGCTTAACTCAAAAGGTTTTCCAATTTGGCAGTATCGGAAGGCTTAACCCAAAGCACATATTATACAGAGTAACGTATTTTTTGCATAAGGATTAATATTTATTCTTCATTAAAAATGTTTACCTATTATAAGCTAACATTTAAAATAATAATATGTACATCAAAGGGCATCAAAAAATTCGTCCGCATCACTGTCAACAGGAAAAGTAGTGGGTGGTAACAGTGGTCTTTATACAGAGTGTAGTAAATAGAGTGTGTAGTATGAAAAATGTATAAAATTATATATAAACTGGGTTTTCTTGATAAGCCTATTAAAATTTAATTCGCCTATGCTTTATGGGGTGCTTAATTGTTGCAAATGAGTCACTCTATTTGTCCTGGAAGGATCCTGTATAGTTGATTACCATAGTTTGTTGATTTGTGGCACTGCATTAAAGTCTATGTATTTTCTAATCACCCCAATAAAAGTGAGAAATGAGATTAATCCACAATATTATGCTATAAGGATTCATCGAAGGCACTTCAAAATGTATCCCTTTAGCCCCATATATTGAAAGATTTTCCCATCGTCTCGGCCAGCCCGTGTGTATCCTAAACAAAGGTGTCAAGAGCGTTATCTAGCCGTCCCCAGAATTAACGGCGGAAGAGGCCTCCGCGCTCGGTTGCAATAAATTACGACTCAAGTTGATCCCACTCAGCAGATAAATCAAATGTAAAGGACGGAATGGGAATTCGATGATGCCCCTGTTTATTTCGATTTAGCAAAGACCCTTGGCCCAATCCCGATTTGCGGATCTCCAGCGTGAGTAGCGTTATCCAAGTTGTTCTTTATTGGGGTCTGTGTGACGACACGTGAGGTTTTTGATATCGTATAAAAAGTGCGAGACGATAGAAAGGATCAATTTACGAAAATATTACTTCGTGGAATGGTTCTATTGAGAGGAAAAATTTGTTGGAGTATCATAATATTTTTGTATTCTATCTCTAAATATAAAATTGATATTGAAATATCTGTACATCTGTTTAAGATATATTGTTTATTGGTTTACTTACATAACTTACAATATTTAATACAACTAAATATTTACATTAGGTACTAAATTACATGACTACCTAACTAACTGTACAAATAAATACAATTAAAAAGGACCTTTAGGCGTCGACGAACTCGCATAGCTGTCATCCGGAAACGTGTCCAGAAGACTGACAGCGTAGCAGCCACGTTGAATGGCAATGCTAATTCTTTAACCAAAGAACGACTCAGTTTGAGTTTAATAGACTTCGACATCGTTTGATCAATCACCATAAAAGTTAGCACGTACTTAAATACATGTATTCTATCCTGGAGAAGCTTTTTGACCTCCATGCGGGAAAAGCCGCGAGAAAAACTATTATGAGTGCCTGTTATCGAAAGACATTCAGATAAAAAGATAAAATGTAATATCCGCAATATGACACACAATACGTTTTTTCGGCAAAATTTATCCTCATTTCCCATAGTTAGTAAGTTGGCAACATTATTTACAATACAGGCGCGCACGCCGACGCCCGTGCCGCTGGGAATTAAGCAATAACAGAACTACAGAATAAACACTGAAAGATAAGTACATACAATACACTGGGCCACATATTCTGGGGACCCGGTACTGCTAAAAGTTTTCACATAAATCAGTGGGCTAACTTTATTCAAACGACTCTCCAGCGACATTCGTTCGGAATCCACGTCAAGTGAAACTTTGTGGAGTAGCTTCTTTGTGAAAGTGGCGGGAGTTACCAGGGTCTTCTTCGGCTCTTCGGCCAGTTAGTTTGTTTCATGAACACATCTGTAACTACTTTCGGACTCACGGTGAACGTTTAACAACAAACTGTTGCGTATAACTTTACTGATCGTTGATGCTGCTATTGTTGAACGATTTCGATTCGGTCACGTCATTGTTTCTAGGAAAGTGTAAATACTCCTGACTTACTAAGAGTAGAGCTTCTATTACTCTGAGAAATTTCTATTGTATCTATCATCAAACTATTTGGAAATTAAATGCGTTAATTTTGAAATAAAAACTTTATATTTTTATATTTTAAAGGAGCACAACGTGGCTTAACCCAGACTTTTCTAAGTAAAAAAGGATACAGGAAGTTTCTTAATAATTTTGCCAGTTTATAAAACTAGAGATGTAACACAATAACACGAATATTGGCTATGGTTACTAAAAACATTTATAAACTAATTATATATATGTTGAAATGGACTTGAACAGACAATGTTAACAAAGGGACTATTAATAAAATTCTCAATCGGGCTTTTATCTATTCACAGTGTCAATTAGTAGGTTTCACGAATTCAAATGTATTTATAGCTACCCTATATTTTCATTAAATCTTGGTCTTATAAGTATTTACTAAGGTTTCATGTGATTTGTTTTAAAAATATTTAAGTACCGTAAACCGGGGTTACTTTGATCAATTTTGAACTTTCAAGGTCCATATCTTTTGTATCTCTGGTTATAAAAAATATATATAATCGGTCTAGTTGTCGATTCTTTTTAAACTCGCGATTTCTGTAATAATATGTGAAAAAATATGGCTTTTTTTTTTTAAGGATGGGAAATCCATCCGTGTTCCTTCCTCTTGATTCTGAGAAAAAAAACTTGATTCTGAGAAAAAAAACTGTCTAATCAAAGTTATAATGAAAATGGGGTTACTTTGATAGTTTTTTTTTTTTAAATCTTTCTTTAGAAAAAGAGGCTTTAATCGCGAAGCGATTATGTCAGCCTTGTAGTGTTCTAAAATAAATAGAAAATATTTGACAACTAGGATCTTAACTTAATTCATTTACTTTGATAGCTTTGGAATTACGCAAGAAAATAGGGCACGTTGCGTATGGGGTAACTTTGATCTAGTAAAAGACAAATGAATCCTAAAAAGAATGCTTAAGCTTACGGTGCTTAAAATAGTTGGTGAATTCCCAGCGTGTCCTCTAGAAAGGATTCAACAGTTCATCAATGATGTTAGACAAAAAAAAAAAAACTAATTGCGTTTCGTTTTACGTACTTCGCGATTTTATATGAAATAAAAGTTTCAATCAAATGAAAACGATAAAACACCGATATTGCTCGCGAAGATATTCAAATTAAAACCAACTAACAACTCCTCCACATTTTTGCGATCGTTCATATTTTCCAGACGTTACTTAAAGTTCCTATAAGTTTTCCATCGGGGTTCGCACTTAACTACTTCATTAAAATTCATTTAGTAGTCGTCGGGTGTTCTGTGAAGCTGAGAAGCGATCACAGCCCTCTAACCTGGGTGGTGGGAACCCTGTGGGAACGGGCACATGTTCAATTAAATTTTATCTGCATGACTACCGGATCCATATTGCAGTGCAACTGAAACTCATAATCTTAGTGCGTTGCTCTTTTGTTAGAGTAGCCTAGAAGTTAGGGGTGTGGATGTGCGGTTTTACGATTTTTGACGTTGATTTATGTCTGTAACAGACATTTTATTATGTCATCTCGGATACAATTAATAAATCTTACACATTGTATGTAGTGTGGCTACAAGTACAAGTACATAGTTCACCTACTACTGTTTTAAGAATTTTTTCAAAAGATTTCTCCAATTGTATTGGTTTTTATTTCTATATTTCACCGAATTATCTACTAATTCAGAGATTTTCATAAAAAAAATACGAGTGAGTTATTTACGACATGGACCCTATTGCGTAACAAACTTTCAATCACAATCCGGAACATTTTGAAGAAAACAGCTAATCTGTTGCTTCATGTGTCTAGAAAATTCGTCTGCTCAACAACTTCATTAACGCAATTAAAGTTGATGAACTGTCAAAATAAAAGACATTGCCACGTGTAACGCAATCAGATTAAAATGTTTTTATTTTCAGAATAGGTACATACCACATACTTATGATATCAAAAATTGTGAGATAAAAGAGCCATTTTAAAGATGAATAATAAGATATTCAACAAATAGTACCAACAGCTTTCATTTAATAAATAATAACAATTGTTCCCCAATTATTAAGATATCTATTGTATTGTGTATAAAAAGAGGAGGTTCTATCATCGTCTGTGTGTATTTTTTTTATGTATGTTCATCGATATTATCAAATGTAAACCGATTTTTAAAACTCTTTTTTCATTTGGTAGAGAAGCTCGCGCGGTGGTCCCATAAAGATTTCATTAACTTTATTCGGGTAGTTCTTGAGTTGACATAATACGTATTTAATCCACTTGGTTTATGTCAATTAAAATAATAAGTAAGCAAATAACAACTAATACCTAATTAATTAAAATAACAAAATTAAATCCTAACTTAGCTAAAACTATAGCGTCCAAATATTCATCCGCATCGCTGTCGACTGGTGATGTACCCGAATCTCTTCAAAGTGAGAGTGAATAGGCTTCTTCTCGGTAAGCTCACTCCATCGTCGACTTTGTCTCTGTCACCTCTGATCTAGACTAGAGTCAAGAGCAAACCGATTTCAAATAAAAAAAGCATGTATTGGCCCATACGAATTGGCATGGGGTAGGTATCACAACTAAAAAGAGAATAAAAAAACTATTTTACAAAAAAAAACAAAGGACTCTTTTTTACAAAATTAAGAACCGTCTACAAAAAAAAGACACTACAAAGTGAAAATTAACTTATTTTTGGAAGTCGGTGGTAAGAAATAAACATACACAGAACACTTTAACTTCCTTTGTTTTCGACAAAGCAAATCGTATTAGTGAAATGGGAACGATTACATTTCGGGTAGGTAGGTAGGGTAGGGTAATCGGTACTAACATTAGATAATAAGTTGTTTTAATATTATGTTACTAACACACTATGGATTCCTTGGTCCGAAATAAAAATTATTATTATATTATTATTATTATATTTCATTGTGTTTATTTGCCTTCATTGTGTCACTGAACAATCTAATTACAAAATACATTATAATTACCAGCTAAAGCTGTAGGCTACTTCTAGATTAAGATGACTTTCGAAATGAAAGTCATCTGAATCTATAAAAGGCTATATCTAGCCTTTTATGTATGTAGGTTTTCTGCAACTTCCGTGAAGAACTAACTGATTTATATCAGGCTGTCGTCATCTGCCCAGCCTTTTCCCAACTTTGTTAGGGTCGGCTTTCAGTTTAACAGGATACAGCTGAATATCAGTATTTAACATGGAACGATTGCCTATCTGCTGATATATTATGTAAAAATCTCACCTCCAAAACTTGGGTAAAGTGAACTTGAAGTGAGCTGTCAAAAGTGTCAGTCCCCAGCGTCAGATGAAATGACAGCTCACTTCACCTAATTTTTCAAGGTGAATTTTTTACGGATTATGTCGGCTGACCTCTACTACCCAGTAGTACAATACAGTGAGACTGGTTGTAAGACTTATTTATGAACTTATCTTATCATTACTTAATCTGTTGTCAGGTGGCGTAAAACCCTTTCCCACTGTCATTAAACAATAATAATTAGTACGTCATAGTAATTTACTAATTGTTTCGTCCTCTATAATGTTGTTGGATCAACAACGTCGTCGGGAGTGCCAGTTTTTATTTACCAAAGCGTAATCTGATTTTGCAAATAAGTTGGTAAGACGAGGCTGGGGGAGTCTGTCGGGGTCACAAACAGGATTTTAATAAAAGTTAATTTATTCAATAAAAGCCTCTGAGGATCTGGGCCCGTTTTCTGTAATGAAATTGGAATTTGCTTTCGTTTAGATCCCGTCAATTGTTGCCGAATAGTTGGAAACACACACTCGGGACCACATCTGGAAATTTTGTTGTTAAAATCTTTCAGTAAGAATCCCAGACATGATAACCTTTATTGCACGACTTTCAAAATGTACCATCTTACTGAAAGCAACCAGCATAGATGATTAAAAAGTATTTAGATGTTATCAAGTGCCGCAGCGGACTTATCTATAAGAGTTTAAACGCAGATAGATTGTCATGGAATTAGAATTTTCTTATAAGGTTTTCAAAGCTTCTCAAAAATATTTTCTAAATTAAGTTTTTATTATAATTACCTGTTATCAAAACAATATATCAGAGAATACCACTGGATTTCGAAGAACTTGTCAGATAATTAAGGAAATGCTTTGAAGAGAAAACATCCGGTTGATTAAAGGAAATTGTATCAAAAATTCTTCGTCTGTAGTAGTTTGTAGCGTATAATATCAATATTTTCAATCAAGATCAAGTAAATCAAGTATTTTCTAACTATACAGACAGCTGTGCTGCTGGGGAGTTTGTTACGCCACTTCTTCTCCCCAGCGAAAGCACTAGGAAGTGGTGAAGGGCGAGCGTTTTGGGGGACTGTCTTTTGTAAATTTGACGTTCGAAAAGTGCTGATTCTCAGCCTAGTTTGAATAAATGGCTTTTGATTTTGAATAATATGGATAACATGCAAGTCTGGCAGAAAATTTATCCCGTCAACTATTAAACCACAAATAAATGTTAAACAAACTACTAAATTAACTAAAATAAATGAGGTTATATTTTCAAATCCTTCAGCAAACACAGCTACAAATCTAAAATTATAGAAACCTCACCCGACAATAAAAATTGCTGTGACATTTTACTACTCGAAAAAAAAAAACACGTCAGAGAGTCACGTGCAACAGCTGTAACGATCGTAATTTTAACACAGAAAAGGTTTTTAAAACACATGGAATTTTAAATAAGTCACTGAAAGTTTCTCCGGCAGTTCACAGATAACAAAGAGTAAGTACGCAGCCGCGAGGTCTAGCTGCAATGCCTACTGATTTATTTGAAAAGTTACCTCTTAAAAGTATTCCTAAGAAAGTAAAAGAAGAAGCCATATTCGGCCAGTCGCAAAACGCTCGACGTTCAAATGTTTGGAAATGGAAACTCAGCGAGAAAGTTATTTTTAAATTGTACCTTTCGCGGCGAGGATTCAACATTTATAATGTTCTTCCTTCCAGCCAGAGTTTTTCTATAAATATTTCCGCTGAATACTTTGATGACAGGTATATGTAAAAGAAATGGTACAATTATTACACCACTTTAAGCAATTGGAAAGTAACCGAATACGAGTAAAACCGAGAATTTCTCACTTTGATTGAAATAACAAGATACTACTTTTACAAGCACTATAATAACATCTCAAACAACTAATACACCGACCGACAAATTCCGACGAGCAGCCGTAAATTATATTTCACTCCGGCTTCACGTAACAAGGAAAAATGTCTCAAAGATAGAGTAGGGAGTAATTTAACTGTGTACTTAACCCCTGAGTGCTCACTCAGTACGTTTCAGGGGGACGACCTGAGCATATATTGTTTCTCCGTGTTTTGTTAAGTACCATAGTCACAATGCCCCACTCTATTCCCCCTGTGGTACGTCGATGAAATTGTTCTAAACACGTTCACGATTTGTCGTTGCAGTAGGATAGTATTCGGAACTCCGAAAAGGGATTATCGAAGTCGATATACTCGTACGCGTATAGAGCATCGTTCCAATTGTACTGAAATCGCTGAGATACGTTATATTTTGTGCTGAAATACAATATTACTTTGTTGATATTGAAGCTAACAATCTCTCGGATATAAATAAGTGAAGATTAATCCATTGTATATTTTATTATTTTTTAATTCCGTATGATGTTCATGTTTGGATTCAGTTAAAGTGGAATGTTTTATCATACATCGAGATTCTTAGCAACATTTTGAAACAACCCGAAGCATAATGTAGGTAAAAGAAACTTTATTCCTCATTTCCAAGTTCCGAACTAAATACTAAGTATTTATCTTACCAAGTGGACAAAGTGGACGTTATCGCTCCTTTCTGTGGCTGAAATGTTCCTTTTGAACAACCTTGAAAGCTCCTAACCAGTCTGTACCATATTTCTTCTTAGGATCTGCGCGACTATTCTTAGAAAGCTTATTCCACATATTGAATATATTATAGCTGTCGCTGAACTCGATTCCAATAAATCTTTTACAGCGAATAACTTAGATCTTGCTGCGGCTTTTTTGGTCTGACATTGTCGCGATCTAATTTAGAACTGTGGGTGTAATATAAAGTTATATGCATTGATCTATATTTTACGTGCGGCTTTAATACTTAAACGTCTTTTATTCGACATTGAGATCAGAAACTTGGAGAGCCTAGATTAATAATTCCAAGCAACGACAGCTCAAGAAAATAAATACACGAAGTATGTTCCTTTTTGGACTCGAGCACGAGCAACAAGAACACAACTTAGTAGCAATAAGGACAAATTGAGAATTTTCTTGAGATCAGAAGGTCAATTCTGGTAATTTTAAGAACGTTCACAGTCTGATCTCAGTCTCAATCCGTCAAAAATACCTCTAATTTCCCTACATATTGACAAGTTTTTGACATTTGTTTGTCGCCGAGATGAGACTGCGATTAGATTTTGAACGTTTTAAATTACGAGAATTGGCCTTCAGTTTATTTCATCGACAAAACAAATGAGGGTGTCACAACCCTAGCGGAAATGCAGTGCGACGGCGCTACTTAAGACAATCATGATTTCGTGATGCTCCGCCTTACACCTATGACTACAATATCTTCGGATTAATCTCGCGCTCATACTGCTTCTGGGATTTGCTTTAAAACGCCACTGTGTGCCACGAAATTGTGGCTCCCTGCAATATAGCGAGCGTGAATGCGTTTCATGAGAATTTAATATAGTAAATGGTTCTGATGAAATCTTAAATAACTACTAACATCTCGAGTGGTTTGACTTGAAATGTATGAAACATAATGACACCGACTAGCATTACAAAATAAGGGCCAAATAATAACAGTTGTTGTGTAATATTGTTGAAATTACTAAATTATTAGTTATTTTTTAAATGTAAATGGTGAATAGATTACATTGCTCTATATTAATCGTTAAAAACCGGAACTTAGTTTACGTTTACATCGAAATAATGAAAGAGTTATAACCGTTATCTTTCTTATGTTATAATAAATGGAAGATAGGAACTTAGAAACCTATAATTTATTACCTACTCTATTTTTAGTACCAATTATTTTATGCAATACTGATTTTTTTAAAGGGCAAGCAGGTTATAATTAAGTATAACTTCATCGATACTAGGACCAAAATAATTATATTCCCTATCATCGGTACCATGTTTGTAGCCTTCTCTTTTTATAGAAATTTAATAAAACATACTTACTTAAAATTAGATAACCACATAATTTGTGCCTATAGTTATCAAAAACTCAAATCAAAATCATTTTCATTTATTTTGCGCACTTTAAAGAAAGAAAGTTTAAAAAAATCTTTCATTTGCGGTAAACATGACGCAAAAAACAACACAAACACAAAAAAAAATAACAAAAACGATACGATTACGGCGAGATAATTCATGATTTTGATTCTAGAGGCTCGTTTATTGTATCATGCAACAATGAATGCAGGTACTACCTACATTCCTTAGTACATGCTAGCAGTGTTAAGGCGAGCAAGCAAGTGAACTCAGGGCAGCTGGCAATATCGGATATCTTGAATTATTATCGGACGGGCATGGATAGTTCAGGTTCAAAGCCCCGACACAGTCTTCGTGTTAGGTTGTGTACATGAGTGAATTTTTAAAACTAATCGTATACTGGTATGGTTTTCGAACTAAGTTTTCTTTTGTTTTGAAATAATTCTTTGAGAAATGCCCAACGTCAACTGATCGAAATTAAAGGAATATTTCCAGATGTTCGGTCATTACAGGGTCAAATTAAATTAGCTAGCGGAACTTCATAGACGTGATGGGTTTAGATGTCTAAACATGATAAAACAAAAATAAAATAGTTCAAAACCAAACCATGATTACAATCTTACTTTTTGTTCCTCTTCTACGAACTCGTCATAATGAAGAATATAGTTTTAATTGTTATTTACGCAACTGCTGTATAATAAACACTCATGTGATACTATTATCACAATCGGCTTCGCCTGCGTGTGATAAACCCACATTCGTGTTTTAATACCTAATTATGTACAGTTGCATACAAGACTTTTATCTACACCCATGATATGAATCCACTGTAAAGGTTCTGAAACAGTTTTTTGCAATATTAATATCGAACAAAAATGGCAGCCGGCGGGATACGATGTGAATTCGAATAACCTATAGTTATTTTTTTAAATTACGGCACTGTGGTAGTAAAACGCGCGTGCATGACAATGTTCTTTTTTTGAAAAAGAGTTGCTTATTGAAATTTAGTACTACATTATAACACTCGTTTGGATGATATTATGGTTACTATGACACTAGTTGTTTTAATGTTGGCAATAAGCTAACTGTTTCAGAAACTTTTATTAGAGAATTTATAGCATGGATGTAGATAAATATAAACCTAAACTAAAATGACCTCTGTAATCTTTGAAGGGTTAGGCAGAAGTGTGCTTAGGACACAAAAAATTTGCCAGATATGTATCTCTATAGTAAAAGTGCGTAGTGCTGCACACCCCCACCCTATTTCAAGTTAAACAAATATCAACTTTATTTCAATGACTGTTAAGTTGATTTCAGAGTGACTAGCACTATTGAAAAAGTTATAAAAATGTTTGAAATTGTAGCGTTAACTGAACTTTATTGTGTAGGAATTAAAGTTATTTTTCCATTAATTCATATTTGTTTACATTTTTGGCAAATAAACACCATAAAATTCAGTTTACGCTACAACTTCAAACATTTTTATAACTTTTTCAATAGTGCTAGTCACTCTGAAATCAACTTAATAGTCATTGAAATAAAGTTGGTATTTGTTTAACTTGAAATAATATTAATTAGAAACAAGTTTAAATAGACTTTAGACACAGAGAAGTGCACTCGTCCTTGCTGTGACAATTTCTACGGCAGAGTAAGAAATTAATGATGCAAAAAATCTATTACTTTTTCTACGTTTTTATAATTTCCTTCGGTTTCTCTTACGTAAACCTTTCGCAAATCGTATATATTATTAGGAAAGCTTTTAACTTCGTCGAGAGCCTACTTTGCGTAACCTTTTTATTTCCTTGCTTACCATATAATTGTATATTTATGACATGAGAAGTATGCCGAGATACATTTAGTGATGCTGCACTGGTGACGTCGCATGTATTAGAAACATTGTGATACATTGGATAAAGATGTAAATAATTCAACTGTACTGTTATTAGAAGCATTGTGAGGAAATTAATATAAAGGATAAACAAAAATAATTTAACAGGACGCAGAGAAGTATTAAAACGCCACATGCAAACTACGCATCACACTGACGTCACGCAAAATCCTGCATCGCGCAAGCAGAGTTTACCACCGCGCTACTAGCATAGAATATACAACGTCCCAACATCAATCTTCGGGCAGTTGCCCACCAGACACAACACCCGCCTGGTCAGAGGATCCTCCTTTTTCTATGGAGGATGAGTGAAATTGTTCCCTGTTCCTCTACTCGTATAAAACAAAACAAAAATCTAAAGCGTTTTTCCATGTACATTCAACCGTATATTAAAAGTTTCACTTTAAAAATCACCCTAACTGCTACGACATGAAGGCGCTGTCAATGGAGCTTTTTTACCACAGACGTGAAGACTGCTGTAAGACATTTCCACACCTAATGTTTGGGATAACACATGGCTCATGGTCAAGTTCCTGAAGAAGTCGTGAAGAACAACTTCTTATCCTTCAAATTACACAATTATTCGAAATACGATTAAGTATTTGGTAATAAATTTCTTCTAATCTAAATCTTCTAATTACTATTTCCTGGAAAACAATTTGAGAACATCTCAGTGAAATACAACGGGTTAAAGTGTTATTGTATTATTTGAACTTTATTTTTATTTACTTTGAATTTTCGTTGTGTAATTTGATGTAGGTACAATGTAGGACAAAGCGCTGTACATTTAACAAGGAAGAACTCGTTTTGTGATTACTGATTACATTTGTTTTCTACCAGGAAACGACCTACTATGTACCTAGGTAACATAATAACATCAATTTGTAGATGTCCAGTGCTATCTAGTCCACAGGAACTAGTGATATTAGTAGTGAATATAAAAAATGAGTTTCTATTTCCTGGTCGGGCAAAATTATATTTGGTTTTTCCATTAGGAATTTATCGTAGTAGCAGCTCGAAGTCTGGATTTGTGACCTGGTTGATAGCTTTAGACACGCCCTCTATTACAAGGGGCTATTACTGGCGGAATGCGGGTATACTATAATGGGTGCACCTCTGCATAAATCTTTGGGAGAAACGGCATGATGTGGTGTAAAATCAAAGTTACGATGACACTCCTTTTTTTTAGATCTTGATCACGATGGAAAACGATGGTCTATGATGAAACGAGCTTGCCCAGAAGATGCCGAAGTCACTGGAACTCCCACGCATCGACGCAGCAGGCTGTTTGCTTGCTCCGGTGGGAAGCCAAGCGGGCGTTAGCCCTGCTACCGCAAGGGAAGAATTGGCCAGTCAAATAAGGTGTTGGGTGTGACTGTCCAGGATGCGCCGAGCGCTCGGTTCAGTTGAGTAACTGGCGGAACAAATTGCGCTACCCGAGGAGGCTTCTTCATGCATCGCAATTGCGTGAACCATATGCAATCGAAAGATAAATTGAGTTGAAATACGCTGCATGTATTTTAATTTTTCATGATGAAAAATCATTACTGAAAATATGGAAAGGAATGAAATGTTATTGAAAACCAGTACCTATAATTCTTTAAAATATGTACCTACCTGGTATTTTACCTTTACTTACTTACAATCGCTTCAAGTAGGTACATTATAAATTATTACAGGAACACTAGCCTCTGCCTGCAACTTCGTTCGCGTAAAGTTTCTGCTTAGTATTCTTTCTGACTTTTTTCTTTTTGCTCAGCTCGTAATGAGCTTAACGTGATGTTAAATAGCTTATAGCCCTCCTTAAGAATTGGGCTATCAAATGCTAAAATATTTTTTCAAATCCAACTGCTGGTTCCAGAGATTAGCGCATTCAAACAAGCAAAACAAACTTTTCAGCTTTATTATTAGTTTATATAGAAAGAAAATCTTTTTTATGTACAGTCCACAAAAGAGATAAGTATGCTGGATCGTCGGATATAGTTGAAGTTTAGTAAGAAACCGATGGATGTTCTCAAATAAAAGTAAATTTTATTAATAGAAAACAAACACCTCATTTATCAAATTAAATTTCAGTCGACAACATCCATCGGTTTCTTACTAAACTTCAATTATATCCGACGATCCTGCATACTTATCTCTTTTGCTGGCTATACTATTCATAGCTCACTTTTCAAATTTCGTGCAGTCACCTATACTTTTGAACTACTATCGTATTTTTTTTATCTCATCATTCGTGATATCTACGTTGTCATTTCATAGACTTGTTGAAGCCTCATAAGTAGCTATAAGTTTATTGCAGATGAGAAAAGGACATACTGCGCCCCAAATAGATAAGGGCTAGAGAATTATGTCTGCCACTTGTCGGACAAACTGTGGACCTCAATAGCACAGAACAGGGAGCCATGTCTTCTAATTTATAAATATTGCAATGGTCTCTCCATTGTGATTTTTTGACAGATTTGCCATACAAAAGCTGTCAAAAACTCACTACGGCGAGACCATTGCAACGTTTATAAATAGGTAGACTTGGCCCCCTGGTTCCTTGAGACAGGGAGGCGAGGTCGCAGTAGACCATATAAATAGGGGATGGCGGGACAAGCTGGATCGGCTCCGTCAAACCTAAAAGGAGGTCGCGCGGGCTCGCCAAAGATGGAAGGAGTGGAGGGAGGCGTTGTCCCACTCTTGGGCAAGAATGGGACAGCGTAGGCTAGTAAAAAGAAATAAGAGAGACGATAATGATGAAGTGTATTGCAGATACAATGCAGTCTGTCAACTGCATAACGTATTTAACGAGCATTCCATTAATTCAAACAAAACAATAACAGTATTCCAAAACAACTAACCAGACATTCCAAACAAACGGATCAACATGACTTAGCCTGTCTTCATTCCACCACTTCGAGTTGGTCGAAACGTGTGAGGAATTATCACTGTCATTTTGTAGTCGGTATTACACAGTATCACAACAATCAAAGAGCGCGGACCAATTACTGCGCGTATTACACGCCGGGAATCCATTGCAGTGTTTACTTGCTGGCGTGGATACGGTAATTTATGTGTCGTGGAGAGGACACTGATTCGATGCACGCGACTAATTTAGCTGACTGTACTTTTTTGTTACCGTACTTTTTAAAATAGTTTTGTAGTTTTTTTCCTTGTTATTCCTTGGGACAAAAAAAAAGTAATTTAAAAATTATAAAAACCCAAGTGAACTTTTAAAAAGATGGCCTATTTTGGTCTCCAATCCCACACCCCGTAAATTCACCCTAAGCTGTACAAGCTCATGCAGTCTGAGGCATCTTCTTAAATTCAACAATAAAGACCTATTGCCTCCTTTGCGTCGCGCAGTCGACTAAAAGGAACTGTGTCGCATAAAAAAGAGAGTGTGTCCTTAGCATCACACGATAGAAGTGAGAACTTACGTCTGGAACTGAGTATAGACGATTCAGTGACGAGTATACGCGATTCAGCGTCACAGGCCGACGGGAAGCCAATACACCCGATTCCGCGTCACTGATCCGACCGTAACGGTTCAGTTTCGTTCACTGTTCAGAAAAAGCGCAAAGTGCGCCTAAAAAAGCTTTTACTTCAAAAACTTGTAAAATAATGTCAGCTTGAAAACGTTTGTAAAATGCTCTTCCAAAATGGTACTTTTCCAGTTCTAAAGAATGACTCGCTTTAGACTTTGTAGGTAACTGCAATTTTATTTGGATCTATATTCAGCAATAAAAATAATACGACAGAATGCTCACTAACAATTTTATTTCAAGTACGTCGCATTCGCTGATGCTGTTTCATTTCATTGCTTTATATCTATGTACACTCATGGAACCAAAACGTTTAGCAGTTTACAAATACATTTCTTGCCAACATATCACTTTTTCGGACTGACAATTTTATTAGTCTTAGGTGGAAACATAGTTTCATGTACTATGTCAGTCAACTTTGAAATTAACCTGGAGTTGCTCATCTTTGTCATTTCGTTATTGAACATAATATAACAACATAATCATCCTATGTTCCTATTGTTGATATTGTAGGGGGTGAGGCTCAGAAGTACCTCACGATTGAATCAAACAACGATAAGCTTTACTATTTATGTTTTTATAGGAGACACTTACATAATCATGTTACTTCTAGAACTGCCTCTACTCCACAGAGTACTTTTTGATCTCTACTCAATCCCAAATATATTCAAATAAAATCTTTGACGTTGCTTGAATGTTCGATAGGAATATTCTGTCAATTATGACCAGCTTGTGTCATTAAAGACAAGGCTACATAGATAACCTCTACAGTATACAGGCCTCCTCTCTTTGAGAGGGAAAGGATTTTATTTACCACGTGGACCCTGTACGGGTTAGTAGATGTCACATGTCTTCGAATTTTTGGTTTTAGGAAATGCCGGTTTCCTTACGATTCCTTCACCGTTTTGAGAGCAGTGGTGATGAAATCATTTACACAAAATAAAGCGCCCGTTTGGGTGCCAACACACGACCTACGAATAGTAAGTCGAAGCCGTTATCATTGCGCCACAACTGCTCACAGTCGGCACACTGGCTGCACATAAATACCTATTTATTACAAAAGATTCAAGTTACAATAACCTGAGACTTACTCTATTTTTAACCGACTTCTAAAAAAGGAGGAGGTTCTCAATTCGAATGTTTGTATTTTTTTATGTTCGAAATCGGACAAGCGGTTTTTGAAAAATCAACAAAATTCTAAAAATTTAACAGCAATATTTTGTAAAAGGTGATGAGCAGTTGACATTAGGCTATTGTAACTTAGATAAATTCTGAACTCTCCCACTAAAAAGTGAAAAATAAAAACTTTTTTACAAAAAAAAAACAACCAACTTCCAAAAAAAAACACTACAAAGTGATAAATAACTTTAATTTCGAAACTTTCGAAAAAAACTTAAATAAACGAAAATGCAGAACCAACGACACCGACCTCCGAAATTAAAGTTATTTATCACTTTGTAGTGCTTTTTTTTTGGAAGTCGGTTGTTTTTTTTTTGTAAAAAAGTTTTTATAAAATGTTCGTAATGTCCAAATTGCAAGACATAATAATGTCTTTCACCTTGTGAAGTTTACCTTCCAAAAAAGGGAAACAAATGACTGAATCGTGACCTCAGTGCTATGGCCCTAAAGGGAATTTCAGGTAACATTTGCACGTAGGTTCGCAGACATTCCTATTCTGAGGAAAATGACAATTTAATTTAATTTAAAGTGCATAAAAGCAATTCCATGCTTGCTGTGTGCACTACGCTATTATCTATTTCGCTTATGATAAAGTTCGTGATTAGTTACTTCGCCGTGTCTGGCTCAACTAGAAGTCACGCCTAATATTAGTAGACTGCTGGTGGCCTACATTTCAATACAATCTTTACGTTTTACTACGTTTTATTATTACCTACGTTACAAGTATTTTTTACATAAAAAAACTTTAATTTGAAAAATAACTTTAATTTCAGAAGTAGGTGTCTTTGGATCTGTATTTAAGTTTTTTTCCACCGACTTCCGAAATGAATGTAAGTAATTTTTCAATTTGTAGTGTTGTTCTTTTGGAAGGCGGTTGTTTTTTTTTTCTGTAATAAATTATGCAACGGTACATTAATCGTGTGAGTATTTAAAGCTAAGCTATATCGTTTAAAACTTAGCAAGTACTAAAAAAGCTGAAACTTTGACCTTCAAAATCTCCGCAACCAAAAGATTCACAGGTATTGTCCAGTACAAAAAAAAAACCATAATATCGGGATGAACAAGTGATTCTCGGCTTCGTAAAGGGTACTATTTATACATTAGGTAACTACATCTAAATTCCAATGTCGCAACCGCATTAGGCAAACTGTTGGCGACTGATTATGAGCTTACAGACGTTGAGCTTCAAACCGCGTAGTGGTTGCCTATACCAAATTATTCTGCAATCTGTTAATCAACCGGGACAACTTGGCAATGCCCCAGACTACGTACACTACGCATTGTAGGCGTAGTCTGAACGCTCAATTCACAATAGTATCGGGCGCTTACTCAAGGCAAACAGTCATCCGCGAACTGTTTGCTATGTGCGGCCGCGGCCTAGCTTCGTATTGTGGGGCGGTTCTGCAATAGACGCTCACAGGATGATAATAAAGACTTTATGGTTTAAATAACCACGAGGGCAGTGGTTGCCCAGTGGGTCATGGATTCGAGTCCCGTCAGACGATTTACTATATGTAGGTATATAATTTCATCACCACTGCTCTCAAAACGGTGAAGAAAAACGTCGAGAGGACCCAAACCCGCAAGCAAACCCGCATGTCCTAGAAACAGAAATACGAAGACATGTGTCATCTACCAACCCACACTGGGCCCGCGTGGTAGATTATTAGCCAACCTTTCCAAGCAGTGAGAACAAGGCTGATTATGTTATGTACGAGTATGTAAACATGACTTTGCAGTTATTTAGGCATTGGTTTTGTATCCTTTAGCTGATCATACACATAACTTTATTAACCTAATATGGCATTTCCAGTATCTACTGAGATTCAGGCAACCTCTGTAAGGGAGAGTGGACTGTACTCCATCACGCGAGCTCAATGCGGTTTAGTGGACGTAACACGCCTTCGATTTTTTTTTTTGTTTTATGACATGCCATTTTCCGCGATGTTTTGTTTTATTTATGTACCCACAGTAAAATGCATAGAAAAACGACATATTACTTTTAAGCACAAAGGTACTACTAATTTCTTGAGAAACCTCCAGCAGACCTGCGAAAAGAGAAATGAAAAAGAAATGTAGACAATAGTGTGTGAGAACAAGAACAGAAAAATATAGGATTAAGTGACGTCTTAAGCAAAAATATTTACATGTACCTACTTATAAATACCTACATTAATAAAAAACAAAAACAAAAACAACAACCCCCCCCCCCCTGCCCTGTCCCTGCTAAATAACAAAATAACTGGCGTAATGGTGTACTGTACACCTCTGCCTAACCCTTCAGAGATTACTGGCCTGATGTTATGTGTATATGTTATAACTAGTAATAAAATGACCACTGATATCGAGAATGAATTTCCTCCACTTATTTGTCACAAGTATAAGGTAGGGTGTAAAAGTGCATGTTTTTTTTTACTCTACAGGCACAACGTCAGTTTTATTGCAGGAAACCCTAGCAGTACATATTAATTAGTTCATTACTACCACATTGCGTGTGTGTTCAAACATGCTTACCGATAAAATCATAGGTTCATTAATTACCTTTATAGCTCGTTAACTAGTAGCACTAATAACGAAGTGGAGACTTGCTAACTTATCCAATATGAAGAGTGGGCAGTATTCTATGAAAATAATTGTACACAGTTATTGCTACATTAAAAAAAAATCGTCCAACAGTAATACCTGGCACAGAGTGGTGAAACGTTTCATCAAATGTGACACAAAGTAACCGTCTTAATTTATGAAATGTAACAAAACATCTAGGCGAATTTGTTTCAGCGTGTGTCACATTAATTTTTAAGTTGCATTTCACCAATCTGGTACCCGACAATCTGAATAGAGTAGGTGCATTATAAGGCACGGATAATCCTAAGAAAAGAATGAAAATGAATTTGTTTATTGTTTACTGAATTTCACCAATTTCGAAAAATTTTTGTTTATTGTTTACGGAATTTCACCAATTTTAGAATTTATAATCCACATTCTCCACGATGTTCCACCTACTCTTAAATTGGTTCCAGTGATGGTGGTTTGGAAAAACAAATGAATGTGTTTAAGTTCCATTTTATTTTTAAATTATTACTTATTTAAATCTGTAGGTAGGTACGTACGTAGTATGTTGGTAATCTCAGAATATGAACTATCAAATACCAAGGGAAATAAACTTGGATTTGTACTAGAATATCCTCCCATACGTATACAGGGTCGTTAAATTATGATCAACTGGATGTGATCTGCATCGTCTGCATTAGAATCGATGATCCGTGGCCGTCTCTCTCGGGACAGGTGTGTTTATCATCGTAGCTCGAAATTCTGATACAGGACCCGGGAAATATGACGTGCCGAATTTTAGAAAAAGACAGCTGCGAAGGGCTCAAGGCTAAATAATAACAGCCGCATGGATCGGTCGAAGGTTAAGCTACGCTTGCCGCGGTCAGTTCGTGGATGGGTGACCATTCATTACATACCGAGACCCCTCCGTTCCTCGGAAAGCACGTTAAGTGATTGGTCCCTGCTGTCCTTCGTAGATCTTTGACAGTCGTTACGTATAGTCAGAAGCACTAAAGTGTGACAACCAGTCTGGAGTATCGTATTGGTATTACCCACCAACTGGGTTGTGGAGGTCACATAGGCAGTCGCTCCATGTAAAATACTGGTATTCGGCTGCATCCGGTAAGACTGGAAGCCGACACCAACTTAACGACAAACCAAACTTTTTCAAAATTCGTTTTGCTATTAACATTTACGGCACGTTTTACCTTGTGGTTAGGAGTTTCATAATCTTAATTACCTTTATGAATATCAACTTCACGTAACTAGATTTTCTTTTCCCCATTTCTGAGAAACTTATACAAATTGTTTGTACAAGTTTTGTGTATTAATCCTAAAACTTATTTTCCCCTAAGTAAGTAAGTGTTTTCTTTGGGTACAGGTCCACTTAATAATAATGGTCATATTGAATACTGGCCGAACACAAAGTTATTCAAAATTGAGTGTATTAATCCCAAAAGTTATTTTTCATAAAGCAAATTTTCATGTGGATACAGTCAGCCCCAAAAAAATGTAACTATACACAGACAAGGAACCATTTTTTTGTGTACCAACTTAGTTCCTTAGTTTTATAATAGTAGCGAATGTGTCAAATAACGAAATTCCGGAACCAACGACACCGACTTCCGAAATTAAAGTTATTTTTCACTTTGTAGAGATTTTTTTTTGTAGAAACATTTTTACTTCTCGCTTTTTAGTGAGTCTGTTTATAATTTATCTATGTTACAATAGACAAATGTCAACTTGCTCATCGCCTTTTACAAAAATTGCTTTTCCCGATGCAGGGACGTTAATTGTTGAGGAGTTCTCCTGGTATTTCACCATCAGCTCCATTTCACCATTCGCATTGTGACGAGCATAAATTGCTTAGCAACCATATTAAAGTATCGAATCGCAACCCGTGAAAGACTTATTATTGAGTAGTTCCGGTGGCCATCTGAGGTCTTCATCATCAGTTCCACTTCACCAAATGGTGGTTTCCGAGAGTTTACCTACTATAAAAAAACCCAAATCGCTATAGCTTTGCCTATAAAATTTGAGGGTTTCCTTCGATTTCCTCTCATCAGATTCCAACTGGATGACAATGGGACCACCTCGAGAGTATACATTTTCAAACAAAAAAAAAATTTAATTGATCCACAATTGACAAAGAGATCGGTGAACATACTTAGAAAAAACCTCCTATTTTTTGGAAGTCGGTTAATCATGGATAATTTAACTATGATACCGAACGCCTGATCGGCTCGCTGAACAGAAATTTCCATTTCGCCGAAAACATCAGTACTCAGTAGTAGTTGGATCATTCTAGCATTCCATTTGTGATCACTGTTCAGACCTAGCTGAATTTGGAATTATTGCTACTTACTCGAAACTAGTGCTCCTAGACTAACCTAAAGGTAATGTTTTGTCAGGATTTTTCGGTCAGAAAACGAATGTTTTGAAGAAACAATGCGAAAGGAATTTATTTGTCTGTACGTCGATAGATTATTCATGTCATCAGAAGGCCAATCCCGTAATTAAAAACGTTCAAAATCTAGTTGCAATATCATCTCAGCGACTATCAATGTCCTAAACTTGTCAAAAATGTAGGAAAATTTCAATCAGGAACTAAAAAATACGATCTTGTTATGTAAAGAAACCTTTTTCAAACCTATTTCTTATTCTTCCCGACCGCGCAGTGGCGCCCTCATCGTTTGTTAGGTTATTTCTTTTATTTTAGAATGAAAATGCAGAAAATAAGCACTTTAAGTTGTACTCCAAAAGATTAAACGTTAATATCATTACAAGTTTTACATTGTTTAGTTTTATTATAATCCTTAAAACGGATAATAGTGACCACTATTTTCCGCTTTAAAATATCCAATTCTTCAAATTTTTAAATACTGAATGAAGCTTAGTAAGATTACCAGTAGGAGGCCATGTCCAGAAGTAGACGTCTTTCGGCTGAAATGATGAAGGTTACCAGAATTATATATTTCCATATTTCAACAATGTTTTGTATCGATGACCGTCTAGAAAAAAAAAAAGTTTTAATCTGAATAAACTTTTTCCATTCAACTTTTCCTATAGCACAGATTTTCTTTTGAAAGTGCTTAACAACCCTTTATTAATTTTCAGAGCTAAACTTGGATAACTGAAGACGCTAAGTTAACTTTTTTATGTCGCGTAATCTTTTTAATAGCTATTTGTTTACCTAGGAGAATTACCAAAATATCACTTGAAACTAAGGTGGGAATTATTTACAGCGTATTGATTTCTAGAAGTCATTTTAAGTATAGTTTTAACACGTTGTCGTTTACAATCCGAAGGGTTTTAAGCAAATTCCTAATCCATTGCTTCATATGTTGGAAATATTCGTCAGCTTGAATGAATGTTCTCGAATTGTCAAACTAAAAAACATTGTAATTCTTAGGCCCATTTGCGTGATCATGGATAATCTTAGATAACTCGGAGTTAACAGCTAACTCAGAATCAATGAAATAATTCATCTTGCGCTATCAAGAGTTAGAGGTAGCCTAGAGTTAAACTTTTAAATATTAAATTTTATATAAAAACACCGATGTGGGAGAGTTAAGTCGCTAAACTCTGGGTTAGTGTTAGTAAAAAATAAATTGACGTTATGAGGTGGGACCGCTGATAACTTATGTTCGACGTTGTAAATGTTGTAGTAAGTGAAAATTCGGTACTTTACCAGCAGGCAATATATCAATCTCAATTACTCTTATAAAAATACATATTAATTAAACAAAACTTAAAACTTATTTTTCCTTATAATACGTTTTCGTCGATCAATAAAAAAAATCTCCATACAAACCACATAATTAAGTACAATGCAATTAAAATGAAATGTTGCCGTTCTGTTTTATGTTTCGTTGATTGAACTGCAATGTTCCCAACTCAAAAAACATTAATGTCTGGTTAACTAACGCGTCAGAAGAGTTATAATGTTAATGACTTAAAAAAAAAAGATGGGCCTTCGTATGTCACGATATTGCCCCATTGGGCTTAGACAAAATGTCATTCTATTCAGCGATAACGATGGATGGAAAAGTCAAAAATGTATGGGACTGGCATAATTTAGGCTACCAAAAAGCTTATATCAACCTCATTTAAAAGTGCTGTAGAAATACAAAACACTTTGAAAGCGTTTGCCACTAATCCAGGACCTTCTTGTTACAATGTTAATACTAGCATTGTCTGAAAGTGAAACCTCAAACACTAAAAATATACACAAAATATTTCCAATTTGAAAAAGTTAACTTCGTGGTATCACACACGAACGCTCTACAAGTGGAAAAGCCTGCAAGTCTTTTCAGCCTACTGAATGTGCTTTTGTTTAGCGAAACCAATAGATCCTTCTGTTACAAGTCAGTAGCGGTCGCGGGTACCGGGTTGCGGTCCCGTCCTGTGGGAAATTTAACCGGTGTTGTGCCGCGTCGCCCGTCAAGCCGATACGGAAGTGCTCGTTTATTGTGCTTAAAAATAAACTACGTCAAAATAGTGGCTTTAAGTTACCGCGTATCGATTTCTGAGGAATAGGGTAGTTTTATGTTCTGTTTGCTGAAAAATTTCAAAAAAATACTTCTCCTTTGAGAATAAAGAAAGGAAATACATTAATTTTCACTTAAAGTGACGCATAAAGAATTAAAACACATACAAACACAAGTTAGGCGAAATATGCGTCACCTCCACGAAAAACGCCAATCGCTCAGCATAATGCTGACACCTTGCAAGACGAAGCCATAGCGCATGGTCCTGGTCCTTCATCCGTCTTTAGTAAACGCCTACCCAGAAATCCAGTTAGGCATTATGAAGAAGTATGAAATCAACCTGCAGACTTTTCTTGTACTAAAAAGTCGAAAGTCCCCTAAACACGGGAGCACAAGTTTATCTCAATATTAATAAATAATTTCGATAGATATAAATCAAAAAATTATTTTCTTAGGAATCAGTAATTAAACTTTTGCAAATCTTTTCAAATTACTTCCAGACTTTTATCATAATCCGTCAATTAATCAAACATAAAAATAGACCACAAAATAAAATCTTCTGTCACCCGTTTGTTAGTTGAAACGCAAACGCCCACGTTCATGTCTAGATTAAGATGTTAACGTCTGTTAATGCCGAAAAGCTTACCGTTGACGGTCGCCATTACTTTTTGGACTCATTATGTACTTAGAACATTTAAATAAGAGACGTCCTGGAGGCCTAAAAAGGCCACTTTGGCAGAATCATAAAACAATTCATATCACGCAATTTCATCTGTATGATAGTTATGTATTGAGATTCGTAAAATGCCTAGCCTAACCTTTCAGGGATATATAGGTGTGAAACTGTCAAACAGATGAATTGCGTGATATGAATTGTTTTATGATTCTGCCAAAGTAACC
This sequence comes from Gortyna flavago, assembly GCA_963669345.1. Classification (NCBI taxonomy): domain Eukaryota; kingdom Metazoa; phylum Arthropoda; class Insecta; order Lepidoptera; family Noctuidae; genus Gortyna; species Gortyna flavago. The sequence continues at coordinate 12,665,345 of OY770131.1, read as the reverse complement.
TTTTTAGGCCCCCTGTAAGTGATTAGCGTCTCATTGATGTGTTTGTCAAACCAGGGTGGTAATTATTATTGATATCAATAGGAAACAGAAATCTTTATTATTGTTTAACTACATCTACAACAAAAGTGAATATAATTTGAAAAGTCTTATTTACTTGCTTTATTACGGCAACATTATTGTTAAACATCTTTGCTCCCGAGCTCCCTAAAATAGGGTTGAGCTACATGATGACTGATGCATGTATGCCGTCTGATGTGACAGGTCAACTCAAAGCTGCAATGGCTATTTCTTCAAAAGGCCCTTCCAGAAATGGCCCTGCATTGTTAGACTCACATACAATCTTAATAATATAATGTTTGGATTTATGAAGAGGCTATGACCTCCGAGTTTGTTTCGACATTTCTGCTCAGGATCAGTCAGCTAGGTAATGCCGCCGCCGTTGACGTGTAAAAGTGTCTTAAAAGATCTACTTACATAAATAAATAAACATTGCACTTCACTTTCATACCCACTAACAGACAGAAAGTGGATGAGACGATTCCTAGGGACGGATGACCTCATATCGTGGAAACATAATGTTAAAACTATAAAGAACAATGCTGCCCATGCGCCAGATCATGCGTCGCAACCTCATGGGAGTAACAGTGGTAGAGTTATTTTTATCCGCATTCCGTAACAATGTATACACACACATGTATGAATGTATTCTAGCTAAGGCCCGTAGTTTCAGTTGCAGTTTTACCTGGCTAAAAAGTATCATATGAATGGACATCTATCATTATGATTCTATATACTCAGGCGTAGAAATATTTCGTCAGTTATCAAAGAAATATCAGCTGTTTCATAGAAAAGTGCGTTTAAAATGTATGGAACAGCATTTTTTTATTTATAATAACGTACGAAAAATTTCAACGCAGCTTGGTTCAGAATCTTGTACTGAATCCATGATAACAGAAGGTCAATTCCCGTAATTAAAAACGTTCAAAATCTAGCCGTAATCTCATCTCAGTGACACGACAATCAATGTGTAAAACTTATCAAAAATATAGGGAAATTAGAGATATTTTTGACAGATTGAGACTGAGATTAGAGGGGCAATTCTCGTAATTTTAAGAACGTTCACAGTTTGATCTCAGTCATCATTTTGAACGTTTTAAATTACGAGAATTGGCCTTCAGATTGTGAACGTTCTTAAAATTAGATACGAGAATTGGCCTTCAGATTGTGAACGTTCTTAAAATTAGATACGAGAATTGCCCCCAGGTTGAGCATCGATGTCCCTGTTACATTTTAATCTAGGTCGCGGTCTACCTGTGTGCGAGGCCTAATCTAAATCTGTATAAGCGTGATTGATTATCAACTTTCCACATTGAAGTAAGATTCTACGTCATGTAGTTTTAATTTCATTTGACCCTATAACTCTCAAAGCACCTCTAACAATAAAAACTGAAGGTACAAATACCCAAAACCACCACACAAAACTAGGAGATAGTATCAAATCATAAATCAAACATAATACTGGGTCTCACCTATCATATTATAGTTAATACATTTTCGTATAACAAATTGTTTTCACTTCCTCCGCAGGACTATGCATAAATTGTAGCCTTAATCATTTGACTATGGGAAGCCCTTATAGTTAGCACGAGGGCTTTAATTCTGTGATATTACGAAGGTAAATAATTTATGAGAATTTGACCGCAGCGTTGTAGACGGAAAACTATAACCTGTACGGCAAATAAAATCTGGTTGGTAATGCAATTATCAGTTGCATATTTTCTTTTAATATTGCAAGCTCTGTGTGAGCAAATTGTAATAGAAATAAAGACAAAAAAAAAACGCTGCTTTCATGCTGGTCTGGTACTGTTTTTCAATTATAATTTTTTGTGTTTCTATCTGTGTTGTTTATTTAGTTATTGTGTAAGCGTGTTATGTGGTTATCCATATCTACCGGTTTCAAAATCTTACGATAACTTATGGGTCCAGAATTAGTTACAAAAAACAGCTGATACATAGGTACATTATGTCGAGTTACGCGAACATGATTATGTTCGCATAACTCGACATAATGTATGTATCAGGTGTTTTGTGTGCTGTTTGTGATCAACAGATTTTTTTTTCACGATTTCATTGTTTGTCTCATAGTAAAAAGTTGTTCATAATGAGTACAATGACCCCCATTTAAGGAATAAAACGATCAAAATGTAACAGTGTATCCGTATAACTCCTTAAGAATTGACTGACAACTTGTTTTAATATTATGGCCTTCTGCAGTAGTTTCTGCTTACCCCCATGGGAAAACGGCGTCAGTTTACATATTTATGAGTTAGAATAAAAAAAATACATCATCCGTACGGATAGCAATTATTTGTAACCAAAATGGTTATAAATTAAGTATAATCTAATCAATGTAGCTATTTTTCATCTTTAAAATATCTTGGCAACTAATTAATTAGTTCAAACTGTGGTGGATTACTTAATCTTTATTCAAATTCCACAAAGCTTACAATATTTACCTCTTAATCTTCATTTAAATTCCACATAAGTTACCATGTTTACCTAAGTATAATTTCCCACATGTTAATGAAGTCTTCAAATATTTTGATTTCAAACTAGCTGGAGAATTGTTTTGAATAAAACTGCTTCGTGAGTTTCAAACGAAAACTAAGAGAACATTTCAGTTTATATACATAATATTGACTTAATTTCGTTATGTATTTATTACGTTCGTAGTGGAATGTCATCAACAAAATACCAAATAACATGTACTTATGTATTCCTTTGTACTTTTAAATTGGTGCATAATGTGAACTTGACGATGTTCTATACCGGTCAAATCTAATTTACTGTTTTGAGATAGAAAAAGTTTAACGAAAAATGTAACTGTCATTCTGTTAGTCGGTTAATTTTCTTTTTCATCTTTTTATTTTCCCTTGACTGTACTTACCTGTCATAAAGAGTAACCTAGCATAAAATTGGATAAGAAAGATATTAAAACAGAAGAAGACCTAGCAGGGGATCGAGGAAGGGGTGGAGGAGAGGGGGTTCAGGGGATCAGACCGCAATAATTTTTTTTTTTTATTTCAAGCATAAGAATATATCTTAGAAAGTAATGGCACGTTTAACAAACTACCTACATGTAAAATATTATAAGTACTCACATAACATAATCAGCCTATAATGTTCCCACTACTGGAACGCAGGCCTCCTCTCTTCAAGAGGAAGTGGCCTTATAATCTACCACACGAGCCTAGTGAGGGTTGGTAGATGTCACATGTCTTAGAATTTTTGGTTCTAGGATATGTCAGTTTCCTCACGATGTTTTCCTTCACCGTTTTGAGAGCAGTGGTGATGAAATTATTTACACAAAGTAAAGCATCTACCTGGGTTCGAACCCATGATCTACAACTCGTATACCGGGGCTATTATTACTACTGGACCACCACTGTTTTACTTGCTTACTAGTACCTACTTGTGTAGCAAGTAATAAAATGATTCGCTCAAAGGGCTAAGGTTAGTGAACGTTCAATGGCCAATCTGACGTCATGAAGCGTTTATAACTTAACTTAGTTACGAGGACTTGAGAAGACTTAAGTACCGTCATACGAAAACCTTGACCATAATTAGAACCTTGTCTCACGACACAAATTGGCAAATATAAAAATGACCATGAATGGCCATTAAAATAAAATTACAATCCTCAAAAAAATAAACTGAATCATAAATGCATAACGGTGGGAACATAGTTTGGGAACAACCAGTCTCACTAGTATTGATCACTAGTATTGACCACTAATATTGATTAATATAAATGGTGGTAATTTAAAGAATTAAATTTCCCGGTAGTACCACCGGTGGTTCTAGTGGGAACAAACGGAATCATCAGTCATCATCAAAAGAAATGGGTTGTCTTTTGCTTTTATCAATGAATTGCTAAAAATTATCTCCCTTTACTCAGAATGTATGCATGCGAGAAAAATAGTTCACTGTGCAGTGCACATACGTATTGTCAATATCTTACATAAGTATCATCATCATCGTCATCTGCCTAGCCTTCTCCCAACTATGTTGGGGTCGGCTTCCAGTCTAACCTGTATACCTGTATTTTACATGAAGCGACTGCCTATCTGACCTCCACAACCCAGTTAATGGGTAATACGATACCCCTTGGTAAGACTGGTTGTCAGACTTTCGGGCTTCGGACTACCTGTAACGACTGTCAAAGATTCACGAATGACAGCCGGGACCAACGGCTTAACGTGCTTTCCGAAGCACGGAGGGGCACATAAGTATATAATACGAATAATTAAATTACACCTGGCTGTGGATGGAAAACTTTTGTTTGCACAGAGCTTACATTTATAGGCTAGAAGCTGCATTGCCTGCGACTTTGTCTCCGTTTATTTGTATTTTATATTTTTTTTACAATTTTCAAGGACGAACGTAGCCTATGTGCTTCTCTACGTCTCAGGCTACCTATTTCTCAAATTTCATAACGATCTGTTCAGTCGTTAAGGCGTAAAAAGCTAACAGGAATTACTTTCGAAATTATAACTAGTGATTAAACGAATTATATGATAGCCTCGTCCGAAGAGATTAGCATTGTATACGATTAGACTTTTAAACTAATATTGTCATCGTGAGATATTTTTCTTACCTCAACTGGTAGGGGAGTATGCCTTTACTTTACTCCCACCACACCGCAATCTCTAGATCCGCATAGATGTAGGCTATATGGATGTTAGAATTTACGGGTAGTAAAAATCATATTCTAAAACACAGTCCAACCTTTCTTGCACAACAATTGGAGTGAGTCAGATAAGGTCACAGCATCCAAAACACCCACTGACAAAAGGCCACATCTGGTTAAAGGAAAACATCATCTGCCTAGCCTTATCCCAACTATGTTGGGGTCGGCTTCCAGTCTAACCGTAAGTAGCTGAATACTAGTATATTTTTATAGTTCTTTGAAAACCCGACCCCAAAATACTTGTGAAAAGGTTACAAAGGCAGTGTTATAAAAGGAATGAAGTCTTAATTTAATTTCGGTCCCAGCAGACATGTTAATTGGTTAATACACGTTATCCAATCAGACGGAACCAATTATCAGTAAAACCTTTAGAGGTGTAGTCAACCATTCAATCGGATAGTTGACTAATCAGTGATGAATGAGGCGTCAAGACTTCCACTAAAGACAATTAGAAAGAAATAATAGACTTAGTGAGCGACATAATTAATCAGGAAGTAATAGATCGAGAGTAACTACATTATTAATGGGATATCCTCTTTTGTAATGCTTTTTCTCTTGCGACAAAGCTTATCGTGTATCCACTTACTACTCGCTTATTAATTAAGTGTGTATGTGACATGAATAAAATATGAATCATTTCATGAAATTTGTGCATGCGCTGAATAATTTGTTATAATAAATTCTTGTATAAATCTTTGTGAAGTTCGAGCACGTTGTTGTTAAATCACTTTGGGGAGCAGTTTTGTAACTGTTATTAACTTGTAGTCATTCGAGAAGGGGTAATTACTAGGTACGTGGAATATGGGATGTAATAGGTATCCTGTTAGTAATGACTCCCTAGTCATTACTAACAGAATACCTGACGCTTTCTTTCGTCGGCCGCACTGTAACATAGGGTGCGGCCGACGAGAGAAAGCGTCAGGTATTCTGTTCTGGAAAGAAAGCGGTCTTGGCACCTGTCAGTTTCATACAAACGAATACGTGTTTGGCTAATTAGATCTTTATTACTAGCTTTTGCTCTCGACTTCGTCTGCGTGAAATTTCTTACTCCCCCGACCCACCCCGTCGCGCTGTTACTTCGTTTGCGCTTAACGTTCATTCTGACTTTTTTCTTCATTTTGCTCGGCTCATAAGGATCCTAGCGTGATGTTAAATAGCCCAATAGCCTTCCACAAGAATTGGGCTATCAAATGCAAAAAGATTAGCGCTTTCAAACAAACAAACTCTTCAGCTTTATTATTAGTATACAGGGTTATTCGTCAAAGACTAGCCAAATTTAAGGGTGTGGTAGAGACCATCAAACTGAACAAATTTTTCTATAGCACATCGTAATCGCGAATAAAAATTCTGCCGTCCCATACGTTTAATTTGAGTAGGTATTGAAGTTTTCTATGGGACAGTTGATAAATTTTTCGCGATTACGATATTGATCCCATGGGCAGTTGTTCAGTTTAATGGTCTGTACTACTCCCTTAAATTTGCCTGCTCTTTGAAAATAAGCCCAGTATATAAGGTTTGTTTTAATTTTTAACCAGTGTGCAAATTGTAACCATGAATTCAGCATATGATTCTAGAAAAAATATCTGCTGTTTCATTGAAAAGTGCCTACGGGGTCAAAATATATGGATTAATTTTTATTTTTTTTATAACCATTGTATTTTTTTACGCGGGTCTAGAATTTTATACTGAATTCGTGGTTACATTTTGCGCAATGGTTAAAAAAGTATCCTGTATCTTTGTTGGAGATCATAAATAAATAAATCAGTCGTTAACAGAAACATTTAAAAAAAATACAACTACTACTTACTAACTACTACTTACTTAATATTATTTTAAATCTCTTTGTTCATAACGAATTCATTATCACCCATTTTTTTTTTTCAAAAGTTAATTTTTATTTTTAAATGAATATCAAAAGGAATTAAATAAGATCAGCGCGTTGCTACAACCAAAACCAATCAACACACAATGAAACCGACACCAGTTCCAAGCTATGCTGACGTATCTCATGTTTTCCAGACTTAATAGGTACATCGTACACAACATAAAAAAATGCAAATACTTTGATGGTTTCAGAATGATAAGTAGTTAGTTATTATCTTTGCAAATTCTATTAGTCCAGAAGTCAGACATTTCTTGTATTATTCAGTAAAGAACCTAGGTATCCCTCTGCTGAACTTCTTCATAAAGAAAAACCATAAAAATACTAACCATTACGACCTGCCTAATAACAATGATAATTGCTAAAAATTTCAAAGTATAATTTCTTTGATTTTAAATTTATTTATTTCTGAAGTTTTTCTATACACTTGAAACTAATATTTATTCAAAATTTAGATTTCAATGTACTTTGATATTAATTAATTTTGATTTACTCTATAATCTGATAATAAACAAACAATAATTTATGATGTTTTCACAATTGAATTGGAATGTATTTTTTTATTATTAATGTATGGTATTGTAATTGTAAGGAATACATTTTTAAAAGCTTTTATTTAATTCAGCCAAAATCACCAGGCTTTGCTAAACATAAAAGTCAACAAAATCGTAGAACATTTTTGTAAAAGGAGAAAGAGGATACATTCGTCTTAACATTATTGCCTACACTTCACAGATGTTAAATAATAATGGCACCCACCGCTCTCAAATTAGCTACACACATGACTGTAATTATTACATGTCAACAATCAGATACACGTTTTCTCATTGTTATGCAAATACAAGCCAATATGCTCAACATGGGGAAACTCATTTAAGAATTCTGAAGGGTTTCAAAGACATACATTTAATTTTAACGACCTAGCAAGTCGTAAGAAGCTCGCATCGCAAACGAGTAACAATATAAAACAAGCTTACAGGCATTGAAGTATTTTCACTTAGCATCATACTATTTCTATCGTTGACATAAGGTCGTAAATGCAACGGCACAAATAATGGGATTCCGAGCACAATCGTAAAGTAACTAGAAATAGAGCAGTTCTGAAATATACGGGAATAAAGGAGTTTAAAGTTTTCAATGAAACGCGATAATGGCGAGATAGGATGAAATGCGACTGTCTATGTGGATTTCCGAAGCTTTATTTAGTTTATACGGAAAATCCAGAATAGACACTGTATTTTTAAAGAATGTACTCTACTTTTATCACAGCAAAGGCCCAATTAAAATTAAACGCAGCACGCCTGCTCTAAGACGTCAATTAACTATAATGAAGCATTATTAAAGTATTCTATATTCCCTCAGAACTCCGGTTCGGTGTTTGACCCACCGTTACCCACTCGGGCATGATAAATGATCCAAACTGACATAAAACAATATGAAAGTGATAAATGTTCGCGATGATTATTCGACCAGCTTACACAATATGAGCTCACAATCTGGCCCTTTAACGTTCGTCCTTCAAAATGTATGAACTTTGTGCATACTTTGAACTATAAATGTCTAAACATTTGTTTTTTATTCAATAGAGCAAAATGAAAAATATTGCTCTATTTATATATTTTATACATTATTAAAAAATATATTTGCTTTTCGTGTCTAGCTGCATTGTTCTGCTAGACTATACAACTGATTTTTATGCTGTTTTCAACATCATTCTGAGAATATATTAATTAAACTTACATAGGTACATATTATAAAGATATATCAATGTTTTGTCACCTCACAATAACCGTGCGAAGTAAGGGCGGGTCACTAGTATTTCCACATAAATTTACAACAATACCAAACAATACTGGTTAAAATTCGATACAAAGTTAACATTAACATTATAAAGTCGTTTCATGCTTCAGTTCGCCGGCAGCCTCAACTAGCGGCGTCAATATTTATCAAAGATCGCAACCAATATTTCGGAGTTTGACGGCAAATCTAATTCGCGTCTGAAGACGCCACTGACGGCTGGTAATGGTGTTCTCGCTCGTTAGCTCTCCCTTGCCACGAACTCTATAAGTAATCCGATTTCATTGGTAGTTCCGACAAATTTGCGGTCCGTTGAATCTATGCCGCACGCCCGGCAATGGGCTACCATGCTCTTAACCGACGATGGATTAACACCTGTCTCTCTCTCACGTAGAGGGGATGAAAAGGATGTAGCGTGGTGATTAAAGAGGTCGTTTTCTGTTACGATATGTGTGTAAGTTCTTGGAGTCCGTCCAGCACAAACATGCTTTTGTTAATCTGCTTATGTAGCTGGACCGCGACGTGCGCGAATGGATCAAAACCGTTTGATACCCAAAACAGATTTGGGACTAAGTGTGATTTCCGTAAATTGAATGAAGAGTGGAGGCAGGTGGTTTATTCATGAGGGGTTCCGTTCGTGTGCCGCGTTACAGAAATCGCTAATTTCATTCCGAATCAGTTTTAAATTATTTTGCATTTTTAAACAAAACGTGAATTTTATTTAGATGAAATGGATTAGTTAGTGTGACAATTGTTTTGTAGGTAGTTACTCTTTCAATGACTACACAGTTTTACTCCCAAATCCATCATAATTTATGACCTGAGAGGTAATTCTCGTAATTATAAGAACGTTCATAGTCTGATATGTCTCAATCTGTCAGAAATACCTCTCATTTCTCTACATTTTTGACATTGATTGTCGCTGAGATTAGATTGTGACTAGATTTATAACATTTTTAATTACGAGAATTGGCCTTCTGATCAACGATCTCAATTTAGAATTAGGTATACAGAGTGGGGATCACATTAATTGTACAGCGGGTATTACAAGTTGTTATCAGTCTGTTAAAATAATAAATTTTACTGAAAATAAAAACTAAATTTTTTAACCAAAAAATAGCGTAATACCTAATCAAAAATTCAACACAAACTTTATAGTATTGTTACCAAATAATCACAAATTATGTTTAATGTTTTTAAATTCTAAAGAAAGGTCCCACGACTAGAATGTCAATAATATTGTTATGAATTATTTTATTTATTTATTTTATACTTCAAGCACATACATGTACAGAGGCGGACTTAATGCCATAGGCATTTTCTACCAGTCAACCTTAATTGTACCTATATGTTTAAAATACGTAATTTAGAATTCGTGGTTTCAATTAATGTGATAACATAATCGCCACACTATAAGCTGCATTCTTTATAATAGTTATCAATACAAAGTTTGCTGAAAATGTTTAATTTTATAAAAGTCAGTGTTGAGCTCCATTCCAGTTATTTGCAGCTACAGTCAGCATGTTTCAATATATTGGTCCACAGAAAATAAATAAAGCCGTTAGTTGGCATAACACAATGAAACTGCGTTGTATGCACAATTCTATAGAGAACTGTGCTTCAATTAAGGTTTTTAATCTGTTTCATTTGAGAAATTGTTACTTGATGGATTTTAATCAACAAATTATATGATACAGAAATGGAAGTGTTTACAATAATACGGTATCCCATTTGATTGTGTACTTTTAATTATTTTTGTATTCTGAAAGCATAATTCGATATTTTTTGTGTAACAGTTTTTAATGCGGTTTTAACATCATTTAGAGAATGTATTCCGAAAGGTTTAAGGATTAATTTTCAACTTACAAATAATAAAGAAATCTCAATGTTTTGTCAGGTCGTAAAAAGTGATTGAAGCAGGGGCGGGTCGCCAATATTTCTATAAAATATTTATACATTGAATAAAATAAAACCGACATCATGACTTTATCATAAGTTTCAACAACAAACGAAGTAACAAAAGGAGTACATTTCAGATTCGCTAATTTCCTATACTATATCTACCTGTTTATTTATTTACCTTATCTTACCGACATAGATACTAAGTTCTAGATGGGTTAATATATCTGAGTACTCAATCAGGCACGTGGAAATTGAAGGATTATGTCAATGGTGCGTGAAACTCAGGGATTAACCTATTCGCACGAGTGACTGAATTATAATAGAGCGTACTGAAAGCTAGTCATTTTGTCTGATTATGTATAGACTGTTCCATTGAAATAGTAGTGCTAATAAGGAATAGTGCTAAGGCTTTTTTGTAAAAAATCGTGGAAATGAGTGCACTCATTAAAAAAAAGTGTGGTGTCGCCCCCGACACCAGACTTTCCCCACCCCGGCAGGAACAAAGTTCAAAATGAAAATCCAAGATGGCGGCTGTGAAAATATAAAAATTACGAAAATTTTATGTAGCCGCCTTCTTGGATTTTGTTTAGACTTCACTAACAGCTTCAGCATCCTCGAAAACCATGAAAACTATCTCTCACTTTCTAATTATAGGTATCTAATAAAAATTCACATGGAGGGGGCATAACGATTTCTCCAATTTTACTCCTTGCCTCAAGCTCCGTTAAAGAACTTCGTTCCAAAAAACTGGCATAATTAGGATTACCACGATGAAAAGGCTATCAAGTTTATAATTCGAACTTAAAATCAAATAATTTTGTCGTGTGCCCATTACCTTACACGGCTTTGGCAAACATTTAAAAATAACATGTCACAGTAAAATATTATTACAAAAATAAAACTAACTATAGTTAAGTATTTCATTTTAGCATGGCAATACCGGTCATTGCCTTTTTTCCTAATATCTCTCCGTAGGAACCCAAACAATAAATGTAGTATGGTTTTTTGTTATTGGAGCATATTGAACACCACAATAGACATTGATCTAGGATGTTAACAGACTTTATTTCAGTGTTTTTTATAACAAAATCGTAGAAAATATAGGTGGGTCCGACCGCTATTGTCAAGCTAAAACGCGACAACTATAGTAGAACTAAACCCAACCATTTCCCAGTTTTGCAAAACTTTTTATTCGCAGCCCCACGGATGACGCAGTGAGCTGTGATAAAAGATTACACATTAATGTTCTACATTATAAGGGTCATAAACACAAGGGTAATAGTCACCACGGAACCATCGGCTCCCAGTGAATTTTATCACGTAATAAACCAACCGACTCGAATGATGCCATAGAATAGTTTTTGATTAGGTTACGTCGGGAGTCCCGTGCATAACAAGTTTATATTTAGTAGTTAACAAGGTGTAAGTACTGACAATAATAAAGTGATGACAAACTCGAAAATAGTACGGAATTTCCGATAAAATGCATGTAAAAGTTCTTAGAGCGATGCCACACGGGCGTTGCCAATGCGTTGAGTCGTGTCGCAGCGTAGTGATTTCGACTCAGTGAGTGCCACACGAGCGCTGCGATGTCGCAACGCAACGCAACTTATCCCGACATCGCAACTTCACGACGTCGACATCCACCTTCGATATTCTAAAATGTACTGCACTGCGCTCCGTTTTCGCTCCGTCTTCTCACCGCAGCACCCCTTCCTGCTTTGTCTCCCTGGGCCCTTATCCGACGTACATGCGTGCCGTTAACACACGATGTTGTATGACACTCAAGTCTATACGTAGAACTACGAAGCGTCACCGCTCAAATCAAATCAAACGTTTATTGCAATCCCTAATGTACAATTACAGGTGGAAAAAAAAAAAAAAATAGACAAAATTATTGACCCTGTCGGGCACAGGCGTCGCACCACCGACGCAACGCATTGGCAATGCCCACAGAACAGGTAAAAGACGTAACGTCCATGTGGCATCGCCCTTACGGCTCTGCTCAGTCGTAAATTCTTTCATACGAATTTTAATCATGAAACTTATACAAGTGACCCAATTTCATGTAACTGAAAATCTGAGAAGAGGTCATTTTACTCGTCATGAACAACTTACAATGAGACCTACCTCGAAATCGCGAAATAAACAGCCCTTCCCAAAATTTTGTCGAGTTAAGGCCGGTCGGCGCACATCGGTGGACTTTTTGTTCTGTACAGCTTTTTTTTGCGATTGCAGGCTTGGTCTCGTAGTGAAAGTTCTTCATAATTATGAGTAAAATAACTGCTTTCCTTAACGCAGTTTGTACACCCACCACTTCAGTAGAGACGTCAACGAGAACAAGATGACGGCGTCGAAGTAGCGATACATGCATTTACTATGGCCGCATGTCCACCCGCGCCTTCACCCTACAATATTATATTATCTGTGACCAGGACGTCACGCTGAGAATACGAGTCTCGTTTCTCGTTGACGCTGATGTCCCGTTGACGGTGGCGGGTAGACAAACGGTGATACAGTGAGAATAAAAAATATGTATCACAATCTTTTCAATGAACGGCAGGCTATTATTAACTTTAAAGAAAAATAAGGAAAGTGCTCTAAGTCTAAGTCTCGCGTGAAGTAAATACAGGTCTAGGATATAACTTGCCGTTGTAAGTATACCAGTATTTTTTTCTTAGAAACGACTTTTTACAAAAAATAAACAACCGACTTCCAAAAAAAAAACACATAGTGAAAGATAACTAATTTCGGAAGTCGATGTCGTTGGTTCCGAATTTTCATTTTTATGACACCGACTTCTAAAATGAAAGTTATTTTTCATTTCGCAGTGTTTTTTTTTTTTGAAAGTCGATTGTTTTTTAATACGGTTATAAGTCAGAGTAAGTAGCATGATGTGATGAAACATTCTTTTGAAAGTATCATAAAAGGAAATTATTTCCGAAGGGTGCAAACGTGAGTTAGATATCGGTATTTTCGTCTTATTCAGTCATTGATATTGATTCTGAGTTTACAAAAAAAAACACAGTTTTTTAAAACTTAGTTCTATTCCAATTTGTAGGAGAAAAATTAAATGATACATTTTCTTTACAGCGTATATATAAAACAATTCTTGCACATTGCTTTCTTCACCACCATTCAATAAATCAAACATTTAACAGAATAAGCCGAAGCCATAAAGGTTCTTTAATTTTATGTCAGGGTAAATGAACCTATTTAAAACCAATTAACAGTATATCAACTAATTTTAATTTACCACTCCCAGATTGGACCATCGACGTCCATCATTATGAATTCGTGAGCGGCACCCCTCAAATTAGGTCTGCGAGACACTGTTACGTTCTCGTGACCAAATGTTTTAAGCTCAGTAGGACACGCTATAGAAATAACAATCATGCCTACAGTTTACACATAAAACTAATAGAGATATATATTTTCTGTTTTATTATTACAAAATAATTAATTGTCTGCTAGATTTCCTTGCATACCTATTAGTTGATGAATTCCGCAAATAAACGATGAAGAATGACTCAACAGTTTGATTTATTTTTAGAAACAACAAAGCGTAGCAAACTGCTACATTTGCCTACGCGGCTGCGGCTACAAAGCTACGAGCTGCTACGAAATTCAACGATTGACATTGGAACGAAAATAATACCTTTTATTCTCGAATGAACGTACTTATTTACCTCTCACGCCATATTATAACCTTATACGTCATTCAGGAGCCCGAACGTTACTGAAAACTAAATCTCCAAATTATTTCAGTATTACGCTAGCTTACCTTCTTCACGGAGCCTTATGAGGGTAAAGCCGACGTAGCTAAAGGAGCATTTTGCTCTTTCCGGTGTTGGGTACGTTGGGATGACTGAAAGGGACTGCCCCGTCGTTTAAGGGACATCTGGTGGCATAATGCCCAAATCGGGCCCTTGCGTGACCCCCGACGCTTCAATTAACAAAATGGATAATCGTGGCTCGACAAGGCGACAAACTTATATTCTGTGATTTATTAATGACTAGCGCCACGAATGCGGACTGCCTAAATTAAATTCGCATGATTAATGAGCTAAATAGTGCAGTTAGGAAGCGGCTCAAGCAGCTGTTTTGTTTGCTACTTTTGTTTGCTACAGGTGATGCGCTCAAATATCTAAGCGTGATCACCATCACGTAATGGGACTTGTTAAATCAAAATTATCCTTGAGAAGACAACAATCTGAAAAAAGAGCAACCTACAACATAAATGCAGCAACCATAATCTATGCAATTTTAAAGATCACACCATCTATCATACCACAAACTCTCAGCCTGACAGTTCAAAGTAAACTAATAATAATCATGTAGCTACGTAGGTACACGTCCTACATCGTAACATCCCAAACAAGTACGACACAAAGTCCAAACTCAGTCAAATACAACATTAATACTCCTCTTTACTTGGTAACTTGGAAATGTTCTCGAACAACCACTATAATCCAATTACACCGTGCCTCAAGGCTTTCGTTCCACGTCCTGTAAAGTCATCACAAACGAACACAATTCACAAAGGACTGCGAAAATAAACAAACAAGCTAAAATGTTACCGCTTTAGCTGTTGAAAGCAGCCGCATGCACAATGCACGAGAAGGGACGATGAAAAGTACCGTAGTCACATTGCAAATTAGCGCATTCGACCACTCAGCCCGAAAGCCGCCTGTCCGTCCGCTTGCCACACCATTTGCTCGCCAACAATTTCACTCACGCACACAAGCCTAACTAAAATTTGTTCATTAATCAGTTTCGCAGTATAACAGCACGCTGATCGGTTATAAAGCGCCGAGTTTTGAATTCTGCGTTCAATTTGCCATATCGGGCAGTCTTAGCTGCATAACAGCGGAGTAATTGCGTAACACACATACGAGATGACAATTGATTGCCATGAGTTTCTTTTTGACAGTTCACCCACGTTCAATGCGTTATCTAAGTTATTGTGAAGACATTTTTTTCAAATATAAGAAGCAATTTATTAACAGTATCCTTCAAAACTCTCGGATTGTGATAAAAGTGTGTTTTGCAATTAGGATTCAGCTCGCAGGTGCTACAATGACCGATACTGATATTAGGTACGTGTATCATAGAAACAAATCATGTTTCCTCTCACAACTTTCACCCTGCCCTGCACAAACTTAATTAACTACGACAGGTTTTCATTAGGTTAAGTGTACTGTAATGGAAATTAACGCTTAATTAAGTGACACTTCTTTACGGGACAAACAAATGTCTAGTCAGAGATGCTTGGCAGCCCTGGGGCTAAAATTTACAGAACAGTAGTACCTCTAAACAGTGTAATGTAACGATGGGCTCTCAACGCTCGCCTTTAACTTAATGCGTTTGACGTCTGCCACTGACAAGTTCAAAGTTGAATTTAATTTATCTCGGCAAATAGCACTCCAGTAAATACAACAAGAAGAATGAAAGGATAATTAAGTTCTAACATAACATTTTTGCCACGATATTGAACAAGTTGGAAGATTATTTTAGTTCAAGATCTTGTGTAACAATATAAGTCTTAGACTAAAAACCGATGAAAATCTGGGTTAGTATCTAAACGAAGAAATCTAGAACTTAAATTTATGTAGATGCATGAATCATGATGCTGTGTACGAAAATATAGAAACATTCGTGACCGTTTTATGAGAGTATAAAGAAAAAATATTAAATTTTTATATTGGATAAAGAATTCAAAAGAAAAAAATCTCATACACTTTCGCTAGCAGCCATTTGCAAATCCTAGAAGATCCTTCAAAATTGCATTGAAAATGCAAACGGTAAGTACGTTGTAAAACATAAATCCGCACGGGACAACAGCGAGCTGCAAGAGACGATCGCATTTTCTTCTCATCGTACAGATATGGCCCGATTTATACAGCCAGACAACATTTTCATTTACTCTCTATTCCATACACTGTCGCATTCTTCACAAATACCGTTTCTTTGACATCTATCGAGGTTGCGACCTACAAAAATAAGAAACGACAAATAAAATACAATCACACTAAGTGCACTTTTAAAGCTGTGCGGTCGCTTATGTCGGAAGATCTCTTCTAAATGCTTCTAACATTTTTCTGTTGAAATACCTCTACCCTTTCTTTCCAGATTGCGAGCGTTATATAGCAAATGTGAGTGTATCATTCATTCATATTTCTTCATCCATACAGTAGTAGTAAAGCGCCGTTTCTGGATGACTCAAACAATTCATAAAATCCCTTATTTGGGATTGCTGTTGTTCAACTCTATTTGTCATGAAAATATTTTATGGTTATGTTTATGCAGTGTGAGTAAATAATGGCACATACCTCATAAAATGATGAATTGCTCGCCTTTTCGTCTAAATACGTATAGCAATAAATATAGCTTGCGATAAGTTAAGATGAAATATCATAATACCGTCGGCTTTTATAAATTACGGCTTAGTCGACTAGACGAAAAATCCATTCCAGAAATAAGGTTGCCCAGTTGTCGCAGACAATCCAAGAAAAAAAAATCAAATTTCACAGAAAAAATGGTGCCTATAACTTGTCAATTCTATCTGGCAGCGGATTCGGAATAGATCTGATATTCGAATATATCGCTAATGCGAGCTTCCCATCTCACGGTTGAGCGAACGATGCATATTTGATTTGTTTCCAATTTACACTGTGTGCGTATAACGTCGGAGCGTGCCACAAAAAATATTGGTCGGATCATGTACTTGCATTTTATAACGGTTCGGTTATCGTAGCGACGTCTATAGAGAACGCATTAACTATAAATGTGATTGAAAGCTCAGCAGTAAATTATTACAGTTTCATTGTAAAAACTTTTCCGCTACATTTCGTTTCCTGACGGCCATAATAGGTCATATTTTGTTCTGACAACTTTGTTGGTATCAATTCCTGTCATAGGTACATTTATATTGGAAAGTATGCGCGTATGTTTGTATTTTTCATTTGTACACTACAAACATGTTTTATTAATGGACAATGAATGCCGTTCGTTAAAAAAATCTCTGATATGTGAGTGACTGAGTTTGCAACTATATGCGTTTTGTTTTAAGCGATGAATAATGTTTATTGAAACTGTATGAAACTTTTAGTTTTTATTCAATTAAAGCCCAAAAATCAACTGTTTGATTGGTGTATTTTGAACTAACTTCAACATCTTACACAAGTCCAAAACACAACTTCTCACAAGGTTCAACACTTCAAACTGCAACCTAAAATAGTCCTTGCATATTTAAGCACAAGCAAACGTTCATGATGAAACTTAATGTCTGCTATAGGCGGTGCTAACGGCTGAAACAGTTTCGTTCCATCGTATACATGTACTTATAATGTATATGTATCTACATGTATACGGGAAATGGGAGAGATGCCGACGAAATAGCCTCACGATCCGTTTTGGTCGTGAATGCAAATTAATCTCTCTAGCCGCTCGCCAATCGCCTGTACTGTCTTCTGACTCTGAATACCAAATACTACTACTAATTCGTAGTGAAATGCTCTAAGAATATTGATACTGGACAGTAGGTATTGAATGCAAATGATGAATGCTATATTTGTCTTTTGACGTTCAAAAGTACCTTTTATGTGTCTATTTGAAATAAATGCTTTGATTTTCTTCATTTGGGAAAATTTGGTGGGAATGTTTTAAAGCAGTTTTGAAAATATCTTTATACTAAACTAGCTGTCCACGGTGCTGCATCCGGTTAGACTGGAAGCTGACCCCAACATAGTTGGAAAAAGGCTAGGCAGATGATGAGCTGTGCCAGCGACCTCGTTCGCGTGTGTGTCGGAAAACAAATCGGAAACAATCGATTTGATCATAAATGGAACATATGAATAAAAAAACCCCTGCCCTAAGCAGTGAATAAAGAAAGGGCCTTCCAAAGTAAATTTGAATATGACAAAACCAACATAAACTAAGTTACGAAAGCGCAAGTCTGACGAACGAAGCAAATTCTTACATATCAGGTTAGTCAAGAAAACATTTCTTAGTTGGGTACGCAAGTTTGTAAACTCATAATAGATTTCAACGTGGATGTTTAACTATTATAATTAGGTTTTCTTATGCAAACAAAGGGTTGTGCGAAGTTCGTAAGGAATTTGTTTTGGCACATCTTTGAAATAAAGTCTTTAGGGGCTTGCGACGTGCATATATATCTTAATGTGTTTGTCCTGCTTTCATATTGCTAGACCATGTTGCTTACCTCGCCATTTTTGTTTAAATTTAGTGCTTCGTGTTTTATTTCACTTCAGACACAAGGAGTTACATAACTGTACTACTGCATTATTATATAAATAGGTATTTAAAGTGTTAAATTGTACTCATCATCATATTTGTAGGTACTGATTTTATCACGCCAGTTACATGACAATCTTTAACCTTCAGCCACCTCTAAAAGCTCGAGCCAAAAGCGTCTAAAATGATGCTTAAGTTACAAAATATTCCCTCGATTTTATCTTTTATAACATATTCTCAGAAAACCAGCACTTTTCCCTCAAAATCTTCCACAAACGTAGTCTGATATCTGTAATTGCAGCAGAACTATTTCACTGGGCACTTATTCTCGCATATCTAGGCGACAGATCGAGACGTTTCACCGAGCGAATGTGTTTGCTTTGTCAAGATCTCCGTCGCTTACGTATATGCAGTCACTTACTCCCTGTACGTTCATTTATACCGGTAACGACGTACTTAGAGGCTAAATTATATGCAGATAGGTATGTTCTATATCTAAATGATTTCCTCTGCCCATCATTTCGGGTTATAGAGGCGTGATTTTATGTTGTTTTTTCAATCGAAGCCTACGCAGAGCCCATGGATTACTGCGTTTATTTTTCCTGATGATTCATTTCAGGTTTATGATAAATGATAAATGATTTATTTTCTGTAAGTAGGTTTGTACAAACACTTTTACACGTCAATCATATTTTTTAAAACTAGATGAGGTCGGCGTTTCCTATCTGACTATTCTGAGAAGAAAGGCCGAAACAAACTCAGAGGTCACAGTCTCTTTTAAAGTCCAGACATAATCTTGGTCAGATCATGTGAAGACCATGTAGATTGGTGTCTGAAATGGTCTTTTGAGGAAAGAACCACACAGATTGAGCGGACCTGTCCAGTCAGTGCACGCATTTGTCAAAAATCGTGCAGCTCAACTCAGAAGTTGAGGAGCTCAACGATTCGACGAACAATACCAAAGAAAGGACATTTGGGTAGGCCGCGTAATGTACTCAAACTGCCAGATCATGATTAAAACTAACTAAGAAGGAAAACAGTAAAAAAAGAAGAAATGACCCCACATAGTCCCCACATTCACAACAATTATTTAAAAATAATAAAAAATACTTTACAAAGTAAATATTCATGTCATTGTATATATAAAAATCATCAATGTCAAAGTGTATATAAAAATTTGGGCATAATCTTTGAGGGCCATGTAGATTGGTGTCTGAAATGGTATTTTGAGGAAATAACCACACAGATTGAGAGGACCTGTCCAGTCAGTGCACGCATTTGTCAGAACCGTGCAGCTCAACTCAGAACTTAAGGAGCACAACGATTCGACGAACAATACCAAAAACAGGACATTTGGGTAGGCCGCATAAACTACTCAAACTGCCAGACCATGATTAAAACTGAAACAATGACCCACATAGTCCTCACATTCACAATAATTAAAATAATATAATACTTTATACAGTAAATGTACATGTCATTGTTAAAGAAAAATATATATTTCGAAAAAATAAAATAAAGTGTAAAATAGCAAAATGAAAAAAATAAAAACAACAATTACAGTCTAAACCTATTGGAGCAGCTCAATCCCAAGCCTTTTTGTCCTCAATATAGTCTTTTACAGTATAATAGGCTTTCTGGCATAGTTTTCGCTTTATAAAAGATTTGAATTTATTAAGGCTTAGTTCTTGAATGTGACTAGGAAGTTTATTATAAAAACGTATACATTGGCATCTAAACGACCCACCTATTTTCTTGAGCCTTGTTGTAGGAACAACAAATTTGTGTTTGTTCCTAGTATTTATGTTATGGATATCACTGTATTTTTTAAACAGATTAATATTTTTATGTGCATACAAAAGATTATCATAAATGTACTGAGAAGGCACAGTCATTATATTAATCTCTTTAAATTTGTCTCTGAGGGAGTGTCTGGGACTTAATTTATAAATGGAACGAATTGCCCTTTTTTGTAAAATAAAAATTGTCTGAATATCGGCGGCATTTCCCCACAACAGAATACCGTACGACATCACACTATGAAAATAACTAAAGTAAACTAAACGGGCTGTCTCTAAATCAGTTAAATCACGAATTTTCCTAACGGCGTATGCTGCAGAGCTAAGCTTTTTTGACATTTTATCTATATGTTTAAACTTGCTGTTTTTTTTTTTACGACGCAATTGGCGTTGACTCCCCATGTTCCCCGAAAGGATAGACAGAGGCGACGCACACATTTTGCCATGCCTACTCTAAAAATATTTTACAACAAAATATATTTGCAAAATGTTTTTTTTTACACGAAACATCAACTTTATAACTATGGGCACATAATGATTTGCGCATACCTACGGTTACATAATTACTTACGTACAATTTTAATTTTAAAATTCAAGGAGGTTCTTGCTGAATGTTTCTGTAATTTTCATTAGCAAATATGGTCGGGCGCGAGACGTCTTTATATGAATAAAATTTACATCTGCTTTTTCTCCCAGACTTTCGCTTTGTTACTAAATAGAACTACACAATTAAAAGATAAATTAATGTGGAAAAACATCTGGTGAACTTCAGTCTGTTGTTAAACATCTATTAAAAGAAGATTTTTTTATGCTATTATGTTAATGTTGCGTAGGAGTTGTGAAATTATGTTGTCTGCAAAATCTTGTTATTCCGAGTGCCTACATACTCGGAATAATAAGATTTTGCTACTTTAAAAATAATAGAGTTCAAAACGAGTGGGTCTCGAAAAAAGGCAAAACATTTTTCGTCAGTGTCTTTTAGTCGTTTATGGGTTCATTTATTGATAATAATAACTATCTGTATAAACACAGCTAATTCTGTTAACTTTCTACATAGTCATGTACCGTCAAGTTCCGTACTTCCAGTATCAACCATAACATTTTATCCAAACACGATAAAACGATACTCTATTTCTAAAGATATAATCAAACATAATATTGCCAGCGTTGCGATTCAGCGCGCTGTCAGTGGTGTTGCCAAACAATTTACGTGTATGAATGGGGAAGGTTATCCGAGAGATTTGTTGGCGAAACGGGGCGTCTCAGCCCTCGATGTTTCGCCTTTTCAGCTAAAGTGACGAAACATGTCTTGTGGCATACCAGCCACTGTTTACATTACCCTCACGTACGCTCTCCGCGGCCGACGACGACGACGATATTTCAAAATAATGTGTGATTCCGCGAATAAATTTATTGAGACGAGAGACAGCAAAACCAATAGTTGCATTGACAACGAAGGCGCAGAGTATGCCAGTTTATTCATGGTACGTTCTTTGTGACAGGTTTTTAAAGTAAACAGAAACGCGTTGAGCATTTTATTTTAACTTTTTTAATGTTACGACAGCATTGACATAAAAGAATTCTAAAATTCTTTTAGCATCTGCTCCGTAAAGCCGCTTGTGTACAATTACTTTCAGTTTTAATTAAAGGCTCGCTTGTAACAGCACGTGGGAGCTAATCATTACCCAATGCGAGCAATTCTTGTTTGCATTATTAGCTCGATCGGCGCTTGTTTATATAAAGCAAGCTAAAGAAGCGCCCCTGGTACAGCGCTAAGCACAAGATTACCTCACAACAATTTTCCAGAATTTTTTAACCAGAATTTTCGTTCAACATATTTTAATGAACGGTAATTTATTCAATAAAATCTCTTTGTCGGAATGCCATCGTAACGAACGGAAAATGGAATATTGATGCCGATCGAAATTGATTTCAATTTTCCCTTTTTTAATAGCTACTTATGCAATTTGGCTTATTCCTCAAAATGTAAATAATGTCGTCAATGTTTTAACAGGACCAAAATACTAACTCGTAATTTAGTTGAGATGTTACTCGTATATAAAAAAAAGAAATTATTGGTGAACTTTACTTAGTTAGCAATTTGAATATGCAATTCCGCGAAGCTGAATCGTTTTTATTTGCATTTCAATCTGGCTTTTAGAGCGTGTTCACAACACGTTCACATCCAATGCGCATACTCCTTATTTTACGACAGTTTAAAATATTTACACGGCGTAACGTAAAAGAGTTTTTCTAAAGAAATTCTAATAAAAATGTATCCCTCTAGACTGAATTTCGGTCATGGCGTTCAATCTTAGAGGAGACTAGCTATCTACGCAGGAATTAATATAGTGCACAAGTGAGTGCGCGACACAGGAGCAATCAAAAAAATCTAAAGAAAAAAAAGCTGTTTTTCTTTAAAGAAATTCTAATACCTACATAGAGTAGGAATAGTTGAATTTCTAAGTAATACATTACTAAATTATTTTGTTGTATTCAACATTAACATATGGCATTCAGCCGCCTCGTTGAATAGATTAAGAAAAGTTACTCTGTCACATATACGAAATTCTAGGAAACTCTCATACAAGTTACTGAGTTGGCAAAAAGGTATGTGAGACAAGTCTTACGCACAAGTTTTGCCGGCAAGTGTCGCACAATCTTGAGATAGACAAGGGTTTCTAGCGTTACTGAGAAGAACATTTATTATGGCACACTGCGGACCGACTTTGTTGGTCCTTTACAGGCATACTGGACATTATTTGTTACTACATTAAGGGTTGATTTTTCCAACGCCAGATAATTTTAACCGAGGAATAATTTTTAATTTTTGACAGTTCTTCCATACAAAATCTGTCAGACGTAAATTTTATTCCACGAATAAAAATGATATGTTTATTGAAAAATTTGCTCTCTCTAATTTGGTCACGACATGTATGAGTCGCATCTGAAAGAGTTGATAAAACCTGGCTATTTTTGGTTTTTACCCGTTGCATTTACTTCTTTGTGTTATTTCAACAAACACTCTACTTCTATGCCAACTTCCCAGTCTGCATACAAATAAAAAAATTAAAAAAAAATGTTATTTTGTTTACGATAATAAGTATGCAATTAATAAATAAATACAAAAATATAAACAAATATATTCAATCGTTTAGTCACTATAGCTAGTCAAAGATTGGCAAAATCCTTAGTCGGCCCATCAGCATTATTTAGTTGGTTTGAACAAATTACTTTTTTAAATTCGATGCTAGGATTTATTTGATAGTTTAAAATACTGTTAGGTTGTGTTTTCATTTATTGTCGTATTGTATCTCCACATCGTATAATATTTAAACGGTGTTATTTATGATAATCCATCACACTAATATTATAAAGGCGAAAGTTTATGAGTGTGTGTGTGTGTGTGCGTTTATGTTTGTTACTTCTTCACGCTCAAACGGCAGGAACAATTTTGATAAAAAAAAATATGGAGGTAGCTAACACCCTGGATTAAGATATAGGCTATTTTTTATCCCGATATTCCCACGGGATCGACACTTATGCGGGTGAAACCGCGGGGCGCTGCTAGTACTTAATATATCAATTAATATTAACATCAAGTACTACAATACTCAGGTGGCCTGGTGATCATACCAGTAGGCCAATTCTCGTAATTTTAAACGTTCAAAATCTAGTCGCAGTCTCATCTCAGCGACAAACAAATGTCAAAAACTTGTCAAAATGTACTGAAATTTGAGGTATTTTTGACAGATTGAGACTGAGATCAGACTGTGAACGTTCTTAAAATTACCAGAATTGCCCCTCTGGTGGCGGTCTGTAGTTTCTGCCTACGAAGAAGAAGAAGAGTTTGTAGAAGTATTATGTATACAAAGTGTTAAAAAATTAACGTGACAAACTTTAAGCGGTGCTTTAGACCATCGAACTGAACAACTTTCACTATGGGACCAACTCCGAAATCACGAAAAATAAAATAGCTGTTTCATACATTTTGGTCAAGTAGGTATTGAACTTTTGTATGAAACAACAGATTTTTTTCGTGATTTCAGAGTTGGTTCCATAGTGAAAGTTGTTCAGTTCGATGTTCCAAAGCACCTCTTAAAGTTTGTCAGGTTAATTTTTTAAAACCTTATTTAATATGCATAGAGTGAGTTTATGTTATGTTTATGTACTACAAAAAGTCGTCACAAATTAAGAACGTAGTACATAGTCCGTACATCGCCGCCACCTTGATAAGCCCAAGATAATAACATCACGTATTATTAAGGACATGCTGTATCCGTGAAACAGTAAAACAAATTGCATGGATTACCTACTCGAGCCGGCTTCGTAATAAAAACTTTAATGTCATAAACCTCTCTGATAAAAAAGTTCAAGTAATAGAGCAAATGACTCTGCTACGTATCTGAGCCGTTGTTTCTCTTGAAACTGGAGTGAAGCATTTTATGTACAGTCGGGGAAAATAATTGTTAAGCAAAATGACACTATGTTAGGTTGCCGTGTTATAGCTATTTCATACAACTTTCAAAGAATGACAGTCGTGATTTGCATACAGGGTGACACGGAGATCGGGCAACCTGTTACCATGGATTTAAATTTTTCGTCGGCTATTAAAAAAAAATACTGTTCCATACATTTTGACCGCGTAGGTATTACATGTACACTTTTCTATGAAACAGAAGATTTATTTTTTTGTTTGATAACCGACTAACAACTCCAGCGCTAGGTCTAGAATCGAGTATTGTATTCATGGTTAGTTTGTCCGTCGATGTTCCTGCCACCCTGTATACGAACAATTTAAGTTCATGACTGACTGAGAGGGGCTTGTAGCTAAATAATAACAGCCGCAGGGTCGATCGATCAGATTAAGCTACGCTTGCCGCGGTTGGTCCGTGGATGGGTGACCATCTTCACATGCTAAGACTCCTCCGTGGCTCGGAAAGCATGTTAAGCCGTTGGTCCTGGCTATTATTCGTGGATCTTTGACGACAGTCGTTACGGGTCGTCAGTAACCTGAAAGTCTGACAACGTATTACCTGGGTTGTGGAGTTCAGATAGGCAGTCGCTTCATGTAAAATAGTACATCCGGTGAGACTGGAAGCCAACCCCAACATATTTCGGAAAAGACTAGGCAGATAATGAGCCACTTTGGTTAACAAATAATTTTCCCGACTGTACAACAAAGGCGTTTCGTGTAATAACCCGAGTTTATTTTTTTGGTCTAGTTTCAGTCAGTTCAGTTGCTTTTCATTCCTATCTTCACAGGCCGTTAAGTCGGCTCAGAAGAGCTTAAAGCTTCATTTGTATATATGTATTCCGAAAAACATTCTCCCACTGTTCGTGTATTTTAGATAAGGGCATGTAACACGTGATTCGAAAAATTCTACGTCAGGCAAACTTCTTTAGATCGAAAACATTGAATCATGATTCTATCAAAACTTTTCCCACGCCTTTTTATGAAGCAGTCAAAAAATCACGTTTATCTAAAGCTAGCAAGTCCCGAGTGACGAATTGACAGTTTAAACGCGAAGACAGAAATCGATTCTGTCTAATAGAAAAACAAAGTTTGGCCGGGTAAGCTTAGATTAGCCACGGCTTTGTACGGTGGACCAAGTTAATGTCGCTAAAGACTTGCGAGTTCCGAATGTAGCCACTCGGTTAACACGATCAAATACAAAGTGGGAAGTTGCAGCTCGCGTGATGTTACTGGTTGTTTGACAAATGGGTGTTTCGTTTCGTGTAAGATTTTTACGCGAATCTTCATCTTCTTTTCGTTTCGATGGTAGTGTTCCTCAATGTTTTTATATTTGTGACGACATCTACATCGTGCAAGCAAAGCAATTTGTTGCCTCTGTTTTATTGTACGCCACAGACAAAAAACCGGCCAAGTGAGAGTTAGACCCGCACACGAAGGGTTCCGTGCCACTATATAATATTTAATACTACAAATAGGTAAAATAACGGCAAAAAAATCACGTTTGTTGTATGGGAGCCCCCATTAAATATTTATTTTATTTTGTTTTTAGTATTTGTTGTTATAGCGGCAACAGAAATACACATTCTGTGTAAATTTCAACTGTCTAGCTATCAAGGTTTATGAGATACAGCCTGGTGACAGACAGACAGACGGACAGTGGAGTCTTAGTAATAGTGTCCCGTTTTTACCCTTTGGGTACGGAACCCTAAAAACTTGCATCGTGTAATGTGATTGGTAGAATGATAAAGTTTGACTTGTTTTCACCAGTTAACAGTCTTAAGGGTTTATTTATAAACATTGCTCGAAGTTCAAGAACCATCAAATAAAGTTTTGGGTGTTGCTTTCTAACTTTCAATTCACAAGTTTAACTCAAAAAATCAGTTTATCAATTAAATGTAGGTACCTTACTCGTACACTTTATTTAATTTAACCACCGTTTATAAAGAAACTCCTTAATTAAAAAATAGAACAAGCTTTTCCGTTAAAAGAAAAACAAATTCAAGTGTTTTTCCTAAAACTTTGTAGGATAAAAAACCTAATCAAAATAAGTTTCAGCGCAGTTTCATTCAAATGCGCGAACGAATTTTCACAGAACAAAACTTTTTTTTAATACCTGTATACGGTGCTATTTCAAAACCATTATAAGAATCCCAAAACTAAAATAAATTTAATAACCCGAAAATATAGGTATTTATCGCCATTTTTCATGACCATTTATTTCCTCCCTCATCCTAAAAATAGCTGATAATTAAACACTGACGAATTCATTTAACCGGTCAAGCTCCGCGCGTTACCTATTTGTTACGATACAATAGAAAAACAATTGTGTCTCATTAGCGGAGCTTAATTAGCTGTTAAACTTGTCAGCTCTGTCTCTAAAAATGAAACAAAAGCTAAAAACAACGAACAAACAAAAGAAGAAAATTAACACTCCATGACGTCCAGCTTCGTTCCTTCCGTCTGAGTTTCCATTGCATTTTTATGGCGGCTGTCAACCACTGCGACTTGGCTACAAAGGCCTGATCACACGTGCCACAACCACACCACAGCGCAGCGACAAAATGTGTGTCGGCGTGGTTACGTGTGAATAGTGGCGCTACAGTTTCTTGCAGTTGCATTCGGGTAACCTCAAAATCAAATCAAATGGTCGAGGCAACATTGTGTTTGCGATGTGGTAGGCTGCTAGTGCACGTTCTCACTGGGGGTTGCGTTGTGGCTGCGACGTGGCCTTGATGTCGGTATCATCCACACGATTGATATTAACGGATAAATGTGGTCCGTGTGAATAAACTATACATTTTCATACAAATTAGCGCCCTTCAACTTGTTATCGTTGTGGTGTGGCGTAGTTATGGTACGTGTGATCAGGCCTTTGTAGCCAAGTTGAACGTGGATTACGTCAAAAATAGCACCTCCTGAAATACTCGTGGCCTGTCTATCTGTTGTCAAATTTATCTCACAAGTAGCGCGTGTCCGTTCGGAAGAATCGCGACTTCGAGTTCGCTCCGTGTTACTATTTTGCGTTTTATTATCTTTGTTGAGCATTGGTTTATAGTGTGGTTTGAGGAAATTGGAAATATGAAATTGTTATAGTTTTGCTTTAGTGCTTGTTTAGTTCTGGTTATTTTCGTTTTAGCTATTTGACGTACGTAAGAACCTAGTGGCTATGTTTATTTATAAATACATAACTGGGAAAATCAGGTACTTATACTTTACATCTCTACCTACTCCTTCTACATCACATGATGTAGTGGCCCTATTAAGAGCGTTTACGACGTACGGCATTTCGTACAAACTTTCAAGTCCTTGTTTTTCGAAATGAATGAACCGATTTCAATGAAACTTCATACGCATAAGCAGGTCAAAGGTCAAAAAATTAGTAAAGAACATTTTCGAAATGTCTTATTTAAAAAAAGATAACTGGAAATCTCTGTTTCTATGGAAAATTTTAAATTGATCTAATTTGACTGTAACACTGTTTTTCATGTTCTTAACCAACTGTTTATTAGACCTCCGTGTGTGTTTGTGTGTTTCAATTTTTGATTCCACTTTTCTCTCCAGTGAGAGAAAAGTGGAATCAAAAATTGAAACAAACAAATTCTGAGAATTTGAAAACAAAAACTGTACCTACTGTTTCTGCTTCCCGAAATTACTACTATCTGGAAATTCCTATCTATAAATTACTGAGCCATTAGATATTACATCCAGTTCAACTAAATCAATGCCTTTATTAGGCCAGATACAGAAATGATAGCTCAGGGATACCAGTGAATGCAGTGATCCTACAAGAGATCGGATACCGCTATAGGGTGTTTTGAATTCATTTCCGGCCATTTACGGAAACGGAGATAGAATGGAGTATCGCCGGATGCTGCTCAATGCAGGGGTATTGTGACCACTTGGAAATAGATTACGGTAATGGTAACTTTGGGATAAATTGGGCTAAATCGGAAGTCGGACTTACAACCAAAAGCACTGTAGTAAATAAGCCAAAAATAACATTGAGATATTGAATCCTTTGCCCTTGAAATTAGGGCTGGTTTTAAATGTAGGTACTGAATTAGTAATCCAGATTTTAGAAAACTTTTACCTTATATAACATGTCATAACGCTGAAGGGTTAGGCAGAGGTGACCTTTTTCTTCTTTGTTGTCGATGGTACTCTTCGTCGTTGTTTTTTTAGGGTTCCGTACCTACCTTAAAAGAAAACAGAACCCTTATAAGATCACTTTGTTGTCCGTCTGTCTGTCCGTCAGTCAAGACCCTTTTTCTCAGGAACGCGTAGAGTTGTCAATTTGAAATTAATATCAAATACTCAAAGCTGCAATCCCATTAGCATGCGTCGCAATAACGTCATTCGAATCTTCAATCACTCCCGCTTGAAGCAGTGAAAATATCAAACTTCTAAGTCAACGCAATCAAAAGATACGGGCGTTTCTGTTCCGAAATCAAAACCTTTACGGTACTTCCCGTTGATCTAGAATCATGAAATTTGGCAAGAAGCAATGTTATGTAGCACTAGTAAAGGAAAAAATCTGAAAACAGTAAATTTGTAATTGCATAATTTTTAAACTATTTACATACCTGTAAGGAGCCCTCGGTGCGCGAGTCCGACTCGCACTTGACCGATTTATTTTTATATATTGTTTGAACCCAGTAGGTACCCACGTTGATTGCGGCATCAGTGGCATTGTTTTGGTCCTTCCGAGGTGCAGGTGAACGGGCATTCAGGACACTCCAATAAGTAGGGCATGGTCTGACCGGAACCAGCGCATTCACACTGGGTGTTGGATTGGTCAGTAATCCCCCACTTCGACAAATTTTGTCTGCGGCAGCCTACTTGGGTACGCAATCGATTGCGAGCTTACCATATAAGACCGCTGCTGATCACGCCCGGGTGGCAAACGTTCCTGTGGTTTAACGAAGTCGGAAGGTGGTACATGCTTCTCTTCCTTCAATTTGCTTCTCTCATTGGGTGGTTTATTCTGGACGGCTTGCGTAGAGCGTAACACTTGAACATACTGTTGGAGCTGCTGAAGATTGTGGGACTATATTTGCATTGTATAAACTCAATTTCCTTTGTATTGTATAATTTCATAGCACAGATGTGAGTTCTATGTGAGCTACCATTTACCGGGTAATAATATGTCTTTCATTGACTTGAATGTGCCCTGGCGGCTGATAGTATGTCATGCTCACTAAAATGTCTCGCTGACGGTGGCGTGTGTGTTGGATCATTTAGCTCCCTTCAAAATGGTTGAGCTGAATGGTGCTGATCTATGCGTCATGTTCGTGAACGGGCGCTGTCAGTTGGGGCTGGTCATCAATTGGCTGCCTCGGCTTATTTTTTTTTTTTTGGATTTTTGTTTAGTTAAGTACTATTTGCTGTACTCTGGACGCTCTTAACACGTACGTCTTTTTTATTTTATTACATCGTTCTCACATATAATTATAAATTCAACATTAATGATGTAACTAATATTTTTGTAAAAATATAATTTAAAAGAGTGTCCATGGAGTTTCTTGCCCGTTCTTCTCCATAGGTACCTACGCTTTGGAATGGGCAACTAGCTTCATATTTTCTGACTGACCGACTTCTTGACAATTCAAAAGTGCCTGTAAATGGTTTAATTGAAATAAATGCTTTGAGTTTGAGTTTGAGTTTGACCTATACATAAAGTCCGTTACTAATAAACGTTGTAGGTATAGCGTCTGTATAGTTACACAACGAAATCTTCTTTTTTCGGTCTTCTTCTTTCGAAAGTCAAATTACTGACGACTGAAAGAGAGAAATCGGTGTATAACTATTCATCTGATATAAATTTAAAGGTTTAAATCGCGATTTCAGTCGTCTAAATGGTTCTTGAGTTATAACCATACAAAACAAACAGGCAACTCAAGAACATAAGTTTTCACATACCTGCTTCGCACGGTTTTAGGACTCAAAATCAAAATCAAAAGTCATTTCTCAGTCCTCCAAAATGCCCGTCCTTCACCACAAGTCCACAACTAGACTGGACAAAACGTCAAGATTTCTTTATTGTATGTAAGTGTAATATGAATGTGTTATACACATAAACCTTCAAGAATAAACTGTCTAAAGTCTAAATTACGGTGAAAACCGCATCGAAATCTGCTGCGTACCTAATTTAGAAAAACTACGCGGTCACACAAGCAGGCTTAACATTTATAATAATTATTTAAATAGTATGATTATAAGTAGATATTATAGATGTGAGGATTACGCTTGAGTTAGTGGTTTAATGGACAGCAACTACATTTGTATTATGTTAATGAAAATAAATATCTATTCAACAACTTTGAGCAAGGCCAATTCCCGTAATTAAAAACGTTCAAATTCTAGTCGCAATCTTATCGTACCGACAATCAATGTCAAAAACTTGTCAAAAATGTGGGGAAATTAGAGATATTTTCGACAGATTGAGACTGAGATCAGACTGTTAACGATCATAAAATTACGAGAATTGCCCCTGTGATCTTTACGTAGGTACATACCCATAAGTAAAAAAACTAACCCATATTGTCCATACTAAGCTTGTTGACTGGAAGTAAAATAAAAAAGTGTCCTTGTATACCATCTTGATCTCAACCGTCAACATTAGCTGGGACATCGATTTAAGTTGTATGTTTTTTCGTGAGCAGCTAGAGGCGACGACGGGGACAAAAAGCGGTTATACCTACCTCAAAAAATGTATATGGCTACCAGTTGGGGCTTATAGTAGAGCTACAAGGACTCCATACAAAACTGAGGGGCAATTCTTGCAATTTTTGGAACGTTCACAGTCTGGGTGGTCTACTCCGAAGTGACACATACGAATGTTCGGAACGATCCGACACACGACCGAACCGAATATTATTGTCCTACTACGAAAAAGGTTCGTATTGGCTCAGTTTGGTCGGGACCATAGTCAATATTCGAAAAGAGTGTCGGACCGAACGAAATACAGTGCCAGAGGTGAACGTTTTATCGATATGTTTTTATTAGTTAATAAGACTCGTTTCGATTTATTTGAACTGTTGAATTACAGAGTAAAATTATTTTTATAGTAAGAAAATAGAAGTTTGCTTTTAATTCAATATTTTTACCTAAGAAAATTTTAATATTTCTTTTTTTTTTTTTTATAAATGGCATCTCGCAGTTCATCCTTTATGAGGATGGCTACTGCTTAACCGGACTTTCCTGTGGATGCCTCGAATTAAGGCCTCCAGCCAGGGCATACAATAACTTAAAAACTAAGCGACAGCGCTAAGGGTAACCCCCTGCGGGGTTCGGACCTCGGCTCAGGGCGTCGCTGGAAGAGGACAGCAAGGGACAGGCTGGATCGGTATTATTATTAGTGTTTAGGGGCGAATTTAAAACTACAGGCTCAGCTGCGCGGGCTGGCTCGAGCAAGGGTCGGGGCGGGCACGGTGATGGTGCGGGAAGTCGCGACGGGCCTCGGCGGCGAGGACGGAAGGACGGATGTCTGAGCTTGTGTTTGTGTTGTCGACTGAGAGTACTCGTGGCCTTACTGCTCTCCTGGAGGAGGGTAGTGGCGTCGTCGGGGATAGTGAGGGTATGCCTTGGTCGGCGAATCCTACTTATGCGGGAGGGAGTGTATCGGGAGGCCGCCGCAATCAGGGGATTGGGGTGCTTTATGGCAGAGTCAAAGAAGCGCTTGGAGAGGCGTTTCATGAACTGCTGGATGGTGGGGAGTCTGAGATCTAGATGCAGATTCACATTTCGGACATAGAAGGGGGCTCCCGTGACCTTTCGGAGGAAACGGTTCTGGAGGGTTTGCATTTTATGCAGAAATCGCGGCTTGGCGTGTGCGAAGACTACGCAAGCATAGGTCATGATGGGACGGATGACCGCGGTGTAGAGGCGCAATTTGCACTTGAGTGACAATTTGCTGCGGGCAGTTATCATGGAGTGGAGCCTACCGAGAGCGAAAGAGGCGCGCGAACGCGCCGTCTTTATGTGCTCGTTGAAGGTGAGGTTGTGGTCTAGGATGACACCTAAGTATTTGGCTCGCTTTCCCCAGGGGATCGGCTTGCCATACATAGAGATCGGGCGCGGGAGGGGGGGTTTAATATTTCTTGAAAACACAATATATTTATAGCTGGCATATAGATTACGTTGCCGATTGTCAACAAAAAAAGAAAAAGAATAAAAGTCAAAGGATGACAAGCACAGACTACAATTTATCACAGAGTACTTTTTGATATATAATGCAAGTAAACAAACAAGGGGAGAGATTGTGATTTTAAATAATGTGAAATTGAGAAAAAGTACTTTAAACTCAAACCAAACCTCATCTTTCGCTATCGCTATAGTACCTAATCGTATTTCGGTCGTTTATCGTCAAGTGCTGACTGAAGTGTAGTGTTAAAGTCAAGTTATGAGATTACTATACCTACAAAAAACAAGCCATAATATAAACTACCATTTATTATCCACTTTATCTACGCTTGATAAAGTGCCCCTTGGGCTTATCGTTTTCTCATGTTCGTGTTTTGGAAATTTGGAAATGAAAGTTATGAACAAACATTCTGCAAGAAAAAGTCTCCATGTCCAGACCAACAGCGGCACAAATTGATGCTCTCCTCATCGAGATTTGGCCCAAGGCAATTTGATCGACAGTCGTACGCTGAATCATCGACTATGGGAAGAAATGTGCACCACGCTGAATTCTGTATTATTTTTAGTTTTACTTGTAACAAATAGAAGATTAGTTCTAGTATAGGAGGTACGAATTGTAAAAAATATATTTTATTCATTATTTTCTAAGATTGTATTAATCTCCTCTTTGTACCCTCTTCAAAGCATCTGTGGCAAATGTAACAGGTTGCTAAGTCCCCTGCCGAGAGTTCTCCGATTTACAAATCATCTTGGGTTAATTCCGGAGCACTCGCTCCGTCCCTTATATGTATTTATTTACAAAAAAAAAATGTATATAAGTAGTTTATCAGCCATCTCGTTACCATAACACAAGCATTAGGTTGCTTAGCTTGGGACTAAATGGCGTTGTGTGAAATGTCCAAGGATATTATATTATTTTCTTTTTTATATCTCGGGACCATTGAGTCCCGGTCCTTTGGAAGGCGTACGAGGGGCCGAAGCCGACTCGCAGAGGCCCTTTAGGAAATTTTAATGAAATGTGACACCAACCGACGATTATCCCTGTGTGCACTATG
This sequence comes from Gortyna flavago, assembly GCA_963669345.1. NCBI lineage: Eukaryota > Metazoa > Arthropoda > Insecta > Lepidoptera > Noctuidae > Gortyna > Gortyna flavago. Next base: position 12,631,285 of record OY770131.1, on the reverse strand, counting down.
CAAGTGCACCCAAGGACAACCCCCGGTTGGTGTAGGACTATTGCAGCATATGGAAAAATAAAAAGTTGGACTATGGGTTTGGGTGGCTAAAGTGGACTGGTTGCCAAGAACTATGGAAGAACTATGACCCCTGCCTGATCAATGTTTAATATATACACGGATAAAATAGCAGGGGGTGACTTGCACACTCAATAATGGGCCCCCGGAAACGGTCGCTAGCACATAGTGACGTAGCGACAAGGGGGCAACATGTCCTGAGGTGCTTATGAGAAGTGGAGAGGTATTCCACGGCTATCAGGACAATCCCGGAAGTGCGGTCAAGATCCCTACCAGCATCTTACTGGAATACTTCCTTCCTCCGAGCACGTTTGCCCTTGTGAATCTCCACTCAAGCCAGCCAATAAAGGCAAGAATGAGGTGGGAGCTCTGTTCCTCGTCATTGTTCACTCCAGCCGGCCAATAAAGGCAAGCCAGAGGTGAGGTACAAGACTTCTCCCGGGAGATAGGGTCCGTTGTGTCGCTACTGCCCAACAGCTCGCCACATGCTGCCCTGCGGATTTCTGTATCTCTCTTGGTCTGGCTCCTCACCTTAGACCCGTTCCGGCAAAGTAAACTTTTCCGGCACGGGCCTAGAGTTCGGAGCGCGCAAGCCCTACCACGACGTCAACGTAGAGATACGGCGATGGGGTTATTATTATTATTATTATAGGTATTATGCAAAACACAGCAGGGTAAGATTATTCTGCCTACTTTATCTGCATTCTAGTGCACCTGTCTCACTGTCAAGACACACCTCCATCAACCCTTGACTATTTCAAATGTGCGTTCATTGGTGGAGAGGGCATGCTGTTTAAAAAAAAAAACAAGATCAACCTTAAAAAAATTAGGTTGGTACATTTTCCTTACACAATTTTTTTTAATATCTTGGGATTGGGTGATCCGATTTACATAAATCCAATTGGGAAATTAGTTTTATACATAACTCTATCACTTGAGACAAATTTATTTCAATAAACTACATAAACAAAAAATCTCATTTTCAAGTTACGTAATTATCTGACAATCCTTACATATTCCAAAAAATGCCTTACAAACTTACTTTAATCAGTGTTATTGAATTAGAATATGGAAAACAATAATAAAACTAAGCTAGATATACTAATTACAAACAGATAGACATCGAACTAAACAAAATCTCTATATATGTATAGTGAGTGGACTGCTGTGGAAAACTTAGATCTTACATCTACGTTTGTAGCTGTGTAGCAAGCTCAATTGCATGGCTATTACGCTTTCAGGGTGACAGGGGCACTATGTCCTGGCAAAGTGATCAACTGAGTCTGTAACTAGCTACAAACTCAAGGTCGGGCATTAAATTGGTAGTGAAGGAGTCATAAGATCATCTGCAATTCCTTCTACGCTCCAAACGCTCTTCTCTGAGAGCCTCTTCCACCCAAAAGCATACGTACTGCCATTTCGCTACAATTTTAAGTAGTACATTCACTTAAAAAAAATGTAAAACTCAATAAAATTTTAATAATTCATGAAATTCGATAAGTTTACGATACTCAAATCAATCAATCAATCATTTATTCTGTTAACATAGGTATGATTATAGATAGTATTGTTGTTAAAATTATGTGCACTATGCTTTGCCAATACATATGGAGTACAAAATGAAATAAGCATATCCAATAAAATTAAATTTAAAATTAAAAGTAAAATCAAAAGGTAGCTACTTTGCTGTCGTGTATTTTGACACAAATTTCACGATGTAACTCTTGTCAAACTCAAATTATCAGTCAGTCTTTTCTCGTTCAGAGTAGGGTAACGATACAACAAGTGTCAAAATTAAGTTCAGTCGGATCGGAACCGACCGAACCGAATATAATGAACTTCGTAGTAGGAAATGACCGAACATTCGGCAGATACATGGCCGATACAATAAATTTACCACTTCGGAGTAGACCCCATCTGTCAAAAATATCTTTAATTTCCCTACATTTTGACAAGTTTACGACATTTTTTTGTCGCCGAGATGACACTGCGACTAGATGAAATGATTTAATTCAATAAAATAGGCGCACCACGCCTGTATTCCCCGGAAGTTGGGCCGTAGTGTACTATCGTGGACACTCCCACCTGACCACCGCTAAGTTCATTTTGTAAGCGCGCCAAGGTCAAATAGTTTGTCCGTAAAATTCACAAAATGAATACATGTGATGCGTCACTAAGCTGCGCAGTGCAGGTTGCAACTAATTGCGTTATCACTTTCCTGGTATGCGAAAACCTGTAGGGTTCGTGTTTTGGCGCCGCCACAGGATTTTGGCGAAAAATTTTTAAGTGTTCAGGCGGAAAAGATCTCGATGGTAGCTATTTGAGAGTGTGTTCAGTCATTGCTTATATAACGTCAGCTTAAATTGATATTACCGTCTCTGTAGTTTTTCCAAATCTATTATAAAAAGTTCCCAATAAAACACAATCTAAAATGTTGATTATTCCGTTTCAATTTCAAACTTGTTCTATTGAATGAACAAGTTTTAAATTGAAACGGAATTCAACATTTTGGATTTTGTATTGATTCCATATTAATTAAATCAACAAATATTACTAAAACATACCCACTAAAACCGATGTCACATTATTATAATGGCGTGTATCATTAAAACAACGCAATTATAACGGGTTCGCACTCCAACTTGAATTCTGAAGGGAAATTAATTATTTTATTTCTGCTATAATCCCTTGTTTATGCTTTCAGTTAAGAGTTTTTGAGGCACAAAGTTGGACGATAAATTTCTGCAATAAACAGCTGGTGATATTATTCATGACGTTTGTTAAGTTTGTTTTAAGTGCCACCTTTTATAATTAGTTTATTAAGAATTCTCTTATTGTTTGCTTGAATGGTTGAGATATTGCCTGCACTTTTAAAGTAGGCGCATTCTACTAAGTTTTTCCTTTATAAATGTTTTTATTGACCAAGATAGTGGTTGTGGAACACGCAATTTGGGACATTGCTTGGGCCGATTGTGTCTCTTAATGGTATTGGTCGACTTAATGGCATATTATTGTTGTTTTTACTGTTTACCTAGTAGAAAAATAAACAGACAGAAAAACAGAGCGTGTTGGTGAACTAGATATTCAATTGAACAAAATAATGTTTTAGTTTCACTACTGTAACATTTTTAGGAAATCAAAGTGTTCTTTTGTAGAGCTATCGTAGAAAGTAATTTACGATAGTACAATTTGCTGCTTTTACTCAGCGTTTGTTTGTTAACCTTCGTATACACAAAGAGATGGGAAGGTAGTGTGTTTTTTTACATTATTTTAGCAGCAGACGTGGAGGAGCGATCTAATAAATATATCTCGCTCTGTGTTGATATTATTGTTATGGCAATGTTCCTTGATTCCAACCGCACACGATTTTGTATGAACAAAATATGAATGCGTCAATTGGACGCACAATGTTTTTAAACTAATATTAATTAAGCACTGGAAAATGACTAGCGCACATATCACTTTATTGTAATTATTTCGTTTCAGCACCAATTTTGCTAGACATATATGGTAAGACATACAAACAAATATAAAATATTTATTTAGCTTTTGTGTACACGAGATGCCACTTAGAGAAGTAAAAAAAAAGAAGGTGTAAAATATTAAATTAAGAATAATAAAAATGTATTATAAAAAGAGGTTTTATACCTTCATGTTGGCTCTAACAGCCTTGCTGCAGCATACAACACAGGAATTGTAAACCTTGACCGCACAAAACAGAGCGAGCAGAAAAAGAAAAAAAAAAAAACAAATGACGGCGCCATAACATTCGTAGAAGCAGTCGTACCAACCGTGCGATATGTAGATGTCCTTTTTTGACGAGAATAAAATACAGCATGTTCTCTCATGGGGCCTTCGTTACTAGATGGCTTTACGAGGCGACTACATTCTGGTACAAAGAAGATTTCCCGGCGGTAACGCATATTTTATACGGTTTGTAATTTAAGTGGCTGCTCTCTTATTATGACGTCTATGTTGAGAACGTGATACCTTACCACGATATCGCATTTGCTTACTTGCCTACTTTGTTACTCTGATTTCTTAACCGTGGCCGTGTTTTGGGTACTGCGTAGGCGTGGGAAGTTTTGTATTTATTATCATTGTTATGTACTTACTCAATTATTTTCATTAATTTTCTATTACATTTAAAGTAATATTTAATGAGCATGAAACTTATTTTCTTTATTAGCTTTTCGATTAAGTTTAGTAGACGACCAATGTTAGTGTTATAAAATAATAATAAAAAAGCTTACTATTACAATTATTGTACAATGTTACCTTTTGTTACGGCTACATTGTCGCGATACCGCAATTACTCTTCGCGCGCTCCCATGTTCTACAGCGAGACGTCGAACGGTGTGCGAAAGAGAGCCCGAAAAGTGTGATTCGCGTTATCGCGACAATGTAGCCGTAACAAAAAGTAACATTGTAATTGTAAGCTTTTTTATTAGGTATTATTTTATTAAACTGACATTCATCATTTTTAAATTTCTCATTTACAAGCTCCAAAAATAATCAAAGTCATATAAAAACCCTGGTTGAAAATTATTTTCTTAAAATAGTCTACCATCAATCGTTTACAGAAAAACCTACAAAGTCGCGAGCCGCCCGCGCCGTCTTGATCAAAAATATCGGAAAGTTTTTTTTTATTGTTTAGAAATAACCCTGGAAGGGATAAATGGTTTATTTTTTCACCAGCAACGCACCCTTGTCGTGTCTGTGACATAGAATAATGGACCAGGCGTTCGCCAAATGGAAATCCGGATTATGATAAATCATAAACTTTTGAAATTTGGCTCCTGTACCTCTGATTTATTTGCCGACTGTACACAAAACGATGTGCGTTTGTTTTTTGTGCATCTGTCGAGAACTCTAAAATATTTACAAGTTTGATTTTTTTGTCCGTGTTGGACGTTTCAGGAGAAAATAATAACTTTATTTTCATGGTTCTATATTCAGGATTGAAGATGACCAAATGCTTTAATATTATTTGAAAATATACTTCAATAATGGCTACTTCTACCATTCAATCACCTCAGCCTATTCAGCCTAGTCAGCCACATTTTTAAGGTCGTCGGTCCATCTAGCAGGGGGGCTTCCCACACTACGCTTGCCGATACGCGGGCTCTACTCTAGGACACACCACCGAATCGTACCGGTCCCGGCAATTATCAGGTAGCTGCAAAAAAAGCAAAAAATAAATATTGTTTTCATATTATTATATTAAAATATTCACTTGTATGCAGATTTAATTGTACTCGCAGTTTATTATAAATAGTAGATTGTACAACTAGTGCATAAAAGAAGCCATTTTACTCGCGGCTCGGGTGGATAGTTAAGTCAAGGGGTAAAATGGCTCGTTTATGCCCGAGTTATACACTCTGATTTTCACTTCGATTGCGAGAAAATGAACAGGCATAGTATATAACAGTATTTTCACTATTCAAAAATGTTACAAAACTGAAGAAGAGAATAGCTAATACCGGCCACGAAACTTCTTAAAAGTTTTTATTTTCAAGAATTTTGAGACCTTCTACTGCCAAGTCATAAAAACGTTTCTTTGCGTTTCTAAATAATAAAGGACAACTATTTTATCTGGTTTTATTAAATTAACAATAAAAAACACTGAAGTGATATAAATTAAAGCAAATGAAATAAAATAATTACTTCAATCTGCGACGTTTTATTGTGCGTGTGGCTGTTGGGCCTGATTATCTTAGTCTTAGAAAAAAAAAACTTTGTGCACTGGAGCATAAAAAGCGACTTTATGTCGCCTACTTATAGAAGAACTTTTTGAGCATGACAAGTGAAAAAAAAATTAAGTCTCCGCTAACTGAAAAACACAACGGGAAAAGAGTTTTTCGTACGTTACGAGTTAGTCATAAATCAACTACCAAACTTTGGATCATAAAAATGTCTTGCGTTTTATTACGGTCCATTTCAAATAAGAAGTACTTATTCACAGGTATCTATCAAAAGTCTTTGCCACTTTTATTTCATCAATTCATATGTAGCACTATTCCGATATCAAAATCTCAACCTCGTAAACCGTAACCTGTTCCTAGTATTTCATCTGGGAAGTAAAAACACAACACAATCCCATTAGCCTCACATCGTTGTCATTCGCTGTCCATTTCTCAGAAGTTAGTCACAAAAGGCATTGACAAAAGTAAAACCTACCTAATAGTAAAATAACACTAGCTAAGTACGTCAGTTACCGAGATATAATCAAATAGAGTATCGTCCGGTAATGGTCGTAATTTGGCTTGGCCGAAGACCGGCCTCCCTAACAAACGGAAGATCGATTTCTCTTCGAGGGGATCCAAACGCAGATAATTGGAATTTGGATCGAGTTCACGTTCAAGGAATCAAACACTTAACTACACACGATATGCATGCCTAATTGAGAACAATGGATGCCTAGCAGATAGTGGCTAAAATAGGAGATTGATAAATAGGCTGCCGTTGGGTGGAAACTGAAATGTAACATCACAATAATTATAATATGCTTGCCCTATCGAATTTATGGAGAGGAAAAAGGTTCAGTAACACAAGCAGGAAAAATCCTACTGTAGAGGTTGTCTGCAAAAGGCGACCTTAGGGGCAATTCTCGTAATTCTAAGAACGTTCACAGTCTGATCTCAGTCTCAATCGTCAAAAATACCGGTGTGTGTGTCGCGCAGAGGCTTTTAGAAACATTTGCTTTCGAATCGAAACAGACACTAATTATATGCACATCTTAATTCATTATCAATATGCATCGATACATTGTACCTATGCGGAGATGTAACTATTATATTTACGACAATAATTTCCTAACCAAAATAAGCAACTTATTTTACTACTACTTTTATTTTAGAACTGATATACCAGTTCTTAAATTAATGGTGCCTATATTACAATGAAAAAAAAAACAAATTAAATAATATATGAAAATTGAATCCGATTCAGGCGTGCCTAAAAAAACGTTAACAATAAATTCATTTTATTACTGATAATAAACAAAGTTCTGTTTATTCATCAAGAAACCACATTTCCCTATTAACATTTTATTAGTTAGCGTGTCTGCCTTCTATCTGCACTAATAAGAAGTGTTGCTAACGAAAATAAATGTCTCAGGAGGTGTTACATTTTATACTACGGTAACACGCAATGTTCGATTTATTGTGGTTCTCTGACCGACGTCCGACAGATAGAGATCAAAGCTGACATATTTGCTACATTATTATACGTGGCATGACCTTTATAAGTTTTTATGTGACACGCTCTTTTTGCACGGGAGTGTAACAGATTTAGTAAAAATAGGTATAGCTAAATACGGCCTAGAGTAGAGTGTATAAATAGGAGTACATTATAAGCTTAAAAAAACACTTTTTATCATAAAATATTGAGTTTAACGCAACCATATGATACTCTTCTAAACCAACATTTTACTTTATACAAAAATACGTATGAAAAATTGAAATAGGAACAAAAATTATTAACAGATGTTCAGATTGAATTGTTTTCGTTTCATATTTCATTCCCTTTTTCGAACTATCCTCAGTTTTAACAGCAGAATGTAAACAAGAATATTAAAAAAATGGATTTATTTCGTTTTCTTTCAATCCGTGTATAAGTATTCGTTTTTCTTGTTGCTCAAATGCAAAACATTATCGGAAAAAAGTAGATTTGTTTTGTTTCATTTACAAATGAATTTATAAATTTAATATTCTGGTACGAGAAGATTAAGATTTTTTATCGCCCACGGACATTTCGAGCGACGCTTAGCGCTTTCCATGGACATATTTACATATAATAGTATACGCCACAAGTAGTTGAACACTGCTTGCTTACAGACCCATTACTCATGTAACAAATTCCTAACACGGATTCAAATATGACAAAATACATACGCACGAAAAAAAGACCGAGGAAAACTCGTAAATGAAGTGTATTACGAGTCCCAAGTGTACATAAAACGCGACGGCAATCCTTAATTAAAAACCCGAATTCACGTTCGTATAAAGGAAAAACATATAAGTTTGGAGAGTCCCCCAGAAGCAAACAGTCGTAAATCTGAGGTGCCGCTACGGTAATGGGTTTTCTTATGTCAACAAATCGTATGTATATTACAATAGAAGCCAACCGTATAGGGTACAGTCGGATAAATTCAAAGGTACAAAGTAATTTTATTAGTAAATAGTAATGGCTGTACAAATTAATCTTTCTAAATTAACTTGTTAAAACCAGAATCAAAGTTAATCTATAAGTATGCAATCATTTTATCAAAATTTGAAAGTAGGTAGGTTCCATGACTGAATGAAAAGTATCAAACTGACAACGTAACTCATAGACACCACTCATTCTAACTCGGAAGATATTTCTAAAAGTTAGAAGTGCCAAGAAAGGGTTCTCGAAACGACCCCTGGGTGGGTCAAACGGGGGGTTAAAGTTTTATTGAAGTCCTAAGGAACAACACTGACAATTTTTTGGTACTCTGAAATCTTTTTCGACATTTTATGATTTTTATGTTATGTGTTTTTATTTTTATACTAGTGGCCCGCCCCAGCTTCGCACGGGTGCAATTTCTTTTTCCGAAATTTACTTTCATACAAACCTTGTCCTGGCAATACCAAACACAACAAAAAAAGAATTATCCAATTTGATGCAGTCGTTCGGAAGTTATGCGCGTACATCGATAGTCGTCGTCGAGGTCGTACTGGGATTCATTTTTATTTAAATATAGATTGTTCATATTATTTTATGTTATTCCTATTTTTACCACACAACCTACACTAATAATATACTTTAAATAAAACAGTATCGTGAATTTGGATTTTAATTCAAATTACTCGTGGCTCATACTTACATAAATAACGATTTGGTAACGTGTCCGTGGATTAAATTCGTGATCAATTTTGTAACAAGATTAAAATTGATAAATGTAAATAATCATACTCATTTTAATTAGATCTTAATTCTATTTCAGTCATTAATTAAATTTCAGATATTTCATTACATCGGGTTCTTTAATGCTATTTCTGATAGATATCTAGCAGGAAGTAATGGGTTACGTTGCTGACTTCAAGTTTATCCAATAAAACAGAATCTTTAGTTCATTTTTCGGTAATATTTCCATGTAATTTTAACTGCCACCATAAAATATATTCATAGACTTGCATTACATTAATTAAGTCCACACCCGTATCATAATTTATGTCACGATTCATTTATAACGCCAAAAAACATTAACATTGCTTTGTTTTTGTGGTTTATTTTCGTTTAATTTAGTTTTATAACATTAAGTACTACCAGTCGTCAGCGATGCGGATGAATTTTTTGTCGCTATATTTTAGTTTCTGTATAGTTTTAGTTAAGTTAGGATTTAATTTTGTTATTTTTATTAATTAGTTAGGTATCTACACTAATATTATAAAGAGGAAAAGTTTGTTTGTTTGTAATGAATAGGCTCAAAAACTACTGGACCGATTTTAAAAATTCTTTCACCATTCGATAGCTCCATTATCCACGAGTAACATAGGCTATATTTTATTTTGAAAAAAAATAGGGTTCCGTAAGATATTTGGGTTTTTCGGACACAAGGTGTCAAAATCAACCAGAAAAGTTACTTATTTTGCGTACGCTGCCTAAACTATAAAAGATAGAACCATAAAATGTTTTAATTAATTGTAGATCTTATAAATATCTACAAAAAAGTCAGCGACACACTATACCTATCTATGTCGAGTGAGGCACAACAACCATTTTTTTATTTAAAAATCTTGAATTTTTTTGGACTACATTTAAACGCGTTTATTTTACTCATGCTATTAATCCTTATCAAAATAAATCATTTCATCACTAAGTACAGTTTATGTAGATAATATTTGGTCTTTGAATGATTAAAATTGGACGTTTGGTTTTGATTGAAGCTATGGCGAAATTAAAATATTACGATTTCTGCTGTACGGCCCGTTGCCAGGCGTTCGTCACTCGCTCAAGACCACGCGCTATATGCCTACCGCTTCGCGTATCGCCGTCGGTACAACCGACAGTGGGCTGTCGCACGCCTGCCTGCCTGAGAGCTCGCTCGCACGTCACGGTTACCGCGTTGAGTATCAAAATGCCGATTTTTTATATTTGAAAAAAGTCTTTAATATAAAAATGAATCGCTAAATGTGCTGCTAAGCGTAAATCTCGAGAGCAGCTGAACCGATTTTGCTAATTCTTTTTTTGTTGTGTTCGGTATTGTCAGGATAAGGTTTGTATGAAAGAAAATTTTGGAAATTCGAAAAAAAATATTGCACCCGTGCGAAGCAGGGGCGGGCCGCTAGTTAGTTATAATTTGCTTATTTTACTGATAAATAAATTTATAAACTTAGGTAGGTAGCTGATTCCAATCGAATACAACTATCGAAGTACAATCTAGTATTTTATATCTTCATCGGTTTTTAAATTCTTTGCTTTGTCAAGTCAGGACACGTATTATTATCAAGTTGATATTTAATTAGTTGACAACAAAAATCGAAATAGCATAAATCTTTGACCAAATTCGAGTTGACGAACGCCTAATAAAAGTATTTTTTTAGCCTGGCCGTTTTATGAAGTCACAGTCAGTCAGTGTCACATTTTTAGTTCGATCTCATGTATAAAGAAGATGGCTGAATGAATTGACGTGTAAAAGTTTTTGTGCAAACCTACTTAAAAAAATAAAATCATTTATAATTTATTTATCATTTGTTCTGCAGTTTTGAAATTACGACGCAATATCCTACAGCCCGTTCTCAGTAATTTTACCCCTAACAGCAACCTTATTGTAACGAGAATAAAGATTACAATGATTTTGACAGACTTGTAAATAGCAGCAACCCAACAGCAACCTTATATGAATGAGAATAAAGACCATTGTGATTTGGACAATGACGTAAAATCAGAAGCAAAAGAACTGTGAAAGGACTGTACGATGCAAAGTTGGTAAAGCAGATTATATCGTGCAATGAGCAAACAAAGATGACGAACATATTTTGTATGGGACTGTACCTAGGTACGCAAATCCTCTTTATCAAATCATTTGACGATTTACAAAGCAAATAGTGAAATATTGTCACTACGCTTTAAAGCAACTAGTTATTTTACTGACAAACAAGCCGTACGGCTGACTGCGGTGCCTTGCAATCTAATTTAGAATTAACTCTCTGTTCTGTTATAATATTAGTTTGGACAAAACTTAGAAGTAAGGGAGGAATAGAGGATACTTAGTTTTAGATATAAATGGTCGAGTTCCCCAGTTACAAATGTATCCCCAGTATACCTCCAGAATGAAACTGACACCATCGACGCACACCGTTTTACCATGGAAGTACATGATTTTGAACCCTCAAGCGTTAAAATTTTTCTTCGGCTAATATAAAAAAAATTGCTCTTTCGGTACATTTTAAGCGTAGCCATTGCAGTTTTCTATGAAAAGACAGGTTTTTGTTTTTTTATAACCGAAGTTATGTGTCTACGCTAGGGCACAGATAATATAACACTTTAGGCTAGGGGTTCTAGAATCATGTGCTGAATTCATGGTTACAGTTTGCACATCGATGTCACTGCAACCCTGTATGTTTTAAAATGTAACTAAGTTAGCCAGTTAAAACAAGCTTTTTGTACAGAGGACAGCACATCAAACTACCCCAATCTGTCAAATTTTCCCAATTGATTATGAACCTTATTCCTTTGCAGTAAAGTTGAAAATCTATCAAATAAATTTGACAGATTGGGGTAGCTTGATGTGCTGGCCTCTGTACACTGACCTGGTATAAAATTTAAGTAAGGAAAGAAATAAAGAAAAGTACGTTAATTTTCATTACAGCAAAAAATACACATAACGCATGACTGGCCCAATAGCTGAGTATTTGGCTTCTATTTCTGATCGTAAGTTAGATTCCCATCACAGGTAAACCAGGACAAAAATATTTGCATGGCTTACTATCGATATTTTTGCAGTCTGGTTTTTTTTTACAAATATTTTTATCTTAAAGGATATTTGTCTGTAAACGCACTATTTAAGTAGAAATAGCTGAAACGCGCAACTTTTTTCAGGGACGAAATTGGTTAATATTTTCACAGAATTTTTTAGTTTTCTTTGAGTATTTTATTAAAGCTTGCTTTAAAATACCATTTCAAATACCCGGTTTATCATGACGGGTTGTATGAACATCACAATTTTGTTCATTAAAAAATGTTCTGCAAAGCACCAAAATAGTATTAAAAAACTCGGGTATTTTCCTGCTTTGTACCGCTTACATCGAAACTACCGTATTCGTTGTTTTTTTTTATATTACGTTGTTTTAATGATGTCAGGATTATTTTTAAATAGACAGATTCATTTAGGTTGTCATGTGATACGGAGGAGTGAGGAAAATGTCATGAGGAAAGTTTTGAGTTAGTATCCATAAAACTCAAAATCCTAATCATATTTAGGTATATTTTTTTTTTTTTTGTTTAATATTGGTTTATTATTATTTTGGTTTATTAAGGTATTTTATTTTTTAGGTTTATTTGGTATTATATATTATTATACTGGATGATATTTTTTTAATCACGGAAAAAAATCTGCTGTTTCATACATTTTGTTCAATTAGGTATTGAACTCTAGTATTAAACAGCAGATTTTTTTTCATGATTTCAGAGTTGGTCCTGCAGTGAAAGTTGTTCATATTCATGGGTAGAACACCTGTAAAAATCGAGACGGTAAAAAAATCATCCGGTAGGTATATAATATAGTATGGATGGATTAGTATTAAAAAATGCAAATGGTGGGTGCAGTACTACAGTTCCGCCTCTGCCTAACCCTTCGAGGATTAGGTATAGGCGTGAACTTATGTTATGTAAAAAAGTTTGTGGTAGAACAAAAACATATTAATCTTGTAGTTAGAATGAGACAATTAACAAATCGAACTAGGTTTTCAAACCTGTGTTTCAGGCCATCACTTTACATTACAATTAAATTGGGTTCACTTTACATTTTATTAATTAATAGGTACAGTAAACCGGGGTTACCTTGATGGAAAGTCTTTAGGTACAGTAAACCGGGGTTACCTTGATGGAAACTTCCATTTCATATAAAATCGCGAATTGCCTAAAATGAAAAGCAATTTGGTAGTTTTTAGGGTTCCGTGCTCAAAGGGTAAAAACGGGACCCTATTACTAAGACTCCACTGTCCGTCTGTCTGTATGTCTGTCACCAGGCTGTATCTCATGAACCGTGATAGCTAGACAGTTGAAGTTTTCACAGAATGTGTATTTCTGTTGCCGCTATAACAACAAATACTAAAAACAGAATATAATGAATATTTAAGGGGGGGCGAGGTGTCTCCCAAACAACAAACGTGATTTTTTGCCGTTGTTTTATATGTACCTACTGTTAAATATTGTATGGTGGTATGGAACCCTTCGTGCGTGAGTCCAACTCGCACTTGGCCGGTTTTTTTTCTAGTTTAGTAACACTGAGGAAGTATTAGGTATATCCTGTATGAGGACACGCTGGGAATTTACCACTATTCTATTCTATTCTATTTTATTAACTAATTAAGAATAATTAGTAATTGATTAATTTTATCACCAGTTTTAAATGCTATAGTATCTATATTATGTATTTATTATTCTATACATAACATTACTCCTGTATTCCCCGAATGGTTAGACAGAGGTGTACCTTTAGTATATATTTACATATTTCGATTAACAACAACAATTATTACACACAACAACAATTATTTAACTATAAAGTTAAATAATTGTGCTGCAAAATTACATAAAGTTGTAACTACATAATAACAGAATTACTTGCTTCAAACGCTAGACAATTTAAACTAACAACGAAAATATGTACCTATCTAATAGGAATGTAATCCCATAGAACTATATCTCAGTGTGTTATCCTACATTTATTTCACTATTGTAATCCAATCTGATAATAGATACCCCACTCCTACCTGTTTTCAATTATTGAAATGGTACTAATCCGTTTAAGAGATTAACACCGAAACAAATAGGAAAATATAATACAAACGGACGGACATAGGATTATAGTTGTGTATAAATTAAATTTGATAACATGGTTTTGCTATTATCTCACTTGTGCACAAAGCTAGGAAAATCCGCGGATTTATTTTATGAATATAATGCAGGTACTTACTTTAGCTTTTGGCCGTGATTTCGTTTGCATGGGGTTTGCAATTATTTATTTGGTAATGAGACAAGTATTTTCTCTCTAAAAGAGCTTATGACATTTTATACAGTATGTATTAGACAGGGGTGGTCACATTTAAGGGTATGGTACAGACCATCAATCTGAACAACTTGCCCCATGGGTAGAAACACCGTAATCACAAAAAAGAAAACATCTGTCCCATTCAAAACTTCAATACCTACCCAAATGTATAGAGCGGCTGATGTTTTTTTTTTTTTTTTTTATAACTATGGCATCTCGCAGTTCATCCTTTATGAGGATGGCTACTGCTTAACCGGACTTTCCTGTGGATGCCTCGAATTAAGGCCTCCAGCCAAGGCTTACAATAACTTAAAAACTAAGCGACAGCGCTAAGGGTAACCCCCTGCGGGGTTCGGACCTCGGCTCAGGGCGTCGCTGGAAGAGGACAGCAAGGGACAGGCTGGATCGGTATTATTATTAGTGTTTAGGGGCGAATTTAAAACTACAGGCTCAGCTGCGCGGGCTGGCTCGAGCAAGGGTCGGGGCGGGCACGGTGATGGTGCGGGACGTCGCGACGGGCCTCGGCGGCGAGGACGGAAGGACGGATGTCTGAGCTTGTGTTTGTGTTGTCGACTGAGAGTACTCGTGGCCTTACTGCTCTCCTGGAGGAGGGTAGTGGCGTCGTCGGGGATAGTGAGGGTATGCCTTGGTCGGCGAATCCTACTTATGCGGGAGGGAGTGTATCGGGAGGCCGCCGCAATCAGGGGATTGGGGTGCTTTATGGCAGAGTCAAAGAAGCGCTTGGAGAGGCGTTTCATGAACTGCTGGATGGTGGGGATTCTGAGATCTAGATATAAATTCACATTTCGGACATAGAAGGGGGCTCCCGTGACCTTTCGGAGGAAACGGTTCTGGAGGGTTTGCATTTTATGCAGAAATCGCGGCTTGGCGTGTGCGAAGACTACGCAAGCATAGGTCATGATGGGACGGATGACCGCGGTGTAGAGGCGCAATTTGCACTTGAGTGACAATTTGCTGCGGGCAGTTATCATAGAGTGGAGCCTACCGAGAGCGAAAGAGGCGCGCGAACGCGCCGTCTTTATGTGCTCGTTGAAGGTGAGGTTGTGGTCTAGGATGACACCTAAGTATTTGGCTCGCTTTCCCCAGGGGATCGGCTTGCCATACATAGAGATCGGGCGCGGGAGGGGGGGGGTCGTTTGCGCGGTCTCGAGAAGATGACCGCCTGACTCTTATCGGGGTTGACCTCGATTCTCCATTTCCGGAACCAATCGCTCAAGGCGCTTGCGGAGGTTTGGAGGTTTCGAGCTATGGATGACTGGTTGGCACCCGAACAGTAAATGGCAGTGTCGTCGGCGAAGAGCGCCAACTGTGCCTTTTTACTGTTCGGGATGTCACTAGTGAACAGGGTGAAAATGAGGGGAGATAGAACGGAACCCTGGGGGACTCCGGCGCGGATGGGGTGAGGGGGAGAGAGAGCGCCCTCGATACGGTAGCGGAAAGTGCGGTCCGACAGAAAACCTCGTAAGATGAGCACGAGACGGTCTGGCACACCTAGCAGGTACAGCTTATATAATAAGCCATTGTGCCAGACCTTGTCGAACGCCTTCGCTATATCGAAGAACAGGACGCCTGTCGAAGCACCTCGCTGAAAAGCAGCGCTAATGTGCTCGACTATGCGGTGGAGCTGGTGGATGCACGAATGTTTCGTGCGAAAACCGAACTGTTCGGGGGGGATGAGGCTCTTTGATTCGGCGGATTTGAGGCGCTTATAAATAAGCCTCTCGTAGACTTTACCGAAAACATTGAGCAGACTGATGGGGCGGTAGCTGGAGGGCTCAGACTTGGGCTTGCCTGGCTTGGAGATACCTATGACTGTGGCTTCTTTCCACACTTGGGGGAAGATGTTGTTGCTCATGGCGCCATTGAAGATGGCGGTCATGAGCAGTATGAGGGGGGCGGGAACGGCTGATGTGACGATGTTTATTTATTTATATAAACTCTCCGGACAAAAAAAGGTACAAAGGCGGACTTAGGTATTCTCTACCAGTCAACCAAGGGTGGTGAAGAGATTAGATGGCAGGTGCTTTGGTTGAGAGGAACAATGATATGAAAACTATTAATAATATACCTATATGTTGGTCACATGGAGAAAGTGGTTCAGCTTGATGGTCTGTATCACACCCTTAAATATGACCACACTTTTTTGATACACGCCGTATAAGGAATTACCCTACCTGGGTTAGACGGTAGGGGAATTGGGGACCAGTCTTATTTTACCAGATGATTGTGTAAGAGAAATTCATAGGCTAATAAATTATTAATTTGTTTAACTAGCTATTGGAGATGTTTGCACAAAGTTACGGTTATGTTAAATACATTATTAAGTCTCGATTATTTACCCAAGGTATATTTATGTTTAACCATACATTATGTCGGTTACCTTAGTTCTCCTGCGAATCTCCTCATTTCTGATTCGATCACGCAGGGAAACTCCAAGCATAGCCCTCTCCATTGCCCTTTGGGTGACTTTTAGCCTTCTAATTGTGAGCAACCAAGTTTCAGTGCCATATGTCATCACTGGTAACACGCACTGGTCAAAGACTTTCGTCTTGAGACACTGCGGTATGTGGGACGAGAATATATTGCGTAGCTTCCCTGACCTGACCTCTTTCTCAAATTAACCAAGGTAACCGACACAGCCCGAAGAATTGCCAAACTTAAGTGGCAGTACTCGCAGAACAGATGGACGATGGGGCCGAAAGGTTCTGGAGTGGCGACCGCGTACCGGAAGACTTAGCGTTGGAAGGCATCCCACAAGGTGGACCGACGACCTTGTAAAGGCCGCAGGAAACCGTTGGATGCGAGAAGTACAGAACCGGTCGAAGTGGAGGTACTTGGGGGGAGGACTATGTCCAGCAGTGGACGTCTTTCGGCTGAAATGGTGAAGTCATAATCAGCCTATAATGTTTCTACAGCTGGGCCACAGGCCTTCTCTCTGTGGAGAGAGGGCGAAATAATGAAGTAGCACCAAAGATTTAAATCGATAGATTTGCCCTCGCTGTACTTAGTCACCCAAAAAAGTGTTAATACAGAGAAGAGTAAGCTCATACATCATCATATAGCGTTGCCATGACAATCAAGTGTCTCACTGCATCATTGTGTGTCAGAGGTGTCATAACGAAACAGAAACGCGACATTTTTTTTACGAGTTCACATTCGCTGCCACGCGGTCAAATGGTGACCGCGAACAATAGATTTTCTATTGTGTCTGTTGCCTGGCAGTCAACGTGTTACGGCGAATCAAACGATTTAACCCTTCGTATGCCAATCGTGGATCTACGCGAGATACAATGACTTTTTAATTGTTTCTGTAATTAATTAATTCAAGCGGTTAAATATTAGGCTCACAAGATTGCGTAAGATCGTAAAGATTGAAATCGTGACTTCATTGTTCCTAAGTTAATAAAATAGTAGGTACTAACAGATGACCGTAAAACAGTTACGGCGTGGTTTATTTTGGAAATGACTAATTACTGCTCGCTTTAGAACTCTCGGGCGACAAGTGGGCGCCGTCAGTACTTAGTACAAATTAAACCTATTAGGAGTAACGTCTCGAACTTGTGGCCTTCTAAGATTAAAAGCATTTATTCACACGCCGTCCACAGCTCGACTTCACCAACTGCTGAAAACAGGCCTCTCTTTTCACGTGCTATTCCCCACGCCCCTGTGCCAGCCTCAGCCAGGTTCTAACCGCGATGGTAACAATGGGTGTCCGCCTATCTCGCCGCCGGACAACCGACATTTCATCTTCCAGTCCTTGGATGCCACCCGGTCACTGCCTTACTCCACCTATCATCACTGCGCCTTGCTAGGTGTCCTGCCCAACTCCATTTCCATAACTCGTTATCCGATATCAAAATATTCACACATAAAGGTAATGTAACTATACTATAACATCATAACTATAAGGATATTTGGAGTAATCTTTACGTAAAAGAATCCAACAGATTTAATTTCAAATAATTTCCAAAAACGACTTCTACCTCGAAATACGTAAGAAAATATTTAATTACGGTTAAGATAAGTAAGGCTTAAAATCAAAACGTTAATAATTAATTCCTAATTCGACGGAATTATTAAAATTACCAACATGCTCGTACTTAATTGCTTAACGACGGCTTATAATAATGTTCCTTGTATAATTTGTGGTAAGTATTTTTGAATCGTTTAATAAAATTAAAGAAAAAGAAAAAAGTATTTATTGTGACTCGTATAGGAAGATCACAAACATACCGAAACACAATCATAGATAAAAATAAAAAACAAAGTTAAATAAAAAGAAAGTAAAAATAATAATAATTGACGGAAAATTCATCCAAAAATAGATCTAAATCTCAAGTCAGGTTTATTTTCTATACAATTTAATTTAAAACTCTGACTGACACTGTGTTGGGAACACAGTCAGTTCCAGAATATTCTAAAACAAACGAGGGAAATATGTGCAAACATTATTTACCGCGTTCCTGAGACGAACAAAATGGCCCTTGCGCCACCCAGAGTGGTACTCCAGGAGTTCTCCAACGCACTAGTTCAGACAGTCTTGTTGGAAACGTTTTATATACGAGACTTATATACGTGAACACCTAGTCAGGACTGGAAACTGTAGAACTTATTCAGCAGTAAGTGAACAAGGTCAAATTAATTACTTAGCGAAACTCTGCAAACTTAATGGGTTTCGATATTTAAACATGAAAAAACGATAATAATTATATAGTTTCGTAACTTGAAATATCTACTCACGTCTGCAGACTTTCGCTAACTAATTTAATTTGACCCTGTAGATAGAGATTGGCAGTTATTATTAATTTATCAGTCACCGAAACTGATTATTTGGCATTTTGACTATCAAACTTAACTATTCGTACACATCCTCTATCAAGTTTAAGAAGACTGAATAGATTGACTATATTGGAAGTGATATTTCATAATATAAAATTTTACTTTTTTAAGTACTTATTGATCCAAGAACTGCCTTATGCCTAGCGTTGGGGTTTTTGTTCGATATTTTTCTGTGTTACGTGTTTGGCAAACAAAAAAAAAATAGGATATCGGAATCACTAAAAATAAGGGAGACGGAGTCGACACTTCCTATCTGACTTTCATTCTGTATCGGTCGTATGAAGTCTTCGGATGAAATGGCTAAATCTCTTTGACTGTTCAGTGTTCACCCATAATCAGCCTAATTGGTTTCTTACTTAAAGCCCAGGAGTCTTACTCCTGAGTTTGAGAAGTAGGTACATAGGTAGTAGAATCTCTTGAATGGAGTAGAGTGATGTAGTAGTAGATAGTCTTTCATTTCTTTTTCATAAATCAATATAAAATATCACTCAGAAAATTGCCTAGAAATTTTCCAACTATGTTGGGGTCGGGTTCCAGTCTATGCGGATGCAGTTGAATAACACGGGTAGCACGACACCCCTTGGTAAGACCGGTCGATAGACTTCTTTGGGTTTTTGACTACCCGTAATGATTGTTAAAGATCTACGAATGACAGCCGAGTAAAACAACGTGCTTTCCGACGCGCGCAGAATCTCGATATGTAATGGATGGTAACCCATCCACGAACCGACCGCGGCAAGCATAGCTTGACCTTCGATCAACCCGTTCGACTGTGATTATTTAGCCAAAAGTCTCTCAAATCAATAAAAATATCTACAATGTAAATTTTGAAAGCATTTCCACGCTTATCAAAGCATCGTTCACCGTACATAATTTAGCTAATCTGTCGGTTATTTACGAACCTTTTTCTTCTCATATTTTCAGCTTATCTTTTTCCAAATTAAACAAAATAACAAACAACTGATTTACACACGCTTTTGTGTCATGTCCAGTTCAACAGATTTCCTGTTCACGAGATACAAGCTATTATTTTTTATACCTTGTATCAACGGAATTATCCTTTGTATCTCCTAAATTAACATTTTAAATGTTGATACGAATGATAAAAAGGATAAATTATGAAAACAAATAATTTTATTGTTTCGTATACGGGTTGAAACGTTATCTAAAAAATTCGATTGAATTATTATTAGATGCTTTAAATTGTTACAGTGAATTTTGTATTTTTATTTTATGTAATTTTCGAAACTTTTGAAGGTATATAGGATTGTGGTATCCTGTCATAACAATTTATTCATAAGGCTATCTACTCTTGTCTTGAATATACGTATTTTATGTTTAAACTGCAAATGTTTTTTTTTCTTTTTTATGAAGTCATTGCACTTGATTAGTTTTATATAAATTTTAATAATTTCTTTTGGGAACATTATAATCGACGCATAGTCTTAATTAATCTAAGTATCTTGGTATATGATGTATTTAGGTACAGGCAACATTATCAAAGTCCCATTACCGTATGATCTATCTAATTATTGTTAGCTAATTCGCCCTTCAGCTAATTAGGCAGCAGATGCCTATGAGACACGGAAATTAGCTTTGTGCAACGTTTCAGAGATCACGACCACCTGCAGGCCTTAGTAACCTACTTGTGTTTGTGCGCCAAGCCATAGACAAAATTTTGTTTGATATTAATTAACAAAAGAGATCCATATTTATTGTAACTGACAATGCGACATTATTATTTGACAAAAAATTGCAAAACTGACACAATGACTTTTTTGTGAATTGTATCTCGCAGATCACCCTAGGTGGTTGTCGGCTACTTAACTGGGCTATCCAGTGGATGGCACATCTATTTCTATATAATAAAATTTATAAAATTCAAAGTCTTGACTGACTGATATATCAACGCACAGCCTAAACCGCTGGTCCTAGAGACATGAAATTTGGAGGAGGTGTTCTTTGTGAAGAGTAGGTCCACTAAGAAAGTGTTTTTTCGAAATTTCACCCCTAAGAGGGTGAGTGGGGGGAAGGTGAAATTTCACGCGGACGAAGTCACGGGCAGAAGCTAGTCAGTTATAAATGAAACCTGTGGGGTATGATGGTCACTATTGAGAATTAGCGCCATCTAGCTTTGTCGTGTTTCATTAGCTCCGTGTACAAAAATAATTATAAAATAGTAAAATGAACTTTTATCAAGTCTAATGTGAAGAATATGATTCAGTGTTGTGTGACTCCCATTATATAATGTTTGTGACCAAAAAAATTTATTATTAATACCAGAAATGACTAAAAATATCAAGTGAAATCTAACAGCTGAATAGGTGGAGTTTTTCTGTAATATTATTGCACCACAACATAATAAATACCCAAATGAAGAAATCAGCAAAAAAGTCCAAGGAAATAATATGAACAAGTGAGTGTATTTTTAAATATAACTACAAAAACATCCGTTGAACAAAATAAAACAAGGATACTTTTTGCTTGGTTCAAAATTGACCTTTGGACCGCATTAAATGACTAGCAAATTTCTCACCCGATGTTGAACATTGTGATAACTTATTTCGAAGAGGATATTAATGTTCAGTTGGCTGTAAGGTCGACACGTTCGATTTGAGCGACGTTAAGTCCCGGTTCGAATCTCAGTGGCACAGTGACGACTTTTTGTGGATGTTTTACCAACATTTCTAACAACGATAATAGACCCATTCGTTTCAAACATTCGGGTGTAACATTTATCATTTACATTCATCAATCACACATATACATACACAATACATTCATCACATCCAAAACAAAAATAAAGTACTGACATGGAAGAAATAAACAACGTTACGTTAAGGAGACACCAAACTATTAGGTCAAGGTCTATGGACTTTCTTGATCAAAGCAATACTAGCCCAATGAAATGTGATGAATTGTTGGGTAGACGCCTTGACTTATCTACCAACATCTGCTCAACTTACATGGCGGAAATGAAAGATGAAATTAAACAACTAAAATCAAATTTAGAAAGTACACAGAGTGAGATGGAAAATATTATTGTGGAAAATTTAAAACTTAAAAAAAAGATTGCTAACATGAATCAGGAACTGGGCATTCTCAAACAGTTATGTAGAAGCCCACTAACGACTTTTAGACAAAATATGTCAAGCAGCACTAAGAAAAGTGTACCACGTCGGCTTATAGACAGTTTTCGGGTCTCTCCTCAAAGAGTAAACGATAGCCCATTAATCCCCTTACAAAAATTGAATAATAAATTGACTACTAGCCAAACTTCAAAATTCACACATCTTCGAGAAAATACGTGTGAGGAAAGTAGTACTGCTTTACAGACGGATACGGTAACTAAGGAAACAAAGACCTCAAAGAAGGGAACAAGCAAGAACATGGCACTGTCAACCCCTAAACAAAACATGGGCGCAAATGGAAGCGTAGAAAAACTGACAGAGAATGGATCCTGTAAACAACCATTGCAAGTACTGGCACCAAAGCATAAAATTGCTATCTTCGCAGATCAGACCGGATTATGAAATTAGAGATATACTTCAAAACTTAGTGGGTAACAGTTTTAGTGTAACGTCGGTAATCAAACCAAATGCACCTCTTAGTTACATATTAAGTACATGTGCAACTATGTGTAAGGCCTTCACAAAGTCTGACTTTGTTTTAATAATTGGAGGTATTAGCGACAAAAATCCATTAAATATATTAAGTTTTCTGCATCACACTTTGCAAAATATACAAAACACAAACGTCCTTGTCAGTAAGATTTATAAAAATAAATATTTAAATGTATCAAATGTAAATCGTACCTTAAAACTTGTATGCAATAATTGTGAAAATTCGAATTTTATTGCACTAGATGACAATGATTATTTTAACTATAATAAAAGGCCTTTACTTAATAAGCAAACTGCATGCAAATTAATTTATAGGGACATTCTGCGATTACAATACAGGATCAACTATCAAAATTATGTTCATAATGTGCTTATAGATCAAAAGGCAAAACGGATGGTTAAAAATGTTTCTACACAAACTACTCCTTATTTGGTACTCAAAGAGAATGAAACACCTAAATCTGGAGTGTCTGTAAATTCGTCCTCACAAAGAAATAGTTCACTCGCAGTTATAAATGATCATGATTTTTTTCGAGAATAAAAAGGTAATGCCAGATGATGTAAGTAAAGATACTAGTTGCTTAAAGATTTTTCATCAAAATGTATGTGGAATAAGCAATAAAAAAACTGAACTTGAATTATATATTGAAACATCAGGTAAGTTCGTGGATTATTTATGTATATCAGAACATTTCTTAAATGACGAATCGGCCAAGGTATTCACTATGTCAAATTATAATTTAGTCGCATGTAACACAAGGACGAACAAGAAAAGAGGAGGTAGTCTTATTTTGGCACATAAATTGAAAGAATGCGAAAACATTGAGTCAATCAGTAAGTTTTACAGAGCCGAAAGTTTCGAGATATGTGGTGCAAAAGATGTTGCAACAGGGTT
Organism: Gortyna flavago; assembly: GCA_963669345.1. Taxonomy (NCBI): domain Eukaryota; kingdom Metazoa; phylum Arthropoda; class Insecta; order Lepidoptera; family Noctuidae; genus Gortyna; species Gortyna flavago. The sequence goes on along the minus strand of OY770131.1, from coordinate 12,607,608 downwards.
ATACATTTGTTGTTGTTACCGAAGCCCCTATAATAAAAACTTCGATAGCTTCATTTCTAGCTTGGAAAAATTGTTAGAACATTTTATTGACAAAAACTGTATAATATGTGGAGACTTCAATGTTGACGTACTTGTTGAAAGCAAAAAATCTTCTGAGTTTTTAAGTATATTGACATGTTATAATTTTAGATATCTTGTGAGAACTCCGACCTTTATCCGAAATAACTCTCAGTCGTGTTTAGATAACATAATCACAAATCTTGATAGTGACTACATAGAACAGTGTTATGTGGATCAAAATGGCTTAGCTGATGGTCATGGTGGACTTTTCTGTTACTTAGCTCTTGAGGAAATCAATAAAAAATCAAAAAGCTTCGAGTACACCACAGTAATGAAAAGATTATTTAATGAGAAGAACAATTCCGCTTTCAAAAGAATTATTACTAACAAAGCTTGGACTATTATGGGAATAAATCAGTTTTTAAGCTATTTTAATAAAATATTCCAAGATGTTTATCCCAAAAAATCAATTAAAATGAAGGCTAAAAGTAACAAAACAATAAGGTGGATTACAAAAGGTATTAAAGTATCAAGTGAAATGAAAAGAGTCCTGTGCTCCGGACCATTAAATAATGACTGCATCAAAAATTATAAAGTCAATTACGTTAGAATTCATAGAAGAGTTATTAAGCAAGCCAAAAAGCAAGCTATATCACGTTATTTAAACAGCGCAAAAAATATAGTGAAAGAAACATGGAAAATAGTAAACGAACATACTAAAAAGAAGAAAAACAAGCAACGTAAAAATTGTATCTTAAATGTAGACAATAAAGTAATCACTGATCCTCAGGATATTGCAAATATATTCACCGACAGTTTCATACTCAAACCAGCATCATCAATAGCAAATAAAGATAAAGATGGAGCAATGTCTTTTCTGATGGATACGACGAAAAGAGTCGAAAGTGATATAACTTTCAAGCCAACCACACCAATTGAAATTACAAAGTTGGTTAGTAAAATGGCTAATAAACATTCTTGCGGCTTCGACGACGTACCGATTTCGATTATAAAGGGGAATATAGAGATACTAGCTTCTCCTCTTTCTGATTTCTTCAATAAATGCATCGAAGAGTCAATCTTCCCTGAGCAGTTGAAATTGGCCAAGGTGGTTCCGATACACAAAAAGGGCTCTAAGACTGATCCAAAAAATTATCGCCCTATATCCTTATTACCCACCTTATCAAAAATCTTTGAAAAGATTATTAAAGCTAGACTGATGGTACATTTAGGTATTAACAAAATTATCAATCAAAGACAATTTGGATATCAGAAAGGCGTTGGTACCGCGGATGCAATAAATACTTTAATAAATGACATAGTTAATAAACTAAATGAAAAAATGAAGGTAGCAGGATTATTTGTTGACCTCAGCTCCGCTTTTGACACAATAGATCATAAACTACTACTTACTAAACTCGAACATTATGGTATAAGAGGCAAGACATTACAACTTATGACATCATACTTACAAAATAGACGGATGTATGTAGAAATTAAAAGCATAGACGAGAATAACCACGAAGTGATATACAAGTCAAAAATGTCATATGTAATACGTGGTGTGCCTCAAGGATCAATTTTAGGACCTATACTGTATATTATTTTTACAAATGACTTAATCAACTTTATGAATAAAACTCAGCCGAATGAGAAACTTGTTGTTTTCGCAGATGACACAAACATAATAATTGGGGCAAAAGACATAGAAAAATTGACATTAAATACTAATCTAATTATAGGAAAAATTTGCGAATGGTTTACAGCAAACAACTTATTGCTAAATACAGATAAAACTAACCTCATTTTATTTAGGACTACAACTCGCCATAATGACAACTTAGATATACAAATGAATGGAGACAAGATTAAATTAGTGGACAAGGTTAAATTCTTAGGGATTAATATAGATTCGCTTTTAAATTGGAAACCGGACCTTGCTGTTTTAGACTCATCCATATCGTCAGCATGTTACGCACTCCGAAGCCTTAGGGATGAGTTGAACTTAGAACAGTTAAAGGCTATATATTATGCGCTGGTTGAGTCTAGGATAAGGTATAGCATCGTTCTCTGGGGAAATAGTTATAGTTATAACTGGCAGAGAGCATTCATCTTACAGAAGCGAGCCATAAGGACAATAGTCGGAATTTCGCAACGGGTCTCATGCAGAGATTATTTTAAAAAATTGGGAATATTAACAGTACCAAGCTTATATATATTGGTCCTTTTAAGTCGTTTTGCTAAGTATCTACATGAATTTGAATCACAAGAAGAACGTGAGATTAGAGAGAGTACGCGAAGAAAAAATTTTAAACAACAAATAGCACCAAAAATTAATATAGTAGAGCATTGCTCGAAGTACCAAGCTGTAGAGATTTTTAATGGGTTGCCTCCTGAGCAAAAGATCCTGATTTATAATACCCACCTGTTTAAAACAAAATTAAAAACCTTTTTATTAGAAAAATGTCTGTATAATAAATCGGAACTAATGCCACACAATAATAAATGATTAATCTATACATTAAATATTCTAGAATCTTTGACATTATATTTAAAACTTTTGACATTACATTGAAAACTGACATCATATTTAAATCTGCTTGAAATAATTTTTAAAACGTTTTGGCACTTTTGAATTTTACTTGGATTGTTAATTAATCATTTATAGTGCATTGTATTTGTATTTAAATTGCATGTGTATAAAATATTCAACACAATGTAAATTGTTTTGTGAATAAATGAATAAATGAAATGAAATGGACCTCGGCTTAGGGCGATGCTGGGGCAGCAAGAAATAGGCTGAATCGGATTTAAATGACATTTTGACTACAGTGGTGTGTAATAAAGCAGAAAAATATGGAAATATCTTACAATGTCGGATAGGGGCTACGAATAAGTAATAAGACTTATTCGTAGGATAGGGGCCTATTCATAAAACCAACAGGTGACAGGCGATACCTGTCACCTGTCGGTTTAATAGGCCCGTGGTAGCAAACTTGCACCTTCGTTTAAAACCATGCCTTGTGTGTGCTGAGTAGGCAGCGCTTTAGATAAACACAGTCGTAATTATAAATGTTACCTTCAATTAGTTGAAAATGTTGACATAACAACAACACAGTTTCAGGAAAACTATTACAGAGAATGTAAAGTTCCTACTAAATCCAAATAAACTTGGGTAAATTTGAAAGTTTTCATTTCTTGCTGCGTTTTCTTTAGTAGAGTAACTGTTTCGTAATGGACAAAACGACTTTAATAAATAAAGTAACACGCTAAGGATGCCCGTACAATTGTAACTTTTAAATTGGTTCAGAATAAAAACTTCCAAGTTCTAACAAGTTTTGCATATTTTGACTGAACTTATATTCCTGCATAGAATGTAATATTATCTTTTCACTTATTGATCTAGGCTTTGTGTTCTGAAAAGCGTTGGGTTTTTTGATTCGATATTTTTCTTCGTTTATAGGTCGGAAAACAAGAATAGAAATGAAAATTGATTATCCTGTAAATTAGATATCGGAATCACAATTACACGTCATATTAAAAAAAAAACCGGCCAAGTACGTGTCGGACCACGCACAATGAAGGGTTCCGTAGTTGGAATGAATTTATCCCAAGAACAAACTTAACATTGTAGTTGAAAAACATGTTCTCCCATACATTCCAACTGAAAATGTAAGTTTGTACGCACAATATTGAGAGATTTACCATGTTGTTTCAAGATCATAGACTTCTTATTAATTTTCCTGTAATCTATAGGTATAGAACTATTTTCTGTGTTTTTTTCAAAATTTTAGGCTCTGTAGTTTCGGAGATAAGGGGGGGGGGGGATGGTAAATGTCCCTCTATTGTCTTTAATAACTTTAATACAATTTACTTTAAAATTATGAAAAAAAAAAATTGAGATCCTCACGGTAAGTCCTTTCGTTTGATATGTCACACATTACAGATTGCGAAACTTTTTTTTTAAATTGTCTATTTACCCCTCAAAAATGACTCCCATTTTCAAAACTCATTTATTTACGTTACACGTCTGTGTTTGGGTCACAAAGATTCATATGTGTACCAAATTTCAACTTAATCGGTCCATAAGATTCGGAGCAAATTGGCTGTGACAGACGGACAGACAGACAGACAGACACACGAGTGATCCTATAAGGGTTCCGTTTTTTCCTTTTGAGGTACGGAACCCTAAAAAACGTGATGGCGTCGTCATTTCGTATCTGACTACCCCTGAGGAGAAATGGCGAAACAAACTCAGGGGTCAAAGTCTCTTTTAAAGTCAGACATAATTTTGTTCAGGTCATTTAAAGACCATGTAGATAAGTGTCTGAACTTACTGGTTTTTAGAGACTTTTCACACAAACCACAGAGATTTGAGTGAACCTGTCGAGTCAGTCCAGTCCAAACAAACATATTATAAAGAAATCTAGATGTTTTGTCACGCTATAAAAGCCGTGCGAAGCAGAGGTGGGTCGCTAGTATCAATCAAAACATTTTCACACTAACAAATCTGTGTGGCATATAACTATGCTGTAAAACTAAGCGAAAACATTTAAAACCCAACTTCACGACTCCAAATTATCCCTTGACCTTTAAACAAAGCATACTGTCAACAACGCCATATTTCACAGAGACGGACCTTCAATCCTCAGGGAGTACCTTAACAAGTTTACAAGGAACCCCGAGAACAGCACAAAACACTAGTAAATTATTTAGTTTACAAACTGTCTCTCATATTCTATTTGTGGCTTTTAATAGAGTTTTGATTGTGTTTACTTAAGATTGTTTATTTACTGTTATAGTCTTGATGTGCTTGGTGACTTTGTAACTAGGTACTCCAGGATTCGCACTTTGATATTAAACAGGTACTGTAGAGGCTATCTATGTAGCCTTACTTTTAATAGTACAGGCTGGTCATAACTGACAGCGTGTTCCATTCGAACGTTTAAGTAGACGTCAAATCTTTTTATTGGGCATTTTTTTTTTCATGTTTTAACATGATATTGTAAAGTTCTTCCTCCTACTCTCAATATATCAAGTAAAAACGTATCGCTGTTTAATTATATTGTGAGGCTCTAATATCTAGAGCCCCCACAGTACTTACCGAGGGGGGGAGTGATGCGGGATTTCTGCATTCTTTGCTATTTATATCTCGAGGCATCCATAGGTACATATTAAAATATTGAGCAAAAATCTCGATCATTTACCGCTTACAATCCGCCTACACTCCGCCTTCTATTCAATGCAAACGACACTCGATATAGATGAATGATCTTACAAAAAGTACGACTTCAAAGCAGTACCATAATAATCAATATACCTACATAAAACCCACTCAAAATGTGTTATACTTATTAAACTCTGATTTTAATTTGCTAGACCAAAATGTCAGCTAATATGTACTTAATAATATCATGTTGACAGAAAAGGTCGACCGCAGCTGTCATTTTATTCTAGCAAATTAAAACACAGAGTTTGTATTTTAACCATGAGGTGACTACACTATACAAGAAGATACCCAAATACTGTTATTAGCACAAAATTGTTAAAAAAAACATAATAGTTTGTGATTCCTGCTACATTGGTTTACTCAACAAATCCTAGATATACAAATGTAACCTTATCAACATCTGATCTGATTCTCCCTAAGACGCACGATACATCAGACAATAATTATCTAATTTGCATCGCAAATTCGCGAAGATTAAAAAAATAAGGAATAAAAATATATTATTTAGATGAGAATGCTGTTAATATTTCTAAAGTTTAAAATTGTTTGAATTTAACTTGAAAATAAAATGTTCTGCACTCCTGCTTCTACGAGCCTCTTTTTCTGATGTTATATTAAATCGAGTATAACTAACTGATAGTACAAAGTACTTATAATAATGCTTAGCAATATTGCTACATACCAACTCGTATTGTATCATACATAGTTCCTGAAATTAATTAGGTAAAACTTTCATTCCTGCAACATTGGTTTTCCCAGCAAGTACTAGTCCATACAAAAAGTGGCTGTAATATCTAAATAACAGCTTTTTACTAAATTAAAACAAAATGTTTTTTTGTTATTATACCTATACATATAATTTTTTTTTTTTGTTTTATTCTCAGTGAAGGTGGCGAGAGGAGAATTTAGAGGAGAGGAGAACTTAGACGCGTACCGAAAGGGTTGGATCGAGGTGGCTCTAAAAAAGGATGCCTGAAAGGTTTTGGGGGAAGCCTTTGATCAGCAGTGGAACAGAGAAGGTAAAGTAAAAAAAAAACTGTCTGTTTGCTCCAACTAATCTCCGAAACAGCAGGACCGATTTTCACTAGCAGATAGCTGATGTTATAGTGTTTTTTTTTTTATATTCGGGTCCGCGCAAAAAAAAAAACATAACTTTATTAACATCTGATCTGATTGTCTCTAGAACGAAGTCGCGAACACAGCTAGTAACAACATAACTTTATCAACATCTGATCTTGTTGTCTCTAGAACGCACAATACATCAGACAATATCTAATTTGTGTCGCAAATTTTCAAGTAAGAGGTAGGTACAGTCTCGCAACAAACTTTGTCCTTATTATCGGGATCTCATCGTTTTCTTGTGAACAAAATACACGCAGCGATAAATTACACCCTATTCTCCGCTGTACGTTATGTAAATTCGTCTTTGGCGCGACACCTGGTGTAGCAATAAATTATTTAGATATCGTCTGAGATTGTGTAACCGGCTTCATTAATATACGGTAAGAAAAACTGTCCCTCCCAACACTTGTCGGACGTTCCCTAACAGTAATTTATTTGATACGAACAGTCCTATATAAATTATAAGATAGCGTTGTTATATGGAATGGACGGACGTCTGGCTGTAAGTGGCAGTTGCTGCTCGATGGCTGGTCATTAACGTAGCGATTGACACTCGTGTCTGTGTTAGCTTCTGCTCATTTTCTATGATAATACTGGTTCTGAATATTTGATAAGTACTCTATAATTATAATATGTCAATTATAGTAATGAGAAAACAGAGCTAACATTATCATCTATTTTTAGTGTTCTGTTCCGTATCAAAATGGTAAAAACGAACCCTTATGGTGTTGCTGTGACTGTCTATCTGTCTGTCACAGCTGGATATCTCAAGAACTACTAATGCTATCAACTTGAAATTTAGAACAGTTTTAGATGATGTTTGCCCAACTATTTTGTAAATAAGTTTTTTTTTTTAAACTGTCTGAAAGGTGGTCTGAAAAATTCCAAGTGGGGCTACTAGGGCATGTGGGGTATCCCATGACAGAGCCCAGTTTGCACATTCTCAGACTTTTGATGAAAAATGTAATTCTATGTGATAGAAGTTTATGTAAAGATTACAGGAAAAATAAAACGATGTCTCTAAATAGCACACTTTTTCAGAAATCATCAACAAAAGTTACATTAGTCCCACTATCGGTCAAGAGATGGCGCTGACCTATAACTGCAATATTCTACACCGCAGCGTGCAGTGTTAAAATTTTCTGACGAATATATTCCTCGCCAATGAAAATTTAAAAACATTATGATGGTACGGAACCCTCGTTGCGCGAGACCGACTCGCGCTTGCCCGGCTTATTATTTCTCCGTCGAGCATGATCGACCTCTTAATTCTCAGAATCAGAACTTCTCAGTGAGTTACTCGAAAAACATGGCGCCGAGAGGCATGATCGCTACATACATCGTTAGATTCCCCCGCGTTCTTATTCTTCTCATACAACTCCAACAATTTTACCTAACACCAACCTCCTTTAAAACATGTTAACCTAGTTTCGACGAACCACAGTGCCCTAACTAAAACAAAAACAAGGCAACAAAATCAAACACACATTTAAAAGTTCACGGCAAAACAAAAGTAAGCCCGTACAATTTGTATCGAAATGTAAAGTTTAAAATAATTGCTTGTGGGGAAAAGTTTAGTAGTTCTTTCCATCAAGTACACGCTGGCTGGGGGAACGGATCTGAAGCAAACAAAAATCACTGGCTAAGTAGAGTAAATTTTCCGCTTCTGACTTCCTTTTTTCCGTCTTGGACACGATATTGTATGACCGCAATGGAAGTAATTACATTATGAACTGCGGTCGCTATACAAAGAGTAACGTTGGTATTTTATTTGCTTACATCGGAAGGTTTGTGTTGGTATAATGTTATTAGTTTCGACATGGAATGATTTGATGGAATCTATCTAACAGTTAAGTAATTTATTTAATGTATTTTTTGTTCATGGGTTTGTTTATGAACTTGTTCAAGAAAAATCGAGGCTAGAAGTACGAAGAACCACAAGTCAGAGTCGTAGATTTCAAAATGTGATTTATTCCGGTCTGATCCCCTGAGTCCCCCCCTCCACCCCCCCTCCTCAATCCCCTGCTAGTTCTTCTGTTTTGAAATCTTTCTTATCCAAATTTATCTACGTTTCTCTTTAAGACGGGTAAGTACAGTCAAGAGAAAATAAACGTTTCATATTTTACAAAATAAAAAAAGGTATAATAATGTACATCCAACATCAAGTTCAAATTAATTTATTTGCCAGAATGTAGGTTTACGCCTCAACCTAAAATTGCCCCTTTACATTCTACCATTACCTACATAATAGTGTGCAAATATTAAATTTTATCTTGCACAACGCTATTATTTCAAATAAATAAAAAAAAAACAGGAAGTAAGGGCTCATGCATCAGGATTTTTAAGGAACAAATTAATTAATTAATGTCAGGGCCACCTTTAAAATACCTACTTCAGTTCATCAGCACCGAAAAACATATCATCTCAATCAAGGTGAACCAAAATATCTATATAATTTTCCATTCCATATCGCTAATATCGTGTCTCACGTTAAACTTTTATTGATACTGTACTTGTTTCTTTAGCAGCACATGTTATGCATCGTCACGAAGAATCATACAAGGATTTAACAAGAAGTCACCCCTCAAGGAAAGTGGGTTCAATGGCACCTTTTATTTATTTATTTGCCTTTGCCCACTTCTTGGACACGCTTAGAGGTTGAAATGTATCCCATGGGAACGTTTTACCTGGAAAGGACCCTATGTCCTAATCCAGCTCATGTTCATGGTGGTAGTTTTATGCTGAATTTAATCGAAATCCGTGCAGCCGTTAGGGCGCGAGAAGGTAACAGACAGACCAACTGACAGAGTTACTTTTCCATATTTATAACTAGCAGCGCTCCGCGATTTCACCCTCATAAGTTTCGATCCCGTAGGAATATCGGGATAAAAAATGTGTTAATTCAGGGTGACAGCTACCACCATACCAAGTTTATTACAATTGGTTCAGCCGTTTGTGCGTAAAGAAGTAACAAACATACAAACACACTCAAAAATGTTCGCCTATAGGTATAATATTGTTGTGAAACTTGTATGGATTCTCATATAAATTTAAGTCGGATTAATTTATAATCTATTGGATTAATAATATAATTTGTAACTCCCTCTAGGGTAACAATTTGGAGTCAGATTTTAATTAAAAATCTGTTTTAATACTAAAGTGGATTCGTAGTTAATTATTTCAGAGATAACACAGCCGTTGTTACAAGATAAAGGTAGATGAAACAGTTGTTTTAAGGCAACTATACACAGGTAGGAATATTAGTAAAAAGTGCGGCCAAGCGCAAGTCCCCCCGTACAATATATAGCACATTTTTTTTTACTTTAGTAAAAAAAAACAAAAATACACGTTACTTTTTAACTTTATTTCATTTTGTGGTTATACCGGCCATATTTCACTTTATAAATAAACAGTATGAAGAACCCCCAAAACTCGTGTTTTTGCGTTGCATCGATTGAAAATGTTAATACATTTATGATAGTTTCAAGACAACTGCAATTCACCGTAAGTAAAGTCTCATTCAATTAATTAAGTGTATTTCAAAACTAATGAATGTTGTAAGCGAAGTCTAATATTTTGACTCTCAAACTTTTCGGACGCAATCATTTATTTTCACGATGAACCTATTTTGTGGTTTTAGTAACTTCCGCTTGCGACTTTAAATTACATAATACAAATACAAAAAAATAAAATTAAAGTGTTTGTCATGTCAAAATAACAGCTTTTTACTAAATGCAAATGAAAGTAGGTATATACGGTACCTACTTTTAACAAACAACTTTTTTTGTGTTGCCTGTATGTTTGTCTGTTTGTTCCGGCTAATCTCCGAAACAGCTGCACCGATTTTGATGAAATTTGGTATGGGGATACTTTAAGCCCTGGGAAAATACATATGCTACTTATATATTTTTATCGACATGCTACGAGGGTGAAGCCACTGGCGGAAGCTAGTATAAAATAATATTAGTCATCAAAATGGTGCACAAAACCACCCACATCTGCACCTGTGATACACCTCTGGGATTACATACGTAACGTATTACTCACAAATTAGATTTCTTTCCAGTTTTCTTATATTAAAATGATAGTTAAAAGATAACAAAGCTATGTAGCAAAGATGTACAGAAGTTATTGGTCCCACATTCTATTTCTTTACCTGTTGTACCTCTCTAAGTAAAATTCATTACTTAGTATCGACTAGGTAATTTAGGTCTTTCTAGAAGTTTTTATTCATTGCGAGGTATTTTATAAAAGAACCAGAATAACCAGCTTTCCAATAATTTTTGTTCTCACTCGAAATGCAAGCTCTTGATCCACAGGCTGTCCATTATTCTGTTAGAAAAGAATAGGATGCGAATAAAACACCCAATACTCGAAGCTTTGGGCCTTATCGCCAATATCTGAAACAGATAAGCTGAAAATAAAATGCAGTGGAGTAGACAAAGTCTCTAGACGTTCACAAAGCGACATGTGTAACCCAGCCCGATGGATAAAAGCGCTATTAAGATAGTACGAACGTTACAGTCGTCTTGGTCGGGTTTATTGCAACTTTGTTTGCTTGGAAGGCAATAGAGGGAGGCCCGCCCCTGTAATTCAACAGACTACCCGCTTCCGATTGTTATTACCTAGCAACTACAACCGCTACCGATGCCTCGAGGGCATAAGAATGATTGATGTACCTTTTTGTTTATAGCACGAAATACTGTTCCATATGCGTTGCTGACGGTCGGAGTGCGGAAGATTTCTATGGATTTTTACGTGACGAAATGGATAATTTGACATTTGATGTGTGACACAGATACACGGAACATCAGTAATAGGATTTGTTGTTGTAAAGTTAGGTACACACACTAATATTATAAAGGCGAAAGTTTGTGAGTGTGTGTGTGTTTATATGTTTGTTACTTCTTCACGCTCAAACGGCTGGACAAATTTTGATAAAATTTTGTGTGGAGGTAGCTGACACCGTGGATTAATATATAAGTTACTTTTTATCTAGATAGTCCCACGGGATTGACACTTATGAGGGTGAAACCGCGGGGCGCAGCTAGTTTATCAATAAAAATAATGTCCGTTCAAAATATTGCATGAGATATTACACAAACATAACATAAATCAGCCTACAATGTTCCTGCGGACACAAGCCCCCTCTGTTCGAAAACGAGTGGGCTGTAATCTCTACCACGCGGCCCCAGTGCGGGTTGGTAGATGTCACATGTCTTCAAATATTTAGCTCTCTCTAGGACATGTCGGTTTCCTCACGATGTTATTCTTAACCATTTTTGAGAAAAAAGATATTATTTCGTCATTTAAACAAAGAAAATTATCTCAGACTATTTAATTCTTAATTCCACCGACTCGACACAATCTAACGAACGCCGTAGACAGTAGACACAGCTAAAATTCACATCCTCTCATTATCGTCGCTTTGCGGAGAACAAAGTAAATGTTACGCTAGAGTCAAGTTAAAATACGTTTACAGCTGCAAAAATTTGTAAGAATGTTCGTGGGACACCCCTGGCAATGTTGTCGTCCGGATTTACGACCCCTGTCCCGGGTTTTTCTGCTGCAAACCCAAGCTTGTCAAATTAGACAACATTAGTTACGGCACGGATGCGTAACACATACCTAGAATAAATACGGCCAATTCGGTCTTTTATCCTCCTTCTGCTGAGTTACTCCTTCACTATTCATAGCAGGAATTCCTTACCGAACTTTTACTTCACTAGTTTCGCTTGTTGTTGCCAAAAACAATCCAGAGTTCGCCATTAACAGGTTTAACGGATTTGCATTCACATCCGTGCAACAAAATCCGGAAGATCTTAGCCAGTTGTTGCTCTACATATACGGCGGAATATTCTAAACCGGGGATCGTTGCTAAGGATGAGTATCCAATTGTATAAAATTATACCCTTCAAACATAAAGTAGGATAACAGCTAACCCCGTTTTTGATCTTTCAACTAAGAAGAGAATTTAGTTCTTGGAAAATTCGACCGAAACGGCCAGGCATATTTCAAAGCTGCAATAAAATATATCTTCACGTTCATGGCTGTAATAAAAAGGAAGATTTGTTTCAATGTAGCCTTGCATTTTGTACTGGAAAATATTTAGATATACTTCAGTGAATAAGCTGGGATATTTACATAATTTTGATTTTATTAAGACGAAGTAAAACAGCGAAGTGCTCTATTGTCGTTGTGTAGAAAATGTATGCAGCATGTATGCTGTAAGGCCAGTTTAATTTGATAACCATGAATTTGGCTGGCTGTTTGGCATGAATTTTAATTTATTTTGTAGTTATTATTATGTACTTTGCTTCTCTGGGTTTATAACTGACTGAGTTAGTGTAGATAATATATATTTTTTATGTAATAAGACAAAGGTAATATAAAATGTAGACTTAAAAAGCTGATGGCAAAAAAATAAATAAAGAGGCGCGATGATTCTGAATGTGTACTTCACAATTTTTTGTTTTACGTATTTCGTAAATCGTTCTTTGACAAATCTATATTACTTTGCATCGAAATAAAATTTTCACACACATAATCCTTATTCAAACCTGTAAAATTTAAAGAAAATTACACCGCTGATTCTCCTGCCTATTGCCACGAACATTTTTTCCTTCATTTATTCATAAACAAAAGCGGACTGGAACTACTCGAAAAATACGTGACTGGCTATGCCTAAATAATGTATGAGGCTAGGAGCCGTCTAGGTATGATGTTTGAACTTTACCGCAGAAAATGTAGGAGTAGGTGCCTTGTAAATGTGGTTTACATATGCGTGCAGTGGGGTACATACTCTGACTGGATTATTCTTTGATTCGTTGTACCTTGTATATTGGTTACTAAACCAATATACAAGGTACAACGAATCAAAGAATAATCGCAACAAACGCATCGTATTCGCATTTAAATTAGGAACCGGTACTAACCGGTTCCTAATTTAAATGCGAGTTACTTTCATAGGTCTAACGATAATTTGTTTATCTTTCTAGTTGACCTTAGAGGAGTTTCTAACATTTCATGGTGGCAGAACCCCTATTTTTTTTATTATAACCAACACGAAATTTCAATGCAGGTTTCAGAATCATGTACTAAATCCATGGTAACAAGTTGCGCATCGATGTCCCTGTCACCCTATATTATCCGTTAATAAAATACCTGCACATAGAAAAGTATAGTCATGTATAGTCACCTCGTAACTGCATTATCAACCCTAAGGTTGAATATCATAAAACGACAAGGTTAATTTTCTATATACTGTGAATTGTTGTCAAAGTGCTCAAACACACGAGCGACATACATCAACGCCAGAGGCAACTGCAGCTGTCGACGGCTGCCGTCAATGCGTGTCGACAGCTGTCGTCGATACTCGTTACGGCTGCAGTTGCCTCTGCCATTGTCGCATGTCGCTCGTGTGTATGCACACACAAAAGTGTGTAGCGGTATCTACAACGCCTCATGCGAACAATGCGTCATATTGACGTCACACAAAATCCTGCATCTCGCAAGCAGAGTTTACCGAGCAACTAGCATATATACAACGGCCCGACATAATTCATCGGGCAGTTGCCCGCCAGACACGACACCCGTCTGGTCTTAGGATCCTCCCTTTTCTATGGAGGATGAGTAAACTTTACACCATGTTCCTCATACCTCTACAGGTGTTCAAGAAATAACGAGGACGTAGAGCACGTCTAAAAGTAGGTGAAAAGTCAAGTAGTCCTTCCATATGCCTTTATTTTTAAAAGCTAAAGTACGCCTTCCATGCAGCTTTAAAATACAAAGTTAACGAAGTCTAATTTACATGTTAACCAACTAATGCGAAAATGTGTTCCGACCGAGTAATTGAATTGAGAAAAAAGGAAATAAACTTATTTAATGGTACTCATGAACCACACACGGGTGATGCTATCGTTTGCAAGAGCTTTACAGGGTTTCAAACATGTTTTAACCTAGATAAATTTACAGAAATAATTTAAAAAAACATATACCGTATACGCGTACCCCGAGGGCTGGTTCGAGGAGTTGCGGGAAAAAAATCCTGGTAGTTCAGCAGTGGGACAGTATAGGATAAACAAAAAAAACTTATAACAAACATACAAACAAGTTTACCTGTTTCATATAATTATCAAGATGCAAAAATCGATTAAATAAAGTTTATTTTTCGAGTCACTACCTCACACAACTTTTATATTCAAGTGTCCACAAGCCTGCTACCCTTTCATATCAAACTAGTATACCCCGGTTTTAATTCGGACGGTTATCTTATCACCGGTTTCGTCACGTCGCGTGTCGTTTCGACGCCGGATGTGATACCGTGCCCGTTTAGTTTTTTGTTATTGAGATAAATTCAAGGGCCCCGGACAGCTCAATGATTTGGGAAAGGAAAGTGTACATTATTGGGTGAATAGGTTTGTCGGGAACTGAAATTGCGGAAAAAATAAGTGTAAAAAGAAATAAGACTGATGAGTTAATGCGAAATAATATGTTGTTTTTGAGGCTAATAGACCGAGTTCCAAACGTCGAGATACGAAACCCTACAAAGGTCTTCGATATCAGAACACGTATTATGGCACTCAAATGGAGTAGGGCAGGATACTTGACAAGGCGCAGTGATCACAGGTGAAGTAAGGCTGTGACAGAGTGGCGTCCAAGGACTGGAAGGCGAGATGGGCTGACGACATTGTAGCCATCGCGGGAAAAACATGGATGAGGCTAGCACAGGAGCGTGGAGATTGGCACAAAAAAAGAGAGGAGGTATGAGGAACAGGGTCTAAAGTGCACACATACTCTATAGAAAAGGGAGGATCCTCCGACCAGACGGGTGTTGTGTCTGGCGGGCAACTACCCGATGTTTCATGTCGGGCCGTTGTATGTATACTAGTTGCACCGTAAACGCTGCTTGCGAGATGCAGGATTTTGCGTGACGTCAATATGACGCGTTATTCGCATGTGGCGTTGTAGATACCGCTACAGGCCTATGCTCAGTAGTGGGTGAAGTCTGGCTGTGATGAATGGATGTTTTTGAGCCTGCAATACACATTAATTAGAAATACAAGTAAATCAACGCATATAAGGTAGTTCAGGTATAGTGTGATTGGGTTTTTAAATCAGGAATTTGTCAATAGCAGCCCGCAGGCTGGATTTGTGCCCGGTTGACAGCAATAGACTCGGCCCCTATTACAAATGGGACTTAACATAACCAGCGAAATGTCGGTGTACTATAGGTACACATCTGCCTGTAGTTATTAAATTAGGTACTATCGAATAAATTATCATCAACATGCAACCTAATGATACCTATATGTAGATACACATTTGCCTGACCGTTCGGGTATTACAGGCATGATGGTATGTTATGATGTTAGGTTCTAGCTTCTGCCCGCGACCCCCTCTGACCCACCGCGCCACATCACATCCCATGGGTTTTCGCTAAACGTTCTTTCTGACTATATTTCTTTTTGCTCGGCTCCTCAGGGTCGTAGCGTAATGTTAAATAGCCTACACCCTTCCTCAAGAATTGGGCTATCAAACGCAAAATTTTATTTAATCCGACTGTTAGTTCCAAAGATTACATACTCTTCAGCAAGTAACATAACAAACATACTCTTCAGTTTTATTATTAGTATAGATTGTCAAATAAATTATCATCAAGGATGTCGAGCGTACAACATGTGTACCGATAACAATAAAATTTCTATTGTGTCTGCTAATTAAACACGCGACGGGTTAATGAACAAATTCGAATCCACAAACAGTGAAATAACCTAAACAAACATTAGTTAATTGATATCAAACGCCAAACGTAACATCTACTTCTAAAATCGCTGTCTAACAGATAAACGGTAGAGCATAATTAATTTGTACTCATTATTTCAACAATAACAGTCAATTATCGTGTCACGGGCTTTCATAACTGTTTTACAAATTAATCAGGTACGCCACTCTGGCATTTCGAACCAACAGTAGTCTATTTCAGACAAGCACTACTGTTTGACTGAAATTAATTAACATGCGAGTATGTACGTTAGGTATTTTGCTTGTAAAGATGAGAAGAAAACTCTTCAATTTAATTTGGTATACTAGGAATCTGTATGACATTTATTGTATGGTAGGTAGGTACTAGCGACGCTGCAATTTACTGCTATGGGGTGACGTCAAAACATCGATATGGTCTGGGCACGTTTCCGGATGACAGCGATGCGGACGAGTACTTCGACGCTTAAGTGTCCTTTTATTTTTGCATTTATTTGTATAAGTAGTCTAAATAGTTAGCTTTACCTATCTATACATACAATAAAAACTTAAATTGTAAACCTTCCGAAATAAATTCTCCAAATGATGGTGAACACCGCATCAAGATCCAATGCGGAGTTTAGGCGATTTGCACAATGCACTGATTTTTTACATAAAAATTCATTAAAAACGCACTTACCTGCGTGGAATTTGGCTCCGTTTCACGCACCCCACTACGTGATGCGGTGCAGTGTAGGCCTCCCCTAAAGTGGTCACACCGAAGGACACAAATACCAACTTTGTTTTATACTATGTATAGATTTAATGTTGCAGTTGGTCCACCACAGTCGGTACTTTGGTTCATACCACCCATGGACTTCCAGCATGCCAAAGCGCAGGCGCAGCGCAGGTGCATGGCTATCCCAGAGACGAAGCTGAAATGACAGGAGAAATTTAAAAACAAAACACAGACTCAACGTTGTTTTGTTTTTAAATGTCTCCCTTCATTTCAGCCTCCTGTTACTTATGAGTTGTAAGTAATTAAATTAATTAAGAGTATATTAATTTACTAAAATAAAACATTATGAAACAAACTTCCTAAACAGCCGACAATCAAGGAACACGTTTGTCTAACTAAAACGTAATAACGTTTAAGATGACTTTTATTATAGTAACGAAGTTACCTTAATGAGCCAACGGAACAAGGTAACGCTTTTAAAGAGCAGCAGTTATTTCCAGTTCTTCTTAATCTTGACTGATGGAGTCCCTGCTAAGCACAGGGTAATCTACGTAAACGTATCGTCGACGGAGAAAATTAGCGAAAATCCGCAGGAAGTGTATGAAATATTAAGCCTATTAATTACGGCAGATCACAAAAGCTCCGCGGAGTAAGCAGTGTCTTGAGGACTCGTCTCTTAGATATCTTAATGATCATGTGATCCGTATTCGCTAGAGATTTGCGGAGTCGACGGAATTAGGTAGGCGTCTTAAGCCGACGCTACGTACGCCACCAACCTCTGTCTTATTGATTTTACTAAGTGACTCAATAAACTCATCATGTCCTTCATTACGGAAGCCTTACATTTTAAACGTTAATAGTTTGTTCGCTATCAACATGACTATAAAACATGTCGCGTTTTTCGTTTAACTTTTTATTATCATTGATACTTATTCTAGAACGAATATTAAAATCGTTTCACGAAACGCAAACGGAATTGTTTGTAAAGGTGACGTTTCATTTTAAAGTTAAGTTTGGGTCAATAACTAAGGGCTGTTACACATCGTCGTCTTGCTAGAGACTTGAGCGCTCGGAAAGCCAATTTTCAAGACACGAAACGCCATTAGAACAGGACATTTACTCAAGTACCAGAATCGAGAAGCGTCTTGTAGTTCGAGTTAACTTAGTGTGAATTTCACTAGTGAAACTGAACGCTACGAGTATAGCACATCTAAACTGCGTTTAAGAGCTACAGCTCTTCAACGCGGTTTAGATGTGTTAATTGTTACGTAATCAGTAGGTATGTCAAAACGTCAAACCTATAGTTTTATGACATCTGCGAACACAGATTTATTAAAAGCGCGTGTGTCGTTGCTCGGAATGTTACAACTTTATAAAGTTTATATAAACATTTAAATCTAGGTATTGTGTATTTCTTTTTATTTCTTATTTTGTAATTTTTATCTTATCGTATGCTGCACCGGTTGACGTCATGACGCCAACGCCGGCTGTCGCTGAAAACCAGCTCCGGGGCTCTGCTTCGCATAGATTTGTATCATTATGCTGAGCGATGTCCTTTTTGCGTGGATGTGACGCATATTTTCCCACAACTTGTTCTTTTTTATGTTTGTGTTCTTTTTAACCGACTTCCAAAAAGGAGGAGGTTATATGTTCGACTTTATGTATGTTTTTTTTTTTTTGTATGTTCACCGATTTCTCCGTCATTTGTGGATCGATTTCGAAAATTATTTTTTTGTTTGAAAGGGTATACTCCCAAGGTGGTCCCATTGTCAGCAAGTTGGAATCTGATGAGAGGATCCCATGGAAATCGAGGGAAACCCTCAACTTTTTTTGGCAAACATATAGAGATTTGGATATTTTTTAGAGTAACTTGAAGGGTATACTCCCAAGGTGGTCCCATTGTCAGCAAGTTGGAATCTGATGAGAGGATCCCTTGGAAGTCGGTTGTTTTTTTTTTTTTTTAAGTTTTTTTATGTGTCATGTTAGCCGCAAATAAACGCAATTTCTTTCTTTCTTTCAGACGTGCTAAACTCGTTCAGTTTCTTTGGTGAAATTGGCCCTTAGAAGTTCAAGCAGTTTAAGGGAATGTTTCTTTGTGATTCGTTTGGGTTAAGAGCACATTAATTCATCAGCGCTGCGTCATCCGACATTTAAAGATAGTAGCGTAACAAAAATTCTCGGCTAGCCAGACTCGAAGTTCAATTACTTTTTTGTAGAGTACGAAAATAACCTATTCATTGTGACGTCAGTCATCATCTGCGTAGCCTTTTCTCAGCTATATTGGTGTCGGCTTCCAGTCTAACTGAATGCAGCTGAATATTTTACATGGAGCGACTGCCTATCTGACCTCTACAACCCAATTACTGGGTATCACGACACGATACCCCTTGGTAAGATTGGTTGTCAGACTTGCGCGCTCCTAACTACCTGTAACGACTGTCAAGTATCTACAAATGATAGCCGGGACCAGCGGCTTAAACTGCTTTCCGAGGCACTGAGAGGATGTAATGTAAGGTTACCCATTCACATAAAAACCTCGGCAAGCGTAGCTTAATCTTTAATCGACCCATGCGGCTGTCTAGTGATGTTGGTATTGATATAAATGAACAACAGGAAGAAGAGATGAAAGTTTACATGTCCCGGTAATGCAACGGTTCTACAGAGGACTAAAGTTTATCGTGTATACGGTTGGATGAGGAACAAACAAAAGACTGCTGCAATCTCGTCACGTGATTACTTGCTAATGACTTCACATGACACTATGCATTTGTATGGGAGACGGCGCTTGCTCTGTTGACGTTTTTAATGAGAAGAGGGAGGTACGCTTTGTACCTACCCGGTACATAGAATAAGTATGTTTGGAAGCGAAACTACCGCTCCGAGACTACATTTTCGAGGCAAAAAGGGGCAGTTTTGTATCGTCCTTTGCGGCACACTTAACGCATCCTGAACCCGACCACTGGCAAAATTGACAAACGATGTGGGTCCATGGAAAAAGTTGTACAGATTGAATGTCTGTACCACACCCTTAAATATGACCACGCCTTTCTGATACTTACATCTATCTACATCTATACTTACTAATAATAAAGCTGAAGAGTTTGTTTGTTTGAACGCGCTAATCTCTGGAACTACTAGCTGGGATTAAAAATTATTTTTGCATTTGATAGCCCAATTCTTGAGGAAGGCTACATCACACTAAGACACTTAAGTAGAAGAACTTGAGAAGAAGAGCCGAGCAAAAATAGAAAAAGTCAGAAAGAACACAGTAAAAGCGCGGGCGAAGTCGCGGGAAGAAGTTAGTGCCGTATAACGGGTGGTCTGATATTTTGCCAAATTGACTACCAACTTAAATTGTCCGTATATTCGAACATAGTCAACTGTCATTCTTTGACAGTTGTATGGAATGGTTATTACACTGCAAATTGACGTAGTAGGTCAACTTGATAAACAAATAAGGTTCCTAGAGTAGGGCCTTGGGGTCCGAGTACTCATCGAGTAACGTAATGTCTCGCTGACGGTGGCGTGTGTGTTGGATCATTTAGCTCCCTTCAAAATGGTTGAGCTGAATGGTGCTGATCTATGCGTCATGTTCGTGAACGGGCGCCGTCAGTTGGGGCTGGTCATCAATTGGCTGCCTCGGCTTATTTTAATTTTTTGGATTGTTGTTTAGTTAAGTACTATTTGCTGTACTCTGGACGCTCTTAACACGTACGTCTTTTTTATTTTATTACATCGTTCTCACACATAATTATAAATTCAACATTAATGATGTAACTAATATTTTTGTAAAAATATAATTTAAGAGAGTGTCCATGGAGTTTCTTGCCCGTTCTTCTCCATAGGTACCTACGCTTTGGAATGGGCAACTAGCTTCATATTTTCTGACTGAACGACTTCTTGACAATTCAAAAGTGCCTGTAAATGGTTTAATTGAAATAAATGCTTTGAGTTTGAGTTTGAGTATTTTATTACATCGCCAAGCGGTTGGTCGACTCGTCACAGGACCAACCCCAAAGAATCAGCATTGCCATCCGACGTGGTAATGCTGCCAACCTTTTGGGCACTTATCTCATTGACAGCGATGCGGACGAATTTTTTGATGCCCAATGAGCTCCTCCCTTTTACTTTTCTTTTTTATTAAAGGTATACTTGTACATAATATATAAATATATTTTAGTGTTAGCTTGTACATTGTAATTAAAGATTCTCATTTTCAATAAAATAATGAATGTCCCTGGTCGTACATGAGTTACACTCATAGAAATGTAGAATTCATAAATCTATGATTACACTTCTATCAAGTATTCGTACTCTATGGCCGGTGGTTATGCGGTTGTACGATGTTGAGCGAACACGATGAAGATTTTGTTTTGATAATAAAGTCTGTGATAGCAGGAATTCTCTCTCGTGTTCATTGAAAAAGATAAGGATGTCTTTAAATTTCGGATTGTGATTGGTGTTTTATACTGGATTTCAGACTTTTCGGTTTGTTTTGGACACGCGTAGTTGAAGTTTTTAAATATTGATCATGAATATGAATTCAAATGTTGTTTGTTAAACTTCAGTGAAATATCCATTTGGCTGGACTGATACCTAGTTATATTACGATACCTACTTTTTTTTTTGTTACGATACCTACGTAATCATCATTATTACAATGTACGACCTTATTATATTTGGCGACACGGTTGGCGCAGTGGTTGAGCGATTGACTGCTGCGCAGCATGTCGCGGGTTCGATTCCCGCACGGAACAAATATTTGTACGACCTACAAGTATTTGTTCCGGGTCTGGGTGTTTTATCTATAATATGTATGTATTTACAAAAAAAATGTATGTAAGTAGTTTATCAGCCATCTCGTTACCATAACACAAGCATTAGGTTGCTTAGCTTGGGACTAAATGGCGTTGTGTGAAAAGTCCAAGGATATATATTATTTATCGATTCTGCTATGTCCTCCAGGCAACCTTCTATACCTACTCCTCTAATAGTTGTCTTCTCGTTAGAAACCCCCTTTTTTTTGCCATGTCATCTTTCACTCAGTCTATCCATCGTTTCTTTGGTCTTCCTTCACTCTCTTATGTATAAGTGCATTAAAAAACTTAACGTAAAGAAATATTCGATAAATAGCCTTATATCAATCTAAATTTATTTTACCTTCTTAAAAAACAAAGGTTATAAACTCTACGTGCCTTAATTTAAAAGGAAACACCTGCGTTACACTGTTTGTAACTTCAGAAGCAATATAAAATGAAACCTCGTAAACATCGAAATTATGCTCTACGAGAACTTATTTACAGCACATTTTTCTTTATATACGCTCGAAAAATAATATAAATTCTGTGTTATACGCTTAATTCACATTGTGGAATCGATAACCACTCAGAAGAATTTCCACAAAATTCCGAAATATTTTTCCCACATTTATTTGAAGTATTACAGCATCAAAAATAAAATTTTAATAACCTGTGTTCCGTACTTTTTGTGTACAGTAAAAAAGACTCGACATTTAAATTCCTCTATAATTCCAGGAAAATATAAGCGTGTATTTACTTTCCCGCTCCGCACAGCAGACGCAACTTAAGTGTCTTTAAACAACCCAGAAATACATACAAATGAGGCTCTCAATTACACACGATCCACCAGCGGAATGAAAAGGTACGTTCTATTAAATTAAGTGGTCGGTAATGAAGAGGCACGGCGGTATTTTTATGTTTGTAATCTAGAAAACGAGGTGTCAGAAGGCGGGCTGAGGTATGAGCCGGCCAAGCTTCGCGTGCCGCTCGCGCTCGTGCTGCGTGACTATTGCCCATTGATCACTGGTCTTAAGAAATACGACACGAAGGACATTTTTTTTCACACGAAACATCCACCTTGAAATAAGTTAACGGATTACGCGACTTTAGGCACTTTCCATGTGCGTCTATCATGCTCCTTTCCTACCAACATAGGTCATACTATTCAAAATAATCATTACAATTTACTTCGTCATCTGTTACGGCTAATTCCTTGTCGGGAATTCTAAAGAAAGTGCCCAAATAAACTTCGAAGTGAACAAGTCACAACTTTACTCGATTTGTTTCCGTAGTAGGTCTCGACTTCTCGAGTTACAACGAAATTTAAAGCCTTAATATTTTATGATCGTATCAGGCTCATCAAATATAGTTCTTATAAAATTGAAATCTAATAAATTCGATTACTAAGCACCTTGTGTCGCGAGTGAGGATTTTAAAATGATGTATCTCATTCCCTTCTTATCACAGTAAGGCTCGGACTACACTGAAGCTGAGCGGAGCGGAGCGGAGGAGCGGAGCGGAGGAGCGGAGCGGAGGAGCGGAGCGGAGGAGCGGAGCGGAGGAGCGGACCAATCACAATGGTTGAAAACCTCATCGCGTCACTCGTCTCGTCTGTGATTGGACGACTCCTGCAAGTCTCCGCTCCGCTCCGCTTCAGTGGAGTTCGGGCCTTATGACGTGTAGCTGTAAATTTTTTCCGTTTTGTGCTCGTGATTATACTTATATCTATTCTGTTTTTATTTTTCATTATTATTCGAGTTAATTATCTTTTTGTATGCACGTGTTTCTGTGACAAATAAACCTATTTTTCATTCTTATTTCTTATTCAGTCGTAGATACAATGCTCACAT
Organism: Gortyna flavago; assembly: GCA_963669345.1. Lineage (NCBI taxonomy): Eukaryota > Metazoa > Arthropoda > Insecta > Lepidoptera > Noctuidae > Gortyna > Gortyna flavago. The sequence goes on along the minus strand of OY770131.1, from coordinate 12,584,067 downwards.
TTTGATGAAAATAGTAAAATGACGGTCGTAATTGAATTCATTGATTGGATTTAGTTATTCTAAGGGCTCGCGCGTCGATTTTTAGACAATTTAGCGACATTCGGTGCGTTTACGAAACTGACTCCAATCCAAATAACTCAAACATCTAAGTATGTATTCTCGGGTTTGGACCCGTTTTGATTTTAAAGCCGATAGGTAATTGTAAAAATAAACTTAATAATGCCATTTGTAATCCATTTCAGATGGCATTCAATCTCTTCCTAAATTCCAGCGTCTTTACTCATTTTCAAAATCAAAACTCATATATTCAAGCTAGGCTGAGAATCAGCATTTTTTGAACGTCAAAATTACATTAGACAGTCCCTACAAAACGCTCCGCCCTTTACTAGTTCCTAGTGCTTTAGCTGGGAAGAAGTGGTGCAACAACCTACCCAGCAGCACAGCTGTCTGTTCAGTTAGAAGAACTTGATTCTATACAATATTGGGTAAGTAAATAACATTACGAAACACAAAACATTACATGAAATTATTTGCCATATGTCAGCTAGCACACGTCAAAATACAATATTTTTTTTCTTTTAATTATCCTATCCTGCTCAATATTATAAACGCGAATGTTTGTGAGGATGGATGGATGGGTAAATGAATGTTTGTTACTCTTTCCAAAAAACTCTGAAACGGATTTGGATGAAGTTTGGCACGAAGATAGTTTATAACCAGAATTAACACATAGGACACTTTTATTCCGATATTCCCACGGGATCGAAACTTATGCGGGTGAAACCGCGTGGCGCTGCTAGTGGTATTATAAAATGTTTTTACAAATGTTACCTAATAGATAGTAGATCATATCCCGATATTCCTACGGGATCGAAACTTATGAGGGTAAAACCGCGGGGCGCTATTAGTATTATTATAAAATGTTATTATAAATGTTAAGTAATAGTTGGTAGAGCATCTCATGTCTGCATTTCCGTAACTATAAGAATTTGCATCGAATTCGTACCGCAATATAGATCAACTAGTTGTGTAGGTACACACCATGACACTACACGCAGTAGGTATGCACCACTTATTTCCATGAAAACTCATGAAAACTTACCTTGCTGAGTAATCAATGTTACCATAATAATAATAATATCTATGAAATAATATTTCCTGATACCGGTGGGCTACTATATTTTATATTTTTAAATGTTTTTATATTTTTTATATCATAATATTTAAAAATATAATTCACGTGTATATAATGAAATTAAGAAAGAAAATACATTTATTTAGCACAGACTAGAAGGCACACAATACACATAATAGGTACATACTTACATCAGATAAAAACAAAAAATAAAGATCAAATAAAAAGTGAAAAGTCCGATGTAAGAAATAATAATAAAAGGAGACAATAATATTAGGTCCTTGCATATGAAATTGGCGTTTTGTACGGGAGGAATATAAAGTTTTTTTTTTTTTTGTAAAATATATTTAATTAATCAAAGTATGCACCGTTGTTATCTATGCACTTGCCATCTCATAGGTAGTTCATTGATCCCGTTACTAAAAAAACCATGGGGGCGAGAATCAATGAACTCTTTGAAGGCGGTTTGGACTGCCGCAACGGAGTTGAATTTTTTTCCTTGTAAGAAGTTGTCCAAATTTCGGAAAAAATGGTAATCTGTTGGAGCAAGGTCCGGGGAGTACGGTGAATGTCGCAGACATTCCAATTGTAGCTCATCTAACTTAGTGGTTGTTTGTTGTGCAGTGTGTGGTCTTGCGTTGTCGTGAAACAGCAGTGGCATAAAGCGATTGAACAATCTCGGTTGTTTAGCAGGTAGTTCTTCCTTCATGGTTTGCAGTTGCTGACAATTGATATCTGCCGTAATCGTTTGGCCAGATTTTAGAAAGCTGTAGTGAACGACACCGGCGCTAGTCCACTAAACACTCACAGTAACTTTTTCTGAGTCAATTTTTGTTTAGGGCAGGATTGGCTGGTTCTCCAGGGTTCAGCCATTGCGACGAGCGCTTCCGATTATCGTACAGTATCTTTTCATCACAAGTAATGATTCGATTTAAAATCCCTTCATTATTGTGTCGGTTGAGCAAAGTAACACAGCAGTCGACGCGTGTTTGCTAGTTCGATTCACTCAATTCATGAGGTACTCATCGTTCAACTTTTTTTACTTTCCCGATGTGCTTCAAGTGGATTAATACAGTTTTATCACTTACCCCGAAGCCTGCAGCTATCTCTGAAGTGCTTTGTGATGGATCCGCTTCCACAATAGCCTTTAATTCTTCATTTTCCACTTTGGTCTCCGGCCGTCCACGGGGTTGGTTCTGAAGGTCGAAATTTCCAGAACGAAAACGTTGAAACCAAAAACGTACCGCGCTTTCTTTTGCGACACCAGCGCCGTACACATCATTAATCCTTCGAGCTGTTTCTGCAGCACTGGTGCCACGGTAGAACTCGTATTCGTAAATATACCGATATTTCATGTTTTCCATTGTGCGGTAATAAGCGACGCCAAAGAAAAAATAATGAAGAAAAAACAAATAAATGACTGTTTTCAAAACTCAAATGTACCAGCTAAATGAATTTATAAATTTTAATTTGGAATTCTTAACCAAAGAGGAGATATTTCAGATCAAAGTGGTCAGTACGACAAAACGCTAATTTCATATGTAAGGACCTTATCTTACGTAATAAAACCAATCTAAAAGCCTAAGCGAAGTTCCTGACCTATTATAATTGTGGAGTTCTACAAACTTATTATTTCTGTAAAAAATTTATTATTCTATAATTTAGCATTGCTAGAGATTCTTGTTAAATTCTCGTTCGTGGAAGTTCCTCCACCATAGCTATTTTTGCGGGCAAGTAGCATTACGGAGAAAACTATGGGTGCGGATGGAAATTGACTTAGACTTTAGACTTGCACGCAACGCTTGTTGTAAACATAGAAATATCGGTATTTATATCTATAGTTAGGTATATAGGTGTAGTGGCATGAATATCGACGCGCAAACTGTAGCCATGAATTCAGCACATGCTTTTAAGCACGTAGAAATTTTTCGTAACAAACATAACAAAAAAAAATTTGCTATTTCATAGAAAAGTGTTATACGTTCGCCTACGCGGTCAACATGTATGGAGCAGCTATTTTTTTACGGTGTTCCGTACCTCAAAAGGAAAAACGGAACCCTTATAAAATCACTTCGTTGTCCATCTGTCTGTCCGTCGGTTAAGACCCTTTTTCTCATTAACGCGTAGAGTTATCAAGTTGAAATCAAATACCCAGAGCTGCAATCCCTTGAAGCAGTGAAAAAATCAAACTTCTAAGTCAATGCAATCAAAAGATACGGCCATTTACGTTCCGAAATCAAAACCTATACGGTACCTCCCGTTCACCTAGAATCATGAAATTTGGCAAGAAGCAATGTCATGTAGCACAAGTAAAGGGAAAAATCATATTAGACATTTAAAAAAAACTATTTACATACCTACCGGAACCCTCGGTGCGCGATTCCGACGCGCACTTGGCCGGTTTTTTTTTAAACAACTGACGAAAAATTTCATCCCGGTGCACGGTGATGCGATCTAGAATCATGCCTACTGAATTCATGGTAACAAAATCTGCTCTGAAACTATGATGGACGATCAGAACCATCAATAAAATTTTCATCCGCGTATAAATTGAAACTATTACAAACACTCACGGGTAATAAATTGTGCTCTATTTGATTTATCTATTCTTCCACTTTGGACGCAAACGGCAAACTGACGGATTAGTCTAGAAATAGATCCTTAAAACGAGAAGAACCGCTTTTTGATAATGGAGCAAAAACATCTTGATAGGTAAGTAGGAAGTTTTTAAACTTGGCTCCAAGTTGACGTACCTACCTACTTGATAAAGTTTTAGATTCCGTGTTAGTGTTGTGGTGTAATCCAGTGGCAGCGGCCACGACTTACGAGTTGCAGGTTCGAACCCAAGCTGGCGCGGTTATGTAAATAATTTTATCACTACTGCTCAAAACGGTGAAGGAAAATATCGTGAGAAAACCGCCTTAGAGCCAAAAATTCGAAGACATGTGACAACTACCAACCCGCACTGGACCTTCATGGTAGATTATAGCCTACAATCTCTCGAAGAGGACATTATCGTCACAACAGTAGGAACATTATAGGCTGATTATGCTTCCGTGGTAGTCGGTAATTTCATACATAATCATAAAAAAACCTTTAATCAAATTATTTTGGGACATAGTACCTATGCGGTGATAAATTCCATTATTTTATATTTTGAAGAGAAAACATCGTATAAGAACGCTTTTTATTTGGTTGACAAAACACCAATAGTTGCCATAGAAGACCGTCGGATTGCACGACACTGTATGGTCACTGTAAACGATATTTACACTGACCATGTGTGCGTGAGAGAATTGACAGTGTCAATGCACTGAAGTGTAAATATCGTTTTAGACAGAACTCTGCCTATGTGATGTTATCTATGCATGAAAGCATGTCTCACATCTGAATCAGGCCTGAAAGCTTTCGTCACATGTATGAAATTGATAGGTACCTACTGAGATAGGATCATATTTTTATTCTGTTTAAAAATTAGCTTTTTATTGTGTATACTGTACACAGACTTGATGGGTATCAATATCTCAACACGAAAAAATCAAAGTAAACAGATTTTCTCAACTCATACTATAAGTAACAAAACATCCAGCGGTAGTTTTATAGTGTTTAGATATCGTTCGCTATCACGTCTGCCGAGTTTCGCTAACTTATTTAATTTTACCCTGTATACAGCCCGTTTTATTGTGATAATTGTCAAAAGAAATTGACTTTTCCATTATGAATTTAATATCCCAACATTATTAGCGTAACATAAGTGAAGATGTAACACAAACTGTCACATATTGTAATCTGGCCGGCCATCCGGGACGTACTCTCGATAATATTCACTTCTTTGTGGCGCCGCCAGCTGCGACGAATTACGTTCTTTGTGGATACCCTGCTGAGTAGCATTGTGTTTCGAGCGCAGAGCAAATATCTTTTTAGAATGTGCGAAAATCGGTTTCTGTACCTAAGTGTAGGGGAATAAACGAATGTATACTTCGTGTTCCGAGCGAATCAGTGTTAAACGTAAAAGATTTTTTTGTGTTTTTATTTTGTTTATTTGGTGTATTTTAGTATCATTTCTTTTAATTTACTAGTTACAAGCCAATGTAATGTTTAGAAGTCAATGTAATGTAATGTATATTCCATCATAAATATATAGTCTACGAATAAGTATACTTATTCGTAGTAGATAGTATTTTTTGTTCAAATTAGGGCAGATTTTTCCTACGCCGATAATTTTTTTTTTCATATTGTGTACATAATAAAGAGTATTCTATTCTATTCCGAGGAATAATTTTGAATTTTTGACAGTCTTCCATATAAAAACTGTCACGCATCAATTATTCGTCGATTGAAAAATCAGCCCTAAATATAATTGATTCAGTTAAGGCGGATCACACACTACAATGCGCCTCGCAACGGAATGCGGGAAACGGAAACAAACTCCCCGCGCATAAGCGCGTTTTTATTGAATTTGTATGTAAAAAATCATGCGTGAGGCTCGTTATCTGTGTATTGTGTAAAAAACGAATACTTACATGTCATAGTAGGTAATAGGTATGTTAGAAAAAATACATTGAACCTTAGACTACTGTCATTGTAGCTAGTCAATATTCTATTCCTAATGCGGCCACTTATCATGCTGTCAGAGCAAGTCAAGCCACTTACACCCCACGCAACCAAACATAAACATTATAATAATTTGTAAAGTATCACTTGTAAGGGTACCTTGGTAGTTATAACCTAGATATGTCATTATCTTTTTTAACAACGATTTTCGATAATAATAATAACACATACATTACGAATTCATATCGAAATAGTATCACGCAATTACACAGCGCAGGTGGTAATTTCGTTGAATCATTAATGAGAAGCTTTCTGAAACAAAAAATGGCCGCACAAGTAGATACATTGAGGTTAACTGCTCACTAAAACTTATCTGTGGGTACTATTGCGTGACAATATACGAGTACACAGTAATCAGATGTGACTTCGGACAACGACGGCCACTATTCAGCTATCAACCGACACTTGGCACTAAACTACTGGCCTATCAGCTCTTACACCCAGTCGGTTCCCTCGTGTCAATTTGAATAAAGTAAGAATAAAAAACTGTAGTGTAAGGGACCCTAATCGGCTCCCGATTTTATCAGGACCCCGTGTGGAGGCACTTTTTACGCATCAACGGACCAGAAATAAGATAGACGAACGAATCAAAATAAAATCGGGTCCAGATAAAAATATGTCCCAATAATATTTGGTTGATCGCTGATCCTGATAAAATAGGTCACTTTCGGAAAACCCCATGTGGATCTCGTATGTGCAGTGTGGCCCAATCCACTGGGCCAAACGGCCGCGACTTACCACTGTTAGGTCGGGTTTGGACTTAAGCAGGCCCTTTGTGTAAAATTATTTCTTCACCACTGCTCTGAAAACAGTGAAGGAAAACTTCGTGAGGAAACCGAACCAAAAATTCGAAGACATGTGATATCCGCTAACCCGCACTTTACCTGCGTGGTGGATTATGGTCCACTCCCTCTAACAGAGAGGAGGCCTGTGTCCCAGCAGTGGGAACATCATAGGCTAAAACTTACATAATGATGTAAGATTTATGCTAAGAATATCCATCCTAATGCAAAGTTTGTTTGTTTGTTTGTTTTCCACCATTAAGAGTGGACGGGGCCTGCGAGGAATTTGAAAAAGAGGTATTTAAAGAAACTATTGCCGTCGCCTTACCTCAAGTCTGCCCCCGTAGTGTGTGATATCAGCTGCAGCTCAGACCGAAATTATCACAGAAACTTTGACGAGATCGACGTTTCGTATTCCCCTTTTTTCTCCTCGAAAACTGAGCCGATTCAATTATTTTTTACATTAACATTTTAAGAAAGAGCATGTTTAGGTTCCTATAATTTTTTTATGTCAAAAACTTTTCTAATTTGTCTGGTAGTGCTCTAATCACGGCGATAAAAATGTTCTATTTTTAGTAATTTTTAGAGGGTCATATTTTATTTACTAATTAGTTGCTGAAAAAAAGAAAATAACATGGACGTGTTTACAGCAAACCTTGATTTTAAGAAAAAAAAATCTTGCTCTAGAGGCATTATTCAGGAATAAAAAGGGGAATACATTTTTATGGAAAATCGCACGCCCTGTTTCTTCTTAAGAGTGTTTACGCCGTAGGTACGGCATTTCATACAAACTTTCAAGCCGTTGTTTTTCGAAATGAATGAACCGATTTTAATGAAACTTCATACGCATAAGTAGGATACAAAGGTCTAAAAAGTTAGCAGAGAACATTTTCGAAATGTCTTTAAAGTTTCCATAGAAACAGAGATTTCCAGTTATCTTTTTTTAAATAAGACATTTCGAAAATGTTCTCTGCTAACTTTTTAGACCTTTGTATCCTGCTTATGCGTATGAAGTTTCATTAAAATCGGTTCATTCATTTCATCATCGCTCTTAAGGCCGCTGAAGCTTTTTTTCAGCACGTAGATATACATATACAGATATACTACCTATATGTTATGTCATACGTAATTGTGTCTACCTATAGGTAAAGTATACAAGATAACTGCCTATAATTTCTATGACTGTATCATTCATTTACAACGAACATTTTCTTTGATAGAATTATTTGTTAAAGCTTCTAAATGGAGGACTTAGAAAATAGCATTAAAATTGTTCCTAACTTTCATAGTCCAACGTAAAAAAGGTGAAACAATATCGCTTAACAACTTTCTTATATGTTTTGCGGAGTTTTTATATTTCCACCAAAAAGTTTTTATCCATTTTACGTACAAAATGGATTTCCGCTGTCATATCGTACTTTCTTTGATGAGCGAAAATTCGTCTTCTCAGTAACTGTGACGTTTTCATTAAAGAGTTGCCTTCCATCCAGTTGACAGGGAATCATAAGCCATTGTTGTTTAATTCCATCCTGACTGTGTTGGAGACGTCAAAATGATGACGGACGGGTTTTTAGACCCAAGTGTCAGCGACTTGTTATAACTTTCCGATGAAAGGAAAATCAATAATCATGTTTACTGTTGCCTTGAACTAACTATCATTGGTATTCTAAAATATTTGTAAATCTTGAGAGATACTTTGTCATCCTTACTAGAAGCAACGTAATATTAAAAATACGTTAAAGTACTTATTATTATTATTAGAAGGTAACTGTGTGTGTAACATTGGCATAGGTGAATTACTTTGGCCAAGGACTGATAGGATGGAACTATTTTCTTTAACAATGACATGTACATTTACTGTATAAAGTATTATATTATTTTAATTATTGTGAATGTGAGGACTATGTGGGTCATTGTTTCAGTTTTAATCATGGTCTGGCAGTTTGAGTAGTTTATGCGGCCTACCCAAATGCTCTGTTTTTGGTATTGATCGTCGAATCGTTGAGCTCCTTAAGTTCTTGAGAAGTTGAGGAGCTCAACGATTCGACGAACAATAGTTCGTCGAATCGTTGAGCTCCTCAACTTCTGAGTTGAGCTGCACGATTTTTGACAAATGCGTGCACTGACTGGACAGGTCCGCTCAATCTGTGTGGTTCTTTCCTCAAAAGACCATTTCAGACACCAATCTAAATGGTCTTCACATGATCTGACCAAGATTATGTCTGGACTTTAAAAGAGACTGTGACCTCTGAGTTTGTTTCGGCCTTTCTTCTCAGAATAGTCAGATAGGAAACGCCGACCTCATCTAGTTTAAAAAAATATGATTGACGTGTAAAAGTGTTTGTACAAACCTACTTACAGAAAATAAATCATTTATCATTTATCATTTATTACTTTTGATATGAGAGTACGAGGTGCATTCAATAAGTACCTAGCCTCATCGCCAGAGGGCGCTGTAGTCTCAAAAGAGTTTTACCACAGTGTAGCACATTCTTTTTTAATTCTTTTTTCAAATTTTCATTCCAATCCCTTCATTTGTTTTAATTTGACAACTTATGGAAGCGAACGTGTCGATCGGTTTTACAAAAATGGAAAAAGAGCAATATCGTTCGGTGATTCGATTCCTATTTTTGGAAGGGAAAACTGCTGTGTACGGTGACTCTTCTCCATCGATGGCCACCGTCAAGAATTGGTTCAACGAGTTTGCACGTGGCTGTACGTCGGTTTTTGATGAACCACGTCCAGGTGCACCGAAAACAGCTGCTACGGAGGAAAACATAAAAAAAATCCATGATCTCGTATTGGCAGATCGCCGATTGAAGGTTCGCGAGCTAGCTGAGACTGTAGGCATTTCAGAAGGAACAGTGCATCATATTCTTCACGAGGAACTCGGCACGAGGAAGCTGTCGGCGCGATGGGTGCCGCGTTTACTCACACCAGAAAACAAGCGCAACCGTGAGACCACATCGGAGACGTGTTTAGCGCTGTTTAAGCGGAATCCAGCGGAGTTTTTGCGTCGTTTTGTGACCGTCGATGAAACCTGGATCCACTGGTACACACCAGAGACCAAGGAGCAATCAAAACAATGGATCCAGACCGGGGAACGTGCTCCAAATAAGGCTTCACCGTTTTCTGGGATTCACAAGGTGTGATCTACATCGATTACCTCGAGAAGGGTAAAACAATTACAGGGCTTTACTATGCCGATTTATTGGGCCGATTCGACGCCGAATTAAAGAAAAAACGACCCCATCTGGCGAAGAAAAAAGTGCTGTTTTACCACGACAACGCACCGGTTCACACGTGTGCCGTTGCCATGGCCAAATTGGTCGAATTACGCTACGAATTGCTGCCCCATCCACCGTATTCTCCAGATTTGGCCCCTTGTGACTTCTTTCTGTTTCCTAATCTGAAAAAATCACTCGCCGGGAATAGATATGGATCAAATGAGGAGGTCATCGCCGCCACGGAGGCCTATTCTGCAGAGTTTGACAAAAACTATTTTTCGGACGGGTTAAAAAAGTTGGAGCATCGCTGGGCTAAGTGTATCGAACTAAAAGGAGACTATGTTGAAAAATAAATTGCCACTTTTCCAAAATGTTCGTTTACTTTTTGTAGGCTAAGTATTTATTGAATGACCCTCGTAATGTTATTATTTTCAAGGAATCGATGTTTGGATTCAAATGGTTTCAAACTTTGATAGATAGGTACAGCAACAAACAGGTAGGTATAACAATAGTTTGCATAATCTGTCTGTAATGTTTCCACTGCTTGGACACAGGCTTCCTCTCAGTGAGAGGGAGTGGATAATAATCCACCACGCGCCGGCCCAGTGCGTTTTGGTATATGTCACGTCTTCGAATTTTTGGTTCTAGTAGGACATGCCATTTTCCTCCAGAACTTTATCACCAAGCGGGCGAAGGCGCTGGCAAAAGCACCTTGGTTATATAGTCATTGACTGTTTGATGTATTCCACTCAAGTAGTGAGCATCGCCAAGTGATCTCGGGTACATAAACCTTAATTGGCACAACAAAGGAATTTATTCCGTCTCATTTCCTTTGTTTTTAAGACTACCTCTAACCATGTCTTTTTACGTAGCAACGTTATCAGCCTAAGTCTGGGTTAGCACTAGTAGGTTTCTAATACTTTCAAGCACGCAATCCCTAATTTATGCGGACAGCTTTAGAAACAATTGTTCTAAAAACATGTTGTTTTCGTGGTCACTTTATCTTTATATCTTTTTTATACTAAGTGCTGAGTTAAACTAGCACTTTATTGTTATTACTGCACTGATTAAGGTTTATAAGACTTTAAAGGGTGGCATCCCGACATCGACACGCAAACCTTAACCATGAATTCAGCACATGATTCTATACATTTACTTTTATTAAAAAAAATGTGATATACGACAATTTTTTAATGATATAATACGGATATCAAAAAATAAAAGATTATTTTTTGATATCCGACGAAAAAGTCTACAACCTAGACATTTTTCGACAAAAAATCTGCTGCGTCATCGAAAAGTGCAATTCTTACGCGGTCAAAATGTATGGAACAGCGAATTCCAAGATTTGACGGCATTCCTTATTAAATGCAATAACTCCAATATTTTAAAGGACTATCATCAATTTGTAAAACTATATCTGCCCGTACTTCCTCGATATCATCAGCTACACGAGCATCATATTATTTATTTGAGTGGAAGTCCAATTTACGAAGAAAATGAAATAATAAAAGGCTTGTAGACAAGTGTAGTAAGGAGTTGACAAAAGAGTTTGGAACCTCAGACGATTGTACGAGATGGTCAAGATAAAGGATGCTTCGAGACCGCTTAAAAGGGATATATATTCTTTTAAATTCATGAATTTTATACTACTTTCTTACTCTTTTTTTATTTGACGATTGTATTTTGGGAGAAACAAATGTAGTTGAAATGAACGGATAGCTTGATAGTTTTGAAATGATGCTCTATTTTCTAGGCTAATATGTACCTAAGGGTGGTCGCACCTTTCTGCGTATGCACTGACGCATCATTGGTTGAGTGTGTAAGGTTGAATGTTTTACTATCTACTTGTCCGTTGCGTTGTGCGACGCATCTTCATCTTTCATCTGCCGTCGACAACATGCCGCTAGTGTATTTGAGCACGGTACTCAATATAGCAGCCGCCGACGCGTCAACGGAGGGCGTTGACGGGTGTAGCTCGTATGAATGAGCACTTATCTGTTCATAATACAGTGATACTTATGAGGAAAAACTATGAATAAACACTTTCAAACTACTACAAATTTTAAATACATTCTTCATGAAACCTTGAAGAATATTGTAAAATAAATATTTCGAGTCCAATTTGAGAATTCTATAAAAAAATATCTAAAAGTAACAAAATTAATCAAGATTATTAAGGAAAATTAGCCCACTTCGCTCACGATAGTTTGTACGTATAAATGGAAATTAATAAATCTAAGAAGTCTGTTCAAAATTAAATAAAATTAAAGCCTTAGTAACTACAGACTACTTACATAACCTTTTGATTATGAATGATTAAATTGTACCTATAAAATTTATATCTAAGATAGAAACAAAAAGAGAAAGATAAATATGTAAGTAAAAATGATTGCCCAGACACCACAGATATTGCCAGATTCGGTTAAGAGGTAAGTACCGTACCTATATACAGGAGGCTCGAAATATTCACAAAACTACGCCAGATGTGTATGACCAGATGTACTCGTATGAACGTAAACGAGGAAACATAAAGGAAAAGGAGTATCTAAGGATCGTATTCGTAGCAGGTGGCATTCTGTAGTTTCTGCCTATCCTCGTGGGAAGAAGACGTGAGTTTATGTACTTACGTACGATCACCGAAGGAGATAAGTAACCAGGGTCATCAGATATAGTTGAATTTAGTTAGAAAGTGATGGACATTGTCGAATAAAATTTAATTTATTTAATTTTATGTAAAACAAACAGTTAATTTATCAAATTAATTCGATAACATTCATCGGTTTCATACTAAACTTCAACTACGAGTATATCCAACGACCCTGGTTACTTATCTCTTTTGGTGACTGTACATACGTCTGATCCGGTCTGGTGTCGTGCTGGTTTGATATACCTACCTGTAAGTTCATCAAAGGACGGTATACTCACCGCAAGCATTAGTTTCGTGTATGAATGTTCGTTGCGTAACAAACGCTCGCTCGTTTTGAGTACCTGCGGTCTTCAAGCTAAATCCAACTAAATACTCTATTCAAAAATAGTTCAGTAGTCACCGTAGTAGGCAGATGTAATGCTCGTAAGGTTCATAACTTGCCTTTTTGCTTTGCTGTATTCGGATCGGATGCAATCGTGAATTGTTGTAGTTTGGAATATGTTAAGTATGCTTTGTAGGTCGTCGATCCAATTTGGTAGGTACTAAAAAGGTCCCACATTAAGAAAAAAAAAAAACTCGTGTAACAAATTGTTCTTTATTTCAACAAAAGTCATGCCAGTATAATACTAATACAGTACACGTTAACAACGAAAGCATATGTGTTTCTAGACCGATATGTACAACTGGTATCGTGATATTAGCAATTCAGGATATGTACTGACAAATAGTTCGCTCCGAATTATTTTATAAAAACAGCGGTATGAACATTTTAAACATCGTCCAATTAACTTACTTTATTGTACAGCAGTGATATATATATTGTTCAAGATTTTCTTTCTCAAAGTAGGTACTTAGAAAACTTAGTTACAAAAATTAGGATTCTCAAAAGCAGTTTACATCTCTAGTTTTAAATTTATTTTTTAATATTAATCCCTCATTGTTTTTACATAACATCAACATTCCCAGTAAGTTCTTAATTTTATAATAATATTCTTACAAAAAAGATTTCGACTAATATTATAACTTTATATACATCAGTAGATCTAAGAAGGCGATTCTAAACTTTTATTTACAATATAATTTTGAATTCTAAAGATAGGTTTTCAAATTAAAAATTAAATACAAATAGCCTTTGCTGCAAAAATATAAATTTTGTACCTAACGATAACACCTCAATTTTGGAGAAAGTTTTAACGAAATTATTTTTAAACTAGCAATAAAGACCGAGATATGTATCGAAGACTTAATTAAATATTTTACTACAAAACATTAAGTATTTACTAGCTACCTGAATTGTACATTATCATTTAAACAATAATGTTAGAGAACAAATTATTAAAAACAGAGAAATCAATAATTAGGTATATATAAGAACTTTGTAGTGGGTGTATTCGTTGGAATATCCCTTGCCTTGCCTGTGTCTAAATCACGTTTGGTTAATAAAAGAGTTGAGATAATTTATCACGTTTCTGATTGCATTAGGGATCTGAGGAAGAGGGTGAGGGAAAGTGTTAACAGCATTACACTTAGCGCAGACGCCTCGCTTGAACTCCTCACTGAAACAAACAAGCTTTGTTATTCGAGTTAAATGATGAGACTCCCCGGGGAGCCAGTAAAAAGTTGGACATCACAATAATGTACCGACGTTTACTTTGTACGGCGTTTTTAGAAGATAGTTTGCCGCAGCTTGAGACAGTTTATTTTGTACAGAACGTAAACAGTCGTTATAAGAATACTCTTGATTGGTAAATGCATGCTTTGATATCCTACTATATACAATATAAAGACAACAATACGACAATAAATAAAAAACTAGTAATACTAATTAATACTAAGGATTATTTTGAAGCTATCAAATTAATCCTAACACCGAAATAGTAAAAGCGGTTTTTTTAAACAAAAATGGTTGTGATGTGCCGACTATGGGTTTTGCCAATCTTTGACTAGCAATAGTGACTAAACTGATATAGGATATATTTGATTGATTTTTGTATGCAAACTGGGAACAGAACATCATTAAATAAACGCAGTTTAATTTATTGTCGTATATTCGTATCCACCTCGTATACAGGTTGAAATTGAATACATGCGACACATCGAAAATTGTACTCATCATTATGAACAACTTTTACTATGGGACCAACCTGAAATCACGAAAAAAAAAAACTGCTGCTCATTTTGACGAGTTATGCGAACATAAATGGAGGAAACAGCAGATTTTTTTTTCGCGATTTCAGGTTTGGTCCCGTAATGTTGTTCATAATGATGAGTACAATCTCCCATTTCGATTTGGCGCATGTTTTCAATTTCACCCTGTATATAATATTATAAATGTGAAAGTTTTTGTATGTAAAAACGGTTGAACGGATTTGGATAAAATTTGGCACACAGATAGAATATAACATGGATTAACACATGGAATACTTTTGTACCGGTATTACGTTCCTGTGGAATAATTCGCGACGATAATGCGAACGAAGCCGCAGGCAAAAGCTAGTACTTAATGAATATTTTTGTTGTCATAAGATTTTTTTAACCGACTTCATAAAAGGAGGTTTTGTATTCGACCTGTATGTATTTATGTATGTTTGAATGTCCGCGCAATGGATTAGCAATATCTTTCAAAATAATTCAGATTGTGATGATATTGTTTTATGCAAATAAGGTGCTGTTTGTGTTGCTGACTTAACAGATGTAAATTCAGCAATACGATTTCTTTTCTTCTTTCAATACAAAGGTACAGAACTGTTTTGTTAAAAGTACCTACTAAGACTAGGCAGGTGCCTAGTTCTCTATGAATAATCCTTCAGATCGCGTGCAGACTGTTTAACTCCGTGAATGCCACTCAAATACCACTGCTAATCCTCGCGAAATTAATTTAGTTCAATTTCAGAATAGCTATTATAAAATATTTTAATTGTCCTGGAAATAGTTACAAATAAGTTAGAAAATAATCCACTCAACGAGGCAGAATTATTTCTGGAACTTCTGTTCCAAAAATAATTCCGCC
Organism: Gortyna flavago; assembly: GCA_963669345.1. Taxonomy (NCBI): domain Eukaryota; kingdom Metazoa; phylum Arthropoda; class Insecta; order Lepidoptera; family Noctuidae; genus Gortyna; species Gortyna flavago. Next base: position 12,568,649 of record OY770131.1, on the reverse strand, counting down.
TCGTAGACAATCTAAATTATTTTGCGCACAGGATAAGTGATTCTCCACTTATATTGTCTACCAGACAGACAGAAAATATTTACCAAAGTTATCAAATACTAATTAGCCCAGGTAGGCCCCTGATTCGAATGACTTTTACTACAAAACATCGAGATTTATTTATATAAAAAGTTTAATATTAAATATTATCTATATATAGTAATATAATAAAGCTGAAGAGTTTGTTTGTTTGAACCCGCTAATCTCTGGAACTAAGGGTCGGATTCGAAAAATTATTTTTGCATTTGATAGCCCTATTCTTGAGTAAGGTGTTGGGTGAGTAGGCGGCAAGCCTCCTTGCCGGACTGCCGCCATGGGATCTGGAGGCACTACGCCGGGGGGAAAACCCGCTTCCGCGGCAAATTGCTGCGTAGCGGACAGACCTCCGGCGCGATCTCATGGCGGCATGGAAAACGCGACTGTCGCAGCGCAGGGCACGCCGCGATAGCGGCGGTAAGGCCCCTCTTTGAGGAGTGGCTAGAGAGGCGTCACGGCGCCCTCACCTACCGCCTGACGCAGGTCCTCACCGGACACGGATGTTTCGGGAGGTTCCTGCACATAATCAGGCGGGAGGAAACGCCCGGGTGTCACCACTGCGAGGATCGCCCAGAGGACACGGTGGAACACACGGTGGAGGTCTGTCCCGCTTGGGCAGAGCACCGCCGTGTCCTCGTAGAGGCGATCGGCAGCGGCGGCGACCTCTCGCACCCGGCCCTGGTCCAAGCCATGGTCCGGGGCGAGAGGGAGTGGGAGGCAGTCACCTCCTTCTGCGAAGCAGTCATGCTAGCGAAGGAGGTGGCGGGATGGGCGAGGAAGAGAGCGGAGAGAGCCGCCCGTCCCAGCCGCCGCGGTAGACGCTCCGGGCGTCGGGAGCCGCGTGACGACTCCCGGCCACCGTAGGCGCGGGCCTGCGGACGGCGAGTAATGGGTAGCTCGCCGTCCGATCAGGACCAGGCCCGTGCCGGACGGCGCGTATGTGTTCCACGCGCGCCTCAAAGAGATGTCAGCAGATAAGGAGGGGCCCGTCAGGGCTGAAGCCTGCCGGGGCAGCGGGATTGTCCGAAAGGGTTACCGCTGCCCCGGAATATAAAGGGCTAAGGAAGGAACACGGATGGGTTTTAGTCAGTAAGAGTCTGACACTCCCTTCCGCTCCACCCAGAGCGGGAGGGGTCATTTGATGACTTCCCATCCTTAAAAAAAAAAAAAAAAGGTGTTGGGTGAGTTGCTAATATCACGCTAGGACCTTTAGGTCTTTTTTAGAAACAAAAAAAAAAAAACGCTGAGCGTAAACGAAGTAATAGGTAGCGATAAGATATGCGATGCGACGGGCTGATTTGGGGGCCGAAATTTTACGCGGATGAAGTCGCGGGCAGAAGCTAGTTGTATAACACATAAACGTTTCGGAATAAATTCTCTAAATGATGGTGAACACCGCATAAAAATACGTTATGTAGTTAAGAAAAACAATGCAGTTATAGAGACAGACACGTAAATCTGCTTAATTTTAGAATATGTTTAGATTAAAATCAAAAGTAATTTATTCAAACTAGGCTGAGAAACAGCACTTTTTGAACGTCAAAACAATGTACATGAGACAATCCCCCAAAAACGCCGCCCTTCGCCACTTCCTAGTGCTTTAGCTGGGAAGATAAAGTGGCGCAATAAACACCCCAGCAGCACAGCTGTCTGTTCAGTTAGAAAAACTTGATTCTATGCAATAGTACGCAAAAATTAACATTACGAAACACAATACATTAGATTAAGTTACAATGTCTAGTGTGCGTAAGATTATCGAAGTTCATCTAATCAGCGGGATAATTGCGTAACACACAGTAGCAATGGGTTTCACTTTGACAATTCAACGACATTCATTGCGTTATTTACTTTGCTGAGCAGACAATTTTTTCGAACATATGAAGCAATGGATTAGCAATATCCTTCAAAATTATTCAGATTCAGATTGATAGTGTGTTAAGTTATTAGGGTGCAGATTATAATGACATTATTTTACACTACGTTGCTGTAAATATGGCCAAAATCCAGAAAAAAAAATTGTTGACTCGAAAATCGATTAACTTGAAAACCAATTCGTGTATGACAGGCTCTTTCTAAAGCTTAATGTTTATGGTTGACTTCAGACCTAATATACATATTTATAAATAAAGTTAGGTAGATAACGACGACGCTTAATTGCTTGGAAACGTTGGTCCAATCATTCTCGTATTGGATACGGAAATATTTAGTTTCCAATCGATATTGCTTTGACATCCAAAAGCTTAATTATACAAGGTTTTGATTTTAATTGCAGAAATATTGGTTTCGGTCATTAATTTGAAGCCTGCTACTGTGTTGTCTTGAATGCTTTTGGCACAAGCTGTCTAATGATGTTCCCGCAGTGACAATTAGAAGTGTTGTTGGTGAATGTAAGAAAACATTGAAAATATTATTGGAGGGGCTTGAGGCTAAGTAATAATAGCCGCACGGGTCGATTGATCAGGTTAAGCTACGCCTGCCACGGTTCGTCCGTGGATGGGTGACCATCTTTACATTTTAAGACTATTCAAGACCCCTCCATGCCTCGGAAAGCACGTTAAGCCGTTGGTCCCGGCTGACATTCGTGTATCTTTGGCAGTTGATATGGGTCGTCAGAAGCCCGAAAGTCTGACAACCAGTCTTAGGTACCAATAGGGTATCGCTTCAACCAGTAACTGGGTTGTGGAGGTCAGACAAGCAGTCGTTTTGTGTAAAATACAGGTATTCAGCTGCATCCGGTGAGATAAGAAGCCGACCCCAACATAGTTGGGTAAAGGATATACAGATTGATTGACTCTTGAAAATATTAATTAATAATAATAATAATAATTTATTTCGGAAAGAATCCATACTTGGTTTAGATTCAACTTTCTTTTGCGTACGCCTGGCGCTCGGAATAAAACGACGTATGTGCCAAAACGACTTTACTCATTTTTAACAAAATAAATGAATTAAATTTAATACTACGATGAGTAAACTTTGACACGATATTTCTCTGTTTTAAAATAAATTCCATTTAATAACTCTTAAGCGTTACATCATGATGTCCAAAAAAGTTAAAAAAAATATTTAGCATTACAATTTTTTTTTTTTGAGAAAGAACTTTATTAAATCGTTTATTCCTTTTACATGATACTAGACCAAAGAGTCAAAAAACATATACCAAAATGTTAAATCCATATTCCACATAGTTAGCAAGTTACACGAAATAGAAAAAACTGATTTTTTTCAACATATCCCCTTAACACGCGTTTTTAATACAGTCTTGTAGTATACGTTTTAGAAGCTCTCATAAAGTTGTCGCCATCTTGGATTTTCATTTTGACCTCACACTATGAAAACGACATCCATGATGATTTTTTTTTTGTATTTAATTAAAACTATTTCTCTCTCTCTCTCTCTCTTATTATTAATATATGTTGCATGGACAGAGCATAACGATTTTTCTTTTCGTGACGGTTTGTACCAGTTTACTCCTACCGCAAACCGAGAACTTCGTTCTTCAAACTTCGTTCCAAAAATATTGCGATTCGTAGTGCAAAAGGCATCACTTTGTCGTTCAATCAATCCAGCATATCCACTAATAGTATATTAACAGACTATCCCATGCGTCAGTCGTACTCCTCAATCAAATCCCACGTAGATAGAGTAACACCAATTTAATAGTTAATTAATCGGAACATTTGTAATTACAAATCGATTTGATAGTATCGGTAATGGTACCGATACATCGAATATAATAGGAGTTCACTTGAATAGACTTGTTCCGTTGATAATATCGCAAGATATTGCGATTTGCGATCGACATCAGTTTATAACATTCTTACGGAAGGCGGGTCGGGATATTAAATTGTTATAACTTGGGATTTGCGACGGCGAGTTAAAGGTTTTTGTGGCTCTATTATGTTTTCTTGTTAAAGGATTTGGTCTATGTTTTTGTGTTTTATTATTCGATAGTATTTTTTTTTTGTATTTGTGACAAATTGGTAACCTGGTAAAAATATAAAGCTAACAATTGTCCCATAGCAAGCCATAGATGTGGCCATAGTACGTAGATCGTGCATTGATTCTCACATTTATGTTGGTGATATTAGACAATTACAGTCCAGGCGGGGTAATTGCGTAACACACAGTGGCAATCGATGGCAATATCTTTCATTCTGACAGATATTGCCATTGTTAATTGCATTATTTACATTTGTTGAGCAGATTAATGCTTCAAACCTATGAAGTAATGGAGTAGGAATTTTTTGAAAACCCTCGAATTGTGTTAACCAATTAGGGTGCAGGGTTACTCCACCACTAATCAGAATAGTATCCTAAATTCATAATAAAAATAAGAAGTCACTTGATTTTAAACCTGCTGAGGAACCCAACAACACAATCAGCCTATAATGTGAACAAGTTGTTCGTTGTTCATTCAAGGTCGCTCAGCGCGCTATGGAGCGAGTTATACGCGGAGTCTCTTTGAAGGATAAAATTAGGAATGAAATTATCCGGAAAAGAACCGGAGTTACCGACATAACTTGCAGAGTAAGCAAATTGAAGTTGCATTGGGCTGGCCATGTTTGTAGAAGGACCGATGCATGGCCGTAGGAGCAGACGAGCCCTGAAGTGGAGACCGCATACCGGCAAGCTTAGTGTGGGAAACTTTCAAGCCCTTGTTTTTCGAAATGAATGAACCGATTTTAATGAAACTTCATACAAATAAGCAGGATACAAAGGTCTAAAAAGTTTTTTAGAACATTTTCGAAAAATAGAGCTATTATATTAGACCGATTTTAAAGTTTCCATAGAATCAGAGATTTCCAGTTATCTTTTTTAAATAAGACATTTCGAAAATGTTTTTATGTAACTTTTTAAACCTTTGTATCCTGCTTAGGCGTACGAGAAGTTTCATTAAAATCGATTCATTCATTTCGAAAAACAAGGACTTGAATATTTGTAGGAAATGCCGTACGGCGTAAGTGCTCTTAATAATCCCGCCCCAGGCCCCATGCGGGTTGGTAGATGTCACAAATGTCTTCCAATTTTTGGTTCTAGGATATGTCGGTTTCCTCACGATGTTTTCCTTCACCGTTTTGAGAGCAGTGGTGCGGAACACGTGAATGGAAAACCTCAAAGCTACAACATAGCAACGACAAAATCACTCAATGTTTTCTCAAAATAGTCACCGATCGAAAATCGTTTACATTCTCCCTTCATTTAATGGTCTCGATTGAAAATTCGTTCAATGAGCGTTTCTTTCGATTACGAAATGATTTTAGTCCACCAATCGTTTGCTCGGCAATCATGCGAGACTTTCAGGCGGTTCGAGAAAATTCACGAGATATTTTATCTACTAAAAGACTGCATCTATATACTAATAATAAAGCTGCAGAGTTTGTTTGTTTGTTTGTTTGAACGCGCAAATCTGTGAAACTACTAGTTGGATTTAAAAAAATCTTTTTGCATTTGTTAGCCCAATTCTCGAGGATGGCTATAGGATATTTGACATCACGCTAGGATGCTTAGCACGTGCGCGAAAATGAGTAATAGCCCGAGCAGGCTAGGCGATGCGATGCGACGGGGTGGGTTGAGGGAACAAGAAATCTCAAGTGAAAGAAGTCGCGGGCAGAAGCTAGTATATTTACAAATATATTTTAATCACTGTATAGGTAGAAAATAATAGAAATTAAAAAAACCAAATACTGTTAGGAATTGCAGATAGGATTTGGTACCTACTCTCTTGTGTGCCTTCTTAAAGATTGGAGTACACATGAATATAGACAAAAGTAGGTAATTCATACAAACAGTAGAATTACACTTAAAACGCTAAAATATCACTTACCTACTATCATTAAAGCTGAGATAGAAGGAATTCATTCCGCATTCACCTAAATATACGAAGTTACGGAACAAGCAGTGCCTTCCTAATTAAACGGATACGTATGTTCGGTTCGTTTGCATGGTGTAATTAGAGCCGGGGACCCCCCACAATCCATATTGTTGCAGTGCGCTTGCACCGTTCATTTGCGAAGCTAACTAATGAAAATTAAAAGTTACGGGAATATTTAAGTATCGTTACGTTCCATATTCATAGAATTGTTGCATTTTCTATGTTAATTGTCTAGGAATTTCTTGTTGAGATGTAGTGAAATGAATTTTGTGTTATTAAATTTTTTTGTTAAATTTTTTGCATATGTAGGTATTCTGCGAAATATCTGCACGTTTCTACAAAGTCAAAGTCAAGCCAGTCTTGTTGTTGGTAAACATTTTGTGGAATTGGCCCAGAAATTGTATTGAAAAAACAAAATGGCGGCGTTAGTTCCGATTTTAGCCACGCGCGAAAAGTAACTTGTTGTACCAAATGTACATACCTACCTGTAGCTTGTTATGTCAACGAAAAATAATTTTAAACGTTCAAATCAAATCAAATCATTTAATTCTTGCCAACATGGGTAGGGGTATAGATGTTACACATGTTTTGATAATGTTCTCCATGCTCTGCCGTCACTTGGGCATGCAAAATTTAGATATAAATTACAACCTACTATCAAAATACCATGCTGAATAATAATAAATATTACAAAATTATTAAATTGGAAAAACATTTTAACCTTTTTATTATTAATTTTCCAATGTCAAGGAGTATCCAGTAATCAATAACTAAAATGTCACAGTAAATATTAAAATGTCATAGTAAATAGTAAAATGTCATAGTAAATAGTGAATAATTAAATATATAATATGTAGGACTTCTACATAAATAATAATTGTGAGTTACACATGTAATTTTTATCATAGAATGTCTGATTAATATTATTGGCCATAAGGATTCCCTTTTAGATACTCTTTCACACTGTAGTACGCTTTATCAGTTAGAAATTCCCCTAGCTTCCGCTTAAATACGTGCAAGTTGTCAATGTCTGTAATACAACATGGCAATTTATTATAAATCTTGGACGTCATGCAATATACACTGGAACCCATTAAATAAATTCTGCAGGGTATAGTCTGCACTTTATTTCTATATCTAGCACTTCGGAATTTTTCATACATGCATATTACTTTTGACAAAGACTGACATCTCATAAATGAAGAGGCTAGGTAAGGTAAGAATCTTAAGTTTTTTAAAGTATGGTTCACAACTATCAGTGGTCTTAAGTCTACACATTGCCCGTATGCACTTTTTTTGGGCTTTAAAAACAGACTCCCATTCCGTCGTCAAAAGTCGTTCCGTTTGACGTAAAATAAGCTTTTACGCCCACGTGAAATCTTTGATAATTTAATAGGTCTGAAATCGGTTTATAACCACTTTAAACGCCTTCTTGTGAATATCTAAAAGTATCAATTTGTGTTTTTGTCTTAAAAATAATATTTTATTAGATATTAAGTTTATTTCTTTCTAGATATTATGTTTTTTTATAAGTCTTTGTCTTGATAAAATCAGAATGAATGGATTTCGTACTCATCTCTGACAAAATCTATCCAGATTGATTAACGTATATTATTATGCCAGCCCGTAAACAGTTAATATATTTTGTTAGATCAAGGATCGGGATTGAGATTGACTGTGTGCGGACTACCTAAGAACAATATAAAATATAAAGTAAAGTAGTACTCAGGTAATTTTACTTACAAAAAATGCTGTCCTCTCCGATACCTTAAAAAAAAATAAAGACTAGGGTCATTCTACGACAAGACACTCGATACCGACAATTCAACAAGATACATGAGAAATTTTGGAGATAGGTATATATTTGAAGTAAAAAAAAAAAACTAATTTTACTAAAAGTTTTAACAATTATTTTCGATACATCGTAGAATGGCCCTAAAGAGGCTACCTCTAATCTGTATATTAGGGTTAGGGACAAAACGTGGCGGTATTTCGCGCAGACACCCATTTTAAACGCCCAAATATGGAACTTTTGCTACGACGGGGCCCGGGGGTGCGAAATTCTTTAAATCGAAAGCGACGACATTTGGCTCCGATTGCTATAATTCAACTGACTCTCATGATGTTTCGCTACTCGAATCAAGACATAATGTAGTAATGTTTCTTAGCGGAATTCGTAAAGCGGTTTCCATTATTTTTGCGGCGGAGGTGTGCTAAGGCCCTAAAATGTTCTATTCATATTTTGGAAAGACTTGAATTTCTATAAAGCTAAGGATAATAAACTTAAAAATAACTTAACTCGTGACGTTTTAAAGCATAGTTCACATGACTTCACTTTATACAAATCGTGCGTGATTTTTGCTCAAAAAAGAGTTTGGGGCTTATTTAAAAGCAAGTTATTTTTCCTTTTTTAATACTAATAACTTTATAACTAAGCCGTCCGTCCCTCCGTCCGTCTGACTATCAGCGGGCTGTATCTCATGAACCATAATACAAGATGTGGCAAAAATAATCACCCGATTGGAATGCGCTATAACTTTTGCAAATAGCGGAAAATGTCAATTTTGTTTGGACATTTGTAAAGTAAACAGATGCAGAGAATATACGTCAATAAGCTATGGAACGCTATACTCTTCAACGACGCGGAATAATTGTCCGCGTCTTCTAATCTCTCGCTTTGGCGATTTGCACTGGCAGGCCAGATCACCCGATTTGACCGCTCCAGACTATTTTTTGTGGGGTTACTTGAAGTCTTGAATTTATGTAAACAAGCCTCAGAATCTTGAAGTCCTTAAAGAGAATATCCGACAGGAATGCGAAAACCTATCGCCGGAAGTTCTGACACAAGTGGTGGAATATGTCATAAAATGAGCCCGTATGATGGTTATCAATTTTGAAGGCGGCCACTTGACCGATATAATTTTCGACTTGATGGAAAAAATTCTAATTCATTAAATAAACATACTGCACAAGCAACTCAAAAATTTTTCATTGCTAAAAAAATACAGTAAAACAACATCGGGTGTTACATTAGCGGTAGAATATTTCACAGAGTGTGTATGTTAATTGCCGCTATATCGACAACTAACAAAAATAAAGTTGTTTAACATTTAAGGGTGTATTACAATAAATGTGTTTTTTCAGCGTTTTTTTTTTTATCCAACTCGTGTATTCAATTACCAATATTCAAAAATATCTCCATTTTGCGTCTTTAATTAATTTATTTATTAATTAAAATACACCTGCAACAGCATCTATTATAATATATCTTACTCCCCCCTCTCCACTTCCTCCTCTTGTCTCTGCTTTCTTCTTTTTTCATTCTTTTTATTTCATTAAATCATCTTGCTTCTATGAGTGCCTCTTTTAGTTGAAAATCTTATAACGCATGCGGCACGCTGAACACACTTATGAATAAGTGTTATGTCACATGTTACGTAGACGTCAGTTTTCATTAAACCAGATAATCATGCGTTATAGACATGCACCGTCGTTCAACTACATAGCGAAACGACACTAGATGAAGATTATAACACACGTTTTTGGACATACATTTACTATTGCCTACTCATTTAAATTACAACAAAAAGACATAACTCTATGTGTAAGTCTGACCGGACCACAAATGTTGCATATAGATATTTTAAAAGCGAAACTCTATCTAGAGCCAGGAATTTGAGATAATTTTCAAATTATGTAACAACAAACTGAATGTCACATAACAAAGTTCAAATTCCATTGCTACCAAAAACTTATTCGGACCTTTTTGTTACAAATAGTCACTCAAACATGAACTTAGAATACATTTTACTACAGTAGATAACTGATTAAGTGGCGATGGAATGTAATTATGTAAGATTATGAACACTGCTTTAAGCTATGAATCGTACTCGTAGCTGTGTGACGGTCTCCTCTTACCGTCGGGTCAGTTATTTTACCTCTGACAGTAGCAACTGAACAGCAACCTTATTGTAACGAGAATAAAGATTACAATGATTTTACTAGACTTTTCAGTAGCAGCAACCCAACAGCAACCTTATAAGAGTGAGTATAAAGATCACTGTGATTTGGAAAATGATGCAAAATCAGAGGTAAAATAACTGTGAATGGATTGTAATACTCGATTTGTCTTATGAACCCTTGTACTATTTGGTTTTCAAATTACCTAATAACATAGCCTCCTTGCTGTCTGCAAGCTGGCTGTTCCCAACGACGGCCTCGCTGCCTTCCCGCCAGGCTGGCGCGACGCGCGCGGTACACCGCACCTGCATCGTCTTGCCGACAGGCACGCGCAGCCCCAATGCTGTGGACAGCAAGCCATGGGCGTGCTGCGTCGGCGGGTACTCGACGAGGAGTAGAGGGTCTGTGACCTGGTGGAGAGATGTTTCGTTAGTAAACTCAGTCATATTCAACAGTATCAATTTCGAAAGGACATTGGGCAAAAATGTATGGATCATGGTCTCCACTAACGAGAGCTACCTATGTCACTGAATAGTCTACAGACAATTTGTCAGTAAAAACTTATAGGTAAATAAGAAAATATTATTTTGACTATAACGCACGTTTATAATAAAGGGCGTGGTAGTATTAGGAAAGTTTAATCTGTTTGGGCAAATTGATCGTTAGCTCAAGGCAAAAAGTTAGCCGCAAACTCACAAAATAGACTATTCCACCCGGGATTTAAAGTTGTAGGTATACCTTTTATATAGGTACCTACAATAAAAGTTTTGATGCACACAGTATGTGAGAATAAAACCCAAAAATGCAGGAACTTTAGGTATCAAAACACCGTTTTATTAACAAAACATTTCACACCTACTCATAAATCCTTTCTCCTAGCTAACCCCCAATCCCATATGTATCATGCCCACATTTTGATTCATAGAACCGGTACATACATAGTTTCCAAGTAAATCTGCTCCTAAATTCCAGCAGCGGATATTTCGGATATATCCGTTATTGCACCATGTAGGTCAGTAAAACCAAACCGTATTACTTTACGGACTAGCCTGCTCTGTGGCTACCAAAAAATAGTTTAGGAATATCGGATATTTAATATTAATTTGTGTAAAATCTGGGGCAGTTTTTCCAATTTACTGGTAAAGTAGCATAATTATGGCAATTACTCCATCTTTACAAACTAATTAATAAATAGTGTCTGTTTATTATGTCATTTTTTTTTTTATTAAATGCATATGATGTATTTACGGTACACAAAACAAAAAAAAACATTTTTTTTGTCTATATTTGTTCCGACTTATCTTCTCGAAACGGCTAAACCGATTTTGACTGGACTTTCACTGGCAGATAGCTGATGCTATGAGTAACTTAGGCTACATTCATTTTAGAAAAGGAATTAGGGTTCTTTGGGAAAAAAAACCCATGAAATCCAATTTGTGCGCGAACGAAGTCGCGGGCACAGCTAGTTACAGAAATATAAATAATAATAGAGGAATTCAAATATCTGACTACTATGCCAATGACATATACGTACACTTCAGTGCCAAAGAATAGAAAGCATATAAAGCGATTTATATTATTGTAGGCACTTTCTATTCAAACATCTTCCTTCTCACAAATAAAATGTCATACAATTCCTGTAAATTAAACTCATTGAACTGGCTGTAATCCGAATACTATTGGTAGAAATGGTAGATAATCTGAGCAAAATGTGTTTTAATTAGTCCATACGGAAGGAGGAAGGAAACAAAAGAAGATCTGTCAATTAGTTCAATTGTGAAATGTCAATTAGGATAAGTGTCAGAAGACTTTACAAAGGAAAAGGTTTCGGTGCATTGAACGAGCCATAGAAGTGCTTAATGAGTATATTCGAGGCGGGGGTTGTCAACCCTCTTTGTCTTTAATCCTTTTTCGAGTAACTGTCCAAGGTTTACCTACAAATAGGTTTTGGTGAGAACTTACTATTAAGGAATGTTACACACTTGTTCGGATGGGCCATGATTTGGCATAGCTAGACGGCATAATGATAATATACCTACAGTGTCAAAAAAAATTACCTACTAGCAAAACTGCAGACGTGATGGATATCGATATATATATGTATACGCGATAATATAAAAATTTAAATTTTAGTGGGATAACGACCGCTGGTAGTGTTGTTACTTGAAGTATGAGTTGAGAAAATCTGTTTTCTTTTATTTTATCTTGTTCAGACATCGATATCAATTATGTTTGTTAAGTTTACACAAAAAAAAAATGTTTTATCATCGATACTTATTACGTCTGCGGAGTTTCGCAAGTTAATTTAATTAGACCCTGTATATACCCTGTAGTGTGATGTAGCTACTGTCAATTGTTCAAATAGCGTTCTATTATTCAACCGAACTCCTTCTTAACTATACAGTTACAAGCTGTCCTAAAGTCAAAACCGAACGACATACCCTATGTTTACAACGATCTGTATTTACGTCAGTAATTAGCCAAGCTTTCAATTAATCAATAGACCATAGGGATGGCCACAAATAGAGTTCCATACTAGTTCAAGAAGACATACTTGACAATACCCTTCGATTCGGAACACTTAACGCGTTAATTGATCATAAATTTCATGGTAACTAACCATTGTGAGCAGGGATCTTGTAAATGTATCTCTGCTACCAAGTATCCGTAGTGGCAGACGTGTACTAAACAATTTAATCTCCTATAAGAACATCGGTTTGCTTTCCAATACTGACATTAATTCAATATTTCTCTAAGGCGTCTTGGTAAGAGCCCAATAAGTAATAACACAGATGTTATCAGGCTTTGTCCTTACTACGGACTGTTTCAATTGGCAAACTGGTCCGGCACAAGTTGTAATATTTCTTGTACGAGTAAGTAACATGAATGTAACAAAAATATTTCAAATACTAGTGAGTCACAATGCATTAGAACATGTAACGGTATCTAATCGCAAAACAGTGACACTGCAATGGATAAAAGGTCGGAGCGGATCACTAGGTTAAGTAACGACGCAGCTGACGACTGGCTAGAAGAGCATCCAGCACGTCATTCTGTTGACCCGAACCTACTGTGCCCTTCCCCTTCAACCAGCTACATAGGGCTACAGGAGTTCACCCACACACAATGGTCCACCTGAGGGACTAAGTGTGGAAACCAAACACTAACATAGAACATAGATAGAACTAGTGACTCATACAGACAAGGCTAAAACAATAATCCCGACATCATTATAAAAAAGCAAAACATACAAAATACTCACAAAGGGTATAGAAAACGTTACGCCAGTATGTATTTATGCCTTTTCCAAGTTTGACCCGAATAAAAAGAATGTGACGAGTTCGGTAGTGTTGTTCGAAACAAAAACAAACTCGGGCCAAATCAGGAATAAAAGATAAATACGAGCCCGCACTTCAATAAACCCTGCGAAGTTAAAATTTGAAAAAACCTTATTGGACGAAAGAGTCAAATTACAGAAACTCGTTGAAAAGGGTCAAATATCCTACGAACCATTATATTAATAAGGATCGCAGGCAGAAATTAAGTATCTTGGTAGGTACGTGTAATATTTTGGACCGAACAAAATTAAACCAAGTTAATTAACTTGCAGTTAATGGATGTGCATTAATTACCCTGTGGTCATACTTTTATATTAAGTTCACCATAAAATAACTCAAAAGCTAGGCCGTAATTAAGCAAATAAATTAGTGTATTTATTTCATAACGTCCAAGAACTTTTATAGGCATTCACGGGGAGTTCGTTAAAATTTTATTCTATTATTATGGATAGATCTAGAACAACGGGTATAATTTTGCAATAAAACGATAACGATGCACAAACAAGCGTTCTCGAATACTAAATTAATGTGTGCCGTTTTATTTAGTAGGTACAAATAAAATAATCTCATCATGGTTTTATAATCTGAACGTATGTATTTAGTTAGAATAAACTGCTGCCTACTACACGAAAATTCAAAATTATATCTGGGTACATCCTCACCGCAACTATTAGGCCCTTTGTACAGACACGTTTTTCTTGCCGTGAAAAATTACGATTTATTCGCCGTGTTTATGCACGGTCGTCAGCGTTGTATGGATCACTATGGAAACTTGTTGACAGACAGACACGTTTTTCCTACGGCGCGGTTTATCCGCCGTACCGTAAAGAAAGCGTTCCGTGTACAATTATGATTTGTGTATTTCAAACAACAAAAAACATTTCAAATAAAAACACAGAAGCACTGTGCAAGCGATGGTAATGCACCCTGCATAAGATTGATTGATGTGAGTAGTTGGTCCAGAACGAGCGGATTAGTTGCCAGAACGGTAGATAATGGACGCGTAATGCATTGTATCCGCTCACGACGTCCTCGGGTGGACTATCGAGTAGGACGAGACGAATAATGATTGTTGTTTTAGAATTATGTGAGTATTGAACATGTGTATACTATTTTTGTTTGCAAAATAATTTTAAAAGTATATAAATAAAGTATCGTTACATGACCGACTGGCTACAACACATATAGCCATTTAATACTACTGTCAAAGAATGACCGTTGAGATTTGAATATACAGACAATTTAAGATGCAAGTCAATTTGCTTAAAAGTTATTTGTCTTATCTATACACTAAGGCGACAAAAAACAAACACTAAGCAAGTGTTTGTTTTTATCGCCTAGCAACTTAAATTGTTTGTATATTCATATCCCAAGTGTCATTATTTGTATTAAGGTAGATACTAAAATACTTTTTTATTGAATCAAAAATACACTAATCCCACAAACCTGTGTAACTGTGTCACTTCAGTAAATTAGGTATTTAGGTCTGTTTTTATCTGGGTCATGTAAACAAAGAAAACTGTTACCTCTATCAAAACTGAAATCGAAAACATCGCCTGTCTCGTTAATGTCAATATTTTTTCGTTCAAAATGTTTAACAGTACCTTTTCTCCATCAATGTCCCAACTGAGAACAGCCGCGGGGTACGACCGGCCCGACGTACAGTTCAGAAATAAGGAGTCCCCTCTCCGGTTCTCTTGTTCATTGCCTGTTATTCTTGGACCTTCCCTCGGTAAATCTGGGAGAAAAAACAATCGTTCAATACACTCATAGATAGCTACAAAAAAGCTTGCTTTACAAACTCTCTATTTTAACAAACATTCGGGTTTTGGTAAGGATCCAAAAAAAATCCAAGAAATAACACCGATACTTTGGCGTAAAACACTAGAAGCAGTCCCAAAGAGATGAGATATAAAATAATCGAGCAACATGTAAAGTTAAATGACAAAAAACAATGGTTTTACATTCGTCGTGTTTAGAGTCGGGAGCTACACTGAAACTGCGGTTGTAATACAAACTCCAAAATGAAATAATGGCTCCCTTCTGTGACGTATGCCTCTCGTCAAAGGGAATTAAATTAGAATCTTTGTAAAATTAAACTCGTAAATAGATCGTGAATTTGCGAAGAAAACAGACAGAAATGTTCAAGATTATTAACACTTAAGTCGGCTGTTAGGAATATTATATCCTCCTTACTACTTAATAAACGCTCTCGTCTGTAAAGCGTCTGTAGAAGTTACACAACGCTTTGTCTTCTTCTTTCGAAATAAAATTCAAATTACCGACGACTGAAAGAGAGAAATCGGTATACAACTATTAATCTGATATAATACGTTTATTAGTAAGGGGATATTTGTTGGTGTTGGTATTATAAAGGGACTAATGAATATCATGACATGGAGTGCTCGACTTTTAGTAGGTGCTGTAAAAACATCGATAAAATAGTGCTATTCTGCAAAAATCTCACCGAGATAACTTAGGTGAAGTGAGCTTAAAGTGAGCTGTCAATAATGTCAATCATCAGGTGAAATGACAGCTCACATCAAACTTACTTCACCTAAGTTTTCACGGTGACATTTTTACAGAAAAGCATTATAGACCAAGGGTACTTATTAATGCATTTTAAGACACTCGAACAGCTTAACAAAACCCTCTCGTGGTGATTGATCTAAGGTGGCCAGGTTTCCTACAGTCATTTCTGAAATAGGTATCTATCAATTATTCAGTAAACGAGACCCGTCTTCTTTAAACTGTTGGATCCAGTCACACAAATTCCTATAACGGGCAAAAAGGGCCCGCTCTTGTCCTCGAACACGCCTGATGGAAAACGAAGGATGAGGTCTATGATGGAACGAGCTTGCCCAAAAGATGCTTAAGGCACTGGAACTCCCACGCATCGACGAAACACAGTCAATTAATGGGAATAGGCTAGACTACTTAGTGCTTAGGTATTCTTAAGTCCTCTGTAATACTCGTATTAAACATAACTGGGGGTATGTGGTCACCCGAAACAAATGTTATCCCTTTGGGAATACAGGCGTGATGTGTTATTATGGCAACAAGACCTGCTAATTTATTCTATAAAAAAATTCCGAGAAAACTTGGGTGAAGAGCTGTCATTTAACACTATTTACAGCTCACTCGGGATCGAATCCGCAACGAGGTGATCTGGCAGAAAACCAAAGTTCTCGTCATAGCTCACCGAATAAGCAAGCTAAAGCGGCAATGGGCCGGCCATATTAGCCATAGAACCGACCACCGTTGGGGTAGACGTTTTCTTGAGTGGAGACCGCGAATCAGAAAACGTAATTTAAGGCAGGACAACCTCAGGCTAGCTGGAGCGACGATCTTTGCAGGATGGCTGGTAGCAGCTGGATGAGAGTTCCCGAAAGTCGAGTTGAATGGCGGGCAATAGGAGAGGCCTATGGCCAGCAGTGGACTGCTGTAGACTGATGATGATGATGATACCTCACTTCAAGCTTACTTCACCTATATTTTCAAGGTAAGATTTTTAACAGAATAGATCGGCTTTATAATATCACATCGAAATTCAAACGATGGCTTTGTTTTCTGTTTTTTTTTTTTGTTATTTGTTTTAAAAACAAATGAGTTCGCTTTCAAAATGTGTGCGGTTACTTGAATGAGATTCCAAGTTTACAGAGTAGCATTACTGTAGCCTTTCTAATAAAAGGCTGTGCTAAAGAAGATCCAGTACACTTACATATGACTTCCATTCTTCCTTCACCAGCTGCCGATGCAAAGCTTGGCGCTTCGGCTGACACTTCGCACCTGTATAGTCCACTAGATTTGAGGGTCACCTGATGCAAAATGACTCTTCTGTCATCTGACTTTTGTAACTGTTAACAAAAAGTTTTCTGAGTAAGAATGCCTATTTTAAGACACACATGACCTGCTGACTTAAAGGACATTAGCTCTGCCACCATACATTTCAACAGCCTTGTAAAATTACTTTCTCTGTAATACTAGCTTACTTTAGATGATCATAATTACCTAGTACGAAACGAAACACAAAATGTTGTAAAATGTTGTAACTTTGTAAAAAAACACTAAATCAAAAGCGAGTTAGTACAAAAACACTGTAAAACTTGAGAATTTTATTTTTTATTTTCCTTTTTCCCCAGATCGGTACAGGGGAAACTATATTTTCCATAAAAAAACTGCGTAATGAGCTAATTGCAAGAAGTCATACAAAAGTTGTGCCATTTAACGAACGACCTCGTTCCCAACTGGAATCTCTGGAACTGTATCTACTTCTAGATTTTTTCAAATTGCTCACTTGAAATGTTTCATAACTTTGCTTTTATAAAGCAACTAGCTTCTGACCGCGACTTCGTCCGCGTGAAATTTCACCCTCCCCCCATTCACCCTATTAGGGGTAGAATTTCGAAAAACCCTTTCTTAGTGGATACATACTCTTCACAAAGAATACACCCTCCAAATCTCATGCCTCTAGGGCCAGCAGTGTAGGCTGTGCGTTGATATAATATATCAGTCAGTCAGGACTTTGAATTTTTTAAGTATAGATTTCCACATAAAATTGTTTAAAAATAGTGCCAAAGATTTCTGCCAAAGTATTGGAATCCTCGGAGCAAAGTTTTCGAACCCATAATTAAGAGCCATTTCACAAAAGTTTGGCGCTCGAGTTTAGGTAAAAGACGGCAGCATTGTGTATGTGTGCGTAGCTATCCACACATACACAATGCAAACAGTGTAGCGCGAGTGTCGAGACGGACTAAACAATCTTGAGCCGTCATGATTGTAATGCACCTTTGTTAGAGACTTATGAAAAAAAGTGATTTTATTTATTCAGTCTACTAACTTGCTAGACCAATAAAAAAACACAAATATATGTTATGTATAAGTGTATAATAAAATTGAACAGGTAAACAATCAGACATTATATATTAATATATTTATAACATAATAATTATTTTTGTAAGAGCGTTTGCCCCAACAATCATCCGCTTCGACCGCTATCATTGGTCCAAATTGCTAACATCGCCACGAGATACTGCCGCTTTAATTTCCTGTTTGGCATCATTTAACATTGTCATTTCAGCAGTTTTCCACATGTCGAAAATAGCATCATGTGTTTGACTGTATAATCGAAATGGCATTGTTGGTAAATCCATCGATGCACTGATCTCATTTAAGTTTGAGAGACCAATTCCCGTAATGACTGCACCTGATACCGCTCCTGCATTAATGTCGAGTCTTGATCGTTCAGTTGTTTCAGTCTCCGTAGTTTATAGAACAAAGCTAGATCCACACATCATACACTTCAAGTCAAATTTAGACATGGGACCCAACTGTTTCTCTTTTTCTATTTTCAAATAGTTCAATTGCAGCCGAACTTCTCTCTGTGTTCACTTATATTTATTAATTGATTCCAAAAGTATTGAAAATCAATTATACGCCAGCCATCAACAATGTGATCGTTCTAAAAACAAAAGGAACATTAAAACATCTAATTGAAATTTAAAGAAATATAAAAGTAAGTACTAAAAATATTTACGATCGAGTCTGAATAAAAATAAATAAATACAATTTCTATTGTCGAATCTGATTTTTCACTTGTACCCGGCACGTCGTCTCTTCTAAAGGTACTATCCTCCTCTACTCACACGACTTCTCATTCTAAAATGAAAACAAAATAGCTGTCAAGTTTCGATATCTACAATTACTTAATTATTTTTTTTCTTCAATAATAATTAAATGATTATTAAAATAATCAATATTGTTTTTAGAATTATTAAAATTGTAATTACGGTTCTATAGGCCATTTCGATAATGTGATCGATTACTGTGTATATGAGTTGCAAATAAAAATAAAATATCTACCTCGCTTCTGTTGCTTTCTCTAAGGCTGCAGAATTTTTATTTTTCCTTTTTTTGACACAATGGTATACACATTCTTTACGCCCCATTGCTAAAACTAATAACACAAAAATATATTATAATTATTCTACAAAGTAACTACTAAAGTAACACTTTAATTGATAATAAACAAAACACTTACCTACTTTATGAAAAAAAATGCGAAGAGGATCAAAATGTTGTACTCGTAGTATAATAATGCGTTCATGATAAGTGCGCTCGAAAATCGGGACGCGGGAAAAATTGGCATAGATCCTTCGTCGATGGGCGCTCGCGCCGTACCATGCCTTACAATCTTACTCGTAGAAACCCTGCAACAGCATTGTGATAACCCAACTTATTACAGATGACATGTACAAAAGATATATTTCCAGCTGGTTATTAGCTTTACAATTTCGTAGTATAATAATCTGTCAGTTTAGTATTGTACAATCAGAGGCGCTAGTGTGGCGTATAATATAGGATAATAAAAAATATTCAAAATATAATACTACACTAAGGTTTACAATGTTCTCCCTAAATAAATGGTATAATATTAGTAGTACTGTTAAGAATGTGTTGCCATAATTAATTCATTATTTGCTACATTGAAGTTTGATTAGTTCTATTATTGGAGATAAGCAAAGAGTGTTTATTGTAAATATAGGGTTCGTTAGAATAAATTAAATATAAACATACGTGTCCATGATGATAAGTAATTTTTGCTGATAATTTTTTTTTAATAAAAAGGTCTTACATACTTTGGTAAGAATTTAGAGATATTTAAATATATGCCCTGGCAGCACTGGCAAGTAATAAACAAAAATGGCTGTTGTTGTTTTGATGTCGTTCTGCTGTGAATGCTGTGATCGTTCGTTGTCTGCTGTGATCGTTCGTTGTACCTATATCCCCCTTACTAATAAACATTGTGTATCGTCTGTATAGTTACACAACGCTTTGTCTTCTGTCGAAAATCAAATTACTGACGACTGAAAGAGAGAAATCGGTGTGTAACTATTCGTCTGATATAATACGTTTATTAGTAAGGGGGTGTGTAATTTAAATAATATCTAAATATGTTGTAGTAAACAGATTTTGAATACTTATATCGGTATAATTTTACTATCTCTGTTATAGAAAACAGTTGGACCATGAATGGATCTAGGTCGCGCGATTATAATACTGACACGGATGTAGTTTAGTATTTTAATCGCAGAGGGCGCTTTTTTAATGTTATCGTTCAAATCGCGCAAGATGGCTCTCTATTTCCGTATATACAAAGTACTCTTTGCGCCGTACTAATCGGTGCCCGCCGATGCATTGTAATTTATTCTAAATAGAGTGATGTCAATAATGATATTATGTCTAATTAAATGAAGGGATTTTAATAAAATTTTAGAATTAGTTTTTTTAAAGAACATACTTTATTTTGACATGATTTTTTTAATGTAATTACGCCTTATTCAAATCAAAAAACCTAGCCAAAATAGCGATATGAAACGTAAAAATTGCCCTTACACTTTATTTTTTTACTAATTAGTGTTATTAGTAATCGATATTCTATTACATTATGTGTCAACAAAATTATATGTCTGATGCTTTCTGTATTTTTTTTTGTCAAATATATAAATATTAATGATAGATATAGGAATCTGAAATTGACTCTGCGATGATTTTTCAGTAAACTAGTTGTGGGAGATTAATCACCACAAAGTAAACAAATAAGTTTTTGTAAATGTGTTACATGAAGTATCAATACGAAAGATTGGTCTTTTTTTTACATGTGTTCAACAATGTTAGAGTATTACCTAAGATGGTAAATTAGGCGACTAAAATCTTGGAAATTCGCGCGAAAACGTGAAATGGCTCTTAATGTGGCTTGGCTTGAGTTAAGTTAATGTATTTTTAGAAGTCTAAATAATTAACTTTTGATTGTCACGAGATTCAGACATTGCTAGGTATTCAAATCAGGTTGGGAACCGAATTTACGTCCTGGATGAAATTTGGTATCCCGTGTTAAATTGGAATTAAGACCACAGTATAATCAGCCTATAATGTTCCCACTGCTAGGACACAGGCCTTCTCTCGGTGAAAGGGAGTGAGCCGTAATCCACCACGCGGGCCCAGTGCGGGTTGGTAGATGTCACATGTCTTCGATTTGGGTTCTAGGACATGCCGGTTTCCTCACGACGTTTTCCAGCAACAAATACTAATGCCAATGAAGACCACACCATCTGAAATGTTGTCAAACAAAAATGAAGGAGCACAAATTCCCATTGTATCATGATTAATAAGGGGAATTGAATCTTACCAAATCGCCCACTACAAGTAATTTTGTTGAGCACGTTTCCACTAGCTTA
Organism: Gortyna flavago; assembly: GCA_963669345.1. NCBI lineage: Eukaryota > Metazoa > Arthropoda > Insecta > Lepidoptera > Noctuidae > Gortyna > Gortyna flavago. The sequence goes on along the minus strand of OY770131.1, from coordinate 12,547,164 downwards.
GCCGATAGTATTCCTGAATGGTCTCGTATGGATTGTGTGGCTTCGGCTCATTTCTATCCCGATCTTTTGTCAGTGTTCGACAGCGTCCCCTATTGTGTGGCCCGAATAGATAACCATCCTATGTAACCTCTTTAAAGAATGAGATTCCAAGAAAACCTTTCAAATTATACGATAATTTGCCGTATGTATCGCATTTCATAAACTCTAAGGCAATGATACCCACCTTTTCCTGTCAATTCTCGTAATTTTAAGAACGTTCACAGTCACATCAAATTCTCAATCTGTCAAAAATACCTCTTATTTTGATATAATATATCAAAATAAGAGGTATTTTTAATAAAATAATCCTGTAATTAAAAAAGATATTATCTTTTTTAATTACAGGATTATTGGTCTGCTGATTCTTTTGTTGATTCATGCATAGGTACTCAAAAAATAGTTGCTCAAACGGGAATAGGTAATTTATATCTACGCGGCCAAAATGTATAAAACAGCTTTTTTTTTTAATAACCGACCAAAAATTTCAACGCAGGCGTTTTTTTTTCTTTCATTTAATCGCACCCTGTATGATTTTGCGTCCACGGAAACTTAACGGTGTTCTTTGACTAAAAGAAACCTCAATTCGAAATAACTTTCCAAATACAAAATAAAGTCAAAATTACTTACAGTAAAACCGTTAACGGAATATCAAAGTAGACATATTTTCGTCGTCTTCTCAATATTACAAAGGGAATTCATAAGATATTGTGCTACAGACATTGCGGCTAACTCCTTCAAATTAGCTGGCATCATTCACAGAGGTTTAATTATATTCAGTAGGTATAGTAGGTACTACAGATTACTACAAAGATAAAACTAATCCCTTTTTATTGGAGTACCGTATCGTATCAGATTTAGATTATACATATATATTATATTACAGACATTTTTCAGGACCACATTGATTCCTACGCAGGATTTGTCGGCGAGAACTTAATGCCCGGTGTCACACGTCGCATATCACTCGGCAGTTTCTTAACGAAGTGAAAATACAGACGATGGACTGGCCTTCACTTAGTCCAGACATGAATCCCATCGAACACTCATGGGACGAGCTCAAGAGAAAGGTCCGGGCCAGAAATCCAGTCCCTTCGATTATAGAAGAATTGAAGGCGGCGTTATTAGAGGAGTGGGACGGAATTCCTCAAAACAGTTAAAAAATTGATCAGATCAATGAGGAATCGACTGCAAGCTGTGATTAGAGCTAGGGGGCAATAACCAAGTACTGACACAAAAAATTAGGTTATGTCTTTAACAGTTTTTGTTTTATTTTCAAATTAAATAACCACCACACATTTTTTAAGTTCCCATTTTCCCTCTACTTTCACCTAGATAGGATTAATTTTAAAAGTGCTTAATAAATGTGAACAATAATGGTACCAACTTAAAGTCAGCTTTAAGTTACTAATGGGAAAAATCATTATAGCGTTTAAAAGCTTGAGACCTCAGGGTCTCAAGCTTTCAAACGCTATAATGATTTTTACAATAAGTAATGTATTTTTCGAACAATACATATATTTATACGCGTGTATGGGTTGAGTCGATTTGGTTGATCGCGAATGTATATTTCGACGAAGAAAACTGTCCAAAACATCTCCAACAAACTTTACCATAAATTTGGCCACGTCAGGCCACCACACATTACACGTGGCTGCCCAGTAGGCTTAGAAGTTACTCAAAACTTAAACAAGTAACTTACATCAACTTTGATCCCTTCCAATTTGTAGGCGTGCTTCGGGGGATCATATTTGGGCATGAACCGGTAGAACTCTTCATTGTCTCTGTACCATTTAACGGAATACAGGTTGTCTTCACCCAGCTCGTAGTCGCATTCAAACTGGGCAGGTTGCCCTCGCACTCTGTATGTGGGGACTGATACTCGGACTATCTTTAGCAGTAAGGACTCTGGAACAAGGAAATTATAGTTTATTTTAACCTGCTATACCGGTTGTAACAAGATCCATCAATTACGCATTCTGTAATTCAAACTTAGGGCTGATTTTTCCTTTTACTGATTTTTTAGTTTTATTCCAGGAATATAATTGACGTTTGACAGTTTTTGTATTAAGTAATTGTCAAAATGTCAAAATTATTCTTCGAATAAAGTTATCAGGATATTGAAAAATCGATTTATTTTCGTTGGATCAGCTCTTAGTAGAATTTCATCGTTCATTTGATTCTTTTTTTTTTTACTTTTATGTGAAAAATCGGTAGCACTCAATACAATTGTGTTTATGGCAGCATGCAACGTACAAGGGCCGTAGGGGTATTTAAAATGTAGTTATTAAACGTAAAGCTTGTTTTTGTAACACTGCGTGCAGTGTAAGTGCAGTGCAGGCGGGAGGAAACGCCCGGGTGTCACCACTGCGAGGATCGCCCAGAGGACACGGTGGAGCACACGGTGGAGGTCTGTCCCGCTTGGGCAGAGCACCGCCGTGTCCTCGTAGAGGCGATCGGCAGCGGCGGCGACCTCTCGCGCCCGGCCCTGGTCCAAGCCATGGTCCGGGGCGAGAGGGAGTGGGAGGCAGTCACCTCCTTCTGCGAAGCTGTCATGCTAGCGAAGGAGGTGGCGGGATGGGCGAGGGAGAGAGCTGAGAGAGCCGCCCGTCCCAGCCGCCGCGGTAGACGCTCCGGGCGTCGGGAGCCGCGTGACGACTCCCGGCCACCGTAGGCGCGGGCCTGCGGACGGCGAGTAATGGGTAGCTCGCCGTCCGATCAGGACCAGGCCCGTGCCGGACGGCGCGTATGTGTTCCACGCGCGCCTCAAAGAGATGTCAGCATTGAACGGAGGGGCCCGTCAGGGCCGAAGCCTGCCGGGGCAGCGGGATTGTCCGAAAGGGTTACCGCTGCCCCGGAATATAAAGGGCTAAGGAAGGAACACGGATGGGTTTTAGTCAGTAAGAGTCTGACACTCCCATCCGCTCCACCCAGAGCGGGAGGGGTCATTTGATGATTTCCCATCCTTAAAAAAAAAAAAAAAAAAAAAGTGCTGATTTTTCCTTTTACTGATTTTTTAGTTTTATTCCAGGAATATAATTGACGTTTGACAGTTTTTGTATTAAGTAATTGTCAAAATGTCAAAATTATTCTTCGAATAAAGTTATCAGAATATTGAAAAATCGATTTATTTTCGTTGGATCAGCTCTTAGTAGAATTTCATCGTTCATTTGATTCTTTTTTTTTACTTTTATGTGAAAAATCGGTAGCACTCAATACAATTGTGTTTATGGCAGCATGCAACGTACAAGGGCCGTAGGGGTATTTAAAATGTAGTTATTAAACGTAAAGCTTGTTTTTGTAAAAAAAAAACGTCAGAAAAAATTTTTAAGCTCCATAACCAAAACGTTCCCAGGTATGGTCCAGTATACAAAAATTATCACAATGACGGGAAGAATAAGTGATTCTAGGCTTCGTTAAGTATCTTTTTACACCCGTTATAGCGAAATCATAGAAACAATAAAATGTCCGTAAAACGTACGTTGCAAAGATGCAAAAGCGAAACAAACTTGCATCGAGGTTTTAAGAAAGATGTTTGGTAGTATTTATTTATCCTCCCACTGGAACGCCATACAGAAATTACGCGGAACAAATAATCACTTCATGTGCTGCATTCCATCCATCCTCTGCGCAGTGGACATCTAACGGGCGGCGATGGATTACGCATGTAGGTATACTTCGCAACTTAAGAGCATAATATTATTTTATTTTTGTGATAACATTGAAGATGCTTAAGACGCTGAAATCTGCAATGTTGGCTCTTTTTAAGACGACTCCGACCGCGCAGTGGCGCCCTCATCGTTTGTTTGGTTATTTTTTTTATTTTAGAATGAAAATGCAGAAAATAAGTATATTGTTTAGTTTATTATAATAAAACTAAACAATGTAAAACTGCCGTATGTAATAATATTAACTTATAATCTTGTGGAGCACAACTTAATGTGCTTATTTTCTGCATTTTCATTCTATAATAAAAAAAAATTGGTTAAAAGCACGTTAAGCCGTTGGTCCCGGCTGTCATTCGTGGATCTTTGACAGTCGTTACGGGTAGTCAGCAGCCCGAAAGTCTGACAACCAGTCTTACCAAGGGGTATCGTATTACCCAGTAACTGGGTTGTGGAGGTCAGATAGGCAGTCGCTCCATGTAAAATACTAGTATTCAGCTGCATCCGGTTAGACTGGAAGCCGACCCCAACATAGTTGGGAAAAGGCTAGGCAGATGAATAAAAAAAAATTGGTTGTCTGTAAAGTCGGTTTATGGACGATAATTTTGCGTGATAACGTCATAAGAGATACTCGTAGATGCGTCACAAGCCGAACGCTTAGGCCGGTCGTGCCTCTCTATCGCTTGTATCGCGCTCTCGCTTGCATGCTCGGCTCAGGCGGAACGTGACAATGAGTCATGCTTTTTCGTGCGTGCAGCCGGCGTTCATCGATTTATAAGACGTTATCACGTTAATAAATAACCAAACAAACGATGAGAGCGCTACTGCACCGTCGGCGTCGCCTTAATCTAGTTTAAACAGGTATCTAACCCCGGAACTCAGAGTCGTTACTTAAAATTAATCAATAATTAACTTTAATTGACAAGTATAAAATGAAATGCTGTCAGTCGAAAATATGAGTCAGTCTTCCGAAATGACTTATTAAGACGGAGTCGACCAAACGCCTTTCGCGCAGTGGCGCCCTCATCGTTTGTTTGGTTATTTCTTTTATTTTAGAATGAAAATGCAGAAAATAAGTATATTGTTTAGTTTTATTATAATCCTTAAAACGGATAATAGTGACTACTATTTTCCGTTTTACAGATTATAATAATACTAAAGAATGTAAAACTACCGTATGTAATAATATTAACCTATAATCTTGTGGAGCACAACTTAACGTGCTTATTTTCTGCATTTTCATTCTATAATAAAAAAATGGTTGTCTGTAAAGTCGGTTTACGGACGATAATTTTACGTGATAACGTCATAAGAGATAGATGCTCTATCGCTTGTATCGCGCTCTCGCTTGCATGCTCGGCTCAGGCGGAACGTGACAATGAGTCATGCTTCCGTGGAATTAATTTTAGGTGGACCATGGCCAATAGATATTTTTTATTTCCATATTCCTCATCATTTAGGTGATCCACCGGCAAGAAAAAGTGCCCGTGGTCCACCCAGGTGAACTAAGCAGGTGGACCACTACCGAATCCCGCTTTTTCGTGCGTGCAGCCGGCGTACATCAATTTATAAGACGTTATCACGTTAATAAATAACTGAACAAATGATGAGAGCGCCACTGCGCGGTCGGCGTCGCCTTAATCTTAGTTTAAATAGGTATCTAAGAATAATAAATTACCTTACCGAAGAACATAGGTACCTAATTACCTAATTTAGATGTTTAAGTTAGTCTTCAATCTTCCTGCCATATACCGTCCGAAAATATAAGGAACCTGCCTGCTATTGATAATGTGAAAGCGTTACCCCATCCATCTACAAAATGGGACTCCATTTGTGTGCGTAAGAAAACAAAATTCAGCAAGTTTTATTTAGCAAACACTATTCCGATATATTAGTTATGTAAGTACCTAATAGATTGCTGATTTTTGTATATTTTTAATAAATTACTTACCCGATTATGCAGTGTTGTTAGTAATAAGTTTATCCTGAGAAAAAAAATGGCTTGAATGTCATTCTGCGAAAATTACGTTTTAGTCAGAGTGTCGTCTTAGGGGCGAAAATTACATTGAGTGAAAATGACGTTTTGAGAATATGACGTTGTGCGAAAATGACGTTTTGCGAAAGTGACCTTCAGCGTCAAGACCATTTTATGTTTTAATATGAAAAGCTAACGTTTTCAAAATAAAATGTGTACTACAATGTAAGACACGTACCTGAGTATTTCTTTGAACTATAGCTAAAGGGTATCCCTATTTTCAAACGTAGGATAAAAATAGTTAATATTTTATTGCACTGCGAAGCACCACAGCCTTTATGAGGTCTTGTAAATTTTATTTCGAAAGACCTTTCGGAGCAGTCTCGATTATTTTCGGATCTCGAAGCCTCTAGTCGCCACTATTGCGGGTTTACAAACTTTGTCTGTTTGCCAGTACAAATACTGATGAGATGGGAAATACAGTGACACATGAAGATAATTTATTAATAAGATGGTCAATGTACGAACGTACTCGCGATGTCAAAGAAGCAAAAGGAGTATGTAAGGATCGTAGCAGGTGGCATTTTCGCATGGACAGCAGAAGAAGAAGTTTATGTATGTATTTATGTATAATATTATTTTATATATTTTGTTTTTTTTTTGTGTGTATATTGTGTGCCTTACTTAACCAGATCAAACAAAGCTATTTTTTTTTCTTTCGTTCTATGTTCAATGTATTTTATGATTATCAATGTTAGAAACCCAACGCGTTGAAACTATTCGTCGGTTAATAAAAATAAAATGCCGTTCCATACATTTTGACCGCGTAGGTATTGCACTTTTCTACGAAACAGTACTTCTTTTTTCGACAAAAAAATCTACCCTAGTGGGCAAATCATGAGCTGAATCCATAGTTACATGGTACTTGGTACACATACACATATAGTACATTTATATATACATGTTACGTTATGGTATTTGTGGCTTCATAGCAATTTCGGTAAAAATGACGACATACTCTTTATTGAAGCGAAATTATGATGTCAACATAATTGGAAAAACCATTAGTCTGTCTGATTGTAATCAGACAAGTTTAGGCTCTTTGTACACACACGTTTTTCTTGCCGTGAAAAACTACGATTTATTCGCCGTGTGTAGGCACGGTCGTCAGTGTTGTATGGATCATTATGGATGCTTGTTGACAGACACGTTTTTTCTACGGCGCGGTTCATATGTACGCCGTACCGTAAAGAAGCCGTCGCGTGTACAAAGGGCCTTACGATATCGTAATAAAAGTATTCTTGTCAACTCATTACAAAAATACTTCAGTAAGTTATGATTATGTACGATTTGATATCGAAGAACAGTAAGTACCTACTGGAATTTTCTTTGATGCAATAATGTATAAGAGATCCTACATCATTATGATTTTAATCGAATCAAATACCTACCTTATCGAAATCGATTCATCATTTAGATGTTTTTCTAGTTACACGCCTGACAACTTGACAGCTTCTTTGATAAGCATTACGAATTTCTTTCATAAGATGAACTATGACTGTGTTGTGTGTTATTGTATACTATACGCACAAGTTTCGATCCCGTGGGAATATCGGGATAAAAGTAGCCTATATATGTTAATCCAGGGTGTCGGCTACCTGTATGAAGGTAAATTTGATCAAAATTGGTCCAGTCGTTTGAGCGCGAAGAAAAAACAAATATATAAACACACACACACTCACTCAAACACACACACACACACATGCACAAAATTTTCGCTTTTATAATATTAGTGTGATGTGATTGCTTATTACTGTTTATTGGACATAATAATTTGTAGGTATTGTATTGTTTTTTGATAAGTTTAGACTCAATTTATATTAAATTATTTTTCACAAATTCAACAGCAAACCAACATGTATGTCAGGGCTGACAGGGTGCATGTAAAAAACCTACAGTAATTTATTTTAAAATGTGTGATGTCCATGAGAGCATCTAAATAAATAAATAAGATTAAACGTCGCCTATAAGACACAGCCTACACAACTATTAACACGTAGATTACAACAATATCGTGGCAGGCTCGACGGCAGTAAGGCTACTCAATGGCAAACTGCCAGTCCGTCGCACAGTGATGGTAGTCTGTTACAACAGTAACGCCCTGTGTACGATGGTGGACAGTGAAAGGTATATGGCATGTGTGTTGTTGACAGGTACTGCGCACAAAACAGGTCACCTGACTGCAGGTAGGCAATTACAAGAGTAGTAAAAAAACAAGTTCTTAATAATTAATTACAATCTAGCCCATAAGATAAGCAAAGAGTGATGTGTAGTGTTTGTTACACGAATGGATAGAATAAGAAATGAGTACAGAAGAGGAAGTCTGAAAGTGGCACCGGTGACTAAAAAGTTTTGTAGAGTAATGAGGAAAATGTTGTGAGGAAAGTTTTGAGTATGAATGTGGATGGCTATAAGAGTAGGCGAAGACCAAAGAATGATGACTAAAAAGGGGGTGACTACCGAGATGACGCTTAATAGAGAAGTATGGAAGAAAAAACATGTTGCGCCGACCCCAAATAAATTGGGATAAAGGTATGATGATGAATCTAGTCCATAGGAATCATAAGCTGTCAGTGACATAATTGCTGTGGAATACTGGCAATGACAGCTTTTGAAAGCGGGTTTCATGTACTGATAGCGTTTAGTGTTAATAGTGGAATTCGCCCTTAATGTTTTACATGACATTTATTTTTAAACTTGAATAGAGTCGATTTATACTTTACATTAGTCCATTCCACTTTTTAAAGTCTGCTATAATAATAAAAACACTTTTTCATGTGTTGTGTAATGTCAATATTATATTTGTGATGAGAATAGGTTATGATCAAGTCTTGCCAGGGCTTATCTGAGCATGTTTCAGGTTATGGCAATGAAAATGAAAATTGCCTACGTCGCGAAGTTTAATTCTTGCTTGCATACTAAACTGTTTTGCTGTGTATACCGCACAAATTTATCTTTTTTTTAAACATTTTTGTATAACGTCTGTGTTTTCCAAAGGTAACATAGAAAACAACATAAAGTGTGCACGATGAAATTATTGTTCAGGTGATTTCAGTATCTAAGTACTACATTTGTCCCTAATACAATAAGTTGTAAAAACCTTTATTCGTGAGTAGGTACTGAGAAAGTACTCAGACCTAACCACCAAACTCAAAAAAGGTTCAACGGTATGACATTCTTATAATTGTAAGGTTATATGAACTGAGTTTTGCGACGCCCTGAATATAAAATTAGTAACATTTTATCACGCGCAGACAAAACAAGCACACTTTGCCTAAGGGCTGATTTTTCCAACGCCAGATAATTTTATCAAAGGAATAATTTTGAAGTTTTGGCAGTTCATCCATACAAAATCTGCCAGACATCAACTTTATTCCACGAATAAAAATTATCTGTCGATTGAGAAATCAGCCTTAAATCCATTAAAATAACATCATCAATGATATATATTATGCTTCGCAAAACTCAAATTGGGTGTGACTCTCCAGGATGCGCCGAGCGTTTGGTTCAATTGAGTAACTGGCGGAACAAACTGCGCTACACGAGAAGGCTTCTTCATGCATCCCACACTAATGTAGTCCCATAGTTGTTATGATAAGACAACCATCGGCATCAAGTACTACCTTATCTTCAAAGCATGGAAGCATCCACTGAATATAAAACAACCATTAAACAAACAGTACAATGAATAGTTAATATTCCGTGTATAATCTAGTGACAATTCGCCAAGACCGCGAAAAAGTACGTATTTTCTACATTCACAATAACATATTTTTATGAATGAAGGAAACACATACGATACGTTATCGCTCAGGAAAACAGGTCATGCATAAGCGTTCATACCTACAATCATAAAAAAAAACATTTGGTAGCAGCAAACATATTTACATGCAAATAAAATCGTTCAATTGTATGTCGTATTAAATCAAACAACAAATTCATATTGTCGTATGAACATAAATGGAATCGAAAAACCGCTGAAATGTCGTAAATCCAATAGAAGACAGTTCTTGTAATACTTTCGATATTTCTTCACTATAAATATTATTGGAGACGGTCTTGAATAGAATAAATATCATAGCTTAAATGTTGGGACAAGTATGGCCTTTTAAATAACAAGGGTTTTGTGCGGCCGATCCAAATATTTGAAGGTTTTTGACAACAGCATGATACATAATATTATTATATCTGTATCTATATTATTATCTTCTGGGTAAAAACGTCCGCAATTGTGAAGTATAATTCTCTCGAGTCGGAACAAGCTTTGTAACATAATATCTTCGTAGAAACACTAAAAAGTTGCATCAGCCTGCACTATCAAGCTTAGTAGCAGAGCTGGCTGTTAAAATATTCTGTGAATAGATAGATAAATAAATCATTTATTTAGTGCCAAAAGAAACAGCACAATACAAAAATATACACGTCGAATTGAGAACCTCCTCCGTTTTTTCGTCGGTTAACAAAAGCTCAATTACAGCCAAGTAAATGAATGAATTTAAAAGTACATAGTGCCAAAATACAAAAAAAACCGTCAATTGCGAGTCGGACTCGCGCACCGAGGGTTCCGTATAAATTTGTAGGTATGTAAATAGTTTATCACGGTTTTTTTTTGTAATATAACCACAAATTTGTATGTGACTTTTTTCCTTTACTTGTGCTACATGACCTTGCTTCTTGCTAAATTTCATGATTCTAGATCAACGGGAAGTACCCTATAAATTTTGATTCCCTTGGGAGTGTCGAAATATACGTTTTTTGCGGCATAAACAGCCGTATCTTTTTTTACATTAAGTTAGAAGTTTGATTTTTTTCACAGCTTCAAAGGACTGTAGGCTTGAGTATATGGTTTTAATTTCAACACGATACCTCCACGCGTTCCCGAGATAAACGGTCTTGACAGACAGACAGACAGACAGACGGACAACAAAGTGATCCTATAAGGTTTCCGTTTTTTCCTTTTGAGGTACGGAACCCTAATAAGCAAAATAATATACTATGCCATACATACTTAAATTGAAATAAATAATAAAGTGCGGTGTGTGTCTCAGGGTTGCGCCGCATTAACGAGTCCGGCACCATAATTGCGATTTTCAATAATACAATAAAGAGTTTTGAAGGATATTACTAATCTATTGATTCATAGGTTTTAAGAACTGCTCAACAACGTAACGCAATGAACAAAGGTGAACTGTCAAAATGAAACCCATTGCGATCAATAGTCATTTTAAATGTGTTACGCAATTACTCCGCAGCCCCGCATTTGTCAGGCAAATACGTACCTACATACCACTACCTAATAACTACCTGGTAGAGGTTATATAATAGTGGGCTATTTAGTATTTTTAGTCGATTCTACGTTATTTTTTTTTTTTATTTACTACCAGTACCTACGGGGATAGACGAGGGGAAGGGGAGAGAAACAAAAAGACGAAAAAAAGTGACAGGCGTGTAAAAAATATTAAAGCTGATAAAATAATCTAAAGTTGTTTATTTCTGAAAATTATTTCTAATTCTTCCATCCTACATCCATTCAAGTCCAACGTCAGCACATTTCCATATGAACTTATCGTTATTATTATTTCTGGGGGCCGTGAAAAGTGCCGAAATAAAACACGTGAATACTTTACATGAAGTATGTAGGTACATGAATGCGGAACGTTACACATCATCATTTGGCAGCTATTCAATTCAAACGAAGGAAACTTTTCTTCGTATGAGTTGACATAGTCAAATCATTTATTTCAAGTACCTACGCCAGTAAAAGGCACTTCTACAGTTCTACACGTCAAAATGTACAAGAACATATAGAATTGATTTTATGTGTACTGTAGAGGTTATATATGTAACCTGGTCCTATGTAGCACAGGCCGGTCATAATTATTAATTTATTCCTTTCGAACATCCAAGCAAACGTCTAATACTTCAATATGATATTTCTAGATAGATAGATAGATTAGTAATTTTATCCTTATAATATTTTATATTATATGTAAAACAATTATTCTTAAATATATTCAGTCATTATAATGTCAAAGTAAATATGTTAGTTAGATGTAAATATCATTTTTTTTTTTGTGCATTATTTTAGTAATTTTTTATTACGAAATAACTTATTAACATGTGTTAATTTGTCTGTTCACATAATGCTGAGGAGAATATCGGACGCAGCCGGGAGCCTGTGAGGTGCCATGCCTCATAGCTCCCAGAGGCCTGTGAGGTACCTTGCCTCACAAAGGGGTCTGAGGGAGTGATAATAGCGTCGTCTTCAATGTTTATCAGTGTATTTAGGCCGGAATAGCTTGATCGTACTCCAGGAGCTAGTGTGCGAGTTATAAGAGAAAATGTGGTTTTGAAAACTGTGGTCACTTCTACAGGGGGGGTGACAGCACTCAGCTTAAGTGAAACCAACTGTGCCTTTGCAAAGTGTGTTTGGTTGACACAACTGGTTCTGCTTATGGTTGAGGACCCACAGTTTTATCAGCATTGACTGATGTATCATGGAGTTAGGATTTAATGAGAGCGGTGATAGTTTTTATAGTTTTCCTCTGGAGTACGAGCATTTGTTAGGATGTCTTCCATGAAACCTGGCCTCTTAAGCTTTTCCCTCCCTCTGGCTCAATAACGTCCGATGGGGTTAAAAGATTTTGATGTTAAGATCATTTAATTTTTTTTAAGTCTCTTCAAGACTGATGTGAACTTTCACATCAATTGTTTGTTTTAGGAGACCGCGTCGTTTCTTTTACCCAGGTTTTTACTCGACGAGGTTTAAGCATGACGACGTTAATTTGTGTTGGTGCACATTGGCACTTATAGATGCTTACTTATCTGGCAATTATCGAAGTGACAGATTCTCGGTTCGTTCGTCCTGACTTAAGCCTACTCTTGCAAGAGACGGATCTCATTATGTAAATTTAATTCCTATGTTAGGTCACAAGTTTTGTTAGGGTTGAATAGTAAAAGCCTGAAAGTTCGAATGGTGCGAATAAAAGTCTTGTTAGGGTTTCGAAAGCTATGCTAATACTTTTATTCCAGTGTGGGCGTAGCTGATGGAGGTTATATATGTAACCTTGTCCTATGTAGCACAGGCCGGTCATAATTATTAATTATTCCTTTCGAACATCCAAGCAAACGTCTAATACTTCAATATGATATTTCTAGACAGATAGATAGATTAGTAATGTTATCCTTATAATGTAAAACAATTATTCTTAAATATATTCAGTTAATCTAAACGCTGTTTGAATATAGCGTTTGATCCCCCTGAGCTACGTGTTCCCACAGTACTTTCTAAAAGTTTGTTTCGTGTAGAGAAGAATGGACAAGAAACTCTAAAGTTCCTAATCAACTAAGGGCTGATTTGCCCATCGCCAGTTAACTTTTCTCTTTAAGGAACAAAATTGACATTTGACAGTGTTTGTATGGAACAACTGTCAAAATTTCAAAACTATTTCTCGAATAAAGTTATCAGATGATTGAAAAATCAGCCCTAAATAAATAAAACAGTCACAAATCGCCACAACAAGTACAACCGCGGCAAAAACAAGTGCTAAATAAATATAAATCGTGGACAACAACAGTAACTGTTGGAGCCAGCACGCACGACTCGCACCCTCCCATAACTAACTTAGCGAAGTTTGCTATCGACTCCTAGCTGTCCTCGTCCAACTCTTGATTTATAAATTAGCTGTCATCTACGCGTTAAATCGCTAACTATTTGATTTGTTATCTTCTGTTCATAATTCTGAATTGATGCGAATTTAACAGTTTTGAGTTTGTTTTAAATTAGGCGTGTATTTCTTGAGTTAATTCACATCTGTGTTATTATTGTCTTGTGTTTATATTTATTAGTTTGTTAAACAAACATGTTGTGAGTCCATAAATTATGTACTAGTTAACCATTTATTTTCAGACAACATTTTTATTCGTTCTCTTGGGTCTTTCTGGCCGAGTCTTGCGAATTGGTCGTAATAAATATATTATAGAGATTTTGACTATTTACTAATACTCATATAACCGTCTACTGTAAGTAGAATTTTAAACTGGATTGAACATTGAGATATGACGTATTTCTACATAATAGTTGTCTGTCCTTCAACATTTTGGTTAAAGACATACGCTTTTCATATTTAGGTATGCGAAAAGTTTAAAACAGAATTATTAAAATACTTTTCGTGTTCAACATAGTTTCATTAATTACCATGTTTTAAACTTATTACCGAACAGCATTGCGGGGCAGAATAAAAAAGTAGTTAACAAGGCGATGGAGATAGAAACCGTCCAACTTACGTAAGCAAGATGTATGGAAAGTCTAAAAGTTAGACGTCTGAAATATTAATTCCAGAACCAAATAACGATCCCGGGGCTTTAATAAAATATTATAATTTTGTAAGAGACGAAAGAGAGATTCGTTTTGTGAATATATCCATCTCGTTTCATTTCCCTGGAGGTTATCAAACTGGACTTTACAACAATCATCCGGGACTAACAGAAGCGAGACCTTGTTAAACCGTAACAAACTTGTACTGTTTAATCTTTGAAAGTCGCCTTCAAGTTGGTGATACCAAGACGTCACTAAGGTAACTTTACTGTTTAAAGTCAGTTAATTAGTGGGAGGTATGTTGTCGTGTTCATTCGCTAGTTTTCTTCACATTTTTAACAACGTTAAGTACAACTGCAGTGCAGCACGATTGTAACGTTAAAGATTTTATGGATACCACTGGCTTGGAAATGGAAATTATTTCTTACTTGAATTAACATCGCACGTAGCACGAATAAAGTTGAGGCTGAAATCAAGGAAAGTATCATAGTAACCTAATTTAGTGAGGTAATGAATTGAGGTGGTACATCGATTTTGAACTCTTTCTTGTAGAGTGAGGAAGACTTTTCCCGCGCTACGTTTGGGGAACATCTTAACTTTCTATGGGTCACCTGAGGGTCATAAGTTCACGTAGTTTATGGTTGTAAACGCTGAGTTCACGGCCGCACTAGTGGGATTGCGGCTGTAGTCCCGGAAGACACTCAAAATAATTTTAAATTCATTATGGTAATAACGTGGCTCTTTTATTGAGGTATCTACTCTTGTTAGGCTTGTTTGGGTAATGAATTACAGTGTTATAAAATGTTCTTGTTTGTACCGTTATTTAATCCATTAACTTCCAAATGAAGTTCGTGTGTATAAAAGATGTGGATAATTAACAAGGAAACTGCTGAACTTAATTGTATCAACATAGCCAGTTTAGATACACCAAAGATTTAGCAATGAAGAGTCGGTGATAATACTTCGAGAAAATTACTAAACGACAACCCTTTCGTAATTTCAAATTGTACAGTGCCCAAACAAGCTTGAAAGACTGTTTTATTTACTAGGTACCTGATTTAATACGGAAAAATACTTGAATGTAGCGTTTCAATCTCGAGCGAATGCTGCGGATTAAGTAGGTATTTCTGTGAAGGATAAAAGCCTTTCAAGGTTCTTTTCTTGACTAATGTATCCTAATTTTGGCTTAAATATGTTGCTTAGACGTTACCCCAGAAAATCTAAATTGAGCTTTCAAACCAAAATACAAGTTGATCAAGGTTAAAGGTATTTCTATAATTAGGTACTTTCGGGTTGTGATATCATAGCTAAAGGCAAACTATAAAAGTTATATCGAGCTTGATGTAGTTCTAAAATATTTTATCATGAGCATATTATAAAAAGGAGGCTACGTTGTGGAAGTTCTTATTATAGCTAAAGAGATTTCATAAGGGCGATACTTGCAGAAACTATAGGCGTATTTTTACTACACGAGGAAACTTGTAATTGGCCTTATGTTGTATTCTATTTTTTACTGTATCTGTTTAGCTGCATGTAAGTTTTCTTAAAATTCAATAAATAAATTAATACACTCGTATATGTACACCTACATTTAGGTACCTATGCAAAAGAGAATAATAATAATATTTATTCAGTATTAAAATTGGTAAAATTAGTACATAAAGTCTTAGAAATTATTTACAAAGGTAATAATGTCAGATGCCTGTACTAGGATAAACCTGTACCACAGTATGCGCTAGCGAAGAACAGAAGGCCAATTCTAGTAAATAAAAACGTACAAAACCTAGTCGCAATTTCATCTCAGCGACAATCAATGTCAAAACTTGTCAACGATGTAGGGAAATTAGAAGAATTTTTAACAGATTGAGACTGAGATCAGACAGTGAACGTTTTTAAAATTACGAAAATGCCCCTCTTTTTAAAATATCTGCACTTTTTAGTCATATTTTAGAGGATTAAGTGGCGGACAATAAAATTTATTAAATTGAAACTAAGATTGCCATCAAGTTGAAAATTCATAACATAACATGAGGCCCTTTTCCCTTGAATGGTTGGCAGAGGTGTACTTATAAGTACCTAGTACCTACAACACATTTCACCAGTTAGGTATGTTTAAGTGTTGTGTTATGTTGTGTATAATGGGGGCTAGTCTATAGCCATCAACCGGTTACAATTCCAGACTACGGGCTACTACTGAGAAATACCTAATAGAAAAAACACACACACTTCGATTAATTAATGTGTCCCTTTAAATTATAACCAGAAATATAAAGACGAACCCTTGTAGATGTCAGAAACTGTTAACAGTAATCAGCATTAAACCGCTTTGTTACTGTTTAAGGCCGCCCTGTAATATCCCGGAGCTAACTCAAGACTACTTGCCTGACTTGACCAGTAGTCCACGTCAACACCCCTAATTAGCTTCAGGACCTATATTTTCTCAGAAAAAAATAAAATATTATTCAGTTCTTCGAATAGCATATTAGATATATTCCAGTAGGTCTTTTGATGTTTTTTCTTGCTTTTTATTAGTGTTCAATTTCATTATAAAGTTTTTCTTGAAATTAGTAAGTTTCATGTTTCTTTGAGAGCTGTTTGAGAATGTGTATTCATCTATGAAGACTAACTGATTTTAATGTTGGCTAATGCTCGGTTTATATAAACAAAAATGAATCGTTTTGCTTACCAATGGTAGAATTTTTTATTGCCAAACTGTGATATAGCTAATTCCATATGGGAGAGTCTACTATGAAAAGCTATGATGTATTTGCTCCATTATTGGTAAAGATACAAGAGTCTTCATTTTAACCAATAACAAGCATCGGCTTTAAGTAACCAAAAGGCAGAACACAACTTCAGTCGTTTGAATGAACAATGAATTTAATTCCAGTGTAAATATCTATCTTATTGAGTCTCGATTAAGGTGCTTTGTAATGTGCCCTAAAATAGAAACTATTGTTTTTTTACAATTAAAAAATGTTAGCACTTATTGGAACGGAACAGTAGAATTTCTATTCTGTAAGGATCTCCTGGAAAATTCGGCCACGTGGCACTTCAATATACTTAGATATGTCTGACGGTGCTATTAAGTATTATTTGAAAATACAATAGAAGTGCTCATAGCTCGTAGCTCAAGTTATAGATACAATGTAGGTATGGAGGTAGAGATACCTTTTCCAACAGACTTTAGTTTTTAATAGTTGTTTACCTATAAACTTCGTTCAAAACTTCTTTAGTCCACTCCTGGAAATCTTTTCAAAGTTAAATAATATTTTTCCAACTTCCAGTTCAAAATTAGCTTTCCAAAGAAAATTCAAGAATGGGTAAAAAAACAACTGTTTATATCCCACAAAAAAGTATTAAAGTCAACCAAGTAGGTTACGTTAACTGTCAGCTCCTAGCCTTTTTTTTTTCAGCTTTACAGCTATTTTAACTTCGCTGTGTCGGAGTACATATAGACCACTCCATCACTTCTCGGGGGAAGCGTAAAAGTGACTAACGGGTTGAATCAGGAGTGTGGATTTTTAAGCACCTGTATTTTACTGTTGGTAATTACTAACTGCCAATAACGATTTTTACGAACATTAGTTTACAGGATAGGATTACATCAAAGTATCGCCGACACGAAAAGAAGAAATAGGTAAGGATTTATTATACAGCCATTACTGTTACGACTGAGACTTTTACGTGTACATCTTTTTTTACATCTTTCTCACATTTAATTATAAATTCAACGTTAATGATGAATTTAAACAATACAATTTAAAAGAGTGTGTGTGTATGTGTGTGTGTGTGTGTGAGGGTGTGTGTGCAGGTGTGTGTACACACACACACCGGCAAGAAACTCACACGAGTTTCTTGCCCGTTCTTCTCCATACGTGCAAGAACTCAACTCCTAATACGCTTTGGAATAGGCTTCATATTTCTGACTGCACCGACTCCTTGACAATTCAAAAGTGCCTGTAAATGGTTTAATTGAAATAAATGCTTTGATTTTGAGTTTGAAAAAAAAACCAGCACCTGAGTTGTGAAGATCAGATTATAATCCCTAATGTAAAGTACTGTTATTCACTTATTCAGCTCCATTCCGTAAGACTGGAAGCCAAAAAGTCAAAGGCATGATGATGAATTAGGATACATTTTATTGAGGTGAAGTGGGTAAAATAGCTAGAAATATAAATAAATGCATTAATCCAATCCATTTTGTTCCAACGATTGAATGAATATAAGAAAGTTGTCCATGTCTTTTTTATAATCTTATCTGGGTAAGAAGGATGTTCATACAACACAACCAGTAATGGACAACCGATGGAGCAGGTCTATGTTCAAAACTGGACATCCATTGATCATGATTATATCTTAATGTTACGTCCACATACCCATTGATTTGATGGATTGATATATCTATTTGATTTGTGATATTATATAAAATACCAATATCAAGTAATAACTAGAATATACAACGACTGTTTTACAGGTTTCCAGTGTTTTTTAAGAGCAATGCAACACTTTCATAGCCAATGTTAGTCCGATATATGTAGATATAATATTAGCACTCTCCAAAATACTACTGGGATGAAAATGTATCTTAATTTGCGGTAAAGTCCCTCTAGAATCTTAATAACGAACTTCCAGTAAGCTACGATATACTCGTAGTTGGGACCCAGTTTCCGATAAATTGAATACCGATTATGGAAGACTTCTCAGTCATTTCCATAAAAAAATTAAAAAAGAGATACACTTTGTATTTTTAAGGCTCAATTTGCTTTTAGCGACCCGGGTCGGGGGTTGGCCTGAATAAATCTAACTGAGAGCCCCTCTAGATAAAAGATATACTGACGGTTTAATTGAGGGTTCTGTTTTTCAGCTGGCTATGAAAGGGCCACTTTAGTTGTATAAAAGTTTCCTTTCAATACTCATTAAACTCGTTTCGCGCAACGACTCGAACAAGAAAATTATTTACCCCCGATTTAAAACGTCAATTCTAATCTAAGTAAAAGTTTCAAGATAATTTAAATGATTTATTATCTTTGCGAATAAATTTACCTATCTCTTGATAACCTACTTTAAGAAAGCAGTATTTTTCTTACGATGTCGCTCTAAGATGAATGGCTTTTTACTGTAAAGGCGTCCTCGGTCTTCATTAATAACATCTTTATGCAATTATATTCCTAAATTTAAAAATAGAGATGCATTAAAATATCGTGGCATTCATGGCTGTCACCGCCGCTTATTGTCGCCCAGTGTGGGACACGGTAAATGATTCCTATTCGTTGTAAAATGTGGATACAATTGCATAATTCATACTGAAAATATATTTTTTTATGACAAGTTATATTAATAAAAGCACACAGTCCATTCACATAATTGATATTACCTTTTATAAGTAAACTCAGTACTGCCAATAAGACATACATCCTCATTAAGTTTTTAAACAAACAGTTCCATCACATATCACAGAGATTTATCGTCTCCATATATTGCCGTAAGCACTTTAGTCACACACGGTTTTAATTAACATTTCAATCGGAGAGTTGAGTCGAGTTATAATGAAGCTCACGTAATATTTTGGTAGTAAGCGCGACGCGGACGACCGGCGTCCTCGGCGGTTGACACACGACTGAAGAGAATTCCCTCTCTCCGTTTGTTCGCATTCGCAGTTACTCGCCCCTCGCCCATCTGGGGTCACCGCTTACAATTTTCGTGACCTTATGGGGCAAGTCGATAATCGCTTTTACTAATAAATATGACCACTAGATTTAATGAGTCGAGAACATGTCATTGTAAGTATAAGTGGAGGTGACAGGTGCCAAATTTCTGTTAAAAACACTGTCTAGTGTAGGATTTCTTGGTTTAAGTTTTATCAATTGATTGCACGGTCCAAACTTATTATTAGAATATTCTTTTAGTGAAAAATGGTTGAATATTCTACTAACGTAATGGCACCGGTAACTGAAAAGTTGTGTGGAAATCGGTTGTCATGGTATGGCCATGTGTTACGGAGAAATGAGGAAAATGTCGTGAGGAGAGTTTTGAGTATGAATGTCGATGGCTATAACAGTAGGGGAAGACCAAAGAAACGATGGATGGACTGTGTGAATGACGATATGGCTAGAAAGGGGGTGAGACTACCGAGATGACGACTAATAGAGAAGTATGGAAGAAAAAGACATTGTTGCGCCGACACTAAAAGAATTGGGATAAGGGCAGGAGAATAATAATTCTACTAACATAATATTACTAATAATATTACAAATTCTCGTAATTTAAAACGTTTACAATCTAGTTGCAGTCTCATCTCCGCGACAAAGAAATGTCAAAAATTGGGCAAATTAGAGGTATTTTTGACAGAATGAGACTGAGGTCAGAAGGCCAATTGTCGTAATTTAAAACGTTCAAAATCGAGTCGCTGCCTCATCTCGCCCACTCCGGTGGATGCCCGCATTGTCGAGGCGGGGGACTCAGTCAGCCGTGGCTTGGTCACCCACGGAGAAGCGAAGAGGAACCCGAGAAGGGGCCGCTCGTCAGAGCTTTTGCCTGTAAGCCGATGACGTAGCCGCCAACAAGTAGGTTGCGGTGCCGCTTGGACGACATCGCAACGGAGGCGGGTCGCGATGTCGTATGGGAGGCATCGCGACTGAGGGCTGGAGGTCGCGGCAGGAGAGGAGTGCCGGTATTGCGGTGCGGCGCTCTCCCTACCTTCTGCGGCCTTGACGGGGTCATCACAATCTGATGGCGGACGCGGTGGGGAAGCTGGGGACGAGGAGTGTTGGTATGACGTTGGCCGCTCTACCTATCCTCTGCGGCCGAAAATGGCAGGCGGCGGGGCCAATGACCTGACGCATCGCAGGTGGACCAAGGGTGCCCAGACATGGGGTCGTGTGGCGCCCATGTGCTGGTTTGGTCCCTGGGGTTTTCACGGCGTGCTAAGTGTTCTGGTGCGCCGGTGATGGGGAGTACTCCCCAGAGGAGAATCTGGTGACGAACAGCCGCGGCGGGTTCACGGATGAGTGCTAACGCGTGCCTGTGTTCCTGCCGTAAGCGGCAGAGGAGGACAACGTAGAGTTTTAGTGGTTTAGAGTCCCACACAACTGCACTATCTCCCCGTGGTAGTACAGAATGCATGAGCATTTCTCCAGGTTAAAAAAAAGCCTCATCTCGGCGACAAACAGATGTCAAAAACGTGTCAAAATGTAGGGAAATTAGAGGTATTTTTCGAAAATTGAGACTGAGATCAGACAGTGAACGTTCTTAAAATTACGAGAATTGCTCCACTGGGCATAGACAAAAGTCATTTTTGTCATATTTACTTGATTTCATAATCAAGTCTTGTTAACGTTATGAAAAAGTAATATTTAGAACACAATTTCCTTTCTTTTGTATTCGTCACTTTGGTCATTATCTGTTATTAACTGCCTCTTTTTCCAACGTTCCAGACTGATAGTCATCTATCATTTCTTTTGCCTATTGCGTGTGTAAATTGAAATATTTCTAAAGACTATTCAATTACCGTTCGCCAGCCTGTAATTTGTGTTGATTACATTTTCTATTAATAAATTGTTGTACCTTATAATTATGTCTAGGTTGTTTGGTTTCTTTGACATCTGTTTGAGGTATTTTTGTTTTTTGCCTTTTATGTCTTTTTCTCATTAAGGTTACTCATCAGCCAGCAAAGCGTGTTTTGTTGACATTATCAGAAAATATTTCACTGTGTGTAAAAACGGATCGAAATCATTTTTCTGTTGAAGGACTAACAACATCCTCATTAAGTTTTATTTCATAAAGGTTCTTTCTACCTGTGAAAACATACCTTTTCAGTAAGAAGCTTACGTAAGATTTTGACTTACCTAAGTAGGCAGTTGATTTTTTTTTTCATTTGTCGTTCGAAATACTAGCTTCTTTTCTGTTCTTATGGAACATATCTATCTAATCTCAGCTACAATCACTGTCAAAAACTTGACAAGTAACAACACACAACATTTTTGACAAGTTTTTGACATTTGTTTATTGCCAAGATGAGTCTGTGACTAGATTTTGAACATTTTAAATTACGAGAATTGGCCTTCTGTTCTAAGAATATGTTCTAACCTAGTCGATTCAGTTTCCTTCAACCTCAATTATCAGTATCTACCATATTAACATAAAGAGAGAATGTTAATACGTTTGAACTTTATCTCACTCGTTCATTTAAATACATTCTTCTAGAAAACCACTTAATTTCCGGACAATGGCTTATTTTCCCATACTAAAGACTAACGTCTGTTGTTATTAAAGTAATATCATTAGGCCCTCCACAAACGAGACTTGTACGACATTTTTTCCTCCTCATCGGATAGGTCGTAACACTTTATCGTTATTGTACGGCCTTATTCAAGCATGGAGTGGCATCATAAAATCATAAACACCTTCAGTTTTCGCGTTATCCCTTACAAATTCCTTGGGGTTGCGTTCAATGGCCGATTATGAATTTGGTGTTCAATACGTGATCTGATTATTCGATCGTCTCTTGTTATTAAACAGTCAGATGTATTGAGATGTTCTTGGCTTTGTTCAGACCGTATTATATGTTTCGGATTCGGAGTACGTGGCTGTTAATAGTTGATTATGTTGTTTGATGTTTGGGTATGTAGCTATATCTATGCCATTATGTTAAATAATATGGATTAGGTATAGGATGTTTGCATAAGCAGCCTATAATTTTTCCACTGCTGGGACACAGGCCACCTCTCTATCAGAGGGAGTGGGCCGTAATCCACCACGCTGGCCCAGTGGGATGGCAGATGTCACATGTTTTCGAATTTTTGGTTCTAGTACATACCGGTTTCCTCAAGATGTTTGCCTTCACCTTTTTGAGAGCAGTGGTGATGATGAAATAATTAACACAATTTTTGTCTGGGTTCGAACCTTCGACCTACAATTCTTAAGTCGCGGCCGTTACCACTAGATCATCACCATAATATCTGTTAATATGGTCATTACATTTTTTACCTCCAGTCGTACATACATATGTCTTCAATAGAAAAGGTCGCTTTTTAATTTACTCTCGCAGTAGTAGATCAAATGTTATGATACTGTCGTCATAATTCTAGAACAACATGAACCCGCAAATTGCTCTTTGAACCGATTCAAGGTCGCGGCTCCTTATCTCCTAATCAAACATTACAACGAACACTTTAGTGTGCTGTCGGTGTATTCAGGAGTTGATTTAGAGATAATTACCACTTCATTTGTTGGTACACTTTGAAAATTTCCTCTTCGAAATTGTTGCAATGCAGCTCGTCGTAATGGGGCTAGGGGCACGTCTCTTCTTTGGGTATTACCGGGTGACAACTGAGCACAGGCGGCGTACTCCCAACGCTTTATCACTTAATTTGAATCGTGTCTTGAATTTAGAACACAGGCTGTCCTTAGAATTCGAAAATTGTTAATCTGTTCTGTCTGGATATTCCAATTCCAATCCGAATCGCAATAAACGACGACCGGCTCTCAAATAAATTTAATAGTCAGACCCTCCTTTCCAGTCGTCAGGTTAAATAAATTTCCACTGAGATGTTATCTGATAAATTCTAAATAAAAAGTACTCTGTTCAAATTTTATCTAAAGAATTTATCATCGTTGTGAAAAAATATTTTCTTATATTAGAAATCTTATTAAAATTCACGTGGTAAATGAAAATCAAATGTAAATGTGGTACCCGACCGAGCAGTTTTTATTATTCAATCATCAAAATGAGCCCTAACAATAAATCATAAAACGAAAACGCGCATAAGAAACGAAGTTTACGATATCTGGCGAGGTAAGCATGCGAAGGATAATTCACAAATTGTTTCAAGACCAATTTTGTACTTTCGACTTTTGAGTGGAGAGCTCGGTTCCGAACACACGCATTATGTTCTCTACTTTGTATGAAGCGCCTTATTACGTATGCGGTATTCCAAAACGTTCATGAAAATTCATGTACTTATTTAAACAGTGCAAAAACCGCGCGTGTACTTATGTACGTATCTCCTTTGTGTATGATATTCGTGAAAGTAAACGCACCATATTTTTAGTGGGAACGTCGGTAAAATCACAACATTCACCTCCCTTTAAATCAAACATGCATAAATCCAGGCCGCTCCCTTTACGCTATTATGTCAACCGAAGCGATTTATGATCGCATCTAAGAGATTTTCACAAGGGAGAATATCGCCGAGTAAATAGTATTGAGCGTAACTCAACAATATATCTGCCTATGCCTTATCACAAGAGAAATGCGATCGCAGCGTTTGCGATATTATTGTGTTTTTGATGTTTCATTTTGATCATCTTTGTTATTCGGGCCATACATTATTCTGATTTGAAGAAAAATCTCACATTTATATTTTTGGCATTTATTCTTATTGGATTCTGTTTGAAATGCTCGTAATATCGATAGTAATGGAGTTTGCTTTTGTTAAGAAGTGCTTGTTTTCAGTGGTTGTTGCAGCGTCTGACGAATTAGGGGACGTGTCTGTAGTACATACACAAGTACATAACACGTACAGGATATTACGGACTAGATGTCTGATTTGATCAAAATGTATTT
Organism: Gortyna flavago; assembly: GCA_963669345.1. Classification (NCBI taxonomy): domain Eukaryota; kingdom Metazoa; phylum Arthropoda; class Insecta; order Lepidoptera; family Noctuidae; genus Gortyna; species Gortyna flavago. The sequence goes on along the minus strand of OY770131.1, from coordinate 12,522,544 downwards.
TTAAACATGACTGTAACGAAAATAGAAGCTCTTCTATTAATACCCTGGTTTAGAATAGGTACGATTCTGTAGATGTTTCAATAAACAGTTGATATTGAGGATTACAGAGAACCTTCTCTAATTAAAGTTGAAGAACTTTGTTTAACAATGTTGTATCTTGAATATAATGTGCCTGTTAGGAATTAAAATATGTTAGTGAAGACTAAACAATCATGCTTTGTCTTCTTGAATTATTTACAAGCATTCATTTGTTGCGAACATAATTTAGAATACCTACAAAAATTCTTTGCAAAAAGCGAAGCTCAGCCGAATATTTTTGCTCAAAATTATTATAAACAATACATATTAACATAGGTACAGCATTAATTACGTTGACAAACGAGTTGTATATAACACGAGGGCTAATAAAATAGGGTGTTTCGCCTCTGGACGCACCTGGGGCGTCGTTGATGGTAATGTGATTAATGTTCAACCTTTTTAACAACGTGTGCCAGGTAAATGAGATTTTTTGGCCTTATACATTGTGCTCGAATGATTTCGACACTACAGTTTTGTTTTGCTGTTATTTGTTGTTTTTAATTTTTTTGGACAAGATTGCTGTATTCGGTGGAAATTTATGTAAATCTGTGTTGTAAGGTTCCTATGCATTGATGACAGCGTGCCGAACGCGTAAGTTTTTTTACTATGCACGGTCATCTAGCGATGATGACACATACAGGTTTTTTTCTTTCGATAACTTCTTTGTAAATAGTAGGACCAACGGCTTACCGTGCTTTCCGAGGCACGGGGGTATCATACCGCCAATTTCCAAACTTCGGGCTGTTACTAAAAAATTCCTCATGGAAAAACCCAATAACACATTGCTCGAACTTTGAATCAAACCCAAGACCCCATGCTCAGCAGACCAGAGGGGCAATTCTCGTAATTTTAAGAACGTTCTGATCTTAGTCTCAATCTGTCAAAAATACCTCTAATTTCCCTACATTTTTGACAAGCTTTTGACATTGATTGTCGCTGAGATGAAATTGGGACTGGGATTTTGAACATTTTCAGTTACGGGAATTGGCCTCCTGATCTCTCTCCGGTCGTATCGGATTGTCAACCCATCGGACATTGAGAGTGAGGGACGAGAGAGTGCACCTGTGTCTACGCATACACAAGTGTGTGTCACAAGCCACTGTTGAAATTGACCGATATTTCCGAAATACAGTCTGTTTTATTTTCTACTGTCGTGACTCATAAAGTTAGGGTGTTCAACAAAAACTTACTTAGCATTGAAATTCTGTGGCCATTTTCACTCGTAAGTATAAATAATAATAACAATTTATTTAAGTCAGATACAGTGATCCATATTTATGTTAGTAAATTACCCGTCACGAGAAGCTATAAATTTTGTAAACACACATTCAGGGGTTTACAACCTTTGGATCAAAAAAGAAAACAGTTTTGTAATGATTTTTGTTTTAATATAGGGATATATAAAAACAAAAATCAATGTATTTATTATTTTGATTACGTTATAATTAACATTCCAGTGATATTTATTTTAGAAGTATGTATGTTTATTTGTATGTATGTAAGTATATTCTCATAATATTTGTCTAGTTTATTAAGTGAATTGTTTTAAAAAAAATTGTGTGTTATTTTTTTTTTGTCTCCTATACTCTTTCACACGCTGTCTACATCTCTCTATTTATTATCCTTTCGCAGGTATGCTGGAAGAGATTTCTTATGAAATAAGCATCACCTTTGTACCTATTTTTGTTTTCTGTTTTTTTCTTGTCTGTTTTTTAAGTGTGTAGATTAATGGTAAAATAAATAAATAAAATAAATAATTATGTTAACACACACATCTAATTACTGTCGTCAGACGATTCCGAGTAATCTGAATCTGCATCATTAACAGCGTCAGCGTGAACTTACTTCAAAATGGCTTCCCAAATGTTTACGTTCCATGAGTCAGACGCGTTCCAGTACCACAAAAAAATAGACGACAGCGCTTTTTATCGACACATGACACCTTTAGCACGACAACATCCTTGTGCCACAAAGGCTGAAAAGCCGAAACAGTGTGTCGTCCGACTCACTGGCGAACCGTCACAAGAAAGACTGAAGCTGTGGCGAGACGGTGCTTCCTTACCCAAACCGTTCGTTCCACCCACTGAAGAGTTCGCACCTGGTTATAAGTTAACTTGGGTAACGTGGAAATCTTTAAACAGACTCCGGACCCAGGTTGGCCGAAGCAAGGAAAACCTGTTCAGGTGGAAATTCATAGACGACTCCGCCTTGGAGTGTAATTGTAGTGCTGTTCCACAAACGATGGTACACTTAACATCGTGTCCTGCATATCCTTTCAGCTGCACGTTACAGGAACTGATGGACGCTCGTGATGGCGCTAAATAAGTAGCCGAAATCTGGGCCGAGTCCATTTAAATTGCTACCGACACGCTAAGAAGAAGAAGATATCGCTAAAATATAGCCCGACCAAGTAAAATTGCTCGTTAGTTTCGTGTTACACATACCTATGTTACTTTGAGTTGTGGGATTATTTGTTGTTGATTGAATTGTCGCTACGTAACATAATAGAAGTTCTTTATATACAAAATGTATAGCTTCTCGTGACGGGGACTTTATACTTTAAAAAAAGAATTAATAAAATACATACCACAATATTACTGTTATAACCAAATTGAATAATTGAAATATAATATGTACATAATATCAAAATCTAAAATAAATGCATAAGTTATATCGCAAAACATCTTTAAAATAATTAAAACCTATAAAAACATTTACATCTTTAAATTTCAAATAAAAGTAGCGTCCACCAGCCTCTTGCACGTCTTTCGTCGGATTTTAGAGAGGTTTTTTTTTTTGACAGGTCGTCGTATGTATGGTCAGCTAGTATTAAGTATAAGTCCAAGTTTCTTCACGTTATTTTCCTTCACCTAGATCAGTGATGTCCAAGATAAAATTCTAAAAACGTCACTGTCGTCTTCGTCGTCGTGTCGTTTTTTAAAACGTCACTTTGGTAGGTACCAATGTAACGTTTTCAGTTCATAATGTACGAGGTACAAGGCTGTGGGTTCACAACTTTGTACATAAGAGGCGAGGCCTTAACCCCTGGGCCATCACGACATACGATATTGTTAAAAGAAAAAGAAACATTAATGCGTTTTTCTTTTTCAAACTCGTAAAGATGGTTTACAATGCTCTTCCATATTATAGCGTTACGGATTTCGAAAGCAACATCAAATTAAAGTTCTCACCCGTTATTCTGAATCATTATATTTAATTGACAACCCTCGTTGTAAACCTACATTCTGGCAAATATTAAATGAATTTGATAGAAGCTGAACACGGAGAATTTTAGAAACATCCATATATAAATGAGCAAATAAGTAGGTACAAAGGTATGAAAAATATACCTAATCATCATCTGCATAGCCTTTTCCCAATTATATTGGGGTCGGATTCCAGTCTAACCGGATGCAGCTGAATACCAGTATTTTACATGGAGCAACTGCCTATCTGACCTCCACAAGCCAGTTACTGGGTACCCCTTGGTTGTCGGACTTTCGGGAAACTGACTGCACGTTACGACTGTCAAAGATCCATGAATGATAGCAGGTAACAACGGCTCAACGCGCTTTCCGAGACACGTAGGGGTAAAAAAATACCTAATGTAGGTACCTAGGTAATTGCTAATTTATACATTGCTATATTTTTCCTATTTAGGAATTCAAACTCCCCTTACTAAACAAAGATTGTTAAAGATGATTTTGTATTCATGAGACTTGATCACACACACACACACACACACACGTAGATATAAAAATCCATCTTGCCCACGTAGATATAAAAGACGAAGGAACTAACTTATGCACCCACTTTACAACATGCGTGCAGGCAGACACGCAGGGCACTATAATTCTACAGTCCACAATAGCTGTAATAAGAGTTGATTAGATATTGATTTAGAACAAAAAATTTAAATTTTCAGGAAATTACTTCAAGTCAATAGGGTGTTACTATGGTGACCTCCATAGAAATAAGTTTGTGCGATATTCTACATCGTGTAAGGGACATCGACGCGCTAAATGTTAATAAGAATTCAGTAAGTACTTAGGTACCTACTTCTACTCTGAGAAAAAAAACTGCTGTTCCATACATTTTGACGGTGGAGGAATTGCTGGCTAAGTAATAACAGCCGCACGTGTCGATCGATCAGATTAAACTACGCTTGCCGCGTTTGGTCCGAGGTAGGTGACCATCCAAGACCCCTCCGTGCTTAGGAAAGCACGCTAAGCCGTTGGTCTAGGCTGTCATTCGTGGATCTTTGACAGTCGTTACGTTACGAGTCGTCAGAAGCCCGCGAAAGTCTGAGAACCAGTCTTACCAATGGGTTTCGTATAACCCTGTAACTGGGTTGTAGAGGTCAAATAGGGTTTCACTCCATGTAAAATACTGGTGCTCAGCTGCATTCGGTTAGACGAGAGTTGAGAGTGTATATAGATACATAGCTATGTAAATCAGAGCTGAATGTCATGAAGCATTTATAAGAATGGAGTGCTAATACGAGGATGATGATAAACTGGCCGTAATAAAAATAATAATGTTGGTATAGAATAAAAAGTACGTTCATGACATTATTTTTTCACGAGATTATAATGGGTCTGCGCCCACTCGAACTGCTTAGACTTATTCGACCCGAAGAATAATACCTGGATAGGTATTTCTGTTTTGATAGGCGTAAAAACGATATCTAGTCAGACAAAAAAAGTGTCGATTTAACACTTGCACCACAGAGTGTACAATTTAAATAATGTTAGGATAAAAAATTAATAATTAAACAAGTAGGTTGGTACTTATCCTTTTTTTAACATACTATACCCACGCTTTGTACTTTGTACTAAAAATCACAGATTATTTTTAATTATCATTACAATCTTATAGCTAGTGGCACGGTGGTATTTATTAAATCAGTCTTTATATGTGATTATAGTTATTAGGGTAACAAGTAGGTACCTAATAACGTCTAAAATAAAATAAAAATTATTGACCAAATTATCTTTAAAAAATATACATTAAGTATCTTAAAGAATACAGAACTATGTAGGAACAACACAATTAAGATTTAAGTTATCAATACAAAATCAACAGTTCAAAAATAAACAATTTTCTATAAATGCACATTTTTAAACGAAATTACTAACCCGGACAAATTAATTATGTATCCTATCATGACAAAATATTAAAATATAATTATTCTATGTATAATTATTAAAATATCACTTTGTCTGACTGTACAAATGGCACTGAATTGGTAGTAAAACATCTGGTATTATTCTTTGGGTCGAGTCTAAGCGGATCGAGTGGGCGCGAACCCATTATAACTACCTACTCATTAAATTATTAATATAATTCAAACTATTCTTGTTAGACCTTCCATTTTATTCTAGAATCAATATTATTATGACATAATCAACGCAGTTTTTATGAAATAAGCATTAAGACCAACGGTGGGCCCAAATAGCACAGAACTGGTGCCCTGCGACAGTGAGGCAGGGTCGCTGCAAACCACGTAGGATATGGCGGGACGTGCTGCATAGGTTCCGTCAAAACTGGAAGGAGGACACGCGGGCTCGCGAAAGATCGAAGGAGTGGAGGCCTTTGCCCAGGAGTGGGACAGCGCAGGCTAGTAAAACAAAAAACGTTAATTTGAGTGAGATAAGTATCTGTGCCTATATCTACTCGACACATGAGACTCCACTGCTAGATAATGCCTGTCCTAAATTGCACCACAGGATCCTATTCTGTGCGTGCGGACGGCGAGTAATGGGTAGCTCACCGTCCGATCAGGACCAGGCCCGTGCTGGACGGCGCGTATGTGTTCCACGCACGCCTCAATGAGATGTCAGTATCAAAGTAGGGGCCCGTCAGGGCCGAAGCCTGCCGGGGCAGCGGGATTGTCCGAAAGGGTTACCGCTACCCCGGAACATAAAGGGCTAAGGAAGGAACACAGATGGGTTTTAGTCCGTAAGAGTCTGACACTCCCTTCTGCTCCACCAAGAGCGGGAGGGGGGTCATTTGATGATTTCCCATCCTAAAAAAAAAGGATCCTATTCTAAGCTTTCCACATTCGGTTTACCTCAACTGCCTGCTTCAAACTATTATAATTCACCAGTTATAGTAGAAATTCGACTATCTAATCCCAGCGGGAAGCAGCAGAACGAAGGCGAGCGCGGTGCATCTAGTGATGCACAGATTATGCTCAAGTCTTGCGCTCCATTTCTTCTTCCTCCGTGTCTCAAACACAGACACTAGTTAGTTAAGCTGTAGGCTATAAGAGCCGGTAACTCACGTACGACTAGAGGAAATGCGGACCGACTCCGCGTAATCACACTGTCTCTTCAAGAGTTTCGGTGGAATATCCACGTTGCGCAGTTTGGTGCATTGAAGAGGAAATTAGGACTCATAAAAATAAAAACAAACAATCAATCTACCTAGCCTTTTCCCAACATTTTTGGGGTCAGCTTCTAGTCTAACCGAACGCAGCTGAATACCAGTTTTTTACATAGACCGACTGCCTATCTGACCTCCAGAACCCAGTAACTTGGTAACAGGATACCCCTTGGTAAGACTGGTTGTCATACCTCTGGGTTTCTGACAACCCATAACAACTGTCAAAGATCTACGAATGGCACGTGCTTTCAGAGATACGGAGGGTTCTCGATATCTAATGGATGGTCACCGATCCACGAACAACCGCGGCAAACGTAGCTTAACCTTGGATCGACTCGTGTGGCTGTTATCATTTATTCGCGAGCCTAAATAATATTAAACCTAATAGTCCTAATGAAGGAGGTCATTAGGGCTATTAGGTTTAATATTATTTATGCCATGATCTACTTTAAGAGCTTTTTCACATTCTGTGAGCGATTTGCAGTAACATGTGTGCAATTTTCAGTCTGACGGAATTTTATTACTGATATATTTTTATGGTTCTTGTTCTTGACAGTTAGTTAAACGAAATATTTGTAGATGGTCGGTTTAAAGGTTATAAGTATATTATCATGTTTTCTTGTAAAAATGTATATTGTATAACATACCTTTTTTTTAACGTTGAGAAATGCTCATGCAATTTGCACTACCACGGGAAGATAGTGCAGTTATGTGGGACTCTAACACACTAAAAGTCCACGGTGTCCTCCTCTGCCGCTTACAGCGGAAACACGGGCACGCGTTAGCACTCATCCGTGAACCCGACGCGGCTGTCCGTCACCGGACCCTCCTCTGGGGCGTACTCCCCATCACCGGCGCACCAGAATAGATAGCACGCCGTGACCACCCCAGGGACCAAACCAGCACATGGGCGCCAGAAGAACCCGTGTCTGGGCACCCTTGGTCCCCTTGCGACGGTTCAGGTCATTGGCCCCGCCGCCTGCCAATTTTCGGCCCCAGAGGGTAGGGAGAGCGGCCAACGTCATACCAACACTCCTGCTCCTCTGCGTCTACACCGCGTCCGCCATCAGACAGTGGAGACACCGTCAAGGCCGCGGAAGGTAGGGAGAGCGGCGCACCGCAATACCGGCACTCCTCTCTCGCCGCAGCGTCCACCCCTCAGCCGCGATGCCTCCTATACGACATCGCGGCCCGCCTCAATTGCGATGTCGCCCAAGCGGCACCACAACCTACTTGTTGGCCGCTTACCGGCAAAAGCCCTGACGAGCGGCCCCTCCTCGGGTTCCTCTTCGCTTCACCGTGGGTGACCTACTGAGTCCCCCCGCCTCGAGAATGCGGGAACCCACCGGGGTGGGTATAACATACCTAGAATAACTTGTCGTCAAAGCAGAAGTGTGATGGCTAGTAATGGGTTAATACTGGGATGCAGACTAATATAAAATTGAAGTGCCTGTTTGTAATGTCAAAATAACAGCTTTTTACTCAATTAATATTAAAGTATACACGGTACTTATAACAAAAAAAAACTTGTCTGTCTGTTTGTTCCGACTAATCTCCGAAACGGCTGGATCGATTTTGATCGGCTTTCACTGGCAGATAGCTGATGCTAGGTGTAACTTAAGCTACTTTTATTTATTTTTTTAAAGAATTAGTGTTCCGCGCAAAAAAATTAAACCGTAACACACCAGAGCTCGGAGTCGGGGCCCAGACTTACGAGGTGTAGGTCGTGGATTCAAACCCACGCAGGCACTTTGTGTAAATAATTTCATCAACACTGCTCTCAAAACGGTGAAGGAAAACATCGTAAGGAAACCGGCATGTCCTAGAACCAAAAATCAACAACGTTATAACGCAATGAATGTTGTTGAACTTTCAAATTGAAAGTCATTGCTAGTGTTAGTACGTTACGCAGATACATCAAACATAGTCACACACCCTGGACATACATCATACATTGTCAAGCATTTAAATCAATTTTCCATAATATAAACAACAAACCACATTTATTATTCAAAGAAACATCACTCATTCTAAATGGAGTCGTAAGTACAACAAATGACGGTTATTGTCATCGTATCTATAAATATTTAAAACTAATGACTTTGTCCAACTTAGGGCTGATTTTTCAACGGACAGATATTTTTTATTCGTTGAATAAAATTGACGTCTGACAGTTTTTGTATGATAGAACTGTCAAAAATTCAAAATTAACCTCGGAAAAAGCTCGACTAAAATAAAAAATGGAAGGTCTAACAAAAATAGTGTGTTATAATAGTGAATTATATTAAGACGGCGACTATTAACCGTTTTAATGATTATAATAAAAATAAACAATGTAAAACTACCGTTTGTAATAATTTTAACGTATAATCTTGCGGAGCACAACTTAACGTACTTATTTTCTGCATTTTCATTCTAAAGTAAAACAAATAACCAAATAAACGATGAGGGCGCCACTAGGCTGTCGGCGTCGCCTTACGGGTTTAATGAGTAGGTAGTGATAATCTCGTGAACAAAATCTCATTAACGTACTTTTTGTATTTTTTTTTGTTTAGCCTATACTATCCCACTGCTGGGCAAAGGCCTCCCCTCTGTTCCTTCCAGGAACTCATTTCCCGAGCCACCTCGAACCAGCTCTCATTTCAAGGCTTTTTCTAACAGTGTTTTCCAGATAGGTAAGAACGTAAACGGGGAAGGAGTATGTAAGGATTCGTAGCAGGTGACGTTCTGTAGTTTCTGCCTATCCCCATTGGGAAGAAGGCGTGAGTGTATGTTTGTGTGTAGTGTGTTTTTTTTATATGTGGAACCAGTCATTTTTGCTATTAATCTTCGCTTCGTGATGAAAGTGAAGCGACCAGTACCTAACTTGTAATGTTCATTCATAGCCTCAATACTCAAGTATTTCATCATTTGCATACTACATTAACAGCTTAGGTGGTACTTAATCATAACATGGCTCCTAGACTTAAATACGAGACAGTTAAACATCGTCAAGACTACACCCATTTAAGGGCAAGCACAGATTTAAACCCAAGCTGTCGTCCGGCACTCTATAAATATTTCCATAGTGACAGACAGAACCCCTATATACGGCAGACCCTACATACGGCAGCTCGGGGTCATAACACGCGTTGAGAATTTATCATTTTTATTTATCCTTCAACGTGCCATGTTTTCCTTGAACGTTAGTTGCTGGGGATAAATTTCAAATTGTATACGGATTTGGAACGTATATTCTACGTACGCAGAAGTTCTTCTGTTTCTCTCGATTTTTAACTGACGAAAAATATGAGAAGGTTGACGTGTAGGTATATACTTTTTTATGTATCACCACGCATATGTTTTTACAGAGTGGTCCGATTTTCACCATTTTTTTTTTTATTTGAATTGGTGTAACCTCGCAATGGGCCCCATTTAAATAAAATACAAAGTCTACCCTTAAGGGTAGAAGAAAGGGGTTGATTGATTTTTTACCTATTTAATTATTGTCAGTTCTCATCAGCTTCGTATTATTTTTGCAACGTATCGTAATAAATATCAACACCTACACGCAGTGAAACTTCTGATCATTTCACTAGGCGATATTATAAACATTTAAAATAAAAATCGCTGTACGATATGGATACTCAAAGGGCACATAAGCCTGATATTCCATATTAACTTACCTTTCATTTTTCTGAATTAGGTATTTCCAAACTAAATGGTTGAAAGTGATTTCATATTCAACAGTGGGTATTGAGGCATATTTTAGCTGAACATGATTTATTCGACGATATTACGCACCCAGGCCTGGCTTGAATGGCATTACGTTGACAGCTTATGAGGTCCTTTATTTATATTTGATTTATGTAGTGAGCACAGATACGGCCGCTCTACTCGCTTAACGGTTACTGAACATTATTCGCTATTTAAATGGGAAAAAAAACGACATTAGTTTGACCTTAAGGCTCCATAACTTACTTACGCCATAGATAAGTTACAAACGATGTATAAATCTCTCCAACTAAAACTGGCCTTTTTTATTTCTTTTCGAACAAATAACGCCTTGCTGCGTCGTCAGTATTTTACAAGAACTATTTTTTTCGTGACACTAAGTAAGAGACCTTGTAATAATCAATTGATTTCCTTGCCCCTGTTTTCAAAAACTTAAATTCCTAACACGTGTGACTCCTGCGCTCAGATAATGGGTTCAGTGAGCAGAAAATATCCATACATAAAATTAATAAAACCAAACGCTAAAATTCACTTGAGCATTCACAAAAACAAATCGCGTTTGGTGTTAGGCAATGTCATGCAAATTTCAGGAAGGCCGTGGAATCCAGTGTACAAAACAGCCATTGTTATAAAAATAATTGGGGTCACGTTGTCGTTAGTCCTCTCGAACCATTATTTTGTTTTGTCCAAAATATAATCCTGAAATCTGACAATTTGCTACGTTTAAATAGCCAATTGTTCGTCAATTTAATACGAGTAGGTATTAAGTTTTTGAGAATAAGACTTCTAAGATGCCATTCAACCTGCTGTTACTGCTGTAATATTATAAAGGGTATTGTTTAATTTGAATTACTGAGAGCTCCTACTGTTCGCATTAAATAACACAGCTCTTGTCTGTCATTGAAATAGGAATACCTAAACGTGATAAAATTAGGCGCTGAAAAGGCCAAATACGTAAGTGATAAATCCAGGAATAATTGAAAGTAACCCACGTAGCCTTTCTCATTTTATTGGCAGACAAGAATAAAATATATATCGGGTCATTTAAAAGTATTACTCCCTATGTAATATCTGCAGGACATTATTTTATATTCTACTGTCTCACGGGTCCATTTTTACATATGTATTAGCCTTCCCTGAGAGTTATATGTGTTTTGTTCTGAATTTTGTTCGCTTGATTATAATATACATTTGTCCTAATTACCATTTGGCCTCGCGAGAATTGAAACCAACCTCAACATCCTGAATTGCTTTTATATTAATCAATACGAAATATCAAAATGAGTACATATTGTTCTCTTACAACAATTTATTGGTCCCGCGGGTTCGAGCTCAACGGAGCGACGCGAACCAGATTATTATTTACCACTTTCGACCGCATTTTATTACTAACCCACAAAAGGGTCAAATAATAAAAAGAAGTGTTCGCTTTGTGGGTAAAACAATAGACCGATATTTATGATCCTTACCTCCGTGAACTCTCGTTTTTCGAAGTCAACTCAGCCTTATGAAGTAATTTAGTATAACAGCCCATATTGCTGGCGCAGGGTAACGTTATATCATTGTCAAAGAAACGTCGAGTAGTACTGTTGTGTGTATGTTTTAAGAATATGTTATTCGGAAGTTGTGGAATGGGTCGTAAGTATGTGCGCTGACCTTTGTGGGGCGTGTGAGGGTATGTGTGGCCAGTAGCCCGGGGCTTCTTGTCTCTTCCTGGCTTATTGGGGAAACAATGGTGTTTGAATGTCAAACTACCATTGTTTTGTATTACCCCTTTTGGCAGTGAAAGCTGAGCTGTCTTGCAATTTTCTATGAAACTAATTATTCTCTCTAATAATATTATTGAATAACGATCAGTCACCGGTTTTAGATATCTATTGGTTTATAAACTTCATCAATAGAACTGAAAATGGATAATGAAACCAATATTTGAAGTTTACGAGCGAATTGTCGAGATAAGTTTTATTAAACGATTTTTACGGATAGACACCCGCAGAATGTGATAGTTCATTCATCATCATCATTCATCATCATCATATCATTCATCAGTCATCTTTCATTAACGAGTAGTCAATTGCGGAAACATTTGACTCACATCATATATCTATTCTATACATGTAATAAAACAGTAACGAAGAATTTTTGTCCGTTTGTTTGTCTGGATGTATGTTCCGTATTTGGCGCAAAAACGGCTGAACTGATTTGGATGAAATTTAGCATACATATAGTTAATAATTTTGATTATCACATAGGGCATTATAATCACAATCAATCAAAGCTGTAACATTAGTTATCTACGTTTCATTCCATACACATAGGGTACTTTTCATCCCGGTAGTACGTTTCCGTGGGATATATCCACGAGGGCGAACCCACGGGCAAAAGCTAGTTATAACATAAATACCTCTACTAGCTTTGTGTTTCGGAGTTGATATTGATGTTACGTTATAATTGTTTTCCTGAAAACTCTTGTAAGGGATTGAGGGTCTTCATAATAAAGAAAAGATAACAGTTTCTACGCAGATTTAAGTGTCTGGTACACATAAGTAAGAAAATAAAGTTATTTATTCATAATGAAGTAGAACAGTTTCTAAGAATTAGGTATATTAGAAGGGTCTCTGGTGCTCTTACAACAACATCTTTCTTTGTTGCATGGCCTAGTGGAAAATACATACTTAAGGCGGGTTGTTTCACGTCCACTTGACGCACGCGTATACGTCAAACATGGCGATAACTATCGTCAAACCAAAAAAAGCGTTGTTTCAAATTACAATTACAGAATTATGGCCTTGACTTACGTCAAATAATTACGATTATGTACTCGTTAATATTTGACGTTCGTATGTTACGTTAACCAATCATTTGAAACAACCGGCCCTTAGATTTAAACGTTTACATTTTTTTTAAGACTGACGTGTGTCTGATGCTTTTTTGACGTTTTCAAGTGAAAAGAAATGTTCATAATGTTATTATGATGGTGTGTATAAAAATAATAGTTAGCGATGCGATGCTTAGTTTGTGGCTCACCGAATCCGTCACATTGTATTTTTACTTTTTGATGAATAAACTTATTATTATTATCTTTATTTCATTACATACATACAAATTATATGTTTAAATATTATGATATAAAAACATTTAAAAAATATAAAATATAGTAGCCCACCGGTATCGCGAACAGGGTCCAAGCTACCGGCGCGGCGGTCAGGGCTCCAGAGAGAGGAACCTCCTAGCAATGCGGGCCGTGTCCAGATATACCGCTCTCTGAATCAAGCCCTTGATCCAGCTGCCCAACGAGAGCCTCCTCAGGTGTTGGTCGAGGCTCTTGACTATTCTGCCCTCGTAACAGCAAATGCAGTACTTGCAAAATGGCGGTTTCGAGAAAAACGCGTTTAAGTGTTTTTTTTCAATCTCTACTTTAACTCATATGTTTTGTTACGAAAAAGGTACATAAAAGTACAAAAAAAAAAAACTACGTATAGTTTGTCATTTTTCACAAAAATGGAAAATCGTAAAAATGTCTGTTACTGCATTTGCTATTACGAGGGCAGTATTAACCCATTGGCTGTCACGACTATCGGCACAATGATCGCTATTATTATTATTAGTTCTTGATCACAGTCCTTGAAATACCGGTATTTTGATAACCGGTACCAGAGTAGTACCAGAGTGTACTATTGGTATTTCTAATCAGTATCGGTACTGTACCAAACAAATATTTTCGTAATTTAGAGTGAGAAAACAGATATAGTAAGTAAAAAAGAAAGGCAATAGGCATTAGAAAAATAACTTCACAAATACAAGATTTATGTTACGCAGCGGGTAACGGAATTTAGAACTGGTACTTGTTAGGTGGAGTACCGGTACAGCTCCGGTACTTTTGGTACCAGTTCCAAGCCTTGATCATAGAACATCAACGTCTGTAACTATTCACATACCTACACATTATTAAAGCTTTTAGTTTGACCTTTTACGTGATTATCAAGTAGTGACCTCAATCACCTTCTTACGAAATTCGCTCCTTTACACTAGCTCAGTGAACAGCACAGTAATTACAATGCAATATATCGTACATTCCGAGTAAACTGCCGTACCGTACCCGGCCTGAACCGCCAGATAGAACAAATAGGTCAGAAGGTTCTAGTTCTAGGCCATATGCAAGCACCATTTGGTTACCCGGTCACCCTCGGTTTAGTTTTAAACTGTGGTTTACTAACGTTCCATAGAATGACGTTTTAGAATGTAAATTATACTGCTTGAATCTTTCAAGAGTTGCAGTGATTCTGTTGTCTGTGACTGAAGTATGGCCTGGTAAATAAAATATAGTTAGGTCCGATATCCGCGAAGGAACTTTCTTGCCTGTGGCAAACAATAAAATGGAAGCAATAAATAGACGGTGCTACTTCTATTGATGCTTCAACTTATGGTAGGTATGCCACATCGCATTTTGTAAATCAGGCGTAATTCTAATTTCGCTTATTTTGATTTTGGAGATATTTATTAATTATTAACATGCTTGTTAAGAAATAATCTTAAATACAATATACAATCCAACACTAAAACATATAAAGGAAAACTTATGAAAAGTGATGTCTGAAAGCATCGAACTGTTTATTTTTAGGTCGGCCGATTTTTTTTTCCATGAAACAAGAAGAACGGAAACAATAATATTACTATATACTGGGAACATTTCTGAACGCGGTCATTTTCTCTTAGCCGGGCAACTAATAAGACTTTTCCAAACAGAAAAAAAACACACGTTGTATTACTTGCAATCGAACCGCTGCACTAATGATGCGTCATTTCAGAACAAGAAGTAAAATGTCGAACAGCATTTCCTTCCACTGACTACCACTAGTTTTTCTCCCGCACAAAGAGTGAAGGGTAAACGAGTACTTACTTGACTGAATTTTAAAAGCTTTTATGCCGTTTTTATTCGTGACTCTCTAATTACAGTGACGAAGGCGTCGCATAGCGCCACCTTAGTCATTACAGATGCCGTGAGCTACGCCATAAAGCTAGAAAATGCTTCATGCAAATTATTTCACGTGCTGGTGTTTCTGTTCGAGCCTACCTACTATGTTAATACACATCCTATTAATATACGTCGTGCGACACCAACGTAATTAGCTTAAAATCACGACAAATACGTCAAAAATGTAGGTAGGTACGGTTTTAGACGAATTAATTGACCGTCGCGTTTACGTTGCAAATATCCGGGTATTTTTTAAAGAGTTCCGGGAAAATAGCACGTCACGTCGTTCACAAGTCGTCAGGAATTTTAATGCCCCTTAAAATGTAACAAGTTTATCTGCGGGTTTAATTGCATAACGGGTGCTCGTTTTTCCGACGTGTAGAACGCAGTTTTTTTGCAAAAACATCGGAAAAATTACGGAAATTTTCATTTCTGTATTTTATATATATATATATATATACCGCGAAATATTCAGGTAAGTAGAGAGTATGGGAAGGAAAATGTCATATAAAATATTGAAGTTTTCATTAAAACAGAAAAATAATTTTAATTTTATGAAAGTTAAACAAGGACTTTTAAATATGCACCCCTTTCTTTAAACTGTATTCTAAGAATTCATTTAAAACACGACTTTAAATTCAAAACAATAAAAGATTAATGAAGGCGAAGCCGTTGATTGTTGCCCAGCTATGTGGTCCTGCTTCAACTATGAACCATTGAACAATCGCACTGAACTCGCGAGCAAAACAAAGACTGAACAGGACATTCATTATCTGAACCCTTAATGAAATTTATTTTAATAAAAGAACATAAATCCGTGCCCTTCACAGAAACGTACACATCTTTTGTAACAATTTTTTGAATTAGCAATGATAAGATGAAATGATAATGGCTTTTCCCGTTAAAAACTCAACGAGGCGTAACTTGACCCAAGGGGTGAGTCCGACCAAGGAACCCCTTTGGGGCAAAGGCTACCTGCTTGCAAAAAACTGGTTTTGTTTTACATACTTTGTAAAAAAATCGGTCCTCAAATTGCAAAAAAAAACTCAGCGACAAATTTATCACCTACTATTTAATATTAAAGTTATTCGCAGTTCCTAGGGCTTTATTAAACCTAAAGATGGACCTATTTTTATTGATTACATATATGTACAATATACATATAACGCAACTAACTATTTACACTAGGTTCTAAACTAAATGACTGAACTAACGAAATATACAGCAACTACACAATCGTCCTATAATGTTCCCATTGCACTGCTGGGACATTGGCCTCCTCTCTACGGGAGGGACTGGGCCATAATCCACCTCGCGGGCTCTGGTGGCGGGTTGGTGGATGTCATATATCCTCGAATTTTTGGTACTAAAACATGCTGGTTTAAATATACAAATAACTAGGCGTCGAAGTACTCGTTTGTCATCCGGAAACGTGCCCAGAAGACTAGCAGCATTGCCACGTTGAATGACAATGCTAATTCTTTGGCCAAAGAACAGACCAACCCTCTGGTCACAAACAAAATACAACCGAAAGATTACAATTCTGTTTTCCTTAAAGCTACATGTAGGTACCTTTATACTTGAGTTCGCACGTAAGTCAGAACGTGACCAGCCGTGTTAGGACCGATTAAAGCTGTTCTTTTAACTTCGTACAACTAAAAACAACAGCTCTAAACGGTCGAACGTGAAACGTTATAGAACTTCGAACCAAAATATTTAAATGGTACCTATTTAGGCTGTATTTTGTTTACTAGGTTTCGTACCTTGTTACTAAATTTGATTTAACTAGGTATTGGAATAGGAAAAAAGGTGGCTGGGACAGACTGGTTGCGGAAGGCGCAGGATTGCGTGTTGTGGCGCAGCCTGGGAGAGGCCTATGTCCAGCAGTGGACTACGATAGGCTATGTTAATTGAAGTATTGAAAGGAATTCTTGATTTCATAAGAAAATCTATAATAGTTACGTTGCCAGAAATGACTGTGCTTATGTAGTTCTCATATTCCTCTGGTTTTGATTAAACCGGAAGCTGTCATCAACAGGGAGGAAAGAAAAAAAAAAACAAATGAAAAAAACTTATACAAATCTAAAAAAAAAGGATGCCTAGTTTCCTCAATCTCGATTTGATACACATAGTTATTATTTGTCTTTAATAAAACAGTAGTTGTCAGTTTCTGTTCATGTTTTCCGTGTAAATTCATTAGTTTTCCTGCATCCATAAAAAGATGTGTAGGTGCTCTTTGTAAAGGAAAAAGGCTCATGTCACTGTAGTATCTATTACGTATGATATATGAGCTCAGCAGGAGGTACAGTGATAGATTCCAGTTCTCAGGGCGAATAAACGATACTATGACATGACAGATACCTAAGTAAACGTTTTTTCCTACCCGTGTTTTTTAGTACAGAGGGGCAATTCCCCTATTTTTTTAAAACGTTCACATTCTAAACTGGTAAGTAAGTAATTATTTATTTTATTAAAAGACTTAGCCTAGGTAACATCAGTGTTAATTCAATAAGGGATGGGTATGGCTGTTATATTTGAGAAGACCCGTGCCCTTCAAACTGGGAAAATCCTGTATCTTGAAGGACAGTATACTTTTAAGGGATTGACACGTTTTACAAAACATTCATAACTGCGTAACAACTCTGATGCTAACATACATATTTATTAAAAAAAAAACTCACTCTCAATCTGTCAAAAATACCTATCTTACATTTTTGACAAACTCTTGACATTGATTGTCGCGAGATGAGATTGCGAATAGATTTGGAACTTTTTTAATTACGATAATTGGCCTGCTGATATCATAGAATCTGAACGCTTTATATTATTCTGGCGTTATTAAGTAATAATTAATTTGTTCAACATAGTTACAATAATAATGGTATATAAAAATAATAAAGAGTGCGTTATGTTATGCCAGAGGGCATACAAATATTTGTAAATTGGTAATCAAGCCAGCCAACTCTCAATAATTAAATAAAATAAGTCTAGACAATAAATAAACAATAATAACAACAACAATACAATTAATTAATATGCTATCTCATTATCGATAGGTTTTCTATTGATATTTTTAAAAACACCTTTTTTTACGCAATCAAATATTGAATCAACAAGATTAATTACGTTTTATAACTGTTATGACTAGTGACTAACTATACGACTTATTATTTGTTTACAAAACAGAAGAATTTGTTCTTAGAATAATAGTTAGGTATTCAAAACGTAAGCTCGTTATGTTAACAAATTAAAAGTACATAATTACAGCTATATAATAAACGTGTAGTGCTATGTTTAAAAACTAATTTGTTGGGTACCATTTGGGTGGTAGTTTTCTAGTGAAATATAGGCCTACAACCTACATATTTTGTAAATATTTTGAGCTCCTCGTTAGATTCAAATGTGCGGTGGCGTTTGGAGTGTAGAGTGAATTCATTATCGCGGTCGGGCAGTCGTTAGTGGTTTACAACCCTGTTCACAAACTCTTTGAAATAATGCTCCCCTGGTACCTTGACGCGTTTCAACACGAACGTAACGTACACGAGCACCTCGAGAGATATTTAAAACATTCGTATAATTCCTGTGAGCGAAACAATCGGGGTTTGGTCTCGTTTCATATCGCATCGCAGATTTTTCGCCGACAAAAATCTGCGATGCGATATGATCATAATTACTTTTACTGCGTTTGTTTTGCGTTCCAATTGCTGTTAAAATGGGAACTATAAAAATTCAATTATATGTGTGTGAGTTTGGTTTTGGTTATACATAAAAATCGTGAGATGATTAGCGAGTCAGTAGGCCACCTTTTATCCATAGACTTATAAAAAAAGATGGAATCCGCGCCACGCATATCGAAAGTGAACTACCGCGCACCGTACCGATCTATGTGTGCGTGATTGACGATTGACGCTGTCGTGTCACGTAATATTTAGCGGCCGGTCGGCATTCTATAATGAAATGTGAGCGTGAGGCGTGTTTGTACAAGCGTCCCGGCATACTTACTGTGCTTCACTTTCGATATGCGTGGCGCGGAGTCCATCTTTTTTTATAAGTCTATGCTTTTACCTTGTATTCAATTATTACAATCATGTCATATATACTTGCAGCAGTAATGTCAGTGGTGCAAAAGGTAGGTATAATTCAACATTTCATACCCAATTAGTTCACGAATAATAAATGTATAAAACTGATCAAGCAGATAATTTACAATATTTTATCCACGAGAGAAAAATTCTTTAAAAAATCAAACCAGCAGTCAAGTAAAATACCCACTAATTATTAATAGGAAATTGTTTTTACTTCCATTTAATAAGTGACAATTTACATTCAGCTACTGAAAGCCTCGTTTGAGGGCAATTATCAGAAATCTTCAGACGTTCGGGTATTTAACCTAATTTGACTTTTCTTTTCTTTTGTCCAGTAATTTTATCATGCCAAGTAATAATTATCTGCCATATTAATTCTCGTTCAGGTCAGATTTCGGTGTTAAGCTTGTATTTAAAAGGTCACTGAGCAGTAATCAGCTTAGTAAGGCTTTGCTTTGAGGCTAATAACGTCTAAATATATATTTTTGTTCATAATTTAGTTAAGAGCTAAGAAAGTACACTTTCATAAATGATGAGTCATAATCTTTTTAGTATGTTATGTAAATTATTTTAATGGATATTTGGAGCATGAACCTGCAAGCTTTGGGTATGTCCATGAATACAAAACGTTTGAGGAATTAATGTTTTATTTACCTACAAGCCGCTAACGATTTGACCCAACCCGGATATTTGGTAAAAGTTCACTGTAAGAACTGTCTGTTCCAGCACTGTTTTAAGTGTCAAAACCACGTTGTTCACAACGGATAAAATAGTAGTAAGTTTGGTAATTACCTACCAGTATGTTTATGATTAACGTTACTTCTGAAAATCAGAACTGTCATATTTCATGTCGATTTCTCTTTTTAAACTTGACTCTGAACTCTATAGTTTCAATAGCCCAATAAAAATACTAAAACAGGGCACATATTTCATGTGAGAAACGTACAATGTTGTAAAACTCTGAGATTTTTAAAGGAAATTTTTCACGCGAGGTGACTGCGGTGCCTGCCACGAATTTTGGGACTGCTGCCAAAAAAGCCTGCACATTAGTTCCACTGATAATTGAAGCCGGATCTATAGAGCTTATGTAGGTAAGGATATACTGTACTTGGGAACTGAGAGAAACATGTCCTTACCAATTTGAGTGAACCTATGAACATTATTCAACAGATTTCAAAGCTTCATGTAGATCACTAAACGTAACTATTGTACAGAATTATATTAATTTATGTACAAGCAACCCGCCCCCTTCGTACGGGTTTTAAAACTTAACAAAACATTGAGACATCATTATTATTGGTATTGAAGTTTAATATAAATGTTTTAGACACATCAGCCTACAGCAGTCCACTGCTGGAAATAGGTAGATAGAAATAGATATAATAACTCTTTATTATGTACACTATATAAATTACAAATATAATAGACCTCTCCTATTGCACGCCATTCAACTCGATTTTCGGGAACTCTCATCCAGCTACTACCAGCCATTCAGCGAAGATCGTCGCTCCACTTAGCCTGTGGGCATCCTACCTTACGTTTACCGATTCGCGATCTCCACTCAAACATACGTCTACCCTAACCCTCATCGGGAATAATGTGTCCGGAATAAAATTATTATTTTATGTACCTTATTTTATACTATTTATTTATATTGATAAGTACTTTTGATAGATCAGTTTAGTAATAATCACTACTTACCTCATTTAGTATGGTTATGTAATGACTATTGCACAGACACGAATCATGGCATTATTAGGACACCGTAAAACGCTCAGTTTTTGACGCATTTTGAGGCGTTAGTAGTTAGGTTTAATAAGCCAGAAAAAAAATTGTGTATTGCCAAATGTTCAAAGAAAATATTTATTCTAAAATATTACATCGGTACAAATAAAATAGTATCATGAATGAAAATTGTAAAACAGAGCTCAAAAAAGTATTTTTAGTCGCATACTTAATTCTCAAAATATTTAGCGTAAACAGCGTCCATTAATTTTTAATTTAATTAAAACTGCAAAATTTATTTTATTTTGGTTGTCATTCGATTCTACTAACATCAAAGGCATCGCTGTTCTGAACCTTATTTGTACGAGTAGCCGCAATGCACTAAATTTTCGTTTACCTAAAATTTTGCTTCTTACGGCGGCGGCGCCTTCATAAATTATAACTGATATGACATTACCAAAATATAAGTATATTTATCTAAAATGTTTGCTCATTGTTGAATGTATTGACATTTATTGACAACATCGGTGTTTCAACGTAATTGTAAATGCTTCGTCTTTGACCTAACTGTCTTCTCTAGGCGATTTTCATTAAAATATTTAATATTTTTGGAATAGTTTGTGCCCGAGTTAGAACATGACCTAGTTTTCATTTCAGAACTCATGAGAGAACTAGGTAGGATCAACGGTTTTTTAAAGTAATATTTTTAGCATCACTTTCATTAAGTTTCCAACCTATTACAGGCATGAAATAGTAAATGTGAACAAATCAAAATCAAAGAATAATAATTATCGAACTATATCTCGCTTACTAAAGAATTTTGACCAGAGGAATGACAGAAATTCGATCAAAAAATGATATCACCGAGTTGTTCGATAGTATTAAGAATGGCCAACTATCAAAATAAAATATCAATGAAATGATACAGCATTTTCTGGAAAGTTCACCCCTTAGTTAATTTATTTTTGAAGTGAAAACTTCTTTAGGCGTGTTGGGCATTTTTTGAGATGGGAAAAAACCATTGTACTCACGACACTGTTACCGACATTGCTTCAGATGTGTTCGGCTGTCCTCGGGATGTACTCGGTTTTAATGTATATCCGATATGTCAGTGAGTGACGGCAAAATATTCTGTTTGTCTTTTGTTTTCACTTCTGTCGGCACTCCCGGAGTGTTATTTTTTCTCAATAGCAGCCCGGAGGCTGGATTTGTGCCCGGTTGATGGCAATAAGCTCGCGCCTTTTACATGGGACTTAAACATAGCTAACGAAATGTAGCTGTACTATACCTAAGTAGGTACACCATCAGGGATCTCATTCAGAATCTTCAGGGATTACAGGCATGTTGTTATGCTATGTTTAACCAACATAATTTAATCAACATGAATAATTTTAATCAACATTCGTCGCAAAGTAGATAATAAATAAGGTGCAATCTTTGAGAGTGTAATAACGACATTTCCTCTCCAATATTTTTTCCCCATCCACGTCTAATGAGGCTTCTTCCTCCTTTCTTCAATAATTATCCCGACTTTTTCCTCGGAATCGTGACGTCCATGTTAGTAGGCTCACCCTTGATAAATAAGTAGCTAATGCTACGTTATTATCTATTATTGATTTTATTAGATATACGGAATATTATGGATTCGCTGATCTTTGATTATATTAATCCGTAAATAATAATAATAATATAATAATAATAATACATTTATTTCAGACCTTAAGTCCATAAAACAATACACATTACAATTTTATACACAAAAACATACATATATATAATAAACATATACACTAAAAACAACTTATTTTAAATAATTGAATGATGCACGATGAGTGGTCATCCAGTGCCACATTATTGGACTGTCTATCCTATCGGCTATAGCCACCAAGCTGTTGGAGCTGTCGCGTACTCGCCGCATCAGGGATGCTATCCGTGTCCGCATCAGTGCGTAAAAATCTGGCACGCCATTCTCCGCGAACATCGCCGATGCACTGCAAAAGCGCGGCAGTCCCAACATAACTCTGAAGGCGTTATTATATTGGACTCGCAGAGCATTGTGCGAGCTTTTTGTATAGCTGACCCATAGGGCACACGTGTACATAGATTGGCAATACGCTCTAAAGAGCGTAATTTTCACCTCCCTAGTACAACGTGCAAACCTACGAGCCAGCATGTTACATCGAACTGCCAATGCTCTGCGTTCCCTCTCCATGTCCACATCATCGGACAGGCTATCGGTGACCCAATGCCCCAGGTACTTGAACTTCGTGACCCTGGAAAGTTGAGCGCCCCCCAAGGTGACTGGTGGGACAGTATCATAGCATTTGTTATCCGCTTTGAAAACCAGTAGCTCACTCTTGGTCGCATTGTACCTAAGGCCGTGAGCCACCGCATAGTCCTCACAGATGCGAAGAAGCCTCCTAAGTGCACTGATCGATGGGCTCAGCAATACCATATCATCCGCGTAGCTGATGTTATTGACGCAGTGCCCGTAATAATGAGGTATAGTGTGTTGGCAGATAAGGTCTATACAGGGTGGGCGAAAAATCGTGGATCAAATGAAACAGGGCGATAGTTTGGGTTATTTGCAATAAAAAATATGTCTGTGGCAGAGCCCTAACTTGGTCTCTTCCTTTTTATTTGTGTTTCACGAATTGTGTCCAAAAAAACTTTTTTTCTTTCTTTTCTTTTTTTATAAAAAATCACGGGGTTTTTTTTCCCCTGGCAGTGGTTTGGTCTTATGCATTTGGTCTTCTTTAGTAGAGTGGTCGCTAGTGTTATAATACTAAAGAAAAAATACCTCGATAAAGCTGTGAACTAAGTCACAAGCAAACAAAAAATCTTCATTAAACGCTCTAAGCTTTGACTCTCTCAAAAAACTCATAATTAAATCCACAGACCAAGTTTCTGTGCGGACTGCCCTAAAATAGAGTGGTTCCAAAATGAAGCAATTAAAAATAATACCTACCCTTCAGTGAAACAAGGAACCCATATATAGTTGACAGCTTTTAACCGTTCGCAACTCTATCCAGGTAGGGGAACCACCCCCCGCATTAAAGCCACGACGAAAGCCTAAGAACCTAAACAATAAAAAAAGGAAACGCCCCCCCCCCCCCCCCTGCGTGCGTGACCACAGGCTCAATGCAAATTATACTTCCATCCATTTCATACAATAAAACCAAATGAGCCCTTTTAACGCAACATGAGAAATCGATAAAAAATACACGTCCGAGCTTATGCTTGGTACATTCGAGTATTGTAACGTAAACGTTTTGTAATGGGTATTATTAAAACTGTTATTAATAGTTGCGGAACGCCATATGTATTTGACGGGTTGGGACGTGACGGTAATAACAGGCTTTCTAGAAGGTAAGGCTCACTAAGGACGGATAAAGTGTTTCGGGGAAATGTCTGAAATTCTGATAGATTTCAAGGAGAGTTTTTAAAGCTAATCTGTTTCTAACAAGCTTAAACTAATAGAGCATCTTCGACTTGACGGTTTATAAATTGTTTTTTACTTAGTGTTGATCGATATGGCTCTAGGTCAATTTTCGTAGCCTTTTCCCAACTATGTTGGGGTTGGCTTTCAGTCTAACCGGACGCAGCTGGATACCAGTATTTTACATGGAGTCACTGTCTGAGTTTTGGTATATAAAAATGGTCACCCATCCACGGATCAACCGCGGCAAGCGTAGCTTAACCTGATCGATCGACCCGTGCGGTTTTTATTCTGTCTCGTAAGTAAAAGAAATAAAGAACCTAGCTTATCCACCTTCTCACATTAGTCAAGACAAATTCGCCAACAAAAAGTTATAATTCCCTAAAATCCTAAATAGGTAAGACAAGCACCATTTTGGTTGTTACCCAAAACGGTCTGAATCCGTAAGCTAAAAGAAAGGACGTATAGGCACATTCTTACAAAATACTCGTTGGGACTACATCTGTAACGGGCCGAAAATATATCCAGGGTAATAAAGGAGTGTCCCGTGGGCCTCCCCTGACCACAGCCCGATCATAACCCAATTACAAGTCAACCGCATTTTTATGCTGCCGTTACACCTCACGGGAACAAACCGATGAATTTATTTTATTTTTATACTCTACGACCAGTATTTATTGTGGGTATAACAAAAACCTACAATTTCGTACCGCGAAGGGTTGCTGTGTACCTATTTCTTTTTATTTGTACATTGATTCTCTCTTCTGTAGTTGTTGTGTTTTTCGGGGTACACACTTTATTATTAATTAGTGTTGTTTACGGAATAGTTTTGTGAAAATCTGGAAAATTGAAGAAACTTTTATTGATCGGTTGTTTGTTTTTGTTCCGACTCATAGTTAGCCTATTATTTTCCCACTGCTGGGACCCAGGCTCTTCTCTGTGAGAGGGAGTGAGCTATAATAATCTACCACGCGGGCCTAGTGCACATTAGTAGATGTCACATGTCTTCGAATTTTTGGTTTCCTCACAATGTTTTCCTTCACCGTTTTCAGAGCACTCTTAATTAAAATAATTTTCACAAAGTAAAGCACCTCTCACAGGTCGAACCTACGACCTACAACTCGTAAGTCGCAGCCATTACCACTAGGCCAGCACTGCTTCGCTTTGTTCCGACTATCGATGTAGATTTACAAGTAAAATCATACCTAGTAATAAATAACAATCTATAATGTTTTCCCGTTTTAAATCTACAAACAAAACAGAGAATAGATGTCGATAAAAATAAAGTAATACGTAGGTTCACATATTATCCACGCATAATTTTGTGTCAGAATGGAAATCTATGTGAAAACTGATCGTGGAAGCGGTCGCTTTTTTATCCACCATAGGCCCGCGCCCTATAGGGAATGCTATGATATCTATATGAGTATACCTTTGTGAATGTTACCATGCTTTGGAAAGGTTATGTTTGTAACATGTTAATCTTGAGTGGAATGGTGGTCAAAGTCAATCTGCATAGCCATTTGCCAACTATGTCTAGGTCGGCTTCCAGTCTAACCGGATGCAGCTGAATACCAGTATTTTACACAGAGCGACTGCCTATCTGACGATCCATTAAGTAAGGACCGGTTCTTTGACAGTCATTACTAATGACTGTCAAAGAACCAAGAATGACAGCCGGGACCAACGGTTTAACGTGCTCTCCGAGGCACTTAAGGATCTGTGTCACTGAATCGATCCGTGTGGCTGCTATACCTTAGCCCCGAGCTCCTCAATGGTGGTCAATCGACTCTGTTCAGGAATGACAAGATACTTTTTAATCAATTTCAGCCTCTATTTTCTACTCCATTATGCACAAGAAGCTAAACTAAAGCGCCATTCAAGTTTAAACTTTAAACAAAGCACAGACGTTATAAAGTGAATAAATCATGGAAACTCATTCAGGACTGAGTAAACCAATGAGCTAGGCGCTCAACAACGTAGCAGGATCACTGCATCGTACGCGGACGAGGAGACAGCATGCAAACTTACTAGCGTGACGCGAATACCGTCGTAATTGTAATTACCCAGTGTGAAGGTAATTGCTTTTCCTCGTTCCCTTAAAAGCACTACTTAAGTAGGGAAGTAACAGCTCTGAAACTTCGTGAACTCGTCTTTCTTATTGAACGAATTTTAGTAACTAAGCACAACTTACTTGAAGTTATTTTGATGTAAGTACCTAATCGAATGACCAAAGCAAAGTAGGCAGATAAATATAATATTCAGGGTGGCAGAGACATCATCCTATTACCATTTATTCAGTACACATGATTCTGAAATCGCGTTGAAATTTTTCGTTATTTATAAAAAAAAAATCGCTTTACCTTACATTTTGACCGCGTTAAAAACAGCAGTTTTTTTTAAATATCTAGGTACTCTGGCGGGTCTAGAATCATGTGCTGAGTTCATGGTTACAATGTCCCTGCTGCCTTGTATAGAATTTGTTTCTTTTTCCTCCACACAAGTTTTTGTTAAGCGTTCTTAACTTTATCAATTCTTGCCTCCTTCAGTTGCATTAGTTCATCATGTTTGACGAATTTTGCCGAAGGAACCTCAATCTAGCGACACATAAAAAAAGGCTTGCGACGTTTGTTGTTTCGATAATCTCACCGTGAAAACTTCAGTTAAAAACATAACACTCCTTTTTTTGGGCAGTCGTGTAACGAACTTGAAGTGAGCAGTTATTCCGCCTGAACCTTAATTTATCACGGTGAGTATAGATACAGAATAGAGCGGGCGATGAGTTTCGTAGATAATTTAAAAAAGCATTGCAGCATGCGTAATCATTCCGTACTTTCCGTCGCGTAGTGTCAGTAGAAGAATTCTATGCACTAGTGTCAATTGTAATATGTATGAATGCATTTTACGTTCGCCTGTGTGAATACTAACTTGCAGCAGATAAAGAGTAACTTCTTCGAAAGTGAAAACTTCTTCTGTATTCTAGCGTTTTCGTGCGCTATCGTACTAGTTCCTTTTGATTAAAGCAACTGGTTGAGCTCCAACTACATACTAAGCGCATGAGCTATTGTTTCATGTAGCAAGTTTCTGGTTGCACGTGTTCTGACTATTGTCTGACCTCTAGACACAAATTACCACACTTGAAACTTAAGTAACTGCGTTAACGCCGTACGGCATTCCATACAAACTTTCAAGCCGTTTTTTTTCGAAATGAATGAACTGATTTTAATGAAACTTAGCTGAGAACATTTTCGAAATGTCTTATTTAAAAAAAGATAACTGGAAATCTCTGTTTCTATGGAAACTTTAAAATCAGTCTAATTTGGCCGTAACAATTTTTCGAAAATGTTCTTAGCTAACTTTTCAGACCTTTGTATCCTGCTCATGCGTATAAAGTTTCATTAAAATCCGTTCATTCATTTTGAAAAACAAGGGCTTGAAAGTTTGTATGAAATGCCGTACGGCGTAAACGCTCTTAAGAGGTACGTTTTCAGTCACATTATAGCTTTATAGAGCTTCAAGTGCCATGTTTGGTCAACAAATTGGTGACCACAGAAACACATAACATCACGCCTTGTTTAAGGGTTAGGCAGAGGTGTACCCATTACGTTTAACTCCCATGTAATAGGGGGCGAACCTGTTGCCATCAACCGGGCACAAATACGGACTCCGGGTTGCTACTGAAAAATTCCATAAGGAAAAACCTAATAACACTTTGCCCGACCTGGGTACCATTACCCATCATCTTGACTTTGTTCCATAGTTATCTCAAGTTATTATGTAACGTATTCTTTGCAGAGCTCATCAACAGATATAATTTAAAAAATACAGTCAGGAAAATTAATGGTTTATCAAATTAACACTCTTATGTCAATTAGCCATTTTAAACAACTGTCAAAGAATGACATTTGTGATTCGGATACACAGTCAATTTTCCGTTGGTCTCGTGGTCGCGAGCACGACTGCTGAGCGTCGATTGGTCGTCGTCGTTGGTCCTGGGGTCAATTCCAGAGTCGGACCAAGTATTATTGAGTTTTTCCATTAGGAATTTCTTAGTAACAGCCTGGAGTTTGGAAGTTGTCGGTGTGATACCCCGTGCCTTGGAAAGCATGTTAAGCCGTTGGTCTTGCGCCTGATCTCTCTCCGGTCGTGTCAAATTGCCGTCCCGTCGGACTATGAGAGTGAGCGAAAAGGGAGTGCACCTGTGTGTAATAATAATAATAATAGACTCAGCAATCATTGTGCCGATAGTCGTAACAGCCAATGGATTAATAGCCAAGAGCCTCGACCAACACCTAAGGAGGCTCTCGTTGGGCAGCTGGATCAAGGGCTTGATTCAGAGAGCGGTACTTCTGGACACGGCTCGCATTGTTAGGAGGTTCCTCTCTCTGGAGCCCTGACCGCCGGTAGCTTGGACCTTGTTCCCGATACCGGTGGGCTACTATTTTTTATATTTTTAAATGTTTTTATATCCGTATATCATAATATTTAAAAATATAATTTATATGTGTATATAGTGAAATAAAGAAATAATAATAATAATAATCCATTTATTTCAGGCGACGCAGGCCCATAGATAAATACCTTAACCTAAACATACATATTTTTTAATTATAAAAAACTAACTAAGTATAGTGCACGCACTTCACTAGCTTCCTCTTGTGCTGTTCTGTGGTACTTGTCCGCGGAAGCGACGGAACACCACGTCCTGCGGCCTGTAATATCTCCCGCCAATGATTTCAATGTCAATGTCTCCCGCACCGAAGGCTAGTCCCCGTTGAAATTGGCCGCCGTGGTGGCTGAAATACGGTCTGGCGGACAATTTTTTTTTTTTTTTCAATTTAAGTTTGTAGTCAATTAGCGGTAAAAATAGTGGTACGTTTTGGAGTAACTAACCTCTTGGGAAGAACTGCTCACCTTCCCTTACAGAATTCTACATGTACCTCTTAGTAGTGTTTCAAGCGATGTGCTTTTCAAGTGATATTTTTCATAGCAGCTGCAAACTTTAGAGCACATGTATGTATACCACGTCTTATGACTGCACAGTGCACGTTAGAGCATGATGATGATTCTGCCAACAGCTGAAGTTAATATCCAAGGAACATCAAAATATTACTAGGTACCTACATACCGCCAAGCATACCTATAGAATATGTGAAGTAACATTGTCCACAATTCATCACGTGATAATGTGACATTTGTTCGTCATTTACCTTCATCATTTATTTTGTCTTTGTTGAAACAAGATTTAAAAAAAAAATAAATGTATAATTATGTAATTATAAAATATTATATATATATTTTTTTATCTATGTTTTTTTATATATTTATTATATATTTTTAATGTTCTATTTTAACAAGTTTGTGTAACTTGAAAAATAAGAAATTAATAAAATAATTATTTTCATGTTTTTTACGCACACATTTAACGCACCATTTTAAAATACAACAAAATAAATATACACGATCCCAATTTTGTGTAAGCAACTTTTCAAAAGTACGACCAACGTAATACAGAAGTTTTAACAAAATATTTTCGGAATGGACTTTTTTTATTACGAGTTACGTAAGTCGTAAATTTAACCTACATATTTCATCAGGTAAAACGAGAGATGGGCTCATTGCGTGGTACTTGCGAATATAGTTAGCTCAGCCATTATTTTTCTAGGCCTCGCAGTATTCATATCACGACATGCTGCCAAAGTAATTTGGGTCTAAAAATCCACTTTATGAAAAAAATTCGCTTATGAGTTTTTTACTACAGCGTACCAACAGTAAAATACTAATATTTCATAAAAGAATATTAGCAGTTGTGTCCCTATCTAGTGGAAATCAAGAAGATACATCATTCTGTAGGTACTAGAAAAAACAAAACGTATTGCTCACTTAACCCAGATAGTCCTATTTTTCTTCCTCGACTACTGCTTTGTTTGCAAACCGTAACTTTTAGTAGTATTCATGAGTAGGCACAGTTACCCTCGTAATAAAACCAAGATTATCAGTAAATAAGGTCTGCACATAAATAAAGTTGATTCCCCCGCAAATCAGGCGGATGCTACAAATGGTCGGAGATCTGACAAAAAGGGTGCAACACACGACCTCGCTGGACTATTATGTCGCATGACACGTGACGACTTTGTCCGTTCGTGTGTACCGTTTGTGTGTCACGAACAAAAATCGAGATCTACATATTTTGTCAAACGTTTTCATTGGAACCCTTGGAAAAAAGAGCTTTGTTGAGCAAAACGCGGATTAGCTGTTGTAACATGCGACCGTGTGCGCGTAACTTAAAGGCTTCCGCAAACAGGAGCGACGTTACGACGCGATGCGATTCTCGTAAAACAATTCCATGAAATCGCGCTATCACATCGCACCTGTCTGCGGGAGCCTTAGCGTGTGTTCATAGAAATGATTATAGGTAGTGAAAGTAATATAATACGTGCGTCGACCCAACATCGAGCAATACTTGAAGGAAATCGAGTACAATATGTGATCAAGTTTTTGACGTTGCAATCTATCGTTAATTTCCCCCGAGGTTCACCTGCCGCCACAATAAAGAAACTATTTTATTGTTACCATATTGTACTCTACTTCAAAAGTATTTCGATCCGTTATTATGACAACATTATGAAAGGTCTATTGTCGTACTGAGATTGTTAGTGGAGCTGTTCTCAGCAATGAAGTAAGTAGATATCTATAGTAATATACTTTACTTCATAATTTCCGGAGTACTTAGGTATGTACTCCCAAAGCTACAACGTTATGTTTCATTAATTAAGTTTATATTTTCATTCAGTCAAGAACTTTACTTAAGACATTGACAGCATAGTGTTTTTTTTATAGCTTTTGGTTTCTTTCAGATGTTTATAACTACAGCTAGCCAGCATTTACCTACCATTGTGGCAAGTAAGCAATATAACCTGTAAACGTTTACGTACCTTTATAATCCTACTTCCTACTTATATAAATTAATAATAGGTAGGTACCTATAAATGTGAAAGTTTTTATGTTTAGATGTTTGTTACTCTATCACGCAAAAATGGTTGAATGAATGAAATTTGGCACACAAATACTTAGTTTATAATCTGGACTAACACCTGTCATGATTACTTTTTATCCCATTAGTAAGTTCCATTGAGATAATTTACTCACACACGCGGGCGCCGGCGAGGCAAAAGCCAGTTTTCAATAACTTCAAATATTTCGTCAAACAAAAGAAAAACTTAACACATTTCCCTATATTCGAAAAACAAAAAAAAGCAATTGACGTCTGAAATTCAGAATTTCATTCAAAGGTATCGTATGAAATAAACATTAGGCATGGGGCACTCCGCTGTATGGAGGGACCTTCCAAAAAGTCCTTATTGCGTGCCCACGATTTCCCGGCACTAATGGGCAAGCGCGATTTTGCTGACAAATAAATATGTACCGCCCTTCCCGGCGGGAGTAAATTGTAGCCGTGTGGCCCTTAAACCGAGACTGTTTAGCACTTTTGCAGCTTGTTTAGTATTTAGGCTGGAATGTGGATTACTAAGACAATAACTCAGATCACTAACTGACTAATTAGGTAGGTAGGTATAGGTAATAGGTAATAAGGGCTATTGTCCGCAACTCCACGTCAATGCGCGTATTTTGCGTACGGGTAGGTAGGTGTATAAAGTCAGGGAAATTAATTGTTTAAAATTAAGACACTACGTTAATTTCCCGTGTTTTTAAAGAATGACAGTTGTGTTTCGAATATACCTCAATCAATAAAGCATCTTAGACTTGACGTTTTATTAAATTGGGTTCTAAATTGTTTCGTAATAGGCGACATAGTGTTGATCGATATGGTACCTAGTAGTTACTGTCTCTAAGTCAATTTTCCTAGCCTTTTCCCAAATATGTTGGGGTCGGCTTCCAGCTGAATACCAGTAATCATACCTACGAGTACATGAATCGACTGCCTATCTGTCCTCCCCAACCCAGTTATTAGGATACCCCTTGGTAAAACTAGTTAACCGACTTTTGGGCTTCTGACTACCCGTAACGACGGTTAAAGATCTACGAATGACAGCCGGGACCAACGGCGTAACGTGCTTTCCGAGGCACGGAGGGGACTCCGTATGTACCCAACACCCATCCACAAACCAGTGGCGTGCACTCCATACATGCAAATAAGCTCTGCATACCCTGTAGTCCCATACATACATGGCCATCTAAATGATAAATAACTGTAATGAAAAAGAAAACATGGTAATTTAGCTTCGCGACATCTGCGAACACCCGCCACCCGCGCAGGCAGCGCTCCCGTGAGCAAAAGCAATACTACGCCTTGCTTATTCTTCATACAACGCATCTCGTGTAGTACACAGCAAAAATGTGACTGTGTGCGTCAAAATGTGTGCGCGTGTTGGAGTTTTAGAAGCATAGCTTACATTGCAAACCGTTCAAATTGAGAACCCGTAAAAGCACCGCTTAAATTGTTGATTGCAGAGGGTCGACTTTGTTTTGTCGGATTGACCAAATGACCGACTAATTAGATCGTATTAGTTCGTAACGTAATAAATTGCAAAGTTTTTTTCGCCATATTGTTTTTCTTGGCGCTTGTGATTGACGAGTACTTATTTAGTAAGTCTATTGTAAAAAATGGAAAATTATACATGTGAGACCGGTGCTGGCGGGAAAGTGTGTTTAAATAGTAAATTAAAATCAGCCACGATTTTTTTGTGCATACCCTGTCTGAAATCTCTGTGCACGCCACTGCCACAAACCGACCGCAACAAGCTTAATTAACTTCGTTCGACCCCAGCGGCTATTGTCATTGCAAACCCCTCCTGCATACCTACCACGAGCTCTTAACGCGATCCACTTTAGGACCTAAACTGAACTGTTCTGCTAATTCGTACCATGACGTCAGTTTAACGATTCAATTTAGGCCATGCCATCTGGATACCTACCACGAGCTCTTAACGCTCATTCACTTTCAACGATCCAAATGCCGCTGAGCGTATTGGACGTCATGGTACGACTGTGAACGATGCAGTTTAAGAATCTAAACTGAAATGTCTTGCTTTTGAATCGTTTTTAAAAAGATCATGGTAGGCCTCCTGATTCAAATATAATATTAAAATCTAATAAAAAATCAAGGAAATTGATTATTTATAAAAAAATCTACCAACTTAAATCATTATGAAAATCAAGGAAATTGATTATTTATAAAAAAATCTACCAACTGAAATCATTATGCACTACGCATAATGATTTAAGTTGGTAGATTTTTTTATAAATAATCAATTTCCTTGATTTTAAATGGAAATAATTTACTTATACTATACTCATGAGACCAAAACTGTATCGATAGACAAAAAATGGATTAGGCGTTTAATTCAACATTTCATAGAGGTTATTCATTCGAAAAAGCTTGAACAAACAACATTGTTGAAAATCACAAACAAACAAATAAATATAGTAATGTGGCAATTACGTATAAGAATAGAATAACTACAAATTACCAGATTTTTCAGAATTTACCTAAATTTAAGTAGGTATTATTGTCTGGCAATAAACTTGTAAGTAGGTAAATACGTAAATATAGTTTTTGACATACATATTTCAATATCTTAATTCAATTTATCTATCATCCCCAACTCCCCACTAGCGGTGGTGAATGCCACATTCCAACCACGGTAGTTCCAACCCGCTGTTATTATAGCCCCACCACCAACAAGGGTGGTTCAGTGGCATGCAACACGATAAAGCACCAGTTAACATAAAAGGAACAGGAATTTTCTTGAGTAATAAACAGAAATGCCCAAAGTTGTGCGTGACCACTGGAGCTCGTGAAAAATCATATATATTTTTTTCATAATCTAAACACGGCAGCCACTGTTCCGATTCGCTTGATTTTTTATTCCAGACAAAAAGTTATCTTTTCCACGAAAGGTAACGGTTCAGTGTTCCGTAAGATATTCATAAAGATAAGCACAGTTCAATTCTTTCCCGTCTGAATTGGTTTAACGATAATGTTATGTATGAAAATGTTTCGATTTCCTGTGAGCCTTTCATGCTCAAACTGGTAAAAAAGTACCAAAATTAAGCCCCAGAAAAACCTGCATTGAATTCAAAACTTTAAAACCATAATAAAATTTAATTCAAACAACTTCAAAAGGAATTCAGGTCATATAACAACCAGTCTGGAAAATGAACATTTCTGTAGTTGTTGATATGTAGTTTTCATCGCAATTCCCTATTCCAGTTTGATACATTGCCATTATATCACAACACTAAATTGGTAGTATAATTCGTAGTCCCGTCAACTCAGATTTGCACCAAAACTCATAGACGAGTTGATTGTGTCAATATCCCGAACTCGACATCCGAGTCCTACGGGGCAACCGTATTTTAATACAGTTAACGGTGTACGAAAGAATGCGTACACTACCGTATTCCGACCCGCCTCAATCCGTATCAATCGGTCCCTAATTTCCCACGGGCAACTCTGCGTGACCGCAAACAAAGACTGAGTCGTATTCCTGATCACAAATTTATTGGCAATAGTTCTGCGAAACTATACTTCCGAACATTAAAGTTTCATTAAGAATTTCAAATTGGATGGCTGACATTGCATGCAGCTTATAGTATTCATCGCGTTAAGCCATACGCTGAATGGAGTTCGGGAACTACTCTTACATGCGCGGAGCCGATGTAGGTTCCTAACACGGCAAACTTGGCGGTGTACATTTCCAGAGTTACCCCGTTCTATCACTACTTCGGAAGTAATCAACAAGATACGGAGCAAAACATTTTCAAACTGTCTTTCAACTCTTTTAGAACCCTTGCGTTTCAAAATTATATTACAATCGAGTAGCTTGCTTCACTATAAATTGTTTCACTAAAAGCTATCCACTTAATATTAAGACTTGTTGTGAAGGAAATTGATGGCAGTCTAAAAGGATTAAATAACATCTGGGCAAGCGCAAGTCAGGCCTTGCATGATAAGTGCTCCGTGTTGTGTCCGTCAAAGTAATCCCTTATTAAACGACCGTTTACAGGACTTTCTAAAAATATAATAAATAGATATTATAATACAAAAATGTCCTGAACTGTAAACGACAGCTGGTCTAGTTTCATATGTAACCAGAGTACCAAAATAGCTAAGTTGTACCATTGATTGACAACAATAAGTAACATTAAATTGAAGAACAAGCGGTGGCCAGTAACAAAATATTGAATAATTTCCCTGGAACCAAATCCTTATATCTAATTTGTTCAAACAAATATCCTCTCTGCTGAGCATAATGAGAAGCGTGACGTCATCGTCTCTGACCGTTACCATTTCCGGCTGACAGCATTGCTTATAATTTAATAACGCCAGAACCCAGAACACCATTTACTACATTGTCAAAACATTTCATCATGAAAGTAAACAAAGCAGTGAATACAAGGGTGGTCCACTAACGGAAAACAGATTTCTGAGTCAATGAATCGAGAACGTTTATGCTGAAACTTTCTGGTAGAATCACGGCAAGATCGTCCAACTGTAAAAAGAGAAGTTATTGTATTAGTTGTGTCTTATCCTCACCGAATTTATGTAGGCCGAAGGAGGACTGAAGCTTCGGCGTTTAATATTTACTTAATTCTGGATTCCAGGCCAGTAGGTAGGTAAGTGTAGACCTACCTTTACAATATATTGGCATGACGTGACTCAACAACCGTGTTTCAAACTGTACAGGTTTGTTTCATGAATTGAATAGTTGAACAGGTATACTATTTCGCACGTTAATCTTGTTTAGACAGATCTATGAACAAAATAATCAGATTTCCAAAAAAAATAAGCACAGCAATGTCCCTCAGTACCATACCCAATTGCTAAACAAATCAAAGGCTTAAAATACAACCGGCACTAATTGCGCAACACACTTGCAAACAAAATCTGAATCATCTTGAAATAAGACAAATTTTTCGAACATAGAAGTCCATATGTTCGAAAAATTTGCCTGCTCAGTAACTGCTGGCAACGGTTGCTGAGCAGGCTCGTATTTGCGCTGCCATCAAAAGATTATGCCTATTTTGGTACCGCCCTCCAATAGCCATGTGAAATACACCGTTGGATAGCTCTTTTTAAACTTAATAGAAGTTACTATGATGCCTTATTCCAAATCCTTGTCCGTTCAGAGTTACACTGTACCAAACCTTTTTATGTCATAATATTATTTTGCTTAACAGCGTATAGCATAAACTTCATTTCGTAAAAAATCGTTTGGCATACATTCATTTATCATACATTAAAACTCATAATTTTGTAAGTCAGAAACATGTTTAGGCATAAATTTCAATACTCAATACTCAATCATTTATTTGCATTCCACAATGTAAACTTAGGTGGTAACATAAAATATGTGATCATTTAGCTATCGCTAAATAAATATTTTTATTATTTCACTACCGGCCCGCCCCAGCTTCGCACGGGTGCAATATTTTTCGTAAAAATTTTTTTCTCTCCGTATTAACCATCCTCGTCCTTTAAGGAATATTATAAAAAAAGAATTAAGGAAATCGGTCCAGCCGTTCTCGAGATTTGCGCTTAGCAACACATTTAGCGATTCATTTTTAACCGACTTCAAAAAAAGGACGAGGTTCTCAATTCGTCGCAATCTTTTTTTTTATGTATGTGCCCCGATTTCTCGAAGACGCCTGGGCCGATTTGGAAAATTTTTCTTTTGTTTGAAAGGGTATACTTCCCAAGTGGTCCCATGATCATCAGGTCAGGATCTGATGATAGGATCCCAGGGAAATCGAGGGAAGCCCTCAAATTTTATTGGCAAACCTATAGCGATTTGGATATTTTTTAGAGTAACTTGAGCATTTGCTCTCGGAAATCATCATTTGGTAAAGTGGAGCTGATGATGAAGACCACAGACGGCCATCGGAACTACTCAATGATAAATATTTTACGGATTGCGATTCGATTTCTTTAATATGGTTGCTAAGCAATTTATGCTCGTCACAATGCGTATGGTGAATGTTTGTTGAGGAGTTCTCCTGGTTCTTACCAGGAGAACTCCTCAACAATTAACGTCCTAGCATTAGGAAAAGCAATATTTTGTAAAAGGTGATGAGCAGTTGACGTTAGGCTATTGTAACTTAGATAAATCACAAACTCTCTCACTAATAAGTGAAAAAAAAAAAAGTTTTTAACAAAAAAAAAACAACCGACTTCCAAAAAAAACTACAAAGTGATAAATAACTTTAATTTCGGAAGTCGGTGTCAATAAACGAAAATGCAGAACCAACGACACCGACTTCCGAAATTAAAGTTATTTATCACTTTGTAGTTTTTTTTGGAAGTCGGTTGTTTTTTTTTTGTAAAAAAGTCCTTTTTTTCACTTTGTTTTTTTTTGTAAAAAAGTTTTTCTTCTGTATATTCTTAGAAAAATCATTAGCATAGCTTTAACCAATTTAGAGTGGATGTTACCAGTAAAACTGAACGCGATCAGCACATCTAAACCGCGTTCAAGAGCTGTCAGTGTCATCGTTGTTCTGGAATACTGACACTGACAGCTCATGAACGGAGCTTAGATGTGCTGATCGCGTTCTGTTTTATTGGTGACATTGGCACTTAATCTGTGTTTGAGTCAAATTCTGTGGTAGAGTGCGCGCAAGGTAAGTCTGCGCACGACGTGTGACTTCAAGATTATATCCCTGCTAGCACTGTCACTGTCAATTATTTACTTTAGAAAACACGGAACACAACACACTCTCTTGACACCAGAGGGGCAATTCTCGTAATTTTAAGAACGTTCACAGTCTGATCTGTCTCAATCTGTCAAAAAATACTTCAAATTTCCCTACATTTTGACAACTTTTTGACATTTGTTTGTCGCCGAGATGAGACTGTGACTAGATTTTGAACTTTTTAAATTACGAGAATTGGCCTTCTGAAATAAAAGTCCTGATGGCGACAAACGCCTATTTTTGATTTTGGCCGCGCGCAGACTTATTTTGCGCGCACTCTACACGACATAGCTGAACTGAACTGATCATTCCAAATAACGTTATTCATATTCATTGTGTTAAAACGCTTGTGTCAAATAATACCAAATGATTATTAATCTGGTTTCTTTTTAAAAAAATATCTTGATTTGTAATAGGTAACGTTAGGTATTTTAAACACTGTTACAATAAAGTTTATACAGATGGCAACATTTATGTAGAATCAAAATGATTGTAAATAGATAAATAAAAGATTATTCCATTTTTAATTCAGCTGGTAACATTTATGTAGGTACATTTGTATTATTTTAGGCCAGTAAATTAATTGTAAATTCGTTCATTGCTAAAAAAAAAAAAAAAAAAAAAACAATAGACTGAGTCGTTTTGTCAAGTAAGTTGGTTCGCGACTTTTTTTTTGGAGAAAATGTAAAATCTATACCGTTGTTACTTTTGATATATAAGTAGATGTGTTGTGAATTGTAATGTAGTTGCAGTGAAATAAACTAATTATCCGTAATAGATGGACTTATTTTAACAAGTGATCTAACAAATCCGAAGCGGGGTCGCTACGCGCCGTTCTCGGTCATATACAAAGATTCAGGATGACTGACGAATCAACAGAAAATGAAATGAAAAAAAAAGGGATAAAAGAAATGGAGACAGATGGTAGTAAGTCTGGTAATTTATTAAAACCTAATGTATAAAGTCACAATGTCTATGCCTGTGTAAGGTCTGTTGCACATTTGTAAGTTAAAGTTTATGTTGGTATTGGGTAGTTTTGTATACATAACTAATATTGCATAGAATAGGCAATGCGCAAGATGTTTCATGCAATGCGCAAGGTGCTCAACGCATAATAACTAAGATGCACGAGGTGTGCGATGCTATGCGCGAGGTGCGCTACGCATAATTAATAGGATGCACAAGGTGTGCAATGCAATGCGCAAGGTGCGCGATGCATAATTAATAGGATGCACAAGATGTGCGATGCAATGCGCAAGGTGCGCTACGCATAATTAATAGGATGCACAAGA
Organism: Gortyna flavago; assembly: GCA_963669345.1. Classification (NCBI taxonomy): domain Eukaryota; kingdom Metazoa; phylum Arthropoda; class Insecta; order Lepidoptera; family Noctuidae; genus Gortyna; species Gortyna flavago. The sequence continues at coordinate 12,483,136 of OY770131.1, read as the reverse complement.
TGTGAGATGCAATGCGCAAGGTGCGCTACGCATAATTAATAGGATGCACAAGGTGTGCGATGCAGTGCGCAAGGTGCGCTACGCGTAATTAATAGGATGCACAAGGTGTGCGATGCAATGCGCAAGGTGCGCGATGCATAATAACTATTATGCAAGAGGTGTGCGATGCAATGCGCAAGGTGCTCAACGCATAATAACTAGGATGCACGAGGTGTGCGATGCTATGCGCGAGGTGTGCAACGCATAATTAATAGGATGCACAAGGTGTGCGATGCAATGCGCAAGGTGCGCGAGGCTTAATTAATAGGATGCACAAGATGTGCGATGTAATGCGCAAGGTGCGCGTCGCATGATAACTTGTATGCACGAGGTTGCGATGAAGTGCGCAAGGTGCGCAACGCATAATTATTATGACGCACAAGGTGTGCGATGCAACGTGCAAGGTGCACAACGCATAATTAATATGACGCACAAGGTGTGCGATGCAACGCGCAAGGCGTGCAACACAAAACGCTCAAGTGCACAAGGTGTGCGATGAAGAGCGCGCAACGTTCGCGATGCGGAGCGCGGTTTGTGCGCAATGCGGAGTGCGCAAGGTGCACGATTCGGAGCGCGCGTGGTGCGCGATGCTGAGTGTTCAACGTGCGCGTTGCGGAGCGCTTCGTGCGCGATGCAGAGCGTGCATGGTGCGCGATGCGGAGCGTGTCTGGTGCGCGATGCTGAGTGTTCAACGTGCGCGTTGCGGAGCGCTTCGTGCGCGATGCAGAGCGCGCATGGTGCGCGATGCGGAGCGTGCCTGGTGCGCGATGCGGTGCACTCATGGTGCGCGATGCGGAGCGCACTAAGAGTGCGACGTGGAGCGCGCAAAATGCGCGATGTGGAGTGCGCTTGGTGCGCGAAGCTGAGTGATCAACGTGCGCGTTGCGGAGCACTTGGTGCGCGATGAGGAGCGCGCATGGTGCGCGATACGACGCGCGCAATGTGCGCGACGCGGAGCGCGCATGGTGCGCGATGCAAGGCGCGCAATATACGCGATGCAGAGCGCGCATGGTGCGCGACGCAAGGCGTGCAATGTACGCGATGCAGAGCGCGCATGGTGCGCGATGCAAGGCGCGCAATATACGCGATGCAAAGAGCGCATGGTGCGCGGTGCAAGGCGCGCAGTATACGCGATGCAGAGGGCGCATGGTGCGCGATGCAAAGCGTGCAATGTACGCTATGCGGAGAACGCAAAGTGCGCGATGCGGACCGCGCGGGGCGCGCTATGCAAGTTGCGCGATGCGGAGCGCGCCTGGTGCGCGATGCGGAGCGCAATAAGAGTGCGATGCGGAGCGCGCATGTTGCGCGAAGCGAGGCGCGCAATGTGCGCTATGCAGAGGGCAGATGGTGCGCTATGTGAGGCGCGCAATGTGCGCTATGCAGATCGCGCATGGTGCGCGTTGCAGTGCGTACATGGTGCGCGATGCGAGGGGCGCAACGTGCGCGTTGCAGTGCGCGCATGGTGCGAGTTGCAGTGCGCGCATGGTGTGCGATGCGAAGCGCGTAATGTGCGCGATGCAGAGCGCGCATGGTGCGCGATGCAGAGCGCGCATGGTGCGCGATGAGAGGCGCGCAATGTGCGCGATGCAGAGCGCGCATGGTTTGCGATGAGAGGCGCGCAATGTGCGCGATGCAGAGCGCGCATGGTGCGCGTTGCAGTGCGCGCAAGGTGTGCGATGCGAAGCGCGCAATGTGCGCGATGCAGAGCGCGCATGGTGCGCGATGCAGAGCGCGCATGGTGCGCGATGCAGAGCGCGCATGGTGCGCGATGAGAGGCGCGCAATGCGCGCGATGCAGAGCGCGCATGGTTTGCGATGAGAGGCGCGCAATGTGCGCGATGCAGAGCGCGCATGGTGCGCGATGCAGAGCGCGCATGGTGCGCGATGAGAGTCGCGCAATGTGCGCGATGCAGAGCGCGCATGGAGCGCGATGCAGAGCGCGCATGGTGCGCGATGCAGAGCGCGCATGGTGCGCGATGCAGAGCGCGCATGGTGCGCGATGAGAGGCGCGCAATGTGCGCGATGCAGAGCGCGCATGGTGCGCGATGCAGAGCGCGCATGGTGCGCGATGCAGAGCCCGCGTGGTGCGCGATGCAGAGCGCGCATGGTCGCGATGCAGAGCAAGCAATGTGCGCGTTGCGGAGCGCACAAGGAGTGTGATGCAGAGTGCACAGAGTGTTCGATGCGGAGTCAAAGTATGCGATACATAATTAGTGCAATGGGCACAGTGATGTGTTGTGCGTGCAAGACGTTTGCGTTGTATGAAGCACACGATGTTCAATGTGTTGTGAAAAACGTGTTTATTGTCTATCATTTCTGCTATATAATCGCAAATTAAGTATTTATATTATTACTTCTCACTTATATTAAAGCTGTTTGTTTCCGGTTTTGTGCTTACACCATAGATTACTATTATAAGTCTATACGTGAGGACTTGTAATTGGCTTTCTGGTGACTATGATGATGATGATGGGGCTCCCTTTTCCGCACTTAGACTCTCGTTCGGTCCGTTGTGCGTGGGGATTCTGGCTAACAGAGCCAGCCTAGCTCCGCCCAAAAGCACAGAAGCTGGGAGCTTCACAGGCTTCGCGGAGCGACCTCATTGTTCCGAAGATTTCTGCACGTTGAGAAGCCACGGCCTCGCATTCCAGGACAACGTGGGCGGCTGATTCCTCGGCATCAAGGCATCCCCTGCAAAGGGGGCTGTCTGTGGCGCCTATGTTGAAGATGTTTGTTAAGGAGGTTATGGAACGTAATTGTATGCCATTCGCATTGAAAGATCGAACTGTGTGTGCCTAGTGGTATGTGAAAGTTGATATTGAGGTCAAGGGAGTGTACGCCAGCACCTGAACCGTTTTGTGTTTTTGAGCCGTCTGTGTAGATTCGCACTTCATTGGCTCCTGACTGATCCCTTTCTTCCTGAACTGTTTGTATATTATAGTTTTGTTGAACATTGGTTGGTTTGGTGTTCTATCACACGGGGCAGCGATGAGAGGCTGGTACTCAATCGCCCGGTCCAGGATTTTAGCGTGTGGACTGGTATGTTTTTTTTTCCTCATATGCCCAGATCCATTAGCCTGATGGCAGCTAGCGCCGCCTCCTGCTGTATATACAGGTCAAGAGGAGTAAATTGAAGGGCTATCTCCATGGCTGCTGTTGGGGTGGTTCTCATGCAGCCTGTGGTAGCTGAACAGGCCAACAGTTGGAAGCGTTGTAGTCGGGTAATGGTGGTCGAGAGTTCAGTCCTCGTCCACCAAACCAGATCGCCATAAGCCAACATCGGCCTGATCAGCGCTTTGTATATCCACAAGGTAATTTTCGGAGAGAGCCCCCACGTTTTGTCTAACATTTTTTTTACATTGGTAGAGTGTAATTGTGCTTTTATTAAGTTAGTAGTCAAGATGCTTGTTCCAGAGCAGTTTGCTATTTAGGATCACCCCCAAGTACTTGACTTCCTCTTTAAGTGTTAGTTCTGTGTTGAAAAGTCTTGGAAGCCTATGGGGTCCAAGAGTTCTCTTGTTGGTGAACATTATTAGTTTTTTTTTTTGAGGGGTTAACCGATAGTTCGTGCTTTGTGCACCAACTCTCGATAATTTTGAAAGCCTTTCTTATGAGATCGCATAAGATGCCCTCAAATTTCCCCGAGATTAGAATTGCTATATCGTCCGCGTAACCCACCCAGTACAGACTGCTGGCGTTGAGCTCTACGATGAGCTCATTTACAACTAAATTCCACAGTAGTGGTGACAGCACCCCACCCTGTGGGCAGCCTCTACTCACGATACCTCGTGTGGTGGTGTTCACGGTAAATTGAATAGCACGGTATTTTAGCATGTTATTAATCCACTCTATAAGTGTTCGCGCAACACCGTGCGTGGTAAGTGCCTGTTCGATGCTGACGAAGTTAGTTTTGTCAAAAGCACCTTCTATATCAATGAAAGCGCGAATGAGTTGGGTTTTTGTTTTTAAGAGCATTTCCTATGCGTGTGACTACGCTATGAAGTGCTGATTCAGTTGATTTGCGTGCACAGTAGGCGTGTTGATTAGGATGTAGAGGTCTTTGTACCGAAATTTGGGATCTAAGAATTTCTGGTGACTATGGTTTCCTTTTCTTTTTTGTCTGTTTTTATTAGCTGTAAGTCCTCCATGTACTAAATAAATAAATTGTGTGAAGCACAAGGTGTACGGTGTGTTACCGTGTGTTAAGCAAAAGACTGCGTACTGAATAAGCCTACCTACCTGTTGCACAAGAAGTGATTTAATAGTAAATTTGCTATGTTGTATACAATTAATGTTTTTTTTTTTTTCTCTCTATTTTAATTTTATTTATTATACACGAGGACGTGTATGGTTATCAGGATGGACGAGTTGTTAAAACGCTTGTGTCAAATAATACCAAATGATTATTAATCTGGTTTCTTTTTAAAAAAATATCTTGATTTGTAATAGGTAACGTTAGGTATTTTAAACACTGTTACAATAAAGTTTATACAGATGGCAACATTTATGTAGAATCAAAATGATTGTAAATAGATAAATAAAAGATTATTCCATTTTTAATTCAGCTGGTAACATTTATGTAGGTACATTTGTATTATTTTAGGCCAGTAAATTAATTGTAAATTCGTTCATTGCTAAAAAAAAAAAAAAAAAAAAAACAATAGACTGAGTCGTTTTGTCAAGTAAGTTGGTTCGCGCCTTTTTTTTTGGAGAAAATGTAAAATCTATACCGTTGTTACTTTTGATATATAAGTAGATGTGTTGTGAATTGTAATGTAGTTGCAGTGAAATAAACTAATTATCCGTAATAGATGGACTTATTTTAACAAGTGATCTAACAATTGTTACACAAGTGTAAGCCCCCTTTGTCCGAGTGATCATGGTCAGTTCAATGGTTGACTTCCCGTCACCCATGGGCTGGCTTTTACCTTGGCCAGAGGCTAAGCATTGCCATACAACGTGGCAATTCTGCCAGTCTCTTGGGTACACACGGCTACACATCAAGCGATACATTTCCAGTTTTAGCTGACCTCGCATTGTATAGGTTTTTCGTGCAATCAGAAGGCGGCTTATACTGGTTATGTATAGCTTGATATGTAGCCGTGTGTACAATACCAGTCGACAGCGATGCGATGCAGTTTTCATCGCCATTTTTTATTTAGTTTATTATTAATAAAATAAAATGTTAAAGTTTTTTATTATTAATTAGGTATACTTTGTTACTTATGTGGCTTATGCGGAGAGGCTTGTGGCTAAGTAATAACGGGTCGATCGATTATGTTACGCTACGCTTTCCGCGGTTGGTCCGTAGATGGGTGGTCGTCTTTACATACCAAGACCCCTCCGTGTCTCGGAAAGCACGTTAAGTCGTTGGTCCCGGCTGTCATTCGTGGATCTTTGACAGCCGTTACGGATCGCCAGAAGCCCGAAAGTCTGACAACCAGTCTTACCAAGGGGTTTCTTATTACCCAGTAACTGGGTTGTGGAGGTCAGATAGGCAGTCGCTCCATGTAAAATACCGGTACTCAGCTACATCTGGTTAGACTGGAAGCCGACCCCAACATAGTTGGGAAAAGGCTAAGCAAATGATGTCTTTGATATTTATGTACATTTCATTTTAATACTTAATAAACCAGTGCATCCTACCCGTCATGACATACGGTGCTGAAACGTGGACACAGACGCTCGGGCTAGTCCACAGATGCAAGGTCTCTTTGAAGGATAAAATCAGGAGTGAAATTATCCGGAAAAGAACCGGAGTGACCGACATAGCTTGCAGAGTAAGCAAATTGAAGTGGCAGTGGGGTGGCCACGTCTGTCGAAGGACCGATGGCTGGTGGAGCAGACGAGTCCTGGAGTGGAGACTGTATATCGGCAAGCGTAGTGTGGGACGCCACCCAGCTAGATGGACGGACGACCTAAAGAAGGTGGCTGGAGTTGAATGGATACGGAAGGCGGAGGACAGGGTGTTGTGGTGCAGTTTGGGGGAGGCCTATGTCCAGCACTGGACTGCGATAGGCTGAGTTGAGGACTTTTTTTTTTTTTTATTCTTTTTTTTTTTTGGACTTTTATACTACATGTATATGTCAGTCCGATTAATCTTATTAACTAGTTATACATCATTAGTTTAGTTTAAGATGATAGCAGTTTAAACAAAAGACAAGCTCCTTCACTGTTAGGGTTTGCGAGTATAGAATTCATAATTCCGACTTGCAATTTGTCCAGATCCAATTTTTCTAATAATTCCTCTCTCTCTGTATGAAATTGAACACATTCCATCAACAAATGGTAAACATCATCTATTATTCCACAAGTATCACATTTAGGGGAAGAAACCTTTCCCATTAAAAAGCCAAAATTGTTTGAAGGAATGTGTCCGGTTCTGATTCTGTATGCTATAATAATCAGTTTCCTACTTAATCGACTATATGTACACCAAGGTATACGAGGAGGCTGACATTGGATAGTTTTATACCATATGCCCTTTTCCAATGATCTCTGATCGAAATATTCCTTCCACAAATCATAGCATTGTTCATTATATTTCGTTAATATTTCTGAATAATATGGTTTCACATAAATTTCTTGTCCTTCTGTACTTCCAATTTTCGCTAATCTATCTGCCTCCTCATTATCACGTATCCCAATGTGCGAAGGAACCCACTGCAACCTCAGATCCACTCCTTTCTCCGCTAATTCCGCTATTTTAGATAGTATCTCATATGCTATCGGTGTACCTCTGCGACCAGAGGCGCATCGAGCTATATGATATAAGGCACTCTTACTGTCTGAACATATAACAGCTTTATTGTCATCAATTGTTTTGATATATGATAGTGCTTCTGAGATTGCAATAAGTTCCAACGACATGATACACACATTTCCAATTACTTTAAAACATCCACTAGCGTTTTCTTGCGAGCGAACATAAAATGACGCTCCCCTACCTTTCTTGCTCAAAGATCCATCTGTGTAAATTACTACCCAATCAGCATATTTATCTATTAATTCTTTCATTACAGCGTGTTTCAATAGATTTAATTCGTAAAAGTCTTTAGCTCGATGCATGCTATCTAAACCAACCGAAATTATATTATTCGCGTCAATGTAAGTGACCCATGTTGTTAAGGTATACATCTCCAATGGAGAGGACGAGGCAACCTGAACATCTTCAATTTCATTTATAACAGTCACAAGTAATGGAATCTTTTTGCGTGACCAATAACTGTTGGTAATAAATGTGTTTAGTTCTTTTAATAATTTAATCGTTACATTGTTAGTCCAAGATAGGGATTTTAAACCATATTTGTAGGCTAGGAATTTTCTTCTTATATGCAATGGCGGGATACATAGCTCACTCTCCATGGTGTGAATCGGCGTAGACTTTATAAAACCACCTATAATTCTCAGTGCTTGATTTTGTATTTTCTGCAATTTATATAAATGTGAATTCGCACTGTTGTCGTAAATAAAACAACTGTAGTCTACACGACTTCTGACTATCGCTATATATATCCTGCGTAAATGTTTGGGGTGTATACCCCAAGAAGTACCTGCCAGAACTTTGAGTATATTTAAGTATTTCTGTGACTTTCTGACTACCTCATTAATATGCCGTCCCCATCGTAGCGATCTGTCCAGCCATAACCCTAAATATTTATAACTATCCACTAATTCTAAGGCATGGTTGTTTATTTTTAATGCAATATTTTGTCTCCTAAATCCCCTGCTAAAAATACATAGTTTTGATTTACTATTCGACAAACATAATCCTAAATCACTTAGACAGGACGAAAAGATATCTAATGCTGCTTGTAATTTAGTTGTACTATCTGAAACATTTTTATCTGTACTATACAAGACAAAATCATCAGCGTACTGGCACATATATACATTGTTGATTTTTGAGAATAATTTAAATGTTACAATGTTAAATAATATTGGTGAAATAGGGTCACCCTGGGCTAATAATAAACCTGTATATCTTATCATAGTGTCATTTTCATTAAATTCATCAATAATTTTAAGATGTCTTTCATTTAAAAAAGTCCATAAATATGAACATAATTTGTTACCGATCCCGATTTAATTTAATATCGATAACATTTTATTGATTAATACATTGTTGTATGCACTTTCAACATCTATAAAACACGCAACAGTTGCATAACCCCTCGAAAAACCTAATTGAATTTGTGTGGTCAATCTCGATAAACAGTCCTGACATGATTGTCCTCTTCTAAAACCCGACGTATATGGGGATAAAATATTGTTTTTCTCTATGAACCATTCAATGCGTTTTGTCAGTATAGAGTGAAAGATCTTACACAAGCATGATATTAAGCAGATAGGCCTTAATTTTGGATTGCTATCTGAAGGTGTAGCTGGTTTAGGAATAGGCATCAATACTATGTCACGCCACTGTACAGGTACCACACTAGTATTTAAAATATCATTATACAACTTTACTAAAAATATTTTTCCAATGTTTGGTAAATTAAATATCATTGAATAGGAAACTCCGTCCTCACCAGGTGCTGTATCCTTAGTTTTTAGCGAATTACACAGTTCATGTAATGTTACCGGGATTTCCAATTGTGCGTTTGATGAATTAAATGCTGGTTTCTCATAGCATACATAATCAGGAGCTAAACCACAGATTAGGGAAACTTTCTGATCCTTTGACGGGCATGATTTTGTTGAGCTACACCCCTTCAACCATCGCATTCGCTTCCACATTTCGGAGATCGTTGTTGACTCATCAATGCCTGTATAAAAATTACGGCGCTCATTTATTCTAGCTTTACTAATAGCTTTCTTAGCGATTATTGTCTTTTCTTCTAGAATGTTTAAGTTAAAGGGAGTAGGATTTGACCTAAAATTACTTAGTGCTAACCTTCTTTCAGCTACTAATTTAGAGAGTGTTTCATTCCAATAAGACTTTGGCTGGAATCCCGGTTTAATGTATGTGCAATGTTTTGTATACGGTACATATTTATCAGCCGCACTATTAATGATGTTTATGAAATAATCATAATTTAGTTGAGCATCTAACTCTTCACAATATGGTAACATTATTTCTTCTAATGTTTTGGTATATTTCTCCCAGTTGGCCGATTTATATTTACGTTTTTTAGCTATGTGTGTAGCTTCCCTATAATTACTTTTAATTTTAATACACATATGGTCACTGCCCAGATTTTCACTCAATACATGCCACTCAAAGGACATGTCTGGTGGAGCAACGGGCGATAGTCTAGGTAGTCAAAGGAAATGTTCAGTAATGATTCATATATATGATATCATTATAATCGTCGTATTTTATAGTTTATCAATAAATAAGTTTCAGGAGTCAGGATCTTGCGAAAACTGGTCAAAATAAGGTTTAATGCGCTGGGTATTTTTCTTAGTATAACGCCACCTGTGAGCGAGTACAGGTACTAATTGGTGGTAGGTATGCCTTTGTGAGGTTAACGAAACATTTAATATTTTGTTGGTCTGAGATCATAACCTGCAGTGTTTTTGGATATTTCTATTCGTGTAACAAAAATGTAAAGCACCTATAATTGTTTATGTATTAAATACCTGCTAAGTGTTACTAAGTGCTAACATATTTTTTCATTTAATCAGAAAGATGCACATAATATGATTATGGTTTCATCTTTAATTCCGTATTTTGGTTAATATCTTCAATACCCTAATATTATTTATTAAAATATTTAGCTACTTGTTGGTACTGAATTGGGATTATAATAAATAAAACTATGTATGTATTTATTGCCAAACAAATTATTTTATTGTAGAAACATATTTAAATAAAATGATTAAAAAAATTAAACGTCTTCTAGAGACACCAAAACATTGTCCAAAAATGTCGCTGGTGCTAGCACGTTATCTTGATGCCTTGCACAGCCAAGATACCATACTAGCGTCATGACATGACAGCAGCAGCCGACTGTTCGATTCCCCACCAAAGTGAAGTGAAGTGTTACTGGCTCGCTTGTAATTTGGTAGACTTACAGCTAATGCTATACAAGCACATCGTTGTGCTACTGGTGATAATGGAGGTGGTAGTGGTAGCGGCGGCGGTGTTGGTGGGGGGACGGCCCGTGGTAGTGGTGGTGTTGGTAGAAGAGACTGTGGCGGCGGCGGTGTTGGTAATCCATGTTCCACGGATGGAACAACATCTTCATGTGTGTGTCCCTTGATGAGTCATGATGAATCAGGTGTCAATTTGCTCGAACCCAACAGGCTTGACATGCATAAATTGTTGCCATTCCTGAAAATATTATTACATTTTATTACATGACATGACGTAACTGGCGAAATGTGGGGTTTCCTACTGGTTCACCTCCCCCAAATCCTTCGGAGATCGCTGGCGTGATGTTATGTTTTAAATGACGTGACGAACACTCCTTCCATTTTTCTTGATAGTAGTTTCCATTGCTCGTCTTTCCAGTTTTCACGGATCTGTCCAATTCATTTTGCCATTTTCTTTCAAAAACCTTTCCTACTTATAATAAAAATAAATAATTCACCTGATCACTATTATCATTGGAAATAAGGGGTACTAACGGGTTGCCCACTGCACCAGTATAATAATAATAATAATAATTTATTTCAGATTCATTACATCCATATTTGTTACTACATACAATTACGAGCTTACAAACGCGCGTATAGAAACGCGTCTTGGATTTCTGAGTCCGACTGAGATACCACATCCACGGCAGACCATTATGACCTAGTAATCTCTCATTGTCAGCAGCTTCAAACGTGACAAGTGTATCCATCTAATGGGAGCTGGAACAATAACAAATGTCATTGTATTTTTCAAATTATTACACAACTGCTCAATGTACTGCCTTTACTGCATGGTTTACGTGTCTGCTGTAGTATAGAGGCGTACCTGATTTGCTAACCATCGAGCTAGTCTCAATTGCAGGGGTTAAGCCAGCCTTGAAACCTTAGAATACTTACACTGTATTCTGAGCTTGACACGATACGACGTCTGCGAATCCGCAGCACAGCGATGCCACAATTGATGCACCTTATCATAATATCCAAACCGAAAGGAAAAGCAGAATCCTATAAGAATAGCAATAGTAATCGTGTCTTGATGATGTCAGTCCGTGTAGAATAGCAATGGTCGTTAAAAGAAGATATCAAGAACACAAAATAATCGCACAGTAAGCAAGGAACGCATCACAGAGTACTTTTTGATAGAGGAACGCATCAAACTTGGAACTGCAATGCTGCAATGCAAGCAAAGCAAGCAAAAAATAACTGGTCTCACTCTATCAAAAAGTACTCTGTGATAACTGGTAATATGTCAATGTCATGTCAAAAAAGTAATAAATACTTACCTTCATGTTAGGAAGTGGGTTTTCAAAGAAAAACACGTTTGATGTGTACACAAAAATATTTTTGTAATATTGTCTTATTTTATACGCAAATAATACGTTGATATATTCTTTTGATCTAAAACAAGCGGCTTAAAGTCATTGTTCACACTCATATGGTAATTACGGGATAAAATGGAACGTCAAAAACATTTTTAGTACTTCCCATTAAAAATGGCAAAGCGGAAGCTACGATTGAGTACTGTTTATTTGAGAATTATGTTACGCAAGTAATACTGAATTAATAAATCCATAGTAATTTAGATCTCAATTTTTAAATCTTACTGTAAAACCTTAAATCATGAACATTTATCGATACCAGAATTACCAGAGGGCAGAAACTGGACATGTCTTTTACAAGCTAAGTCCGTGGAAACAAATGTAATGTCAGGGGACGTTTTTTGTAAATAACCATTGACCATTTTAATTCGCGTGTGCTCATCTACTCCTTTGTTAAGCGAGATGTATCCCGCATCCAAAGCAGCGTCAAAAACCATCGTACCTCTTGTATCTGATTTACATGACCAATTATAGTGGTGTGCGTTGAAGTCACCAGCGATTAAACATTTACCATTAAATTTTGTGAAAATTAGATCCCAGTCAGACTGAATAGTATGTACCGAGGAAGGGCAATATACCAAAATAATATTCTTAATCTCCTTACAATTTAATAGTTTAACACATCTTATTTCTATTCCTGAATTACTAGTATTTAAAGTTTCTAACTGTACCCTAATTGACTTATGCATTATAATAGCGACTCCCCCATATGAATCGCTTCGATCATTCCTAAAAACATTGTACTTACTTATATTTAATGATGAGTCGGGTTCCAACCAAGTCTCTGATATTAAAGCAATATGAATGTTCTCCTGACTTAATAAAGCTTGAAATTCATGAATTTTAGGTCTTAAACTCTGAGCATTCCACTGCAATATGTTTATAAAATACGCACTCTTATTGTGATTATCCATTAGTAGAGAACGAAAGTAATTGAGTTAAAATATCTTTACCATTTATTATTTTAAAAAATAGTGCAATGCAATCTCGAACAACAATTTTGATAATTAATCCTAACTTATTAGAAAAGCTATCTCTCGACATACATACATCTTTAATTTTTTTATATAGTCCATAAAAGTAATCTTTGCGTTCACCTGGTTCCCCTTGTCTATCACCTTTGTTATTAGTGTTTTCAACCTCACTTATATTTTTTTGTGACTGTTCCTGTTCATACGACCCTTCTTTTGTTTTCTTACTTCGTGATTTCTTCTTTTTTGATTTTTCAGACTGTGTATTAGTTTTATTATCTAAATTCTGACTATCTTCTGTTTCCGATTCTTCAGATACAATAATTTTTTCATGTATAACGGCTTCTGTAACGACCACTTCTCTATATGTTCTTCTTGGTCCTATGTCCTGAGTGCATTCTGTTTGAAAAAACTGTTTATTTGTTTCATTATTCTTAATCATATCCACATTAAGTATTGTATTATTTTCCTGTATTTTTCCTTTGACGTTATATATTTCTAGTCCTTCCCGATAACTGCAGTTCTTTTCCGATATAATTCTTCTAATTTCTTTTTCTTTAAAAAAAATAGGACATTTTTTATTCATTGCCATATGTGAACCTTTGCAGTTTATACATTTAAAATCACTTGTCTCACAGTTAGCGTGATTATTTCCACACTTAGGGCATATGACTTTGTTCGAAGGACATGTCCTTGAAAGGTGTTCATAACGCCAACATACTGAACATTGTGACACAGGGAAAATGTAGGGTTCAACTTTGAATTTGCACCCAAAACCATATACATGTGACGGTAGGTTGCAATTTTTAAAACATAGGCGGATTGTTTCAGAGTTTACCCATTTACCATCGCTATCCTGTCTTTTTAGTCGTTTTGCAGATATAATCTCGAAATCACATTTAAGGTTTTCTAATATTTCTTTATCTTCTATTTCTAAGTCCACCTGTCGAAGTAGACCATAGCATAACGATGATTCACCTATTATATTAATATTACACTCCAAGTTGCCTAATATTTTCTCACAATTTAACATCTTTACTGCATTTTCTTTGTTGTCAAAATATACTAAAGCCCTGTAAGGGTTTTTGTACACTAATTTAATTATATTTCCCATATTATGAGATCTTAAAAGTTTTGCCATCCCAAACTGCCTCGGCAGTGTTTCTTTGGACGTAATACACACAATATGTTCTTTGGGTTTCAAATTATTACTTGAAAATCTCAATTCTAATTCTTCATTGTTTTTTGAATTTCTTCGTGCTGGTCGTTTATTCCCACGCTTTATGGTTATGAATCCATCATCACCTTCGATTGTTTCTCCATCATCCTCCTGTCTGCCTCTCTTCTCCGGTAATACTTGTTGCTCTCTATTTAAATCCGTATTTTCCTCCCTCTCCATCCTTAAATTAACTTGTTGCTCGCTCTCCAACTCAATATCTTCTTCCACTATCTCACTTCCACTTGAGTCACAAAATTCTACATTTTCACTCATCAAGTAGCATTAATTAATAAAAATGAGGGTAAGCGAAAAAAAGTTACAATCGCGTGAGTCGTCAACAGCTAACTCGACCGCCCGCTTCGACTGCGCGCGCGCAACTGAGTTGAGGACTTAATAAACAAAAAAAAAACTCAATGTGGTAAAACTTGAACCATGAATAAAATAATCCTTTAACTTCCTCGATCAACATTGTGTTGTTTTGTACTTACCTATATATTCTTTAACAAAAACACAGTCATCAAATATTATTATGTCACAGGTGAAATAAAAGCGCTCCAAAAATAATACCGCAAATAATGCGTATTCAGAAGATGGTTTCCGCATAATTCAAAGAAAGCCGGGGGCCGTGTTTAAGACTATAAATTAACAAGCCAAAAATTATTGCCTAGCCAGTTTTCCTTGTTTATTTTCCCTTCAGAGAGATGAAATGAACAAATGATATTATCGTAAAATCTTTGTAATAATTGTATGCGGTATGCGGCTCAGTGTATGGAACAGCTTACGTTGCCCGCTATTAAACAACCCTTTGGGGACATTATGGGCTCAAAATGGCTTGCTGATTACAGAGTTTTAGATCCGTAAAAAAAATATTGCAAAAATTGGAAGATGCATTCTTTTGCTGTAAAAAAACAACGTAATAATAACAGAGTGCAGATTAAATCCTGAAATGAAAACAAGTTGTTTTTTCAGGAGATTAAACATACTACATCGTTATTCTACGTAATTCTGCAATAATCAAAGTGGACATACGTAGTAATAACTCTCTGTGACTGAAATGGAAGATTAAAGTAAATAGAGTGGATTTCAGAACGTGAACAGTATTAAGAGGAAATGCGGTCCTGGAGACTTTTGAAAAAGCCTTAGTAAAAAGTCACAATTCGAGGTTTGGCTCTCGCCTAATTCCTCCTCCAATATTGAACCAATTTAAAAAATATTTCATAAACTAAATAAGAAGGATATACTATACTGTGTCCTTAAGTTTTTTTCATTAATAGTTGTCAAATTTTTACACTAGGCATCTGTTGACAGCGATTTAAATCGGCATTTTTTGAGGGTTCTAGTGCTTATAAAAATAATGTACCTATCATCAAAAAGGAAAACATAGGGACATACAAGTAGTTAATATTTAGTATTATGTAAAAATCATTGCTTTATGGTCATTAACCAGAAAGACAACAGTTGAGAGCGTTTCTATGGATAAAAGACCCGCATTTCCTCTTAATACCTGCGTCATAAAGATTTCTTAACGTTATATAACTTGGTAGCTAGTAGTTCGTACGTTGTACAATGTAGACACCTTTATATTGACCTGATTCTGTTTCACACACTTTTATCCGTATTTGGCCAGACGGGCCATGGATTAATGAATCCTTTAACTGCCAGCCATTATATCACACAAACGTTACGTAGAAGCAATAAACATAAATTCAAACATTGATTTTTGTTTGTTAAATACAAAGATACGGTTGGTATTGTGCTACCCAGGTACGCAAATACGACTCATTTATCAATCCATTGTTTCAAAGGTCTTTTCGCTTACGTGTCACGTATTCTTAATTGGTGTAATTGACATATACTTTTTTAAACAAAAAAGGCTTTCGAATGCTGATGTTGCGAACCCGAAAAATCTTATCGGTGTATAGATTTAAAATGGGAAACGGGTGCAAAAGGTAACTGTACAAGATAAATGGATTAAAGGGTCGCATCGTACCGATTCTGTCAGGATTATATTAATCAAAATAGCAGAGGCTGGTCTGTGGTAATGTAGGAATTGTGTTAACCGTCAACGATCGCACATACAACGGCGACGTGTGACAACGGTTTGCCAAACAGTATTTGCTTGTCTTTTTTTACCGTTAAAAGTATTTTTTTTTATCTGCCATTAATTATCCATCTTCTTGAAAGGGTAACAATTAACCCGTTACGGCTCGGCTGGTCTAATGTGAGTTGTTAGGGCAAGTGATTCCACTCTTATATTCAGCATCATACAGCTGCAGTACCCGAGATTAGCTCTTTTAAAATTAGCCTCATTCAAAAAGCAAGTAGCATAACACGTATAGGAAAACTTTATGAAGGGAGTATTTTCAAGACTTTCGGTAAGTAATGGATCATCATCATCATGATTTGCCTAGCCTTTTCCCAACTATGTTGGGGTCGGCATCCAGTCTAACCAGATGCATCTGAATACCAGTATTTTACATGGAGCGACTGCCTATCTGACCTCCACAACCCAGTTACTGGGTATACCCCTTAGTAAGACTGGTTGTCAGACTTTCGGGCTAAAGACATACGTAACATGAGAAAAGAACTTTATACAAGATAAATACACTAATGGCCGATTCTTATATTTTGCGGACCATTATTGGTTAAAATTAACACTCTAACCCATCTCTCCATCTTTAACAATAATGAAGCAAAGACATCTTAGCTTTGCATAGTAGACTCTCCCATATGGAAGTAGCTATCACAGGTAATATTAGCTTACGAATCTACTTATATGCCCAGTTTAGCAATAAAATTACTACCATTGGTAAGCAAAACGATTCATTTTTTTATAGGAACCAAGCATAAGCCACTACCTTCTACTAGAAAACAATATAACAGAGGGAGTAATTGACTTTTCTGCACGAATTTTATTCACAATTATCAACTTTGTTTGACCATCGAGTTCTGTTTACAATTGAAAGCACCATTTACACTATAAACAAAATTAAAATATGTTATTGGAACAAAATAAATTTATTTTATGAGACAGTAAGTTATACATTGTATGTATTTACTTCAGAGTACTTTTGTGAAGAGGGATTTTCAAACATTTTACCTTTTAATTGTTCCCAAAAATACTCTTATTTGGAAAAGCGAGGCGTACCTATGTATAGTTTTAGTTTTATTAACTGGTTTATGCAATCAATCGGTGTTGGGGCACTTTTGATGATATGTTACAATATTAGATAATTCAATGAACCCCGCGAACCCTTTACTCATGCATGTTACGCGTCAAATAAGTGCGTAATAAATCTAACTTTGTGAGAAAAATTAAAAGTTTCAGGCCAAAGTTCAGTATTTATGAAACGGCTTGTGGCAGTTACTACTTTACGAGGTCATTATGGAAACCATTAAATGTATGATTACAGGAGGTCCTGTTTCGGGCAGGGCATTTGTATAAGCACATCAACTTTCCGTAAACGACCTGTGCCCAAAGTATTTTAATTCATTACGGCCGCCTCCCTGAACTTTAAACCACGCCGCTGGATTTTATTACTTCATAAAGTAAGGCTCGGTGGTGTTTTATAGCAACAAGCTTATTGTTAAAATGTTTCGATGAACCATTGTGATATACGCTTCTGCGAATAATTTTATTATGTATTTTTAAGGTATTGAACAACTGCCAACGGCTGATACAAAACTGTGACTGGTAATATATTATAATAAAATAATAACCATTTCATGAAGGCACATTTTATAATTTACATGACTACATGACAGTCCAAGCAGAAAAATCCTTTACAATTTGCTAATGAAAAGCGAGTTTATAAAATACACTTATTTTGAAGCAGGTAATTTTACTGCTAACTTCAAAAGATGTCGCAAGGAAATTCGCTGACTGTATAAACAACATTTCGTTATTTATTAAATTGAAGGTGTTAAAGTAAAGACAAAGTTTTGAACACCCTTTGAACCCAAGATACAGTCGGAAGGCGGCATTGCGCCCTTCGTTAATTATGCAATGTTTTTATTCAATTAGTCGTGTGGTCTACCCTAATTACGTCCCATAGGGAACGCTGGCATGCAGAGACAAGGCAAGCTTGGCGCAAATGGAGCGATAAAAAAGGAAAAAAAACACACAGAAAAAAAGAACATTCTCGTCTCTTTGAGAACAATACAGTGTGTACAATGTGTTATGCCCGTATGTACTGCCATTTGTCTTTCTGTCTAATCTTTCATGATGACGTTGTTGTTTCCCGATCTGTGT
The DNA here is from genome assembly GCA_963669345.1 of Gortyna flavago. Lineage (NCBI taxonomy): Eukaryota > Metazoa > Arthropoda > Insecta > Lepidoptera > Noctuidae > Gortyna > Gortyna flavago. The sequence goes on along the minus strand of OY770131.1, from coordinate 12,465,194 downwards.
TTCCATTTTTACTGTAAGTGTGTCAAAGCGGCCTTTAGCCGGTTTCTATTGCATATTTTCGCATTGTGTGTGCATCAATTTGCGTATAAGCTCTAATGACAACATCATTATTGTGTGTTTTGATTTATTGCTTCAGTTAAATTAACAGCTAATATAATACCTGAGTATCATTTTTATGTCTATAAGGAAGTTCATAAGCATAACAGTCAGGTGGTAGTTAAGGCTATAGATTATTTATCATACCTTTAAGTACCTATGTACTACTCATAGTTTCGTTGTCGTAGGTACCCATATAATAACACTTACCCATATAATGAACGTGTTCTCTCACTAGAAGTATCGTGTTACCCAGTAACTGGGTTGTGGAGTTCAGATACACAGTCGCTTCATGCAAAATATTGGTATTCATCTGCATGCGGTTAGGCTTGAAGCCGACCTTAACATAGTTGGGAAAAGGCTAGGCATAGGATGATGATGCTCTAACGCTTGATAATTAAAAACTTCAAAATAATCGGGTTCTAAAAAAGAACTAAATTGATGAAAATTATGGAACATCAGCTAATAGAAAATCATCAGTATGAAATTCTGGTCTGGATTCTAACTGAGAAATGAGCAGATTAGGTATTCTTTTCCGGGAAACATATAGAGCAAAATAATTTAAAACTATAGTACCTCAAATAGCTTAGCATGATCCGCCATTATGTCGAAAGTAGATATTGCAGCGGGATCGTCCGAAAGGGTTACCGCTACCCCGGAACATAAAGGGCTAAGGAAGGAACACGGATGGGTTCTAGCATACATTGTAGTCTTTGGGTTCTAGTCAGTAAGAGTCTGACACTCCCTTCCGCTCCACCCAGAGCGGGAGGGGTCATTTGATGATTTTCCATCCTTAATCCGTCGAAAGTATTGCAGCATTCATTTTGGAATAAATACATGGTAAAGTTGAGGATTAATGGTACTATGTTTGGCGAAAACACAATTCCATAAAATTTTCGTGATAAAAAAAATACCGCTAGTATTCAAAAAATACTCCAAATTAAGTAGATGTTTTCCATGGGATTTTTGTATAAACTTATTAAAATTTGGACGGGATAACGTCTGTCGGGTCAGCTAGTAGGTACCTATATAATATTCTGTACGTAATGTAACATGAGGCAAGTCGCTGCGCAGTAAAAAATTTACGTGTCAGCGGAGGTGAAGAGCAAGGTACTGCGCAGCGAGTAGCGCACTTCAGAGCCTCCATAAATTTTGAATTGAGCTGTACTAGTTTAATTGCGTACCATACATTTTCAGAAAAATCAAAATGGCGATGGGGTGACTTGTGACTATGCCAGCTTCCATATTTTCTATGGAAGCTGTTCAAACCCATTTTCCATGAATTCTCCACAACTTAATAAATACTTCCTGTAACTTTAAACCTGGAGCGAATGAAACAAAAAAAAAAGCTATCATCGACATGAGGCCTCTAATAATAAACGTAAACATAACACTAAGCAGAAGCAAAGTAGAATACCGTGTAATATGGGCCCAGCAGCGTTGACATAGCGGAACACGGCCCGAAATAAACGCTTGTTTTGACATTCCGACATCAAAAATGTATATAGACAGTGTTTTGTGTGTGCTTAGAGGGTGTAAAGACAAGGAAAATGACTTCTGTTTGGTAAATAGATTTGTAATGCAAAGAAAACCGTCTGTTTCAATGGAAAATATATTTTTTACAAACAAAATAAACGGCCGTTTTTAATTTAATCATTACTAACAACCCTCCTTCGCACGGTATTTACGACTTGACAAAACATCGCTATTTTTTATTATAATTAAGTAAGCATATTGCACATAAATATTCCGGAATAAATTCTCTAAACAATAGTGAAAACGGGATCAAAATCCATTGCGCAGTTTAGAAGAACAACTCGACCTCACAGACAGACATAAAACACAATTTATTGTATAAATTCGTAAGTAGTTACCATTTTACCAATTAACATCCTCGTGTACTGTCCCATATGTTATGTGCGTTTGTGACTCACATAAAATTCGAGCTAGGTAAATAGTGACTGTAAAATAATGCCACCCGTCCGCAAAGTTTGAACCAAATCATTTCTCCGGAACTACAACTGCAAACTCACTCGAAAACGTACGTAGAACGCAACATTATTTAATTTGTAAAGCATGTAACCACGTTCTTGCACGTTTCTCTAATCTAGTTTACTTCTTTGTCCCTCTTGTTGTAACGGATTAAGGCCGTCTGCCACGCGAAGATGGATTAAATTAAATTGGCTAAATATTTCACTTTAAGCTTTGAATTAGGTTTTAAGCACTAAGGTGCTAAAATGACGTCCATTCAGAAACACCAATTAATAAGTATACCGCACAGACTACTTGGAGATACCGGCTGACTTGTTTTACAGTCTGCACAAAACTGGTCGTAAAAGGTGAAAGGAGTAGAAGCCTATGGCACAGAAATCTCTGTTATATCACAAAAAAAAAACAATTGATTGAAGTCGGCCAATGTCTTCATTGATAGGTTAAAATAATTACATTTCAGTAGTGCTATTCTGTAAAAATCTCACCGTGATAACTCAGATGAAGTGAGCTTAAAGTCAGCTGTCATTAATGTACCTACAACAAGGCTCAAGAAAATAGGTGGCTCGTTCAGATGCCAATGTATACGCTTTTATAATAAACTACCAAGCCACGTTCAAGATCTAAGCCTTAATAAATTCAAATCATTCATTAAACGTAAGTTGTGCCAGAAAGCCTTTTATACTGTTAAGGATTATATTGAGGACAAAAAGGCTTGGGATTGAGTTGCTTCCAATTTTTACATTATAAATGTTTTTTTTTTTCTATATACACATTGACATTAATTAATAAATTTTACATAAATATTGACATTTGCTTACTTTGTAAAGTATTATATTATTTTAATTATTGTGCATGTGAAGACAATGTGGGTCATTTTATTATTATTTATTTTTGTTTAATTTTTATTATTCTCTTTGTTCTATTAGTTTTTTTATAGGTCTGGCAGTTTGAGTAATTTATGTGGCCTACCCAAATGTCCTTTCTTTGGTATTGTTCGTCGAATCGTTGAGCTCCTTAAGTTTTGAGTTGAGCTGCACGATTTCTGACAAATGCGTGCACTGACTGGACAGGTCCTCTCAATCTGTGTGGTTCTTTCCTCAAAAGACCATCTCAGACATCGATCTACATTGTCTTCATATAACCTGAGTAAGATTATGTCTGGACTTTAAAAGAGACTGTGACCTCTGAGTTTGTTTCGGCCTTTCTTCTCAGAGTAGTCAGATATTAAACGCCGACCTCATCTAGTTTTATAAAAAATATGATTGACGTGTAAAAGTGTTTGTGCAAACCTACTTACAAAATAAAAATCATGTATCATTTATCATGCCCCAGCATTCCTTCTCACGGTGAAATTCTAACAGAATCGACTGGCAATATCTTGAAATTTAAAAAAAAATGAGCCATAGACTCCATTCACCTTTTATACCTTGTTTTGGTCCAGACCCAATACTGTATTCAGCCTTTGAAAGCTCCAAAAATGTGAACAAACAGCACGGTCAAAAAAATTATAATATACACACGGATTTCTTGAGATTGAGATGTGGCTTTGTAATAAATTTATGATTTTATAAATTTATATGGATCCTTTTTGGTGCATTTCATAATTTGAATCAGGAACTGTGAATCAAATTCGAGTAAAAGATGAAAATCAGCTGTCAATATTTTCCCTATAAAAACATACAACGCATTGAAGACATTATTAGTGCTACTGTTTCCCTACTACTGATTAAAACCAACGTTATTATGGAGCGGCGACGTCATTTAAGCAGGGAAGAAATGCTCAGAGCCGTGGGAATGATAGAAGCTGGTTCCCGGCAACGTACTGTGGCTTTAGCTCTGAATACAAGTCAGAGTGTTATCAGTCGACTTTGGACACGTTACCGAAGCACTGGTACCGTGGCTGAGCGCCATGGAGGACGGTATCGCTGCACCACACGGAGACAAGACCGATACATTCAAATCTTAACTCGAAGAGCTCCAACAATAACCGCCATGATGTTAGCCGTGAGGCTTCATCACTCTTCAGGGAACTTAATTAGCGACCAAACAGTCAGAAACCGCTTGCATGAAGTGAACCTTCATTCCCGAAGACCGCTACGGGTACCACCTATAGCAATGCACAATCGTAGGATTCGATATCAATGGGCTCTTGAACACAGAAATTGGGCAGAAGAACAATGGCGTTTCGTGTGCTTTTCTGATGAGTCTCGTTTTGGTATGAGACCGGATACAAGACGTATACGACACTGGAGAACCCCTGGACGCCAACAGCGATTAAAATCCTGCCAGGAAGTCCATCCTTATAGTGGTGGAACCATCATGGTATGGGCGGGTATTTGGATCGGCGTAAGAACTGAGTTGATTTGGATCAGAGGCAACCTCAACGCTCAAATTTATGCTGAGACGATTGTATCAGACGTCATCGTTCCTCTACAAGTGCAAATCGGTCCCTTATTTCAGTTAATGCATGATAATACACGACCGCACACCGCAAGAGTTGTAAGACAGACTCTCGCCGCAGCTAACATCAATGTCCTGCCCTGGCCTGCTCAGTCGCCAGACTTGAACCCGATTGAGCATGCATGGGATATGCTACAGAGAAGAGCTCTGCCGAATATGGAGGGTATCCAGTCGCAAGAAGACCTTTTTTTGTTGTTGCAACGAACATGGGCGGCCATTCCACAGCGTGATTTGGATGAACTCATTTTGAGTATGCCAAACCGATGTTCTTGTGTTGTTAGTGTTCGCGGTAGAAACACGGATTATTAATTGTTTAAGTTACCCAATAAAATTTTAAAGAAAACTGTTATTTCAGTCTTTTTTTCGAACTTTTGTGTTAGTTTTTCAAATGTCAAAAATCCCTTTATTAGGAAAATGGCAAATTTCTTTATTAATGCAAAGGTGACTTGGTTTATCGTTACTGTGACAAACGAAAACACTTTATTTGATGAATCCTTAAAGAAAATTTTAATTAATATCAATCAGGAGAAAAGTTATTGCAAAAATATATGTTGATCCCTAGACACTTTTGATGTGTGTATTTCGAATTTCGAACGGTAAGTATAGCGCCGACACCATATTTTTTTGGAACAATCTTTATGTTCGGATTTCAAAATATCGCCTAATACTTTTTACTGAATGTCGGTGAATTATTTCACAATGGAATAATTAATTCTCTAAGTTTATTTTAAAATATTGATTATTGCAGAATACATTGTTTCGGAATACAAGCTTTCATGCCATGAGCTAAGCAGTCTGTGTAGTTTGCGGCGGAAGTAAGCCCGACCGCGCCGCCGCCGCCGCGCCGCCGCGCCGTCTCATCAAGATTCGGAAAGGCAATCTTGGTGCTAGTGACGTAACAATGGAGGAATACCTACAACTACTGTTCCGAAAGTACTTATCACTTTACTGATTAGCATTGGGATTTTAATCAGTTAACATAATTACTTATTACATTTATACTTTTATACCTATCAATTTTATGTTTAAATTTAATGTAGGACTAGGTCAGGAAAATAAAAATAATTATTATTAAGCATAGGTAAATCTATGCGTCTTTTTTCCATTATGGTACGCAGAAACTACAAAACACCACAAGCCACAATTCATTACCTACTCCTTTTGTGCTTTTACTCTCATTCATAAATCAAGTCAAACTCTCGTTACTAGTACCTACCTATTACCCTGCGATTTTCATCAAACACTATACTACGATACCATAGTAATTAAAATCATTAAAATTCCCGGGTCCAAAAAAAGTTTCCTCCCCACCACAATGCATTGTTACCATTCCACATAAAAAAAAAACAAAAAAAAAACGAGCCAGCCAGTCTCAAAAAAAAATCTAAGCCGTAGAACTTAACATCATCATCACAAAACGTATTATAACCGTATCGCATTCGTGTTCGGACAATTAAAAAGAAAACACGGAGTACAATGCTCCGTTGTGAAGATGTCAAGGGTCACTTGACGGCTAGATCGTGTCCTATCTCGTTTATACTGAGACCGACGTAGCTAGGACAGGAGTGCTACCCCAAGTGCATCCCAGTACTCGCCACTCGAAAACGTATCGAGAAACCAATGCAAATGGACCAATTAGTTTATTAAAGCCTTCTTTGAACAGAAAACTTTGATGTTGATTATTTTCGAGGAAGGGTAGTCTTTGATCATCTTGTTCTATTTTTTTAATGATTACTTTACATTTATTACTTTTATTTGCCTATTGTTATGTGAAATAATTCCTATGGTAAAAATGTCTCACACAGGATGTACGGTTTCACCACCGTTGCCATTTTCAACTGAAACCAACAAGAGCGTTGTTGTTGATAGATATATTTTAGGCAACAATAAATCTTCATTTTGTAAGTGGTTATAAATTATACAGTGTGAAAACTCGTCTAATCTAATAGTAAGCATTCTTATAATCCATAATTATCTATTTAAACAATAGTTATAATTTTTAAAAAAACATTGTGCATTATGATGCATTCACGGAATATCTATGGATGCATTTTACCACTAGGCTGTATGGAACATCATGCATTGGTCTCGTTCCGAAAAATTGAAAACCTAAAAAAGCTAAAAGGTCCCAGCAACCAGGCCATAAAAATATTTAAAAAAAAAACTAAAATGAAAGAAACAAATGAAAATCGAACGCGCGAAACATGGCTTTATTAAAATTCTTTCATTTTCGATAATATTTTTAACGAGTAATTCTATGTTGAATTCACCATTTCTAACGAGTTTTGTTTGGTAAGTGTAGTTAATACGATAATCATTATAATTGAAGTGTACCCTGGTTGGTACCCACTTGTTTTAGTTTAATCACTTTTAAAGTTGCAAACGCTGGAAATAGGTAGTTACTATGATTGGCGCCATGATGTATAATAATATAGCCATCAGTATTTTGAAGCATAATAAAATTGGTTTTTGTTTAATGTATTCGAAAATTGTTATTGTAATTAACAGAACGGGACTAGTAATAAACTGCAGATAACTTGTATATCAACGTCGTCTGTCCGGTCCGTCAGCGCGATGCCAGTTAGTTACATTTATTCGGTCAAAGACTACAAAATTTGCAGAGGGAATGTAACTCAATAGAAGTGTGTAACTTTATCAAAATCATTAGGTATGTAGATAATTATGTCTGCTTCTACTTATTAGTAATCTTTATCTAAGTACCTAACATAATATATTATAAATTGGAGACGCGTTTCGTGTCTGTCTGTGTGTATGTTTTAACATCATTCAGATAATTTATGCCAAGGTTTCTTTATAAAACGTATAGACAAGCTACTACAATCTGTAAAATTTCTGTAATAGATTTTCAACTTTATTGCTAAAGAATAAGGTTCAAAGTTGATTGGGAAAATTTGACAGTTTCGTTTAGCTTGATGTGCTGGGCAGACGTACATTTAACTAAGATATTATATAATAATAAATTTTCATGTTTTTAAGTCGTAAAAAACCGTGCGAAGCAGGGGTGGGTCCTAGCACTAACGCGCATTAAGGCGTTGCAAAACGATACAAAAATGTTTTACCCTTCCTAGGTGACCATTTTTGTAGAATAAGAAAGACGCGATGCCAATGACGCCATGCAAGAGAACATTGAAGACTTTCTGAAATCTAGATATTTCGAAAAAAAAACTTGCATGTCATTCTATTCTCGAGCAAACTAAAGATTTGACTCACTGAAGATTTGACGAATGGCTAACTTTTTAACGCATTGAAGGACACTGAACGAGACACAATATAGCGCAAAATGTTAAGAAGTATTCATGTAATTACAGAATATCCATGAAACCTCTTCAGAACTAAGGGGTCAAACTGGTACCCTACGTAGTGGAAGTGCGCTGAATCGGTGAAGACACATGGGTACGTTAGTAGATAATCTTATTTCATCTCCAAATGACGAAAATATTACAGGACAAGTATGGGTAGCATAGATAATACGAAAAACTCAAACTCAAAACTCAAAGCATTTATTTCAATTAAACCATTTACAGGCACTTTTGAATTGTCAATAGGTCAGTCAGAAAATATGAAGCTAGTTGCCCATTCCAAAGCGTAGGTACCTATGGAGAAGAACGGGCAAGAAACTCCATGGACACTCTTTTAAATTATATTTTACAAAAATATTACTTACATCATTAATGTTGAATTTATAATTATATGTGAGAACGATGTAAAAAAAAATATACGTACGCGTTAAAGTGTCCAGAGTACAGCAAATAGTACTTAACAAAACAATAATCCAAAAGTAAAATAATTAAAAATAAGCCAAGGCAGCCAAGTGATGACCAGTCCCAACTGACGGCGCCCGTTCACGAACATGACGCATAGATCAGCACCATTCAGCTCAACCATTTTGAAGGGAGCTAAATGATCCAACACACACGCCACCGTTAGCGAGACATTTTAGTGAGCATGACATACTATCAGCCGCCAGGGCACATTCAAGTCAATGAAAGACATTATTATCATTACCCGGTAAATGGTAGCATTACAGTACATAGAACTCACATTTGTGCTATGCAATTATACAATATAAAGGAAATTGAGTTTATACAATGCAAAGATAGTCTTACAATCTTCAACAGCTCCAACAGTATTTTCAAGCGTTAATCAATTAGTTGTGGTTGTGGAGCAGGACCAGCATTGAGCCAGGCATCTTTATCAACGATGTAATCCCCTAACTTATAATAAGCCTGCCTGCATAGTGTGCGTTTTATACAAGACTTGAATTTTGTCTCATTCAGTTGAAGAATGTGGGGAGGTATTTTATTATAACATTTTAAACAGTACCCCATAAAAGATGAGTCTACTTTAGCCAGTCTGAAACCTGGTTGAACTAATAGGTCCCTATTTCTAGTACTATAATTATGTCTTTCACCTCTTTTGCTAAAAAGATGTAAATTTTTCCTTACATACATGATGTTTTCGTAGATATATTGACAAGGCACCGTCATGATGTTAATTTCCTTAAACAGTTCCCTTAGAGAATCGCGCCTGCGAAGATTATATATGGCTCTAATGGCTCTTTTCTGCAGAATAAAAATAGAATCGATGTCTGCAGCCCGTCCCCAAAGTAAAATACCGTATGACATGATACTATGAAAGTAACTAAAATAAACTAGTCTCGCGGTATCTACATCAGTAAATTGACGGATTTTTCTGACAGCATAAGCTGCTGAACTTAACCGTCCTGAAAGAGATGTTAAATGAGGACCCCATTGTAGCCTTGAGTCGAGCGTGAGCCCCAGGAAAACAGTTTTATCGACGAATTCTAGTTTCTCTTGATTCAATATTATCTCACAATCACTACCTTTGACATTTGGTAAAGAAAATCTTATGCACTTAGTTTTTTTTCCATTTAATACTAAATTATTAGCAGTGAACCAATTTTGAACCTGCATTAGGGCGTTATTTACGTCGTCAAAATTTGTAGCCCGTCTATTTACCTTAAAAATTAAGGAAGTGTCATCAGCAAATAACACCATTTGAGGTTGATTTCTTAATAAATGGAGTAGATCATTAATATACACTAAAAAGAGGAAAGGACCCAATATCGAGCCTTGTGGCACACCCATTATTACTGTTAAACCATGTGAATTGACACCATTTATTTGAACTTGCTGCTGTCTATCATTTAAATAAGAACTAACTAAATTGAGCGCAAGTTTTCCAAGTCCGTAATGCTCAAGTTTCAAAAGCAAGGTTTCGTGATCGACGCAATCAAATGCCTTGGAGAGGTCACAAAAGATTCCTATGGCGTCTTGAGCCTCTTCCCACGCGTTAAAAATGTGTTTTAATAAGGTTACACCGGCGTCGGTCGTTCAACGTCCTTTGGTGAAACCAAACTGTTGATCGTGAAGGATTTTATTAGTGTTAAAATGATTGAGCATCTGATTAAGTATTATTTTTTCAAACACCTTGCTGACAACCGGCAACATGGATACGGGTCTATAATTATTGGTGTCTTTACTGTCCCCGGATTTGTAAAGTGGTATTACCTTACTGTATTTCATTAAATCGGGAAAGACTCCTTGATCAACACACGAATTAAATACTAAAGCTAAATAAGGCGCAATAGTCTCAATTATGGAGGTACAGACTTTAATGGACATTCCCCAAACATCTTCGGTCAATTTGATCTTAATTTGCTTAAAAGCTTTTATTACTGTTACAGGGTTAATATGTTTAAATTGAAATTCAACCGGGCAGGCTTGAACGTTCGTTCTTAATAAATCAATTGATACGTCGGGTGAAGAATTTAAGGCTTCCGTCGTTTTTAATGGTATAATAGTAAAGAAATTTACAAATTCTTGAGCTACTTCTAAGTTAGAGCTTATGGCACCACGTGAAGTCTCCAACGTGTAATCAGTGTTTCGTTTTCTATTCCTACTAGTTTCGTTATGTTAAACTGTTTTTATTTTATTTTCTGCCGATTTGATTTTATTGCTAATGTACAGGGCTTTGGCAGTTTTGCAAGTATTTCTAAAAATTTTGGAATATGTAGTAACATACTTGCTGAAAGTTTCAGTATTGATGTAAGGCTTAAGGCCATACAGCTCGAACAGTCTTTCCCTACTTATCCTTATACCTCTAGTTGCCCAGTCACTAAATATAAAATTAGGGCAAATGTTTTTTGATTTCTTTTCAAAAGTTTTATTGAATTGAGTGTGCACTAGTGAAAAGAAATCCTCGTACAATTTATTTGCATCACCAATATCATGGCACAGATCATTTAACTTATTATTTAGGGTACTATTGAATCTAATTAGTTTACCAGTTGTTATTGGTCTAAATTGAATTTGCACTTTTTGCAAAGGTGTTTCAAACTTAAAAGTGACCGTTTGTCCACTATGATCAGACGGCAGATAATTTACGATGGCTTTATCTAAATAATGACAGTCGCAAAAGACATTATCGATACAAGTAGCAGAAGTAGGAGTTACTCTAGTCGGTTCTGTAAAAACATTAGATAAATTGAACGATTTGAATAGGCTTAATAATCTACTGCTATTTGAATTATTTTCTAAAATATTAATATTAAAATCACCACAAATAATTGCGGCTTTGTTATTTGATGCAAGTTTCGCCAGGACATCCTCCATCACTGACTCAAACACAGAAAAGTTCTGATAATTAGGGGGTCTGTAAACGCACACTACAACATGCTTATCTAGCTCAACACATGACAGTTCGATGCAATGTTCAATTGATAAACTCACTATGTCATTTCGTTGCTTTGATTTTAAACAATTTTTTATCAATATTAGAGAACCTCCACGCAGCATAGATTTACGGTTAAAACAACTGCCTACACTATAGTTCTCATAATTGATTAACATTTGGTAATCCTTTAACCAATGTTCAGTACAACAAACAATGTCAAACTTTGTTTTTTCTAAAAACATTTCAATTTCTAATAATTTGGAAGAAATGCCTTGAATATTTTGATGAAATAATTTCAAGGCATTCTGCTGATCTCCTTTTTGATATTTACTTATTTTAGAGCAAGAAGATACCTTGTTGTTGTTGTTAGGCTTAAGAATATTATTACTGGTACCTTCTGTTGTCTTACAAACTAGTTTAAATGATTATCCGGAGTTAACCCCAAGACTTCAATGTTATCACCAGGCAGTGAGCTCATAGTGCGTGAGGGAGAGGGAACCTCCGTCGTACAACAATTCATAAAAAATACGAAGAAATTAAAATACGAAGATCTCATACAATTTTTAATAATTGTTAATTGACAATTATGGATCTGTTACTGACAGTAAAAATAACGTCAGTAAGTGCAACCAAACCCAACACAACGTCACATAAATCAGTAGGTACCTACCTTAGTATTTATTTTTCAAATACTCTGTCCTAGTCCACTTTAATACATATTCCCAACTCTATACTCTATTAAATCTATGGCAGTTACGAGGGCACATGCAAGTGACGTAGCCATGTTATTGCCCGCTGGTGTGCCCAACTGAGTACTCCGAACTGATGGTAGCGACAGAACTATTCAGCCAGTTCTCACTCACCACTCACTGTGATAGATTAATTGCGACTTAGATATATGCGAGTACTGTTTTCGACTTACTAGTCTGGCAAGATATCTAGAGCAGAATTTATCCGCACTGCTTGATTTTATGGAATGTTTAGAGCTGGCAGCTAAGTCTGACTCTGGTGTAGTTAACAAGGTTGAGCATGTCAAGATTCACAAACACAATATTGTGTTTGAGTACATACGAGAATGTTCTTGTAGTGACACAGTGTAAGCCAATTAGAGTAGTACTTAGTTAAAGATTGTAGAATTTGAATCCGTCTTCCTTATTAAACGAATATTCAAGTTTAACAAGGTAGGTAACAGAACGCCTGAAAAGGGCCCATTCAATCAAAGTAAAGTTAGTAGGTATCACCGTGTCACATTTGTAATGAACTCAGCACGTATTTATTGAATTTTCATAATCTATTTGTAAGTTCAAAGGTTCTGATGTACAATGGCGAACTGCCTACCAAAGGTCAGTCTGCCAAAACTTCTTCGGCTTATCTTATTTATAAAACAAAAGGTTTAATTAAATTTCAAACTCTGTTAATTAACTTGATACGACTTAATAATCTATAAAAGAAACATTTTTGAATTAAATAAGCTAAACTAGGTTACGCCTTGTGATTATGAATTATAGGTAGGTAGATTTTTTTCAAGCATAACTTAACGATTGTTTGCTTTTTTAAAAGCACTTAATTCTCATCTACTTATACAATTTACAAATTAAGTGATAGCCGTGCGTTAGGCTTGAAAAATCTCGAAAATGGCTCGACCGATTGTGATAAAACATTGGTAAGTTGTTTTGTGCGCACCGGAGAAGAATCCTAATAAAATTAATACCTAGTTATGTATACATATATATGTAAAAAGAACGATTAGGTAATTAGAATGATTTTTTTCTTTAGCTAAATCATTTTCTTGTAGGTAGGTATAACCTACATTGTTTCAGAATAAAGATATTTAAATAAAAAATATATATATTTAAACATCCGAATTGAGAACCTCCTCCTTTTTTTAAGTCGGTTACAAAACGAAACGAGTACCTACGTAGGTAATTAATTCTATCAAGCAACGTGTCGAAACTTAAGATCGGCGTCGTTTATAAGTCTTCGCTCGATTGTCTTAGCTATTGTTTGGATTCTTGGTTTTAATTACACATTTTGTCTGATCGTGTTCGACTACTTTCCTTCCATAAGATCAAATTGCAGGCAACATCAATTTCAATTAGTCTTTTACGAAAACGTACTTTGATCGTTGGTACCCTTTCTAATATCGTATTATGTTATAACGGAATATGTAAACGTTTTAATTAATTTACGATAGCCGAACAATATTGCATGTTCGTTTCGCAACTTTTGTTTAAAATTAAGCTCCTACAAAACATGATGAAGCAAAAACACTCTATGGTGCGTTTTGTAAACATATTAAGTAAATAAGATGTTCCAGTTACGCGTTGGCAAATGAATTCGTTTAAATCCATATTTCCATACTAATATTATAAATTCGAAAGTAACTCTGTCTGTCTGTCTGTCTGTACCTTTTCACGCCTAAACCACTGAACGGATTTCGATAAAATTTGGCAGAGAGATAGATTACATCCCGGGAAAGGACATAGGATAGTTTTTATCGACATACCTCGCGGGCGGAAGCTTGTTATTTAAAAAATTCCAGCCTTTTCAGATATAAAGATAACTATTATTTTTATGTATATATGATATGTTTGTTATTAAAAATGTTTAAAAATATAATTGATAGCTTATGTCCTTCCCAGGGTTCAAAGTATCCCATATCAAATTTTATCGAATCGTTCCAGCCGTTTCGTAGATTAGCCGGAACAAACAGAGAGACAAACATTTTAATAATGTATTTTTTTATGTTTACCGTATATGCTTTCATAACCATGCATTTATATATATGCCAATGGTAAAACGCTGTTATTTTGACATTACAATTAGGAACTTATTTGTGTAAAAGAAAAAATATAGTTTTTACTGATTTAGTGAAACTAAACCTTATTTATCAATTAACGTCCTCTTAATAATGATCCTCAAACAAATTAAAGGAGCAATCCCTCAAATATAACTCTCTTAAACTTTGAAAGTCACCTCTTAATGAGAATTCGATGGAGTTCCAAAATTTACTCCCAATCTTGAAAGGCTTTTTAAATGTACAATGTTTATTTAAACACGCTTATTTATCACTAATTTCTTGGTAGTTATTAGATTGTTTTTCTTAAGAACAGCCTACTTTTTTACCTAACTGGGTAGTAGTTTTTAGCCTGTAAACCATGAAAAGTATGAAAATACGTTTTCGTCGTCTGCGCCATTATTAAAGTAGGTAGGTAAGCTATTTTTTTTCTCGTGCGTCTAATGGGACTTTTTGATCATAGAATTTATACAATTTTAATATTTATTTTAAACAGTAAGATAACCAAGCTTACAGCATAGCTTTATAAACTGATTATGCCTCGCAACATTCCCAACCCCTCGCGAAGGAATTTAGAGTTCGTTTCGGTTTCAAAGTCTGCATAATAGTTATCATTGCATTGTAGAAGCCACACAGCGACACAGCAGTGTGGCGAGACATCTTGCGGGAGGCAATTGGAGCTCGCCACGTGACAGGATAATGAGCTCACGTGACCCGTCAGCTACAGCCATCGCCGTCGACGAACCAACAATTTCCGGACTCTGACGAACGCGTTTCCAATTTCAGACCTCGGTAAGCACTTTCCCATCACTTGTTTTTCCGATTTCTTGCATTAAAATCCTATCAGAATGTACTTAAATGCTGTAAAACATGTGCTCGCAAAATTCACTTTTACCTGAACGCTCGAGGCTATTGTGCAATTTGTCGTCCTTGGAATTGAAACCTAATGAAGCAATCTTAGGTAAATATTGATCGTTATCCTGAGTTCCTAAAAAAAGAGCTCGTTAATTTTTACTTATGACTCCTTTTGTTATCAACCACAAATCATTGCCTACCTATGTAAACACTTTTGACACAATACTTACCTATTTTATAAACAAGTAATTCATTCTTAATCATAAAAAAAGTATGACGTTATTTACAAAACATTAGTTGTCAGTGAAGAAAAATATATGCCTTGGGGAAACGTATGAATAGTTTTCATAGAAACCCAAAGACGAATCCGACATTTGTTGTAGAGGAACGTCACGACACCGTGAGACCCATCACGTATCACGTTGGAACTATAAAGATGAGGCTAAAACGCGTTACATGTTCAGAATACCAACTAGGTAGAAGTGTACCCCGTAGGAGACAGATGCTAACCCATGTGATTTAAAAAAGATATGTCTTGAAAAGCAAAGGATTTTACGATCGAATTGTCTGTTTTGGTACTCAAAGTAACGAAAATAATGCTGAAATACGGCTGAAGTGCAAATAAATACATAACCAACTATTGAATGTATTCAAAATTAAGTGTACAGAAGTAACAACTTATACCCAATTAATTTATAAAATTAAAAATGTAATATCCATAGCACAGACTTAAAAAACTGTAATACTGTGTTAACATGACTATCGACTATTTTACTATTACTAAGATTACAACTTTCTTTAGTATTATGAGTGTTGTGATTCATTCAGCGTAATGTGGTAAACTTGAAAACTTTGCAAATACCTTACAAGTAACTGTATACCTACAAGAAGCGGTCGGTTTTTAGTATTATTGTTCTGTGATTAGTGTTTCACGATAAATCCGGTCGAAATTGTAAGTGTTGAAGGTGAGCAAAGTTCGAATGTTGAAGTTTCGGATGGAGTTTAGCACTAGAATAATACGAGGCCTAATGACTCATTGTCATCATCTTCTTCATCCTCAGAGGATGAGGGAGGAGGGCATAGCATCACCTCCGCCCAACAAAACACGAAACTTTCACGTAAGTAAGTACTGACAAATTCAGACATGTCCGGACCCGCGTGTAGACTGTAGACACTCTTGCAACAAGTGGAGTTTACATGTAGTTATTTAAATATCTTGCCGTTACTAACGACTAATCCTAGTTGGTATTTCAATGCAGGAACAACAAGAGAATGTCAAATCCGACCCATCCACATCTCATTTTTTAAGAAATCCGACACTTATTGTAATCTCTTTTTATGTGTACTTGTACAGAGTTTGTTGAAAAAACCATTATTCCACAAGCTGTGACAAAGAACGATTACAATATATGTTAGCCGAAAAAAAAAAAGCTGAGGGCCAGCAGCATAGAGTAAAGTAATATATTGGGCCAGCATTTTTGGCAAAGTTATTTGTTAACTTATGAAACTATTCTTCTTCATAAATCAGCTATTTCTTTATAGTGCGCAACATCAAAAGTAGATATCTCAAAGCATTTTTTCGTTCATCAAGTTCTAAAAGCCATTTCACTTGCAAAACCTGCAATATAAAAACTACCAATTTGGGACACTGCAATTTTGTTTAACTGGCTGAGGTCTTCAACAAATTCAGATTCTATATTTGAAATCGCTAGATGCACAGCTTTAATACTCTTGCTGGTCTCAGGCAGGTCGTAGGATTTATGATCTCACATTACGTATTAGAAAATAACCCTGAGAATCTAATTACTACGGAAGATGAGATTACACTGTGGTCAAGGTTTGGCTCGGCTCAAAAACAGTTTCTAAAGCACACTGACAGTCAGGTTGGTTGTTCCAGAAACATCCAGACCATCATGTCTGCCCTGTCAAACACATTAATACCTTTATAGAAAAAGCCCTTCAAAATCGTTTGTTCACCGTCATGCTGAAGACCTAGTTCCACTCCTAGGGACTCAGCGAGACCTCGCTACCAAAATCAATGAAGGACTTTACATGCCGACCATTAATTGTTATGGTTTTAATAAATTTTGAATTTGGTTTAGAGGCCGAAATAAGCATAGTTTTGATCGGATCGTTCTTCTCAGAATTTGAATAACATTTGTCAGCAGTATTACCAACTTTACTACACTTGGTACACGTTATGAGGGGCTTTGGGCACCTAGAGAAAATATGTCCCTTTACCTTGCAATTGAAACAGTGAAAACTTGAGGAACCATTAGTTTTGGTTGTTGGCTTAATATTTGCTACATCTGAATCATTCCCTGTTTTAAACCGAGAGTTAGGTACGCGTTCGCCTACACTAGTACTCTCCTTATTGCTCATTAGATACTGCAGTAACTGATCAGGATGACTGCACCTTAGCGCCAAAGCCGCTGATTTCACCGACTTATCACTAATTCCGTAAATAATGCAGTCAACGGCGCGTTTGTCATAAATATCACACTGATTTAATAGAGCTAGTTTATCATTGAAATAGTTTTCAATAGGTTTATTGTATCTACTTTTTCGCTTTAACATCTCCTCCAGGGTTTGGCTATAATTTTGTTCGAAAGGAAATGCATTCAATAACTTTTCTTGCCACTCAGGCCAAGAAAACAAAATAGAATTTAAACTTTCGTACCAGGTTTTAGCCAACCCCTGGAGTTTTTGCATCGCGTGATGTATAGTTGTTCTTTTGTCCCATCCATAAACAGAAGCGCACTCATTTACCTTTTTTATCCATAAGTCAATGCGTTGATTTTTCAAAGAAGGGTTGAACTCTGCCAAAATGTTTTTAGAATCGTTACTTCGGGTCATCGGTGCAGTTGTTTATGGCTGGGACGCAAGTTGTTTAATAGAACTTAACAAATGAGCTAGATCTTTGGTACTAAAGGAAACGTTACTTGATTTTTCAGGTTGTTCCGCGTTGTTAGAAATTTTATCACAACTGTTACCGTCACGACTTTGCGTACGACGAAAACTTGGCTTCACATAGTTTTCGCGATGTACGGAAGACTCACGAGAACACGGACTATACCAGGCGCTTTGACTGGTGTATGGCGACTTCGACTTCGCTGTCGCCTGGTACTGCTATGACTCGCTCCGCCGCTATGATGCGCTGTCGATCTGGCTTCAGCTGTGTGGCGCGATTGACCCCGCATTGGCGTTGATAGGCGCCGCGAACTAGTCCCTTGATCGCGTGGCATGGTTCGAAATCCATAAAACAGAAAAAAATAATGTTATAATTGGTATTTTTTTTTTTTGACATGACCACTCGCAGTTGCAACTCGCTAAGGTTGCCTTTCTGCTTAACCGGACTATCCTGTGGTGGCCGAAAATTACTTTAGGGCCCCCAGCCAGGGCTTACAAGCTAGGATATTATATTAAATGAACTACACTAAGCTAAACAAAACTACTAAAGTACACAAAAAAGTGGCTTTAACGGTAGGTATTTGATGACTACTAATCTTATAGAATCATGGTCTTATAATGACCGGGTTAATTCACGTGCAGAAAACTATTTTGAAGTACTTGTAATGTGTTATTAGGCGTGTACTTACCACTTCTGAATTGTAATAAAACTGCCTCACTTCAGTAAAAGTAGGTATTTATTGTTTTGTTTCTACAATAATAAATGACAACTATGATAACTTTTATGCTGATGGATAACAGCCACCATTTTTTTTTTTAAACCTAACCAAAGAGTAAGTTTCTGTGTTGTCCGCACAATAAGTCGATTAGAAATAATCGAATTCAAAAATAAATTAATTAAAAAAAACTAAATTACAACAAATTGGGTTAAATAATCTAAATAACATTACAAAACCGAACACTATGCTTCACTTTCGATATGCGTGGCGCGGCGTCTATCTTTTTTTATAAGTCTATGCTTCCAGCATACCTGCGATAGGATAATAAATAGAGAGATGTAGACAGCGTGAATTTTCTATTGACAATATTGTGTTTAGCAGCTAGTAATTAAGGACTTTCCTGAACATTTACGAAGATGTACTACCTCAGATTTTATTGTTATTTTGATTGTAATCAGTATCGTAATCGTCACAAATTTTAACGATCAATTTTTACGTGTTTGATACACATTGATACGCAAAATGATTGACAGTAAACACAAAACGTTGAAAATTGCAATTAATCATATTGGGGACCTTTAGAACGTTTTTCTAGTATTTATTCCATTAGTATAGGTACCTACTTACTAGTTAAAGATAACTCATATATAATACAGCGAAATGTTGATGTATTTTGTGAATACCCATTATAAGTTTTGTTTATCTGGCTAGGCGACATTAGGTAGTAACCATATCGTTACTAATAGTCAACAAATTGTATTATTTAAAGAAGCATCGCGTCGTTAACCGGTTAGTTTTGATCTAACGTCCGAGAGAGACGCAGCCGCAAAAATGAAGCTCTTAATATGCGGTAAGTCTTTAATAAATATGATATTTTTAAAGATATCACCCTGATTCACTCATTATAACATCCCTCCGAGAGAGTGGAGCCTGAGATAGAAAGACGCTTGTACGATACGACTACATACAGAAAGCACAGTTAATAGAAATCTCTATTCCTAGACAGCACGTTTCGCCGAAAACTTTGTTGATAGAAAACATTGTTTGTAGATATCTCGGTCCATAGGAAGCACTGTTGACAGAAATCTCTGTTCATAGCACTTCTTGCTGTAAACTTTATTCATGGAAACCACTGTTTCCAGATACCTTAGTTCACAGAAAGCGCCTTTAGTTCACGGAAACCAATTATATAATTATTTGTATGTAAGTTGTATTCCGATTCGCTCGCTCTTGCATCGTATGTCGACGGAGCCCCGCCCTGCGGGCAGTGGCGTGCATTGGTTTTCAGAATAGGTAGGCACTAGTCAGGCACTAGGCCGGTTCTAGTCTAGGCAGACGCGGTCACTAATCAGAAACATAAAACAAAGGTTTAATCAAAGGATCAAAGGTTTAAGGTTTTATCTATTACCTAACAAAAAAAAAGTTTTACAGCCGCCATCTTGGATTTTCATTTTGACTTTACGGCTCCAACAACCTCCGAAACCATGAAAACGACACCCATGATGAAAACTATAAAAAAATTACAGCCGCCATCTTGGATTTAAATTTTGACCTCACTATCGGCCTTAGCGCCCTTGAAAACCATAAAAACGACACCCATGATGTAAAGTTTAAAAAAAAATACAGCCGCCATCTTGGATTTTCATTTTGACCTTACTATCGACTTTAGCGCCCTTCAAAACCATAAAAACGATAACCATGATGAAAAATTAAAAAAAAAAAAAACACGCGCCGTCTTGGATTTTAATTTTGACCTCACTATTGGCTTCAGCACCCTTAAAAACAATGAAAACGACACCCATGATGAAAAATTTGAAAATGTTTGCACCCGCCATCTTGGATTTTCATTTTTACCTCACTATCGGTGATCTCAATATCCATCCCTTTCTTTCTTCGCACAGCCAAATTACGGACGAATTACAAATTACGATTTTAACATTCTATACTCGGTTGGTTACTTGAGTAGGCATGCCTACTTTACGGTGATAAATTGCGAAGGTCGAACGTCATGGTATTACGCGTGAGACGTATGTATTTTTAATTTCGTCGTATTAACTTGATCGAGTAAATACCAATTACAACGCGCGAATAGTATACGGGAGCCGAGTAGGCCGTCTGGCGAATGCCGCGCATGTTTAAAGGAAGATTTTGTTTTTTCTAAGTATGATATTTTACTGTGGGGAAAAAATACAATTATCACTTTACTTCAAAGCAGATTTTAGTAATGGGATGAATCTGTGATTATGATGATTGTGTTAGTACCATTTATCGCAACCCGTTTGTAATAGTAAAAAACATAAGCCTTATAATAAATACCTATATTGTTCGCCTTCATTTAAGCAAAAAATGTTCAAGTGTGTTGTTAAAACTAGTTCTGGTAGTCTTGTATAAAAAAACTAGCGAAACACTGTACAGCAAACAAGCCCACTGTACAGGGAAATATTATAAGATTCACTATGAGAGTCCACACAAAATGAATTTTTCAATCATAATTTTTTTGTACATTGAGTGTATCCATACTAATATTACAAAAAATAATGCGAAAGTAACTCTGTCTGTCTGTAGGTCCACCTTATCACCCCTTAACGGCTGAACAATAATTTCGATGTTTGGAACACAGATAGACCATGGCCTGAGTTAGGACATAGAACTGTTATCCGGGTATTACATTCCCGCGGGATAATTTCTGCCAAACACGCCTTGCCACGCACGCTTGTTTTATTTTAGTACACACGGCTACACATCAAGCTATACATTTCCAGTTTTAGCAGACCTCGTATGGTTAGGTACTTCGTACAATCAGAAGTCAGCTTATATTGGTTATGTATAGCTTTATGTGTAGGCATGCGTACTAAAATAAAAGAATGGAATTCACCCAAAAAACAAAACAAAAAACACTTCGGATTGTATTAAAAACTTTTATTAAAAAGCATTTGATAAAGGTACTACATACTTATCACGTCATGTAATGTTTCAGTATTGGCCCTTGCGGCAACAGCAATGTCGGATGAAAAATCTAACGCAGAACTCCTGAAAGCAAGCAATGAGATGTTTACCGCTAACATGTTCCAAGTAAGTAAACAGAGCACAATATTCTGAATAATAATTACTATAATAATTAGCAACATGTTTCGAAATCAACAAAAATGGAAACCTCTACGAGATAAGTGATGACCTAAAACCAATTAAGCATGCGATTAGATAGCAATTATTAAATATTCTTGACTTTCAGAGATGTTTTTATACGTCATGAACTCATGAACGTATAAAACATTTTTTTTTTATATATCTTTATTTAAAGAGCTTTGTCGTAGATGGACAATGTCGCTCTATACGTTCTCAAACAAACCAAACAAAAAAAAAAAACATCAAACAAAAAACAAAGGGAAAACAATCAAATGAGCTTGAGATTGCAACAATCAACGTCTCAACCTCAAGCCCAAATCAGCTTGTACAGCGCCATAGCTGCCCCCGACATCGGAACAGCTAAGGCGCTGTTACATGCACCCATCGTACGAATTTTGGTATATTTGTGTAAGATTTCTATTCTAAGCGACTCGTTCCGGACACATTCCATCAAGATATGATATAGATCTTCAGCTGTATTGCATTCTGTGCAATTTGGTGACTCAATTTTATCCCTTAAATGAGCAAATTTTGTCCGGAGCGTAGTCTCAACGCTGTGACCAAACTGAACCTATTCAAACTGTTGCCAATCCAGGGACAATACAAAGGCTGTGGTTGTATGGTCTTATACCATATACCCACTTCTCTCGATCTTTCATCGAAGTATTCTTTCCATGCTGAGTAGCATCTGTTTTTGACTAACGATACACTCTGTGAAGAAAGGGAGAGATGGGGCTACGACACCGTCTATCGCAGCTTCTTTAGCTTGGGCGTCTGCTCTTTCGTTACCTTCAATTCCACAGTGTGAAGGTATACACTGCAATTAGACCAGGAGTTCCAGGAGTTCCATCATGAGTTAAATAATCGTGTAGGCAATCGAGAATCCTCGACAACTCGAGGTACAGCGAGCCAAATGTTGCAAAGCGCTTTTTGAGTCAGTAAAAACTACAAACCTATCGAAATTGATAATAAGTAAAAAATGTGTTAAAGCCGCTTTAATAGCGATTAATTCAACATGCATGATAGAGAGACCAAAGACAATCTTAATCTTATAATCTTGATTTAACTGTGGGTCGTAAAAGGCAGCTCCCGATCCATTAGTACCTTTGGAACCATCCCTGAAAATTTTATAGAAATTATGAAATTTTTCATTACACATGTTTTCAAAATTCTGTAATAATTCATTGGTTTTATAATTTCTTTTGGCTTTATTGATTAGGTCCATATTAACAGCTATATATTGGGGCAAATTTATGCTACTAACCCACGTATTTAACGAGTACATTTCTAATTTTGAACTAATTGTCATTCGAGTATTCTTTATACTATTATGCGTTTCTATCAATAAAGGACACTTTTTCCTTACCCATCGGCGATTAGAGAGACGTTGCGAGAGCTCCGAAATCAAACCTATATTCTTATCATCTTTTAAAGATTTGATTTTAAGCCACGAAGATTTGATTTTCCACACAAATACTGTCTCCTGTTCTTAAGTGGCATTAGTGATAATTCACTTTCCATCACATAGATAGGAGTTGTTCTGATGAATCCCCCAATGATGCGCATCGCTCGGTTCCGGTGAATCCGGTCTAACTTGATAAGGTGTGAATTAGCAGCATCCCCATATATAAAGGAAGCGTAATCGATTCGACTACGAATAATCGCAATATAAATTTTCCTCAAATCTTTAGGATGCACACCCCACCCCGAGCCTGCCAACACTTCTTTAAATATTTTGAAAATTTTTCACGTATTTAGTTTAAATGTTTTCCCCACCTTAGTGCGCGATCCAACCACAACCCTAAGTACACATTCGACTCTCTGCAAATTAACTCCATTCACCTTCAAACATGTTTCTTCAAGGGATGGTCTTTTTTAAATATGCAAACTTTGCTTTTAGAGGGGGAAAGATCAAGACCGAGTTTTAATAACAGTGAACATATCGTATTAAGAGCCGTTTGTAACTGATAAACACAATCGTTAATGTTTTTGTTAGACGTACATAGAACGAAGTCGTCAGCATATTGCATTATGTACACATTTTTAATGAAATTGCAGATAACTACCCCAAGTTTTTTGATCATGGAGTAAGAAATTTTATCCGAACCTGTAGCCGTGTCTTTATTTTTAATACAGGTTTCCATCTCATGTAGGGTAAAAAAACATAAAAAATAAACATTTATTGAAAAAAATCAAATTCATTTAAAGTTACGAAACAAGCTTTGTAATGTTGCCTGTTTTGTCCCCTTGACGTTATAATCAACAGTAAAGTATCGGTCCATAGAATTTTTTTGTGTAAGAGTCGTTTTTAAGTGGCGAGACCACCCGCAGCGCGTAGAAAAAAGTGTTCGGGAACAGTCTTGAGCGCGTTAGGGAAAAACCCGGTCATGTGAGTGGTAAAAAGACAATTTCCTTTTTCTACACTAATATGGACATTCTGAGTTCTATTTTTACCTTTAATCCACTTCATTTCCTGCCACATCTCAGAAGAGGAAGTGTTTTCGTCAACGGAGTCGCACACCTTATGCCAACCCTCACTTTCAGCCCCGCGTATGAGTCTCTGTGATTCTTTGATGGAGTCAGAAAGCAAATCCAAATTATCTGGGGTGGGTTTGCGTCTAAACTGCGCTAGTCTTAGTCTACGAATCGCAACAGATCTTGATAAAGTAGCACTCCAATACGGTTTAGTAGTGAATTTACTTTCCGGCACTTGACAGAACTCAATAATATATGGAATACTAGAATCAGCTGCATCATTGAGTATATTTATACCTAAAGGAATTGTACGCGACTTGTGGATAATTACAGTTATTAGCTAACAATATGTCACTAAATTTATTTTCAAGCTTTTCTGAGTATAGTTTCCAGTTGGCTGCTTTGAAGTTTCGTTTTTTAATTTTAATAATATCTATTTGTAATTTAGCAGAAATTTTTATCATAACATGATCGCTTCCTAATGACTCGTTCATTTTATGCCACTGGAAATCGATATGTTCACCTCCGTCCACTCCTCGTCGTCCTCTTCACTAGCCTCTTCCCTCCTTCCCTTGTTGCTGCGTTCCGATTCCCCGTCTCTGCGTCATTCGTCACCAGCTGCATGCTGTCCACGCCATAGTCCAGCTGACCAGGTGGTATGGACTCGTTCCAACGACAATTGGGTTCGTCCATGTCTTCCTTAGGCGGGCCCGCCTCCTCAGTCATCGCTAACTACCACCGTTACGACACGTTATAAAACGACCACAACACCAAACCACTTATCGCCTCGCGACGGACACAAACTTTTGCAAAAAATAACACGTGCGCTCCGTACGAGGATGCGATCGCGTACGTATAAAAACATTTTTGATCACTTAAAAAGACTTTCAATTTATAAACAGACAAGCTGGCACCACTTTACGGTATTTAGGATGCTATGAAAGATGTAATTTTCTACAGTAGCGACCGTAGAAAGAAAGAAAAGAAAGGTAATGGTTTATTTTGCCACAGTTCATGAAACACGCACGGCTTTCCAACATAAACAAACAGAAATGGAATGCAATAGTGATGAGGCATGCTGCAAATGAGTCAGAATAAGCGAAGTACAAATAAATTAGAGTTGAAATTAGTCCCGCTATCGTTATCGGTGTGGAGTATGTACCAAGTCGCAATAAAGCCTTGAATAGAAAAACAACAAACAGCTTCGCTGTGACCTTACTTACCTACTGTAGGTTTGAGTCACAAATTCAACCCACTTGCCACTACCTCATATTATTATTACATAGACTTCATTCCTCCAAAGTCAAGGCTACTTATCAGATAAACGTTTTATTTCTTATCAGTAGCTTCCCAGATAACCCCTAACGAAGAGACCTGCAGTCGTTAAAAAAAAATGGGGTCGTGTGATATAACTTTGAATTAAACATTTTGCAATTTCACTATGTATACGTCGCACCCAACTGGTTAAATTAGCCGTTCAGTTAACCGCCTAGCCTTTTAACTAAACGGCGGCCGTTCAACTAACGGCCTGAATGATATTCAATTACAGTTTAGGTTAGAAGTCTATAACCAATCACGCGCGAGCCGATTTGGTCGCAGTAACTAAGCCAGGGCACCCCGACCAAATGGGTTATGTTAGGTTAGAACTGTGATCAACCACGTGAGAGCCGAGAGAGCGAAGCGAGGCAAGCACTTCTTCTAAAGGCCAGGCGGTTAACTAAACGGCTAATTTAACCAGTTGGCTGCGACATTTAAAGGTATCTAAGAAGTTCGAAGTTTCCGACCGAAACTAATATTGCCAATCATCTTAACAAGAATATAAACCTCTTCGTCTTTGTTTACAACAAAGACCGTGACGCAATCAACCGAACATGCAATACAGAATTATGTTTTCCTTTATTGGACATGATTTTTCAATTTTATACGCATCGTAATCAATATGAAGGTATACAATACTCCCGTAGGCATTGATTTAATGTTACATAAAATCTTGAAACAAGAACTCTTTGCATCTATAATTAGAATTCTCATTACGAAACTGTTAAAGAGATACCTAATACTGAAATTATTTTCAATCTTCAGGAGGTAGTGAAAGCCAATCCAGGTAAAAATTTAGTGCTGTCAGCATTTTCCGTGCTGTCCCCACTAGCTCAACTATCTTTGGCTTCAGTAGGAGAATCTCATGATGAAATCCTTAAGGGCATCGGTTTGCCCAATGACAATGTGGTAAGTGTACCTGATTTTTATAATGTACAGTACCTACCCGGGCGTAAATATGACCATACCGTTCTTTAGAGACTATCAAGACAGAGATGACGCTTTACAAAGCCGAACTTTCTTCAACTTCTATAACTGGGTGTGCCATTCGACGGTAAAAAGAAAAGCGAAATTTTGGTCAAAAATGAGTTATATATGCCATCCTACGGAAGATTTTCCGCTCTTTCGAATGCGCTTACTCTCATGGCTCTAAGACGCCTTTTTTGGCGTTTAAACCCTAGCAAAAAATTCATAAATGACAAAAATACGTCAGTTTTTCTAAAATTTAAAACTTTGAAGGGCTCTCCTGAACATTTCATTTTTTGTCGCTTATACCCTAATATTAACGACCGAGTGTTGTGAGTCTTATAATATAGTTTTACAACAGCAACTGTTGCATCCGAAATACTTATATACAACCTTATGAATCTTACAGACCAAGGAAGTGTTCACTGACGTGACCAAGCAGCTGCGATCCGTAAAGGGAGTCGAGCTAAGTCTAGCAAACAGAGTATATGTCCGCCAAGGTGCAGTGTTGAACGACCAATATGCCGCCGTGTCCAGGGATGTCTTCAACTCGGATGTGAAGAACGTTGACTTCACTAAAAATGTTGAAGCTGCACAGGAAATTAACGCATGGGTAAAATTATTATTTTTGATATTTTCATTTTCCTTTTTCAAGGAAATGCTAAGTGCTGTATCATTATTCGTGAGCTATAAACTCTATGATACCACTTGGAAGTAAGTTCTATTCGCCTTGAATAACTGATCTTTAATTCAGAGGTCTCCGTCATGTGACTGAATATCTCATTGTATCTTCATAGCAATTTACTATACAAGTGCATTGCTATGCTATATACCAACTTACTAATCTTCCTAGAGATTTAGAGTCCGCTGATAATACTTTAATTTTGTAAACAATATTATTTGCAGGTTGAAGATAATACAAATCACAAGATCAAAGATTTGGTATCATCAGACTCACTGGATGCAAGCACAGCCGCTGTCCTTGTAAACGCCATTTACTTCAAGGTTAGTTACTAGATTTAGTTTTATTACAACAAGTATGATATTCTTCCTCTTAATCTACATGAATATCCGTGTTTATTTTTAAAAGTATTTTCGTGATAAAATTTTAATAATCACTCTCAGTTTTCTATTTTTTATTTTATTGTAGGTATTTATTTATTTTAAAACTTAAAGAAACAATAGTACATTTGTACAATATTGTAAAGATTTGGTACTAATATTTATTTTAATTCAGGGTAAGTGGAAGAAACCGTTCGAAGCAACCTTCGATAAAGATTTCTATGTGAGCAAAGACAAAACTATCAAAAAACCTACCATGCACAAATTAGATCACCTCAAGTACGGTGAAAGGAAGGAGCTCGACGCTAAGGTAAATAATTTTGAATTGCTTCTAAAATACTATATATAATAGGTAATAATAATAATAATAGGTACTATATGATTCAAAAATACTTAAATCGTAAAAGCATGAAAATGTAATCTTTAAGAACATGTTACATACAACTGTTAAAATCATTGTAGTGTTCATTAAAAATAATGTAGGATTTAGTATAGGTACAAATTATTACTTCAGATATAAAACTGTATTTTTTTCATCTGTTACATTGAATAATATACCTACAGCTATAGATTGTAACGCTAATTTGTAATACCTGTGTCTAATGTTCTTTTTTCTATCATTACAGCTTTTAGAACTGCCCTATGAAGGAGATCAATCATCACTTCTTATAGTACTTCCAAATGAAATCGACGGCATCAATTCATTGCCGATGTTCTAAAAAAGGTGAGTGTTGGGTCTTTAGCACATTACGGGACTCTTTAACGTATTTAGACGTGTAACAATAAAACAGCCATTACGTCGCGTTTTGCAGCTTTCCGAGCCCGAAAAGAGGTACTTATTTTTTTCTTGGAAGCTTTTGAACTGGAATAAAATTAAAATTATTCCGAGTCAAAAGCTTCCGTGTAACTTACGTAGTGTTGGATAGACTCTCATAAGCATAAATGTCAATATAGCTAAAACCTAGTAACTTGGACTTTAACATCTATCAGAAAAAACACGCAAACTTTTGGCTCACTAAGCTAAGGCCGCTCGTTGGTCTGACCTCATCCGGTACAATTTAGTGGCCTGATTAATTTATTACCATTAATTTATTTCAGATGAATATTGTTAAGTTATTCACACCGGGCGAAGCTCGATTAGATAATTTGATAAAAGGAGAGTCAGACTTATCTGTAAGTGCAGCTGTCCAAAAGGCGTTCATAGATGTAAATGAAGAAGGCGCGGAAGCGGCTGCAGCTAACGGTGAGTTCTACGATTGATTTAAAAACTGCGTTGTTAGTTAAAACAGATAAAAGATTATTATCTAAAGTTAAAATGTTTGCCAGTGTTAAGAGTTATAACAAACCCAGAGTGATCTGGGGAAAAAATTGTTAGAACTATTAGTTTTTTTTTTTTTTATATATTGTTCTCAGTAACAAGATTATATTAAAATTTTGATTGTATTGCAGCTTATTTCGTCAGTAATTGGTCGTTAAAAGTTTATAGAACTCGTTTCCGGGTTAATAGGCCTTTCTTTTACGTCTTAAAAATCGCGTCTGTAACACTATTCAGCGGAGCACTTTACTCTTATTGATTTAATTTAATATTTTACTATGCCTGGGTTTTACCGCATTCCATTTGGAAATTATTAGGAAATTGCACGTAAAAATGTAAATTTTTATTTCGTGATAGATAGTTGCATATATGGTTTTGCATGTTTATATTTTTACCATATTACCCACAAAAGGTTTTTTTTTTTAATTCTTTATGTATACAATTTCAGCATTTGGTTTCGGAAGCTCGTACAACCCAGACCCTCCGAAATCCTTTTCAGCTAACCGGCCATTTTATTTTGCACTGAATACTGACAACAGATTTATTTTTAACGGAATCGTTTACGCATAGGTATAAACTTGCACATTACATTTATGCTTTTCTTAGTTACTGTTACTGTTCTGCTGTTTGTCCACCGCCACCGTCAAAGGGACATCACCGGGGTTTTTTTTAACACATTGTCCGTAGGTATATGTATGGTCATACTTTATTAGAATGACGAATGTCTTCTAACCATTACCTTCTAACAATGATCTAACCGTTTTAACCATTACCGACACATTCACGTGTGGTTTTAGATAAAAATTTGGTATCTGTTTATTTGTACATTTCAACTATTAATATTCATATTTCAGAATTGGTTCCATTCTGAAAGTTCATGAGTATTGTGCTCTGTAAAAGTTTGTTTGTGTTTGTTGTTTGTTTGAGGTTGTTGTGTTTGTCAGACATATACAGTGTTAATATTTTGTGGAGGTTCTAGCAACAATTATTGTGATTATTTTAATTTCTTAAATTGCAGCGTTTACAATAACTAGGATAGCCAAACTAGTACTGCATATGACTTTCAAAGTTGACAGGCCTTACTTTTACGCCTAAAAAACCAACTCTGCAACACTATTCAGCGGCGTACTGGAAATGTCCAAGGATACCTATATTATTATATTTTATTATGCTTTGCTAAATAATAACAATCAAACATTCGGTTAGACTGGAAGCTGACTCCAAAATAGTTGGGAAAAAGGCTAGGCAGATGACGAATCATGGGGCTTTGCTGCATTCCAAATCATTCGCAAATATGGTTAAAGCCTATGACGAATTTCTTTACTATATCATACATTTATTTGTATAATAATAACGTACCTACACTCATTTGTACCTTGAGTGGGCTGAAATTCGTGCGAAATTATAGAACTAAGTAGGAAACTGATAGATTATTTCTGGAAAATATATAATGTCTGCTTCTTTTCGAACCGGTGATAAAATATTCGTCTAGTTAACGAGATCAGCTTGACTTGTATTGTGATTCATTTGCAATGGTACTCTACCACTACGTCATAAAGTTTTTACATAACTTTGTCATATTGACACTTCCATGGAATTGCCTCACAACCATATCAGAAAAATAGAAAATCTAACAAATTAAATTGCTATATGTAATCATGGAGTATTTACGTCACACGTCATTTTGCAACCACGGTAAACCCCAACCTAAATAATACAAATTACAAAATGCAAGAATAGTCAGGTTTTGGTATTTTCGTTACCTATGTTTTACACAACAAAATGCGTTCACTTTTATGTGGAAGTTTCATTTCCTCCTAAATCGAACTAATGGCTTTTTTTCTATGGTACCTAGCCAACCTGTTGTTGATGCTGCCTCGCAAAGGTTCTCCTCATAGTCTTCGATTTTCCACAGGTTTGATAATAGCAGTTCAATATAATGGTTTTTCCTTTGTACAATTTCAGTATTCGGACTAGTCGGAGCCTCGTATAACCCGAATAAAAAATACTTTTTAATTGACCGGCCATTTTATTTTGCACTGATAATTGACAACACAGTCACCTTCAACGGAATCGTTAACAAATAGGTATCAGTTTTGCACTTTATGACTTTTCTGTAATATGTACCTACATTGTTAGAAAAAAAAAACAATACATCTAGTAGTGATAATCGGAAACTCTTGAAATAAGACAAATGATAACGCTGTAGATGTTTTTATATATTAAGTAGGTAGGCAATTTCATTTTATCCTTATTATTCGCAGATTTTTTTAAAAAAATTGTAATATTGTAATATTTAATAATAATAATAATAATAATAATTTATTTATCACAAAAACGTATGTTACATTTAGACAGATATACAGGACAATTTAAAATTTTGTTGATGAAATTGAATGTCCAACGTGCTTTTTGTACCCACCTTCTTTGTATGTGTAAATTAATTTGGGTTCACTTCTTGAGTGGTATTATCCAATAAGTATAGTGGTAGTATTACTGTCGCAGCCAACTGGTTAAATTAGCCGTTCAGTTAACCGCCTAGCCTTTCAACTAAACGGTGGCCGTTCAACTAACGGCCTGAATGATATTCAATTACAGTTTAGGTTGTAAGTCTGTAACCAATCACGCGCGAGCCGAATTGGTCGCAGTAATTAAGGTATTGCACCCCGACCAAGTGGGTTAGGTTAGGTTAGAACTGTGATCAACCGCGTGCGAGCCGAGGGAGGAAGCGAGGCGAGCACTACTTCTAAAGGCCAGGCAGTTAACTGAACCGCTAATTTAACCAGTTGGCTGCGACATTACCACTACCTCGCCTTCTGGTCATTTCACTCATGTGCATTACACCTGTTGTAGTCATCTGTGTACAAATAAACTGTGGGCCTTTGGTAGTGGTGGAGCTTTATCG
This sequence comes from Gortyna flavago, assembly GCA_963669345.1. Classification (NCBI taxonomy): domain Eukaryota; kingdom Metazoa; phylum Arthropoda; class Insecta; order Lepidoptera; family Noctuidae; genus Gortyna; species Gortyna flavago. The sequence continues at coordinate 12,433,482 of OY770131.1, read as the reverse complement.
TTAAAAATTTCAAATATAATTTGACATCAGTCTATTAATTTGTTAATATCTTTTAACAGATTATAGACCACCTCTCAATAACCTGAATTTAGAGTACTTGAAGTCATTCTGAAACAATTTATCAATAAAATGTGTCTTGTCTTCTTGTTTTGTCCTTTTATCAGTGTTTCAAATGATAACTTCCCAGACTGTATTTCTAGACAATTTCGTGAAAAGGTTAATGAACTAACTTTAATTTTGTTTTATTCATTTTGTAGGATACGTTAGCTAGGTATCTAAACTTGCCAATTTGATTCTGAACTTCAGAACCAAGACATTTCCATCTTTCGTTGAAATTACAAATATGATTTCGTTTAGAGAACATTCATCGTCATTCGTGTTAAAGCCGATCTGTTCTGTAAATATCTCACTATGAAAATTTAGTTGAAGCGAGCTTGGAGTGAACTGTCATTCCACCTGTCCCCAATTCCGTTTGGTAATTATTATTCCTCGCGTAATCTTACCACGTGCGAACCACATCAATATCGTGTCTTGTAGAAACTCCAGTAACGACAAGGAATCGAAATGTCAACCATACGACATAACATGTATTTCGACAGTTCAAACCACGCCAACTCCGCGTTCATTTCGCGCGGTTTGGTTCTTCGTGTCATAGAGAATACGTTAATAGCAGATGTCGTGATTAACCAAGGGATTGACGTGGTTTCGAAGTAAGGAATCATTAAGTGGGGATAGTGAATTAGGGCCCTGGTGCTAAGGATTGACGCTATTGACAGCTCTTTTCAAGCTCGCTTCACCTAAGTTTTAACGATGACACTTTTACAGAATTTACCTGCTTATTTACCTCATTATGTTCGGCAGATGTTGATCACTGCTTTTTGTGTGTTGACTGTTTGTTTCACACTTCCCTTCAACGTCCTTGGCTCGTGTTTTTTTCTGCAGTTCTTTCTTCTCAAAAATCATCACAATATCATTTTCTCGGCTGCATGTTGCTTATCGATTACCTAGATTGGCAAATGTCTTCAAAACATGGAACTTTAGCAAGCCACATAGTTCAGGAGACAGAGTTTTTGTGTAACAGTCTCACTTACATTTGCAAATAAATGAATTATATTACAAAAAAGTCAGACTACCCCTGGTGACTATAGTTAATACTCGTACTTGTGTCATATGCATAATGAGTAATTTTCAACAACGGTACTGAAAATTACCAACACATTTTCGTTTGGATTTAAATAATAATTTGTTATCTGTTTAATTTTACGCTACAATTTAATTAATATAAACGTATATATTTATTAAATATCGTGTAAAGGTGCATACTTAGATATAAATACAATTAATCTTATTCAAAGACCTACTGAAAAAAGTTTTATACAAATACTTGAAATGGTAAAAGGTTCCGTGTCCACGAAGCCGACCAAATGAAACAATCACCATGAACCCGTAGCTCAAGGGGCTATGGACCGCTTAAGTAGGTGTAATAAGTGCACACCTTTACATGTAAATGTACCTGTGAAATGTATACATTGGACGTGTCCTAAGCACAATTTCCGTTGTCGTTCCAGCATACGGCAGCATGCCGCATACGCATTCCAGCATACGCATTTGAAAGAGTATGTATCGATGACACGCGTATTCAAGGCGGACCATCCGTTCGTGTTCTTCTTATTGGAGGGGTACAACATTATCTTTAACGGAGTCTGCCAGTCTTAGGTACTTACGCGTATGTTGGCGCATTACTTGCGCCAAGAGCATGACCATTTTAATAATTTATAACAGCTTCGCCTCTGCTCTGCTTTCTGTTCATCTGGTATTTGTCTTCTACTTTGGTACGCTTTTTCTAACCACAAAATAATCTTTCTTTACCTGACCTTGAATGTTTTTCATGACATTGCAATAAATGATGGTGCAGGTGTACTTCTTATCTTGAACAGTAACCTTACTCACCCCCTTTATGTAAAACTAATAAAAAAACATAATAATATTTGATTACTAAAAAACATACATACATATATAACACGATAAACACATTAGCCTCCTATGCGTCGCACAGTCAAGTAAAAAATAGTCGTCTTACGGGCTTTAGCAACTTTGCCTGGGCAGTGGTTATTAAACTACATGCCTTTGCCTGTGAACTTCTTTTACACTTCGTAAACATCTTCTGTACAGTGTAAACTTTTATAAAAGCCTGTACCTTCTTAACGATCCATAGCATTTTAAAATAATGAGAGCATGGATCTGTTGTTGCAAAATTCCGGGTATCTCTAGTCTGGTCAATAATAATTTAATTAAGTAACTCATCAGTAATTTTATAAAGTAGTCTAATCCATACTAATATTATAAATTCGAAAGTTACTCTGTCTGTCTGTCTGTCTGTATGTAACCTTTTCACGCCTAAACCACTGAACGGATTTTGATAAAATTTGGCAGAGAGATGTATTGCATCCCGGGGAAGGACATAGGATAGTTTTTGATCGATATAACTCGTGGGCGAAGCCGCGGGCGGAAGCTAGTTTTATTTATATTTTGTACAAATAAGCAAATCTTTTGGTTTTTGATTCAATCATAAATTAATTGAAATGATGATGGTTTCAGATATTAGCCTTGATGTCAGGGCCGCATTTAGATCGACCGCTGAATTCGTAGCAGACCATCCGTTTGTTTTTGCGATACTATGTAAAAGTAGCGATCTGAACAGAAAATTAAATACGTTCACTGGAATATTAGTGAGCTAACACTTTAAATTATAGTATTTATCATAATAAATATAGCATGAGGTTAAGGATAGATTAGATACTTCTGCAGTGCAGCAACTTCTATGTAAAACTTAACACGGGGACCAACTTTAAATAATGGAACCACACTAACCACACAGTTATAGAATAGTTTTTTTAGTTGCCATAGCTATAATGCAAACCTAGACACATAGAAATTGTGGCATTACAACTCTAGAAAACATCCTGATGTCGGAAAATTTTAAACTTGTAGTTTAGTGAAACATATCTTACTAAGAAATCCTGTACTTAGGAACTACCACTGAACTACTACTACTGTAACTTAAACAAGGTAGAGGGTACCGTTAGTATGTTGATATCTAACTGGCAAACATCACATAATATAACATTGCGATTCACAATTGGCTATGGTGCATTTTAACAAATTTTAAAAGAAGTAATTCCCAAAATCAAATGACACTTCTAAAATGAAATTTTCCGCTCACCCTTTTTTGCAGTGCAGTTGAATGAAAGAATATTGATAAAGTAATTTTCACAAGAAATACCCTTTTTTTGCTACTTAAAATTCTTGTATACCTAATAATGTTATGGCAAGTTTCTATACACAGTGAATAATACTTTTCTTTTATGTTTCAGGTTTATTAAAATGTGAGAATAATAATTCCGACCGGGTTGAAATCGAGCAACCGTCAATACTTGAAATCAATAAATTATTTTTAATTTCAATTTGTCGTTTTTTTTTGTTACTCTTTTAATAATCCAAATATAATATAGTGGTAACGTATCAAATTATCAATCTTTATTTATACTGACAACACTGAGATAAAGTACACTGACAAGGAGATATTTTTTTCCGGTGATTTTGTGGTGATTTTAATGTCAATTTATTAGAAAACTCAGGTACTTGTAGTAAAATTTTGAGTCTGTTCCAGTCCTACAATCTTGTAAATCTATTTTTAGAGCCCACAAGAATAACCCCTACTAGTGCCACATGCTTAGACAATATTTATACAGATATTATACCAAGCCACAAAGAAATTATAAATTTACTAGATTCTGATCATTGCGGGCAAAGGATAACTATTCAAGACCAAAACAAAAAAGTGGCTAAAAAGGATATCACTGTTAACCCCAAAACTGCAAGTCGCTTGGAGGCTTTTAAAGTTAAACTAAATAATAAATTACCAGTTTTGTCTATTCATGATGATCCTAATCATCTATATGATAACTTTTTTAATATTTCCTGTAAACAATTTGACTCCACCTTTATTCCCAAGACTATCTCGGTTAATAGTAATGCATCGTTCAGTGATTGGACTACCACTGGTATTCATAAAAGTAGAACTCGGCTTTATGAACTGTACAATGAAAGGACTTATGTTAAAACTGATGAATTTAATTTGTATGTTAGAAATTATTCAAAATTATTTAAAAAAGTTTGCTATATGGCAAAGTCACGTTATTTGGGTTCAAAGATTAAAAACAGCAATAATGTAATTAAAACGACTTGGAACATTATTAATAGTGAAACGGGAAGGTCTAGTAACCGAAATACTGACTACAGCCTGTCTATTAATGACAACATAATAAAATCAGACTCGCAAGTCGCCGAGGCATTTGAAAATTTCTTTTCAGATATTCCCGTTTCAACTACTAAATCCCTAAACTCATCACCTTCTGTTGCTGAGTCTTTGCTTAAGGAAAATGTTAATGCTTGTGATTCGGAATTTCGTTTTGAATATATTACCTGTAAAGATATAATTAAAACCTTTCACACTTTAAATGTAAAAAAGACAGCAGATCTGTGGGGTAATTCTGTAGAAGTTGCTAAGTCTATTATTGACATTGTAGCACCTACTCTAGCTCTTATCTTTAATAGCTGTATTGACAATGGGGAGTTTCCTGACCTAATGAAAAATAGTAAAATAATACCTTTGTTTAAATCAGGTAGTACATCGGACCCCACTAATTATAGACCTATTTCTGTACTACCTACCTTTAGTAAAATTTTTGAGAAATTAATTTTAGATCAAATGCAAAGATTTTTTAATAAACATAAATTATTACATAGCAAACAGTTCGGTTTTACAAGGGGTCGTTCAACTACTGATGCTGTGTTGAACTTTTAGGACATATTTATAATGCATGGGAAGATAAATGCGATGCCTTGGGCATCTTTTGTGATTTGTCCAAAGCATTTGATTGCGTTCTTCATGAAACGTTAATCAGGAAACTCCGCCACTACGGGATCCGGAATTCTGCTCTGGATCTTCTTACTTCATACTTGAGTAAAAGGATTCAGAGCGTTGACGTTAACGGAAAAAGATCACCCGGATCTATAGTAACAATGAGAGTCCCACAGGGTTCAATTCTTGGCCCTTTCTTGTTTCTTATTTATATTAATGACTTGCCGTACCTTATAAAGGATAATCATGATGTAGTGTTGTTTGCAGATGACACTTCACTTTTGTTTAAACTTAAACGTCAGCAATTTCGAAAGTAATCCATTGGTTCAATGTCAATAATTTACTTCTAAACGAGAAAAAAACCAAATGCATTAAGTTTACGCTACCTCACGTTAGGCAGGTGAAAACTAATGTGTTGATAAGGGGCGAGGAATTGAATCCTGTAGACAGCACAGTATTCGAGTCCGAGACACTCTCTCAGAGACAAATTTAAAGAGATTAATGTAATGACTGTGCCTTCTCAGTATATTTATGAAAATCTTTTATATGCCCATAAAAATATAAAATTGTTTAAAAAATACAGTGATGTCCATAATATAAATACTAGGAACAAACACAAATTTGTTGTACCTACAACAAGGCTCAAGAAAATAGGTAGCTCGTTCAGATGCCAATGTATACGCTTTTATAATAAACTACCAAGCCACGTTCAAGATCTAAGCCTTAATAAATTCAAATCATTCATTAAACGTAAGTTGTGCCAGAAAGCTTTTTATACCGTTAAAGATTATATTGAGGACAAAAAGGCTTGGGATTGAGCTGCTTCCAATTTTTTTTACATTTTGAATGTTTTAATTTTTTTTTTTTTGACACATTGACATTAATGAATTTTATTTAAACAATGACATTTGCTTACTTTGTAAAGTATTATATTATTTTAATTATTGTGCATGTGAAGACAATGTGGGTCACTTTTTTTTATTTATATTATTTTTCTGTTGTGTTAGTTTTTATCTAGGTCTGGCAGTTTGAGTAATTTATGTGGCCTACCCAAATGTCCTTTCTTTGGTATTGTTCGTCGAATTGTTGAGCTCCTTAAGTTTTGAGTTGAGCTACACGATTTCTAACAAATGCGTGCACTGACTGGACAGGTCCTCTCAATCTGTGTGGTTCTTTCCTCAAAAGACCATCTCAGACATCGATCTACATGGTCTTCATATAACCTGACCAAGATTATGATGTCTGGACTTTAAAAGAGACTGTGACCTCTGAGTTTGTTTCGGCCTTTCTTCTCAGAGTAGTCAGATAGGAAACGCCGACCTCATCTAGTTTTATAAAAAATATGATTGACGTGTAAAAGTGTTTGTACAAACCTACTTACAAAATAAAATCATTTATCATTTATCCTAACTTTTTAGGAAAATTAACTTAAAACAATCTAACAATCTTTTCACATCAGACGTCAAAGTGGACCACTTTTCTCTTCTTTGGATAAAGATACAGTCGACTGTACGTAAGTGGTAATACTTTGACCTTGAGCTGGCCTAGCGTACCTACTACTTTTCAATAGAATACGAGGCCAGCTAAAATGATTCTGTTTTACTCCGTGGTTAATACAGACGTACGGTCGACTGTACCTTTTGTGCGAGGTAATAAAGTTGTTCCTGGAATTTTATCTTGCTCCTCAACTGCTGAGGACCATTACGTTCTGTGACAGTTGACATTCAGATAACATATAGGTACATATAGGCAATGCTTCCGTAAAGCCCGGAATACACACTTGTTACTTGTACAAAAGTATGCAAGTAGCTTGCATGCCATCATGGTATTCACCAATCAGAAGTTTTTATGGCACACGGCATGCTGCAACTACTTGCATACTTTTGTGCAAGTTACAGGCATGTATATTCCGAGCTAAACCCCAAAGACATCTTGGACATATTAGCAGCAATAGGTTGATGGAAAGTGGTAAGTAGCTAGGCATACTATGGGCCACCTCTCGAACCCCCCCCCCCCCCCACTCAGCAGCTTCTTAGTACTGACATTGACATTATACCTGCTCGTGAAGGCTTCGGTACAAAGTGCAGTGGTCAGCCAGCAGAACTACAGCGGACAAAGACAAATCTTGCCCGTTCCTAATGGACCCGGCGCATAGAGTCCCATGCAAGGCACTATGAGTATGTGGTGTCCTGTTAATTACGTATTTATTTTGACAGTAATGGTGACTGTGTTGAGCAGATAATTTCTCAAACAGCAATGGATGTGGAATTTCCGTCAAAACCTTTTGTTAGTGTGCATACACACAAGCGCTACCTTAACGATTCCCCTTTAATATTAGTACATTACTGCAGCGGCCAGCGAAAGAGGCACCAATGGACGCATTAAATGTGGGCCGAGGCGAAGCCGAGGCACACATACGTAAGTCCATCAATGCTTAGTTGTGGCCAAGGCTTGTACACTACTTTTCTCAAATAATGCGCGGAAATTAAAATACAATTACTTTTCAAAATCAATGACGAACAACGCACAACAATAATTTTTCCCACGTTAGTGTTCATTTGTTTTTTTTTTAACTTCCTTGGTTGCCATGTTTCGGAGTAAAAGATCGTTCCATTTTTAACAGACTTCAAAAAAAGGAGGAGGTTTTCAATTCGGTTGTATGTTTTTTAAATAACACGACATATATGAGTTTACTACCTATGTAATTTATTTGGCCGCTAAACCAGGACAGATATGGATTTTCATACAACTTTTGCCGGCCGCTGCTCGCATGTATCTGGCCAGTACCTACAGCAATTTCGATTTATCTCAATGAAGGTTGCCAAAATATTGCTCAAATTTCCAAGTATTTTTTTAACCGACTTCAAAAAAAGGAGGAGGTAACTTTAATTTCAGAAGTCGGTGTCGTTGGTTCTGCATTTTCGTTTTTTGACACCGACTTCTGAAATTAAAGTTATTTTTCACTTTGTAGCGTTTTGTTGGAAGTCGGTTGTTTTTTTTGTAAAAAAGTTTTTTTAATTATATATTTTGCTATATTGACCGGTGATTGAGCCAAAGAAAATTAAATCTTATTTCAAAGCAATTAGACTATATTTTAAATGCATAAAATAGTGTTACGGTCAACACGATTTTCATAATAATAATAGAAGTTAGCTTTAAAAAAAATTGTTTTGGTCATAGTATTATGCTTTTAACTCAATACTCTAATTTTGCTGTATGAGGTCTTGCGTTAATTATGTTAGACATTGTATACATGACCACAGATAATATAATACTCTAATGACAAAACCAAACGACTTGTATGTAGCGAAGCATGTTCCTGAAATGAGCAGCTGTACAAACGAACGACAGACAGACAAACGAAGTTCCACCATGGGTGTTCGTTTTTACCATTTTGATACGGAACCTTGAAAAGCTTCAATTTTTACACTCATCCTCTTAATTTATAATCTCAAAATAAATATGTTTATTTTTAGTGAATATTTGTACCTAAACGTAAAACGGTTTACCATCCCTGAAATACAGGCATCCTAACTCCCAATTATTTTTGAAAATAAAAATGCTGGTATTTGAAAACCAACGATTATACTCATAAATCTTGTTAAAATATACGACTAATTTGATTTTCATAGTTTATAATGCTATATTCGCTAAGAAAAACGTACCTACATTTAAAATGAGCCCTCCGCGAGGGCTCCCGGCATCCCATATGCGATTTGAGTGAACCCTCCAGGAGGGCTCCCGGCACTGAACGCATTATCATAATTTCAATGGCATATTAATTTACTTAGAAATACCTACATCGCTAGGTTTACTTCTTTGTATTGTCTTTTTAACTTATAGATAGTAATGAATTTTATAAGTAAAGAGAATATAAGTAACTAATCGCCTATCTAGATTTTGTTTTTTTTAAGTGTTTAATTTAAAAGTAACATCGCCGGCTAACTAGCCGGCGATGTTACTTTTAAATTAAACCTAGAAGAAGAAATTTTTTTTTAAACTAAATCGGAATAAATTGCGTATTATGCATATTTAGATAAAACAAATAAGGATCTAATTATTTTAACGTATTCGATAAAACGCAGGGCATGGTCAATCGCTAGGTACAGAGACATCTGATGGAAAGCGATGGATGTCAGAAGATGCCAGTTCACTCTTTCTTTGAAGACAGACGGATTAAATGTATGTGTGTGACGAGTTAAATGTAATGTGGAAGGGAACACAAACGCTAGCTGAGACAGCCACACTTTGGCTGTGCGTATCGCAAACATTATGTGATGTCCGAGATAAACATAGAAAGTACATAATGTATTGAAAAAGTCTTGGTTCCAGCCCAAATTTAAATTCACAACGCAAAGGTAAGTGGCCAGGCCATCACGAAATGTACAATTAACGGTAGTTTCTTGAAATTATGAGCTTAGAAAATCTTTCTTTATCGTCATTAGATATCGCTACCCATAAACTTATGTAATATCAGCCTGTAATTACGCATGTTCCTACCTTCTTACGTTCTTCCTTATTGCAAAGATAGTAAATAACACACAATTTTGACAGTAAATTCTGAAAAAATCATTATAGACTAAAGTAAGTACCTACTTTGTTCGTAATACATACGATTGCTAAAAATAATTGGAAGTATAATACAAAATTGATTTTCCAGCAATAGGTATATAACTACATGAACTTTATAACCTTGTAGTATAAAACGAGTATAAAAAGAATGTAATAAAACCTCAATTATAATGTGGTAGTTGAGTTGTGGCAGAATGCATTAAATCTAATTAACTATAAATTATTCAATATACAATATCTTCGATGCCTACCTGAGTTCGAGGTCTGCGATGTCGTGAAGTTCTCATAAATACTTTTTATGTTTGACATACACGCACATTCATGCAGTCTGTTTTATCAGGCTAACTGCAGTAATTAGAGATATATTACATCGTCAGTTAATTGGCATACCTATTATACATGTGTTGGAGTGATTAAGGTTCAATATTGTTTGTAGGACTTCGTAAAAATAACAGACACGTCTTTACTTCACGATGATTTATTCCGCACTACTTTAATGAGCAAGACAGATGATTATATATATGTACCGAACAACATGTTTACATAATTCAGCTTCACTATACCTGACCTTTATGAGAAACCTTGACTTTCGGCGTTTCTCTGATCTCTGATTTGAAAAGATAATCCAGGGTGTCAGATACCTCCATACCAAATTTTATCAAAATTGGTCCAGCCGTTTGTGCGTGAAGAAGTAACAAACATACAAACACGCTCACAAACTTTCGCCTTTATAATATTATAGTGTGATTTAAAGATATTCTTGTAGACTCATAGATGCTTCGATTTTTTTAGTTTTTTATTTTGTTAAGTACCTATACTCAGACTTTTAATTAACTGGAATTCTTCGCTGTCCCATACCTATACAGTGTAATCTTATTCAGCAGTCGCATTTGCCACCAATAGATTAAAGAAGTCAAATTTTAAAATCGTTATCACTTTTCAAGTTTAATTGATGTTATTTGTCTGAGTATTTAATTTGACGATGCACCTCCATCTTTTACACGAGCAGGACGCGTCAGTACCTACACATAATTTAAAAAAAAAACGTAGTTACATAAATAGTTCCTGATTACAATTCCTCGCACCACCAACACTTCGCGCAAGAAATATTTAAAAAAATCGATTTTAACATGCCATAACTTGGTAATACCTACTAGTAAATAAATAGGTAATTTGATAAAAGCATAAAATAAAGCATAGCCGTGCAGCATTATGTAAAACTTAGTAAGTAATGGTATAATATAATGGAAGGTAATTTATAAACTAGCAGTCAGGATTTCAGGAACAGTTATCTCCCAAATTGTGAAAACCTGTATCATAGTACTTCTTTTATTACAAAAATTATTTTAAGTACGAGTATTTCCTGATCACCCATCTTTATTTATTTGTATTTTCTTTGCAATGTTCCATATAGCTTTATTCTATATGTGCATCTTGACATAAGTTAATTTTATTTATTATTTTACCATTTATATATTATATATATATACATATATAAACAGACAAGAAAAAAAAAACAAAACAGAAAAATAGGTACAGATTTGATGCTTTTTTCATAAGAAATGTCTTATGCTTCCAGCATACCTGCGATAGGATAATAAATAGGGAGATGTAGAAAGCGTGAATTTTCTATTGACAATATTGTGTTTAGCAGCTAGTAATTAAGGAGTTTCCTGAACATTTGGCAAGATGTTACTACCTCAAATTTTATTGTTATTTTGCTTGTAATCAGTATCGCAATCGTCACAAATTTTAAGGCGCAGATATACGACTTCTAATGATTTTAAATTCAACATCACGTCTAATCGACCGGACTGATTTCTTTGAAAAAAATAAATGTTATACTAGGCCATTTGCTTCGTAATTTGATATGTGAATATTTGCAATTATATTTTTTTAACATAGTGTAATTAATGTCTACCGCGGACATAAAACGATAATCACCCAAACACTATCGGGTGTATTTTCATAAAGCTTTCACCATATAAAAGACAATTTAATTCCCCGAATTTTAGTATACGGTTTTTATTTGTTTGGTGTTTGATAAATCAACAATAGATGATTGTTTCATATTTTGCAATAAATTACCAGCGTTGTGTCATCGCGCTTCTCTTTCTTTTCTATGCAGTCCGATAGTGACCGCGTTTTAGGTCATGTAGTCGCCTTAAGGATAACTTTTTACGTGTTTGATACACATTGATACGCAAAATGATTGACAGTAAACACAAAACGTTGACAATTGCAATTAATCATATTGGGGACCTTTAGAACGTTTTTCTAGTATTTATTCTATTAGTATAGGTACCTACTTACTAGTAGAAGCAAACACATATAAAATACAGCGAATTGTAGATGTGTTTTGTGAATACCCATTATAAGTTTTGTTTATCTGGCTAGGCGGCATTAGGTAGTAACCACATCGTGACTATAGTCAACAAATTGTATTATTTAAAGAAGCATCGCGTCGTTAACCCGTTAGTGTTGATCCAACGTCCGAGAGAGACGCAGCCGCAAAAATGAAGCTCTTAATATGCGGTAAGTCTTTAATAAATATGATATTTTTAAAGATTCACTCATTATAATATCCCTCCGAAGATAAGAAAAACAATTAGAGGTTAACATACGAATTTAATTTTGCAAATAGACACAATAATAGTGTTAAAACTTTTGTCTCATCTGGAATCATTCTAATTAAACAATAGCGAGTTTCAAATATATAATCACGCTTTTGTTTATAATAATAATTACCCTTCAAGTCTATTAAAGTTATCTCTTAATTCATAACCTATGTACTTTGAATGAAGAGTAGGTATTTTTACCCGAGTTTTTTTCCTGTCTGCCTTACAATGAAAAAACACGATATGGAACTGGATAAAACGGAAACATGAGGCATCATTTTAACATCATCATCTTCAAGTATTTTGTGTACTTTGCGATTTGTTGATTGTTGATTTGTCATTTAGTTTTAACATTATCAGGTATCTTGATTTCTTGGCCAGTAAAGGTTGACTGGGATTCCCTGACATCAACTATCAGAACCACTCAAGTTTACAACCGGTTTTCCTTATGTCTTATTGTTCATGTTCTACATTCTGTTTGAATTACATTTTAACATAGCGTTAATATCTTTGGCAATAGGCTGTTATAACCATTTGCAGGTCTAAGTAGAAACTATTAGAGTCATTGATGATAAACGTTATAATTATTTAGGCTTTATTTAGGCTATTTTAACCTTTTTTTTTGTTTGAGCTGTATGTGTTACCAAAGGCAATAACCTTGGCTGTCAAGTTTGGAGTGACACTCCTATAAATGCTTGATTCGAAATCTTCGAAATAGAACAGAAATAGAACCCATGGCTGAACGCTGACCCCCAAAATACAGGTCCAGGCCTAGTTTGGGGGTTGGGATCAGTTTTGTGGCAATACATTCGTCTTTATTTTATGATGACATGTATTTCTTAGTGTAATTTTTTTTTATTAGTTATCATTTTACTTCAAAGCAGATTTTAGTAATGGGATGAATCTGTGATTGTATTAGTACCATTTATAGCAGCCCGTTTGTAATAGTAAAAAACTTAAGCCTTATAATAAATACCAATACTGTTCGCCTTCATTTATGCAAAAAATGTTCAAGTGTGTTGTTAAAACTAGTTCTGGTAGTCTTGTATAAAAAACTAGCGAAACACATTAGCAATTGTACAGGGAAATATTATAAGATTCACTATGAGAGTCCACACAAAATGAATTTTTCAATTATCATCCTTTTGTACATGATTGTATCCATACTACATTAATATTACAAAAATAATGCGAAAATAACTCTGTCCATCTGTATGTCCACCTTATCACCCCTTAACGGCTGAACAATGATTTCGATGAAATTTGGAACACAGATAGACCATGGCCTGAGTTAGGACATAGAACTGTTATCCGGGTACCTATTACATTCCCGCGGGATAATTTCTGCCATACACGCCTTGCCACGCACGCTTGTTTATTTTAGTACACACGGCTACACATCAAGCTATACATTACCAGCTTTAGCTGACCTCGTATGGTTAGGTTTATCGTACAATCAGAAGTCAGCTTATACTGCTTATGTACAGCTTTATGGGTAGCCGTGCGTACTAAAATAAAAGAATGGAATTCACCCACTAAACAAGATAAAAAAACACTGCGGATTCTATTACAAACTTTTATTAAAAAACATTTGAAAAAGGTACTACATACTTAATACGTCATGTAATGTTTCAGTATTGGCCCTTGCGGCAACAGCAATGTCGGATGAAAAATCTAACGCAGAACTCCTGAAAGCAAGTAATGAGGTGTTTACCGCTAACATGTTCCAAGTAAGTAAACAGAGCACAATATTCTGAATAACATTATGTCATACCTTATTTGACTATAATAATTAGCAACATGTTTCGAAATCAACAAAAATGGAAACTTCTACGAGATAAGTGATAACCTAAAACCAATTAAGCTTGCTATTAGATAGCAATTAATAAATATTCTTGACTTTCAGAGATGTTTTTATACGTCATGAACGTATAAAAACATCTTTGATCACTTAAAAAGGCTTTCAATTTATAAACAGACAAGCTGGTACCGCTTTACGGTATTTATGAAAGATGTTATTTTCTACAGTAGCGGCCGTAGAGAGAAAGAAAAGAAAGGTAATGGTTTATTTTGCCACAGTTCATGAAACACGCACGGCTTTCCAACATAAACAAACAGAAATGGAATGCAATAGTGATGAGGCATACTGCAAATGAGTCAGAATAAGCGAAGTACAAATAAATTAGAGTTGAAATTAGTCCCGCTATCGTTATCGGTGTGGAGTATGTACCAAGTCGCAATAAAGCCTTGAATAGAAAAACAACAAACAGCTTCGCTGTGACCTTACTTACCTACTTTAGGTTTGAGTCATAAATTCGACCCACTTGTCACTACCTCATATTATTATTACATAGACTTCATTCCTCCAAAGTCAAGGCTACTTATCAGAAAAACGTTTTATTTCTTATCAGTAGCTTCCCAGATAACCCCTAACGAAGAGACCGGCAGTCGTTAAAAAAAATGGGGTCGTGAGATATAACTTTGAATCAAACATCTTGCAATTTCACTATGTATATATAGGTATCTAAGAAGTTCGAAGTTTCCGACCGAAGCTAATATTGCCAATCATCTTAACAAGAATACAAAGTAGTCCTTGAACACATCGTCATACGGAAACAAAGACCGTGACGCAATCAACCGAACATGCAACACAGAATTATGTTTTCCTTTATTGGACATGATTTTTCAATTTTATATGCATCGTAATCAATATATATGAAGGTATACATTACTCCAGTAGGTATTGATTTAATGTTACATAAAACCTCGAAACAAGAACCCTTTGCATCTATAATTATAATTCTCATTACGAAACTTAAAGAGATACCTAATACTGAAATTATTTTCAATCTTCAGGAGGTAGTGAAAGCCAATCCAGGTAAAAATGTAGTGCTGTCAGCATTTTCCGTGCTGTCCCCACTAGCTCAACTATCTTTGGCTTCAGTAGGAGAATCTCATGATGAAATCCTTAAGGGCATCGGTTTGCCCAATGACAATGTGGTAAGTGTACCTGATTTTTATAATGTACAGTACCCGGGCGTAAATATGACCATACCGTTCTTTAGAGACTATCAAGACAGAGATGACGCTTTACAAAGCCGAACTTTCTTCAACTTCTATAACTGGGGGTGCCATATATTAACGACCGGGTGCTGTGAGTCTTATAATATGGTTTTACAACAGCAACTGTTGCATCCGAAATACTTATATACAACCTTATGAATCTTACAGACCAAGGAAGTGTTCACTGACGTGACCAAGCAGCTGCGATCCGTAAAGGGAGTCGAGCTAAGTCTAGCAAACAGAGTATATGTCCGCCAAGGTGCAGTGTTGAACGACCAATATGCCGCCGTGTCCAGGGATGTCTTCAACTCGGATGTGAAGAACGTTGACTTCACTAAAAATGTTGAAGCTGCACAGGAAATTAACGCATGGGTAAAATTATTATTTTTAATATTCTCGTTTTCCTTTTTCCAGGAAATGCTAAGTGCTGTATCATTATCAGTGAGCTATAAACTCTATGATACCACTTGGAAGTAAGTTCTATTCGCCTTGAATAACTGATCTTTAATTCAGAGGTCTCCGTCATATGACTGAATATTGCATCTTCATAGCAGTTGACTATACAAGTGCATTGCTATGCTATATACCAACTTACTAATCTTCCTTTTCAAAGAATTCAGAGATTTACAGTCCGCTGATAATACTTTAATTTTGTAAACAATATTATTTGCAGGTTGAAGATAACACAAATCACAAGATCAAAGATTTGGTATCATCAGACTCACTGGATGCAAGCACAGCCGCTGTCCTTGTAAACGCCATTTACTTCAAGGTTGGTTACTAGATTTAGTTTTATTAGAACAAGCATGATACTCTTACCCTTAATCTACATGAATATCCGTGTTTATTTTTAAAAGTATTTACGTGACAAAATTTTAAAAATCACTCTCAGTTTTCTATTTTTTACTTTATTGTAGGTATTTATTTATTTTAAAACTTAAAGAAACAATAGTACATTTGTACAATATTGTAAAAATTATGTACTAATATTTATTTTAATTCAGGGTAAGTGGAAGAAACCGTTCGAAGCAGCAATAACCTTAGATAAAGATTTCTATGTGAGCAAAGACAAAACTATCAAAAAACCTACCATGCACAAATCTGATGACCTCAAGTACGGTGAAAGTAAGGAGCTCGACGCTAAGGTAAATCATTTTGAATTGCTTTTAAAATACTATACATAATTTAAAAAAAAATAATTATAATAAAATAAGAATAATAGGATGATTCAAAAATACCTCAATCGTAAAGGCATGAAAATGTAATCTTTAAGAACATGTTACAACTGTTAAAATCATTGTAGTGTTCATTAAAAATAATGTAGGGTTTGACATAGTACCTACTAGTTATTACTTCAGATATAAAACTCCATTTTTTTCATCTGTTACATTGAATAATATACCTACAGCTATAGATTGTTACGCCAATTTGTAATACCTGTGTGTAATGTTCTTTTTTCTATCATTACAGCTTTTAGAACTGCCCTATGAAGGAGATCAATCATCACTTCTTATCGTACTTCCAAATGAAATCGACGGCATCAATTCCCTTATTGAGAAACTAAAGGACCCATCAGTGCTATCAAAGGCCGTTGACAGCATGTCTGTCAACGAAGTTGTCGTTGAGCTTCCCAAGTTTAAGATTGAAACTACAACTGACCTTGCCGATGTTCTAAAAAAGGTGAGTGTTGGGTCTTTAGCACATTACGGGACTCTTTAACGTATTTAGACGTGTAACAATAAAACAGCCATTACGTCGCGTTTAGTGTGCCGCTTTCCGAGCCCGAAAAGCAGTACTTATTTTTTTCTTGGAAGATTTTGAACTAGAATAAAATTAAAATTATTCCGAGTCAAAGGCTTCCGTGTAACTTACGTAAAGTGTTGGATAGACTGTCATAAACATGAATGTCAATATAGCTAAATCCTAGTACTTGGACTTTAACATTTATCAGAAAAAACACACAAACTTTTGGCTCACGAAGCTTAGGACGCTCGTCTCGTCGGGCTGACCTCATCCGGTACAATTTAGTGGCCTGATTAATTTATTACCATTAATTTATTTCAGATGAATATTGTAAAGTTATTCACACTGGGCGAAGCTCGATTAGATAATTTGATAAAAGGAGATTCAGACTTATTTGTAAGTGCAGCTGTCCAAAAGGCGTTCATAGATGTAAATGAAGAAGGCGCGG
Organism: Gortyna flavago; assembly: GCA_963669345.1. Lineage (NCBI taxonomy): Eukaryota > Metazoa > Arthropoda > Insecta > Lepidoptera > Noctuidae > Gortyna > Gortyna flavago. The sequence goes on along the minus strand of OY770131.1, from coordinate 12,416,114 downwards.
AAGCGGCTGCAGCTAACGGTGAGTCTAGTTCTACGATTGATTTAAAAACTGCGTTGTTAGTTAAAACAGATAAAAGATTATTATATAAAGTTAAAATGTTTTTTTTTTTATTATTTGCCAGTGTTAAGAGTTATAACAAACCCAGAGTGATGTGGGGGAAAAACTTATAGTACCTATTATATTTTGTTCTCATTAATAAGATTATATTAAAATGTTGATTGTATTGCAGCTTATTTCGTCGGTAATCGGTCGTTAAAAGTTTATAGAACTCGTTTCCGGGTTAATAAGCCCTTCCTTTACGTCTTAAAAATCGCGTCTGTACCACTATTCAGCGGAGCACTTTACTCTTAGGTATTTAATTTAATATTTTACTATGCCTGGGTTTTACCCCATTCCATTTGGAAATTAATTAAAAATTAAAATTTTTATTTCGTGATAGATAGTTGCAAATATGGTTTTGCATGTTTCTATTTTTACCATATTATCCGCAAAAGGTATTTTTTAAATTCTTTATATAATTTCAGCATTTGTTGGTTTCGGAGGCTCGTACAACCCGGACCCTCCGAAATCCTTTTCAGCTAACCGGCCATTTTATTTTGCACTGAAAACTGACAACAGATTTATTTTTAACGGAATCGTTTACGCATAGGTATAAACTTACACATTACATTTACGCTTTTCTTAGTTACTGTTACTGTTCTGCTGTTTGTCCACCGCCACCGTCAAAGGGACATCACCGGGGTTTTTTTTAACACATTGTTGTATATGTATGGTCATACTTTATTAGAATGACGAATGTCTTCTAACCATTACCTTCTAACAATGATCTAACCAGCGCCGGTCAGTATAGTCCCTGTGTCATTACCGACACATTCACGTTTGGTTTTAGATAAAAATTTGGTATCTGTTTATTTGTACATTTCAAGTATTAATATTCATACTTCAGCATTGGTTCCATTCTGAAAGTTCATGAGTACTGTGTTCTATAAAAGTTTGTAAAATCTATAACCAGACTTATACAAAGTGTAATATTTTGTTCTAATTCTAACAACAATAATGCGAATATTTTTATTTATTGTATCTCTTGCAGGATTTTTGGTATCGGTTACGTCGGCTAGATTTGTATTGGATATAACTAATTTCAAGGTCGACAGACCTTTCTTTTACGCCTTAAAAACCAACTCTGCAATACTATTCAGTGGCGTACTTTACTCTTAGGTATTTAGTATTATATTTTATTATGCATAAGCTGATGCATGAATGATTTGGAATGCAGCATTCCAAATCATTCGTAAAGGAAGCAACTCGCAAATATGGTTTAAGGTATAATTATCACGAATTTGTTTATTATAATCATAATTGTAAATATTAAATAATAACATACCGACACTCATTTTACCTGGAGTGGGCCGAAATACGTGCGAATTACTAATAGTTCTAAAACTACGTAACTAATCGGTTGTTTGTGGAAATACACAGCGAGTCGTCGGACTCGATCACGTCATACTCCGGGCTCATTCCCCCGAACCCCATTTGTTCATTTAATTAATAACTCCTTGTATTCTGTAAATTCATTATTATGATTTAATCCATTCTTCCTTTGTTAAACTTTTAACCTCTTGATTATTCTTTCATTATAATCCAAATTCCTAAAATAATATGTAATATAATGTCTTCTTGTTACGTCATAAAGTTGTTTAGATTTCTACTAGCCATCGGTTTCGACTTTAAGACATAACTTAATAATATTGACACTTCCATAGATTTGCCCCACAACCATGTCAGCAAAATAGTTATTAGGTGTAACAATTTACATTTCTATAATCATGGTGTATTCACGTCACAAGTTACTTTACGTAGACAACCACGGTCAAGCCCAACCTAAAAATACAAATAAAAAAATGCAGAAGCCATCAGATACTAGCATTTCAGGACCTATTTTACTTCTAAATAGGCAACTACTACACCCAGTTCAAAAAATACAAATAAAAAAATGCATAAGCCATCAGACATTTCAGTACCTATTTTTTACAAAATAAAATGCACTCTCGTGTATACTACCCGTTTTTCAAAAAACTTAAGTCGAAGTTTCGTTTTCTCTTAGAACGGACTAACGACTTTTTCCCTATGGTATGGTATGGTAAGGTATTTTAACCTACAGGTTTTTTTTTTTCAACCTATATTGTCCCACTGCCTGGCAAAGGTTCTCCTTCGATTTTCCACACGTTTTATAAAACCAAAATGTTTTTTTTATTTGTACAATTTCAGCATTCTATGGTCTCACAGACTCGAACAACCCGGAGGGAAATTATTTTCAGCTAACCGGCCATTTTATTTTGCACTCAAAACTGATAACAGAATTACCTTAAACGGAATCGTTTTTACACATAGGTATCAACTTGGCACTTTACGCCTTTCATAGTTATTGTTGTGCCGTTTATCCTCCCCCACCGTCAACGGGACGGTCCCAGGGTTTTTTTTAACACATTTTGTTAGTAGGCATTTGTAGGGTCATAGCGTAGGAGTGACGAATGTCGTGTAACCATTACCTTCTAACAATGATCCGACCAGCGCCAGTCACAGTAGTATAGTTAATACCAATTTCATTACCTTCACATTCACGATTGGTTTTAGATACTTATAATTTTGTGTCGGTTTATTTGTATATTTCAACTATCAATATTGATATTTCAGCATTGGTTCTTTGTTTATTGCTGCATCCGGTTAGACTGGATTTCCGACCCCAACATAGTTAGGAAAAGGCTAGGCAGATGATGATTTTAGCATTGGTTCCATTCTGAAAGTTCATGAGTACCTATTGTGTTCTGTAAAAGTTTGTAAAATATATAATCAGACATATACAGTGTTAATATTTTGTTGAGGTTCTTGCAACAATTATTGTGATTATTTTAATTTCTTATATTGCAGCGTTTACAATAACTAGGGCGGCCAAATTAGTACGGCATATGCCTTTCAAGGTTGACAGGCCTTTCTTTTACGCCTTAAAAACCAACTCTGCAACACTATTCAGCGGCGTACTTTACTCTTAGGTATACCTATATTATTATATTTTATTATGCATGGGCTTTGCTAAATAATAACAATCAAACATTGGGTTAGACTGGAAGCCGACCCCAACATAGTTGGGAAAAAAGCTAGGCAGATGATGAATCATGGGGCTTTGCTGCATTCCAAATCATTCGCAAATATGGTTTAAGGCCTATGACGAATTTCTTTATTATATCATACATTTATTTGTATAATAATAACGTCCCTACACTCATTTGTACCTTGAGTGGGCTGAAATTCATGCGAAATTATAGAATTAAGTAGGTAAATGATCGGTTATTTCTGGAAATTATTAATGTCTACTTTTTTTCGAACCGATGATAAAATATTCGTCTAGTTAACGAGATCAGGTTGACTTGTTTTGTGATTAATTTGCAATGGTACTCTACCACTACGTCATAAAGTTTTTACATAACTTTGTCATATTGACACTTCCATGGACTTGCCTCACAACCATATCAGAAAAATAGAAAAGCTAACAATTTAAATTGCTATAAGTAATTATGGAGTATTCACGTCACAAGTCATTTTGCAACCACGGTAAAACCCAACACCCGTCAGGTTTTGGCATTTTCGTTACCTATGTTTTACACAACAAAATGCGTTCCCTTTTATGTGGAAGTTTCGTTTCCTCATGGCTTTTTTTCTATGGTACCTAGCCAACGTGTTGTTCCTGCTGCCTCGCAAAGGTTCTCATAGTCTTCGATTTTCCACAAGTTTAATAACAGCAAAATTTGTGTTCAATATAATAGTTTTTTCTTTGTACAATTTCAGTATTCGGAGTCGGAGCCTCGTACAACCCGAATAAAAAATACTTTTTAATTGACCGGCCATTTTATTTTGCACTGATAATTGACAACACAGTCACCTTCAACGGAATCGTTCACAAATAGGTACCATCAGTTTTGCACTTAATGACTTTTCAGTAATATGTACATGCATTGTTAGAAAAAAAAATATATCTGGTAGGTAGTGATAATCGGAAACTCTTGAAATGCGTCAAAATGATAACGCTGCAGATGTTTTATATATTGAGTAGGTGGGCAATTTCATTTTATCCTTATTATTCGCAGATTTTCTTAAAAAAATTGAATGTCCAACGTGCTTTTTGTACCCACCTACTTTGTATGTGTAAATTAATTTGGATTCACTTCTTGAGTGGTATTAACCAATTAGTGTAGTGGTAGTATTACCACTACCTCGCCTTCTGGTCATTTCACTCATGTGCATTACACCTGTTGTAGTCATCTGTGTACAAATACATAACTAACTGTGGGCCTTTGGTGGAGCTTTATCATTAAAAAATTCAAATATAATTTGACATCCGTCTATTAATTTGTTAATATCTTATAACAGATTATAGACCACCTCTCAATAACCTGAATTTAGAGTACTTGAAGTCATTCTGAAACAATTTATCAACAAAATGTGATCAGAATGAAATCAGTGTTTCAAATGATGACTTCTCAAACTGTATTTCTAGACAATTTCGTGAAGTGGTTAATGAACTTTTTTTTTTTATTCAATTTGTAGGATACGTTATCAATATCGTGTCTTGTAGAACCTCCAGTAACGGCAAGGAATCGAAATCTCAACCGTACGACACAACATGTATTTCGACAGTTCAAACCACGCCAACTCCGCGTTCATTTCGCGCGCTTTCGTTCTTTGTGTCATAGAGAATACGTTAATAGCAGATGTCGTGATTAACCAAGGGATTGACGTGGTTTCGAAGTAAGAATTAGGGCCCTGGTGCTAAGGGTTAACGCTATTGACAGCTTTCAAGCTCGCTTCACCTAAGTTTTAACGACGACACTTTTACAGAATTGATCGGTTATGTTCGGCAGATGTCGATCACTGCTTTTTGTGTGTTGGCTGTTTGTTTCACACTTCCCTTCATCGTGTTTGGCTCGTGTTTTTTTTCTGCAGTTCTTTCTTCTCAAAAATCATCACAATATCATTTTCTCGGCTGCATGTTGCTTATCGATTACCTAGAGTGGCGAATGTCTTCAAAACATGGAACTTTAGCGAGCCTGACTTATACGAAAAAGAACTTATTATGTTGCCATATAGTTCTGTAGACAGAGTTTTTGTGTAACAGTCTCACTTACATTTGCAAATAAATGAATTATATTACAAAAAAATCAGACTGCCGCCGGTAACTATAGTTAATACTTGTGTCATATGCATAATGAGTAAATTTCAACAACGGTACTGAAAATTACCAACACATTTTTGTTTGGTTTTAAATAATAATTTGTTATCTGTTTAATTTTACGCTACAACGATTAATATAAACGTATATATTTATTAAATATCGTGTAAAGGTGCATACTTAGATATAAATACAATTAATCTTATTCAAAGACCTACTGAAAAAAGTTTTATACAAATACTTGAAATGGTAAAAGGTTCAGTGTCCACGAAGCCGACCAAATGAAACAATCACCATGAACCCGTAGCTCAAGGGGCTATGGACCGCTTAAGTAGGTGTAATAAGTGCACACCTTTACATGTAAATGTACCTGTGAAATGTATACATTGGACGTGTCCTAAGCACAATTTCCGCCGTTGTCGTTCCAGCATTCGGTATCGCGTATTTGAGCGCTTATATATCGGAGACACGCGTATTCAAGGCGGACCATCCGTTCGTGTTCTTCTTATTGGAGGGATACAACATTATCTTTAACGGAGTCTGCCAGTCTTAGGTACTTACGCGTATGTTGGCGCATTACTTGCGTCAAGAGCATGACCATTTTAATAATTTATAACAGCTTCGCCTCTGCTCTGCTTTCTGTTCATCTGGTATTTATGATACCAATTCTGAACATCTTGTCTCTTCTACTTTGGTACGCTTTTCTAACCACAAAATAATCTTTCTTTACCTGACCTTAAATTATTCTAATGAATGTTTTTCATGACATTGCAATAAATGATGGTGCAGGTGTACTTCTTATCTTGAACAGTAATGTTACTCACCACCTTTATGTAAAACTAATAAAAAAACATAATTATATTTTATTACTAAAAACATACATACATATATAACACGATAAACACATTAGCCTCCTATGCGTCGCACAGTCAAGTAAAAAATAGTCGTCTTACGGGCTTTAGCAACTTTGTCTGGGCAGTGGTTATTAAACTACATGCCTTTGCCTGTGAACTTCTTTTACACTTCGTAAACATCTTCTGTACAGTGTCAACTTTTATAAAAGCCTGTACCTTCTTAACGATCCATAGCATTTTAAAATAATGAGAGCATGGATCTGTTTTTGCAAAATTCCGGGTATCTCTAGTCTGGTCAATAATATTTTAATTAAGTGACTCATCAGTAATTTTATAAAGTAGTCTAATTTTATTTATATTTTGTACAAATATGCAAATCTATTGGTTTTTAATTCAATCATAAATTAATTGAAATGATGATGGTTTCAGATATTAGCCTTGATGTCAGGGCCGCATTTAGATCGACCGCTGAATTCGTAGCAGACCATCCGTTTGTTTTTGCGATACTATGTAAAAGTAGCGATCTGAACAGAAAATTAAATACGTTCACTGGAATATTAGTGAGCTAACACTTTAAATTATAGTATGTATCATAATAAATATAGCATGAGGTTAAGGATAGATTAGATACTTCTGCAGTGCAGCAACTTCTATGTAAAACTTAACACGGGGACCAACTTTAAATAATGGAACCACACTAACCACACAGTTATAGAATAGTTTTTTTAGTTGCCATAGCTATAATGCAAACCTAGACACATAGAAATTGTGGCATTACAACTCTAGAAAACATCCTGATGTCGGAAAATGTTAAACTTGTAGTTTAGTGAAATATATCTTACTAAGAAATCCTGTACTTAGGAACTACCACTGAACTACTACTACTGTAACTTAAACAAGGTAGAGGGTACAATTAGTATGTTGATATCTAACTGGCAAACATCACATAATATAACATTGCATGATTCACAATTGGCTATGGTGCATTTTAACAATTTTAAAAGAAGTAATTCCCAAAATCAAATGACACTTTTAAAATCAAATTTTCCGTTCACCCTTTTTTTTGCAGTGCAGTTGAATTAAAGAATATTGATGAAGTAATTTTCACAAGAAATAACCTTCTTTTGCTACTTAAAATTCTTGTATACCCAATAATGTTATGGCAAGTTTCTCTACACAGTGAATAATACCTTTCTTTTATGTTTCAGGTTTATTAAAATGTGAGAATAATAATTCCGACCGGGTTGAAATCGAGCAACCGTCAATACTTGAAATCAATAAATTATTTTTAATTTCAATTTGTCGTTTTTTTTTTTGTTACCGTTTTAATAGTCTAAATATAAACAAGACTAGTGGTAACGTATCAAATTATCAATCTTTATTTATACTGACAACACTGAGATAAAGTACACTGACAAGAAGATATTTTTTTCCTAACTTTTTAGGAAAATTAACATAAAACAATCTAACAATCTCTTCACATCAGACGTCAAAGTGGACCACTTTTCTCTTCTTTGGATAAAGATACAGTCGACTGTACGTAAGTGGTAATACTTTGACCTTGAGCTGGCCTAGCGTACCTACTACTTTTCAATAGAATACGAGGCCAGCTAAAATGATTCTGTTTTACTCCGTGGTTAATACAGACGTACGGTCGACTGTACCTTTTGTGTGAGGTAATAAAGTTGTTCCTGGAATTTTATGTTGCACCTCAACTGCTGAGGACCATTACGTTCTGTGACAGTTGACATCCAGATAACAGGTACTCCTACATATAGGAAATGCTTCCGTAAAGCCCGGGTTACACACTTGTTACTTGTACAAAATTATGCAAGTAGCTTGCATGCCATCGTGATATTCACCAATCAGAAGTTCTTATGGCACACGCCATGCTACAACTACTTGCATACTTTTGTGCAAGTTACAGGCATGTGTATTCCGAGCTTAACCCCAAAGACATCTTGGAAATATTACCAGCAATATGGTTGATGGAAAGTGGTAAGTAGCTAGGCATACTATGGGCCTCGACCCCCTCACTCAGCAGCTTCTTAGTACTAACATTATACCTCCCGTGAAGGCTTCGGTACAAAGTGCAGTGGTCAGCCAGCAGAACTATAGCGGACAAAGACAAATCTTGCCCGTTCTTAATGGACCCGGCGCATACATAGAGTCCCATGCAAGGCACTATGAGTATGTAGTGTCCTGCGGAGTAATTACGTAACAGACAATGCAATGCCTTTTTATTTTAACAGTTATGTTGACCGTGTTGAGCAGATAATTTTTCAATCAGCAATGGTTGTGGAATTTCCGTTAAAACCTTTTGTTAGTGTGCAAACACACAAGCGACACGCGTCGACGACGGAGCCAACTGCATCCGTGTCGACGGATGCAGTTGGCTCCGTCGTCGACGCGACACACACGAGAGACACGTGTCTCTCGTGTGTGTGATCACTTACACAAATAGGGTGCTGGTCCTCTAGCAGTTGCGACAATTTATGTAGCTTCGATACTACTAGGGTTTTCTCTGAAGACACCGTGCGATGAACACCCTGATAATTTCTCGCCAGCCTAACTCTAACGCAGGGTAGAATTGTCTTGAGAATGCACTCGTATGCCTCTACACAGTAGGGAGGCTGTAGAATCTACAGCCGCAGAGGTCTTCTCTGTTGTTTGAGCGCACATTTCATAGAACTTTTGCCGTAAGTGTTTCAAGAAATGAATGTTTCAAATAATAATTGTATGAAGTCTTGGTTAATTGTATGAAGTTACGTACTTCTTGTTACATAGCATGTTTCAAACTTTAAACAATCAGAGATTTCAAACATCTATGCAATAAGATGTAAGCAAATTCAAAAATATGTATGTCACGTGATCAACTTAGAACGTTAAAAGTTTATAACCCACCCATGTTACTTTATCTCGGAAACGTAACGCTTTTGGTCTTTGTTTTCTGTTACATTGTGTGTACATTGATGTCAGCTTCAGCTATCGATTTATTTAAAGGTTTCAAGCGTTACCGCAATATTGAATAGAAAAAAAGATGGCGGACAGTAGGTATGCCACGGCCTTCAAAGTCCTTTAGTTATATGTTTAAAAGACCCTAAAAAAAAATTAAGACTGATCCTCAATCTACACAAATAAATAAAATAAAATGTCTGTTTGTTTTATCAAACTAACAAGTTTTTACTAAATGCATATGAAAAAAATATATACGGTACTAATATAATTTTTTTATTTTTGTCTGTCTGTATGTAGGTATGTTCCGGCTTACTTTTTTGTTAACATAGGTACCACGCGGGTACAAAGCCGCGGGCGGAAGCTAGTATCTATATATATGTTGCAGGCAATTTGTATGATTCCGCGTTTTACAAACGGCGTCGTCCGTTCAAAAACGCTTTCTGATTTAATATATATTACGGCTAATAGCCGAAGTGCGGCTACACCCAGTTTTAGCCGGAACGTCGACGGAGGCTCGCTTCGCAGGGCTCCTATTTCTGTGTGAAGGGTTTAAAGTAACCTAACCAAACCTAACCTCGGATCGCCAATTTGCCTTCTTGCCTTTGCGGCATATTTTAAAACTTTATTTAAAACTCTATTTTAAAATTTTTACTCAGTTACGTTGACAAACAATTGAATTCTCATAGTATCCTCCTCTCCGTTTTTTTCAGGTTTATCTTAATCGCCAAGATAGGATAAGGAATCCATAAAATCAATATACCTCATTTAATCGACTCAGAGCACCAATTTCAGATATCACCTTCATTTAAAGTGTTTTCTTTTAAAAATATCTCAATCTAAAGCCTCGTGCGCACTACGGGCACATTTGTGTATTTTTTATGCTTTTATGAAGCAATCTACAGGGTGAAATTGAAAACATGCGACAAATCGAAATAGGAGATTATACTCATCATTATGAACAACTTTTACTATTGGACCAAACCTTAAATAGCGAAAAAAATAAGCTGTTCCTTACATTTTGACGAGTTATGCGAACGTAAATGTAGGGAACAGCGGATTATTTTTCGCGATTTCAGGTTTGGTCCCATAGTAAAAGTTGTTCATAATGATGAGTACAATCTCCCATTTCGATTTGTCCCATGTTTTCAATTTCAACCTGTATAAAATACGAATCATATAAGTAAGTAAAACAATTCGCGGCATTGTTAAGTAAAATTATACATATAACTGCTCCATGACTAGTAAGACCTGTAAATAGTAACCTCGGTAGTTCCGCTAAGACGCACTTCTATTGTCCAAGCGCCTCGCACATTACTCCACCAATTTGTTAAGAAGGCAAACTGCCTGATAGACAACGCTTTTGTGCCTTAATGAATACTGTCAGACGAACAAACGTTACACCACGGGAAGACTAATGTGGGCCACCTTCCACCCTTGTTATCTTTATGGCCGTACCTATTGTTTATATTGAGCGATGTCATGATTTAACGCTTGCCCCTTTTAACCAGCTGACTAATAAATATTAAAATTATGAAACTCATTGTTTTAGTGCAGTTTTCCACATTTTTTTTGTCAGTATACTTAATAAAAAATTACGTTAAACATTTTCATACTTTATTTTACCTAAAAAATATTTACAATTAAAAGAATTTTTTAGTATGATTACTGGATAATGGGATGAGGGATAATTCACAGGATATTACGATTTGTTTAATAATTCTTACTTGTTTTCACTGCGGGTAATAACTAATTATTAAAAATTTATTAGTTTGTTTGACACTGAAAACATTGAGCAAACCGCTGCGGTGTACCTACGTAACTGATGGCATTGCACCAAGAACAAGTTCAATTAACGAACAATGCAGAGAAATCTTAACAGCGTTTTCTTGTTCAGCGCTGCATGAAAGAGAATCAATTAGCCCATAAAGTGAGTGCCAAAGAGACAATGGAGAGTATTGGGTTCCGCACACCTCTCATTACGAACACCTCGGTAAAGCAAGCGTTTCGCTCAGATTCGACAAAGAATGCTCAAAATACATAGTTCTAACATATAGATAATATGTAGAACTTCTAATGTGCTTACACTAAGGCGAATTTCAAAATGAAGGTTACCTATTACAATATTTTCGATCAAAATCAACTTTCGCATAAAAGCAATAAGAACCCTAATATTTGCACGTTCCTATACCTATGTATGTACCTACTGTAGTTAGGTACGTGGCTAGACAAGCGAAACGAATGGATGGGAGTGACGACAGCAGAAATCTATACTCTACAGGAAGGAAAAGCAAAAAAGCAGTTGGAAACATCGATGAGCATTGCCTCACCGGCTGGATGGACAAAATAGGCTTTTTCCGTACTTCATTCTCCTATTTGTAGAATTGCTGTTTTGAAACTTCGATTCATCTCGTAGGTTGTTTTATTTTTACTGTAGGAGAAGACCAAAGAATTCTGAGGATACACTCGTATTTTCATATTTCCACATTATCACCAATTATAATTTTTGAATCTTCATCTACAATAAATAATATTCGTGTCGTCAACTAATTAAGTTAATTTGTAATTATAGGTATACACAGTAATAAAGATTAATTTACCTAATAGTTGGTTTGAAAAGATTTATTGTTGTGTTCTGGCGGTCCCTTGACAAACAAATCAAAAAACACTCCGAAGTCCATGGCCGACATAAGTGAAAACAGAATACTTTGCCATCACTCACTGACATATCGGTTAAACATTAAAACCGAGTACATCCCGAGGACAGCCGAACACATCCGAATGTAGTGCGGTGTCGGTAACAGTGTCGCGAGTTCAATGGTATTTTCCCAACTCAAAAAATGCCCAACGCGCCTAAAGAAGATTTCATTTCAAAAATAAACCATAGATTTACCAACGTACAGACGCCAGCACATTAAGCTACTCCAATATGTCAAATTTCTTTAATAGATTTTCAACTTTATCTCTAAAGCATAAGGTTCAAAGTTAATTGGGGAAAATTTTACAGTTTCGGGTAGCTTGATGTGCTGGCGTCTGTACATCAACGAAACAGAGAATTAACTAGAAGTACCTACTAAGAGTTGCTAGATTATTTAACACATTGAAGGACGCTGAACGAGACACAATAGAAGTTTTATTGTCATTACGTCGAGGGGCGTTAAGTGCTATGTAAATATCAGTGACAGGAAGTTATTAAAACGTCATCAATATAAACTACGGACTGACTTTTCCAACGCCAGATAATTTTATTGGAAGAATAATTTTGAATGTTTGACAGTTCTTCCATACAAAAACTGTCAGACGCCAATTTTATTCCACATAAAAACCAGCCCTATGTGGAAAAAAATCGTATTATTGAAGCCAACTCAAAAACTACCCAAGCAATATTAAACAAATTTATATGGGACTCCTGAGGCATACTTTATACATTAAAAAAATAATTTTGCAAATCCATCTATATATGACGGAGTTATGACCGAATATACATTTTAAAAAAACATCCGAATTGAGAACCTCCTCCTTTTTTGAAGTCGGTTAAAAATAAACTATATTTTGTGAAATGATTACACTGATGTGAAACGAATCAGCAACATAAATCCATTTCCAATTATTGTTAGTTGTGAGTGACTGACTAATTTAAAGGCTTGTTAAATATCAAACGTTTCAATTTAAACTTTCAAAATTTCATTATAACTTTATCTACAAATTCAGTTTAGTAAATTGATAGTGAAGTACCGATTGATGTTAGAAACCCAATTAAAATTTTGTATTCGCTTGGGAATTGTTCATTTAGTGGTCACTATTTTGTATAGGTTGCCACGACATCTATAGGTACGCACGACAACATATCAAGCTTTTAGCATTTCCAGTTTATGCTGACTTCTGATTGTTCACTACAGCTTGATGTGTCGCCGCGTGTACCTGTTTTATTATTTATTAAACCTTTATACGTTTAGGTTTATAATATAGCACTTCATCTATTAAATAAACCAACCCCGTTATTATGTATAAGACAAAAACAACGCTGCATAAAATAAAATGAGCGGCCACGCGATCGCAGGCCGTCACGTACCAAATACTTACATCTGAAACAAAACCACACAGAGCTTACAACGCACCATACACATTGACTATTAATCCACAACATAGAAAATGCAATACGTTCTCCCGACTGCCGACTGCCGAGCTATCCGTGAAGGCTGAGGAAGCAATATAAATATACCTTCATATGTACTGGGTGCCGAACATTGACACAGAGTAACGAGAGGCCTGTGGCATTAAATTTTCAGCCCCCGGCCGCATCGCTACACGACATGGGCTCAAATTGAAGTAAATCGGACCACGTCTACTCGCTGCCCGAGCCTACATTATGTATGACGTGTCTGCAGATAGCTGACATTATTGATGCGTTTACCTGCAGTCTGAAAACCATCATAATTATGTTTTACTAAGTCCATGATCACCGTAAAACAATAATCTACTAAATTCTATGTAGTTCACTGACAGACAACGCACAACTTAAACCTCTTGGTCTAGAACATGAAATTTCGCACAAGAATTCCTTAAAAGTACAATAACTATAAAATAAGAAGAATTTTTAATATCCATCATGTTTAACACATTTAGGGGATGAATTTAAATATAAAAAAGCTCCTCATTTTTGTCGATGATGATCCATCGGCATCGGACACACAGCTTACAACACAGATGTTGCTAAAAATGTTAAACTGTAAAACAATCTGTCTTTTGTCTCAATAGACAAGTTAGTTGCAAGTCTAAAGTCAGGAGGTGCTTGTAGCCTGTTGTAGCTTAGTTTAATAAAGGGTAACTGAGAGTTCAAATTAGCTCTCATAGTCCACGTCGATAATGCACACAGCGCACGTACCGCATCTAATCTCAAATGCTTGCCCTGAATCGACGATTATCTTGTATCTCGAGTTTTCCCATACTTTTAAGATGAGTAGGGGAACAAGAAATTATGCACATATACTTAATTGGCCGAATAGTGCATAGAAATTCACACATTGGCTAATGCAGGATAATAGGTTCGACAAATTGAGCGCATAAATTTAGCAGTCGTTCCAATATTATAAACTGGTGTTAATTCTGGTTAATATGCGAAGTGTAATTTTGAATACAGCGTCGGTGCAGTGCTGGTGGTCTCATGAATAAAGAATCCGATTAAACTGACCTATCGTGGCGCGCCAGCCAGCCGACCGACACGGGAGCTGTGAAAATTTTACTAGTGCCAATCATAACCTGGATTACCATTTTATAGCATGCAACGCAATTGTACTTGACTTCTTTGCCTCTAGTGCTAGTCTGATGTCAGTGTGGGGTTTTAGAAACATTTTATAAAATGTACCATTTATTACGTAATGTTAATACCTATGTTTTATTCTACGATCTCCAAAAAAAAAAGAACACTACACATGGCATATAAATTGTACGAGCTAAGCTGTACATTGACATTTATGGTAGTTTCTACGTCACACTCATTTATGCACATCAATATTGTTTAGCTGTGCATTCCTCCAACATAGCATATAAGTAGGTCAATTGTGTAATTATATTCAGTAGCAATAAATCCATCAAGGGAAATCATTCATCTACTCATTTACAGCGTACCTTACAAGTTTACCTACATAACGAGTCCATAACATTTTCACTGTTGGCATAAATAAAGGGCAAAATTCATTAATTTATTTTTAGGACCTAGAAACATATTTTTGTGCCATTGTAAAAACAAACACAGTTTCGAAACAAAAGTTAACCATATACTATTGCACAGTGCCTCTCCCATAATTCGATTGATCTATAGAGCATAGCTACGTCAACTGCGGTCAAGCTTTAGATGGCTGATCATTTGTTGCACATAGAGACCCGAGCCGCAGTGAAACCGACAGCCAATTCATGCCAATATATATGGAAGGATTAACAGACAACCCTTCAGGCTAGGCCATACTGGACACAGTTACAAGTTGTAGTGGGGTCACAAAACGCACCGTATACGCACTACAATTGCATTGTATTTAGTACTATGACATTTCTCATACAGTTACAAGGCCTTTTCGCTACACACAATCATCCATAAACGGTGTGGTCCTTTATAAATATCAGAAAAATAAATGAATACTTACTATGAATATTCAGCACATGATTGTAGATGTAGACCCCAATTTTTCGTAAGTTATTAAAAAAGCAGCTGTTTCACACATTTTGACCGTGGGTCGCACTCGTGCACTTTTGTATGAAACAGCTGATTATTTTTTTTATTACCGACGAAAAATTATACCCTGTATTCCTTTAACCGGTTGAATGTCGTAATTACAGACACAATTAAAAAGCCATCGTGTCTCGTGTAGATCTCCGATCCGCCATACGAAGGGTTAAATTACCAGAGATCAGAATAACATAGTAACGTGTAAAATATTCCCAAACGTAACGTAATGACTTTAACAGTGTCGTATTAAACTGAAAGCCGATGTCAAAACACAAGGGAAAAGCCTATAACGGTGACGATGATGGCATTTGTAACACAATGAACAGTTATAATCCTATACTCAGAAGACGCCCTTGCGAGTCGGCTCGCATCGACGCGGAAGTAATATGTCACACCATAAGGTTAATTTAACGGAAATTATACGAACGTAATCTGACGCGTTTGTTCCGCAGCGTCAGACGTGCACGGTTGAGCCCAGTAATTATCTGTTTCTTGCAGTGTTTGGAGAATTGGGGGTAGCCATGGGGGTATAATTGTACCTTTTATGAAATGGAATTAAGTAGTACCTACAAGTCCATACTTGTAGGTACTAGTTAATTCCATTTCAATAGATAGGAGGATAAGATTTTAATAGATAGAACTCCCGAATTGGTTACTGATAGACAACAAGATAACGCTTCTGTTCAATCCTTGTCTGTATAGTCTGTTCCAAATGTATCTGAATAAACTCTGTTCAGATTCAATTGTTACGTTATCGCTGACTCGGAATTAGTAACACACTCTTCTTTATATATAAGGCTTCAACTTTATCTCACCACTTTTTTCGACAATTATTATTTGAATCACATTATTAAATTGTAATTTAAAAACCATTGACCAAAATTGAGGTTATAAAATTTTCAGACACATCTCTAAGGTGATCAAAATTAGAATGTCGGATTTACCTAAGTGTTAAATTAATCAAATGTAAGCAATCAATTTGTAAGTGACATTACACAGGTACCTACGTTTTAAGATCCATTTGTTTACATTTTTATCAGATAGTTTTGGAACAGACCAAAGTTTTAAATCTTTATGAAGTCTTCCCTCGCCAGAAGCGAGGGTAGACTCCATAAAGTGACGGCGATGAGCCTCCATTTGGCAAGTAGACAGTCTCTACCGAACAATAAGTCTGTCAGCAAACTATGCCAAGCTCTAAACTGTGTCGTGATTTTTTTAAATCGTGAAAGCTATTCATCATTGAATCATTTATAAAGCTCAAAGAGTACTCAAAAATGTCTGTATTACTCGGCCGTCTACAACTTGTTTGAAAACTAAATCGTCATCTGCCCAGCCTTTTCCCAACTATATGTTGGGGTCGGCGTCCAGTGTAACCGGATGCAGCTGAATACCAGTATTTTACATGGAGCGACTGGCTATCTGACTTCCACAACCCAGATATTAACATTCTCCTAGGTTCTGGGTAATCTATAAATAAATCGACACTGCACTAGCCTCTCGTCGAATTTCCCGGTGACTAGAACATCATCATCATAATCGGCCTAGCCTTTTCCCAACTATTTTGGGGTCGGTTTCCAGTCTAACCGGATGCAGCTGAATTACATGGAGTGACTGCCTATATGACCTCCACAACCCAGTTACTGGGTAATACAATATCCCTTGGTAAGACTGGTTATCACACTTTCGGGCTTCTGAGTACCCGTAACGACTGTCAAAGATCCATGAATGACAGCCGGGACCAACGGCTTGACGTGCTTTCCAAGTCACGGAGGGGTCTTGGTACAGAAACTTGTTTGAAAACCAAATAAAAGTAAATTAAAAGAAAACTTTTTAAAAACAAGCTTCTATTTAAATGCGCTAAAAAGAATTAACTACACGTTTCCTTTAAAACTTTTACTATCAATTGTTCATTACACAATTTATATGATATAAAAGCTTATCGCGAGATTTAAGTACTCGTATTTACTTAGTTTAAAAATTTTAAAATTAAAATCAATCAGGTCAAATTAATTAATTTACTTGTTTATCTAAACAGGTAAATCCCCCCCCCCCCCCATCCCTTTCATAAAACCCATATAAATTGTAGGAGTGCATTAAAAATAACTAGTCCGCCATCTTGGGTATTCCGCCGTGTTGTATTTAGAATGACGTAGCTAACCATGCATTGTCATCTAAACTAAATGTGTATACAAAATTTTAGGTCAATCGGTTGAAGATATCTGCTTCAAAATTGAGTTGCAAGATTCCAACCGAACAAACATAGTTACATACATACATTGCAAGTTAAATAAAAGCTTGTAAAATGAATTATATCAAATGCATTTTATTCATTACGATTTCCCATTATTCTAATAGTCGTGGGACATAATGAACCCTCTTTTTTCAAGGCTAGTATTCAAACTCTTCTGGGTTGACAAACCTCAGCAAAAAGACTCCGTTTCAACACTCATCATCATCTGCCGAGCTTTTTCCTAACTATGTTGGGGTCGGACTCCCTTTCAACAATACGAGCGACAAATAGTGAGAATTAAAAAAAAACGAATGTCACAATGTGACATGTTTGCAGCATTGCAGATTCCTGTAGCGATTTTTCTTCTATGGGAGATTACCGTCTGAATAGGTACTTCTTGTCATGCGACTACCGGAAGGCACGCTGTGTCGCATTGGCCTTGTACGCTTGTCTCCAGAACCACATTGAATAATCTGACTTTTCTTTAATTATATTTATCGTGCCGATTAGCATAAACTTTTTGTATTCGATTAGGATTCCGAAAGGCCTTTTTAGAAACTCATAGTAACATGACATCTGAAGTGAACTGTTACTGCAAGACCTGAACCAAGATAAGAAAACAGCAAATATATTTTTTTATCATTTCACTCGCAACTCTTCATACATGGTCAACTACGACTATTCTTAGGCTGCGCTCACACCAATCGTATAATCGGCGGCCGAATATACGTGCTACATATTTTTAAAGCTGGCAGCATCATCAAGCCACACCAGGGAGACTAGTAGATATCTTAGCACAGAGAGGCAATGATCACAGAAAACAACATAATATTTAAAAGGTATATGTTATCAGGGCTGTGGATAGTTTTGATCCGTTAGTTCGCGTCAGTTTGCTCACATAACTACACACTTCCGACTATCCGGCCGCACCCAGGACACACAGTGTCCGATGTGTGCAGACACTAACGTTCCAATTGGAAGCTGTTCGTGTACTCTGCCATCTACTTTTATATTGCTGCCTTCAATCGTTTTGAGCAATCACGTTTATATGTATTGTGAATGTGACCTATGAGATACATACCTACCTACACAAGGTGGAAGACGACAATAAATTAAACTGCGTACCTATCAGTCAGTACCTGTCAGTCTTCATACGAAAATTAAATCAAATATTTCCGATAGTTTGGTCACGATAGCTAGTCAAAGATAGGCACGACCACTTGTGGACCCATCTATAGGTACTATTTAGTGTGTTTGAAAAAATCACATTTTATATTTCGATATTAGGATGCATTTGATTTGGATAAGGATTAATATCAATGATTTTATTTTTGTAAGTCTCAAAAAACATTTAACATTTTTACATTTGATAGTTCCAAAATACTCTTTGTTATTGCCGTGTTTTGATTTATTGTTGTCTCCACGTTATATTATGAAACATCACATTGCTTGACCTTTGTTTCCACAAGAATTCCATGTGAGCATCTTTTGTTATGTACCTATTAATATAATTGTATTGTATTTATTAATAAAAGTTTAGAAGGTAACAATAACCTCGGACTTACATAGTCGCCAATTACAGGTTAACTATAATATACATTTTTATAGTATAAAGTATTCTCAGAAATAAGTAGAAGTAGAATAAAATTAAAGTGTCTGTTTGTAATGTCAAAATTACAGCTTTTTACTAAAAGTACTTATATAAAAGTATATACCTACTTATAACAAAAACATTTTTTCAATATTTTGTCTGTCTGTTTGTAACGACTGGACCGATTTTGACGGGACTTTCACTAGCAGATAGCTGGTGTTATAATAATATGGAGTGAGAAACGAAAGAAAAAAGCAAATCGAAAAGTATTAATGACACGCGAACGAAGTCACGGGCGGCATCTAGTAATCAAAAATATAAAACTAAGGGAAGAACTCTAGAATTTAAACTTAAATTTTAGAACATTTGTCAAACTAGATATTACTAAAGTAGTTCAGAAGTTTAACTGAGAAATTACATCTATATCTTATATATAAAAATGAATCGCTAAATGTGTTGCTAAGCGCAAATGTCGAGAACGACTGGACCGATTTCCCTAATTAATTTTTTATAATATTCCTTGAAGTACGATGATGGTTCTTACGGAGAGAAAAAAAATTGTTCGAAAAAAAAATTGGACCAGTGCGAAGCTGGGGCGGGTCGCTAGTTTATTTATAAAATTCAAAGTCCTGACTGACTGATTATATCAACGCACTGCCTAAACCGCTGGTCCTAGAGACATGAAATTTGGAGGGTGTGTTCTTTGTTAAGACTAGGTATCCACTAAGAAAGGGTTTTTGGGAACCCTACAAGGGTGAATGGGAATGGTGGGTGAAATTTCACGCGGACGAATTCGCGGGGAGAAGCTAGCCAATTATAATTAGGTACCTTAAAAGTGACTATTATGAAACTCTCACAAAACTGCCAGCGAAGATTATTGAATGTCAACAAAGGCCAACAAAAGGTGGAGTTTCTTTTCAAATCTGGTATTGCGGAGAAAACTCGTCGAAGTTCAATGGGATCTAAGTTACAACGAAAGTGTGCGGTAGCTAATACCCCAAGCCTTCAGGGTGAAAGCTACCTGCAACTACTTCACCTTAAATAGCTTTCGAGATAATTTCCTCGGCATATCACGCCTGAATCTTGATAATATAACTAGATACACATACAACACACCTATTTCAGACAAAAAAGTTTAAAAACATTTAAGCTGAACTTTCATAAAAAGATTAAAAGATTGTTTTTGTTGGATTTCAAAACTTTGATCTAAGTAAACTGCTAAAAGTGTGGAGATATTAATTCTTTTCTCCTGGTAATATTTTTATTATCTTATTAAACTGTCAGAAAGTTAAAGATTGTACCATTTTCGTTCCCTATTCTATTCGTTGGTTAGAGAGATTTACGAGAGAGGGAAAGAGCCTTTATTTTATTATCCGGCTCTTTGTGGTGAATGTTCATTTCATTTCTTTAAAAAAAATTGTGCCGTTCCTGGTTTCCTTACTATCGCTGTCCAGACGTACAGGAAATTCTTTTATAGACAGAATTTATATGTCACGAGTACTATTGTTGCGAAACGAAAGAATCCTCGGAATAGTTTAATAAAATATTTCTGCTACAAAGATTGAGAGTCCCTTATTTATGAATTAAATTGATTTCTATTGCAATGAAAAATTGTAATTCAAGTCTTTATTGCTTAATAGATATGTTTACATTTTTTTAAGTTTTGTACGTAACATGTTTTTATTTAAACATTGACCTGGCAGCTTGTTTAAGACCCAGACGTCAAAACGTCCTGCAGACTAAACAAATATTATGTTCCAAACGGGGCAAAGCCGCGACCCGTAACTCACAAGCCAATCTGTCAACCACTGCACCAAAGGTGGAGTCGAATTTAATTATCATTCCTTTTTAGGGTTCCGTGTCCAGAGGGTTCCAACGGGACCCTACTACTAAAGCTCCGCTGTCCGTCCATCCGTACGTTTGCCACAGGGCTGTATATTACAACCGAACCGAAATAACCGGAATAATATATTTTGAACCGTAATAGGTAGACACTTGAACAACAAATAATATTAAGTTATAAATTTAAGGGATCCCCACTCCCCATACAAGACACATGTTTTTTTTTTCCTAACGTATTTTTTTATATGTAGTGTTAACACTTTCCGGCGCGGTCCTTTAATATTGAAAGACAGTAGAATTTTTCATACAAAATCACAATACTGTCAAAACCGTACCAACAATATCACGGAAAATTAAATCGTACGTGTACCTAGGGCGGTAGACGGCTACAACAGTATCCGTATAGAGCGTTCTGGATGAAATCTGTTTACCCACACGTAAACACAAATTGAGAGCTCGTACACCGGGCAGCGGGATTGTCCGGGGCAGCGGGATTGTCCGGGGCAGCGGGATTGTCCGGGGCAGCGGGATTGTCCGTGGGCAGCGGGATTGTCCTGGGCAGCGGGATTGTCCGGGGCAGCGGGATTGTCCGAAAGGGTTACCGCTGCCCCGGAACATAAAGGGCTAAGGAAGGAACACGGATGGGTTTTAGTCAGTAAGAGTCTGACACTCCCTTCCGCTCCACCCAGAGCGGGAGGGGTCATTGGATGATTTCCCATCCTTAAAAAAAAAAAAAAAAAAAAAAAAAAAGAGCTCGTACACCACTTGTTTTTACAGTAAATCAACGTGATCTCAGCCTTATTGCTTTAAGCATAAAGTCTATAGAATAATCAAATAAATTTTACATTGCAAAGAAAGTACCAAATTATACGGTTGTCGCCGTATTGTTATTCAATGAACTTTTAAAATACGGATACAGCCGTTACCGCGCCAGAAGGTGTTAAATATTGTATGGTGGTGCGGAACCCAAGTGCGAGTCCTACTCACACTTGGATGTTTTTTAAATAAATGCTCACTACCACTGCTGCATCAGCTTTTCATGAAAATGATTTTAAATAATTTTCAGCATTGAGGCGACATATTACAGCCATAATAAATCCTACTTATATGAATACTTAACCCAACTTCCTCCCGGCACAATATTAATTTACATCATAATATTTGCATCCCATGCTTTATTAACTTTGTTTTTGCGTAGTCTAAGTTACATTCGAACTCTTCTCAGAAGTAATCCGATAGCTTGCAAATAACTATGTAACAAAGCTGTCAAATGTAAAACTGGCACAAATTCTAGTTATTTCCATTTTATCGAAATAATTCGATCGATCCATGGATCGGTCGAGAATTATTTGAATAAAATGATTCTTTTACTTGAGACTCGCTCGGATACATGTGTCCGAGTCTCAAGTAAAAGCATAATTTGAAAACGTGAGATCACGAGGCATGAGCCATTTAGCATCCAGTTTCATTTTAAAGAGTTCCCATTTTAATCTTAGGTCATCAAGTCGTTTTTATTGCGGCACGAATTTCCAATTAAATGCTAGAGGTAGTCGTAAATTTTGAAACGCAAACCTACGGGACCCTTCGATTCCCCTTTCATCAAATCGATTATTGCTCGAATGTTTGCAGTTCCTTTTATGGAGGTGAGGACTTTGATCGCGAAATTGCTTTAAAAACAAGAGCTTGACCTCGTTTAACGTGTCGACGAACTCTCACAGGATCTTTCCATTAGCCCGCTCGTCCGACGACACATTTAAAAAGTTTAACAAGTTTCGATCTATTTACTCTGTGCGACACGTAAGAGCTATGTACATTGTAAGTACCTTTTACAATACACGTGTTTTTCTGTTTACCAATTTATCCATTTTGATTTCTATGTTCTTTTCGCCATTTCCGTTTCCTGTTTTAAAACCTTCTAAAGGATGTTCTGTAATGAGATTGGCAATGAGATAGGGATAGAATTTCAAAGTACAACAAAATCTTGAAGTTCTGTCTTGAAATATGCACTTCATTAAAAATAATATTATTAATATGTCCATGTACCATTGTACCTACCTATAATATAAAAAGAGGGAAAAGAATCATAGGGCATCAAAAATTCATCCGCATCGCTGTCAACAATTCCTATTTCGTGAAATAGGAAGATTCGGCATTTGAATATGTACTTTTTTTTACAATTTTGCCAGTGTCGAATATTCTGCCAGCGTCACATTTGAATACTTAATAAGAATCATTCACTTACCTCACAAAATCTAGCCATAAGATAAATTAGACAACTAACTAGCTCTAATAAATTCCTCGTTAATTAATATAAATAAACCTCATAAGTCACAGGCCTCACTAGGGAAAGGGTCGAGCGAGGCGGCAGGTAAGCTTGTCTTATTGAAATAAACGACTTGTGACCTCCCCAGGCAGTGCGCTGTCTCTCCGATATGACCCCACCCCGACATTGTCCCTATAATCATTCATATTTACTTTACACGCCCAGCATACACGCTTGCATTGTTCGCGAATGGAAAGTGAGCGGTGGGTGCGTCGAGTAGCATTTTATTCGTGAGTGGACTTGCCATGTCTTTTCTAGACTGGTTTGTGTATCTAGGTTTCTTTCCTCATACCTGCCATTCGTTTGGACATCTTAGAAATCACATTTTGATAACAGATAGCTATTATTAGCCGATATTCGAGAAGATGGGCTAGGTGTGGTATTAAATGTAAATGTTTTATCTATCTATCTATGGTATTCAATTTTTTTTTTTCTCTTGACAAACTATGTGACACTAGTTTGGTCTCTGCACTAGGAATTAAACTTACAGAAAAACAAAAAGAAAAGTAAGTCGAAAAAAACGTGATCTTGTGATGTGTAGCGAAATAAGAGGGATGGACTATTTTGGATGAGTTAGTAGTTCCTCAGTTGCTTTGCAATCTAAGTTATGGAGCCATTCAGCTAGAGCACTCTTACAAGCCTTTGTTGTAAGATGATAGATCGTGGTAATACGATTTATTTTATTATTTAAGTGGGAACCTAAGAAAGTACAAAATGTTTGAGAACAGTGTATAAAACAAAAAGTTGCCTTACTGACAAAACCAGACAAAAGTTTGCAGTGTTTGTAAAGATCTGCAAAAACTCTCTCTCTTTCTCGTATTCCTGTTTTTTTGTTTTTCAGTAAGTCATTCAAGTCATTACAAGAGTTGCGCTATTTTGTACGTGATTTATAATGACTCATAATTCGGATACTTTTTCAACATTTGAATCATCTCGAAAGTCCTAGAGTGATCCAAGGCTTAATTATACGGCGACGGTTACTGACAGGGACAACCTTAGTATGAAAATAAATTACATTTGTAAAATTATCAATCAGATAAATAATAAATAAATAAAGAAGCTGCTAAATTGGCGTCGCTCATGGCGCATGCAATGGAGAAAAGTTCAATGGTTTCATAGCATCATCTGAGCCACTATATTCAATTACTTTTGTGAATTTCTTTTGGTGAATAGTAAAAAAAACTTTCTTTTGGTGAATAGTAGAAAAAGGGAGTTACTTTCATGGTCAGTCACTGAGGAATGCATTACGAAATAATACGTGTTCCTTTAGGTTTTTAGGAATATAATATGGTCAAGTCAGGTACGTCGTATAGTTAAGTTAGCTAGTAAAAGGCCCTGAGACACCATAAAATTTAGGTAGCTATTATATGAGACCGAGAGTCAAAATTATCTTCTGTAATATCAATATTGATGTCACCAACTAACACGATTTTTTTATTAGATGAGTATTTTAAGAGGAGTTCGTTCTAAGAGTTCAAATAACCAGAGATATTTTTCTGCGCAGGAGGACGTTAAATTGCTATTATAACAGTGTCTATATTTATTTTTACTAAAAAGACAGTTTGCATCAAGCAGTAAAGGTTCTCCAACAGATAATTTCATGCTGCAGTTATGATAAATGACCACACCTTCGTTTTGGTTAGTTTTGGTAAAGGTAGAGTGTAACGTATAGTTCTTAAGAGAAGGAATCACATCACCTAGGTGCATGGCAACCAACATTCTATCAAGAAAATCAGATCCCAATTTAAATTACTCCTACTGAGTAATGTTTGGAATGCGGGAAGGTTGCGTCAAATGCTTCTAATGGTAATGTTCGATGAATAAATAAGAGATACTGTTTTTGTTGGGTAGAACTGTCTTCAACGTCACATAGACGACATAGATTTTGCAACCGAAACCGCATCCAAAATGGAGTTTAATTCGTCTACATTATCGAATACAAATTATGGTTTTCTGGTAGATTGCTCTGATGATAACAAGGGGGAGGGAGGAGAAGTGAAGGCACTGCAAACGTCATTGGAGGGAACAAAGTTGGGGGGGAAGAAGTGTGTAATAAAATGCGGGTTCTAGTAATTATGCAAGTTGAGAACTTAGAGGTGGTTAACCTACCTAAAAAAAGCATAGCGTGTAAGTGTGTACGAAATAGAAAATATTTGTTTACAACAATTAATCATCTGAATTTAAGAGTAAATGATTACAAACAACAAATAAGAGGTAACAATAAAACAGTTTTAAGGAAGCGTCATCGAGGCACTTAATATGCTTTGCCGGCATTTTTTCTTCCTTCCGGACCAGGATACGCGCATCATCCTCCATCTTTGGAAACCTTCCGAACAGCAGCACGTTTTTTTTTTTTATATTTACACCTAGCCCATATCCTCGAATGTCGGCTTCAAATAAACATAACATCACGATGTTCCCTTCTTAATTCTTAAGAGTTCGGCAGAGGTGAACCTGTAGCACACCCACATTTCACTCTTCGAACGTCGCGTCGAGTGTACACCATGTGTACCGATAACAATACAATTTTTATTGTGTCTGCTAATTAGACGCGCAACGGGTTAATTTCCATGTAATTGTGAAAATATGGGATATCATGATGAATGATGGTGAGATGATGATGAATAGGGGACGAACCTATCAAACTGGCACAAATCCAGACCCCGGGCAGCTACTGAGATATTCCTGATAGAAGAACCCAGTAACACTCTGCCTGACCAGAGATTTGAACCCAGGCTCAGTACATAGAATAAAGGCTTCAAATAAAAGCCAATTCCAACGGAATACTAACAATGGGTCCTTATTGTTGTACCCTGGAAGAAAGTTATAAAGAATCTATTCCTCCATGAAATACCGGTAAATCCTGCGAGCACTAACAAGGAGTGGATTTTACACTTGCAACCACAAACAACTGGGTTTGTTGTACTTTCAGAGTTCAACTTGTAACCCTATTTAACTTCGCTTTTCCACCCTATTATTCTTTGTAATCGTTTTTATAAAGTAGGAATCTATGTTTATCGAATTAAAGTAATCTCAAAAAAATTTTTGGTTTGAAAAGGAAGTATTTTTATTTAATAAGTATTATTTACCAAACAAAATAAGTGTGTAGGAGTTTCAAGTGGGAAGATATTCTAAAAAAATACGACTTTTCTCAAATACTTTCTGCTTTTCCACAAGTTATTTTAAGCCATTTACATTTATCCCAACCAATAGATCTCGTATAACAAAGTGGAATGTTAAATATCATAGTCATCACCTACTCGTAACACATTCAAATCGTTCTCCTTTCACGCGAATATCAAAAGGAGAAATTCTCTACGTTTTAAATATCCAAGTAGATATTTCGTGGAGTAACATTATTGGTGGTACATTATTCATGAAGCTATGTCTTAGTAACGAGCCGGATTGAGAGCAAAACCTACTGTCGATAATGAACTAACGTTTTTATTACGATACCAATTCATTTCATTGCTTTCAAATTACGAGGACGATCGGCTCGTCTTTATTCTGAGGCATTTTACTGGAAAATACATTAATGTATGCGTCCCTGATGTTTTTTTGGTCGTACATGTTAAACAAAGGTTATTAAAGCTTTTGGCGACCTTAATTGCTGGTTGAGAGCGTCCGCTGTACAGAAAGTATAAGTATACCTACTCATTACTGTCGCGTATTCCGCCTCGAGGCAAACACATATTTATTTGAAGTACATATACTCAGTGTTTTGGTAATTCACCTTGGCAGAGGATTTTTCGGAAAATAAAGAATTTTTTGGGTATTTGGCCACCTCTTTCTCACTTTTAAGTCGTGTTATGTCATTTGAATTAGTAACCAGTGTTAAGATATAAATTATAGGTACATACTCATAGCTCAAACAATAGATATTAACGCACATTTTTCATACTATACTTTTCACGCATTATTTACCCCGCTCCTTCAAAAAGTTAATGTAAACAGTAATTAATTAAAATACAAACCAACCTAAGTTATTACAAGAAACAATGCCTCGATGCACATGACTTCAAAGAAACCACGAGTCTTTGACGCAAAGGTCTAAAAGTTGAATATCAGCAAAGAGCCGCTCGCCCCTGTGAAAATGTTATATTGCTTCAATTTTATGCCATTATTTTACTAAACCGCAATGTGACGTAGCAACCCATTCATAAAATAAAAAGTAACTAAACTACCCTAACTTAAAAAACTTTTTTACAAAAAAAATAACAGACTTCCAAAAAAAAAACACTACAAAGTGATAAATAACTTTAATTTCGGAAGTCGGTGTCGTTGGTTCTGCATTTTCGTTTATTGACACCGACTTCCGAAATTAAAGTTATTTATCACTTTGTAGTGTTTTTTTTTTTGGAAGTCGGTTATTTTTTTTGTAAAAAAGTTTTTATTTTTCACTTTTTAGTGGGGGAGTTTGTAATTTATCTAAGTTACAATAGCCTAATGTCAACTGCTCATCACCGTTTACAAAATATTGCTTTGAAATTTTTAGATTTTTGTTGATTTTTCAAAAACCGCTTTTCCAATTTCGATAAAATTTTCATGGGACCATTTGGGATTCATACCCTTTCCAACAAATTTTCAAATCGGTTGGCAAGCGACGGAGTTATGCGCGAACAAACATAAAAAAAAAATACAAACATTCGAATTGAGAACCTCCTCCTTTTTTAGAAGTCGGTTAAAAATTGTTTAAAACAAAAATTGCTTCGTCGATTGAAGTGTTTAAGTTTGATCATTGCAGACTAAACAAGCCTTGTGGAAAGCACGGGCGGCGGTGTGGTGTAGCATAGTTGCATCCCTTCTTGTGCGGCTAAGATAATTTAATTTCCTTCCAAGACTGGTTAGTCTATAATTACTGAACAATTTGTAGGTAATTAGAATTAGAGTACTTATCTGCAAGTGTAAGCTAGCTAATCTCATTTTTTGTTAAAAAGCTGCCAATGTCATTTAGATTTTGCGATTTTCGAGGTAAAATTTTTTGAGGTTAGGAAGGTTAGGAGGAATAATAGAACAGTCATTTAGTAATTTTAAACTTGAATCTGCAACAAAACAAAAAGGTTAGACACAGATATCCTTAATAAATTGCCTTATGTTAGAAACATTAAAGTATTATTCCTGAAAAATCTTTGGCATTAAACCGCGCCGTATAGCGAGTAACTCGCTAATTAATTGGAGAATAAACCAAAGGCGAGTCTACAGAGGATCTTGAGGAGCACAACGTTAAGAAGCTTTGCAACGTTTATATGCGAATAATTCAAAGGGTTTGTGCGTAGGGTCTAATTAATCAACCTTCCTCGCGGCGCGGGCGGTGGTTATGCACCTGAGACGACCAGCCTTAACTATGTTCATTACACGTGGCTATTTATTTTACGGCCTAGTTGTAATATTTATTCATTCTCAGGGAATTGCTCTACGTCAGTTTATTTAAGACAGTGCGTAGTGGCGCCCTTATCGTTTTTCTGGTTATTTCTTTTATTTTAGAATTAAAATGCATAAAATAAGCACATTCAGTTGTGCTCCACAAGATTATACGTAAATATCTTTTCAAAAGGTAGTTTTACATTGTTTAGTTTTATTATAATCCTTAAAACGGAAAATAGCGGCCACTATTATCCGTTTTAAGGACTGCGCGGTCGGCGTCGCCTTAAGCAAGGCGAACCAATAATAATATAGTATCTCATTTCATTTGGCACTACGCCCCGTGGCCTACTTTTTGATAATTAGATCTCTTTTATACTGTGGCTTCCGTATTATTAAATAGGTAAATGATTACCTGAAGATATCGTTGAAATTTTATTAACTTTAATAATTTTCCTAAAATATTGGCTTTCGAGTTTAACTTTCCACAATTCTCATTTATGAAGATTCGATTGCAAAAGGTGCTGTTATGTATAATCGATAAACGTTATGTTTCTTATCTAAATATGAAGCCTGCGGGAAATACATATATGGTTTCTGTAGACAAGCGAAATAGTTGCATGTGTTCGAAACCACGCGCTTCGGCTCCAATATTATTCACAAACGAACCACTGATTGGATTTAAAATAAAACTTGAACTAATTTGCTGTACCTAAGGCTACGTGAAATCAATTTTAATATAGTTTGAAACATGGAAGTAAAGTTAAACGGGCGCCACTTTAGCGGATAGTTTCAATCTAAATTTAATTCCCGACTAAGCGTCTCCTAGTAAGTTAATCGAATTTCCCGTTGGATTCTTTTCCGCTACATTCTGCTCCGCCGGGTCC
The DNA here is from genome assembly GCA_963669345.1 of Gortyna flavago. Classification (NCBI taxonomy): domain Eukaryota; kingdom Metazoa; phylum Arthropoda; class Insecta; order Lepidoptera; family Noctuidae; genus Gortyna; species Gortyna flavago. The sequence continues at coordinate 12,386,624 of OY770131.1, read as the reverse complement.
TCTTCCCTCTCAGTAACGTAGCGCCGTAACAGATACCGGTTATTTGCTCACTGATTGCATTCATACTATGTATTCATACAAAGACGCACCCTTGTCCTTTGCGAAAGAGAAATTACTTAGCTTTAGTATGTAGTGTGTTCAAAGAAACGATTGTGTATGTATATGAATAATCTGCTACTTAAACACACACAACACACGCACGATAACTCGTCACTATAAAATGAAAAAGGCAATAAAAAGGTTAAAATATAAGGTAACATTGTGTTTGATGAAAATAAATGACCGGTCATTTCCGTAAGTTGAAAAGTCGGTTCGGCAAAGTGAACAGTTTGTTTTCGACATTACTTATTTATGATGCAGACTTTATACCTACATTACTGGAAGACTGAGAGCTACTGTAGCGTTTTCTGAAGGTCTGACCTTTTTTCAGTTATATTTACTTACTAACTCTCATTCCCTCCTCGTATCGTAGACTATAATAAGACACGTTAAATAATACTGGTACCACCTGCATGTAATTGAGTTTTATACACACGCATTTACAGCTAAAAACATCGACCTTGTCTTTCAGGCTCACTGAAATACTTCTAATTAACCGTCTACGACGTAGTTAAAAGTTTTTAAAAACGAATTAGACTTGCGCTAGATAGATGACAAAGAAACTCTAACCGTTTAAAAACTATCCCCCGGTCCAAGGGACCATGAAGCCGACAAGATTAAATTGTCTCACCCGACTCGTGTCTCTTAGTCCACTTAAACTTACAATAGGAAACTTCGGACGCGATTATCTTGTTATCTTTGTAGTTTATTCTCTTTGGTCTTTGGTTTATTTTCACAACACAACCTTAGAAAAATAAGACTGCAGAGACACCAATAAAGGCGACAGGATACACAATAACCTTCAATATTATCAGACGCGCTAACAATAACAGTTTAGTAAACGGAATAAAACAATTTCAACAAGGAGGCAAGCACAATATCCTTTCACTTTCGTAAATATACAGGGAAATACTCCATTATCGTGTTATAAAGGAAGAAATACATATAAAATGTAACGTTTGTTGAAGTAGGTATTATTGAATATGGAAATATATTATTACCATATTCTAGTATCGTGTTCCGGCGAGGTTTCTTCTAATCAAGATCTTGAATCTATTGAATGACAGCGCATGCTGTTTGCTCGCGGAAAAACTAGCAATGTGCCGCTTTGTACGCTGTGAAAGTTGGCTGCAGTTATTTATTAGGGATCGAGGCAGTCGCCGCGATCACTCTGTGTCCCCGGCTACCAGGCCAGGCTATAAATTCTGCCAAGGCCCTGACTGCACTGCAGTCGACTTCCGGCCCATGCACCCCTGGACATAAATACACGATGACTTTCAAAGGGTTAATAGCAGTGTCGATGTTCACATCAAGCTAATTACTGACTACCGTACGTTCACGTTCGTAGATAGCTCGTCAGATTGGTGAGTAACAAGTTAATTTGTTTAAAAATGTGCAGCACTCAGCTTTAACGACCAAATAATCTTATTTTTGGGTAACATGGAGCTTCCAATATTCTTTTTTCGTCGCCATGTTTATGCTGCAGGGAAAACTCAGTCAAATCCGCCTGGTTGTAGGTGACAAAATTGTCGATGTATCTAGTACCTTGAATATCGTGCAATATATTTGGGAGAGTTTTAGTTACGTGGAAAGCCTGTGTATCATCGAGTTGTTTAAACTAATATTATAAAGAGATTTTTCTTTTGTATGCTTGTTTGTTACGCTTTCACGATAAAACGGCTGAACCGATTTGGATGTTTGACACATGGGTATAGTATGGCCTGAATTAGTACATAGGATACTTTTATCTCTTATGGGATCGAGACTTATGCGGGTGAAAACGCGGGGCGCAGCTAATCTAGAAACCTTATATATACATCAAACAAAGTCGGGTTAGTTACACCATTTATAACTTAAGAACGGCTGGACCGATTTTTAAGATCTTTGATTTGTTGGATTTATCTCCGCCCCGAATAGCAGAATTACTATAAAAACATGAAAAAAAATTTAAGATAATTCATATTCTTAGGCGGTATGAAGTTCGCTGGGTCAGCTAGTTTGCAATAAGACTTATCAAATATTTTTTTCTCCGTTAACATAGACATGAATTAAACACAAAATTCTCTTAAATACTTGTCCCATTTCTATGCACATTGTCATGCAAGTACCGTACTGTAAAGCATTCAGGTAATTTCCTCTTGAATAAAAATATTTGCTAGACTGGAATCTAGAAATCGATATCAGTGTCTAGTACTAATTCAGGTCAATCTTGATAGAAACCGGACCTCCATTAAACTAAATGAATCTAAGATGAATGGTACACAGGGTGGGATTTTCGAACCGTACCTGGAGGGAAATTACTCTAAATACTGGAGGAATGATTCCTTTGAGTAAAATTTGCTGTCTTCAGTATTTAGTACTAATCACATTATTTATTCCTATGAGAACTGATTGTCCCAGCCTCCCAGAACATAATAAATATTTTTACTTGGTACGAACATTATATAAACTAGATTCTTGCTTACCTGTGATTACTAAGATCTATTTACGACAGAAAACATTTTAGAGCAATAAAAAATAAATAAAAAACACTAGTTCAGAATTGCTAGCAAAAGTGAGAGCTATTGCGCCTACGCACGTCGTTCGATCGCAGCACTTGCGCTACGGCGTAGCACGTACTTGCTACGGTCGCTACGGCGGTTAGCTAGATGTTGTAAACTTTTCTAATTCTCTATCTTTGCTAAAGTTCTGCCCGAATATCCTAGTCAAACCCCATACAAAAAACATCTTCCAACCGCTAGTACGAGTATACATCATAATTTGAACAACAACAAAAGATCTGCCACGTGCATACCCCGTATATCTCTAGGAAGCGAAAATATAGCGCGCCTGACAACAAAGCCAGCGCATGATTATTTTTAAATTGCTCACAACATATCGCCCGCCGCATTATGTATCAGAATCATTTGTCAACGGGCTTTCTTCATCGCATATTACGGTGCGCTTTACACCTGCTCGTAAACGATAAAATATGGCGCTCAAGATGGACTCCAACTGTATTAGACTCCTAATACACGAAATACGACGTGTATAAAGGTTTTATATAGATATAACAGAAACTGGGTCAGGTTTTGTTAATATAGACTGCTTTCAATGAATTAGGTTGGTCTTCTTTATTAATTATGTGAACCTAGTCTTTTTTTTTTTTTTTTCAATTATTTATGTAGACCAAAGTCGACGATAGACGTTTTTGTTTTTGTTGTTGTAAATATCATAACGGAAAAACCCTAACCGAATCTCAATCCTGATAAATAATAAATGTTCCCTGAACAGCGAGCCTTATTGCCTCATCTATAGTAAGAATAAAACTGTAGAGTTTGTGTGTTTTTTTGTTTGGAACTACCAGTCGGATTACAAAAATTATTGCCGCGTTTGATAGTCCAATTGTTGAGGAAGGCTACAACATCACGCTAAGTCTCTAAGGAGCCGAAAGAAAAGAAAAAAATAAGAAAGAATGGTATACGAAAACGAAGTAATAGCGCGGGCAGGCAATGCGATGCGACGACGTGGGTCGGCGGAACTAGAAATTTCACGCGGACGAAGTCGCGGGCAGAAGCTAGGCTTTTATAATACTAGCCATTGTATGTGAAAGCCTAACCTGTCTATTCATCACATATTACTTTAACCTGTAATTCACAAAGAGTAAAAAAGCGAACCTTTCCCAGTGTTTGTCAACATCGCAATTTCAATGTTTATACTCCCGGGTACTCTTTTTATTTAAATAGCGTCCACATCTTTCACTTTATTTCACTTTTAAGCGTTTTATACTTAGTAGAGTTTTTAAAACTCGCTTATTTGAGGTTTTGTAGTTGTTTGTCGCTGTTACGTCGGGGCCGTAATTTGTGATCTATGTGAACAAGCAACAACCTAGGGTTGCTAAGATAACTTACTCGACTTATTGCTCGTCTAAATTTACTTCTGTATACAAATTTGAACGCTTCACAATATTACAGCTTGAAAATAATATCAGAAAATAGCATAATATAAAAGAATAAAAAAATATAGGAAGTCATGGGGACTACCGACAGAAATTAAAACTTTAAACTATGAAATAATGTTGCACACACACCCTTAAATAGCTACAGATAGACTGCTATTACAGAATGTCGGCGACGCGAGCCCATAAAATTTTTCCCTATCAAAAATTGCTTATAACACGCTGAAAGAAGCTTTTACTTCAAAAATTATCAACAGTAACCGCTCACAGTTTTTCTCTTTTTACCTGTACATCTAGCAGTCTAAAATCATTTGGATTCCTATAATTACCATTATACATTCTTGTCGATATGCAGTTCAAACATGAACACGTGTAGACAAAACTCATAACCATGAAACTCCGGTGTTTGGAACACAGCAGCCCTGAAGTAAGCTGTCGAGCCAGCCAGCTGCATCGCTGCAATTTTAATCCATCTTTATAGCGCAAGACGGGACGGGTGGGGCAAGGCGCAGGGCACAACGCTATCATCGATGTTATTGATTATTGATTGTAGAAATATTATGATCCTCTAACACTAAAAGCAGTTTTGGCCATTTAGATATTCCAAGCTATGGCAGTATTTTAAGCACGATAAATAGGACATTGAATATAAAACTTAAATATATTGTTAAATTCTAGAAGATTTATATATTTTTAGGGTTCCGTATCTCAAAAGGAAAAACGGAACCCTTATAAGATCACTTTTTTGTCCGTCTGTCTGTCCGTCAGTCATGACTCTTTTTCTCAGGAACGTGTGGAGTTATCAAGTTGAAATTAATATCAAATACTCAGGACTGCAATCCCTTGAAACAGTGAAAAATCAAACTTCTGAGTCAACGCAATCAAAAGATAGGGCGTTTATATTCCGAAATCAAACCTATAGGGTACTTCCGTTGACCTAGAATCATGAAATTTGGCAAGAAGCAATGTCATGTAGCACAAATAAAAGAAAAAATCCGAAAACCGTTTTCTAGTTAGATTACACAAATATTTTTAAAACTATTTACATACCTACGAATTTGTACGGAGCCCTCGGTGCGTGAGTCCGACTCGCACTTGACTGGTTTTTTTTAATATAACATGGCATCATGCCTGTAATCGCCGTAGGGTTAGAGAGAGGTGTAGCCATTTTAGGTACACCCACAGAACAGATACATATCTGTTCTGTGTGTACACCCATACTTCGCCAGTTATGTACACCGGACATTTTAATTAATCATTTTAGTTCACTACACCGTAGGTACCATAAAATGTAAACCTAAGGAAAAAAATCGATCCTAAGAAAAACTAATTAAATGATAAATGATTTATTTTCTGTAAGTACATTTGTACAAACACTTTTACACGTCAATCATATTTTTTTAAACTAGATGAGGTCGGCGTTTCCTATCTGACTATTCTGAGAAGAAAGGCCGAAACAAACTCAGAGGTCACAGTCTCTTTTAAAGTCCAGACATAATCTTGGTCAGATCATGTGAAGACCATGTAGATTGGTGTCTGAAATGGTCTTTTGAGGAAAGAACCACACAGATTGAGCGGACCTGTCCAGTCAGTGCACGCATTTGTCAAAATCGTGCAGCTCAACTCAGAAGTTGAGGAGCTCAACGATTCGACGAACAATACCAAAGAAAGGACATTTGGGTAGGCCGCGTAATGTACTCAAACTGCCAGATCATGATTAAAACTAACTAAGAAGGAAAACAGTAAAAAAAGAAATGACCCACATAGTCCTCACATTCACAACAATTAAATAAAAAAATTAAAAATACTTTACAAAGTAAATATTCATGTCATTGTATATATAAAAATCATCAATGTCAAAGTGTATATAAAAATTCGGGCATTATCTTTGAGGGCCATGTAGATTGGTGTCTGAAATGGTATTTTGAGGAAATAACCACACAGATTGAGAGGACCTGTCCAGTCAGTGCACGCATTTGTCAGAACCGTGCAGCTCAACTCAGAACTTAATTAAGTTGATCTGCTCAAAATATTTTATACTGTGGCATGGATTTTTCGTGAAATGGTCGGCGGCGCATCGTAAATAAGTACGTCGCGCTGCATTTGGGGGAGGCGGAGGTAGAGTTTCAAAGGCCTCTACGCCCGGAAAAAGGCGAGCCGCAATTGTCATCAGCTGGGCTCAATCCAGACTCCGGGCTGCCACCAAAACAATCTTGATGGAAAGCCCCAATAACAATAACCAAACCTCAAAAATCGAAGCCAGGAGTAGCACTTGCGACCACTAGACCAACGATGCAATTAATTTAACTATAATATTATAGTAAAAGCTTCATAAACTAATTCTAGCTGATCAACTAAATCACATTGATTAAATTTGAATTATCAACGCAGTTACTCAGTTAGGATGTTCTGCATTTTAATGTCAACTTCATTATTATGCAGATCCGGTTTAGATATTATTATGTATGACATTTCCGATTATGAGCTAAACTAATCGTAGTAATTTCAAATTTCACTAAAATAATATGCTGACAACATTATGATATGAATGTTTAGCAATGTGCTTATTTAGAACAAGCAGCGCCCCGCGGTTTCACCCGCATAAGTGTAGATCCCGTGAGAATATCGGGATAAAAATTATGATATGTGTTATTCTGATTTATAAATAAACTATATTACTGTAAAGTTTCATAAAAATCCGTTCTGTAGTTTTTGCGTGAAAAAGTAACAAACATCCATCCTCACAAACTTTCGCGTTTATAATATTAGTAGGAGTAGGATAGGATTAGTAGGAAGTAGGATAGGATAGTAGGATAGTAGGAAGTAGGAAGTAGGATAATAGTAGGATAGTAGAAAGTAGGATAGTAAGTAGGAAGTAGGATAGGATAGTAGGATAGTACGATAGTAGGATAGTAGGATAGGATAGTAGGAAGTAGAAAGTAGGATAGGATAGTAGGAAGTAGGAAGTAGGATAGGATAGTAAGATACTAGGAAGTAGGATAGTAGGATAGGATAGCATAGTAGGATAGTAGGAAGTAGGAAGTAGGATAATAGTAGGATAGTAGAAAGTAGGATAGTAAGTAGGAAGTAGGATAGGATAGTAGGATAGTACGATAGTACGATAGTAGAAAGTAGGTTATTAGGATAGGATAGTAGGAAGTAGAAAGTAGGATAGGATAGTAGGAAGTAGGAAGTAGGATAGGAAAGTAGGATACTAGGAAGTAGGATAGGATAGGATAGTAGGATAGGATAGGATAGTAGGATTAGTAGGAAATAGGATAATTGAGTAATGATTAAATTGTTATTAAATTAACTAAATACAGGAAGATTTTTTAATCACCATCCAAGTTTTTACAGGGTGTTCTACCCATGATTATGCACAACTTCCACTATGGGACCAACTCTGAAATCACGAAAAAATTATCAGCTGTTTCATACAAAAGTTCAATCTTGACCAAAATGTATGAAACAGCAGATTTTTTTTTCGTGGTTTCAGAATTGGTCCCACAGTGAAAGTTGTTCATAATCATGGGTAGAACACCCTGTAAAAATTTGGAAGGTGATTAAAAAATGTTCCTGTATAATAACTAATATTACCCGCCTCTGCTTCGCACGGAGCGCCAGCTATCAGCACCCTATTATAATTGCGTAACACACAATCAACCACAATCTGAATGATTTTGAAGTATATTGCTTATCTATTGCTTCATATTATTATGCTCGAAAAATGTGTCTACTCAACAACGTAAATAATGCAATTAATGTTGTTGAACTGTCAAAATGAAATCCATTGCTACTGATAGTGTGTGAAGCAATTACCTCGAGGGTCCATATCTATCCTATCTTTCCAGCTGAAACCAACCATACACATTCACAAAACATTGAAATCGGTTACGTTTCGGTTTAAAGGCGTTTCGGAGATAAAAAATTACGTATAACGTAATACGTAATTACGTTATACGTAAACGTAATACGTAATTACGTTATAGGTAAGTAATTTTTATTTATTAAGATAAACCACCATAGCAGTGATAGCCCAGTGGTAATGGCCGCGACTTACGAGTTGTAGGTCGAAGGCTCGAACCCGGACCGACGCTTTACTATGTGTAAATTATTTCATCACCACAGCTCTCAAAACGGTGAAGGAAAACATCGTGAGAAAACCGGCATGTCCTAGAACCAAAAGTTCGAAGACATGTGACATCTACCAACCCGCACTGGGCCCGCGTGGTGGATTATAGCCCACTCGCTCCCACAGAGAGGAGGCCTGTGTCCCAGCAGTGGGAACGCTATATATAAGCTGATTATGATTATGATGAAGATAAACCGGACACGGACATGAGACCGTATTTTTAATAGTTTCTACTAAAATAACACAAAAATACTGTCTTATTTCTGTCTCAACTTACTATGTAAACAGCTCTATGATATTAGCTTTAACTATAAATAAATGTGAAAGCCGGCCGCAGCCAACGTAAATATTCTTCCGAGTGAAGAAATAAAGATGGCGCAGGTAAATACGACTTGTATTATGGGTTTAAGGCGGAAACATATTTAGTTTATGTTACGGCATCCGCCGGACGGTGCAAATGTACGGCCGGTTACTTCAGTCCTAGGAATACTTTCCAAATAACAGACAACACTAGTGAATCGCTGTATTGTAATAATAAACGTAGGTGACGAAATTATACTTAAATGAGAAGTATGAAGGAGTTTTTAAGCAGAAAATACGTGTGCAGTCGGGGGATCCTCTTCAGGAACGAAGTTCCTTACGCGATACTCCCACGCACACACACTCGTATATACGTTTTACTACACGTACTACTCGTTTTTACTATATTATTATGTACTCTTAGGGTAAGGTATTATCTTTGGGTCTTTATTACCTGAAAATTAATGGTTTATTATTATTTATTTTTTATAATAGAAAGAGAGAGAAAGAAAGAGTGAATTTGATTATCTAGTATACATTTTTAACAGCTCTCATAAAGTTATCGCTATCTTGAATTTTCATTTTGACCTCACTATCAGCTTTAGCACCCTCTCTCAAACCATCAATTTGAAAACCATCTCTCACCAGTATACTCCTACTGCAAGCCACGGTTAAGCACTTCGTTCCAAAAATAAAAACTTGTAAGATATTTTGTACAGAAACCGGCTCGCTTAGTTTTATCGGGTTATACAAAAACATTCTAGAAAACAAACAGCGCCAAGCGCAAAAATCGCCGAAACATAAAATAGAATATTGACTAGGTCAAAAGCTAAAAGGTTGCGAAGCGAAAATAGTATCGAACGTGACCTAACATAAGCTAAATAGAACACAAACAGACTAGCCCGCAGAGAGTATTGGTCCTTATCATCCTTTCCATTGGACAGACACCGACACTGGGCGCTGCGGAGATCTCACCAAGCTTTTTTACTGGGATTAAACTGACATAAAACCTCTGATGTACAAATACGTTTGCCGTTCCACATGCAAACATTTTTGCTCGAACCGATTTACCTATGAATATGCGGAACATTCAATTGGCACGATTATTCGAATTCACGAGCATACGGCTAAGCCACGATTACTCCGACAGACATTTGGATGAGGGACCTAAATCCTCTAAACTTCGGAGAGTATGTTAAGCTCTCTAGTGTCTAATGTATGTAGGTAGTCTTAGCTGATTGGCTCTTGGATACCCTGAAAATCCTTACATACAAGATTTCATCATTCGTGTGATTGAGTTTCTCTGTATAAGTCGACTCTAAAGCCGTGGTGAAAAAACCGTCGATTTAAAGATATAAATATTTATTGTTCAAGTAGGACTAGATTACGTACATGGCAAGGTAATACAATATAAAGAGCACAAGCATAAAGTTTCTCAAGCTAAGTAGTTAGTGGGTGCCGTACTGTTCTCCTAGATAGGTTACAAAATAACCTGTGTTTAGGAGAAACAGACAGAACAGAATATTTGAAAAGTATTCTTACCTAAAAGTAGTCTTGTAGTAAATTTAACGTAAACCCTAATTTCATCATAACCCTCTGACATTTCACTCTTGAATACGACACTTAATCGCGAAAGAGAAAATAGTCGTACCCTTTTAATTTTATTGTAAAAACATTCAAACGAGTAATTGTACTTTTGTCCGCGCTCAAGAAAATAGATGAAAACAAAACAAGACAACTTCACTGAACTGAGAGATTAGTGTTTGGGAACTTGTAGAAAAACAGAATGATGAATCCGAAATGAAATCCGAGAAAAACATTGTCAGTAAAGTTGTTTAGACTAGAGACATTTTAGTCAGAAACCACAAGTAAGGTCACGCTAACAGCTGGTTGATGTTCATTCCTATAATCTTGGATGATTGTATGCTAGAGGGCCGTTAACTATTCCTAAAATTAACATATCCCGAGCATTTTAACGGTCGGTGGTGTATGCATGCTTACCGTGTCCGTATTATATTTACTTACACATATGTGTGAAAATAATTTATTCATCGGCCGGTATCTCGGACCGAGGCTGCGCGTTGAACGCGAATTTACTGCAAGGACCGCTTTTAAATTTTCAAGAACAGCCAAGAGAACAAAGGACTGTCGGACTTTATCAGACGATAAAGAGAGTAAAATGTGTCCATTGCAGAAGCGCATAGAACACAGTTTATAGCTCGCAAGGACACCACAGCCACCTGTTTTGTAGTGCTGGTGCAGCCGGGATTAAGCTTTTAAGGAATATCCCACTTAGTCCTACCCCTGCCTAGTCTTTATTCAAACCTATTAGTTATTAAACATTCTACATCGATACGCTTTCAATAAACATGTTTGTTTTGTGGAGTTGGTTCTATCTCTCATATTCTCTATCGGTTTATAAACTAGCTACTTTGTGGAGCAAAGCAGTTTTGGTGTAACTTTAAAATATTCATGAGACGATGTTTGTTCTTCTTTGTAAAAGACCTCACCGTACAATTTTAACACCAGATGACCAGATTACAGATAAAAACAAGGGCTTGAAAGTTTGTATGAAATGCCGTACGGCGTAAAGGGACCACACCTGAGGCATACCCTACCCTATATCCATTAAAAAATAATTTTCAAAATGGATCCACAATTGCCGGACCGCGTAATAAAAAATACAGTTAAGTTGAGAATCTCCTCCTTATTGAAGTCGGTTTAAAAATGAGACGTTTTAGTCCGTTTGTATTGTGACACTTTCCTGCAGAAAATTGTTTGTCCCATTCCCTCCGAAGCTCTGACATATAACTTTAAATCAACTAAAAATTATATATTCACAAACTTTATGTAACAATTCGCGACAGGAAAGATGCACAGCTAAACTCTGAAAGCGGATTGTTAAAACTTGTAACGTTGTATCAGTTTGCGTAGCCTACCCACCGAATTAATGAGAGCAGGCTAGTCTTTCAAATTAAACTTTACATTAGCAAAAAGGTTTTATATAGGTAAATGTAGCATACATTTTAAAACAAAGCCTGTGTGCATTAAACTCTTAACATTATTTTATTCCATGATTTAACATTTTACATATTGCTATGAAATGTTCTGAACTGTTGATACAAAACAACATTCAGAGTAAAATAAAATGCAATGTATCAAAGCAGTTGTAGTTCGCATTAAACCCATCAACAATTCAAAGAGTCGTTTATCTAATACCCTCGATACCTACAGCTACTGCATGAACCTACCAATATTGTTTATAGCAATCGAATGCTGAATACAAAAACTTTTACTCGATTGCAAATACAAGGGGTTACAATTTAAAAAAATACGTCATACAAATGTGTATCTTAAAAGAGGTTTAACAACTTCATTGTAGCTATATTTATTTTATTGAACGATACATTTTAAAAACCCTTTCCTTTACCCTTGTAGGTATTATTAACCTACAAGCAAACATTACTTATTTGTTTTCCTGTATACGTAATTATTTCATAAAAGTTTTTCAAACATCATAAGTATATAGTATCTAGTAAAATTTATTTTTTGAGAAACCGCAAAGCTGAAAAAGAATGTTTAGGCAGTGGTATAGCAGTAAAGTTTTTTGGTAATTTCAATGAGTTTCGCAAACACAAACTTCCTTCGGCTTATTTAATTTTGTTGATAAGTTTCCAAAGGAGTTTGCTTGTTAACTCTTGACGCACATTCTATACTGAATAAACGTTCATTGACAACCCAAATGCTATAAAGGATGGTTCGGACAACGGAACAGTAACTAAAATCAGTAGGTTGTAAAGAAAGTTGTAATGTGCTGAAGATAGTACCTACCTACGTAACGCTAACGAAAGTGCTTCTAACAAACTACTTTCGTTAAGCTATCTAAGTTTTGTGAAGTGTCGGCATTCTTCGAAGGTGAGCCATCGGGTTAAGTTGAAGGCTTCGAATACGCGGCACGGACTTCCCGCTTATAAAATCAATGCGGGCTTAACAGCTTTGTGCTAGTTAAAATGTCGGAAGTTCGCGTGCCACTGGCAACTTCAGACGCGCTACTTACTCGTTAAGACGCATTTTGTAAATGACTTGTTCGAGGGAAAACTCCATGTCAGCTTAGCCTTTTTATAGAAATACGTACAAATATTTGTTTTTTAAATCTACCAAATTCATTATTCATCCGCTGTTACTCAACGTCCAAAATCTAGTTGCAGTCTCATCTCAGTAATCAATGTAATAACTTGTCAAAAATGTAGGGAGATTAGAGGTATTTTTGACAGAGAGACTGAAACCAGACTGTAAACGTTTTTAAAATTACGAGAATTGCCCCTCTGGTACCTATATTTACTTTGTGGCAAGTCGGTCGGGAAAATTCGAAGTTAGGTGACATCTACCACCCGCACTGGGCCCGCGTGGTGGATTAGGGCCCACTCCCTCTCACAGAGAGGTGGTCTGTGTCCCAGCAGTGGGAATATTATAGACTGATTATGTTATGTTATGTAAGTCGGTAGATACCTACTCGTACACCTTCCGGTTAACTGTATTTTTTCTTAAGACGGCCACGAAAGAGCGTTATTTATATGTAAGTCCGTTTTCGAAAGTCAGTTATAATGACTTCTTAATCAGTATCATTAGGTGTCTCCTCCGGAATCACAAATTAACTAGAAACGATTTGTAATGGAGACGCCAAGCAATCTATTTAAGGGGCCAGTGAATAATTTATTTTAATTAACCACGAAAGTCAAGAGTTCCATTTTTCGCCTCCATCTTATTTTGCGGGTTTCATGATGCTGGCGTTCTTAAACTGCGACATTCATTCAAAAAGTTTGAAATCGAATTAAATTCGCCCCTTTAACTAAACTCAATTTACTTTCACGACTTCATTAAGCGAAGCCATTCCGGTGAGCCTCAGTAATGACCTCAAAGGACGTTAAATCAAGATCGAAAGGGAAAGATAAAAAGTAACTGAAATTTAATACTTTTATCAAATCGCTATTGACGTCAACCTTTGTAGTCTTTTTGTCTTTTTTCTGAGGAACACAAAACCTTTTACGCTTTTAATTAGATCTCTCGTCGACGACATAATTTTTCCTTTACATTTAATTTAAGTCTTTTCAATCGAAATTCTGTTCTCATCATCGTCCACCGTCTACGGAATCGGAAATCGATATTGGCGTGGTTATTCATCTGAATTAATAATTTAGAGCTTCAGGATACCTACCACGAGCTCTTAAGGCGACTACATGACCTAAAACGCGGTCACTATCGGACTGCATAGAAAAGAAAGAGAAGCGCGATGACACAACGCTGGTAATTAATTTCAAAATATAAAACAATCATCTATTGTTGAATTATCAAACACCAAACAAATAAAAACCGTATACTAAAATTCGGGGAGTTAAATTGTCTTTTATATGGTGAAAGTTTTATGAAAATACACCCGATAGTGTTTGCGTGATTATCGTTTTTATATCCGCGGTAGACATTACTTTACAAATTAATTACACTATGTTAAAAAAATATAATTACAAATATTCACATATCAAATTACGAAGCAAATGGTCTAGTATAACATTTTTTTTTTTTTCAAATTAGTCAGTCCGGTCGATTAGACGTGATGTTGAATTTAAAATCATTAGAAGTCGTATATCTGCGCCTTAACGCGATCCACTTTAGGACCTAAACTGAACTGTTCTTCTAAATTGTACCATGACGTCAGTTTAACGATTCAATTTAGGCCATGCCATCTGGATACCTACCACGAGCTCTTAACGCTCATTCACTTTCAACGATCCAAATGCCGCTGAGCGTATTGGACGTCATGGTACGACTGTGAGCGATGCAGCGAGCAGTTTAAGAACCTAAACTGAAATGTCTTGCTTTTGAATCGTTTTTAAATAGATCATGGTAGGCCTCCTGTTCTCATAGTCATTTTTGTGAGGCATAGCTGTATCTGAAAATAACTAGTGCATTCACTTGCAGGGTTAATTGCGTAACACACTAATAGTAGTAATGGCTTCCATTTTAACAGTCAATAACATTCATTGCGTTATTTAGGTTGTGGAACAGAATTTTTTTTCGAACATATGATGCGATGGATTAGCAATATCCTTCAAAATTATTTAGATTATGGTTGATAGTGTATTACGCAACTAGGTGCACCTACTCCTAGTTGATTGCCACATACTCGTATATATGTCGCAGCTAACTGGTTAAATTAGCCGTTCAGTTAACTGCCTAGCCTTTCAACTAAACGGCGGCCGTTCAACTAACGGCCTGAACGATATTCAATTACAGTTTAGGTTGGAAGTCTGTAACCAATCACGCGCGAGCCGAATTGGTTGCAGTAATTAAGGCATAGCACCCCGACCAAGTGGGTTAGGTTAGGTTAAAACTGTGCGTTCGAAAAATCAAGAAAATCAACCGCGTTCGAGCCGAGGGAGGAAGCGAAGCGAACACTACTTCTAAAGGCCAGGCAGTTAACTGAACGGCTAATTTAACCAGTTGGCTGCGACATATACACTCACAGATCTCTTCAATTCACTCGAAAAATAAGAGTACGTTTAAAAGTTGACAATCCTTTTAGCTACGAGTCCGTTGTATCTGTGCCTCCCGACATTCGCTTTCAATTGGACAAGATAGAACGCCTGTACCAAAATAAAATGCTCGACGCGAAGGTTCCGGAATACGAGAAAGAATGGGAGGAAAAACTTTACTTCATTAAAGCCGACGCGTAACCGTGAAACCTTCAATTTGGGAATCATCCTAAAACGACTACTGAATTATTCAAACCTTGAATTATCGACGAGGATCTTCAGGACACAGTATACAAAGAGAATTTATGATAATGCGTCTTACTGGATATCCTTAATTTTAACCTTTCACATAAGTGTGAGAGGTTAAAATTTCAAGTAAGTAGGTAAGCCAGCATTGAGATGCTGGCTTGCAGATCTTCGTCTTCTTCGTTGCAGTTTCTTGTCTAAGGGCTAATGTAATTCACCTCACGATTGGTTAGTGCATCTTATGGGTGAGCTTTCGCGTAGTCTAGTGCCCTCCACTCTACCACACGACAAGGCGCTCTATAGAGTCACCCTCACCCTGTCTCGAGGCGGAGACATATATGTCCGAAATATTTGAGAATGCGCGATTGGATCAGAACAGATAGACGCTTTTTGATGTTTGGTTCAACTTGCACATCTAACCTATATCTATTAAAAGTTTGGAGATTACTCTGAGAGATAACAAACACGGAATTACCGGGTTGTTAAAAACTCTTTTACGATTGAGGAGCTACCGAAATCCTGAAAACAAATACCTACCACTTTTTATGAGCCGAGAACAAATACCAACCCACGGTCCCGATTTTCTGCACGAAGTTTTCGGAAAATTAGAAATAAAAAAAGTTTCTAAAGTTGTTTTCCGAATTGTATAGGAAATAATTCTAATGTCACCCCACGCTGATAATAAATACAATGTTTTCAAACATAAGGTGGATGAAGTTTTAGAGCTCCCAATAATTGAAAAGAAAGTAGAGGAAGCAGGTTTATATAAAAAAAACTAGCTTTCGCCCGGAAATTATCCCACAGGAACGTACTTACTACCGGAATAAAAAGTATTCTAGGTTAATAAACTGTGTGTACCTACTAAATTTCATTCAAATGCGTTCAGCCGTTTTTGCACGTGATTGAGTAACAAGTATCCAAACATAAAAAAAAATACATTTATAATAAGTAGGTATTATATAGCAGGATAGTAGTAAAAACTATCTTCGTTTTAATTTTGTTAAATATTTGTTAAGTCTGGCGTCGATTTACCCAGCTTGCCACTGATATAGCTTCTTTCGTGTACCAATAAATCCGATCACAGTAAATTGCCTCGGTGCACGTACCGTATCACCTGTTAGATGTGTGAATTTTAAAGACTCCGTCGGGACTCTGCAGCTGTTGGCACAAATTACCTACATTTGAAAATAACTCTGTTATTTATTATAGTCCTCACTAATGTGGTTCAATTATTTTTCTTTTCAAATTCATTTATTTAGCTTGCACAAAGTCCAAGTAGCATGGTATGAAATTCTCGCTAACAGAAGACTTAGACAGATTAAGCAGAGGGTCTCAAACTACGCACAGCCTGTCTCTTAGTGACCCAGAATGATTACAGATGACTTTATGGGAATAAATTGAAATAGTGCCAAAACAAACAGTACCTATTAATGGTGTAGTTACAGACAGAAATCATATCAAGTTTTATTTATATTTTATATTTAAATTTTATTATAATACCTTGATTTTAGTTTTCCCGTTTGCTTGTTAAGGGTGTCCCAACAAGAGCGCCGGATGTAAATTTGCCGCCATTTTATTAATAAGTACGAGGTTGTACGGTGTTTTTCTTACAGTTCAAGTTTTTTTCGACTGTTTGAATATGGAGAAGTATTCAAACCAACAACGTTTAATTATTGTAAAAACACATTACAAAAATGGTGAAAGTTTTGTGAAAACAGTTCGCTAATTACGTCAAGTTTTCGGTCGCAATAATGCGCCAAATGAATCGACACAAACAGTTGAACATCTTAAAGAGGAAATACGGCACGTTATTGGTGAAATACAGCCACATTTATGCGAAAACATTACCTATTCAAAATTTCAACAAAAGAATAACCCTGTGCCAGAAGTTTCGTGGTGGCCATTTGCCTGATGTTATTTTTCACGTTTAATCGGATCTAGTTTTCTTTATGTCGAAATAGAAATGTTTGCTTAATTCAAAAATAAATGTGTTTTTCTTTAAAATTAAATCCGGCGCTCTTGTTGGGACAGCCTATTTATTTAGTTTTGTAATCTCGATGAGGCTAACTATTTCAACTTTAATTTTGTTTTATTTTGTTACCTATTTACCTCATTAAGCTCCGCTAATGAGAGTTTCTATTGTATCATAACACATAGATTACGCGCTGAGCTTGACCGGTTAATGGTGCCCAAGATACAGGCTGTGCCTAGTTTGGGACCAACGATACCTCCATATTGTAATTTTGAATGTTGATATAAACAATTTACCTACTTTAAATAGGTACCTACAATTTGCAATGCAATTACAAACGGAAAATCAGAGTAGGTACTGCCGTGGGAAATATCCGTAGCATTGTCTATGGCTGCATCTCGGCGTTCAATCGGAATTGTTGAAATTAGGGGAATTAGTCGAACAAACAAAAATACAAGCAGCATCAAAGCATTTCACCCCCATACGTGTCACAATGTAACAAGCTCTGGAACAAAGGTGGCCCTTTGAGCAGCGACATTATAACGCAACAAATCTGACTCCTTTGTTGTTAAACTATAGGGATAAATGTCACTGGCATGCTTTCACCCCTCACCCCGCACGCCGCAACCTTGGCCCGGGACGAACGTATCCATATCACGTCATAAGCCACCACCTAATGTTATTGTAGAAAGGATTACTGTTGAATTTCACGCGGATCTTTGAAACAAGATAGGTCACGATCACTATGGTCACAATGCTCGTTGTCATTATCGTGAACCAAGATGGGCTTGTTTCTGTACAAATATGTTTAACCTATGATGTAAGTAGTTACTTAGATTACTGCATCGTCATGTCATGTAACATTAACTATAGTATCAAAAATTTGGTAGTATCGAATCTACACACAGTACAGACGTCCTCGGGACCTAAAAAGGCCACTTTGACAGAATCATAAAACCATTCATATCACGCAATTCATCTGTTTGACAGTTTCACACTTAAACAACATTATTTTTAGTATATGCGAAACCTGAAACACGTGTCTAGTATTTTTATGTAAAGAATCTATGTACAAAATTTCAAAACTGTATCATGAGTAATTACAAAGTTATAAGCTTGTTATGTTACCTGGTTGTCCGTTCAAAATCATGTCCACCACGCGGCGCGGCACGGGGTGACCATGTTTTATGCTCCTCCAGCATCGTACGCTCATTGATAATAGTTTGGTTGTAGGTACATAACTGTCGGCAATTTTATTGTAATTAACTAGTGATTTAATATTTTTGGGACAAAATATAATATGGTGTAAAAATTATTGAAATCGATTCAGTTACTTATTCTGAACAAACTATATTCAGGTTTCGCATATACTAAAAATAATTTTGTATATCCCTGAAGAGTTAGGCAGAGGTGTACCTATAGCATTTTACGAATCTCCATACAAAACTGTCATACAGATGAAACTGTGTGATATAAATTGTTTTATGATTCTGCCAAAGTGGCCTTTTTAGGCCCCCTCTTGCGCGTAAAAGTACCTACATATAACATGACATAGGCGTGATGATAACATGACGCTTATCTTATTTTTATTTCATTGTTAGACATTTTATTTTATTTATTTGTGAAAATAAACGGTTACCTACTCATTAAAATATTACACAAAATTTGAGCTACAGATTGAGCAAATGCACATTTTCGTCATATTATAGCTGCTGTGTGTGAAGCGCTTTAATGATAAAACTAAACACTAAAAGGGAAGGTAGATTAGGCAGAGATATAGGTACCCTCATGTACAACTACATTTCAACAGTCCCATGTAATAGGGGGCGATCCTATTGCTATCAACCGGGCACAAACCCAGACTCCGGGCTGGTGGAAAAAGGAGCGCTTGCAACCAGTCCAACGAGGCAAAGTTCAACTCACCAATAAGTATTTAGGTACATTAAAAGTAGGTACTCAGCCATACAGGACTATGGGATTGTTCTTTTGATCGATAAATATTACGATGCTGAACAAATAACTCAGCTCTTCGAAAAATTGCCACTCAAAGCGACATAACGTTGTCGCATTACGTCCTTATTAGTTACCAAAGTAGGAGTCTTCCTTGAACTTTTCCATGACATTTCACAAATTAATTTACGTTATTACAAAACCATGCGAGAAATACCAAATATAAAAAACCAATACGTATTCTACAAATCTGTGATTTTAGTCTAGCAAATTAAAAATCTGAGTTTAGTTCCCTATAACCCCCCTAGGGTAGCTCGCTTTTACATGGGACTAGCGAAATGTGGGTGGCTAAAAAGTGAATAATAAAATCTTTATTACATAGAAAAACAACCTAAATAGAAAAACACTACAAAGTGAAAACTTCTGTACTTAATTTTTTTTTTTATTATTTTATTTGTTTCTTTTTTTTGTTATTGTGATACATTAGAGGTACGAAAATAAGTAGATAGTTAGCTACCTACCTACTTGCAAACAAACGTAGGTGTGCAAACGTCCTTAACGTTTGCAAAAATAACAAAATCCATTCTCAGTTTGAGAATCTCCACGGCCAACGCGCGTCGCGTTGTTTTTGCAAGTCAACAAAACAAACTGTTTGGCATTCGATTCCACACCTCATTCGGAACGCAAAAAGGACAATTTGGGTCTTTTATGAGGCCACTACATCTGTGAATACGTCGACGTGTGATGACGACCCTGGATTTCGTTTCACAACTATAAAAAACCTTATCTCTGCTGAGGGATTTCAAAGAAAATTATTTGTTGTGTTATTATAAAGGGTATGCCGTAAATGCGGTGCCAGAATAAGCTGAATATTCGCTACAGAAATAACAGGCATAAGGCTCAGTACACAATAAAAATATTTAAAACTATCGGCGCCCGCGACTACGTTCGTGTGGATGTCAGAAAACAATAACGTGTCTCTTATTATTTTTCTTTCTTAATTAAATAACAGAAGCCTTATAATATCAGCTATCTGCCAGTGAAAGTCCCGTCGAAATCGGTCCAGCGGTAGCCGGAACAAATAGACAGAGACACAGTTTTTTTTTTTATTGTTAATAAATAACAGCTTTTCAGCTTTTCTTACTAAATGCATATGTGTATATACTTTCATATACATTTAGTAAAAATCAGTTATTTTGACATTACAAAGAGTTCAATTTTATTATTTATTTGATAATGTATCGATAGATATTTCGTTACTTTTGTTGATTAACCAGCACAGTTTTTCTACATCCTACTTCTAATTAAAGGACACATCAAAGTGTGCATTACATGTCCTTATACCGTGTCTGTAGTGTTTATCTACATAAAAGCGATTAATATGTATGGCTCAATGCGTTCACAAAGGCGTGCGCAGTACGTAGTCTTTTTATAAAGCTTTGATAGCCGCTGCTCTGTTGGCGCTGTATCCAAGAGCAGTGATAAAGAAAAATACATGATACAAATACTACGCCCAAAGGCACTTCGAATAGAAAAATAGACAATGACAATTTTCTTCTACTATGTAAGTAGCTGCCAACTTTGTGTAAATATTTAAACAGGTATGCATGGACAGGTAGTCTCTAATCAGGGAAATATTGTAGCTGTGTTTTAAGTCCTAACCACTTCAACCGGCTTTAGTTGCCGAGCCATCTTCGATTTATGTAGGAAATGTATCTACTTAACCAAGTAACTAGCTGGGTAATTTTTTCTTCCGTTATCTTCAAAGCTTTCTGCGACGATTTTTCTTGAAAAAAAAAAACCTTTTTTCAGTAACAAACAGTGTGAAGAGTGAAGATTAAAGATGGTATCAAGGCGAACATCCTGACATCGCACGCACGCGACCAACGACGACTAACGTTGCCTCTCCACTTTTTGTGTCGACGGATACAAAGGATGAGATACTGCCTAGCTACCTGTCTACTGTGCCCTATAAATCTTATTAGATTTTTCAGCCGGTTAGAATTAGACGGATATGTATTATCTCCCTTTTTTGTAAGCGTGTAGCTAGTTGTACACATACAAATAAGATTCGATTCATGTCAGGCACCTAGACAATGAAGGTGATCCTATAGCTACTGAAAGACTGGTAAACAATCACAATTTTATTCAAAAACTAGCTTTCGCCCGCGTTGTGTGTCGATAAAACCTATGTCCTTCCCCAGGGCTTAAAGTATCCGTATCCCCGTATCAAATTTCACTAAAATCGGTCCAGCCGTTCAGGAGATTAGCCGGAACAAAGGGACATACAAAAATAAAATAAAATTACCTTGTATACCTACTTTCATAAGCATTTAGTAAAAAGCTGTTATTTTGACATTACAGATACTTCAATTTTATTTATTTGTATGAAGGAGGTACCTGCTTATAGTAGAGAATACGCCTGCCCTTAGTAAAACCACTTATATGACATCGTGTGTCATTGTTACGTCTAAAATCTACGAAGGGTTTGGCACAGCTGTAGCTCTGTAGGTATTACGGTAGGTACAACCACAAATCCGCGATGATGGCAGGATTAGGACCCCCCATCTAGATCACGAAGGAAAACTTGAGATAGGTTATTTACCTACTCTCCAACCTGAAATATATTATTTTAGTTACTCGCGCAAAGCCCGTCGCTTCATTCTTTTAACACTTCTTACAATGTTGACGTTGACCATACATTTTCGCATTTTTTTTTTTGTCATCTCTCAACTCATAGTTCATCAGTTCATCGCTTGGTGCAGTGAAAACGGCCCATCGACATTGTTGCGTTAAACGTGCGTTAGATACTGTCACGAAGTAAATATGTTTTCAGAATCAAAATATTTATTTGTGAAACATAGGTATTTACATAAAGGCCTTAGGTTAATAAATTATATGGGCGCTATGTTTTGCCGTGAAAGGCGTACAAATATTGTAGAAAATAAAAGCAAACAATAAAACAAAAAAAACTAACAGAAAAAAAAACAAAATTAAATAACTACTTACAAGACAAAAACTATTTTAAACTAATTTACTTCTAAAATATTTTTACTGGTTGCTATAGGTACCTACACTGTGACAGTGGAAGACAATATACCTAATTCTGGCGCGTGGCCAAAATCGGAATAATGCTTATTTTTTTTTCAATAATTAATCTTGTTTTTTTTTATAATACATCTCAAATAAGTATCTAACATTTCACAAAATAAAATGTTTACCAATAGAACAGCGCCCCTCGGTCATTCGAGCGTCTAACGATCCTTGTAGCGGTGTATCTGCTACGCGCGGCGTAGACAAGGCTACCACGATTAGTTGCAAGCCAACTGACTTCGCGTGTATCGAAATTAAAATCTTTATTGTATTATTAATTATTAAATACATTACTTTTTCATTTTAAATGATTATTGAAAGAACACCCAATTTAATTATCGTCAAGAAAGTGAGTTTTCACATGATAACCAACCTTTCTTGACGAAAATTAGGTAGGTATCCGAAAGATAGTTGACCTCAAATTAATCAATATTATACAAGTATTTCTTTATTTTAACATTAAGTATAATATTTAATAATAATTTATTATTTAAACATACCTACTTTTAATGTTGTGCTAGATATAATTATGTTAGAGAGATTCATGATTTACGCGATAAGACGACGCTAGCCCCCGGATGGGGTAGCAATAAGCTCACTATGTACTTTCCGTATATACAAAGTACTCTTTGCTATGTACCTAAAGTGCTCAGAACCACTTTAAAGGTTGATAGATACTCGTAGTTAAACCATTTATTTAACACCGACACCGTTTTTAGATAACACCGCAACTTTAAACACTCTAAGATGTTAACAAATAAATATTTGGTAGGTACCATGCTGTACCTAAACAAAAAATATTTTTTACTGAAACGTCCCCATATTTCTGTAAAATGCATGTCCTAAGTAACGTACGTACCCACTTGGGCACAAGAGCTCATCTCAACTCAGTCATCGCAGACAGCGCACAAGACACACAGAATTTGTCCCGCCATTACAAAGTATTAAAGGAGCTCGGGGAGGTTTTACAAAACAAAGGACTAAGCCCCGGGAGAAACAACAAAGTGCTGTGATACTTCTCCTCACGGATGACATTTTAGTTTAGAGAGAAATCTCTTTGCGGGAAAACGTTTAAGTATATCCCCCGGAAAGCACATGTTTACAATGCTTCGTAAATAAATATCTAGTAGCTTACGGGACAACGTAATCCTACAAAGTTGCATTGTTTTGTTGCTTTGGTACCTACTTAATTATATTTATATCCATTTTTTTTTTTATGAAATCCAATCAGGCTGTATCTCTTTAATGTTGTATAGTTGCAGCAAGGTAGGTATAATCATCAGGGCACTCGTGATGGTAGAGCAACGTATTAAGTTCGTGGTTACTTCTTAGGTCTGCATCCATTGTAAAATGTTCATTTAGCTTTGTCTGATCACAAAATCAAAACTTTTATCCATATTAATTATTATATGGGCGGCGTAACATAGATAGTATAGGTAGGTACATACCATAGGAAAGTATACCAAGTACTTCAGTGAGTACAGTCAGCAACAAAAGTCGATTAAAACTTACTTTTAGATAGGTACATCAATTTTATTTGGATGAATTTTTCGACGTTATATTTTAGTTTGTGTATAGTTTTAGTCAAGTTACGATATAATTTTGTTATTTTTATGAATTAATTAGGTATTAATTGTTATTTATATACATATTATTAATTCTTAATGAGTAAATGAATTTACTTTTACATATCATCTAAATTGATACAAAATGATTCGTTTCATGTTTTCATTCGTTTTCAGAATTTCATCTAGGTAGGTAGTACCTACCTATTTGAAATTTTATACTGGTTCAGATTGTTTGCGAAATAATTAAGATTGTAAGAACTGAAGTGTTTATAGACTTTTATTGCTTACCATGTCTTTTTTTTTTTGAAATGTATTTAAATCTGCCAAAGACTCAAACCACAACGAAGGCCGATACTTAGGTAATAGGCATGTCTAACGATTTCCTTTGCGCCTCATAATTTTATGATACATGAGAAACACGTGGAGAAAGAATTGTACCAGTAAATTAAAAAAACGCGGTGACACAGACACGGAGAAAACTGCCGCGGTGAGAACATGCCTTAAACGTTTGAGAAACAAACGCAAAAGCATACGGGTTTAACGAGCCCCCGCTCGTTAAACCCGTATGCTTTTGCATTTACGTAAACTCAAATCTTGCAATAGGAAGATAAAAAAAAAATTATGCAAAAAAAAAAGAAATCTCAATGTTCCTGTATTCTGAGATCGGTCTTCGTGTTGTCTCGGCACGTTCGCTGCCATCGAGCCGTGTACCGAAGATGCCAGCCTCACTAAATCGCCGCGACTGACATCCGAATGAATGCTGAGGCTATAGTTCAATCGCTGTATGGACCTTCCGAAAGCTACTCTTCATCAATTGCTATGCATATACTCAGCCTACAATGTTCCCACTGCTGGGACACCTGCCTCCTCTCTATGAGAAGTGGGCCATAATTCACCACGCGGGCTCGGTGCGGGTTGGCGGATGCCACGTCTTCGAATTTTTGGTTATGGTTATAAGACTTGCTGGTTTCCTTACGATGTTACCACCAATTGCTATGGCCCGAAATAATGTCACGATGAAGGATAAACAAAACCTTAAAACCTTTAATATTATATTTCTTGAATATAGCCCGCATAGGCAGACTAGAGATAATCGCGACCCGCATCGTGAAAAAAAAGGATGTCTCACAATACGCAGCGTTTATTCAAAAGAGCGCGTCTTTGAAGTGGTGGCAGCGTGAAGTGTAAAACGCACTTGTAACTGATACCATCTTTAATCTTCGCACCTTTTGGTGTGGTCCGGGGCTGGCCAAGCAATTTATAAATAGGGGGCAGAGTCCGCTTTGTGAGCAGAAATGAGACTAGCGACAGATAAAAATCTTGAAAGTGCTCCAAGACTGCGGTGAGCCGCGCGACGCGACGTCAAGGGCACTGTGATCTATTGCGCTTTTTATTACGTCACACTTCCATATATTTTGTGAATCTCTTGGCGCCTTTCTTTGTTTACTTTTTATAAGTTTATTAAAATCATTTTCTGTAGATTTTTGTGGCTATAAATGATACGTTTACGAAGTAGCGGTAGGCTTACATCATTTAATTTCTCACTGCGCCCCGCGGTTGTACCCGCACAAGTTTCCTGTGGGAATATCGCGATAAAAACTATCCTATGCTGTCCTTTCCCGGGACTCAATTTTGTGTTCTTTATTTTTCTTATACTTTTCTATTGTAAGTATAGTAATTTACTATGATATGTAAGACCCCGTTCACACGGAGATGATCAGTACGGTTTTTTGCGGTAAAAAGTTGGGATCACACGTCAACATCCCAATGTTCATACTGTTAAAAACAAATGCAGTATGAAACCATGTGATCCCAAAATTAAACAGTTAAATAACGTACTGATCGTCGCCGTGTGAACGGGGCCTTAGGTGACAAAATAGTTTGACGAATTTGCGGACGAATTTTTTGATGCCCTATGATTCTTTTTTCATACAATTGTACATATTGTTATTTTAAATGTTAGCTTGTATTACAGAAAATAAACGAGAAAGAGATGTTTAACGAATGAACTGTATCGTGTGTAGATGTGTGTGAGTAGGTATTGTAGGATCGTGCCAAGAATTCAAGCACTACTTGTAATCAAAACAACGTTGTTCAATTAATAGTATATTTATTTGTAAATAACTAAATCAAAACTAACATTTAGCAATAAAATGACTCAGGTAGTCCTTGCCAGAAATTTACCTATCATCCAAATATTTGAAATTCCCTAGCAGCGTCCTGAGCCTATAATAAATTGAAAATACGTGAACATCAAAATATGTTAATTTTAACAATAAAACAATGCACCTACACATGCGAATAGTGTTAGAAAGCTGAACCGCATTAAGAGTTAAGATTGAATGTCACATAATACTAGGATTTTGAATAAAGCTTAGTTCTACACGTGGCGGTCACTATAGTGAGATATTTAGGATTTTATTTAATTCTACATACATAATTATTAGGTAACGACATACATTCGAAGAATGACTACAGAAAAAAGATAAAGTATGCGTCGGTTTATACAAAGCATTGGGTGTTGGTGTTATTCCTTACATTGTGCCGTTCACAACGGCGGTAACTATAAGCCAACTAAACCTATGCGCAGGGGCCGGAAGGTTGCAACCCAAAACGACCTGATGACGATTACGAATTATTACATACATTTTATGTACTAAGGTGCAATTTACTTTAAATCTGGTGCCTAGTTACTAGACATTTACTCACTAACTAATAATATCTCATGTACAGTATCGTTTAGCGAAATTATTGTAATGGTAACAACCGCACTTGCAAGCGAACAAATTGATGGAAGTGTTACGGCCAGTGTAACAGACAAATAGGACAAAATTACCTGACATTAATTATGGAAAACAACCAGCATTTAGTGGTTATTTTAATTTATATTTTTTGTATGTTTAGAATTACTTAACACAAGCTTTTGTTTCTTCTTTATCAACATTTTAATAAATAAACCTCAATTAACAACTATACAATCTCTTCACAATTTCAATCGAAAATCACTTTTTTATTTGTTTACAACCCGGAATAAAAGATTCCGTCAGAACCAGTTAATCACATTAACTAGTAGATGCGGTATTAATGACTACGAAACGCCAATTATATTATTGACAAGTTAAATACGCTGGCCTTAACAGATTCTTTATACATTTATTAAGTGAATTCTATATAAGTATGATTAAGTGGCAAAACACTACAGTATCACAAACGTAGGCGTAGCGGGTTATTGGCGTCAACGTCACACAATCCGGTGTTCAAAAATATCTAACAAACTTACATCAAGGATCCTACATCACTTTTTCATATAACTAGCTACGCCCATAGGCAATAAATATTATTACCTAATATATCTATCGCTCGCGAAGTGCGATTACTGCGCTACTTAATAAGATTACCAATTGTATGTACGTATCCCAGACTAGCGAAAGGAACGTTTTAACTTCAAAACCGTTAACGACAAAAATATCGAATAAAGAATTATAAAAAAATAAAATCAATTTATGTACATGAAAATAATACAACCTGCGTATCGCCGCTACTTTGAATTAATGTACCACTTTGTTTCTGTAATTATTATTATCATCTAGTACGCAACATCTTACAGAGGAGACTACGCGAGACTTACGTTATATTGCTTTTACAATAAAAATAAATTATGTAGGTCCTACAGATCACGTATGCTACATTAAATAAATAAATAATAATTTATCTAACTAATCTACCTAAACATGAAGAGAATTACAACAAAATACTGAGAGTAAGGAGAAAAAATATATTTTTTTAAATATTATACAAAAATAAATTTCGTTCGACAAAAATAATTAATGATGATGTCAAAGATACAAGACATTACCTTTCGAGATTGTTTTACGTAGTTTTTTAGATTCTATTACATGTGTTTAATATGGCATAAATCTTCTTGTCTACTTTATTTCAACAGTATACATATATATCAGTTTACATTATATGTGTGTACGTTGACGGTGTTGATCGATGAATGGCTACTATTTGTATTGTTTCTATGATTAGATGCCATCGCGTATGTCCGTGTGTGGATAAGGTCGTTTATAGTGCGATGAACTCTTCGAGAAGATTCCTGAGCTCCTTATTGTGAGCTGCCTTGGAGCCGGTGGCAGGGGCGGCGGCAGTCGCACGGCCGTGGTAGCTGGAACAAAACAGAACATTGTACGATTTGAGGTCAGTTCATCACCTGTTATAGTTGCAAAAAATCATAAAATAACACAATAGCTTAATAATAATAATAGTAATCATTCTATTTCGTGCAGCTTGAGTTTCGCGAGTTAATAACATTAAATATTTATAAGCATGACAGCTGAGCTTCATAGTGCCTTCGCATGTATTGTTGATACGCCGCGTAGATGATGCGCAAACGCGACAATTATGCTACGTAAATGTGGCATTTTTGGTATAATCACGTCTACGCAAAGCTAGCGGAGCGATATGCATTTTCGTAGCGTCTGCGCGGCGTCAACGCGACGTCAATGCCGACGCAGCGCATGCGTTGAGTATGTAGACACTATTAATACTATGCCAAAGTTAAAGCTAGATAAATAATCGTATTTTATTCCAGTTATCAGTTACCAGCGACGACTTAGGCTAGCTAACATCTAAATTTAAAAAAAAATAATATTAAACACAGGATTATAAGCTCCCATTAAGCAGTTACACATAATTATGTTAAAATGCACAACATATGATGTCATCGTCTTGAAATTTAAAAACAAAACATGCAGTCCTAACATATTAATTATAATTTTATTTGATTACAGACATTTTAACCAAACTCAAGTCGAGTATTAAGACGCTTTTAGTCGTCGTTAATTGAGACAACAAACAATGTTAAAATGAATATTTATTCTACTGACTTGAGTTTAGTTGTTAAGCATTATAGTGAATCCAAAAAGATGTTTGACTACTATTAAAATGTAAAAAAGTTTTTTTTAATTATTATTAACAGAAAACGATATCATTTTATTTTCTATAAGAAGGAACATCACTATTGCATGTGATGACGTTACTGTCTTCAATTTTATGTTGCCCTTTACAAAGTATTTTTCTATGTCAAATTAATTCTTAAATAGTCAAACACCCTATTATAATTACAGTAATTTAAGAATGAAATGATTCAGGCTGGATTTTGTGATAGCAAGCGATATAGGATTCAAAGGGTTCGTAAAGGAAAGAATAGACGGGAAGGTACAGGAAGGTGAGGGACGCCATATGCCGTTATCTCACCTAATGGTGCGCGGCACTGTTTCATCATCACCTGACACAGGCTTCTCTTCCTGCCCGAAAAGCTGGGAGAACCAGTTACCCTTTTGAGGCTTAACACTGCAACCAATAGCCAGTTAGATTACGGCGTCACCGCGACGTGTTAAGGAAATATCACCATTGTTTGATTGCGAATGAATAAAATAGGGATCGGAAATGTTACCGAATGAACAGCCACACATGCAAATTTAAAAACCATGCAAGCCC
The DNA here is from genome assembly GCA_963669345.1 of Gortyna flavago. Taxonomy (NCBI): domain Eukaryota; kingdom Metazoa; phylum Arthropoda; class Insecta; order Lepidoptera; family Noctuidae; genus Gortyna; species Gortyna flavago. The sequence continues at coordinate 12,357,295 of OY770131.1, read as the reverse complement.
AATTTGATAGTCTAACCGAAACTCAAGCTACATTTTACAAATACAGAATAGTTACAATCTAGTAATAAAAAAAATAAACTATATTAATTTTTCTAGCCCAAGTATCTACGTTTTTTGTTTATGCTTCGTTTCGGAATAAAAAAATAAAAACAAAAGAACGTCGTCGTCCAACGCTTACAAATAAATTATAATATACTCGTAAATGCTGGGGCCACACATTGGACATAATTTGACCCAAGATGTAGCCTTGGAGCATTGGCTCCAATGTGTGTATCGGGTCTGCACAGATATTGTACAAGATTTTACTGATTTTGCTCAACATTGGATGTGGTGCCAAGTCTGAACCAATGGACAAGGCCAATGTCTTACGTCAGGATTATAGTTTCATACAATTACATCCGTTTAGAATTGAAATGTTGTCAATTAAAGTTTTAATATGTCACCAAGCAAGCATGGCAAACGTGCTCTGCTTGCAACTTTATACGATTGTTTGGTGCAGTCTTCGAATTGAAGGTCTGGCCAAACTGGAGCGAAACTGCGCGGAATGCGGGACGAAATAGGCTCGCGTCGATTGTGGCTACTAACTTGTATGGCTATGTCCAAACTGGTACATATAGTCGCGTGACTTCCTAATCATTAAAACAAACTAGACTCATCTTTTATGGGGTACTGTTTAAAATGTTATAATAAAATACCTCCCCACATTCTTCAACTGAATGAGACAAAATTCAAGTCTTGTATAAAACGCACACTATGCAGGCAGGCATATTATAAGATAGGGGATTACATCGTTGATAAAGATGCCTGGATCAATGCTGGTCCTGCTCCACAACCACAACTAATTGATTAACACTTGAACATACTGTTGGAGCTGCTGAAGATTATATTTGCATTGTATAAACTCAATTTCCTTTGTATTGTATAATTTCATAGCACAGATGTGAGTTCTATGTGAGCTACCATTTACCGGGTATTAATATGTCTTTCATTGACTTGAATGTGCCCTGGCGGCTGATAGTATGTCATGCTCACTAAAATGTCTCGCTGACGGTGGCGTGTGTGTTGGATCATTTAGCTCCCTTCAAAATGGTTGAGCTGAATGTTGCTGATCTATGCGTCATGTTCGTGAACGGGCGCCGTCAGTTGGGACTGGTCATCAATTGGCTCGGCTTATTTAAAATTTTTTTTTTTTTTTGGATTCTTGTTTTGTTAAGTACTATTTGCTGTACTCTGGACGCTCTTGACACGTACGTCTTTTTTATTTTATTACATCGTTCTCACATATAATTATAAATTCAACATTAATGATGTAACTAATATTTTTGTAAAAATATAATTTAAAAGAGTGTCCATGGAGTTTCTTGCCCGTTCTCCATAGGTACCTACGCTTTGGAATGGGCAACTAGCTTCATATTTTCTGACTGACCGACTTCTTGACAATTCAAAAATGCCTGTAAATGGTTTAATTGAAATAAATGCTTTGAGTTTGAGTTTGAGTTTGAAACATCGCGTCCCGCGTCCCGCGTGTAATTCGCCTCGATGTGGACAGAGGTCGAAAGCGACAGTATTTCGTCATGCCAATTACTTTATACAGCGTTTACTAATAAAGCTCTAATACTTATTAAATAAGTAAATCTTTAAATAGGATCTCTTTATAATTACTGAGCTAAATGCCCGTTTTCACTAACGTCAAGCTAATCATCATCATAATTTCAGCCCGAAATCGCCCACAGTTGGATAAAGGCCTCCCCTTTCTTCTGAAATACTTTCCTGTTCCGGACGTCACTCATCCAATTGTTTCCCGAGACTGACGATATCGAACCCAACACACTTGGATCGCCCTGTTTTCTTTAGCCTAACGTCAAGCAAAATAACACCTTATGACCGATGAAGATGTCGCTTAGTATTAGTGAAAGCGGGCGCATCAGTATCGCAAAAATTGATACATACGCAACGGTCTTCTGGTTCTGCAATAAGGTGCGGAACCTGGGCTCGACGTACTGCCAGTAGCCGGAGTTCTTGTGCTCCTCCTGACTCCACACGATGGTGGCGTTCGGGTACTTGTCGACCTCGGCCTTGATCTGATCGTACGGGAACGGCGAGATTTGCTCCACTCTGGTGAAGGAATAATGGAATTAATTTATGAGATAGTGAAGGATTGCTAAGAGTGACAAACTCGGAGCCAAATTATGGGCCGACTCTATTTAGATTGCCAGCGACACACTGAAAAGAAGGATAGGGGTGTTCTGATGGACGCACCATCGGAACACTAACTGGTCATCACTTAGCAGTTTCAAACTAGTACTTTTTGCAGTATGAAAGTAAAAACGAGTAAATTGTTGATTAGCAAATCGATTATCGCCTTCAATAGGCCGTAAATTAAATTCATAACTGTAATTCTTATGAAGTACTGCTACAACACTGCGAATTGACGTAATGTGTCAATTTGCTAAACTAATAATTTCCCTTACTGTACATACATAAATAGTGGATCTTTACGATCTTCATTTTTTTTAGTAACATTCAATTTTTTCATAGCATCTTAGTCATGGTATAACAAATGTAATCATAAAATTTGAAGTGTGTGTTGAATTTTTTTTCAGAGTTTTATTACCTGACAATAGCAATCTCCTTCTCGAGTCCCTTTTCGCGCCTGTGCTTGAGCAGGTCGTAGTACACGCGGCCGGAACAGAACGAGATCTTGCGCACGCCCTGAGGGTTTTGAGCGGCAGGGCCGTCTTCGGGAATCACTCTGTGAAAAAAGGAAGGTAAAATTAACATCCATATATCAAACACGGCCAGAGATATTTAGAAAAGTATTTCTGATCGACTTTTACACAGTGCAGTAGGTTACCAAAAACATCTGAAGACTGCTAATCCTTGCCTTCTACTCTGTGTGTTAATCCTGAATCAATACTCAAGGACTGAAGCTTGTCAACTATGAAAGTATCACACATCATCATCTGCCTAGCTTTTTCCCAACTATCATTGGGGTCGGCTTCCAGTCAAACCGGATGCAGCTGATTACCTGTATTTTAGGTGAAGCGCCTGTCTGACCTCCATAACCAATATATACGGGGTTACATGATACCCCTTGGTAAGACTGGTTGTCAGACTTTCGAGCTTCTGACGAGCGGTAACGACTGTCAAAGATCTACAAATAACAGCCGGGACCAACAGCTTAACGTGCTTTCCGAGGCACGTAGGGGTCTCGGTATATAAAGATGGTGACCCATCCACGGACCGCCCGCGACAAGCATAACTTAACCTGATCGATCAACCCTTGCGGTTGTTATTAATTAGCCAGTAGTTATCACAGATCATACGTAAGTAATGTAAAGCAAATGTCGTATTTACGGTAAAACAAAATTGCGGACGAATGTTGCATCAACATTTATCTCTGATGCCAGCAACATGCAGTATGGGTGTCACATGTTTTCTTTTTTTTTGTTAACCTATTTTGTCCCACTGCTGGCCAAAGGTATCTCCATACTTTTCCAATTTTCTTCGTGTTAGGTCTTCTTGGGCCAATCGGTCAGGATTGAGTCCAATAGTGTATGCCTGTATAAGTATTTTGTATTGATGTATGGCATTCCATTATGAGGATTAATAAATGAATGAGGAATATAGGTGGGGAGGTGTGTACTTATATAAAAGATAATAAAAATAATACGATTTATTCCAGCTTACCTCCTGAAGCAGGATCCGTCCTTCATGTCATCGAAGGAGGACTTGGCCTCTGGGTGACGCAGCAGCGACTTGGGCGTCATGAGGATGAGAGGCTTGCGGAAGGGCAACGCGATCTGTCGACGCAGGATGTGGAAATACGACGCGGGGTTGGAGCAGTTGGCCACGATCCAGTTGCAGTCGTGTAGTTGACGGACTGTGGGTGAATAATTTACTTTAATCACTAAGCTCTTATATTCATAAACGTTGCTTATAGTTACGATCATTGAAATAACACCTCAACATTAGGATGCTGATCCAAAAAGTATTTCACTGATAGAAAGCATGATAGAAACCACTGCCGCAGGTTTTGTATTAAAAACACGCGGCTGAAGTCGCGGGCAGACTAATGTTGAAAATTTTATATCGAAAGAACGGCGCACCGACAACTATTTTTATTATATACTCAATGCTACAGAGCTTAGTACTTTTTTCAATATTCTAATAACTTGAAGTTGACGACAAGCGTTTTAAGTGAACTGTATTGCTATACCAATAATTTTCGACAACAAGGACAGATTGTCTTTGAAAGTAGTCGACTCTGTTATTTCTATAGCTAAACTAGGTAGCATGCATAATGTAAGGGTAAACTGACCTTCATAGTCGGGGCTCTCAGGCGGCATGTAGTCGGGATCGTCGGCACACATCTGCAGGAACCTCTCGGGCCGGGCGGACGAGTGCTCGGGACCCTGCAAGTTGTTTCATTTTAGAATCACAATCATAATTTGTTTATTTTACAGAATGTAGTCTTACATAGTCATCATCATCTTCCTGCACTTTTCCCACGTTACTTGGGGTTGGTGGAACACATTCTCTTCTTCAACAAAGTTTTACATAGGTGCCGATTCCCTTGTTCACAAACTAAATTTAAGTTCAGTGCATCTTTTTCTTTCTATTTTATTAAAAAAGGACGTGATTAAAAACTTGCCTACTAAAATTACGTCAATTTACGTTCGGCGCTGATTAATTTAACAGGACTAAACTAAAAATTTTTTTTCTGTCCTTTTCTTAATGAAATAGAAAGAAAAAGGTGCTCTGAACTTAAATTTTAGTTTAGTTGGTGAACAACAGAATCGGCTCCATTATGATGTTAATTTATTTAAAAGTTATCACAGCATTCTGGTGCACAAATATTTTATTATATTTTGACCACACTCGATAAAATACACTGTTTTGGTGTTTGTGACTATTGACAATGATTTACTGTGGAACAAATAAACACTATATATCTATCTACTTTTCTCAGGCTAGTGTGGATGACCCCTATAAGGCCGACTATACAAAACTGAACAATTTAGCATCTCGAATGAGATGAATGTGTCGTATAACACAAGTTGTCGGCCAGCTCATCATGTATATCTCACCATGCCCTCCATGCCGTGCGGCAGCAGCAGCACCAGGCCGGACTGCCGCACCCACTTGGCCTGCCCGCTGGCGATGAACTGGTCGATGATGCACTGCGCGCAGTTGTTGAAGTCGCCGAACTGCGCCTCCCACAGGACCAGCGCGTTCGGGTTCGTTACGGAGTAACCCACCTCGAAGCCGAGGACACCTGTGTTATAAATGAAAGCAGTTTCAAATTTGGTCTTGCACTTCAATTACACTATTAAGCTAGCATTATACTTGGCGTATTTGTCTATATATTCGCGTTACACGGGCAATCGTACTACTATACTATAAACGCAAAAGTTTGTGAGGATGCATGGATATTCGCTACTCTTTCACGCAACTGAACGGATTTTGATGAAACTTTACAGTAATAAAGCTTGTAAGTATATCAGAATAATATATAGGCTGTAATTTTTAAACACCACACGAGCGAAGCCTCGGGCAAAAGCTAGTACAAAATATACTCTATCTCTATTAGAATAATGTTTTATAAACATAAAACGCGAACATTTGCACAAATATGCAAATGTATTGCCCGCGGATAATCAAGAGCAGCACCGAGTATACTCAAGCATATGCACCGTGTGAAGCGAAGACTCGCTCCAAAATCAGTACGGAGCGGCACGATTCATTACATCAAACGCAGTAGGAAGCCGGCGTCACATCAGCAGACAACGTACCGTACTCAGACAGGGAGCTGTTGCACACGGTGTAGGGCGCCTGGTCCGGGTACAGGTGGCACAGCGAGCAGTACGTCGCCTTGTCCACCTTCTGGTGATGTAGCACGTGATGCCTGCACAAACATATAACTTAATACTGAACTTATTATTTATTTTCAAGTCAGAGCATTACTCAGCCGTCAATAAGGCACAAGTTTTGGAATAAGTCCGGCTTTGCAAAGCGTCTCTGTCACTCATACCTGTTTGACAATATTCATACTTTATAAAGCTGATATGACATATTAACACTAGTATCCGCAGCCATTTTAAGAATTGGGGATTACACTGATACATAACAAACTTGACAAGATTTAAGCTAAACGCACATTTGTCAGCATTGTACGCGTCGCACGCGAAGTACGCTTTATTGGAAAGGATAATGCTGCGCGTGCGATACTAACAAATGACCCTTAAGGGAGTATCCGGTAAGGAATTGTCTCTAGCCTATAGTCGAACTCAGACGTTTGTCAAACATATACACAAAGCTACGTTTTTTATATAGTTTATTCTACGAGACGCTAGCTCTGCGCATCAAATTACATAGTGTTTGCAAGATGTACGAAGAAGCCAGAAGTGCCAGAAGACGAAAAACACATACCTGTGTGAGAAAGTTCCTCTCTCCACATCCTCTCCTGACAGTCTCACGTGGATGCCTTCCTTCAGCAGGGATCCGAAAGCCATCGCCTCTCCGAGAGCCCAGTCCACCTGTCTGTTCTCAACCATGGCCATGCGCGCCTTCAGGATACGAAGCAGACCTTTGTGGATCTCGAACTCAGCCGCGTTGGGGGGAGGAGACGAGAAACGTTTGCCGATGTGTACTAATGTTTCTTCTACTACGCCGGTAGAAGACATCTGTGAAAGTTAATGGAACGTCCAATATTTATTTACACAAAATAAATTGACTAGCGAAACTCCGCAGGTGTGATGTGATGAGTATCGATATCTCAACACGATCAACGACCGCTTGTTGTGTTAAAATTCCGTTTTTTTTTTATCGTGTTTAAATATCGATACTCATTACTGCGAAGTTTACACAAAAAAAAAAACGCTAGTTATCCATATCACACCTTCATTTCGAAACCATTACTAAAAATTTTCGCGAAATTGAGTTATTAACGTTAATTTAACAAATAAAGCCAGAAATATCTCTTATGTGTTCATTACTTTTTTATTAAGAGGTAAATAGTCATGCAAAAATCGTAAATTAGCTCTCCTGTAAAACTTATTTTTTTTGTTTAGTAACGGTTTCGAAATGAAGGTGTGATATAATATGACTACCTTAAGCGGGTCCTTGCCCTCGAAGAATCCGGACCAGGGCGAGTCGAGCCAGTCCTTGTACTTAATGTGGGTCTCTGCCTTAGCCTGGGTGTACGCGTCTTCGCAGATCTTCTCGTATTTGTCCTTTACGTCCTTGACTTCGGAGGCGGTAACGACGCCCTCGGAAATCAGCTGGTCAGCGTACTTTTCGAGTACTGTAGGTAGAAAAGTTAATTATTGTAAAAATATAATATTTTAGTTGTCCGACTGCTGATTAATACTTATTTTTTTAATTACTCGTAATGCCATCATAATGGTCCTAGTGCTAGTGAGAGACATAGTTATCCCGACAGATAGCAATATCCTTTTTCGGACTAAAATCATGATGGCGTTAATAATTCATAATACGGCCCCTGTTAAACGAAGTATCGTCGTTTATATGACGCATCAAGCATAAGAAAGCTGTTAGTCACTAAAGTATGAGTGACAGAAACGACGGTCCACAATGCCGAACTGAAATACGATGTGACACATTTACAGCCAGGTACTGTATAGAGATGTCTAGTAGTGACATGATAGTTATTATCGATTTCTACATTATGTACACGTGCACGTACACTGCTACAAAGATCTTTTGGCGCTCGAATGACGTTGACAGGAGGGCGCTATTGGTAGACATTTGTGCCACTGTTTTTTGAAACATATTAAAAAAACAAGATGGCGACGTTAGTTCCGAATTTGGCCACGCGAAGAAAGAACTTTGTAGCGATATATCTGTTTCTGTGGCAATTAAACTACATGTTTTCTTACCCGGCTTGGTCTTGTGGATCTTCTGGTACATGAGCGGCTGCGTGAACATGGGCTCGTCGATCTCGTTGTGTCCGTTGCGACGGTAGCTGACGATGTCGATGACGACGTCCTTATGGAACGTAGCGCGCCACTCGGCCGCGACGTTGCACACGTGCATGACGGCCTCCGGGTTGTCGCCGTTCACGTGGAAGATCGGCGCGTTCACTACGCGGGCTACGTCTGCACCGTAAAGAATTAATTGCATTAGTATAACAGAGTTGTTGTCCTCGGAAGGGTTAGCCAGAGGAGAATATTACACCATAATTTCGATAAGTTTAAGCACCGTGACATGGATGTGCAATAAAAATAATACAGCATATTAGCAATGCATAAATGTGCCATAAAAATAATATTACCCATATTCGCTGACCTTGGCCTACAACACGTCCAAAGCTATTAGCGCTATGCTATGTAGATCGTGTTCGGAGTAGATGATCAGACTGGTTAAAAGAATCACACGCTCCAGATTGTCGCCTCTTTCTCGCTTAATTCTTTTAATCGATAGAAATTTGCCTTTCTATCGATTAAAAGAATTAAGCGAGATTGAGCGAGCGAGATTGAGCTCAGTCTTAAAACTGCCATTTTCAACGCGTTCTCAGCAGAAGTTATGCTTATATATCACAAACCTGTGCAGTAAGCAGACGAGCGCGAGTGCCTTGGGTCGGTGGTGAAGCCGATCTGGTTGTTGACGACGATGTGGATGGTGCCGTGTGTCGTGTAGGCCGGCAGGTCCGACAAGTGCATCGTCTCGAACACTACGCCCTGGCCGGCGAACGCGGCGTCTCCGTGTAGGAGGAGGGACATTACCTACCGATTGTTAATAAGTACATAAAAATAAATAAATAGCATTAACACCTGAAAGAACGGGCAGTGGTTATTGTAATAATTTTATCAAAACTTCGGTATGTTGGTCCACACAGTCACACACTACTTGTTTTTGTTAAACGTCTTCAACCGTGTCATATCATACGTTAAGATAACTAAAGTACGTATCATACCTTCTTGCCCTCATTATCACCGCGGTAGAACTGCTCAGCACGACACTTGCCCTGCACGATGGCGTCGACAGCTTCCAAGTGAGACGGGTTGGCGCACACGGCCAGGCGAATGTTCTTGTTTGTGACGCGGTTCAGACGCTCGATGTATGTACCCAAGTGGTACTTCACGTCGCCGGAGCCCTGTGGGGTTAAAGATGTTGTTAATTATGTGTTTGTTGTTAAATCTTATATTAGTGCGTATCTGATTACCTTTGAATCGGCTGAAAGGGTAAGTATACATTTATGGCCGTCGTACACCAATATAATGTATTTAAATATGAGCTTTATAACATGTCACGTACAGTGACATTTCCAGTAGTTGACGACGCACGGGACGACGAATTGCATAAACATCGTAGAACACTTCAAACCACTACAAATTTCAATGTACGTCTCACTACATAAAGCACAAATTTCATTGAATGCATGTTTCCATTTAATTGTTGCTTTCCTTTGAATCGAGTATGTATTGAGTTGTATCGGTGTGCATTGAATTCTGCTAGGAATGGTATCGAGTATCGAACAGAAATACTTACGTCATCTTCGGCTTCGAGTGCAGCGAACTGAGTGAACAGCTGGTGCAGAGGTTTACGGCAAACGTTGGCGACCACGTTCAGACGACCTGTGAAACGAAGATAGAAGGTATTTTATTCATAATTTCAGCCTATAGCGGGCGGGAAAGGTAGGTCCTTGCTCTATAGTTCCTACTACAGAGCAAGGTGCTGCCTTTCCCGCCTCCCCTCATCCCTGCCTATTGCCAGAAAATACAGTTACGATAACAAAATGCATGAGAACTTTTGCTGTTGGTTAAAAAAGATCAATAATGAGAATAATACTAATGAAGTGGTTCATGAGTATTATTCAAAGATTTACAACATAAATATTTAATTATTTAAATAAGTAAGCAATTTTGACAATGACTTTCGTTTTATTTATGAGCGCAACTTAATGTGCATAAAATAACCTCGGCATTGAAGTATGCGTTTTTTAATAAGGCCTAGGTCGAGAAAAGTACAAGACGTAAGTTTAAATAAGTATTTTTTATTAGCGACCTGCCTTTCTTTGGCACGGTTTTTGTTACTTGAAGAAACATTTAAATTTCTTTATTACTTATTTGTAAGTTTAATAAGAATTTATAATAGTAAATTCTCTAAATGATCATGAAAAGCGAGTCAAAATCCGTTATTTAATTTAGAAGAACAACGCGGTCACACAGACAGCCACGAAAAGCGATTTTAATTTAGAATGTTACCTCTGTGAGGCATGCCCATGATGATGGACTCGACGCCGAGGCGCGTAGACACGTCGATGACCTGCTTCATAGCCGGGATCAGGATCTCGCAGCCTTCCAGACCGAAACGCTTCTCTGATGACCATTTCTTTGCCAAGAAGTTCTCGAATCTAAAACAGTTATTTATTCATTAATAATCAACTACAGTCAACAAAAGTATATTAGATAATAAAATATGGTATTTGCATTTGTTAGTTATGTGTTTCATACATAGAATGAGGTAAAACAAAAAAAATATATATTTTATGTGTGTCATATTTAATCATTTGGGGGCTTCGGGAATCCATACTAATATTATAAATGCGAAAGTGTGTCTGTCTGTCTGCCTGTCTGTTACCTGTTCACGCTTAAAAATCCAATGATCATAAACTATAGTATCGATTTTCCACATGCTCTGGCGTACGATATGCATAACATTTCTAAGGCCTCTCTTATCTAAACCTATTTACTGTATGCATTGTCGTCAGGTAGCGCATAAGTGACTCTTAACGCAATTTTCCAGCGCACAAAGAAATCAATCTTGATATAATCACACGATATTTGCAATTGTTGACAATTGTGCGTGGAATAGACAATAGGCATTTTATATACGAGCCCGCGGCTATTATTGCAATTTAAACCTTATGTTAGTGACATAAAGGACAAATGACACGCGTTCGTGATTTGGAATAACCATAAGAGTAGTTATACACTTCAAAGAAGTGCATAATAACTATAACATTTAATGAATGTGTGCTCTGATTACGGAATCCCGAGATAGCTGTCTGAGTAATCGGTATTGTATTTAGCCATAATAATCGTTTGTTTCTAACTGATTATTATATAACTTACACCCAACTATCCTAACTAATATTATAAATGCGAAAGTAAGTTTCATTGTTTGTTTGTTACCTTTTCACGCCTAAACCACTGAACCGATCATCCTGAAATTTTACATATACGTTTTCAGGTGTACAGAAACGGACACAGGGTGCCTTTTGTCCCGAAAAAAGTGCTGTTTCCGAGAAAACAACAATAAGGTTATTATGAAAATAAATGGCTCCACGTGTCTTTTGTCTTGATCGCAAACGAAGTCGCGGGCAACAGCTAGTATGTATATAAATAATATTTGAAGGTCCCACTGTCCCTGACTGTCTAAGTGTTTATAAAAGACTTTTAAATCTATAAGTAACTACATACTAATAAGATCCGATTTTTCAGTCGTCAGATAACTTTTGTGTGAAGAATAAATATGGCGGTTTGAAACTAGCGTCTGAACTGCTGTGTGCTACGTGTGTGCAGACGCTATTTTTATTCCACAGATTAAAATTATCTTATGATTGAAAAATCGGCCCTAAGATGACTAAAAATTCGAGCTAACTTGTCTTTTTGTATATACGCACTTTCTAGAAATAATTACGCATAGGTAAGTGACTAAGAACCGTGACGGGACCGTGGCTAAATAATAACAGCCGCACAGGTCGATCGATCAGGTTAAGCTACGCTTGCCGCGGTTGGTCTGTGGATGGGTGACCATCTTTACATATCGAGACCCCTCCGTGCCTCGGAAAGCACGTTAAGCCGTTGGTCCCGGCTGTCATTCGTGGATCTTTGACAGTCGTTACGGGTAGTCAGAATCCCGAAAGTCTGACAACCAGTCTTACCAAGGGGTATCATATTACCCAGTAACTGGGTTGTGGAGGTCAGATAGGCAGTCGCTTCATGTAAAATCCTGGTATTCAGCTGCATCCGGTTAGACTGGAAGCCGACCCCAACATAGTTGGGAAAAGGCTAGGCAGATGATGAGGTAAGTGACTAAGAAACATAATCTTTTTCTGGTATTACTGAACCACAAACATAAAAAAGGTGTGTCTGTCTTTCGTATCTTTATTATGCGATAAAACAGAACAAGTCATAATGGCTGTCGGTTTTTGTTTGGCAGTATTTAACGAGATAAGATTTATTACTGAGCATAAAAAATTTGTGATAAATATTAATAATCAACGCGGACGTAAGACTAGCATCCATATCGAGCAACCGACACGAAGTGGCAATAGTGATATTTTACGATCAAAGCATTGACATCCTGTTGTTTCTGCTTACCCCATGAGAAACAGACATTAATTTATGTATCTTTATAAATAAAACCTCATCATTTCCTTGCCCGTATCCCAATTTATTTGGGATCGGTGCAGCGATTCTTCTTCCATACTACTCTATCGGTCGTCATCAGTAGTCATCCACTTTCAAGGCCTATCTTTTTTATACAAACTCTATCCATTGTTTCTTTGGTCTTCTCCTACTCCTATAGCCATCCACAGCCATAAAACCTGCAGTATATTAAATCTGAGTTTTACTTACCCAGCAGATCTGGTAAGACGAGCGAGAATCAATCTCTTCTGGTCGGGGCTCATCTTGCCGACATTGGGCGGCTCAATGCGCTGTCTGATCCAGTTGCATTGCTCCAAAGAGTTGATGAACATGAACTCAATGCCGATGTTGTTGCAGTACGCTTGCTCCAGGCGGTTTAAGATCTCCCTAGAATAACGAAAAAGTTAAGTACTCATAGTATTGATTTGGCGGCCAATGTTGGGCCAACCCGCATTGGCCCACCTGGCGGATTATGGCCCGTTCCGTCTCGGAGAGGACTGCGTCCCGGCTGTGGGAAAATCATAGGCTTATTAAGTTAAATGTTGGGTAAAACAACACTGACACAGCGTATTGTTTCCGATCATTTAAGGATTTAATGTGTGGCTACTTGTAGATAAGCTATCACTTCACTCATCGAAGATTCATAGCATAACATGAAATGGCTTTAATAGCTATTAGAAGAATATGTAAGTACGTAATACTTCTTTTCTATTGCATACTTCGACACGCCTGCAGCAAATAGTTTACATGCAGAACAAATCAGTAAATCTTATTTCTGAAGAAAACATGTAAACAATAACCTTTGTACCCTTTTATTTACTCGAGTAATGATCCAATCAGCTGTGGCAATCGTTATCGAGAAGCGATAAACTTTAAACGTTACAACTCATAGGCGTAGACGAAAGAAAAGGTGAAGGTTACACAATGGCACTGATAACGTGTCTTTATCAGAATCGACTGCACCTGTATCATTGACTGCGACTGAGACGAATATCACTATTAGAATATTTTATTCTTAGTCTATACTTTCCTACTGCCTTTACCCGGTAACTAGGTTGTAGAGGTCAGATAGACAGTCGCTTTATGTAAAATACTGCAGCATCCGGTTAGACTGTAAGCCGACCCCAACATAGTAGGGATAAGGCTAGGCAGATGACTTTCCCATTGCAGGGCAAAGGCCTCTCTACTCTCCTTCCATTTTTCTCGCCCTGGGGCTTTTAAGGACCAGTCTTTACCAGTCCAGCTTATGTCGCCATTACCGCCTAATAAAAATAATGGTTTAAAATCTTACCTTAACGGTAAAGCTTTCTCTTTTTCACCAATAAAGGTAGTGGATGGAAGTTTGAACACTCTGTCCATATCAGCTTCATCTAAAACATTTATAAGGCGCAATCAGAGTACGAACGTTAAAAAAAATACCCAAGTTAGAGATGCAACATTACATTATGAATAAGTGTAGCCTTTCGATAAAGCACAAATTAAAGCGAATAGTTTATCATATCCCTTTACTAGGATTTTTTTAATATTTCCAGCCAACATTACATGATCCCACAATTTTACGCCCTTACAGAAATGACAACTTGACATTTACAAATACACATTACATTGAATATCTATATAATTATGCGGTGCATCAATATAGAAATAAAAAAAAATGCAGTACAATAAAGTGTTCTTGACTTTAACGTGGCTTATATTTTAGAAGTGGAGAAAAGTCTGTGGCGACTATCCAAAAGCAATAAAGAAAAGATAGCGCACCTTTCAATGCCAAACAATAATAATAATATACTTTTCTATTCGTATAAACCATCGCCAATACATTTTAAAATCTTAATTACATACAATATAGTAAACAGATGTTAAATAAATAATAATAGGTACAGTTTCATGCACATATACAATGCTCATACAATCTAGTAAATACAGGCATGCAATCAATATACTTAATAATAATAAATAAACCATATGGATAATCGTGCAGATCATGTATACTAAAACAGGTACTGAGATGAGTGAGCGTGCGAACCAAGGACCTTGTGCGTTGCATCCACATTTCATATGAACTTGTAGTTATGGCTACCAGCTTCCGAATCGATTTACGAACAGATATATTTAAAATAAAAAATAAACGCAAATAAAAAGAAACACGTCAATTTGACATTGTCTTAACTTTGCTGATAAATTCTGTTCATAAAAAGTCCAAATAATCCGACTGCAACAACAAAATAATAAACCTTACTTAATGTTTTTGTGCCAATCTGTATTGATACTAAATTGCCGCCTAAAAATATAAACTGATATAGGAGAAATCCATCTGAAATTACATCATATCAATTAGTAAGATGTAGGTATAGTTTTTGAACGTGTTGCAAATGGAAAATTGTTCAGGAATATTGCTTCGCCGCCATAACTACCTGCTTATGAGCCAACGAGCGACCACGGTGCTTTCAGTATTTCTGGTTCTCGTGTGTCCTTACCAAACCTGTAGCTGTTGTGAATCACCTCCCGTTTGTTTTTACCGACCAATGCGCTGTTCATTATTTCCAAGGGGTCGAGATTGGCTATGTGATGTCCTCGAATCTGTTTTTTAGTGCACAACATTCTCATTTAGCGTGTATTGAGTAACCGGCGATGCTTCGATTAGTCATAGTAACAAACAAAAAATAAGAAGCGAACAGATAATAAATATTCATGTCTTTTAACTATTAAGATATACCTTTAGGTATATTTCCTTCATTAAGAATATTTGAAGGTTTTAAGGGATTAGTCAAGTTATTTTGCAAGGCTTCTCAGCAGCTGGTTAGCACACTATATATATACAGTGCTGATCGAAAACAACACAAAATATCGTTGTGGAGAAGCCAGGGTGGTATAAAATTTAAGGAAAGCAGTTAAGATAGTTGTTAAGTTTAATATCCTATGTCAAAACCTGTTAATTGATTGAAACTAGAAAATTTAATGCGCTCTATACCCTCCTTTATCCGACACGCATTTTTTTAAAACCTTGAGCTATCCTATTCAATCATATTTTACAGCAAAATAATATATCTGTATTTTTATATTATACAAAAATTGTGCATTACATAAATATAAAACGTTCTCCCTTAATGAGTATTTACAATGTAAAGAACACTAATTAATCACTTAATTAGTCTCACACGTTTGGAAAGAGGAAAAAATTTAACGATAGTTATTTGGTAGGATGCAATAAAATGAACTGGAATTCTTAACAGTCTCCTAGTTTCTAAGTTATCTATACCTACTTCTAAGGACAATATAATTATATTACCTGTTGTCATGTAATCGTACAACATTGTTTTGTGTGTATTTGCGTATGTGCAAGGTAAAAGGGGTAAATTGGTCTATTTAAACGTATTCGCATCATTATGTCACAAATGCCGTCTGTAACATCAAATTTAAAGTCTTAACTTAAAACATATCTCCTAAATATAATCATTCTTAGTCCAACTAATCTTCTGGTATACACAAACTCTAGTAAAGGAATATGATGATTAAGCAATTAGTCTTATGCAGTTCCTCCACACCTCAACCTCAATTAGTTATTAATAATCATTATTATTATTGCTCATCTACATTGTAACATTCAATGGTAGAACAGTCATATTCAATGAATTAGTAACATTTTAGTATTATAATTTTTATGACCGATAATTTCAAAAAGCTAGTCTCAATTATTTACATTCCAATTGTAACTTGTTCCAATTGATTTCACACAATGTGTTCTGTATAAAATATTTGTTAAAATTATTTCTAAACAGAATTAATATACTATACAGGGTGAAATTGAAAACTTGCGACAATCGAAATGGGAGATTGTACTCATCATTATGAACAACTTTTACTACGGGACCAAACCTGAAATCGCGAAAAAAAATCAGCTGTTTCCTACATTTATAACTCGTCAAAATGGTGGGAACAGCTGTTTTTTTTTTTTGCGAATTCAGGTTTGGTCCCATAGTAAAAGTTGTTTATAATGATGAGTACAATCTCCCATTTCGATTTGACGCATGTATTCAATTTCAACCTGTATATCAAAACCATCCTCCACCTCCATTTAAGCTACGAGGTCATAGTTCTACAAACCAAGCACCACAAAGCATCTAACTACATACGATACAAGAAAGGTAAGTGTAAAAGTACGCGTGTGTATGCAAGGACATATCCGCAAACAGCCGGTGCCAGGAGTGAAACCGAAACTAACCCCCAACTGGACCCAAGTTGCTAGTAACGCATTACTCAGCACTTGAACTGTGTGATGTCAATTGGACAGACATTTTACTACGTAGAAAACTAATTATTTGTTTGGGTTTACACACACATTCATTATCTTATCAGTCATTTATACTACTAATGATGTATCATTGCGAAGTCCATTTGACATCAGTGTCGTCCCACCGAATACGTGATAGATTTTAGTCGTCCATACCGAATCTGACGTGTTCTCTAATGACTGCCTCGTTAGCGAAGGCTCGCAAGCCGCCGTGCCATTCGCCGCTCGATATCGGGTCCCCGGTGGCGATGCCCAGCGGGTCTAAGTGCGCCACTAGGTGACCACGTGACTACATCCAACGTAAAACAAAATTTTCGTAACAAACAATCAAGTGACTGCCCCATCATACATGCCTTCTTCAGATATATATCATATAAAGCAGTACGTAATACATAAGTAGGCACATCTGTTGCATATTTTACTCATAGAGAAATATATACAAAATATTAATTGTATAATGGTAATTTGAGAAACTGGAAGTTTTATAAAGTTGTTGCGCAGAATACTTATGATTGATAAAAGATAAAATGATATAATGTTAACCTCAGTATTCCCATAAACGTGCATATTATTTATCAACTCCTACCACATCGAAAAATGTGTTAAATACGACATAGAGAAGAAAAATAAGGCAGTAAATTGTTACTTTTATTTAAGACTTGCATTTTTGTATAATTTGAGACTAGCATTTTATGTCGGTCTGGTTATTTTGTACGAACCAAATGTTTGATGATTATGTAATATAATGTCTTCATGAATAGCAATACTATTATTTGCATTCACGTGTAATTAATGATCATGTGGTAAAATAATCTTATCTTTTACAGATTGGTTATAATTGTTACGATTATTTGGGTGACTAAAACTGCTTCAAATTAAAAACTACAGCAAATAAAATCTTTGATAGTATTCGACAGCAAATATTATCACACACATGCATATGCAAGAACAATTTCCTAACATAAATTTCTATTACACAAGCAGTGTAGTTGAACAAAATGTGTTATCTACATTAAGATACGCACGTCAGATACACAATAAATCAAACAATTTAAGTTTGAGGACAACACTATTACTGTGATATGTTAAAGATGATGCATCATAAGTCTATAAGTAAACCCCTTTATTCATAAACGTTGCTTAAAGTTAAGTCGTGATTAGCGACTGTTTAACCATACATTTTTGACGTTTAAACGTCACTTAACTTTAATTATCGTTTATGAATAAACCCCAAAGTGGTTTGCGTGGTGTTAAAGCTACAACCATCCACAGACAAGGTCACTTCTCGGCACTAGTGACCATTCTTCAATAAGCCATGACTAGTTAAAAATATGTATGTGTGTTATAAAATCGCTTACGAAACACAACAATCAGTGACACGCAATGCAATGTTGAAATAAATAACGAAACGATATACGACTGTGGTTGCGTCCATAATTACGACAGCGACATTTCTCCTGTCTCCTGCGTACCAAAATTGAAATATTTCCTCATGATGAGCTCGGAGCTTGGCCCGCGCATGCCTAGTTGAGGCAGGTTCGCCGTGGTGATGCCGAGCGGGTCCACATCGGCCGCCAGGTGACCGCGAGCCTGTCACGCACCCGCCACCACATCACATTTTAGCCCAAATTGCAAACATCCACGACCAAGCGACTACAACTACATATTGTACTCAATACAAAGCTATTAACAGCATTTAATGCGATGCCCACTAAACAGTGATTCAAGGACTTGTCATTCTGTAGGTCTTTGTCGCTAGGTCGTGTAACAGAATTTAGACTAGTTGAACGAATAGTCTTGAAACCGCTATGCCAATTGTTCCACACGCAGTAACAATGACTGTTTCTTGTATAAAGTACTTTTTTTTTCAAATAACAACATAATTATGATAATTCCTAACTAGCTAGTCTTATAAAAATAACAAACACAAAATAACTTAACATTTATAAAAAAAATATTATGTCATAAATAAAAATGTTTGAATAGATAAATAAAAATTACGGACAAGTCTATTCAGCCTATCATAATAAATCATTATGAGCGCGACCTACAATCATAATGCTAGAAAGCTGCTTTTGTAGAAATAATTGAAAAAATGTGTAAAATAATAAACACTACCTAGACCTGACATAAACATTTCTTTAGTCAACATGTTTCAAACTAGAAATAAAACAAAGAGGGGAACACGTTTAGTATGGGAGCTGATGACGAGAATAATAAATCATTTCATAATTCTAACAATAGGATGTGGCTGATCGCGTTTGTACAGAGAGCAAAGTTTCTAGTCTAAAGTTCGTTTTTTCATCCCAGAGACTAATCTGACATGTGTAATGTCAAACTCCTATACCAAAAAAACGCAAACACAAAAGACTGAAATGTCAGATTAGTCTCTGGGATTAAAAAACAAACTTTAGTTTCAAAAATGTTAGCCAAAAACAAATGATTTATTTTTCCCGTAAATGAGTTCCCAAACCATTGGGCAAGTCTCGAGTAGGGGACAAAAAGTGCAAACAATAATGAATTTTGAAGAAGAATCATAACACCGATGAGATAGGAACATTCGTCACCTGGTAACTCCTGATGATGGCCTGCACAGCCAGATGATCGTCGATTATCTTCTCGTTAATTGGAGATCCTGTGGAAAACCACAACGATTATGGTCTAAACATCGACAAACGACAATCAAGTACTCCTTTTAAATAGCAGTTTATAGGAATATCGCAAGCATCCTTTCGTGCTTTCTTAACAAAATCAGCACGCGTTAGGGTTTAAGTAAAATTACATTGTAACAAACGACCGTTTGTTTTAATATATTTTTAGTTTTTGAGGAGAAAACCGGAAGCGAAAAAGAGAGTAAAAAAAATGTCTACTCCAGGTTAAACATTGTTTAAGAGGACCTACTTTGAAGATTATTTTGTTCTCAAGGTTCTTCCTCACGAGGAGAGTTCGCCTGTAATGTAACATTAGATTCGATTTTGAGCATATAGTTGATTCAGTATCAAAATATTACACATTGTATCATCAAGTTGCGCACTGTAATGCTCGGATCTCCTCCCTCACTGATGTAATGCTCGACTCAGTAACGTTACATTACAATTTCTGACTTTTCTAGTACTCAAACCTCGTTGGTCCGATGGAGTTTGATCCCTATGAGTAACTGGATCGACAGGCATAAAAAAGTTGTATGAAAACTGCCCGTTTTATTGCTGGTTCCCCATTTTTTTTTCAAAATCTGTGAATGCTGATCAAAATTTCTTAGAATTAAGAGCAGTCTCCTAAGACCCTATAACTACAACGGTTATTCGGTTAAGATACCTGCCAATAATACCAGCCAATAATAATACCAGCCTATTAAGTATTGTCCCACTGCAGGTTAAAGGTCTCTTGTCACAAGTTTCCTCATGATGTTTTCCTTCACCGATGTCAGTAATGTCCAAGATAAACTCAGAAAGTACATAAACTAATTTAAATTAATACAAAACCCCATAATTATCTTCAAGTGAATCTACACACCTGCAGCAATGGATGGCACGCCAGCGCCGGCCGGTACCAGCGATGTGAGAGGTACTTCGTTCTTGTTGTAAGGCGACAAGTTTGGCGGCGACGTGTAGGCTGTGCCGGGCTGGGCGCCAGCCGTCGCATTGCGGAAAAACGCATCCCACGACTAGAAAAAACATACGTTATTTAGATATTGAAGCAAATTTTTGCAGTTATTCATATAAAGATTATAATAAAATCGGTTTTGTTGGTAATGAAATCCCCAACTACTACCTCAACTGCTTGAATAAAAAAAAACGTTTACTTTCAATACTTTTCCTATTCTTTCATTACGTTTACTTTCAAAACAGAAGGCATAAAGCATAAATGCACTATAAAATCCTACATTTTTGGCCCCTTCAAACTAGTGGAATCAACAATCAGCCAGGGAAAAACCCAGACCATGAAATCGATTACACTTGCATACGTAAGTAGGTAACCGCAAAGCCAGACCTTCCTATTTGCGAGAACATGGACTGTCATTATTTTCCTGTTCTTTCGTCGTTGTTTTATTTACGTAATTTTGGCCAGTGTTAACTATTGAAAAAGAGAATAGGTACGCTTAACTTTACACCAAAATAAATTAACCATCTAAGTATTTAGATATTAATGATATTATCAAAAAAGATTTTATTATGATGAAACATTTAAATGAAACAACTCGGCTTTGGGTGACGTATATATAATCATAGGAAAAACTTAACAAAAACTTAATAACTTAGCCATCGCAATTAATATGACACCAATAGATTACCTAATGTAAAAAATAATTGTTAAGTTTCTATGCAGTACCTATACATTTGTTATTAATTTACTATCATGCTCTAGGCACGATAATACAAAGCACTTTCCTTATCTCATATAGAAATCCTGACCATGATTGCATTGAAGAGTGATTGAGATTTGCTTCGATTATGAATGATCATCATTGTCATCAATCAAAGTGAAATCTGATAGTGTTCACACATTATCAGCATGCCCATGTTAATAATTTCTATTTATTCCTATTTCATTTTAAACGAAAAGTCATTCAAAATCAACATTAATAATCACTCAAGAAAAATATTATCGTAAAGTCTCCTTCATTGAACGTGCGGGTATGTAAGTACTTTACATACATTATATTCCGTTTTTTTGTTTTGCTTATGCGAGTTTTCAGTTCAAACCCCATATGAATTTAGGGATCTGTAGAACAGCCGTTCTATTCTGTAAAATCTCACCGTGGAAACATAAGTGAAGTGAGCTTAATGTGCGCTGTAAATATAGTCACAATCCCTAGCATCAGGTGGAATGACAGTTCACTTAACCTACGTTTTTACGGTTCCATTTTTACTTTACAGAATAGGTCGGCAGATTATCAAACAATGTGCGTAACAATTCGCTGAATACGTTTAGAATGAAACACAAACAGCATTCTTGACCTTAATTCGAAACAAAAAAAAAATGCATTTTTATGAAGAAATTACCGCAAGAACAAAGCTGTTGTAACAATAAAATAAATGACTGGATACTAATGCTGTGGGCGGAATGTTCGCTCTTTTAGCGATTCAGTTCTACTCGGGATATTTCAGATCAAAGCAGACAACTCCATACGAGATACAACTGACTCCATTTAGTTGGCACTAGCTAATTGGCATTGCACGAATTTTCAATTCACACTTGTGAACATCTCTTTTCCTCCTGTTACGTGAACTATTTCGTTGGTGCCCTTGAGGCGTGACTTTCACGGTTCATTTTTAAATCTGTAGGAAAAATTTTCGAAGCAATGATTCGATTTCAAGGTACTACTCAAATTTTCTAACGACGGAAAGGAGTCATAATTAATATCGCCAAAACTTATGTATGTGAATAGCAGAGTGCCCGTTTTCACAATTACTAGGCGACACCTAAATGTAGGCTTAAATAAAAACGCGCTATTGGATTTTCAACACACGGCTTAGTGCTGAAAATTGAATCCATATACGCACTTTTATTTAGAAATTAATGTAGGTAGGTGTCGCCTAGTGTTCATTAAAACAGGCATAACTATACATATGTCTCACACTCTCACCTTTTTGCAATAGCCATTCTTGTTCCTACTTTATGGCTGACGTAATCAAACTAAGAAAATTGTCTAGGCCTCGTCTAGACAACGAACCAATTCACCTATCCGTAATTGGAAGTACGTATTGGTTAGCACACTTTATCACTCAAGTGGTTATGTCCAGTTGTCAACAACTGCAAAGGTTTTTTTTAATGAACAGCGTCGTATTAGGAATTTATTTCTATCATAATTGATCATTTAAATTATGTAAGTACCTACGTTTAGTTACAATATTATTAGTAATAATTCCACAATTAATTTACTTGACATGGCAGGCAATATCCATCGTGATATCAGTTTCCGGTTCCGATAATTATGTTTTTGGTATGATTCCAAATGACGCATCGCATTGATCTAACACGGTACTCTTTAGATTGTTGGATAGACATGGTAAACTGAGAATACTGAGATAATACGTGGAAACTTGATAAAAATATTGTTATCTTATCTAGGACGCCGCGCCAGTAAAATCATGTCCGCATTTCTATAATCAAAATAAAATATAGTGGTAGACACGAACCCACCAAAAACATTTTCATGTAAAATGTTGCCATGACGAGACCACTTAAGGCTAATACAGTCAAAAAGTTAACAGATATCATGTAGATCCAAGCTACTAAGTCCACACGCCCTAGCTTTACAAACTCTACACCTTAGTTAAAATATGAGGCTTGGCCGTTTCGTTACTACAAGAACTATTGTATAACAGAAAAGTGAATACATTTTTCACCTTACGCGCATATGATGGTAGCGAAACGGCCAAGCCACATATTTTGTTCTCGCCTATTCTGACGATATTCAAAAAACGAACGAAATCGATCGCGAAAACAAATCAGCTGTTCCCTACATTTTGACGAGTTATAAATGCGAACATAAATTTAGAGAACAGCTGATTTTATTTTCGCGACCGATTTCGTTAATTTTTTGTAAATCTTCAGAAAAAGCGGCAAGTAATTATAAGTAGTAATTTATTGCATATAATTATGTGGTTCCATACTGTATAATAAAATAGTAACCAAGAATATTTGTCTATTTGTCTCAATGTTATGTTCCAGATCGGCGCAAAAACTGTTGAATGGATGTGGGTTAAATTTCGCATAGGTACAGATGATTAACACATAGGGTAGTTTTATCCCGGTAGTATGTTCCCGTGGGATATTTTCCGACATCCACGCGGGCGAAGCTGCGGGTAAAGCTAGTTGATAATACTCATAGAAGTCGTGAAAGTCACGAGGTTTAATTGTTAAATTTCTCACGCTTGTTAGGCATTAACAGTCTAGTGATGGAATCTTAATCTTCCATTAATAAGTAATATATATTAATGCTACCATATACAACCCCCCCCCCCCACCCCTTTGTGTGTAAGACTTGTGATACAATGTTGATGTACAAGAAAGTATAAATTTTATCTATCTATAACTGCTTGTGTCTCAAGCACCTTTTTACATCAACAAAATTGATTTATATTCTAGAATCTCGATTATTATTTATGACCAATTGAATTCTACACAGCAATGATTTTCTCTGGTTATTAATTTTGATGTCAAGGCATTATTGGAGAGACACAATAGATGCCAAGAGCTATTGTTACTCATAAAACTAGTAAAGTATTAAAGTTTATGTAAACTTTAGTATATTACACGTGTCGTCTACTTTTACTTCCACTATATTGCGTGATGCACTCGTTATTAAACTAGCTTTCATATTGACATTTCTTCAATAACATTAATTTCGTTTGCGTTGTATGATCTACATATAAATCTATGTTTACAGTACACAGCGGGGCGCGTAATTGCATAACATACTAACAGTAGCAATGGCTTATATGTTGACAGTTCAACACCATACGTTGTTGAGCAGACAAATTTTTCGAACATATGAAACAATGGATTAGCAATTATCCTTCAAAGTGGGATGGCATGGGGTTGGCATATCTAAGATAAAAAACCCGTAAATAAAAATAAATAAAAAAATAAATGCAGACTTTTGATTGATACTGCGTTACGCAATTAGGGTGCTGCTCAACGCATTGAGCAGCAGCCTAATTGCGTTTTGAAGGATAATAGCTATTCCATGGCTTCATATGTTCGAAAAGCAACGCAATAAATACATATTATGTTGGTGGATTTCTAAAAAACCTTTATCATAATTACGAGTGCGATAATCAACGAGGGTGTTAAATCTTTTTACCAGAGTCTTAAAAAACAATCCTCAAATAAAAACTGAACTACACCGTATATTTATAGCAGGTGATGCAGTAACACAGCTCCAAAAAACTCTTATATCGTCACATAATAATAAGGCTTCAGGAAAAAAATCGTTATAAAAACTTACCGCATGTACAGAGCTCGAGTCTGCCAGCCATGTGTTGTACATGGTCTCCACGTAGGCGGAGCTGGAGCCATTGAGGAACGGTTCAGCGGCCGCCGAGCTTTTATGCCTATAACCAGTCGCTGAACCAGCAGCGACCTGTACAAATAAAACGGAGATTCAATAAACATCGTGCCAGTATGTCCTGAAGTGCTGGTAGGTAGTTCTTTTTGTCAGTTATTGTTAAAGCGGAAATAGGCTTCCCCTTCAAAATATATCTACGGTGTATAATTCAAGACTCCGAACTACTATGAAAAATTCATGACATGAAACTTCGCCTGACCTGGGAATCGGACCCAGGGCAGGGCCCCAGGCTCAACAGTCGCGCTTGCGACGTGGTTGAAATAAAAGGTACACAAATAAGTTTTTAATTTGAAAAAAATAAGAGTAAGGACAGCAACACGAATATACGGCAGAGTATATTCGTGTAGATCTAGAGAGATAATATGAGAGTATCAATTCAAGTGTAGGTATTTAGCTAGGTAAATTGATAATATTACGATAATTTCGCCGTCCCCAAACGAATCAATAAATATATATTAGAAAAACTACAAAGTGATATTAATAACTTTTATTTCGGAAGTCGGTGTCAATTAACGAAAATGCAGAACCAACGACACCGACTTCCGAAATAAAATTTATTTATCACTTTATAGTTTTTTTTTTGGAAGTCTGTTGTTTTTTTTTTTGTAAAAAAGTTTTTATATTTATTGACATCTAATACCGCTAAAGGTGGTTACGCCATTTATGACGTCAACATGCACAGAATACCATCGTTTGTTTTTAAGACAAATTTCCAACATGAAAATCTATACTTATAATAAATCTGAGAGGTCAATTCTGTACATGATATATATTTTCAAAATAACTATCAGGGGGTAATTAGTGATCGATACTGATGCCAAAAACGCAATCAGTAAAATGTTTGTCTGTCTGTCTGTCTGTCTGTCTGTCTGTCTGTCTGTCTCTATGTTCCTTATAGAAACAAAAACTACTCGACGGATTTTAACGAAACTTGGTACAATTATTCTTCATACTCCTAGGGAGGTTATAGTATACTTTTCATCACGCTACAATGAATAGGAGCAGAGCAGTGAAAAGAAATGTTGGGAAAACGGGAGAATTTGCTTCATTTTTTAAGCTTCGGTCGCGTGTGCAGGCTTAATGGTTAAAGCTACATAGAAATCATTTATGACGGAAATGTTCTACATAAAATTATCTAAAAAATATACCACAACAGCATATGTCTATCTTTTATGGTTGACTCACAATAACACGTGTAACTCCCGATAGCTTAGCAGTTTGGAGCTTTCTGATTATATTTGTTTACTCTTACGTTTATAATAGTCTCACTCATCCCTAATTAAAATAAGTTAATATTATTAATTATTCAATAAAAAAAGAATCATAGTAATCGGTATAGAAACACGAAACTTATACATGAAATACGCTAATAAGCCATCGCGCCGTCGCGCGTGAATACTGAATCATGCCATAAGGATTATTTTTGTGTAACGGTTGCCGCGCTCGACGCGGGTCGTGGCGGTAGGTTATAAAAAGGCGGGAGGTCCGAGCGCGCTTATCAGCGCGACTTTTAGTCTTTAAATAGTTTATTTGAATTTCTTTTGTTGTTATTTTATAAAATAGGTATTAGTTGTTTTGGTAGTGTTTAAATATTCGTTCAAATTACAAATCTATACTTATAATAAATCTGTAAAGTGAATATTCTGTACATTGAAAATATCAAAAAAAAAATGGCAGGGGGTGTTATTAGACCGACACAGAACCCAAAAATGTGATTAAAAAATTTTTTGTCTGTCTGTCTGTCTGTTTGTTCAGGCATCAGGCAAGAACTACCGGTTCGATTACGATGACACTTGGTATAATTATTCTTTAATATCCTGGGCACCACACTGGGTACTTTTTATCCCGGAAAAAAATATACAATAAAAAACAAACTTAATTTTGCTGTTCGATCCCTAGACCCGATTACTGTACCAACCGCAAATAATAAGTTTGTCGTAGTACGACGTTTATTTTTAAAAGTCGTAGGTATAGATTTTAATTTTAAAGTATGGGTAGTATATTTGATAGTGTACGTAGTGACCGTAGGTTATTTTTTAAACTGTTAGGTAGGATTAGTCATTCGTATAGATATTAGTTTTTAGGGATTTTGCTTATTTATTGAGTTTAGATTAGTTATCATCAGAAATAGGTTTATTTAGGTATTTTATTTTCTGTTATTGAGTTTTTTTTTTAGGTACTTAGGTTTACTTTTATAATCTTCTAATATAAAATTCAAAGTCCTGTGATCCTGTCTGACTGATTATATCAATGCACAGCCTAAACCGCTGGTCATAGAGACATTAAATTTGGGGTGTGTTCTGTGTGAAGTGTATAAAGGTATCCATTAAGAAAGGGTTTTTCGAAATTCCACTCCTAAGAAGGTGAATGGGGGGAGGGTGAGATTTCACGCGGACGAAGTCGCGGGCAGAAGCTAGTAATAAAAATAAATCTCTTTCCTGGCATACACATTTCGTTTGGCGAATCTCCAATTGTCTTTGTAAGCCAGAATCTGTTCTATATACATTAGAGTAGATATTAAACTCATTATTTTATTGATACCAACATTTTACTCGCACCAAATAATTAATGTAAGTATCATGTATTAATATGAAAGATTTGAGCAACTGTGGGTTAAAAAAACAAGTATAGTACAGCTAAGATAACGATGTGGAACAAAGTTTATCAAAGTAACAAAGGGGCTCGGCCGTCTCGTCATAATACATATTATATATTAGCAACTTGGAGGCGCGACGCACACACCGGTTACATAACAGACAGTGCTTATACACGACACGTACAAACTACGAACAGATCGATTGTGCGCTAGAAATAGACATCTGCAGCTAAGTGAGTGTAATTTCTGAGAAATATTTAAGTAATTGTTAATAAATGAGTTCATTTATAATTCTCACAAATCCACGATGAGATATGGATCGGGAAAAAAAAACAACAAACATGTTTTCGTACTTTCCATTTGTGAATTGTCTTTCGAACATGTCACCTTCACCTTGAAATTATATCGAACAATACCAATCAGACACATCACTATCGACTTTATCAGTAACACTGAAGTTACGAAGACAGTTAGAAATGTAGTTCTGAAAGAATTATGCTGGTAGGTAGGTATTGAGAGAAAGGGTTAACGGCTGTAGGTATCAATAACCGTGTTACAGCCTGCCTATGAACAATAGGGTGTCAAATAATATCAAGACATACGGGTGGACCTTAATTGACCTTAATTTTTTACACAAATAATGTATGGTAACATAACTTTTGTTTATAAGAACATAAAATATTACAGCGATTTATTTTTTATTTTATTGGACATGATTTTAAGAGGCTATTGGTAATTCAAGAATGCATATTATAACAGTTTAAGTTTTTATTCTGTTTTGCAACCATTAAGGTAAAAAGCTTGTTTCCTGGGATGCATTAGTTTGCATAAAAAAAAACGTTAAATTGCTTAAAAAAGCTGCCATAGAAGGATAATGCAATACTACAAGGAACGAATGAGTCAACTTGTTTTCAAGAAATTTATTAAATTAATTTAAGTAACCTCCTTATGGCGCAATCGGGTAAAAACATGGTATATTATGCAAATGTGTCGCGAAATTGATACAAAATTAGCAAAATCAGCTTTATCCAACTGACCGCTAAATTGAACAAGGTGATGGCGAAGGGCACAGAAAAATTGTCTTACTGAAAGTTAACTTAAGACTTTGACAGTGAAAGATTGTTGTAGAAGGATGTACCGGGTTGGGTTCACCATACTGTTTTTTTAGTAATTTGTAAGTAATTATGACATTAAAATATAGTTCTGCAAATGCGTCATATACCTTATTTCCAGCCTGTCTGATATTATGCCCTTTGAGGCTTTGAACTCTGGAAGAACAAGTAATCAAAGGACTAAAAAGGTGGTAAACTTCAACATATTTTCTTAGAACGGCCGCCAAACTGGATTATGTTCAAAAGAAATTAATAAAAGAGAGTCCAGTTTTGGGGTCCCTTTTAACTGAAATACCTACCTTAGTGCACCTATTTGACCAAAGTCCACTAAAATTTATATGACTGTTGCTTACTTAAAGCAAGCAGTTAAATAAACTAGTTGAATCGAGTATGCACGGCCACGCGACACGTGACTGACTCATACATTGTCATTGTGACGCCTCTCCGTAATAGCACAAAATACAGAGAGTACAGAAGTCAATCTACATACAAAGTGCGCTCGAGCAACGCACACATAGACACCGCTCACGGACACGATTTCTCGGAATGGTTGGGACGAGTGCGAGCGCGAGTGCCATCCGCTTGAGACCCAAATATTACGTAAGTTGAAATGATTTTTTGTTTGTGTAGATATTGTGTTGTTTTTAGTGTCATTTGATAGGTTTAGGTCTAAAACGGAGGGCAAAAATAAATTGTGTAAATAGGGTAATCCGTTTAAAAGTTATTAGGGATTTTCGATGGTGAAAATTGACAAATGTAAAATTTTAAATGTTTTTGTTCTGTAAACTTTACACAATAAATTTAATCAAACCTAGCGCAGAAAAGTGAAGTACACTGTACATACCTACATGTGATTGACTTCTGTACTCTCTGTATTTTGTGGTAATAGTGCATTCAAACCGTCCGTCATCTTCTAATTAACTCTTAGATTGCTTAAAATAAATCTTTTATCTACTTTATCCGCACAGGTGACATTTAAATGAGAAAAATAAAAAATAGTTCCATAATTAAGATGTGGATAACATCGCGTCGTGAGCTACATATATGTAATGTCTTTTTTATGACTACATGTATTGTTTATTACGATGTTTGTGTAACTGTTTGTTTTCCCGACTTAGGTAAATAAATAAATAAAAATATTTTTATTTTTAAATTTCAAAATTCAAATGTCACTTCCAACAGTTCCAACAACTCGTTTATTGGACAAGGTCGCTCGTAAGTTACCGTTTAGTGACCATGGCCGTACAAAGCCTTGAACTTATTGTTTAATGGCCTGCAAACATTTTGACGCGTAGGTACCTTTTTTGTCACAAGACCACAGAATAGACAGGTAATAGTACAATGCCGATGCGACTTTTTTGTGAATGCTATTTCTATTTTAAAAGAAGAAACTGTTGAAACTGAGATTAATTGTTTTACTTTTGTGAATAACTGTTTTTTGTTTTTAAAAAAAATCTGTTTTAGCATGGGTTACAACAACTTCGAAAAGACCAAAAGCATGGACATGTCTGACAAATGTTTGTTCCATGGGGAATGAAACACCCAACCCGTTATCCCGGTCCCTAATGAAGTTGTAATGTTTTTTTTTTTATAATTAGAAATTATTTTGCTTTTGATTATTGCATTATCTTTATGGTTCGATTTACAACCAACTCATAATGTTGATTTCTACAGGATGAAATTGAATACATGCGACAAATCGAAATGGGAGATTGTACTCATCATTATGAACAACTTTTACTACCTGAAATCGCGGAAAAAAAAACAGCAGTTCCCTACATTTTGACGAGTTATGCGAACATAAATGTAGGGAACAGCTGTTTTTTTTTTCGCGATTTCAGGTTTGGTTCCCATAGTAAAAGTTGTTCATAATGATGAGTACAATCTCCCATTTCGATTTGTCGCATGTATTCAATTTCATCCTGTATAAACAAATCGATCCTGAGTTCTGACTTAAGAAAAAACGTTTTTTGTTTTATGAAAATCTAAAGAGATAACTTACCTGTGGTTTGTTGAGAAGCCATGAGGCAAATCTGTCGTTACTCCCAACTTTATTTGAGAGTTGAAATATTAATCTTGCCCGATGCATGATTGTTTCAGTCTAGTGTCAGATCTGTAAACAAGAATTATTTCAATGAACTGCCAGCCATTTTTATTATAAAGATATAATCTAGCCATAATGTACTATTTTAAAGTTATGTAAAAATTTAGAAGATAGCTAGCAAGCTATTTTTGTAACCATGTTTAACACCTATGAAAATGTTCCATAAACAGTACCTCTCAGGGACTAATTGGTATAAATATATATGTACGGCTTGTGGCACACAACATGTGTACCAGCTCATACTAAAAAAGTTCATTTTTATTCACAAGATATTGTTAAATCATCAAAATGTTACAAATTCAGGTGCAACATATCACCTTACAGGGTTTTATTCAATTTTGTATTACTGATCAATTCACTTTATATTGTTTGGCAAAATCCACATCAGGACACCAAGTATACTTTATAATCGCTTACCTCATTCTATCACTATTCTTCAGGGCCATACAAGCTTGTATTTTTAAGCAAACTATTGAGAGATCTAATTTTTAAGATTTTTTTCAGTTCATTATAAATAGCAATTTATTGCAATACTTTTAATAATTAGACATACAATCCTGTGTGTATATAAAAATACAAGTGATTGCAGACTGCTTGTAAACATGATAAATTATCTGCTCCACATTACATGTGATAGAACAAACAGAAAGATAATACATACCTACTTAAGAATTTAGGATGCAACTTTGCCAGTGTCAGAGTAACTGACACTATGAAATATTTATTATACATTTACTTAATATTTTTACCTAGTGTAAAGACTAAGAGTGAGTAGTTTTGACCCAGAAGGACATAATTGTCAGTTCAAAGGTAAAATACACAAAGTGAAATTTTGACCCAAAATTAGATTTTGCTACTTTTGCTTCTACATATAAAGAGAAAATCTATGATAAAAATACTATTATAAAATACATACTTTCACAATATGTTGACTAGTTTCAGTACCAGTTATTTTCTATTGATTTTTTAGACTAAAAAAATGCAACATCCTAATTATCTCCATTAGTCAATTGTGCCACTAAATGAGTTTTACCTTTGCAAAGACAATTACAGTATAGATAAGAGAACAATTAAATAACTACCTTTCCAATCTACTTTCTAGTATGTCAAAATTTGGCAGGCAGTCAAAACTGTTATAAATATATAAGTGCAATAACTACACATGCTCTGAAATTATTTATAGACCTGATTAAATAGTTCAAGGCCATCAGAGAAATTAGTAGTGTTTACAAGAGCCAAACTTGATTGTTTATATAAACATCTTGATTCTAGAACATTAAACCAATAACTAGGAATGTATTGATTTGCATTAAGTACCATTGGAATAAAAATAATGTCAAGTCAGTTTTCTTTTCCATTTGATATTATAAAACATTGTTTTTTTTTTAAATAGGAGCCTTTATGGGGATATGTTTCAACTTTGATTTGGCAATCTCTAAACACATAAACCTTAATATAGAAATCTGCATAAAATCTTCTCCATGAATCAAATACAGTGTAACAGCAGCTGTGTACAAAACATAACTAATTATTTCACCCCTCATTCCCATAATATAGTAAGTCATTAGTAAAAAAGAAAACAGATGTCAAATTAGAGAGGAATAGAAAGGAGCTATGTAATTCTGCAAATAGATAGTGTCATAGAGCCCCAAAGTATACTGGTTACTTTCTAATTGTAGGGTTTAATTACGAGACAAGATTATATAATCATCAATTCGGTAACAATGATTGTTTTACTTTTTATTGTTGATTTAACACTACATGTATCAATGGTACTCCAGTTTTCCTAACCTCTTTTTCACTCGTTGCGTCACATAATGCGGATTTGCGTTTACGTTACAAAAAATATAGTTACATACCTGATAAGTTTTACCCTCACTTGTATAGTTCACAGAAAATAAACTGATCAATACTGAAGTCTCGTGATTCAAGGTTATATAACTCACTTTTCACGTACCAATTTGCGATAGGTATGTTGCGGGAGAAGCTGCTGAATCAAAATGTATTTCTGTTCTTATTTCATCGTACTATTTTAGCTATTATTCCCTAAGTATAATCTATCTTGAGTAATAATTTACCTTCGACACTATTCGAATGTGTAGTAAATTGTCTTGTCTGGCAGTGGCAAGCACAGTCAAATTTGATTGATAGAATTCAAAAATTCATGCTTGTCGCTGATTCGCTGCCGCCGTCAGTTGCCTGTTCTCGAAAGCCGTGGACTGTCAAAAAACTCAAAATTGAAGTTCACTGTTCACAGGTTATTACTAGCCAGCTAGAAGAAATAATCGATTATTTTGACGGTACAGTTGTTATTCTCAGTTGTCGTACTGAAATTTAGGACGGCGACGGCCGGCGCGGCGCGGCGTCGCGCGTCGTCGTGGAAACGCCTACCGCGCAGTGGCGCCCTCATCGTTTTTTTTGTTTGAAAATAGTGGCCACTATTTTCCGTTTTTATGAGTAAAATACAACTAAACAATGGAAAAGTACCGTTTATTCACTCACGCGAAAGTGGAGAAACTTAACTCTCTCGTTTGTAATAATATTTACGTATTTAATCTTGTGGCGTGCTTATTTTCTGCATTTTCATTTTCTAAAATAGAAAAAATAATCAAACAAACGATGATGAACACTGCGCGGTTGGCGTTTGGTCGGTGTCGTCATAAGAATCGAAATTAATTTTGAAAAAAAATCACGCGCCGCCCCACGTGGAGGTAGCTGATGGGGGAAATATCTCTTTGCACAAGGGTCTCTCATAAGTTGCGCCTCTGCTGCACTGAATGCAGTAGGGCTACAAAAAACTTTTTAATGAAATGCGGTGTCCCCATGAAGTTATGCTATAACGGTTAAGAATACGGAAAAATTGGAGTCATAAAAGTTGTTTTGGTTCATGATTACTTTTCCCTATTACGCACCGTTTTTTGAAATATAAGTGATTAACTCAAAAGTGGGACCTTTGTGTCCCCGCCTCGCTTCAGTTTTCATTTCGGAATCGCTTACTTAGAGGTCCCTGCTCCCATCTGACCTGCCGATCTATTCTGTAAAAATATCACCTTCAAAACTTTAGCGAAGTGTGCTTGAAGTGAGCTGTCATTTCAACTGGTGCTATAGGGATTGAAACTATTGACAGCTCACTTCACCTAAGTTCTCACGGTGAGATTGTTACAAAATTAGCTCGACTGAATTTTATACTTGTTTAATAGAGGGCTGCTCACGCACTCTACAACTCCTTTTTTGACTGAACTATTATATGACTGGCTCCTCACTATTATCGTCTGAGATGTCAAAATTAAATTAATGTCAATGTCATTGTCAATGTCAGTAAGATTACAAAATTAGGAAATCTGTCATAAATGATAACCTTTAGGTTATTATTAATCCTCTATACTAATTTTTAGAAGCGGAAAACCTGATTGTTTTTCAATTTAACTCTTTAATTTATACCAAGATGTGTAGTCTTTCTTCACGTCTGCTAAAATTTCCGGCCGAAGTTGCTACGATACGTAAAGTAACGTGTATTCGTTCAACATCGAGGATACTTGTATCATCATCAAATCAAACATTCGACTTACAGCGGAATTATAGTACCAATAGAGACTATGATAAGCACTGGAAAGAATATTCGTATAAACATATATGTTACTCTGTCTTATTTGGTGCAACCGCCTATACTTCATATAAATTCTGGTGAGTGTTACTTGATTTACAGAAACAAACAACAAAATTAGTTTAGCTGAGGTCCACTACTGCTGAGAAAACCCATGGGTTTTGTAAGTTCAAATAGAATATATCTTTTATATAAAAATGAATCGCTAAATGTGTTGCTAAGCACAAATCTCGAGAGCAGCTGAACCGATTTCACTAATTCTTTTTTGTTGTGTTCGGTATTGTCAGGACAAGGCTTTTTGAAAGATAAAAAAAATTGCTCGAAAAAACAAAATTGCACCCGTGTGAAGCTGAGGCGGGCCGCTAGTACAGAGGCCAGCACATCAACCTACCCCAATCTGTCAAATTTCTTTGATAGATTTTCAACTTTATTACAAAGGAATAAGGTTCATACTCAATTGGGAAAATTTGGCAGATTGGGGTAGCTTGATGTGCTGGCCTCTGTACATAATATAAAGTAAAATCTGCACATATTATGTGTATACTGTAAAATAACTTGAGAGTGAAGGCCTCTCAACTATTAAATTGCTGTTGTCAGGTATATCTAGTCCAGAAGTCCTGCATAAAAAAAAGCTTGTTCAAACCTAAGCGGTATTCGCTACTGTCTGCAGAAGAGAAAACCGAGTGGGTAATAATATAGGTAATATAGGTGAGTAATATTACTGTTCACACCAAAGCGGATTTCACTATCCTTGTGGGTAGAATACCAAGTTCGAGTTTCGTTCAGGAAAGTGCACTTCTGCCCATAGCGGCAGCGAATACCGCTCAGGTCACTCTAGCAGCAGAACTCGATACTAAATACATGAGCGAAACCCGCATGGTATGTACCTCTACCCACAGCGGCAGCAAATACCACTTAGGTTTAAATAGGCATTTAGACTGTGCTATCAATTGTATGGTTGATAAATTTTATTTCACCTACTGTGGACAGATAGAGAGTGCTCTATCTAACAGCAGTAGATAAATTAAACTGTGACTGGTTGGTATATTTTGATTCAACTTTATAAACATAAAACAGTCCTATTACAAACTATAAATATATTACACTAATTAATTAGGTAACTATTTTAGGGCTCAGCACCGGTTATTACCCTCCATAAATGCTGCTGAAGAAATTTCTGAATCTGACTCAGATAGTGAGGTTGACACCAAGAAGAAGAGATACAGAAAAGAAAAAATTGGATTTCGGGACAGGAAGGTGTGTGTTGACATTACTTTAACAAAACATTTATAATTTTGTTTTAATTTTTTATTTATAAAATGGTAGTGTAATTTTTTTTTTTTTTTTTTAATTTACTACAGATTATTGAATATGAAAATCGTATGAGATCATATTCAACCCCTGACAAAATATTCAGATATTTTGCCACTGTGAAGTTGACATTTGGTGAACACACAGAGATTTACATGACACCTGATGATTTTTTGCGAGCTATCACTCCTGGCATGAAACAGCCTGATGGTATTACTTTTTATTTTATTTTGGTTTTAAGGCTCCTCTATACAGACGCAATATGACTTTACAAGTTTCACAATTTGAGTTCAACCTAGGAACAGCAGCAACTTGTTAAACCAACTAATCTAATACTGCGTCTCGAGTCTCAGATTGCGTCAGTGTAGAGTCGTCTATTCATATTTTTTTCTACATTTAACACACAGTCAATAATTACAACATAAACATCCTGAAAATATTATCAGACTTGCATACTACTGGAATACTTAAAAAAATAATAATTTTGATTTAGCATTAAAAATAATGTTTTTTATCCCGGACGCTGCTGGATAGATTATTGAGTATGAAAACCGTATGCGTCAGTATTCCACACCAGATAAGGTATTTCGATACTTTGCCACCCTTCAAGCACAGCATCATGACCAGCATGAGATATTCATGACCCCTGATGACTTCCTGCGCTCCATGACACCTGGTGTCAAACAACCAGATGGTAAAATTATGTACAACACAGCATTTTTACCCATATTTATCAGCCCATAGCAGCTGTCCAGTACTAAACATGTCTCTCAAATCACCCATTCAATTTGATCATAGGCTACTCTTAGGCAGCTGCATTTTACCATATTTATAAATGAATTTGGATAGATATATTTAAGTAGTGCTTTGTTGATCCATTAGCCGCACGCCAAACTGCTGAGCATAGTGTCCTGGGTTCGATCCACAGGCAAGCAAGTAATTCTCAATAGCCGCCCGGAGTCTGGATTTGTACCTGGTTGATGAAGGAACTAGAGAACTGACGAAATGCGGATTCTACATATCTGCCTACTCCCCTACTGACTCAAAATTCGTGAAGTTCTTCCATTGTCCTGATGAAGGCACTATTTAACCATAATATTATATAAGTAGAAAAAATTAGATTTCAAAAGAATAATAAAATTGTAAAATTAACGTGTTTTTTCTTTTAACAGGTTTGGGATTAGACCAGTATAGAAGATATGACCCAAAGGTATGTTTCATTTAAAAAAAAAATTATAAATACAATACATAGGATGTCCATAAACTACCATGTGACTAATACTATATCCATTTTACTAATTATTACTTAAGTACAGTAAAGTATATAGATTTTTTAATTGTGGCAACAAAATTTATGTGTTATGTGCACTTGCACTAATCTTACTAATCTTCACTGCTGTTTTAATATTCCCACTTTACATTTCTAATATGTACTATAAAATGTTGAACATGACTGTACATACAATAATATTAAAAATATAAATAGCACTTTAACAGAAGATTTCTTTATATTATAGAGGGAGCAGATAATCTTCAAGAAGAATAAAGAAAGTTTACAAAAAGTATTTCACTTATTTTCCATATTAATGTTTTCACATATCCAATCTTTAGGAACACATTACCCAATCACAGATGTTATTTAGCTCTACCTATTGCTTTATAGCAACCTAAACTGTCACTGGACATTTGCACAGTTAGCACCATCTCTTCAGCCACTCACATCACTTTCTTGTCTTTTCAGAACGTCGAAGAGGTACTGTCTTTCTCCTCTTCTTTCTCTACTACTCTCGACTTCGTAATATTTTTATTTATTTCAAGTGCACTTCTTTGACTTGGATATGTCCCTGTCAATGTTCATGTCATCGCCGTTGGCCACTCCGTGCCTCAATCTAGTCTAGATCACTTTATAGATTTTAGGAGGATCTTATTTTATCACAATGTTGTACTCTGCTACAGACCTAAGCTCTGCGCTGTTTAAGCTACTTCAGGCGCAATGGGTCTTAGATCCCGCAAAACAGTTGCATACACAACCATTCTCTCCATAGCATGCCGTGATTTTATCATTATATTGATTGTATTTAAATTATTAGATTTTTATTTTTTAGCGTTAGCACTAAGTACCTTAAAATAGCTGTTTTACAATATCATAAAGTACTTTATTTTGTTTTAGTAGTACTTTTTTTACTTGAATAGTTTAGAGTTTAAGTCCTATTTTTAATAGGATTAATATTACTACAATTTTATAAATCTCTAATTTATAATAATCAGTAATAAAAGTAATTATGTTGCTATTAGTTTTATGTTCTGGTGCATATAGAGACATTATTTATCTAGCTTAGCATTGTTATGTTTTACTGCTCCACTGGTAACTATCGTATTTTCTCGCAGAGCATCAGTCAACGTCTGAACCTCGACCTCGATGAAGATTCCATTTTCTATAAACTTGGCTCTTCGGGACTCATCACATTCAGCGACTACATATTTCTTCTGACTGTATTGTCAAGTAAGTACTAATCCATACTAATATTATAAATGCGAAAATGTGTCTGTCTGTTACCTCTTCACGCAACCACTGAACCGATTTATATGAAATTTGATATAGAGATAGTTTGAGTCCCGAGAAAGGACATAGGATAGTTTTTTATCCCGATATTCCCATGGGAAACTTATGCGGGTAAAACCGCGGGGCGCTGTTTATTATATATAGACTCACCGCTTATTACTAAGGACTTGAAACTGCATATCTGCCTAAATGTAGGAGTACTATACATCTCTTCATATTTCTTCGAGGAATAAAGCCCTGATGTTGTTTTTCTTCTAAATAGGGATATATTTTGTTGTATTTCAGTACAAAGTCGAACTTACCAATATCCTGAATTTTTTTGTTCCTTTTAGGGTCCCGTACCTCAAAAGGAAAAACGGAACCCTTATAAGATCACTTCGTTGCCCGTCTGTCTGTCCCGTCAGTCAAGACCCTTTTTCTCAGGAACGTGTGGACTTATCAAGTTGAAATTAATAACAATACTCAGGGCTGCAATCCCTTAAAGCAGTGAAAAAATCCACCTTCACTCGAAAAATACGGGCGTATATTTTCACCTAGAATCATGAAATTTGGCAAGAAACAATGTCATGTAGCACAAGTAAAGGAAAAATCCGAAAACAGAATTTGTAGATTCATTCAAAGTTACACCTCCACTGCTCACTTTTCGCTTGTTATTGTTTACCTACTTTGCCATAAATACTCTATTTAAGTAGATAATAATATTATTATAAATTAAGTCAAGTAAATTAAATTTATATATTTTTCAATGAGTGAATAGGGAAACTATTTTTAATCAAGTACTTAATTAAAACAATCCGTGATACGAGTAAGGCCTGTCGTACTTTATGGCTCTGAATGCTGGGCCGTGAAGAAGACAGATGAAAAAAGATTGCATGTAGCGGAGATGAAAATGTTGAGATGGATGTGTGAAGTGAAAAGAAAGTGATGAATATACATGTTGATGGATGGAGAGGGAGAGGAAGGCCGAGGAAAAGATGGATGGATTGTGTGAGGAATGATAAGAAAGAGAAGGGATAGCGTGACGGTTGTCAGGGGAGAATGGAGGAAGAAAACGTGTTGCGCCGACCACAAGTAACATGGGATAATGGCAGGAAAATGATGACTTAATTAAAACAATCGTTTAAATCGACAACCACTTTATTTTTTAACATAACTTTTATAAACATTCGCATCATATCCGAACATTTCAAAATCGACACCGTATATCTCCAACAATTTATTCAGCAAATTTTCGTCAAGTTGGCTAAAATAATGCTTTAACAGAGCAGTCGTGTTCCTCCCATCACGAGATTGATTCATTACAGAACGCATTTGTTTCCTTCTACGTTCACCAACCTTTATGCTTAACAAATGACCAAGTCCTAATTGTTGTATTACATACATTGAATCTTTTGCCAATGT
Organism: Gortyna flavago; assembly: GCA_963669345.1. Classification (NCBI taxonomy): domain Eukaryota; kingdom Metazoa; phylum Arthropoda; class Insecta; order Lepidoptera; family Noctuidae; genus Gortyna; species Gortyna flavago. The sequence continues at coordinate 12,317,841 of OY770131.1, read as the reverse complement.
TTCGACTTTCGCTACTACGCTGAAATACACTGCACAAGGGGAACAAAATGTATGATACGGAGCCCAGTGTTCATTAAACGCGTGTCGTGGAGAATTATGTAGATCTATCAAATACTGAACGAATTCGGGGAATGTAGGTCCGGAAGCTTTAGGCGCCCCGGTAAGAGCTTTTGTTTTTTTCCTATATTTTGAAATTATCGCACGCGCTAACTTTCTATAGTATGGTTTTATTAGAATCTCAAGCTTATCACGATAAGCTGATAATAACCTTGCAAAAGGATCTCGCACTACTAAAAGTGATATTACACCTGGTGTATTCAATGCTTCTTTTAGTTCTTTCACACTGGGCCGAGGAAATTTTTGTCTGGCTAAAGTTAAAGGTTGTACCTTACTTTTTTCCAAAAACTTTTTGTCGTATCCTCCTGAAAAATAAATGGATTATTGTTTTACGTAGGTAGGTATTAAAGACATTACAAAAATTCTAAAATTTTCAACATAAAAGGTTATCGTTACTGGTCTGAACCTCAATTAAAAACAACATTGACATTTAAATATGAGACTTCTAAACTAAAAAACCACAACTTGCATTGAACATCTTACCTAAAATATTAAAATAATACATCCAATACGAACTAGCAGCTTTGAAAATATTGCACCATACTAGTTTATGCTTATGGTCAACAAAGAACTCTTTGTTATTAATTGGTTGTGTGAGGAGTTTCCTCTTGTGACACACTTGATGAACTGTTTCTGTGCGTCTCTCCAGTTCTAGAAGAGTATCGTTGTCTGGCTCCGACCACACAACATTGCTGTCCGTATCCGAATCATCTTTGCCTAATGTCTCTGCACTCTGCAACTGTTATAATGACACTGTTAACACTATCACCACACTACAACTCGTCTGTAAAACTACTAGGAAGTTAGACATAATAATAAAAATAAATATCTTTATTTCCCAAAAATAAAGATATTTATTTATAAGACATTACCATCCACCTGCTGTAATTGTCAGGTAGTATGGACCAGTCCTTCACCGGGGTGTTCACACTGCTTTTGAATATTGTCATTTTCATAACAACCATGTAAAGTGTCGCCCAAAACAGAAAGGCTGCGGTCTTAGCACCGCATCTCAAATATACAAACGCTTTTGCTTTCATCCTTGACCGAAAACGTTTAATTGAGAATAACATTTCGCCGTTTTCAGAAAATAACTACTTTTAGGTAAACTTATTCGTTTATGTGATTCCGGTAGTAGACATTGTCGCAAAAGTGTTGAGTGTGGTTAGTTCGTAGTCGCTACGTATCGGCTGCTAGATATCTATATATTTACGCAGCATCCGAGGGGTTGGGGGATCGTACGGAGCATGAGCGAATCTAACGATTTTCTGTTCTGCTGGCGCGAGATTTAACAGCGTACTGGAACTTTCAGTTTATCGTGTAACGAAAGCTCAATGTTATCTAGTAGATTAGGTAATGCCGTTGTAAGTGTCAAATTACGGTTTAGGTAGTGTAATTATAATGATGTAATATTTGGCTGTCTAAACGCATACAAAATGTGGAAGTACCACATTGCAGATGGTAGACGTCATAATTTGAATTTCTACTCATACATAAGACATATTTTTCAATAGGTTAATCAGCAAATACTATACAATAAATATGTTTATTTTTAAATCAAATAGGTAATACTTACCAATGTGTAAACACAGAGTAAGCTGCCGTAAATACAAATTGTCATCATTTCCTATTGATCCTTTGGTATAATCAACAAGTTTCGCACCATATGGAACTGGACTTCGGTAGTAACAGAGCGCGTATGTTTTATTTCACTGTCGAGCACTACAATAAGATACTTAGCGTTGTACTTAGTTAATTATTTTCTTCTAAGCAACATACACAAGTTTAGTCTTAAGTTCGAAATAAGTAGGTAGGTTTTAAGTATATCGCATTTTGAAATACTACTCTCAAAACGGTGAACGAAAACGTAAAGAAACCGGCATGTCCTAGAACCAAAAATTCCAAGATATATTATGTGACCAACCTGCACTGGGCCCGCGTGGTGCCTTTCGTGCTTTCGGCCCACTCCCCCTGACCAACAGGAGGCCTGTGTCCCAGCAGGAACATTCTAGGCTGAGTATGGATTGGAAATATACAATTGACAATGGAAAAGCAAATGTAGATATGAGGCTAGAAAGCACCAGAAAAGGCTCTGAAATATATGCAGGATGCTATACCACGTACTTATATAGTTTTACGGAACATCACTTGTTAATTTATTACCTGCGTTAGTGGAAGGCGTGCGTTAATTTTTCCTCTTCGGTCACTAATCGAATTATATTACCTAGTTACTCCCCTACTTTCTTTTCGTCAGTATGTAGAACGGCTGACAAACTCAAAAACGACGCCTTTCTTGTAAAATAACGATTAACGCGCCATATTGCTATGAAACGATTGCATCGTTCTTTATACATGCAAAATTTAAATAACACATATAAACATTTTAATGGATTCATAATGAAAAACACCCCGGTGGGACCTGTTATTTCATGATGTCACCATTCACTGCCTGGTTGGTATAGGTAGTAGCAGCAAGTGCTACTGCTGAGCACTAGATCCTGGGTTCAATTCCCAGGTCGAGCAAAGTGATATAGGGTTTTCCGACCAGGAATTTCTCAGTAGCAGCCCGCTATCTGAACTTGTGCCCGGTTTATGCCAAAAGGCTTGCTCCTGTTACAGGGAACTTTAGCATAACTGACGAATTGAGGGTGTAGGTACCTACTACAGGAACAGTTCTGTTGAACCCTTCGGAGAATACAGCCGTGACGTTATAGTTATGCTGACCATTCGTTAAAAGATTCGACGCAGCGCGGCAGTCGCTCAACTCTCACTTGATTCGAGTCGTTGATGAAAAGTCCGTTTTAAAAGTATGTAATTAAAAACAAACAATGGATCCTAACAGACCGGGTTAGGAACCATCCGTTCCATCACCAATGTAACTAATGTCACTTGGAAAGCTGCCACGCTAAAATGGATCTGAGCTGGACACATCTGCCGCATGTCAGACGAACAATGGGCCAAACTTACGACCCAATGGGTACCTCTAAATGGCAAGCGAAATCGTGGCAGGCCCAGACGGAGATAGCGGGATGCGCTGGACTCCTTCAACAAGAAATGGTCCTCAGCAATTTTGAACAGAGAGAAGTGGAAAGAAAGTAGGGAGGCCGTTGCCCTGCAGTGGGACATCACAGGCTAATAATAAATGGATCCGTAAACGTACCTGTGGGTGCCAATTTGTAGCGCCAGTTATAAATTGAGTGTTTCGATTCCATTATTTGTATATTTAAACCCGAAATTCTAAATAGCAATAAATATGTTTTTTTATTAGACAACTGAGGTTACAAATAAATTTAGAACTAATTTTATAACCTTAATTATTTACGTCGACGATTTTTCAAACAATAATTTTAAAACAATTGGTGAGATCTCACTCTATTAAAAAGTACTCTGTGGGTGAGATGTAAAGTCTTAATTTATTTGACATAAAACAAAAATAGCTAACACATTATTACCAGCCAGCAATAACTATAAAAAAGTAGTACATAAACACTGTATTATTCCCCCTTCTGTACTTTTTTATCAAACATTAGATTTTAATTTGAATAGAATTACAAAGCAGCCCACGTCTTCATGACTACCTACTTATTTGAAGGCTTATTAATACAGCTTATTACCTTTTACCTTCTGGAGGAGAGGTGATCCTCTCACGGGTTGTAATTATTCCGAAAACATCACGATGCTTCATCGAGAATTTTGATTTTTCTTTATATTTTCAGCTTCTCGTCGCCATTTCGAGATCGCTTTCCGAATGTTTGACCTGAACGGTGACGGTGACGTCGACTGCGAGGAGTTTGAGAAGGTGGCGCTCCTCATTCGACAGCAGAGCAGCATTGGCTCTAGGCACCGAGACCACGCCAACACTGGCAACACTTTTAAGGTAAAACACCGTTACTACGTGGTCACACTGACACGATTTTTGGGTGTCCGAGAAATTGAATTGTTATTTTTGACCGACTTCAAAAAAGGAGGATGTTTTCAATTTGGTTGAATATTTATTTTTATGTTTGGTATCTCAAAACGGTATATTTTTCCTTATTAAATAATCGTACGTCTATAGGTAATATGGGGGCCCCTCAAGATTTAAAATATTATACTGCTATAAGATTGAATTTGTTTCGACTCATAACGAATACTTTCAAAAAGAGCACGGCTTGACGTGGATTCGAACCAACGTATGGCCCAATGTCGCCATTCAATACCAAATGTCAAAAGGAAAACTGTTTCTGGGAATTGGTTACTTGACGAAATACTCATATATAAAATGTTTTTGTAAAAATAGAAACAGCCGTTATTTAACGTTGGTGTATTTGAACATGCATGCCTATTGCTGGGGTAGGTAACTAGTGGGTTATGTTGATTATCTACCCCAAAAAATCCACCCGAAAAATCGTAACATCATTAGCACCAAAACCTAAAATTCATTACTACCGCATCACTAAACCATAGACAATTTCGAGCGGCCATTATTGTTTACATCTTTGGAAAATTTTGAGACGCCTGACCATAGAAGTACCGCTTTCTGAATCAAGCCATTGATCCAGCTGCCCAACGAGAGCCTCCTCATGTGTTGGTCGAGGCTCTTGGCTATTAATCCATTAGCTGTCACCACTATCTGCACAATTATCGCTGAGTCCACATCCCACATGTCGACAACCTCGCGAACCGAGTCAAGATACTTGTTTTGTTTATCTTTCTCGGCTTTCACGAGGTTCTAATCATGCGGGACGGTTATGTCAACAATCATTGCGCGCCGCTCTGATCGATCCAACACCACTATATCAGGCTTATTGCCAACAATAGTCCTGTCAGTGATGATGAATCGATCCATTATTATTAAACTTACGTATGTAATAAAGAAAGAAATCTCGAAGTTTTAAAAACTGTTCGAAGCACGGGCTGGAAGATAGTTTAGTATATAATGCTTTGTAAACCTTCCAGGGTATCAACTCAGCGCTGACGACGTACTTCTTCGGACCCCGTCTCAACCAGAAGCTCACCATTGAAAAATTCTTGGACTTTCAACAACAACTTCAGAGGGAAATATTATCCCTTGAATTCCAAAGAAAACAGCCGGGTAAGTTGGTATTGTGATTAATTTCTGCTAAAATCTTTAGATAGAACAACAGTATACCTTTTATGTTGGTCAATTTAGGCGTATTAGAAAGGGAATGTTTAATTGAATATCAATTATTAAATGAAACATTCTCCTTACATTGCGCACTTCACTCATGTGAAAAAAACATCGAAATCAGCAGTAGCGATTTTTTTTTTTATAGGAATTTAAAATCGTAAAACATTTTATAATACGAATGTCAATAAATTGCGACATAGTGTTACTTACAATTTTAATTAAAATATTTCAGATGAAACTGGTCGCATTACTGAAGCGGACTTTGCCGAACTTCTGTTGGCGTACGCAGGTTACCCAGCCAAGAAAAAGGCGCGAATGCTGAAACGAGTTAAGAAAACGTGAGGTTTAATCTTATTGAATAATTAATTGAGATTGAGAGAGATTGATAATATCGTAACAGGCATCATGTCGTTTTCCCGTACCTACTAGTTACTGTCAGCCTACAACACTATCCAATTGCTGGGTAAACGCCCAACCAGCTATTTCGATCCAAGGCTAAAGTGGCAAGGCCAAGGTGGGTTGTTGGTTTTGACCAGGTAATCTTGCTATATTTTACGTGGTCTACCGCGATACCTTCTGGATTTGTCAGGGCTCCACGTAGTGATATATATATTATTTGACCCAAAGCTCATTGAGTAAACGTGGCCAGTCAAGTCCCAATTCAACTTTTGAATTAAATTAGTTTTGTGTTTTTGCTTAGGTCGTCTCATGCACGAAGTTGTGAGTTCAAATCCGGGCAAGTAACAAAACAATGTGACTTTGAATTTATTTGTACTTTTTGAGTTTATCTTGTGCATTACTGACATCGCTGAAGGAAAACATCATGAGGAAACTTAGTTAAAAGCATTTACGCCGTACGGCATTTCATAATTTCAAGCCCTTGTTTTTTGAAATAATGGACCGATTTTAATGAAACTTCATACGCATAAGCAGGATACAAAGGTCTAAAAAGTTAGTAAAAAAGTTGCCCTGCAGTAGGATAAGAAAGGCTGGTATTATATTGCAACCTTTGCCCAGTTCTTCCTTGCATAGACCATTCAATATTATTTATTTTTAACCGATTTCTAAAAAGAATTAGGTTCTCAATTCGGTTGTTTATTTTTTTTTTTACTATTCCAGTTTCCGTGACCACGGCGTAGGTATAACAAAAGATGACTACCTGAAGTTCTTCCACTTCCTGAACAACATCAACGACGTGGACACGGCGCTGACGTTCTACCACATTGCGGGCGCGTCCATCGACCAGCCGACACTTAGACACGTGGCTAGGACAGTAGCACATGTGGACTTAGATCCTCATGTCATTAACGTAGTCTTCACTATTTTTGATGAGAACAGTATGTATAATTTTAACCTTTTTTTTATTTATTGTTATTTATCATTTGAGGCTAATACTTCGCGGTGAGATTTTTTTCGTGCCCGCATGCGGGCGTGATTCCGTGAGATTTAAGCCTCAGTCTTGCCTCAGGCGATTTCTTTCTTCGCTGTCTGTCGAATCGTATCGTGTTTGCTAGGATTTGTACAAAAGTGTTTTGTTGTATGGAAAGATTTAGCAACCGTTTTTAAGTACTAGATTATCGAAATTACCTCATTTTAAGGGCTCCGTACCAAAGGGAAGAGAAGGAATATTGGTGAGCCTTTGTTGCGTGTTTCATTTGTATTACACGTTTAAACTTATAATCCCTTCTCCATTTGATTTGATATAATAATACAGGGTGAGAAAAGTACGCTTTACGCTTTAGGAAGTATTTTTACTTTACTTTTTACATCAGAAAAACATCCAATCCGACCGCCCGATTGTTTATTAGCAAGCATTTATAATGACAATTTTCAAAATATGTAGTTAATCTTGGTTATCGTTCCTTTTCATACTGTGAAATTGACCAGTAGCTAGATATATTACTGATGCTACGATTGATGTGAATAACTTGTTGATTGATGTAAATTCTACTTGTACTTGATAAGAATATCCTTCATTCCACCTCGCGTTTCGTTCTATAGAATCCTTTACAATCCTTTTTTTCCTTTCATCATATTGTCATTACAATATAAATAAAATATTTTTAAATTCTTACTTAAACATCATCGCACCTACGTATAGCTAGAATATTTTTTAACAAGAAGGATGTATTAACTTTCGCTGACCCAAGCACGATAAAATTAGATTCTAATATAATTTACGTATTTTCGCAGTGGACGGTCAACTCAGCAATCGCGAATTCGTCGCAGTTATGAAGAACAGACTTCTTCGCGGGCTTGAAAAACCGAAGGACACAGGTTTTGTCAAACTTATGTACTCGTTAATCAAATGCGCGAAAGACACCAAACCAGCTATATTAGACTTTTAAAGATAATTTGTTAATAACGACCTTATTCGATTGGACTATGGTATCAACTTTGTGTTTCGGCTAAAAGACATTTTATTACACCTAGGTTTAATCAGAGATAGGTAATATGGATACAAATATTTGATAAATGCGTCTCCCTGAGCGATGTCATGTCCCTGCCATGAATGCTGCCCGACGGACGTTATCGACGTACGCACAGGCTGGGAAACGGATTGATTTGCAAATTGAAAAAAAAAAAGAATACTCAGATCACAACTGTAAATCTTTATCATTCGTATAAAATGGTGTGAGCCATGAAGTCTGTGTAAATAAATGGATTTTCTTTTTAAAACTTTAATAGTATGTCAATCTGGCAAACAATACATTTCCCTGAATGTACCAGTTGTAACCTTCCTAAAGAAGGGCTACACGACTGACCATTAAACCTAGGTGAATTTGATTTTTTGCCGTAAAGTGCTCAATCAAAAGACAACAGTACCTACTTTAGGTTTGTGGAAAAAAAATACCAGCGTTGTAATAGCGTACCACACTATCAGTTACTAGCAATGGCTTTCATTTTGATAGTTCAACAACATTCATACGCAATTATGGTGCAGCTTATAAAATTGTAAGGGTCTGCTTCCTATATTTAAAAGACCTTCATAAAATTATACTTCGCTAAATATTTAGCTTACCAATCGAAAACTAACAATATTCATCTGAAAATTATGTATCCTAAATAATTAAACCCATCGAACGAGTATATAAACCTATTATATAAAGACATCAGCAAAATGTCTGAAGTATGTTAACAACCAGATTTACTATCGGGTGAACGCCCCTTTGATCAGACGTCGTATAAAGTCTTACCACTGTGCCCGCACAGACTCTTTAGACGTAATTTATTTGCGTTTATTTACGTAGGTATTTAACCGATTTAATGAAACGATACGTCAGGCGTGTAATTTTTTTTATTTATATTCACCTGACGCGTGTTAAACGCTAAAGGAAAACATCATGAGGAAACCTGTGTCCTAGAACCAAAAATTCGAATAAATGTGACATCTATCAACCCGTACTGGCCCGCGCTCCCTTTCACCGGGAAGAGGCCTGTCTCCCAGCAGCGGGGAACATTAAAGGCTGATTATGTGTGTGTGTCATAGTGAAGTTTCCTCTAGAAACATCATTAAAATACAGAAAATGCATGGTTTTATAGAGGGATCAATAGTATGTAGATTTTACATAAACATCAGGTCTCGTAAACATTTTGAGTTTATTTAAGGTTCTTAAAATAAACCTTCTACTTGTAATTTTCTGACAATTTTCCTTCCATAAACTTACCACGCCAACCAAGAATCATGTCACACTTAAAGCATTTATTTTGATTAAATCATTTACAGGTACTTTTGAATTTTCAAAGAGTCGGTCAGTTATAAAGTTGTAGCCAGTTGCCCGCTGAAAAACGGGCAGGAAACTCTATGGGTACTCTTTTAATAGGTACCACCATCTTATGTCGTATCTTTCTTAAATCGGTTAAATAATATCCTATATGATTTATGTTAAGTTATATTGTCTTTAAGCTCTCTATTCTGGTCATTATATATATTTTAGTTATTTTTATTAATAATTGATTTGGGGTCTGACTCAACTGTTTTCAATCTTTAAAGTTTTAATTGTGTTAAATCATGCAGTTTTTTTAGTCAGATTACACAACTGTTTAAGATTATTGCGTTTAAGTATAAAAACATATATTTTGTAAGAAATAGTTAACTTTGAAATGATTAAAATAATTAAATAATGTTTACCATAGTTATAGAAATATTTTAGTTATATTTCATATCGATACAGTTTAGTATTGTTACGGATATATTCTACACTACTCGGTATTTATGATCTTTTTACTTTAATCTCAATCAAATAAGTAATTTATGCTAACATCACTATTTTTTGTACAATCGTGAACTTTTATAACACGTTTTTACTGTTTTTAATATGTTAGTCACAAATCACAATACATCACACATTTGTATAATCTCTAGCGTGTAATGGATACATTATATATTACTTATGCATTAATAACAATAAATATGTATTTTTGTTGCAATGATATTAATTGACACATATTTGTTTATCGATTGTCGCAACAAAATGGAAAGGTTTTGGTATATTCTTGCATTTTGCTCTTATCTATTTATTTGTAAATTATCACATATATAAAACAACGATTTAAGAATTTCCTGTACCTACTGTTATGTGATTTCTAAGAATAAATTCGTTTTTTGACAGTATTGTTTATTTTTAACAGTCAATTTAAAACTTATCCTACACATAACCGTTAATATGGTTCTGAGATTAGGAATTGCTTTTAGTATAATTAATAAGTAAATTAGCAATTTTTACGTGTTGATTAATTTATTTAAATCTCGACCTTGACAATTTTTTGGTGAATATTTATTTGAATTTTCTTACGAATGATATCAATATAATAATTTCCAAAAACATAGTACTGATGTTGATACAATATTTTTTGTGTCAACACAAATACTTATGAGTTCAACGTTCTGAAAGTCATTAGCGAGCCACTGTCTCGTTACAAGTGCTGGGTCTCCTAGAAACGTCGTGAGATCTGACACAGACGGACTCGGGAGCATTGAACCGGTGTCGAGTGTTCCCGACTTCTCGCCTCACTTCCCGCAGTGTTGCGGATCTCTGTATTGGCCCAGCAAAAGCTCGAGTAAGCTCCGGCTTGTAAATCACTCGAAGCAAGAGCCGTCGAACCGACGCCCGCCGCCACGCGAAAAATAGATTATAGTTTGATGTTGCGCCGGAATTATTCGAGATAATAGAAAACGGCACTGGCCGGACAACTCCGCGCAAGCAACCACGCCCCGCGCCCTCTGGTGAGTTAGCCCTTATATTCTAATTCTTCCCCCACTCTGCTGCGCCCACGTGGCGTCTAACGAGTAATTTTTCCCGTGCGCGGCCGTCCTTGTCCATAGAACAGGTGATTTATGAATAGAAATGTTGCCAAACACCTACGTTTATGCATTATGAAATGTAACTGACGGCCGATTATAAAGAGATTGTGATAGTATGCACTATCACTGCAAGTGTAATGCTTTTGAACTGCAGCTGAATTGTAATACAAATATTTTTGTGTCAGTTTCCCCGGAACCGGTACTGAGAAGTGACAATGCCGATGTACGAGCGGCCACCGTTTTGGCGAGTGCCCCACCAGCGGATGGATCCTGAAAATGAGCCCAGGGATTTCGGACAGAGGCGAAAAGTAAGAATATTTTGCATTATTATAATAGCGATGTAGTAGAATGCAACTGGAATGAGAGTTTAAAATAATTATAAGCCGTGCTTGTGTAACGATACTGAGTTATTTGTGGTGCTACACATCTTACACTATTGATTTGGTTCATGACGTAGGCAGTTAGAATTTGGGTTATTTTATTGTATAGGTAGTGATAGTCTAGATGTTAATTTCAGGCTAATATTGGGTCGGGCCAAAACCCCCGGTTTAATTCGGTTTAAATACGTTCTCAAGACTAAATAAAAAACGAAAGAAATTAATAGTATTTGAGATTTTATAAGTTATTTATTTATCATAATATTTGTTGATAGCACGGACGAATTTAAGACTTTGTTGTGCACTTTGTTAATTAATATCACTTTACTTGTTAATTTAACACACAATTTGATTGCTTAGTTTGTCTTGAATTTAGCAAACTCTTTAAAAATATTAAAGACGATTAACTGGTTTAGACGTAAACTATATTATATATTTGAATGAAACATTACACTAGATTAGAAGCCACATGCAAATTCCGTCTATGTTTTGGTTATTACTAATCATGATCACAAAGCCAATACAAAGTCATTATGTGCCTATTTATAGTAAAAGATTGACGCAGAAATAGTGATCAGTAATTGAAGGCCTTTATTGCATACCTATCTGGTGATTTACCTTTTGAGAGCTGGGTTTTTATTATTACATTGATGAACTTTGTATTTGTTTCTAAGAAAATATGGCTTGGTGATGATAATGTCATTATTTGATAGTACCAACATCATGAATACATAATGTTGGAAAAAATAACTTGAAAATGTGGGTCAGAGGTCTAATGCGTTGATATATTGAGAGTAAACAAACAATTCGAAGACTTGCCGGAATGGCTTGGTAATCAAGCATCGATATATCCCAGAGTTTCCGTAAATCGAATTAGGTCGATTGCGAAGGCAGGGTTACATGCAATGCAGATCTAGGGGGGCAGGGGGCGGTGCGGGTTTGCGGTGAGGCTAATTTAGCGCGCACTACGTCGCGTGTTCCCGCCGCGCACACACCGCGTCTCGTGCACCGTGCAGTGACACCGTGCGACACTGTGCAACACTCAGCAGCATGGGGCGGCTGCACACCTTCGTGGTGACACTGCGCCGCGACTCCCGGGAGGTCAACTGGGGCCTTCGCCTGGTCGGAGGCGCCGACCTGGCCACGCCGCTCATCGTCACCAGGGTATAGCTCACGAACTGCGCGCTAGCGTAGGCAGCGTCACTCGCGCGCCGGTGTAAACACGCCGGCGCTCCAGTCACCGCTCTGTTTGTAAATAAGACGCTATCCAGGTTAACGATCAATGCACACCAGCCGTCCTAAACTAGACGTTTTAATTAATTATCTCAAGAATCATTGAACGTAGAATAATTGTCTCCTTCAAAAATATTTGAAGAGCCGACTTGGATTATTTTATCATTTAAATCCGGGACACGAAAATATTTATAGCGTTGTCAGTCAGTCTGGGACTTTACCCGCAAGCCGACAATTTGATACACTTCAGCTATTTTTGTAATGCAAGTATCTGCTGAGCCGTTTTAAAATATCGGGAAACGGTCGTTGATTAAACATTATCTAGCTAGAACATCATTAAAATACATCTAGAGCGTGGACGAACTCTCTTTATAACTGATATATTCTTGGATGTATCGTGTTGTTCGACAGCTGCCGACGACGATGCGACATGACCCCGTTATCTTAATCTCTCTCATTTAATATTTTTAGCTAGAGCCTAAAATGTATTGTGTAATTTATTAGTGTAGAGCACAGCCCAATAGTTTTGCACTATAATTTTAATAAATTTCGCATGCCAACCAACCTCGTAAGCCGCCTTACCAATGACCTTCGTAGCACGAAATATGCAGAAAAGCAGCTTTTGTAAACCTAACACAGGAACCAAAAGCAATCAACTTTGATTTGTATTCATAACATTTACAAAGTCGGAGGAACCTTGCTTAAATAACAGAAACTTTGAAGCAAAAGTAGACTTGCTGCTGGCGTTATTATACGTAAACCGCAAGTACTGAAAAAAATTACTTTGTAATATTTCATTTGTTTATTGTACTTAACTTTAAATTTTTGAACTTTAGGCAATCACATAATCAGCCTATATTGTTGGGAAAATTATAGGCTGATTATGTTATTGCTGCTGGGATACAGGCCTCCTCTCTGTGAGAGGGAGTGGGCTGAATCCACAACGCGGGCTCAGTGCAGAAATCACGTGTCTTCGAATAATAATTAGGCAATAAGAATTGTAATTATATTGGCGTCATACTCTGAGCCGCATTTGAACGACGAGCTAACAGTCATCGTTTCTTTTCTATGGCTGAACCAAAGACTTTTTTTTTTTTTAAGGATGGGAAATCATCCAATGACCCCTCCCGCTCTGGGTGGAGCGGAAGGGAGTGTCAGACTCTTACTGACTAAAACCCATCCGTGTTCCTTCCTTAGCCCTTTATGTTCCGGGGCAGCGGTAACCCTTTCGGACAATCCCGCTGCCCTGAACCAAAGACTTCAATGCTTAGGAAGCGTTATCGCGCGTCAGCTAGATTTTTTAATGGGGAACAAGCCCTAAGGAATCCTTACGCACCTGAAATGGTCTTAAAGGGCTCCATGTGCAAGAAAATGGCGCAGTTATAACGTAAACTTTAACTAGCAAAAATAACAGTAATAAATATAGCACAATCGTTTTTATGTTGTCTGACATATTTACATATGTAGACATCCAACAGCCAGTTCCTATAAACAATACTGTCCAGTAATTATGAGATTTACAAAACGCACCTGATTAAATGACAATAACCACCCACTCCCTCCACTCTGCAGCATAAATTCTACCATTAAATTGATGCGATGACAACCCCTAAGGTATCAAGGGTGCAATCCGAAACGTTTTAAAATCTCTTTTATTTATTCTTATGCACTAGCTCGCATTAAAGAGGAACTACGAAGTTTACCTCCTTGTTTACGTTGATGTTTTTTTTTTTTGGGAGCTGTCAAATAGACCTAGGTACTTCGGTTTATGTTGATGTTTATTTCAACGAAGAAATAAACACAAAATTCATATTTCAAGATGCCCAAAAATATTACAGGATACTTGACCTATTTTCGCCTATCGCACGCTCAAATTATGTATGTAAGAAAGAGTGCATCACAACACAACTTAATTATAGTAAGATGTAGGAGACTACTGAGTCACAGATGTTGAGATCATTCTGGACAGGTTGCCAGGCAAATACCTAATTAGTAGTGTGATACTTCCTGGCCGCGCCACAGTGGAAAATTAAAGAAACACGTTTCTAGATAAATTGTACAAAAAGTGTAAAGTTGTAAAGTGTTACTAGACAAATTTTTTCACTACATGTACTCTAAAGTACACAAACACAAAGGGTACAATTTATCTAGAAACGTGTTTATTTAATTTGCCACTGTGGTGCGGCCAGGAAGTATCACACAATTAGTATACCGAACAGGTCATTTTGTATTCGTTGAAGAACTACTCTTAAACCCCATTTACACGATGCAAGTTGCCATATGCCTTTGGCATACAATAACATTGAAGCAAAATGGATGACTAAAAAGAAAAGTTGCACCGTCTTAACTGTGTAGACGGTTGCAACTTTTATTTATTTATTGTTGCTGCAACGTATGATATGCCATAAGCAATTAAATCGCACCGTGTTATCAGGAAAAGATCGTCAGAAAACCGGCATGTCCTAGAACCAAAAAATCGAAGACATGTGTGAAATCTTCCAACCCGCATTGGACCCGTGTGGTAGATTACAGCCCACTCACTCTCGAAGTCAGGAGGCCTGTGTCCCATCAGTGGGAACATTATAGGCTTAATTTGGTTTATCAAGCTTTACAGTAGAGCAGATATGCTACTTGTTCATGGCTATTAGTGTAAGCATGGGTCTTAAATGTGAGCACCTCCAAAATGTATTCAAACAGTTTTGCCCAACTGCGAAATCCATGGCTTCTTTTCGTGTCGATAGAATTGAAGGTCACGTTAATCGCGCTGCCAGTGGCGGTTTTTAGGTTCTCAATCCTCAATAGTGCCAGTGCATAGAAACGTATGAAACTTCATGAAACAAAGTATCATAAAAAATCTAAGCAATGATTTATCAATAGCTAATGCTTAAATTGGAAGTAATATTGATAAACAACGTTAAATGTTGTATCATCAACAGCTGTACTTTTACTGCAACACTCGCAAATGACGCATAGCATAATGGAAATATTCTAGACGAAATTAAAACTGCCAGGCTTTTATTTTTACATTATAGTATGGAGTGTAATATTTTTTAATGAATCAGGCGCACGTACCGCAGCCAGGAGTACTCATGATGATTTGCAGTTATTTATAACGAAAAGTCGGATCTTAAATTTTTGGGTCACAAGCAGACAAACAAAATCGTAAAAGATTAAAAGATACGCTAGGGATATAATATAAAAAGACGAATAACGAGTGTAAAAATATCCTATACGAATTATTATAGGCATTTGCATCGGAAAGGACTTAGTAAACTAAGTCCTTTCCGATGCAAATGCTCAAAACAAAGAAAATAACAAGTCAGTCTGTTTAGCCAGAACTAGGCCCTAATATAAGCGAGTACAAGTAAAACATTAATCCAATGTGATAATCAAGAGTATTCATTATATGTATTATTTTGTTTCTGTGGAAACTGTTTCTGGATTGTGCTGAACTATTTGTATAAATATGTTTGTTATTGCATCTGTTTGTTTCCCAAATAAAATAAAATAAAATAAATAAAATAAATAAATATTGTAGGTATTCAATCAATGATTAAATCTTAGTAAGTACCCCTGACAAAATAACCGTTTATTTTTCATTAATATCATTAACATTATAATTATCACCTATAACAATAATAATAATAACCCCATCGCCGTATCTCTACGTTGCCGTCGTGGTGGGGCTTGCGCGCTCCGAACTCTAGGCCCGTGCCGGAAAAGTTTACTTTACCGGAACGGGTCTAAGGTGAGGAGCCAGACCAAGAGAGATACAGAAATCCGCAGGGCAGCATGTGGCGAGCTGTTGGGCAGTAGCGACCCCACGGACCCTATCTCCCGGGAGAGGTCTTGTACCTCACCTCTGGATTGCCTTTATTGGCCGGCTGGAGTGAACAATGACGAGGAACAGAGCTCCCACCTCATTCTTGCCTTTATTGGCTGGCTTGAGTGGAGATTCGCAAGAGCAAACGTGCTCGGAGGAAGGAAGTATTCCAGTAAGATGCTGGTAGGGATCTTGACCGTACTTCCGGGATTGTCCTGATAGCCGTGGAATACCTCTCCACTTCTCATAAGCACCTCAGGACATGTTGCCCCCTTGTCGCTACGTCACTATGTGCTAGCGACCGTTTCCGGGGGCCCATTATTGAGTGTGCAAGTCACCCCCTGCTATTTTATCCGTGTATATATTAAACATTGATCAGGCAGGGGTCATAGTTCTTCCATAGTTCTTGGCAACCAGTCCACTTTAGCCACCCAAACCCATAGTCCAACTTTTTATTTTTCCATATGCTGCAATAGTCCTACACCAACCGGGGGTTGTCCTTGGGTGCACTTGCATAGTGCACACAGGGATAATCGTCGGTTGGTGTCACATTTCATTAAAATTTCCTAAAGGGCCTCTGCGAGTTGGCTTCGGCCCCTCGTACGCCTTCCAAAGGACCGGGATTCAATGGTCCCGAGATATAAAAAAGAAAATAATAATAATAATAAACCATTTATTTTCAGGTAACAAAGACCCATAGATACATACCTTAACCCAAGTATACATAATAATATACCTATGCGGTCTGACCGAACTACTGAAGTTGCAACAATCAATGTCATTGGCATCATCATCCACAGTCCGACTTCACCCATAGTAGGCCTCTCTTTTCATGTGCCAATCCCCAAAGTTCTTGTGCCAGCCTCATCCAGATTCTTCCCGCGATGGAAAAAATGGCGTCCGTCCATCTCACCGCCTGACGACCGATACTGCGTCTCCCAGTCCTTGGACGCTACTCGGTCACTGCCTTACTCCACCTGCCATCACTGCGCCTTGCCAGACCTTTGCCCAACTCCATTAGAGTAGCATAAGCATAGGTACATGAAAAAAGGAAATAGAATATCAGACCACTTTCGCTGTTCTTATTATTTTTGTACTATTAATCGATAATCTTCATTGCCTGTATTTGGCACCGCTTTGGCACTCTCTCTTGAAAGCAGTATAAAGACAGGATTTGGGCACCTTAAAAATACTGATAATCTACCTGAGATGAACAGTATTTATATGTGAACTTTATCATACCATAAGACTGCTACAGCAATAATGGTTTACAGTGCGGCCGACGAGTGGGCCTGGTATTCAGCTGCATCCGGTTAGACTGGAAGCCGACCCCAACATAGTTGGGAAAAGCTAGGCAGATGATGAGTGCGGCCGCCGAGAGAATGCGTTCTTGACATCTGTCAATTTTATACAAACGCATACGTGTTTTGCAAAATAATTGATCTTTATTAGCTACTAGAATTTTCGCACTGACAGATATCAGGAACGCATTCTCTCGATGGCCAGACTGGACTGTAGCTCTTATTTTTCTAAATTGGAGGATGCAAGATTTTGGGCAGATTTTGGAAGGGGAATTGTGCTTTGAATATTGGAATCAAAAATAGTCGCGTCGCGTCTAATCAAACAGCTTTACAAAAACTATTTACAAAATGTTTTGGTATTTTAGTCAATCTAGGCAGGCAGGAGTTATCATGATCCTTGCAGGAACCGAAAAGTTTGGTATTCCTCTTAATGGCAAATGGCAAACAAACGCAGCCTTGTGATCAAATATGTTCCAGTCAATCAATGTATGTCTTTAGCATTTTTTTTGCACTCACTTCTTTATCTTGTATCTTAGCCACAAAATTCCGTTTTAATATGAATCTGTTTATATGTTCAATTTCTATTGAGTGAATCTTGACACGGTTTATTCTAGGCTGGACGTCATATTTGGCCTACATCATATTCAGGCTGGCCACATAACATCTCGCATCTGTTTCCCGCCTTTAACCTCTGATCGTGAAATGCACTTAGCAAATAATCTCCCGGTTGACCTTGGCTGCCATGAATCTTTCAATCGGAAACACAGCCTTGAGCTCATTCTTTTAACGGAACCATTAAAATGCCATCATTACTTCCTTTCCATATGGCTAGGATGAGTCAATCAGTTCGATACATTTCGATAGAAAGAGGTTTTTCTAATCTGTAGTATAATTATACTACAGATTAGAAAAACCGGTCAAGAGCGAGTCGGACTCGCGCACCGAGGGTTCCGTATACCATCATATTTTTAAATTTTCATCGGCGAGGCCTCTAATCGTCAGAGAATTTTAACACTGTGCACTGCGGTGTAGAATATTGCAGATTTATGTCAGCGTCATCTCTTGACCGATAGTGGAACTGATGTAACTTTTGTTAATGATTTCTGGAAAAGTGTGCTATTTAGAGACTTCGTTTTATTTTTCCTGTAATCTTTACATAAACTTCTATCACATAGAATAATTTCAGATTTTTCTCTTTGCAAACTTCGGAGATAAGGGGGGCAAACGGTTTTTTTTACATTTTTAATCGAAATAGAAAATTATGCGGTCTAAAAAAAATAAATTATGTTTGAGAATGTGCAAACTGCGCTCTTTCATATGATACCCCACATGGCTCTACTAGCCAAACTTCGAATTTTTCAGACCCCCTTTCAGTCCCTGTTGCAAAAAATATACATATATTTTTATTTCTTTCTTATTTGCAAAATAGTTGGGCAAACGTCATCTAAAACTATTCCAAATTTCAAGTTGATAGCATTAGTAGTTTTTGAGATATCCAGCTGTCACAGACAGACAGACAGAGAGTCTCACCATAAGGGTTCCGTTTTACCATTTTGGTACGGAACCCTAAAAAGAATAGGTACCTAGTTATGAAAAAAAAGCAGCATTTAAACATTTGAGTAATTAGCAACTTCTAAACTCGTGTCATTTCTTGGCAAAGAGACCCAGTCCCTGTTGATTTATGTGATTTCAACGATATGTAATAGTTTGACGTCGTATTCGAAATGAATGTCGAGGCCTTCAGACCTCATTGAGACGATATGAGAAACATACGTCAACTGAGGTATTTGGATGGCAATACTAAACATATTTTATAACGTCTTTAAAGGCTGATGTTTCAATCGTCAGATAACTTTTATCCGTTGAATAAAATTGATGTCTAAGTTTTTGCTTGAAAAAACTAAAAAGTTCCAAATTATTCCTCGGTTAACGATATCTGGCGTTGGAAAAATCATGCTTACGAGTATCTCTGTATCGGTAATTTGACGACACGGTTGGCGCAGTGGTTGAGCGATTGACTGCTGCGCAGCATGTCGCGGGTTCGATTCCCGCACGGAACAAATATTTGTACGACCTACAAGTATTTGTTCCGGGTCTGGGTGTTTTATCTATAATATGTATGTATTTACAAAAAAAAAAATGTATATAAGTAGTTTATCAGCCATCTCGTTACCATAACACAAGCATTAGGTTGCTTAGCTTGGGACTAAATGGCGTTGTGTGAAATGTCCAAGGATATTATTATTATTATTATTATTATTTATAGATTTGTTTACCTCGGCTTAGCCGGAAAACTGATGGCACGGGCCTAAGCCAAGTGTTCATCAGTGGGATTACGTGTTGGGATGATATTAGGGTACTGCGTGGTTATCCGCAGTAGGCTGTATATTAGCCGAAACTATATTTGAGTGGGAGTAATGGTGCAAATTATCGGCCTCACACTGGAGGAATTTTCTTACTAGCCTACATGTATTGAGAATCACTGCCTTCTGCAGCAGGTGGTAGGTGTTAGATGGCAGGTTGAGAGAACTAAGGGACTGATGAAGCTGTTTGGGTACTACTCCTGTTGTAGATAACACTATAGGGACTATTGTGACTTTTTGAAGATGCCAAAGTCGGGTTATTTCTTCTTTTAGTTCGGTGTATTTGGATAGTTTTTCGGTTATTGTAGTCTGTAAATTATGTGTATTTGGCACGGCGATGTCTATTAGGAACCCAGTTTTATTTACTTTGTTAATTAATGTGATGTCTGGTCTATTAAAATGAATTGTGCGGTCGGTGAGTATGGCTCGGTCGAAGTACAATTTTGTTGAGGGGTTCTCTAGTACAGTTTCAGGGTTATATTTATAATATGGTACTATGGTGTCTATAAATTTGTATTTATGAGCTAGTTTTTGGTGTATTACGTTGGCTACCTGATCGTGTCGATGTTTGTAGTCAGTTTGGGCTATTGATTTACAGGCTCCTGTGATATGTTGGATTGTCTCTGGTGAACTATTGCATTTTCTGCATGTGTCGTTTGTTAGATTCTTTATGATGTATTTTCTGTAATTTTTGGTCTCAATAACTTGGTCTTGTATTGCAAGCATGAACCCTTCAGTTTCCGGAAAAAGTTCGCCTCGATTTAACCACGCGTTCGACGCATCTTTGTCGACATTCAATTGGCATAAATCTTGACGATGTCTCCCGTGTAGAGACTTCTGGGTCCACTCTAAACATTTGGTTTTCTCATCAGTCACTCTCTCGTTTTGCTGTTCAGTTGTGTCTTTAAGATTAAGAGGTGTTAAGTGTTGATCGTTTTGTGCTATTAGTTTGTGAAGTGTTGAAGATGCAGTTTTTTCGAAGAAGTATTTTCTGAGCGTTGTAATCTGTCGGTTGTGTAAGTTTAAAATATCAATAAGTCCCCTGCCTCCTTCCTTCCGCGGTAGTGTTAACCTTTGCAGGCATGATCTAGGGTGGTGTTTACGGAATTTAGTCATTGTTGTGTTAATTTTGCGTTGCAGGTTTTTCAGGTCTGTTTTGGTCCAGTTGATTATACCAAACGAATAGGTGAGGACAGGGATAGCAAATGTGTTAATTGCTTTTATTGTGTTTCGTGAGTAGAGTTGTGTTTTAAGAATAGTATTTAATCTATGTTGGAATTGCTGTTTTAATTTCTCTTTGGTCTCTTTATGGTGTATCTGACTTGATTGTATGTAACCTAAGTATTTGTAAGTATCTTGCTCATCCAGTGGTTCTATTTGTTCGCCTGTTTCTAAGATGTATTGGTGTTGGTAGTTTCGACCTGCTCTAACTGAGTTTATTTTGCATTTATCTATTCCAAATTCCATTTTTATGTCGTTTGTGAATTTCTCTGTCAGGTTAGCTAACTCGTTAAGTTGACTTTCAGTTTTTGCGTATAGTTTAATATCATCCATGTACAGTAAATGGTTTAAAATGCCACCCTGGGGGTCATCCTGTCCATCGGTAGCAGTAGAATTTAAAGAGATTCCTAATAAGGTTGCGTTTAATATTTTAGATAGGGGGTTTAGAGCAAGGCAGAACCACAGTGGGCTGAGTGCATCTCCTTGGAAGATTCCTCTCTGTATTTTAATTGGGCCGGTGTCTATTGTTTCGGTTGGTGTAGTGAGTCTTAGTACTGTAGTCCAAGTTTTCATCACGGTCTTGAGGAATGTTATTACAGACGGGTGTATTTTGTAAATTTCTAGTACTTGCACTAACCATGAATGGGGAACAGAGTCATAAGCTTTTTTGTAATCGATGTACATTGTAAATAAATCCGATTTGGATTTCTGAACTTTTTTTAAAATAACGGAGTCTATGATTAATTGTTCCTTGCAGCCTTGGCTGTACTTTCGACATCCCTTCTGTTGTTCGGCTAAGATGTTATTGGCGTCAATGTGCTCGTATATCAATTCAGATATACAGGATGTTATGATCTTATACAAGGTCTGCAAGCATGTAATGGGTCTGTATTTCGCTGGATTAGAGAGGTCTTTACGGTCTTTTGGTATCATATTAGTTGTTCCTGTCATTATGTAAGAAGGTATTGATTTGGGGTCTTGGATGAATGAATTTATGAAATTAAATAGGTAACAATGAATTGCTGTGAATTTTTTGTACCAGTAACTATGGATGTGGTCTGATCCGGGAGCTTTCCAATTATGTAACTTCGTCAGAACTTTATGAAATATTTCTGGGGATATGTGCTCAAACACCATCGGTTGAATGTTTGTATTGTTATTTGATAATTCTGATTGTATCCAATCAGCTTGGGAATTGTGGCAAATAGGTTGTTCCCATAATCTTGCCCAGAAGTGTTGTAGTGTATCTGGGTCAAGGATGTTATTTTCAGTGTCGCATGGGTTGTTGTGTTGAATATTTGCAGTTGCCTGTCTGATATTACGGTAAAAAAGTTTTTCATTGTGGGAGAATTGAGTGTTTTGTTGTTTTCTTAACGTGCATGCTTTATATCTTTCGAGTCGGCCTGTTACGACAGAGAGTTTTTGTTTTAGTGTGTCTAATGTGTGTGCTGCTTGTGTGTTTGGTTCTTCGTGTACGGTATGAATTTTATAAAGTTTTATGATCTTTTTTACATGTTTTTTTAATTTTCTACTGCTACTGCCGTTCATAAATTGTGTCATTCTACCTATTTTCCTTCGTAAATCTTTAACTTTTTGCTCTAACCGTCTTTGCCATTTTGGCTTATATTCTGTTTTACCTCGAATTATTTCTCCTCTCAGTTCGAGTACTATTCTTGCTCCGTTTACCTTAGCAGCGGTCCATGCGGCACAATAAATGTTAGTTTGTAATGTGTTGAATTCGGTGTCTTCATTGACTTTTTCTGGGAGTATGATTTTGTTTAGATAGTCAATTATTCTTGCTAGATTTTTAGATGGTTTCTGTTTAGGAATGTAAATTCTATTAATAGGGCTAGTTTCTTTAAAAAATTGGAATGCTTGTTGGAAAGTATCATCTATGAATGGGTCCCTATCTGGGTTAATTTGTGGGTTACATTGTATTTCTGTTATACTGTTTAATTCAGTGTTAGCTGATGTTTGTATGTTATGTGTAGGTTCTTCTATAGTGTTTGTTATTTGGGTTATGGTATTAGTATTATTGATATTATTAATAACTGGTATCGTTTCCCGTGAATTAAGGTTATCTAGTCCTAGTTCTTCAGACACCTCTGACTTTAATGAATTTAATTTATCATTGGTGATGTACTTATTGTTTATTATTGCTCTCCTCTGATCAGCAATTCGTTGTTCGCTTAGGTGAGCAAGTGATGGAAAAGTATTTATAAAATCTACATACATGCGTCTTCTATAAACTGTCTCATTTCTGCCTAAATCTGTAACCCTATAATAAGACCGCATTATACCTTCATTTTGTTCGCTAGTCCATCTCATTCGAGTCGGTATTTTATTTTGTGTAGTATGGGTTTCTAAGGTTGTAGATTGCATTTGTGTCGGTGTAGGTGTTTGTTGTGTGTGGTCGATAGAGTTTTGTGATTGTAGAGTAAAATGGTTTAATTGTAGTTGGTCTAACTCTTCTTGTACTTCTTTTTGTATCTCGTCTATTGTTTTCTGCGGTAGTAATTTGTTATTTTGTATAGCTCTTCGTTGATCTCCTATTCTCTGTCGACTAACCTGCATGTTCGGGTATTTTTCTATAAATTTCAGGTGGAGTGGTTCGAGATAAGTTCTTTTGTCTGTATCTAATAAAGTCAATTGAAAGTAAGTGCGCAGAATGAACTTATTCATTTCAGGTGTCCATCGTCTGCGTGTACTTGGGGCGCTTGAAGTGGGTGCAAGCTCAGAGTCAATGTTGACATCTCGCACAACACTATCAAGCGTGTTGCTGGTGGACAAGCTAGTTGTTCTTCTTGTCATGTAGGACGGGCGAGTCGAAGGGATGGATGAGAATAATGAAATGGTATCATCGCCCGTGGAATCGGCTGTAGCTTCGACGTTATGAGCCCGCCTGTTCAGCTCACTACGACCAGCTGTAACAATTTTTTCGGTAGGAGCCCGCTTGCTCAACTCCTCACCGCCGATGGTTCGCATGCTGTGGCATCTAGCATCGGCTCCAGATGCGCCCCGGCGCTCCCCGGGAAGCGACCGTAAATTATATATTCTTTTATTACTCATCTCCATACAGGGTTACCTTTCCTTGTTAGCCGCGTAAGTTTTTTGTACAGTTGTACAGTACGCGTGTCCGCCCCCCACGTAGCTAGGTGTTCAGCTTGGACGTAAGGTAGGATTTTAGGGGGCTTATTATTATTATTATTATTATTATTATTAATTGCTTCTGAATTTGATTTCTTTTAACTGTGATCCAAATAAAATAACAATGCATTATGTAAACTTTGGTTCTAGAAAAACGTGACTATTATCAACGCACAGGCTTTTAATTAGAGCATTTGGCAACATAAACTTAATAAAAGTTCTATGAAATGTTGATTTGGGTTTGTTAAAACTAGAAATGAAAACGTAAAGAGTTTCTAAGAATGTGTGTTACCATAATGCGTCTTCTTCAACCTGGATCGTTTTGTGACGCAAGCGCGTACGCGTCACCTGCGTATGAGTGTAATGCGGATGGACGTTAGCCAGCAGAAACATTTCAAAAAAATCCATCAAACAAAGAACTAGAACGTTTGACGTCGTCAGAAAAATTTCACCACGACCCAAGTGATGGATAAGAGTAAATATAGATGTATGTCCTCGCCATTGACTCGAGGAAGTTTGTGATGGATTTGCGCAGATCGAGCCGTCGATGCGACGCGGCCTCCATCCGATCCGTCGGTTGTTTTCAATAAAAAATGTCAGGTTGGCGCGGCGTCGCCGGCGGACGCATTTAGCCTGGCCATCGGCCAAACTCAGTGCATACGTCCCGCGCCTCCCCTCCTCTACCCTAGCCACAAGGTCGACCTAGTATACTCTATGAAATAAACTACACCCTTCATTATGATCCCTCCAAAATGGTACATCAACTGGATCTCATATTTCTGCGTTTGTTAACGGTTGCCTGAACTACTGAAATGTATTTGGTTGGTTAAGTAACACTCGATTAGTTAGTATTACCTTTCTTCTTCGTTGTTCCCTCACTGCCGAGGATCGCGACATCGACACAACTACAAGCAATGCGACCTTTCGAAGTGTGGACTCTTCGGTCAACCAGCTTAATTCCTTTACAGTTACATTCCTAACAAGAACAAAAAATAAATATAGTAGAGTATATTCTGGAAACGTAAACAAGGTGGCTGAAAACATGTTGACGACTTACCCTTGAAGGTGACCGAACCGAATGGACGCTTGTTCACACTTCAGAATGTCACGGCCCGTCTGCTAGCCTTCTATATGTGTCACATAACCTGTAAACATTATATTATAACACGGGCAACACCTATGCATACGTCACTAACTACAGATTTGAATACTTTTGAAACGGTTGCTATTAGTAAAAAATGTAAAGCTCGTTACGTAGGTAGTTGTAAAGTAAGCCATTAAAATAAAACAAACCTTTGATGTCCGAAGTTTTTCCATAGAATGCCAGTGGTTGAGACTTCAAACACCTCCATATTTTCAGTTTAGATAAATATTGATGCGTTGAGATTGACACACTGGCTCTTTGAACTTCGCTTTGCAGTACCTAATGCATATTCATAGGAATAATATGTAGAAATGAACCAGAATTCTCAGAGTAAACCAACCGGGAGATGGCAGTATGCAACATCTACTTTTCATAGAATGACAGGAAAGAAGAGATTTCGAATTCCCAGATGAAGTAGTGCAAAATGTAGTTCCCGCCGTTTTCACAGTCTTAGCTTGGTGCAAGTTCTTATTTACGAATAGCTGTTTCCTTCGGTTCCTCTCATATCCTAGAAAAACTCATACATGATGTAAATTCAGGTCATAGACTACCTGCATTCCAAAGTTTATCCAAATCTGTTCAGCCTCTAATATAGGATCTCTCTGTCTCTTACCGTTTCATCTCATTATATAATTGCAATATATTCAACGTACGTTTTAATTTCCAGGTGACGCCAGGTACTCCTGCGGGCAGGGAGTTGCTCCGAGGAGACATCATAGCTAAAATCGACGACTATGACACACGCGACGTGCGACACGAAGACGCGCAGAATCTCTTCAGGAATGCGCCCCAACAGATCAAGTTGGTAGTGCAGAGGTAATGAGTCCTATGCATTGAAAGGTTTTGCTTTAATAATTTATTTGATGCCAGTGATAGACCATACCTGAACGTTACTCTGGCCCATCGAGCTGTAGAAAGAGACAGTCACATTAGAGGTAAGAGTGACAAAGACTACGTTCTCCCAGTCTCAATATCTTTATAAATAAAATGTTATTGCAAAATACAATAAAAATGGCATACATACACACAAGTATAAACTGACGCCTTTCTTTCTTTCTTTTAATAGTCGATGTACCATATTGATATCGGGATCTTGTTGGTCTATCACACGCATCAAATTATTTGGTAAACCTGACGATTTCTTAAGAAGTTTTGCTGACCAGAGTTGATCAAAATGCTATTAGAGTATTAAAATCAACAGAAGTAAAGGAATATTTAAATATAAGTTATCTGAAACGTCAGATAAACCTTCCTAAAAATCAAACTCGTTTTAATGAGGAGTACCAAACCTCTTATTTTTTTGCTCACACTATTGTGAGCCGGCTTCGAGCCGTTGATGAGTTGACCAAACCGTATATACAATATGTAACCCGCCGCTCTTCCGAAGAGGGTCGTAAACAATTTCTTGGTAAAAAAACAAGCAAGGTGTAATCACAGGGGCGGCGCAAGCGCACACCTATACTCGTTGCCCCGCTCTCCGGGCAGCTTTGTAGGCCGCGTGCCCACGCCTACCTTCTATCACGAGCTCGCTGAGTAAGACTTGCACTAGGTGTCATCCATGTTGCCCTTCACCTACTTGTTGATTTATGTTACTGATGGTGATACTGAATTTTCTGGATTTTTAAGAGCTTCATCAAAAAATAGAAGAGTCTCACTTTGATAGAGAGATTGAAGGCAGTACAGATCTTGCATTCCAATTTAAACCTTATTTCAATGACATGGGAGGCACATGATGCGCTCATGAATAGCATTGTCTATAATAAATAATTGAAGAAAAAAAAACCCTTTCACTGTTTTACCAAATAAAGTAATGCTTACGATTTCGGAGAACTTTTGCCCTTATTGCATATAAAAGTTAAATATTTTGAATAGATTACAGCGTATGATTCAGTATCACACTGCATTTTGAAATTTGAAAGAGTTCGTCGTAAAACTTTATAAATGTATGCCTTTTATATTTAGCCCTCTTCTTTCTAAATCTATATCCAAAAATATTTAAGCATGGGTAATTTATCGATGTTGTAAACAATCTTTGCAAATAACTATAATATTTATACACCTTGAGAAACTATTTTTTGTCGAAACAGATGTTAAGTTTCAGTTTTAGAATCCGTCAATACATACGTAACATCCTGTATGCTGTCGTCAATATTAAATGCATGAACTGTAACTATTTTTTTTATGGTTTCTAATTATGTCTACGTTGAAAACAGTTTCTTTTGTGTCTAGGTTACCAATTTGTACTAAATGCATTGCATCCGTCCTTATATGTTCACATACACACTTTATCACAAATTCTGGACAGATTCGAAAGGTATATCCACACACTAGTTACTTTTGGTGACACAACAATAGATAACAAAAAGTTATTTAGTCAACTTACACAAAGACTCACTTACACGTAGACAGTAAATTAATGTTATCATGTTGTAAAATTTGCTCAACAAAAACTAACACAGTATGGATGTACTAGAAGATTTTTAAAGTTGAGCCATGAACTATTTCTTGGTTATTTTCGAATCAGTCCAGTGGTGATAATTTTATATTTGATGCCGTCAATACATCATAACGTTGGCACTGCATCGTATTGACGTAATTCCATGTTCCAGTCATATTCATGTTGCACGCTGTGTAGGGACGTGGATCGCAACGGGCCGCGCGACTCGGCCGCTGCGCGGGCGCCGCGCTCGCCCATACCCTTCGCTGCAGCACCGTACAGGTATCATTTACATTATTGCATTAAATATTTCGTAAAGTTAAGAACAGTCGACCACAAGACCTCATGGAGTTCACTATTTATCAATCCTATCAAGAAGAGAATCGATGCTGGTGATCTACAAATATTAAATCAGAGTCACTATTTTACCATCCATTTGTTATCACTCACATCCGTTCAAATGTGACTGTCTTTAGTATAGAATATCAACTTATCATTAAACTCAACAGCTGGTGCATAATAAATAACGTTATATAATTACTGCAATCAAAGCCAAGATAAATTATGATGCATCGTAACCAGAGCTGCCAAAAATATAAAGTCAATGACACGACCTGTCTGAAAGAGTTTAAATTCCACGATAAACTTCATGTGTCCTCGACAACTAAAACTTAAATTACATCTCATTGAATGTATGAAAACATCAAAGAAAACAAAATGTCCCAGTGAAATAAAATTCCAAACCCAGTCACGGCATACCTAGCTGAGAGATTGAGCCAAAGGTCAGGCTCTCATTGATTCTATTAAAAGCAGAGTATACAAAACATTGAAGTCGACACTAAGACTTAACCAGATAGAATTTGGAATGTTAATTATATAAATAAGAACTTGCACATGAGGGTCCTAACTAAAGAGTGGCGTGCATTGGTTTTCAGAATAGGTAGGCACTTATAGTCAGGCACTAGGCCGGGTCTAGTCTAGGCAGTCGCGGTCACTAATCAGAAACATAAAACAAAGGTAGAAATCTATTACCTAACAAAAATAAAGTTTTACAGTCGCCATCTTGGATTTTCATTTTGACTTTACGGCTCCAACAACCTTCGAAACCATGAAAACGACACCCATGATGAAACTATAAAAAAATTACAGCCGCCATCTTGGATTTTAATTTTAACCTCACTATTGGCTTTATCGCCCTTGAAAACCATAAAAACGACACCCATGATGAAAAGTAAAAAAAAATACAGTCGCCATCTTGGATTTTCATTTTGACCTCACTATCGGCTTTAGCGCCCTTGAAAACCATAAAAACGACACCCATAATGAAAAATAAATAAAAAATTACAGCCGCCATCTTGGATTTTCATTTTTACCTCACTATCGGCGATCTCAATATCCATCCCTTTCTTTCTTCGCACGGCCAAATTACGAACGAATTACAAATTACGATTTTAACATTCTATTCGGTTGGTTACTTGAGTAGGCATGCCTACTATACGGTGATAAATTGCAAAGGTCGAACGTCATGGTATTACGCGTGAGACGTATGTATTTTTAATTTCGTCGTATTAACTTAATCGAGTAAAAACCAATTACAACGCGCGAATAGTATACGGGAGCCGAGTAGGCCGTCTGGCGATACCTACCGCCGCGCGTGTTTATAGGAAGATTTTGTTATTTCTAAGTATGATAATTTACTGTGGGGAAAAAATACAATTATACTTAATTAATTAATTTATAATTAAACTAAAATGTAATTGACAGGCTTATGGTGATTTATCGAGGTAGGCACTGCTTTTATGCTATATGCAATGCACGCCACTGTAACTAAAGCCCCAAACATGATGCATTTTTTTTACCTGTAGCATACAATAAAATTGAAGCAAAAACGTGAATGATAAACAAATGACTAGCATCGCCTAAAAAATGTTTACTTTTATTCTTGCTTCAACATAACGTATGCTACACGTAATTTCAACGCATCGTAAAATCAGGCTTCAGGCTTTTGTTACGCATTCCGCAATAGCCTTCTGTCTCCGGCCCTAGTAAAGCAGCTGAACACCGACAGTCCACGCCAGTGATGATTAAGGTTAACAGAACCAATCCGCTATAAGTGTACTCGTAGCAGAGCTAGTCTTTCACGTTCTGAATGAATAATCACGGATTCCTTATGCCCGGGATACACGAGGCTAGTTTTTGAAGCTTGGATTGTACTAGCGTCTCAGACTAGGATAGATTAAGGGTCGGTACATATCTGACGGGAAATGCGTCGCGTATTATCGGTCGCGTAACGCCAGAACAGACAATTATATGATAAAACATTCAACCTTTCACACTCAACCGATGATGCGTTAGTGCGTCGAGCGAATAAATAGACGCAATCGAAGTTACGCCCGACGCATTTTCCGTCAGATATGTACCGACCCTAAAAGGATGGAGTTCTATTTTTGAGCTCCTAGCGCCCGCACCACCGATTTTACAATCCTGGCTTGTGCACTAGCCTCCTCGTATGACCGGCGAAGATCGCACCCAATTGGATCATTTTGCTCTACGGACTAAGTCACCGCAATACTAAGGCAGGACAGCAAGTCACATACAGAAGTTCCAGCTTACTATTCTAACTTTGAAAAACTAGCATCGTGTATCCCGGGCATTAGTTTACCTTTGAGAGCATTCCATCTATCTATGGTTAAACTTCAAAGAGTGAGGAGGTTCTATCACTAGAAGTTTTATCTCGTGGTAGGTAGCAAGTAGTGGTCACGTGCTGATGTATTCCGTGTTGATGTAGGGAAAATAACTGTTTATGAAAAATGATTTTATTTTTGTAAGTAGATTTTCACAAACACTTTTACACGTCAATCATATTTTTTATAAAACTAGATGAGGTCGGCGTTTCCTATCTGACTACTCTGAGAAGAAAGGCCGAAACAAACTCAGAGGTCGCAGTCTCTTTTAAAGTCCAGACATAATCTTGGTCAGGTTATATGAAGACCATGTAGATCGATGTCTCAGATGGTCTTTTGAGTTTTCCCGAAGACCTGTCATAGGCATAGCACAAAAAGGGGGTACCGAAAAGTTCAGTGGATTCTCGGAGCTCGTTTCGTATGTGCTGGCGATGGTCACCAAGAGATTTTAGTCTGTACAAGGTCGTCATAATCACGGAATAGAAAAAACTGTTTTCTATTCCGTGGTCATAATCCTCCGCCTTACCGAGACGGACCGTATCCATGAGAGTTTCCACACGACATAAAACAATGAATTGATCTTATAAAGGTTCCGTTTTTCCTGTTTAGGTCGAAAACTTAAAAGATTTCCAGTATGCACTGGTTATTCTGTTTAGGCGATGTAAATAACGGGCCACATTCCTTGGCCTGTTCTTACAGAAATCAGCACATTTTTGAATTACAGACCTAGGATTTACAAAATTTAAATTTTTCTCAGGACACCAAGTCCACAGCAAGGCTGGCGTGGTCAAGAGTCGCAGCAAAGCTGGCGTGGTCAAGACTCGCAGAATAGCTGGCGTGGGCCGGAATCCCTCCCGCGCACGCCACTCCCCCACTCGCACGGCCCCGCGGGCCCCGCCGGCCTGCCGCACTATAACTCCTTCCCGCCGCAGATCGAGGGAGAATACAGGACGCTACTGCTCTCGCCGTCTTCTATTCGCACCGATGAAACCTTTGACGAGTCCATTCAAAGCCAGGTGAGTACTACGACGAGAAAGAACCCTTTCAAATTAGATGCAAACAATCACGCGACAACAACGCGGTTTTGTACGCGCTTTGTGGTGCAGCGCTAATTTGAAGACACATTTTAGTCCTCATGCAGGTGATACGGAGTAGGAAACACCCGTAGCTTCGCCCGAAACTACGGATTTTGTGCTTAGGGAGTAAGTAGGCGATGCTTAGGATTAGCCTATGTGCAGCAGCGTCTGTGGGCTGAACCATGATGATGTGTATATGCATCCCGCATCTACTGGACTCGGAAGAAGTACGAAAGGGACTAAGAAACCGAATGCACAATACAAAAGTACCTAACTTCTCTAATTTTATGGAAAGTGTCAAAGGAAAAAATTCCTTTTGGATTTTTAGGTTCACACACACATCCTCAGTCGCGCCCGCTGTCTTTATTTTAGTCCTAAAATATTTTACTTTCCTGAGCCTTACGCTCAATGGCACGAACAATACACACACATACATACACTTATGCCTCATAGTCTCTTATAGCAACAGTGTTTTACTGAGTACCAAACAGAACATTGAAACCTGCTGTGTTTCATAAATATATGCATAAAACAATAATAATTATTATTTATTTAGGTAGGTACAGAAATTACATGGTGCAACAATAAATCTAGATTGCGGTTGATCGACGACAACTAGGCGTTACGGATCGCCTCAAAGCACAATCTATGGCCTTGTCGATTAATGGTCAATCGATTGACCGAAGAACGATCGACTATCGATCGGATCAATAAGCACATACCTATCACTACATGGATTTAGAAATTGTTATGTGCTTGTAATCACAGGTTTTGATCATAATTCGATTTTTTTATATGCATGTGTACGACACGTAACAAATCTTTTCACAATAAAACAAATTTTCTTTTTTTCTTTCAAAGTTTGATCAACCCGCACGCGTCGATCGACGTCGAACAAAAACGGTCGACGGCGATTGTTCAGAACCCAGTTACCATGATGATGCATGGACTAAATTGAAAAAAACGGTTGATTTTATCGAACGATAACGAACAATCGGTACCTATTTAGTTACTACACCTTTAAAATAAAAATGTTTCACCTCGAAGATTTTTTTTCACTGGTTTTTTTAGACATCCACTTTCGACTTCAATTCGAGATCGTAATCTCAGATAATATGCGAAGTGTACCTAATTATTTTTATTCGTACTCGTACGATTTTCTTACAATATTTAAAAATTTATTACCATACATCATTCTTATTTTGACGCTTTGCCAAATGGTAGGCAGTTTTATTTTAAATTTCATCGCATTGCTAACGCCGAGACTTGTACATTGGAATGCTTTGCATTTTTATTAGGTACTCATAGAATAACTTCCTATTCAACAAGCACCGTGAAAATTATTTATTTAATCAGTTGTTAATGTTGTTAGTATTATTCTACCGCATTTGTGTCGACGTTACATGTATCCTTGATTTTCAACAAATAGGTTAACAGTGTTATGCTAAACCAAACGCGTGACGTACCTTGGAGACCCGCCAAAATGTTATCGTCTAATGATGTTAACTTATTAATTAGATCCACTCGGATTAGAACACCGGACAAGTTGTGTATAGGCAATGGCCTATACACAACTTTACAGCTACAGTGAAACGAAGTTACTGAAACGTAGCTATAATTCATGGAAGTTTTAGAACGTTCCTGAGCTAAGCTAAATCTGTTTTCTGATTCATGAATCACAATAATAGACGATCGTTGCGGGCGTACTTCTTATACAATTTGCAATGGAAGTAGGCACTGACTTCATCGTCATTGAACTCTTTTGTATCGGAAAAACACATTAACGAAATCGGTTAGAATGCGATTTATTTCAGTGGGCGCTGAGGCCATCCGATGAAACTTTGCTGCTGAAACCACTCAATAACACGTAGTGTGCAAAGCATCATATTATTATTATTGTTGCTTATAAAAATATTGGGAAAAAACATATATTTAATTATGTATATTTATATAGCGCAAGGCTCTGCGGCCGCTTGGGAGGTTTTCGCCCACGCTGACGCCTAATTTCCCGCCATATTTCCAAAATAGAATGCATTGAAATCGCGTTGTTTACTCGGGAGAGGACGACTGGAGCGGCAGTCCGCGATCATACTCTGCACGGCACACGTCCGCGCAACTGAGTGCTACCACGATGGCCGTCAATCCTAATTTCTTCCCCAACGGGTACCAGGATCCCATGCATCCTGAGGACGAGGTCATCACCAACTGGGTGCGTGCGACTATTACAAATAACACTAGAACCTCCTAATTACTAAACTCTTCATAAATCATCGTTACCAATATGTGTTGTGGTACAGTTGATATTAAATTGCAAATCATGTGAAACGTAAGCGCTTCAGCCGTAACATGGGATGTTGAAGCATAATCTAAATTGGGAGCAGTTGAGATGCGCGTTGTGTTACAAAATATGTGATGTAATATCTGACACGAAAGCTTTACGATGTAATTTTCCGGAAAAATCGTAAGTGATTTCACAACAGGATATGCGTTTTATGATGTTATGAAACATTATATCAACATAAGCCAGAAGTGTGCTTTTGATAATGTTTTTGATAAAAGTAACTGTTTGTTTTAATGGGCGATTGCCAGATATTCAGCGGTAACATACCTACTGTCTGTTCTGTGTTTACATTGCTACTTAAAACGCTCCTGACGCGATGCTTTTATCACCCCACAGTTCCGTTGATCTTCATTTGTACGTAAAAAACTAACGATATTTCCTTGTCAGTATAACTAAGAAAATAATCTTTTGCCCTGTACCTACTTGATAAGTTCTAGTATTCTAATAGTCAATTTTAAGCCGTAATAGATAAAACATATTGAAATGAAAATCTATTAAAAAATCCTGAATAAAATCTTTTCCTATTTTTCCAAAATTATGCTTTGGTCAGATTTTAATCCCTGAAGATTCGACCCTTTTGATATTAAATGCTGTGAAGTTATTTTGGCATGAAGGCCGCGTCACATTTTTACACCCACTTGATCTTTCAACACGAATATGTGACGTGATTGTTACCATATGCAATGATACCAAAGATTACTCTCTATGCTAAGATACAAAATTCGAGACTAAAACTGAATGAGCAAAGCTCTAAGCTTAAAGAATTTAGAGGATTCTACCTAAATACACCAACAATAGGTAGGGGGGGGGGGTTGCTTCGTCATCACCTACAAATGCTTTAACTGTTCAACGTAATCGGTAGCTGCTTGATTACACCACAACACAGGACCGTCCTTCTTCTACCAGAATTCTCTTGCTACTCACAACTTCTCGTTCTACATTATCTTCCTTTTTAGCTATGACACGGTTGATCACACCTTTACGAGTCCACACTAAAAGATCCCTATTTGTATAATCTTTAAAACGCTTCAATCTTAGACATCTTCCATAATTTAAGTATCGGATACTTGCCATATAATTGCGACCACTCATTTTGGCACTTAGTCTTAGTAATGAATGGAAATCATTACTGAAATAATAGCATTTTAGTCAAACCAAACGTATTCGACTAACATAGAACGTTGCGTCAGTGGCGAAAGCCCCCGCTTTTGTAAACATCGCCGCAAATAAACGAAGCTTGTTGTGTGCTCATTGGCACATATGCAATACTAACGAATGCTTCGTTGAAGTATGGACAATTCCGGCAAAATATTACTCCAAACATGTTTCGTCAAGTTATTCATCCAGATCTGTCTGCCTTATATTACTGCTGGGTCCACATGGCATCATCAGTCTACTGGCCTAAAGAAAACTATCACCGGCCTTCGGAAACTAACCATGGTGCCAGTTGCTACCGTAACAGAATTACACAAGCCATACATTATATCAACCTAGTTACAAAGACTCTGAAACATGACCACGGTCCAAATATCACAGACCCGTATAAATATAACGAAATCGTGTCAGAAAAGTCATATCATAACCCACATGGAATAACCTCGTGTTATAATTAGACGCGACGCCAAGTACGCCACGGAGTTTAGCGGCTAAACTTTCCGAGATCTAACATTTTTTTGAGAAATTGCGTCTGATTTCTGTCAGACCCTGACTGATGTATGCACGTGCCGTTTGAAGGAAAACGTTGGTATTTTGATTGCTTCGTCTGCGGCCTTGTAAAAGGTCACTTATATGTGACAAACATATGTGTTTATTTGAATATACCTAACCTGAGTTAGCCGAAGCAGTAAACCAAATTACAATTTATGT
The DNA here is from genome assembly GCA_963669345.1 of Gortyna flavago. Taxonomy (NCBI): domain Eukaryota; kingdom Metazoa; phylum Arthropoda; class Insecta; order Lepidoptera; family Noctuidae; genus Gortyna; species Gortyna flavago. The sequence goes on along the minus strand of OY770131.1, from coordinate 12,282,275 downwards.
TTAACGCCGTTTGTTTTACGCTGTTGTGAAGTTTATGTGCCTAGTACGTGAACTATTATTAGCGTGTGATGTGAGCCAACTATTCTAGATCATGGTTGTATATTTGATACAATCATTATTTGACTTTTCCATTTACAATCGTATTACAAGACTGGATATAAATTGAATGCCTTAAAATATCTAACATCAAAAAATAAAATAAATATATAAAATATTTAGGGTTAGAGTCTTATGTAAATAAGTACCTAACCATGTGTAGGTAAGTACGTAGGTACTGAAATTATGTTTCAGTATGCGCAATATTTATTCGATATGAAGAATCAAACTCTCAAAAATATAAGGTGGTAGGTTTCTAGTAAGCTCTTTCATATTTAGCCTAACGAGAATGTCATGTGGTAAAGATTTGAAAAGACTGCTACTACGCCTCTGACCTCTATTAAAGAAGGCGTACTTGTATAATACAGGTTAGTGTACTACGCGGAATAATTCACAAACTTAATAAATCACCTATTTACTTGAACTTAATCTATAAATTAACGAAATAATAACTATCTAAGCAATAAAACAATTCCAGGGATTATGCCTGCTGTGTTGAAAAATTTTTCGACGACGATGAGGATGGAGATGACGAAGTTGTACTCACCGGTGATATAAAATAGTTTGTAGCAAAATCGTTTATTCTTTATTTTCTTGATATAATAATAATAATAATAATATCCTTGGACTTTTCACACAACGCCATTTAGTCCCAAGCTAAGCAACCTAAATGCTTGTGTTATGGTAACGAGATGGCTGATAAACTACTTATATACTTTTTTTTTTTTTTTGTAAATACATACATATTATAGATAAAACACCCAGACCCGGAACAAATACTTGTAGGTCGTACAAATATTTATTCCGTGCGGGAATTGAACCCGCGACATGCTGCGCAGCAGTCAATCGCTCAACCACTGCGCCAACCGTGTCGTCAAGATTGTCGTGATATTGCCACGTGAAAATTGCGGAGTCGCCTACTATAAAGCAATTCCTTGCTTAGTGCATTATTTACAACGTATGGAGGCCTTGACTCCTAAGTATGTAAAAAACGCACCTATGTTAATTGAAATAAACATTTTTATTTCTTTTATTTTTCTAGCCGTACCGCACGACGCCCCTCGTGCTTCCCGGCGCGAAGGTCCGCCGCGAGCCCGGCCCCACGGAGAGCTACCTACGTCACCACCCCAACCCCGCCATGCGCGCTCCGCCCAGCCACGACTACCGCGACACTCTCATGAGACAGAGGGTAACTTCTTCAAGCAAATACAACTTTTAAATATCCAGTACGTGGAACCAAGGGAATGTAGCTAAGGCTTTTGACACAGCAACACAGACTACTCTGCAATGTTGTTTCAGATATCTGAATTTCCACGAAATTACTTGAATGCACACTCCCGTCAACTCCCGTGGTTTCACGTCCTGTTGGTTTCCTTAGCCAATAACAGTTTTGGGATTCAATTAAAATAAGGAATGCCACAAGGAACCATTCTTGGTCACACTATAGTTACATCAAAATGACTTAAGTAGTTCTTCTAAAAGTTTGAAGAATATTTATGACCCCCTTGGTCATTTGTACTTGAAGTGTGAGTCTAAGTAGCTGGCATAGTTTCAATGTAAATTCGACGCTCAAACCATTTTTGTAAAAGTCCACTGTAAATGATTCAAGCAGAAACCAATTAACACAGAAACCTAGTGCACAAATAAAGAAAGAAAGAAAATACATTTATTTAGCACAGACTAAAAGACACACAATACACCAGATACATAGAAATCAGATAAAAAAAAACAAATAAAAAGGTCCGATGTAAGAAATTTGCAGGAAAGTGTGCCTCACGGCTGCGCCAAAAAGGCCCAGTTCAGCAAAAATGCCAGACAACTAGTGCACAAATGAAATTGCGTTAAAAATGAAGCGCCATTCATCCTGAGAGCATATCGAAAACTTTATTTTAAAATCATACAAAAGTATAGTGAGTTTTAAAAACATTTAAATTCTTTATCGCTAGACATGTGGAAATATTTATGACGTTATAAATGGAATCCCACTTGATAGAGCATTAGACTGCTGAATCAAAGTATATTTTTACACGAGGCATTGCTGAAAATACGTGTTACGTACTGCATGTGGGCTACATTTATTTCTGATTTAATTGCTATTTCCACGGTTTGTATGGGTAATGATGAAGACCGTGTTCCGCAGTAATTTGTATGTAATTGAACTATTCAAGGTATAATTGTCAAGTTAGTAATATTGTCCTTTCAGATAGTTCAGTAAATTATTAGTTTTCTTTGCTTTAGGACCTATAAAGAAATAATTTATAGATTTTTTTTGTAGATACATTAGATGTTGCACGTTGCACTTGCAAACGAAACACGCACGAACATTGCACGCACACACAAAAATCACTGTACCATACACACACTAAAACTGTTCAAAGCAGCTTAGATTTGTCCAAATTTAGAAAAATAATAATAATACACAATCATGTTATAAGAAATAAGAAGGAAGCTAGCCAAAGAATAAAAAATATCTGTAACTAGTTATTTTTTCAGATTTATTCAATAGTATAATAAATGCAGTTTTAAATTATTCCTTCTTATTCCCCCACATACATTGGTATAAAATTAACGTTAATGTAACGTAGCGCACGGATTGTATAGTACAATAGTATTTTTCATAAAAACTCAGGTGGCAGAGTCGGTGCTGCAGCGAGTGGTTGGCGAAGAAGCGAACAAGGTGGTGCACTATATGATTGTGTGAACAGTATCAGCTTCAAGCATGACAGCGACAAACTTCTGTTACGAAGCCGGTCGACACAACAAACGATACCTTGCAATTGTATTAGCAAAAATATTTATGCTGTTATTTTTTGGTTTGGACATATTGGTCCACACAAGTTCTAATATATTTCCACATCTCGTAATCTCTTGCAAGGTGTCGTCGATCTCATGAACTCATATGTCTATACGTCATCTTGTTTGAGCTTTTATGACTTGAAAGGGTTTATTTTCTGTCACGAATAAATATAAGAGAGTAACTACTTATCCGTTTATTGTACTAAGTGTAGACCGAATTTATTTTCTTCCTTGAGCCAACTGCTTTCGCATGTTATAATTTGCTAGTCATCTAAATCAATTCGTTATAGAAGCAGTTGAAATATCCCTAAAATTCAATGAATTGTTGAACAAGATTTCGGTATACAATTTAAAGAAATCCTAAAATTTACATGGATAAATCCTTTCCTTTTAAACTTATCTGTTAACTGTAAAACAATTGGTGTTTTAACTTCTTTTAGAATGAGATTTTTGTAGCTGCTCTCTCACGCATTTATTGTACTGTCAAGTAGTCCAAATAAGTATATTATGCTAAATGATTGTTCGTATCGCTTCAGGTGGCGCACAAGCAGTTCAACTCCCCCATCAATCTATACTCGGATCAAAACATCGCTAATTCTATCAGGCAACAGACCTCGCCGTTGCCGTGAGTATCTGCATAGGCACTGATATTTTAGTCAATTAGTTCAATAAATATACACTAAATAAAAATACTAAATTGGTCCACACTGACCCCAGATCTAAGAATTTGGAGATAACGGAAGAGGCCTCGGTCCAACAGTGAGATAATACAAGCTAACAGATAGCTAACGTTAAGTAAATCTAGCATCAGTCATCTCACACTACACATATCTTGGCAATGAATTTAAACAACATGGACGAATGCCAAAGCCAGTGTTACATAACAAAATCCACTTGTCAAGTGGCGGAATTTCTGTAAATACGTTTTCTTTAATGTATTATGATATGAAACAAAATATCCCCTGCTTTAACGCAACACAATATAGTCAAACAAGACTTGATAACATCTCCAGAAATAGTATTTTCAGTGTGGTTTAATACCCGTTTTAAGAAAAGTTGCAAATACAAGATGTACATCGGAGGCATAGCGTAGGTGTTACATTCAAATAATAATGAAATATTTCTTTGCTTACTTAGCGCTAACGGCCATTACGGGCGGCCGCACGTTGTCAAGAGGCAAGTCTTTTACTAGAACGCCGCCAAAACAACAGTCGACGCCCATCCCCATGATGCATTAATGCTTTATTTTATTTTTATTTGCTCTTTTCGTATCTTGCCAACTTGGTCTCTTTCACTCCACGCTCAGTTCTTACCGTCTTGCATGGTGCCGACGTCGACATGTTGACAGCTATTCTTCGTCAGGAGTGTCGAACATTCATGAAAGCGCTCCTCATGCGCCCCACGTTCACGACAACATTGTGTGACCAGTGTGGCGATCACTATTACACAAAGTAGTTGTTAAGTTATTTATACTTTATTTATAAACTGGAACTAAATAATATAATTAAGGTAGAGGACTTATTCTACATGATTAATGTTAGTATTTTTATCGACCTTTCCTTCCTCAAAAACAAACAAAACTAAACTTCTGTTCGTACTAACCGCTTCCGCGTCCCTCTAACGGTATACGAGTCGTATCTAATGTATTTTCTCTATTATTGTGTTGCGCCCGCTAACCGACTAAACCCTAACGCCCCACCTGGCCGACCTCGCAACACAGTCACAAGCCCACGACGCTGTACGACCCCGCCAAGTCCGAGACGTTCCGCGCGCTGCAGGAGGACGGGCTGGGCGACGTCGTGCACGAGGTGCCCACGCCCGTCACCACCAAGGTGTTCACCGCGCCGCTCAACAAGGTGCGTCTCACAAAGATGCCATCCAGGCATAACTATATTAAAAACCCTAATAAACACATGCAGCGACTAAAACATGCCCGCGGAAAAAGAGTGCAAGAGTTAAAATTGAGCGCTCATTTCTATTTTATGCCGGGTACAGATTGGTGAAACGTAATAGAAATGTAACACATGTTGAAAGAAATTCGCCCAGTTGTTACAATTCATGTTGCATTGAATAAATGAGGACGACTTATTACATTTCATGTTACGTTGCACCAATCTGTACCCGGCATTAGATTTTGTTGTTCGAACTTGGGTTTATAAAATCATACTTAGTTGGTTTTATTTTGGTCTATCGAAGACACTTTTCAATGACAAAATTTGTGAATGATGAAATATATTAAAACTAGCTTCCGCCCGCGGCTTCGCCCGCGAGGTATGTCGATAAAAACTATCCTATGTCCTTCCCCGGGATGCAATCTATCTCTCTGCCGAATTTTATCGAAATCCGTTCAGTGGTTTAGGCGTGAAAAGGTAACATACAGACAGACAGACAGAGTTACTTTCGAATTTATAATATTAGTATGGATATATTGAGTTGAGACGCTATAAGAAAACAATGTTAACTGTTTGTGCTGCTGGCGCTACTATAGGCCGACCGCTTAACTGAGACGTTGCCTGAGGTAGCAACGCGGTGCGGAAGGGGTGTGGTCGTGGTGACGTGATGCGAGAGCTCAGTGATTCGTCAACTCTCCCGCACCGCGCAGCTACCTCAAGCAACGTCTCAGTTAAAGCGGTCGGCCTGTAGCGGTGAAACTTGACTTCAAAATAGATTCCTACACTAAAATTATTGATTTCAGAGGCCAGCGCCGGTTCCGAGACCGAAGCCTGAAGAGAAACCGAAAGGAAAACAATCGACCTTCGTGAGTATACTGCGCATAATATAATATGTATAGTGTAGGTAATAATGTGATCAAAAAGTTGCCTTCTGACATTTATATGAGAAGTCTATCAGTGCTAAGGACTATATATAATATATGATTATCATTTATATTTAGGCTAGAATCCAATATTCCAGTGGTAGACTATTAATTTTTTTGTAATACAGACACCAGCACATCAAGCTACCCGAAACTGTCAAATTTTCCCAATCAACTTTGAACCTTATGCTTTAGCGATAAAGTTGAAAATCTATTAAAGAAATTTGACAGATTGTAGTAGCTTAATGTGCTGGCGTCTGTACATAATTGCTGTGCAGTAAAGTACCTACTATTGTGTTGTTTCAGGTGAACTCCTTACACGAAGAGCACATCCAACAGTCGAACTCATTCAAGCGCCTCATGTACCACGTGCTCGGTGATACTGATTTCTAGCGACGCAGCACTCTCTAGATATACCTACCACCTGCCGTCATAGTGCACATCCGAACCATTATGGCAAACAATCTACTAAACATACCCCCAATGTGTCAGTAACTTAGACATAAGTATAATCTCGACACTTTCGATAACATCCACAGTCACACCACGCAATTATATCTTGCGTTCCGTGTAGACTTTGATATCAAAATTGCAGTTTGTCATATCAATAATAAACGGTTTTACGGCGGTTAGTTGCAAGCACCAAATAATAATAATAGACGTAATGACTTGTTGGGTTAGCAACGAATAAGACTAACAAAATTAATTTTAGGAAGCTATTATAATAATGCTCCTGGCAGTGTGTAATATTATTTTTCGGTGGATTTAATTATTCTAATACTCGAGTATTAGTGATATAATTTATATTTACATTAAGTAGAAATGTAATGTTTATTACTAAGTGTTGATTTTCTGTTTGAACAGAAATATATTGTTTATGAATACTTATGAGAAATGTTGAGTGTACAGTCTAGTCACTGCGACCCGAGCTCCGGTCGTACCTACGAGAATGAAATTCGATCAACCTTAAATAAATAATTTATTTTTATTTATATACTTGTTTTATTTTGTATCGTATAACCCAGTAACTGGGTTGTGGATGTCAGATAGGCAGTTGCTTCATATAAAATGCTGGTATTCAGCTGCATCCGGTTGGACTGGAAGCGGACCCTAACATAGTTGTGAAAAGGCTAGGCAGGTGATGATGATGATGATGATACTTGTTTTATTTTATTGCAAGTACAGTCGGGGAAATTACTTCTTGTTTAGCAAATTGACAGCAATCATAAATAAAGCAATTACTACTGTCAAAGGATGATATTGTGTTTCAATGCAATGATTTTCCCTGTCTGTAAGACGCACAAGTTAAAAGAAAAGGTAAATAAAAACAAGATTAATTTCAAAATAACTATATTCGTAACCCGAAGTTTACTAACGATGTTTACACAACAAAATAAAATACAGTCTTACAAATTTCATGAACCATAAGTACACAGATCGAAAGGAGAAAGTAATTTTGAGCAAACAAATAACACTAATAACTTATATCACAAATCACATTATACAGATAAGGGTGGCGTCTCGTGCTATGTTAATTACATATAATTAATTAAATTGTGGACAACATCGGTCACCATGAGCGCAACACCGCGCACACAACTATACATAATGATGGTTATGGCTCCAGAGTAAAAAAAACAAACATTCAATTAGCCATTAAATAATGTTTCACAAATTCAAAGTCGTTAAACAAAAAAAAAGTTTCAATGATCATCAAATAAGGCACTACTTTATTTTAATTTTGAAACAAATTCTTTGGAATCAGCATACGTAGCACGAGAGACTCATGGAGATGAATACGTGTTACAAGCTCTGAGATCGTATATTTATAATTTCCAAGCGAATATTTACATAAGATAATCTTTAAACTTCGATTTTATAATCTGTGATATGTAAACAACGTAAGTACACGAAATTAAGTGCATAACTTGCATGTAACATTAGGAAACATCTCCAAGCACCCTATAAAACATCACTTATTATTTTTACTTACCACAGACTGACCGGTTATCATCATATTTTAGTTATTATTAGCCATTATACAATTAATTTACAATATACAACATGGAAAACAGTTAATATGAGTAAAGTAGCTAATAAAATTGAGACAAAAAGACACAATTTGCATTTAAATATTAACAGAAACAGGGAAGTAGAGAACTGCAGTGTATATACAAATATATTATATCAATGGAAACGACTAGTTTGTAGATTTGTATCGAAAAGTCATACGTAAATCAAGGTATTTTCAATGTTGATACTAGGAGAATTAAAATAAGTGAAATGCATAGTTATGGCACTAGTATGCCGTATATGTAAACGGTCTGGTTTTTATGTTGAGAGTATCATATAAAAATAATGTAACGCTCATTGACCGCATGACTCTAATAAAAGTGAACGCCCGTATGTTAAAATCTGGGAATGTATATCTATACGTCGTCATGAATACCGACATAACGGAAAATACGACTTTATGACATTTAACCAACTATTTTCGTCGTACTAAAATATGTTACCTAATTTTGGACTGATATTCATTTTTTATTTAGCACCAAAGTCCGAACTATTATATTTAAACACTATCTATCTAAAATTCAATTAGCGATGTTTACTTTTTAATTAATGTATTCAATAAAAGCCTCCAGCTTGATTTTAAACTCGTTAAATAATTTGTAGTACCTTACCTAGTACCGCAAATAAATAATACTATACAACATTATTTTTAGTATAATATGCGAAACGAAACACGTGTCTAGTATTTTCATGTAAAGAATCCATGTACAAAATTTCAAAACTCAATCACAAAGTTATAAGCTTGTTATGTTACCTGGTTGTCCGTTCAAAAACATGCTCACCACACGGCGCGGCGCGGGGTGACCATGTTTTATGCTCCTCCAGCATCGTACGCTCATTGATAATAGTTTGGAAGTAGGTACCTAACTGTGCGGCGATTTTATTGTAATTAACTAGTGATTAAATATTTTTGGGAAAAAATATAACATGGTGTAAAAATGATTGAAATCGATTCAGTTACTTATTCTGAACAAACTATATTTAGGTTTCGCATATACTAAAAATAATGTTGTAAGATAGTAATAAAATTAGTATTAACATCGCCAATGAATGCCTAACAAAAGGAATATTTTTTAAAAAATCTTAGTTATTTTAGGATCTAAGTAACAGTGATGATGATATCAATATGATTTAGAGATAATAAAGAACTTTTATAGAGAGTAAAGAGATGCTTTAGTGAAAAATTAAAAGAAAATAGATGATACTTACATGGCACCACTTTAAACCTCGATTCATATTTTAGTGACTTGAAAACAACATGATATTCGTATGTGTACATTTACATTAGTCAAAGAAACACAAAAGCCTAAGACCAAAATAATAGTCAATAATTTAAAATTACAATAATGCTAGTATGCGTGGATTGCTTGATATTGACACCGTGGGACACACAACACAAACAGATCATCAGATCGGTGTCATGGTTGAGTTTTCATTAATTCTATTTCTTCTTTTAGTTGAGGGAAATTAAAAATAAGTCAACATTTAAATTAACGCCTTAACTAATCGCACAGGCAGTGCTGAATTAACAATATTGTCAGTAAAATGTATAAACTATAAAGCCGAAATGAACATTATTTTATGATAACAATTCACAAAATGGTTAAAGTTATCTTTTATAATTTTCGGGCCACTATAAGTTCTTTCAATAATATGAGCCTCTTTAAAATGGCTCGCTCGTATGCAAAGCGAATACCTATTGCACTTTTTAAATTAAAAACCACCGAATCTCATGTGCCAGGAATGACTGTTCTTTTTTTCCAAATAAATCAATTTTATTTACATATCGGCGGGAAATAGACAAACGCGAATTGAAATATTATGGTCTGATACACCACCTCTAGATACGTTCCGGTTTACTTATCTGGGGGATAATTTCATACAAATTATTTTTTTGTTATCTGGTCTATCTGGACACTGTAAAACAAGCCCTTAACCATATGGTAAAAATCGATGAACTATCTTAACGTCACCAGGCTCTATCATAATTTTTATCTTACGAATCAATCCGCCCGGAAGCTTTGCAATAACATAAATGTATGAACGCGCCTAAAACGCGCTAAATACGAACGCGCCCGAAGCGAGAGGGGCGCGCGGGGACAACGCGGCCGCCGCCGGAAGCAGAGCGCGCACGTCGACCATTCGGCCAAAATCAGCGTTTGCGCACACACGCGTCAAGATCTTTAATGTCGCGATCGCGCGTGTCTTGTCCGCCATTACAACAAAGTGCCGTTTCATTTTATATTACTTCAATATAAATTAATAACTAAAGTTGAGAAGATTTATTTCACCCCTCAACAATGTATGTTTTACACATTTACCAAATGTTTAGACTACCGCAGAATATTCATTCAATATTCTGCGGTAGTCTAAACATTCCATTCATTTTAAACATTCCACATATGTGTCTTTGACTCGGTAATGGCAGTAGACAAAACAAAGGTTGTCTAAGGGGTCGGTGAATCTATCCAGAGACTGACGAAACTATCAATCTTTTTCTCACAAACGGCTTACTTATCAATGATCAGAGAAATCAGAAAAGTTTTACAACATCTCTGGCCTTCTTTCTTGGCGATTTATGATTCATGCATGCAACATACATGGCATACATGTCTTCGCCAACTAAGCAACATTGCGATGCGAAACCTACGTGACAATGTTTTGTCATCAAAGACAATCTTCCAAAAACATTTATTTTAAAAGAGAGCTTTTAGAACATTTAGTTTATAGTTTATTGAGATTCCATATTTTAAAACTTGAATATTTTCGGCGGCGGTCCCAGTCGCTCTGATTTTCGTAGTGACAAATCAAAAGGTTTGTAGTAGGTGACTGTTAGTAGTCTACAAGCATTGTCTATGGTCTATGGATGACAGTGAATTAAGTCTACTCAACATTTTGTTAACGGACAATGACAGGTAGGAATTTCTAATAAACACAATGACGACAATAATGAATAATTGAATAACCTTGGAAGGCATATAAATTCATGGTCGGCATAGAATTAGGTCCTGCCCTATCTCAACTCCACTCTGTATATTAAATAAGTACATAACGTATTGAAATACCTTTTGCTCATGTGCCTACAATTGTGTTTGGGTTATCGCGATAACTGGGAGTGCGGTCGCCGGTTGCCGTGAAGTCGAGAGAGACAATTACTCTAACCGACTCTTAGCGTGAAATAAACTCGGTTTTAAGAGCGTTTACGCCGTACGGCATTTCATACAAACTTTCAAGCCGTTGTTTTTCCAAATGAATGAACCGATTTTGGATACAAAGGTCTAAAAATTTAGCAGAGAACTATTTCGAAATGTCTTGTTTAAAAAAAGATAACTGGAAATCTCTGTTTCTATGGAAACTTTAAAATCGGTCTAATTTGGCTGTAACACAATTTTTCGAAAATGTTATCTGCTAACTTTTTAGACCTTTGTATCCTGCTTATGCGTATGAAGTTTCATTAAAATCGGTTCATTCATTTCGAAAAACAACGGCTTGAAAGTTTGTATGAAGTGCCGTACGGCGTAAACGCTCTTAAGTCGCCGCCGCGCCGTATAGTCTCATACCTCTTTGTCTCTGAAACTTGAAAGGATATTTAAGCTACAGAAATACTTTTAAGGTTGTCCTAAATTTGAAACTGATTGATAAAAGTTACTTCATACATGCTATTTTCCCGCCTCTATCTCACACTTGTAGTTTGACAGTTGTACGACAGTGACAGAAATAATACTAAGTCAAAGCGCATCATAAATAATGGTTATTAATCTCGGCCTAAGTATCGTTTGAGAATTCGGAGGAAAATAAAATTTTACAATAAAATTGTTCTCATTCTTTTGACAGCACTCTTGAATTCGCACCTTTAGAATTATAGAGACCTATCTAAAAAAAGGGGAAACTTTGAACAAAGTTTCGCATGTTTTATTTTTTTTTTAGAAAAGGGAGATTATTCGGTTGCACTTTCATTAATTTCTTATATAAGTTTGTGCCTTTTGACGCCTGTTTTATTAAGATTCGATGAAGACGGTCGTGCAAGGTAATTTTATGAGTCAAAGTTGAAATCTCCAAATTTCGAATTAGGTCTCTATAATTCTAAAGGTGCGAATTGTCGTTGCTTAAATTACGGACAAACCTGCAACACTCAAATAAATATGTCGTAATTTTTCTTCTGAACTGGTGTTTTTTATTGAAACTACAAACAAATCTCATCCATAAAAGATTTCAGTTTTTAATGCCAACAATAACAGAACAGTGGCATACCTACCTGTCGCGCCATCTTGTTTTTTTTTACAAAATGGCGGCCACGCATGTAACTTATATAAATCGATAGATCGATCGACAGACTCAATATAAAAATCTTCAATCGCCTTTTGCGAAAATCAAAAAAAAATATGAATCGGAATGACAGAACTTCCTACTCGTAGTTTACGTATTGAATGTAGTATGTGATAGTCGCTACATTTAATAAAAAGTTGGTTGACTGTAAAGTCGGTTTACGAACGATAATTTTACGTGATAACGTCATAATAGATAGATCACAAGCAGAACGCTTAGGCCGATCGTGCCTCTCTATCGCTTGTTCGGCGCTCTCGCTAGCACGCTTGGCTCAGGCGTAACGTGACAATGAGGCATGCTTTTTCATGCGTGCAGCCGGCGTTCATCGATTTATAAGACGTTATCACGTCAAAAACGACACTTATTAACTCAGGTAAATTTATTTGGAATTGTTGAAACCTTGGAAATTGTCTTCGACAATACCGTCAGCCCTGCAGCATCAAATTTGGTTACTCTAGCAGATTAATTAAGATCCTAAAGACCTTTATCTTAATATTATAATTTAATGTTAGCATAATAAACAAACAACGCGAGGCATGTGGCTAGAATGCCTTGAATCAAGTAAATACGTAAAGTACAGTCACAGCCAAAATACTTTCGTCAACTTAAGGGCTATTTTCGTCTGCAAATTTTTTTTATCGACTCGTCATTAAGAATGACATACAGCAAAAATTTTACGTCAGGCCCAATTTAAATTTGATGATACTGACAGACTGCGATAGTGTGGAAGGTTGGTCAAAGCTAATTGTAGATGGCGTGACCATAGCTCGGATCCTACAGCCTACAATAAATTCGACATTTCGTCCATTCATTTCGTTTTGTGTTCATTCATAAGTTTGTTTTTATCGCTAAGTATTTCGTTATTTTTGGTGATTTCAATATTTTAGATCAATACTTACTTATTTTATATTTGACATGGAATGTGTTAAAATATAAAACCTTTTTTACTTATTTCCTCGTAATAACTTTCTTCAAAATGTTTCCAACATAACCTCGGAACTATTTTTAGGGTTCCGTACCTCAAAAGGAAAAACGGAACCCTTATAAGATCACTTCATTTTCCGTCTGTCTGTCCGCCTGTCAAGACCCTTTTTCTCATGAACACGTGGAGTTATCAAGTTGAAATTAATATCAAATATATTTATGCCGCATATTTTGACACTCGCTAGGGAATCAAAACCTATAGGCTACTTCCCGTTGACCTAGAATCATGAAATTTGGCAAGAAGCAATGTCATGTAGCACAAGTAAAGGGAAAAATCCGAAAACAGTAAAGGAGATGTTTGATTTTGGGCTACCACCATGTACACTACATACATAAATAGGAAGAAAATAGAGAATTTTCATAAAAATACAAACAAATTAATTTGAAGAAAAGTACAGGCGTACAGAAATGATTATTTGGGAAGTTTTTTAAATTTTATGGTAGCCATGACAGTTGTTTGACATGACGTTTGACGACTTTGACATTTTAAGTTTCGTGACGTAACGTCTTTGGCCGTATTCCGAATTAGCTATAATCGCTCACAGCACTCACATCATCTCTATGCATCATCTCACAAGCGTTCCGATTTAGATATTACGATTATGAGGACTGAGAGCTGTCAACAATTCGGAACGCTCGTGAACGCTGAGCGCGTTCACGAGCGTTCCGAATTGTTGCAGTGCTTACTCAATGTCAAAACGATATTACAGTATTTCTTTGTATAAAAACACAACTTTGTAATAAAAAACATTTCATCTTCTTTGGTTAGGTGACGACTGTCAGCCAGAAGCACAATTTCAAAAATGCCACGTTAGTTTAATTTAAAGATATGATGCAATTTGAAACAAAACACACACTGACACATCCTCATACACACAGTCATTTTTGACAGCGCTCACAGCGTTATCGCAAGATGGCGCATGCCATGACGTCATCTATGACGATTCACGAGACATCGTTATCGCGCTCACGCTAATTCTGTACGGGTTTAAGCACATTCAAATTGATTACATCCCAACTCGGTACGCACCCATAGACACATCAATCAAATGTCATTGTCATAATGACTGACTTGACAAAGGAATGAATTTGAAAACTGACGAAGGTATAAAAGACTTGACTGTACACACGGCTACTCATCAAGCTATACATAACCAGTATAAGCTGAGTTCTGATTGTAAGAAAAACCTATACAATGCGAGGTCAGCTGAAACTGGAAATGTATAGCTTGATGTGTAGCCGTGTGTACATGTCCTAACGAAAATCTCTCGGCCTCGCCGCACATGCTTCGCGATATTTGGATATTGTGTGACATTTGGCTCACCAACTCAGACTCATAATTTGTGTGGAGCTCAAAATATGACATTGTTTTTAGGAGGCTGGAGTATCTTTACAATATTAAATATGGTTGGGAATTAAAGTATATGGATAGTTTTCTACTAGGCAGAATTATTACGTCTGGCAACAGTATTATACCTTATTTTGCAAGCTGTCTACTATCAAATCTTAATTAGGTACTTATGTTGCTATTTAGAAAAAAACACGGAGTATAATTTGTTTACGCTATGTACACATATGGACGTAATGGTACAAAATGCAAAGATAAGGAATAAGTATCTAACGGGCGGTCATACGGTGGCTTTAAACGAGCGACGGCGACGCCTGAACTATTATTATGATAATTACTATTTACATTATCCACGTCACTATGTACACGCAACACCGTCGCATTTCGCACTGCACACACGGGCGCGGCCGCTAGTACACCGTGTCGTCCGGGTACAGCAGCAGCGGGCCTCAGGAGGCGGCGGGCGCGGGCGCGGGCGCGGGCGCGGGCAGCAGCGACTCGCGCGACGCGCGCAGGTTGGGCAGCGAGCGCGCCGCCCGCGCCGCGCGCCGCGCCTCCAGCGCCAGCAGCGAGCGGATGTCGGCTTCCAGCGGGTCCACGCTGATGTGGTACACGCCGCCCTGCGGACACGGGAGCGTCAGAGCGCGCGGCGGGGCGGCGGCCGCAGCTCACCGGGCACTCACCTCGGGCGGCAGGCGCGTGTCGGACGAGCGGCGCGCGTCGTCGTGCTCGCGCAGGCGCTCGTCGCCCAGCGCCGACAGGCGGCGGTGCGGGTTGCCGCGGTAGGTCTCGAAGCCGCCGCTCTCGTCCTCCTCGTGGTAGGCGGCGGGCGGCGGCGGCGGCTCGATGTTGGCCACGACCTGGCCGCGCGCGCTGCGCTCGCGCCGCTTCACGCGCACCGGCGGGGACCCGCTGCCGATCGGGATCTTCTCTGGCGCGTTTTGAATTAACAATATTCTAAAAAAAGAAAAAAAATTGAGAATAAAATAAATAATTTCTATAGAATACAAATTTTATATTGTCATAATAAGGAAATGTAACGACAGAAATACCTGTTGTGAGCACGCCAACGGTTACAAAGATGCAGATATTGACGGCATTGTATGTACATAAAAACGGCGCCGCCAGTGAATCCCACAGCTACTACTACCAATTTTGTCCAAAAAGGCCATGCTGAAACACGTCATCGTTTTATTATAAATTAATAACATGAAAATAAAAAAATAGGTCGGTAATAATCAGGTTAATAATTTGGGACTATTCAAATTTATCACACTTGTTTGGATCTAAAAAGCAAATTACTGTATTTTCGCCTTTAAATTTTATGAGAATACAAAATGTTATTTAATCTTCCCAACATTTGTTTATTAAACACTTTATATCTTCTTATATAGATAATCTTCTTATATAGATAATCTTCTCAGATATAAAAATTAATCGCTAAATGTGTTGCTAAGCGCAAATCTCGAGAGCAGCTGAACCAATTTCGCTAATTCTTTTTTTGTTGCGAGAACCGATTTTAATAATCATTTTTTAGTTTGAAAAAAGATACGTTCAGGATAATAAAATATGTAAACGAAGTTAAAAAAAATGCTTGCATATACGATTATACTACAAACTTAGTCCAGAAATTATTTTGTACAACTTTTTGTCTTTTTTGTACAAAAACTGTTGTTTCCATCAAGTTCAAAATGATTTTCCTAGAAAGTCCTTATAAAGTTCTACTTTTCAGATTTTTTTCATATTATTTAAACTTATGGTTCAAAAGTTAGAGGGGGGGGGACATTGTTTTTTACTTTTGGATCGGTTATTTCCGAAATTATTGACATTATCAAAAAATTATTTTAGTAAACCCCTACTTATTCATTTTTAAATACCTTTCCAACAATATATCACACGTTAGGGTTGAAATAAAAAAAAAACAATTCCCACTTTACATATAGGGGGCTACCCTAATAAAACATTTTTTCCAATTTTTATTTTACTACTTTGTCGGCGTGATTGATATACACATTGGTACCAAATTTCAGCTTTCTAGTGCTAACGGTCACAGAGATTAAGCGAGGACGGACGGACAGACAGACGGCGAAACTATAAGGGTTCCTAGTTGACTACGGAACCCTAAAAATTAATCGCTAAATGTGTTGCTAAGCTCAAATCTCGAGAGCAGCTGAACCGATTTCGCTAATTCTTTTTTGTTGTGTTCGGTATTGTCAGAACAAGGTTTGTATGAAAGAAAAATAAAACGAAATAAAAATTGCACCCGTGCGAAGCTAGGGCGGGCCGCTAGTCTTAAATAGAATATTCCACCACGTATAATGACCGACCGTGACCTTTACGTAAATTAAATAATCGTATATGTATATTAAAATAGACACGATTGGCGCAGTGGTTGAGCGATTGACTGCTGCGCAGCATGTCACGGGTTCGATTCCCGCACGGAAAAAATATTTGTACGACCTACAAGTATTTGTTCCGGGTCTGGGTGTTTTATCTATAATATGTAGGTACGTATTAAAAAAAAAAATATATATATAAGTAGTTTATCAGCCATCTCGTTACCATAACACAAGCATTAGGTTGCTTAGCTTGGGACTATTTGGCGTTGTGTGAAATGTCCAAGGATATTATTATTATTATTTATTTATTATATTATGGTGTTCCATTACGTTTTTTTCTACATACATTGTTTATGCGTATTTTTTATATATTAATATTGATTGGTTCTGTAATATTAATACAGGTTGTTTATGAAAAAAACTATTACAATATAAAAGACTATTGGTTGAACTATGAAACTGTTGGCACCTAAAGTTACCCACAATGGAGTCCTCTCGCATATGGCAAGGCTATAACCAACTGCACTTGTATAATTATGCCTTCCACGGCTTCCACAAATGATCACATACAAGGTGGCAGGGACATCAACGCGCAACCTGTTACCATGGACACATCATAGAATCAAGTGATGAATGAATGGTTGCAGTTTGCGCTTCGATGTGATTTCACCCTGTCTGCAGGGTGTACCAGGAAGGTGTGGTCAAATTTAAAAGTGTGGTACAGACCATCAGACTGAGCGCGAATCAATAGTGTGGCCGACAAGGTTTGACTGATCAGGAATATTCGTGTATTTGTCGTCATCTTGACGACAGATATTAATGGATGAATCATGAAATCAAATATTATTGCCGAGCTGTCCATCGTAATATATTAATACTCTTTTCTGTACATTATTGAGTATGTATTACTCAATAATGTACAGAAATGAGTATTATAGTTATTCCCCTTGATTCATAAAGGGTTCTTAAAATTGAGAGTCATTTAAATGTCAATAAGGGCGGATTCACCCTACGCCAGATAATTTTATCGGAGGAATAATTTTGATTTTTTGAAGGTTCTTCCATACAAAAACTGTCAGACGTCAATGTTATTTCCACAAATAAAAATTATCTGTCGATTGAAAAATCAGTCCTAAATTTACCATACATACTCAAAGAACCGTTAATGAATACCTAACTGCTAACTAAAGTTTGTATTTAATCTTTTCAACATTAATAAGTTCGTGAAGAAACATATAATCTACTTACCTCATCATTCCCTGCCCTTATCCCAATTTATTTGTGGTCGGCGCAACATGAATTTTGCTTCCATACTTCTCTATTAGTCGTTATCTCGGTAGTAATCCCCTTTCTAACCATACCATCATTCACGCATTCACACAGTGTTTTCCCGTTCCCCATTTCGTGTGGTCTTCCCCTACTTTTTAGCCATCGACATTCATACTCAAAACTTTTCTCAAGTTATTTTCCTCATTCCTCCGTATGTGGTACATGTACCGTACCATGACAACCGATTTCCACATAACTTTTTAGTTACCGGTGGTACCGGTGCCACTTCCAGATTTCCTCTTTTGTACTTATCTATCTATTTGTGTAACACCATACAATCTATTACTTACCTAATAACAATATTAAATTCATTCACTGACTGACAACGCTCAGCCTAAACCACTGGGTTTAGAAGCATGCAGTTTCGCATAAACCCTTATGCGAAACTGCAAAATCCTGCTCTCCTTCGTAGTATAAAGAAGCCTCCTTATACTACGAAGGATAGCAGGATTTTTGAAAATTCATCCCCTAAAAAGGTAAAAACACGGGATGAAAGTTTGTGTGTAATTTTGTCATTGATGGGAAATCCCATTGGGCACATGGCTTGTTTATAAATAAACTAGCTTCTGCCCGCGACTTCGTCCGCGTGAAATTTTGGTCGCATCCCATCGCCCTCCCGCGCTGTTACTTCGTTTTCGCTTACCTTTCTTTCTTTGTTTCTTTTTGCTCGGCTCCTAAGAGTGGTAGCGTGATGTTAAATACTCTCTAACCTTCCTCAAAAATTGGGCTACTGGTAGTTCCAGAGATTAGCGCGTTCAAACAAACAAACTCTTCAGCTTTATTATTAGTATAGAAGATAGATAGATGTGTAGGTATATTTATGAATCCATACCGATCATGCCGCGGTTCACCTCCTCCACGGCTCGTTCAATGAGCACAAACAGTGACCACATGACGCACAACGCGGCCACGCAGTGGAAGAGCACGGCACAGCACAACCGGCGACGCTCCACACCCGACATCTCCAACAGACGCCACTGGAAACAAA
Organism: Gortyna flavago; assembly: GCA_963669345.1. Lineage (NCBI taxonomy): Eukaryota > Metazoa > Arthropoda > Insecta > Lepidoptera > Noctuidae > Gortyna > Gortyna flavago. Next base: position 12,263,181 of record OY770131.1, on the reverse strand, counting down.
CACACTCATATCATTGTAACCACCATAAGATCATTATTCTCTTACCCTTATCCTTACTTTGGGTCAGTGCAACATGTCTTTTTGTCCCAAACTTCTGTATGAGGTGTCATCTCGTTAGTCACCCCCTTCTAGCCATATCATCTTTTACACAGTCTGGTCCACTCATTGTACAGACGCCAGCACATCAAGCTACTACAATCTGTCAAACTTTAATAGATTTTCATTTTATCTCTACAGTTTGAAAGTTAATTGGGACAATTTGACAGTTTCGGGTAGCTTGATGTGTTGGCGTCTGTACATAAGATAAAATCACGCCTGTATTCCTCAAAGGATGGAGCGCCGGCCGGCAATACCCACATTTCTCCAGTTATGTTTAAAAGAAAGAAAGAAGAAAGCGGATGTGCAATCATCTGATAACTTTATTCGAGGAATAATTTTGAAATTTTTACAGTTATTTCATACAAAAGCTGTCAAACGTCAATTTTATTCCTCGGTTCAAAGTTATTTGGCGATGGAAAAATCAGTCCTAAGAAGAATATATGAGTGGCTGGTAATGTAGAAATCATAGAAGTAGTGTGGAATTTACGCTTATTCCATCATAGACCTCATAAAAATAGATTTTGATAGTGCATACCTCATTAAATGGCTTTATTTTGGTATGCATGATAAAGTTAAACTTGCAGAGTTCACAAGACCTCGTCTCCGATGCAGTCAGCCACTGTTGCAAACAGCTCTGATGAACATATTTCAAGCTTCCTGCAACAACACACATCATTAAATTATAATTACTGAACATAATTATGTAAACACTTGAGTTATGTAACAAGTTATTTTTAATTCAATGTCATTTCCGTCATTATGTATGTAGATCACGTAAAGTATTATTAAGTATTTAAATAGTTTCCCATTGAGACTACAGAAAGAGGAAAAAAAGAAAGCTAAAATTAGATTTATTACTATGCAGGTTTTGCAATGAGTTTTGCAAAATGTATGTTTTTTTTATGCAAACATCACAATTTAGCAAAGTAATGCTATTATCAGACCATGTCAATGTCATACAAATATAGATGGGCAATCCACCGGGTTTAAACCCGGTGCTTTGATAAACACCCGCAAACACCCATAAACACCCAGAAAATTGGGTGTTTTGATTTGACGAAAATACATTAGTGATGTTAAAAAATATTATGTTTTATAAAAGTGATTTTCATTCATATTCTGAAACACCATCTATCTTACATCATTATAGGCAATATTAGTGCGATCAGGGATAAAATAAAATGGTATGAGATAAAAACAAACTTTGAAAAATCGCCTTTTCTGTTATTTCTAGTTTTGAATAGCTTGTGTGGACACAAGAAGACTCGAGCGTTAGCGTTTTTTTTTAAGGATGGGAAATCATTAAATTACCCGTCCCGCTGTGGGTTGAGCGAGAGGGAGTGTCAGACTTTTACTGACTAAAACCCATCCATGTTCCTTCTTTGCCCTTTGCGTTCCGGGGCCACGGTAACCCTTTCGAACAATCCCGCGACCCCGGCAGGCACTTGCCCTAGTGGGCGCCGTCAACTATGCTGACATATCTTTGAGGCGCGCGTGGAACACGACCGCACGTGCCGTCCGGCACGGGCCTGGTCTTGATCGGACGATGAGCCACGTTGATTTACATGATACCCCTTACCTCTTCCTGTAAATACTTTAAGATTTGTTCATAACATTTGGTGTGCACACATGGCTTAATATACTTAAATTCCTCCACCACAAATTTTCCGAATAGCTCATTTCTTTTGTCTTCTTCCTCTCTATATAAAGCACGTTCTGAATAATTAGACTTCTTAAGAGCGTTTACGCCGTACGGCATTTCATACAAACTTTCAAGCCGTTGTTTTTCGAAATGAATGAACAGATTTTAATGAAACTTCATACGCATAAGCAGGATACAAAGGTCTAAAAAGTTAGCAGAGAACATTTTCGAAAAATTGTGTTACAGCCAAATTAGACCGATTTTAAAGTTTCCATAGAAACAGAGATTTCCAGTTATCTGTTTTTAAACAAGACATTTCGAAAATGTTCTCTGCTAACTTTTTAGACCTTTGTATCCAAAATCGGTTCATTCATTTGGAAAAACAACGGCTTGAAAGTTTGTATGAAATGCCGTACGGCGTAAACGCTCTTAAGTGCATTATCTTTTAATTCTTTCCTTCTTTTATACCCGTGGGGACAGAAAGAATATAGGAATTTGTAGATCGACTGAGCTAAGCAAAGTAGCGGTATGTATTCTGTCAGCTCCGTGTGCATCAGCAGCAACCGAGCAATCAAACAACTCAGCCTATTGCAGTCCACTGCTGGACATAGGCCCCACCCAGGCTGCGCCACAACACCCTGTCCACCGTCTTCCGCATCCAGTCCGTCCCAGCCACTTTCTTTAGGTTGTCCGTACATCTAGCTGGGGGGTGTCCCACACTATACTTGCCGATACGCGGTTTCCACTCGAGGACTAGTCTGCTCCACCGGCCATCGGTCCTTTGACAAACATGGCCAGCCCACTGCCACTTCAGTTTGCTTGCTCTGCAAGCTATGTCGGTTATTTTTCGGACAATTTCAGTCCTGTAAAGGTCGCGATTGAGAAGAACCGAGGGTCGAAAATGTTCCCCCAGCAATTAGGGAGATGAAACCAGCGGAACATAGTGCAGATGACCATCGAGCCGAATTAATGCGCCACTACACGGAGGACGTCCGGATATCGACCAGTACGAGATTAGGGCGGCCCTCGAGCAGCTATAGAACAACAAGGCACCTGGGGATGACGGAGAAACGACAGAGCTCCTTAAAGCGGGCGGGGCTCCAGTCCTGAGAAAGCTAGCGAGTCTGTACTCACAAATCATTCCCAATAAATAAACAATGGAAGCAAAATAATAAACAATAGCAAAATATAAAAAACCTAGCCTTTTCCCAACTATGTTGGGGTCGGCTTCCAGTCTAACCAGATGCAGCTGAATACCAGTATTTTACATGGAGAGACTGCCTATCTGACCTCCACAACCCAGTTACTGGGTAATACGATACCCCTTTGTAAGACTGGTTGTCAGACTTTCGGGCTTCGGACTACCCGTAACAACTGTCAAAATAATAAACAATGCATGATGTGATTTGCTGAGCGGTGTACAAATCTGTAATACTGGTTTCAGTAACTGCAAATATTGCTAATTGTTAGTTGTTAATATTAGTAATTATTTGCATAATGCACTTATTATTATTTTTTTATCAAAAAACCAGTTAAATAATATAAACCTGACAGATACGTCACAAGATGATCATTTATTATAAAGAATTGCAATGCAGATGTATGATGTACACAAATGCATTTATTTAAAAGCTTATAAATTATTCATTATTGGGAATATTGTACATATGTTTGTATTCTCATTAGATTTGCCTGTTGGTACTGAATATAAAACAGTTGGGAAATAACAATTCTACACAATTTACCTCAAAAGTAGTACTATTGTCATTATGTTATAGGTTTTCCTTATTAAATTATTGAGAAATCTCTACAAGAGTGTGTATCTCACTCTTAGGATGCCCTTTCATCTCACTATATAAAAACCTAACTAAAAAATAATGCTTAGTAACATTATCTATCAGAGAGAAGTGGAAAGAGAGTAGGGAGGCCTTTGCGTTGCAGTGGGGTATCCCAAGTTAATTATAATAATAACATTAGTTATCCATCCTTCAAAAAAAATCATATGTTGAGTTTAAGAGCGTTTATGACGTACATCATTTCATACAAACTTTAAAGCCCTTGCTTTTCGAAATGAATGAACCAATTTTAATGAAACTTCATTTATTATGTATTTATTTATTTCTTTAATTAAAACGGTTTACAATCAATTATAGAAATAGACAGTTTGTATATACATGTCGCAGCCAACTGGTTAAATTAGCCGTTCAGTTAACTGAGTGGCCTTTAGAAGTAGTGTTCGCGTCGCTTCCTCCCTCGGCTCGAATGCGGTTGATCACAGTTCTAACCTAACCTAACCCACTTGGTCGGGGTGCAATGCCTTAATTACTGCAACCAATTCGGCTCGCGCGTGATTGGTTACAGACTTCCAACCTAAACTGTAATTGAATATCATTCAGGCCGTTAGTTGAACGGCCGCCGTTTAGTTGAAAGGCTAGGCAGTTAACTGAACGGCTAATTTAACCAGTTGGCTGCAACATACACATAAAATATTAAATCAAGTAAAAAGTAACAACACTTTCATATATCCCTCTCACAGTACTTCTGACATGCCAACAAAATCTTCCCCAAACAGATCATTTGTTGGATTATTATAGTCCAAGAGATCATTAAGTGCAGCCAGAATATGCAGTACTGGGGACTTAGCATGCACAACTGTGCAACATAGAGGCACAGCAAACAGCCTGTGCTTTCTGCCTCGGCAGTAGTTGTCTGGCACAAAGAAGCGAGCCAGCACAGCATGTAGATCAGTTGCGCCAATAGTGCCACGGAACGTCGTACAGGCTACTGTTACAGATTACTAAATAGTTACTTCGTCACTATGGTGAGCTGGTCTTTTCCTTGCCTTATCTCTAATGAGTTATATCCAAGCCATCCCAGTAGAAATTTAGTCAGATAGAGGTAAGGATAATAGCCATGTTTTCGCTTATAGAGAAACCTAAGGAACACTTTTTGTACCTTTATATTCATATCTAACTTTTTAGACCTTTGTATCCTGCTTATGCATACGAAGTTACATTAAAATCGGTTCATTCATTTTGATAAACAAGGGCTTGAAAGTTTGTATGTAATGCCGTATGTCATAAACGCTCCTAAGCATATTCATAACAGAAGTATATTTGATTTGTACATTTTACTCATGAATGAATGTTTGCAGTAAAATAGTATGTTATTATTGGTTAGTTTTAGAGATAATATTATCTGTTAAACTGTAAGTACCACAAACTTTGTTTATCTTGCTTATTTTAATGCTACTGATTTTCAATTATTCTTACTAACATCTTAACATTTACCTTTTACAGTAATTGGCTCTGTTCTTGGCTTAAATTATATATTTAACTATGTCAAATAACATTATGTAAACAGAGAACAGCTGTGTTATTCGCTGGATCCTCGCTACGTGTATTACTTCGTGAGGTAGGTACATCTACCATGTAAATATATTTTCACTGACCTGAACAATAACATGGTGCCAGTAGGGGGTTGTGAGGTTCGCTCTCACAATGACATATGCGGCAAATGTCTCCGCTGGAGTTGCTACATGACGTGCGGCTGCTCCCTGACCCCGTCCGTATCACCTCTCGGCCACATCCACCTCCCCATTCCCAACTTTCAATATCCGACGAGTTTTTCACATTAATTTGCTGAACAGGCATTGTGGTATACTATATTTTAGTGCCCAATTGAGCCTACATAACATTCACAGATTTTCTTCGGATCACATTGGACATCGACAAAGCAAACATCTAAAAACATGTCAGCTCACATCGCAATTTAAGTAACTTTTTAATTAGTATGTACACCGATGTACACTGATGATGATGACTGGTTATTCACATTCCTTCTTAAATAACACACTGCAATTATTATTATAATAGAAACAAAATTCATAAAATAAATCGTCAACCAAAGTTATCGGTGCTGGTGCTGCTACTTGTCATCTCATCACCATAAACATACATAAATAATATATAATTTATACACCAATCTGTATCTGTAGCATTGAGATAGGAAAACATGGAGACGGCATATTCTACTATTGAAATAATAGTTATATTAGTTATACAAAAGTCTATCATAACGACACACACATGTCAAAAAGCATTCTGTTTCTTTTTATATAATCAAGAGCTGCATAATGAAAAGACGAAAAGAGAGACATCATTTGGGCGCGTTCCGAATTGAGGACATAATCGATGTAATCGATTTGAGCGTGCTAAAACCCGTACCCGAATCGTCATAGATGACGTCATGGCATGCGCCATCTTGCGATAACGCCGACCATGCCTCGTACAAATATCACCGTGAGCGCTGTCAAAAATGACAGTGTGTGTGTGTGTGAGGATGAGGATGTGTCAGTGTGTGTTTTGTTTTGAGTTGCACCATATCTTTTTAATAACGTGGCATTTTCGAAATTGTGCTTCTGGCTGACAGTCGCCACCTAAACAAAGAAAAGGAAGAGACGTGTGGTGTTTTTATGAAGAAATACTGCTGTAATATCTTTTTGACACCGCGTAAGCACTGTGAGCGCGCTAACGAGTGTTCCGAATTGTTGACAGCTCTCAGCTGTCATAATCGTGATATCCATTATGGAACGCATGTGAGACGATTTGAGTGCTGTGAGCGATATTGGCCAATTCGGAAGGCGGCCTAAATGTTTGTCAAGTACTAAATATGGCAACACTTTTGTGTGACGTCAAAATCATGTCTATGCATTGAGATAGGAGAAGCCTTGGAGAAGCATGGAAACGGCCTATTCTACTATAGAAATATTAGTTGTACAAATATCTATCATATCATATCTACACACACATCAAAAGCGTTGTTTCTTTTTTAACTAATCAAGAGACACATCTAGTTTGTCAAGTACTAAATTTGGCAACACTTTTGTGTGACGTCAAAATCACCATGTTGTGTGCCGAATTTCATGAAAATTAAGAGTTTTGTGCAACGTTGTTATTGATACAGCAATTGCCGTATTATACGGCAATCCACGAATTTTTTTCAGAAAATACGGCATTCAGCAGTCCTCTTATTGCCGTATCACAAAATACGGCAATTGACTTTAAGTGAAACGAAAAGTTTTTCACTAGCATGAAGTTGTACTTGTAACGCCAAAGTGGCATCTCTTGCGCCTTGATTAAAAATGAATAAAAAGATTGCAAACGGTTGCAAATGACAGCACGTACGTGTATGCACTAACGTAAGTGTTTCACCTACAAGTACCACCTACATACTAATAATCTGTGCCTACGAGTGCGACAAAATGAGAAGCAAGGACAAGGTAGTCTCTAGACTAGATTAACATGAATCTGCTGTAATAGAAACGAGAAACAAATGAGGAATAGACATTTTTTTACTAAATACGGAAATTTAGTATTTTTTTGCTTAACATACGGCAAACAAGATTATGGCGTGCGGCAACTCAGATTTTTACGATAACAACACTGGTGTTGTGGTAGATGTGCTGTCAAACAGTTGATTGCTCAAAATATTTTTGTTGTTTTCGAGAGAAATACGTCCAGTAATTAGGTATTATGGTGTCTATTAATAGGAAAATCATGCCCTCGTGTTGTATAAAACAGTGCGGTGCGAGAAAAAACAAAAACAACCCTACGAAAGTCGGCCTAGGCCATCTTAAGTGCCCGACTAGTGTAGGGTGTAGGTATCACGCTAATTTTGTAGGTATGACCAGTCCATAGGTTTATTTAGTCATTGTGTCTATGCGTGACCGGTCGCCATGTTGAGTGCCGAGTTTTATGAATGGTTTTGTGGTAGATGTGCTGTCAAACGATTGATTGCTATATATATTTTTGTTATTTTTGAGAGAAATACGTCTAGAAACTAGGTATTTTGCTTATTGCCTTCTTGGAATATTGTGGTAACAACCCATGCATTCCTATCTATAGGATTATTTGTGACATGTTATTGTAATATTGATTATGATACTCTGTGGTTCGATCCCTCCCTTTTGAAGAACGCTCTCTGCTGTAATGACAAGATGTAGTTTTTCATGGTTCCTATTAATAAATATTATAACAGTACAATGTGGCTTTGGAAAAAGAATATTAAACAACATCAATAATATGGAATGTGTTTTTTTACGATTTGTTACTTGGAATTACTTTTACCCACTGACCTCACTGACCTGAATTATCTGACCTCTATTAAACAAGTGTACCTGTATACTTATAGTACTCTTTGCAAGTGCTTAATCATGTATTACTTTACTCTATGTGCTTAATACAGGTCCTTATAAAAAAAGATGGTCTCCGCCGCCGCGCCATCGCGCCACGCATATCGTAAAAGTACTCTATGGCCGGTATAATAATAAAATAAAAATAATGGAGGTGTAGTAGTATTGCAGTGGTATGGAATCCTTCATTTACGAGTCCGACTCAAGCTTGGCTGCTTTTTATAATATTAGTAGGATCATTGGCTAAGATGTCAATATCCTTGCACATCATTATTCAGAAGAAACGGTTTCAGATCTTTATACTTTTCAAAATCTAAATGTGATCTTCCTTTTGTTTCAGAGAACTCCTACCATCAATTTCCACATCCAGAAAAGAATCCTGACCGTTTCAAGGCTTGGATTTATATAGCTAGTGGGAAGTTAGATAATCAAGCTGATTATGAACTTTAAAAGAAGAAGGTTATCTGTGATATCCATTTTACGGACGGATAGAAACCGTAACAACCGGTTGAATTTTATAACTTATTTTTAATAATTTTAACCGTATCATGGTGAGGATGAAACTAAACCACAGTCTTATTAAAATAAACACAATAAGAATAGTAAATAATATTGTAAAAGAAATGTTGTTTTTCTATGTATCCACTGTCTTCCTTTTAAAATTGATACTTCATTACTAATTTACTTGTTTTCAAGTTGTATTTTCTCATTAATAACAAAATCATTGTGAAACTTGAGAATAATAATAAGGAAGATAAAGTATAGGCAGGGCACTATTGCTTAGGTAGTACCTAAAGCTAGGCTATACTTAAACTAAGTGCGGATGGCGGTATTTATTCGATCAATTGACATTAGCGGTATTCAATAAAGTCTGCAAGGGGGCTCTCTATACCCGACAATCCCGACATATTACTTTACTCTGCTTTACTCTATGTGCTTAATACAGGTCCATAGACTTATAAAAAAAGATGGTCTCCGCCGCCGCGCCATCACGCCACGCATATCGTAAAAGTACTCTGTCTATGATCGAAAGTGAAGCACCGTACCCAGGTACCAGTAGACCAGTACCGAATACCGATCTATGTGTGCGTGATTTGAGGGATACCAGATGAATGAAAATTTCACATTTTTTTTAATAATTTGACAGTTTATTCATTAGATAAAGAAGTCCATTTAATTGAAATTACAAACATATACTAACTCAAAATTAAGTATTTATTTTGTATGGATGACTAGAAAAACGCTGCTGCAGAAAACGTAATTCAGTTGATTGTCTTAAAGATGGGGTACTAAAGCTTACTTACCTAAAACACACAAGCTGAAGATTTATAATTATAAAAATGACAAAGAACACAAAAAAATTAATTACCCAACCTCTTGAGAAAATTACCTATTTATTTTCTGGCAACACTTAAAAAGTCTGTTGGTTTTGTGACCTAAACCTATGGACTGAGCATACCTATAAAATTAGCGGGTATACCTACACAAATCTGGCACTAAGGATGGCCGCCTTTCATAGTGTTCTTTTTGTTTTTTCTCGCATCACACTGTTTTATACAACAGGTAGGTAGGGAGGTATTTAGTGTTGCCAAATTTTGTACTTGACAAACGTTTAGATGTCTCTCTTTTCTGCAGCTCTTGATTAGTTAAAAAGAAACAGAACGCTCTATTCGCCGACGACACTGCCATATACTACTCCGGCCGCAGCCTAGTCCAGATATCCCTCACTCTCCAAACAGCAGTTAACAAACTCGCTGCTTGGTTCAGGAAGTGGAGAATCGAAGTCAATCCCGACAAAAGTCAAGCGGTTCTTTACTCTAGACCGCGTCACAACCCCATCCCCCCCCGACCTATAACCATGTTCGGCAAGCCGATCCCTTGGGAAGAGCAAGCCAAATACCTAGGTGTCATACTAGACAGACACCTCTCCTTCACAGAGCACATAAAGAAGGTCCGTTCGCGCGCCGCTTTCGCTCTCGGCAGACTCCACTCCGTTCTGAATGCACGCAGCAAACTGTCACTGAAGTGCAAGTTGCGCATTTATACAGCGTGCATTAGACCAATTATGACCTATGCCTGTCCAGTCTTTGCACACGCAAAACCCCATAACATCCATAGGATGCAGACCCTCCAAAACCGGTTCCTTCGAAAGGCTACGGGTTCCCCTTGGTTCGTCCGAAATGAGATCCTCCACATTGACCACAGAATCCCCACTATTAAGCAGTTCATGAAACGCCTCTCAAAGCGTTTCTTCGATTCTGCCGCCAAACACCGCAACCCTCTGGTTGTCCAGGCCGCCAGTTACTCTCCCTCAAATATTAGTAAGGCTCGCCGCCCAAAGCATGCCCTATCCGACCCCGACGACCCTATAACTCTCCTCCAGGAGAGCAACAAATCAACCAGTACAGTGCACAAAAACAAAAGACCGACATTCCGGCCTCGCCGACGAGGCCCCTCGCGACGTCCCCAAGTAAACTCACCCCCCCGACCCTTGCCCGATGCAGTGCCAGCCCGCGCCGCAGCTGAGCCAGTAGCTTTAAATTCCCGACTGTGACCTCTGAGTTTGTTTCGGCATTTCTTCTCAGAGTAGTCAGATAGGAAATGCCGGCCTCATCAAGCTTAAATAATATAATTGTGATCCAGCCTGTCCCTTCTTGCTGCCCTCTCCAGCGACATCCTAAGCCGAGGTTCGTACCCCACAGGGGGTGCCCTTAGTGCGTAGTCGCTTAGCATAACGTAGTTAGTTTTATGCCCCTGGCTGGAGGCTTTGCTGCCCGGTTAAGTAGTCACGACCTCTCAAGGTCAACTACGAGATGCCATTAGGAAAAAAAAAAAAAATTGACATGTGTGTCGATATGATAGATATTTGTATAACTATTATTTCTATAGTAGAATAGGGCATCTCCATGCTTCTCCAATCTCAATGGTTTTGTGTTCCAATATAAAATGATTATAAAATATCAAAGATACAATAAATCACAGATAATAAAAATAAAGTAAAATTGTGCCTTGACCAAGGCCTTTACTGTGATAAGTTATTCCTTGACACTTTTTCCGGGATATAGAATTATTTTTACACCTTTTCACAACACAAGAGGGCATTATTTTATTTTATTGCTTGACGCAATTAGTACCTGCACAGACGGTGTAGTGTCACGTAATGGTGGCCGGTCGGCATACTATGATGTAAATGTGAGCGTGAGGCGTGTTTGTATGTACAGAGGCCAGCACATCAAGCTACCCCAATCTGTCAAATTTCTTTGATAGATTTTCAACTTTACCACAAAGGTTCATATTCAATTGGGAAAATTTTACAGATTGGGGTAGGTTGATGTGCTGGCCTCTGTACAAACGGACTTACTACTTACTGTGCTTCACTTTCAATATGCGTGGCGCGGAGTCCATCTTTTTTACAAGTCTATGTACAGGTCAGTGCTTTTAACCCACTGACCTCTACTGCCTCTACTTGTATCATTCCTAATACAGGGTACTTACTCTCGAATAAAATCGTAACACGGACCAATTATAAAATAAACTAAAACAAATACAATTAAATACAATTTCAATGCAAAAATACAATAAAATAATACAATACAATAGTTTACGAATACAAGTCAACCAGACAACCAGTCAACCAGTCTTACCAAGGGGTATCGTATTACCCAGTAACTGGGTTGTGGAGGTCAGATAGGCAGTCGCTCCATGTAAAATACTGGTATTCAGCTGCATCCGGTTAGACTGGAAGCCGACCCCAACATAGTTGGGAAAAGGCTAGGCAGATGATGATGACTTTACGAATACAAGTCAAAACAATATTTCCACATTAGCCCGATTATTATAGAACCCTTTATTTTGCTACCCTACTAGATAGGTTAAAAAAAATCAAGACAATATAATAATTTGGCACCAAAAATCAATAGCCGCTTAGGTTATAGAGCATGCCAAAGAAATATAGTTATACATACATACATACACTCGAAAATCATAACCCCCCTTCTGGCGCAGTCGCGTAAAAAAAACATTTTATTTGAACAAGTGTTGCAATAATTGTTGCAAATGTAATATACCCAAGTAGCACACAAGCACTTTAACAAGCTGTACACTGGCCGGTTAGAAGTTCTTAATAACGGCGGCATTGGCTCCATAAACAAGTTCTACAGTAGATGTTGTATGTACATACAAGCGGATACAGCGCCGCTGTACCCCCGAAAGAGGCCCAGATTTATACGGCCTGAGGTTCTACAGTGTCTCTACTACAATGTTCGTAAATGTGTGTTAGTACGGAGATACAAAGATGCTATGCGAGCAGATGCTAGTTTTAATAGAACTCGCATTGTATAGATTTTTCTTACCGATGATTTTATCTCTTTCGCCGTTTCACGCACTTGCAGACGAGTTTATTCTAGGTTCTATGTTCTATGTGGTAACTATTAAACGGATAAATGTTTTGTGTTTAAATTATATTAAAGACTAAGAAATAATTAGATATTTTATTTTAAAATGTATTTTTTTCAGCCGATGCAACACTGGGCTGCATTATTGATGTAGTATCTGTAATATTGTTAAAACCCATAATGTATTGGACTGAAAGATTTGCTTCTATGGTCATGAATAAAAATTATTAAAAAAAAATATTGATGTAGTCTCTCACTCTATCAAAAAGTACTCTGTGATGTAGTCTGTGGACTCTGTGTCTCTGTGGCCTGTGGTGCGATCTGTCAATCCATTGTCAATTTGTGTGACGCTGACACTCTTATCAAAAAGTACTCTGTGGACGCTGACGAACGGCGGCGTTGCGTCCAGGCCTGTGACAGCTTTAGTTCCAAATGTTCCGTTTTGGCGCTGGCATCGGAAGATTGCTGATACATAGAATTATGTTCTGTGGCCGCGGTGGCCGCCATCTTGAGACTTCGTGTCATGTGAAATTGTGAATTGTATATAATAACATAGAAAATGTCATTGTCAAAAACTTCCGAATTGGACGCATATTTCATAAGTGTATTTCCTTGTATTTTGCTGAGTTGAGATCCTTAGGACACAAAGTTTCCTCTGTTGTTTGAGACAATATTCATTGTGCATGTTATTTATGCAAATATTCGTCATGGGGACCCAAAAGTGCTGTGTTGGTGCAATGCAACAAGTGAGACGAACCGGCTTTTTAGTTTTCCCAAGAACGATGAATTTAGAAATTTGTGGTTGTCTTTCCTAGTGCCCACAAATTTCCTCCTCATTGGACTCTAAAGAGCAATTATTAAGAAAACGTGTCTGTGAAAAACATTTTGATAAACATCAGTTTGAACACGAAGGTGAAGGTCGAAGACTGCGGTACTCATACCCGTGTCTATGTATTTACTGGCAAAGAAATAGCTCACGGTGTTCCGCTTAGAGTAACCGGTGAGTTTTGTTATGATTTGAGTCTTTGTTATTTTACAGATAAATAACAGATAAGTACTCGTAGATAATTTACAACTGTTAACTAACAACAACTATTAAATAATTATACACACTAGAAATCTTTGATAATATTAGGTTTTTAAGGGACATCAGGGTTTTTTTCATGACATAATTTATTGGAACATGAACTAGTTTGCTTTCAATGCTACAGTTTGTGGATGAGTAGCTGTTACCTACATCCCAGAAGGGCGACGATAGTGTTTCAACTTTAAATTAAAAATATTATAACACTAACAGTACATTTTATTTTTCCAGGATGGGATGTTACACAGGAACATAATTATTTCAAGGAGCAAGATGAGGAAGATGTCGCTGAACCATCACAGGTGACTACAACTACTGGTGTGTATCTAGCTTGCCTTTCGTTCATCAATATTAAAACCTCAAACAAAAGTAAGTCTTAATATTAAATGATTGTCGCTTGTTTTTTCAGGATATGCTGATTTATTTGAACATAATTACTTCAGAGAGCAGTGGCAATGGCTATCATGATGGAGCAAAAAGAGGAAAATTACGACGAGCCATAAAAAAAGACTCGCCTCATCACGCATTTTGGATTGACGCCATAAAAAAAACCAATCCTTATATTTTATTGACAAAAGTAGCAACCATGCTTTACAGTAAGGAAGACCTCGATTTGTGAAAGTGCCGTCTCTGAAGAGTTGGATCACCATTCTTGAAAGTTTTTTAAGGGTATTTAAATTATTAGATTAAAAGAATTCTAGTATAAGAAAGAAATGTCTCAATAAATAAAACTATGAAAAATATAAAAACATTGTTTTCGTCATCATTAAATGAAAGGAGTCGTAACCGTTAGTATGTATAATACTAGGCAAGCACCCTAAAATCGATAAAATAGAACATCACTAGTTATCGATATCAGTTTTGTCTAATTTTCACATCACTAAATTTATTCACATGAGTCTATGTACTGTCATGTCAAACTGAGTGACTGCAGCGCCAAAACGGAACAATATGAAACTAAGCAGAAAGTTACTGTCGCATCTGTAGCTTGCTACTAATATCTTATCTGTGGTTGCGTTGTCGTGCTATTAAGCACAGAGTACTTTTTGATAGAGCTATTAAGTTTTAAATAAAATTTCAAAAATGGGGGTCCCGTCAGAAGTGCAAGCTGAAACTATTTCGATAGTTCATCAATTTCTACAAAATATTGACAAATCGCTAGCTCAAGACTTTTTGAAGAAAACGAAAGCGGTAAGTTCCATCATCAGTCATCACCAAAAAAACCACGTGTGGCCGGCCGCCACACGTGCTCCAAATCCTCGCGCTTGCGACAATGTTTTTCCATTACAGTTGTTGCAATGTTAGGTTCAACTAGTAATTTGATATTATTCGATAGCAGTTTGCGATGTGTATTCTACGAATATAATATACAGCAATCGCCACATGTTGACCGACATTTTAATTCTTCGACGCGACATTTTGTAATATCTCGTCTCTTTCGGTTCGGCATAACTGGCAGCTATCGGTAGAAACTGTTACCTATTGTAGTCTGTAGCCTAATGGGTAATCCAACTTAATCCAAGATCTGATACCTCTTGAGAGTTGAGATTGAGATTCGTTTAAACTAATGGGCAATGTTTCTTTTTATTTCTTTTAGAAACCTCGTGTCAAGGGACTGCCTTCACTCATAGAAATAATACAGGAATATAATAAAATCAAGAAGTCACAAAAACCAGCAGCTGAAAGGTGATTAAATTATTTTTGTTTTTGAGGTTATGATCACATTGTTTTGAATTTGTTAAGAGTATAACCTACTACTGGTCAAATAAAAAGACACACTTCTGCTGGGGCAGTGCTTTCCTGGCATAGAAGTTTCAACAAAATTAACAATTTGTCTTATCCATTATGGCATTTTGAATGGTTAAGTTTGTCATATAATTGCTTTTAGTTTTCAAGGAAGTCTTTAAGAACTGGTACATACATACATCATCATCTGCCTAGCCTTTTCCCAATTATGTTGGGGTCGGCTTCCGGTCTAACCGGATGCAGCTGAATACCAGTATTTTACATGGAGTGACCGCCTATCTGACCTCCACAACCCAGCTACTGGGTAATACGATACGAGGGCGACACTGAAAGTTTTTAGAAGTTATAATAAAAAAAAAAGTTAGCATTTTGAAAATGGAACTCTGCCAATATTTTTGTGTATGTATTTTATTCATTTGTTTACGATTTGGCGGCAAATTGAAAATTGTCTATCACCTCAGCATGAATTGAACGAAAAAAAAAACACGACTGCCCTGCCAAAAAACGAACTAAAAAGTAAAAAACAAGTTGTATTCCCTGACTAAACAGATAAATAAAATTGTCATTGCAGTTGGGGGACCTCTTAGTTTAAAAAGTGTTCTACAGAAAGTGTTTTTGAAAGTGTAATTGCTGTTTTTTGACACATTTTTATTAATTTAAATAAAAAAATATTATCAAACTCTTATTTAAGTAACATAATATAACAGTAACATAATATAATATAAAGTTATATTATATACAAAATATTTTAATTTAAGGAATTAATACTAAGCATTTGTAAAATAAAGTAAAATTAATAAAAAAAAGACAAAATATCATTAAATATTACAAAAAAAATACCCAAACACACTCAAATAATAATACATACGAAAATAAACTGAAGTTAGGTCGTTTTACCATAACGAGACTTGCAGTATCGTAATGCGCAACTCGGCATATTTCCTTAGATAACTTTTTTACCAAACCTGAAATCTCGAAAAAAAAATAGCTGTTCCCAACATTTTGACGAGTTATGCGAACATAAATGTAGGAAACAGCAGATTTTTTTTCGCGATTTCAGGTTTGGTCCCATAGTAAAAGTTGTTCATAATGATGAGTACAATCTCCCATTTCGATTTGTCGCATGTTTTAAATTTCATAATGATGAGTACAATCTCCCATTTCGATTTGTCGCATGTTTTAAATTTCATCCTGTATATTTGGAATGTGCTCATCAAGGCCTTCAATTTGATACCCATTGTAATAATTAAAGAATTGTTTTTTTCCTCTTTTCAAAATGGAGCCATACTGATTTTTTTCAAATATAAAATATTGCCAGTGTCACTCAGGAGGATGCAAGGATTCTAACGATACCCCATACATCCAAATCTGTTCAGGCATTTAAAAGTTATGGCGGAATAAAGAAACTCACATACAACCATACATCATCCCTGAATTCACTCCTTTTGGGCAGTCGTGTAAAAAAACAGTTACTGCAGAGTGGTACACTAACAATTGTTTGCCTCTTGTCTTGGAAAAAGTTCGGGAGAAACGACCTCGCAGTAGGATCCTCCTTCACCACGACAACGCCTCGTCGCACACCGCCAAGCAAACAATCGACTACTTGGCGACGTCAGACGTGGAATTACTGGGTCACCCGCCCTATAGCCCCGACCATGCGATTTTTATTTTCGAAAATAAAAGAAAAACTTCGAGGAAAACGTTTTATAGACGCCAAGGAAACAGTGTCTGCATTTGAAAATGCCGTCGAAGAGACCCCTAAGGACGAGTGGGCAAAGTGCTTTTCTCAGTGGTTCCATCGGATGCAGCGATGTATTGATGTAAATGGACACTATTTTTAAAAGATTCAGACCCTCGTACCCCTTGGTAAGACTGGTTGTCAGATTTTCGGGCTTCGACGAACCGTAACGACTGTCAAAGAATCACGAATGACAGCCGGCACCAACAGCTTAATGTGCTTTCTGAGGCACGGAGGGGTCTTGCTATGTAAAGATGGTCACCCATCCACGGACCAACTGCGCCAAGCGTAGCGTAACCTGATCGATCGATCCGTGCGGTTGTTAATTACATACATAATCGCCTATAATGTTCCCACTGCTGGGACAGGCCTCTGTGAGAAGGAGTGGGTCGTAATCCGCAACGCGGGCCCGTGTGGGTTGGTAGATGTCACTCGAATTTTTGGTTCTAGGACATGCCGGTTTCCTCGCGATGTTTTCCTGCACCGTTTGGAGAGCAATGGTGATGAAATAATTTACACAAAGTAAAGCGCCTGTCTGGGTTCGAACCTCCGACCTACAACTCGTAAATCGCGGCCGTTACCACTGGGCCACCACTGCTCTCAAAAACTAGTATGTACTGTAATTAATTAAGGCCTTTCTTATTAGTTCTGATGATGACTCCAGTGAAGATGAGAAGCCACAAAAACAAGCAGTTGCACAATTTAACGGCAAGGCTGCCGCCACAAAAAAAACACAGGACTCTTCAGACTCTGATAGCTCTGAGGATGAAAAACCTAAAACACAAGTAAGTTAGAACTATGAAAATAACTTGTCTTGGTAATCTAACATTTATAATGATGAGAACTTGTGAATGAATCACCATGATTTTATACTTTACTTATTCGTCACTACCTCTGAATACAATTAAAAATTAAATAAATTAAAAACGAAATTGAGTTCAAATTGCTAATAAAGGTTTTATTTTTAGGTCAAGCCCAAACTAGCAGCTGCTCCAGCTAAAAAGGCAGAATCATCAGATGATAGTGACAGTAGTGAAGACAATGCCACATCTAAACCAAAAAAACAACCAGTGAAACCTAGTGTAGCTGCACCCAAAATTGTTAAGAAGCAAGAACCGTCATCATCCGATGATGACAGCAGTGAAGATGAGAAACCTAAACCTCAACAGAAGACTCCAGCAAAGTTACCTGCTCCAAAAGTAGCTCCAAAAAAGCAGGCTGTCTCATCAGATAGCGATGACAGCAGTGAAGATGAAAAACCCAAGGCTGCTGCAAAACCTGCACCTAAACCTCAAGCTAAGGCTATACCAGCCAAGAAACAAGAGTCTTCTTCTGATGACAGTGACGATGAACCACCTGCTTCAAAGAAAGCTGCACCTACACCTGCAAAGACTCCAGTCAAACCAGCACCAGTTAAGAAACAAGTGTCCTCTTCTGATGATAGTGACAATAGTGAAGATGAAAAACCCAAGGTACCTGCTATACCTACTTCAAAAGCCACCCCAGCTAAAGCAATTGCTAAGGCTGCATCTGCTAAAAAGCAAGAATCATCATCAGATGACAGTGATGACAGTGATGAAGATCAAAAAGTGCCACAGAAGGCCCTCCAGAAACCTACACCCACACCTGTGAAACCAGCTATTAAGGCTTCAGCTAAAAAAGAGTCGTCATCTGATAGTGATGATAGCAGTGAAGACGAAAAGCCTAAAGCAGTTCAAAAGACTCCAGCTAAAGCTCCAGCAAAAGCACCAGTTAAAAAGGCATCATCCTCAGATGATAGTGATGACAGTGATGAAGAGCCATCCAAGCCTGCTCCAAAGACACCTGTTAGTGCAGCTAAACCTAAACCTGCAGCAAAGAAAAAAGAGTCCTCAGATGATGATTCAAGTGATGAGGATGAACCAAAACAGAAACCAGCACAAAAACCTGCAGCCAAGAAAGCGGAGTCTTCTGATGACAGTGATGATAGTGACGAGGATGCTCCTTCTGCTAAAGTGTCAAAGAAAGAATCCAATGATCAGGTAAATAATTGCATTCTAAATTATATGGCTTTGAGCGGTGCTTAAAGTAATGTAGTTTTAAACACCACTCAATCAGATGCCAAACATTGTCTTAATTCTATTAAACTGTGTTCCAGGCTGAAAAGGGATTCCAACCAGGGAAAAAGAGGAAAGCATCAGGAGGAGATTCAGGTGCACCTGCCAAGAAGCCCTACAATAATTTTGTAAAGGTAAACATTCAAATTAGTATTCCCACAGGCTAGTTGCGAGTGACAGTTATTCACTGGGTTGCTGGTAATGAATGGATAAGTGGCTGAGGATCTCAGCTCTATGACTTGCAACTGGAGAGGCCTTTATCAGTCAGTGGACTGCTACAGGATAAGGAAGTTAAAATCATACCGTAATAAATTGTTTGTGTTGCATCAATTGAAATCAGAAGGCCAATTCTCGTAATTTAAAATGTTCAAAATCTAGTTGCAATCTCATCTCGGTGACAAACAAATGTCAAAATATAGGGAAATTAGAGTTATTTTTTTGACAGTTTGAGACTGAGATCAGAATGTGAACGTTCTTAAAATTACGAGAATTGTCCCTCAGGTCTATAGAAATAATTTATGAGTATTGATTAATATTTTGGGTTATGAATCTCCCAATAGCGTTATGGGGTACCCTTGGGAAGTCCCAGGTGCACCAATATTTTGTACACGCTGTCTGTCGCGATAGGTCTAGTGATAGAAAGGCTGTTGCCATAATAGCCAGGCCATTTTAAATATTGTCTATAATTTTTCTTCATACCTTAATGACTTTTTTGTGCCACTAAATACAATTTGATTCGAATATGAATAGGAATGTCAATGACCTTTTTTACTTTTTTTTTTAAGGATGGGAAATCATCCATTGACTCCTCCCGCTCTGGGTGGAGCGGAAGGGAGTGTCAGACTCTTACTGACTAAAACCCATCCGTGTTCCTTCCTTAACCCTTTATGTTCCGGGGTAGCGGTAACCCTTTCGGACAATCCCGCTGCATGTCAATGACCTCAATCTGTGATTTTGTTATATATTTCACTGACTGCTCCAAAATTAGTAAACGAGGCACTGTTTTGCCTACAAGGCACTAGGTCATTCTCTATTCTTAATTTAATCGCATTGTAACATCTTTAACACTGAAATAAATTTTAGGGTACAGTTAGTGTGTCAACTCCCAACGCAAAAGAGAATGGATCGGGTAAGCCAGCTCCCTTCCGCCGAGTGGCATCAAAACCTGTAGAAGTGGATCCTAGACTTAAGGATAACTCATTCGACGCCAAGGTAAATGCCCCAAAGTTTGAAAAGCCAAGGCAACTCCATGTCATGCCTAATTTGGATATTTTCGCCCATGGCTTCATTGCCAGTGGCTTGCTATAACATTTTGGGCATTTACTTTTCTGGAATAACTTGTTCATCAGCATCACGTAGGGTTGTCTTGGTTATAATATAGTGCTTCTCTCTCAATCAGGAGGGTGATGGCGAAGAAAACGGCGAGGAAACGGAAGGCAATCAATCGGGAGGTTGGAACCAGCGTGGTGGACGTGGCGGGTTCAATCGGGGTCGGGGTTTCAATGATAGGGGTAGAGGAGGATTCAGAGGCCGTGGAGGAGATCGAGGAGGCCGCGGAGGGTTCAATGATAGAGGCGCACGTGGGGGCAGGGGCGGCTTTGACAGGGGTGGTCGCGGAGGCTTCGACAGGGGAGGGCGCGGCGGGTTCGATAGAGGAGGCCGCGGTGGAGACCGCGGAGGTAGAGGAGGCCGTGGAGGTCGCGGGGACCGTCACTCCTGGGGTGGAGACAGGGGAGGGTTCAACAAAGGAGGTTTCAATGACAGAAAAAGTTTTGAGGGTGGGGATTCTCAAAACAAGAAAATTGTATTTGATTAAATAGGTGAGGCTAAAATATAATTAAGTATGTATAATTTTACTACTAAATGCACGTGTTTTTTTTTTTGTTGTAAATTGCTCCTTACAATGATTTGATAGACAGTTTTATGTTATAAGTAATAATGTAAGAAATTTCTTTTCTAGAGTGGTTCACGCGGGTCATGGGGTGAGCGTGCTAATCAAGACTTGAAACACACACGTGGCAAGTCGTTCAAGCATGAGAAGACTAAGAAAAAAAGGGGCTCATATCGTGGCGGCGCGATCGATACAGGTGTTCACTCTATAAGATTCGAAGAATAGATTATGTAATTCGCGCACATAAGGTGTGTACCGCTTGCGTTTATAAAGCGCTGCTACGCATTCCAGCCCCTTTTCTACGATGGTATCAATTTTATTCTGACATATATGCAAGCTGTATTCGTTTATGTCTTGCAGATAATTTTTCAAATTTCGTATTGTAACTGATTCAAACTAAGTTAGTATTAATTATGCTATCCTCTTACGGTCGGTTTTAATGTAAAATCTGTTCAGACCATAGCATAGGACTTATACTATAGAGCTATGTTCGTTTACTTTGGTGTATTTGTCTGTATTTGTTAATGTAGTGCATGAGTGAGTTTGGCTCCAGTGAATCTGCAATGGACAATAATGGAAATGTTTTTTTTTTTATGATTTGTGATAATATTATGTTTGTGAAATGTTTCCAAATTTAACAAAAGTATATATATGCTAACATAATATTTATCGACATCAGACGATTGGATTTGAAGTTAATCAGTAAGCTATTATATTAGTGTTCTAGTTATTCTTGATTTTTAAGCTGACTCAAGTGGAAGAAGCTTATCACACAATGTTACTGTTTTATTTTGTCCCGATTATTATCAAGTAGGCAGCCAATAATTTTGATGATTTATCTAGTTTTTTATTGTTGGGGCCAATACTTTCATTTTATAAGTTTGTAACATTACCACTAATAACTTGAAATGATTCTAAATATTATTATTTTCTTAAGCGTTGATGTAAATAGGCGTGTATTTTACGTACTTTACTGTGTACATAGGTTTATATAAGATTCTAATTAATTATATCTAGATGTAATACATTAGTAAGTAACGAGAATATAGGTTTACGAGAGATACAGTGTTGTATTTTTTAAATACCCGTTTGTTTGTAATAGCTCGATAAGCCCGCCTTTTATTATAAAGTTGGAGTCATAATTTATTTTGAGTTTTATTGAAGTATTTTCCTAAATTACATCATATTGCGAGTATTGATGACAATAACCAAAACCGGTCCTTGGGGTACCACAAACAAATAATGTTTATTTTGATTTTCAATTAAATATGGATGAAAATGGGGTGATTTCTTTTATTGAACGTAAAGAACTTAACCTGTTCTTTTGGATACCAATTACTAATATTATAAACATAAAATTTCGAAGGATCGTTGGTCGAGAAGGCGGTGTTCATTGATCTCACTTATCAAAAAGTACTCTGTGATTGAATTGGCAGAATTGTCGACATCGGCACCATTGCCATAAAGAAAAATAGAATAGAATTTTATTTTAGAATTTTTTCTATTACCTACTTAGTATAAAACCGAGATAAACTTTTGTCATAATCCACCACAGCATGCCTTATTTTGCTACTATAGTTTAATTTTTCGCGATATTTTTTTTTTTATAAAGTACTCCAAACCAGATTTCCAAATAAATAATTGACCAATATTGTATTTTATACTTACTTTTACGCTCCATTTCTTCTTCAAACTCTCTCTTACTATTTCTAAATGCTTTATTGAAAAATCTCATAAAAAGTGGGAAAACAATTTTTTTAAAGTATTTCTTTATTTGTCAGGCAACAGTTCGTTTTTTAAATGTTTTTTAGGGTTCCATACCAAAAAGGTAAAAAGGAACCCATAAGGTGCGACTCAGTCTGTCTGTCTGTCTATCACAGCTGGATATCTCAAGAACTACCACCTTTCCTCCAAAGTTTTCATAGAGAAAAAATCTGAAATTATTCTGTGTGATAGAAGTGGTGGAAAGAAGGTGTGTATGTAAAGATTACAGGAAAAATAAAACGGTGTCTCTAAATAGCACACTTTTTCAGAAATCATCAACAAAAGTTACATTAGTTCCACTATCTGTCAAGAGATGGCGCTGACCGAAAACTGCAATTTTCTACACCGCAACGTTGCAGTGTTAAAATTCACTGATGATTATAGGCCTCGAAAATGACAATTTAAAAACATCATGGTACGGAACCCTCGGTGCGCGAGTCCGGCTCGCTCTTGTCCGGTTTTTTTTTTGTCAAATTTAAATGTTTAGGATGGTGTGTATCACGGGTAATAAAAATATATTTCATAAGAAGATTGATAATCAGGGGGTTTCATGTGCAAAAATATTTGCTCGTGGTACCCCAAGGGGAATTAGACTGGGGGACCACGGGCAAGTAAAAATATATTTCATAAGAAGATTGTTATTCAGGGGGTTCCATAGGCAAAAATATTTGCTCGTGGTACCCCAAGGGGAATTAGACTGGGGGACCACGGGCAAGTAAAAAGAGTAGTTGTAAGGTAATATAAATAGGGCACGCCGCGATAGCGGCGGTAAGGCCCCTCTTTGAGGAGTGGCTAGAGAGGCGTCACGGCGCCCTCACCTACCGCCTGACGCAGGTCCTCACCGGACACGGATGTTTCGGGAGGTTCCTGCACATCATCAGGCGGGAGGAAACGCCCGGGTGTCACCACTACGAGGATCGCCCAGAGGACACGGTGGAGCACACGGTGGAGGTCTGTCCCGCTTGGGCAGAGCACCGCCGTGTCCTCGTAGAGGCGATCGGCAGCGGCGGCGACCTCTCGCGCCCGGCCCTGGTCCAAGCCATGGTCCGGGGCGAGAGGGAGTGGGAGGCAGTCACCTCCTTCTGCGAAGCTGTCATGCTAGCGAAGGAGGTGGCGGGATGGGCGAGGGAGAGAGCTGAGAGAGCCGCCCGTCCCAGCCGCCGCGGTAGACGCTCCGGGCGTCGGGAGCCGCGTGACGACTCCCGGCCACCGTAGGCGCGGGCCTGCGGACGGCGAGTAATGGGTAGCTCGCCGTCCGATCAGGACCAGGCCCGTGCCGGACGGCGCGTATGTGTTCCACGCGCGCCTCAAAGAGATGTCAGCATTGAACGGAGGGGCCCGTCAGGGCCGAAGCCTGCCGGGGCAGCGGGATTGTCCGAAAGGGTTACCGCTGCCCCGGAATATAAAGGGCTAAGGAAGGAACACGGATGGGTTTTAGTCAGTAAGAGTCTGACACTCCCTTCCGCTCCACCCAGAGCGGGAGGGGTCATTTGATGATTTCCCATCCTTAAAAAAAAAAAAAAAAAGGTAATATAAATAAATAAAAAAGTACAAATTCCTACTAGTCGTTTTTCTTCTGCGATACCGTGTCCGAGCAGTCGAAACCACAGAGTACTTTTGTATATGGTCGAAACGGTGTGTCCGTTTCGACCATATACAAAAGTACTCTGTGGTACTTACCAGATTGAACCACACCCAGTTGAAACTGCGGAAGTTTATATGCCCATGGCATGGATGCTAGTTGAATTAGTCACGCGCGTTTTAATTTATAACGTCCTTTGTTTTGGTCAGTACTTGCCCGTGGTCCCCCAGTCTAGTCCCCCTCGGGGTACCACGAACAAATACAAAACCAATATACGCTGACTTCTGATTGTGCAAAAACCTATACAATGCGAGGTCAGCTAAAACTGGAAATGTATAGCTTGACGTGTAGCCGTGTGTACATACTCTATTTATTTATTTATTTATTAGGGACATAAAACAGTTACATGCTACAGGAAATACAAAAAATCCTAAAAACTAAAGATCACAAACATGTAACCCACACCAATATCCACGTTTTAACAAAAGAATAACAGACTGTGGTAAATTTTGGTAGATTTTTACAGAATACAGAGCCTTCTGTGATGGACTGTACTTAATGTATTACCATTTAATTTCATTTATTTATTCCCCTTTTAATTCATTTAAAGTTATCTTAATTTCATTTCATTTAATTAAATACAAATTATTCTAATTCCATTACATAATTGATTCTATTTAATTTAATCGAGTTCCATTAAATTTTGTTCAACATAATTCAAATAATTCAATTCGGTTCAATAAAATTCAATTCAGTTCAATATAATTCAATTCAGTTCAGTTCAAAATAATTCAAATAATTCAATATAAAATACTTACAAAATAATTCAATTAGATTAAAATTATTACATAATAATTAATTACCCTCTCTTTACTGTTTTTGACAAAATATTTATAGCTTTTTTTTTAAACATCTGGTTGGATAGAGTAAATATGTCGAGCTCCATAAAGTGTGTGTTGTATGTCTCAACAAGGCGACGAAGAGGTGCGCGCATTCCGGCGTTAGTTTTGCACAAGTCTGTATGGAATAGTCGGGGTACGCGCACCCCCCGTTGGACAACAGTTCTGGGTACTTTATAACATAACTGATTAGTGAGTTCAATACAATCGAATTTATTGTTACATAAGCCATGTAGTGTCATTGCACCCAAAAGCATTCTTCTGGACTCCAAACTTAGAACGCCATATCGCTTCAGTAACTGGACGTATGGAACTTTGGAATTAAAACATTTGTAGTTCATAGACCGCAAGAATTTTTTCTGTACCATTTCCAATCTAGAGCAGTATTTGTCGTAGAGAGGGTTCCAAATCTGGATGGCGTATTCCAATTGAGAGCGTATCAGAGTTTTGAATAATAGCATGAACGTAGAGGGCCGCACAAAGTCACCAGATGATCGCATGACGAAGCCATACATACGAAATGCCCTATTTATTATGTTATCGACATGTATGTCAAAATGTAGACGTGAATCCAGTGTGACACCCAAGTCCCGGACGTTCACAACATTGTTCAAGCGTGCGCTATTAATATAATAATTGTAATGTATTACGTTCTTATTTTTAGTAAATGAAATGCCATGACATTTTGGAAGACTGAGAAAAAGTTTATTTTTAATACAATACGCATAAAGCCTGTCTAGGTCCTCTTGTAAGAGTTCGCAGTCTTGTGTATTTCTACATGATCTATAGACTTTTACGTCGTCTGCATACATTAAAAAATTTGAATTTTTGAAGCAGTTTTTAATGTCATTAATAAATATAATGAAAAGTAGGGGACCTAAAATGGACCCCTGTGGAACCCCCGACTTAACAACAACAGGCTCAGACTCATATCCATTAACTACTGTTCTTTGGGTTCTATTAAAAATATATGAAGCGAACCATCTCAGCAAATTACCACGAATTCCATTGAAGGCAATTTTTTCTAAAAGTAGTGAATGATCCACCTTGTCAAAAGCCTTCTGAAAGTCTGTATAGATAGCGTCTACTTGAACGCGCCGATCCATTTTTTCAAAGAGGTAATTCGTAAACACTAAAAGATTTGTCGCGGTTGAACGACGTTTGACAAAACCATGTTGTTCAGGAATAATAAGTTGATGAATATGGGGATACAAGGCGCTGTGAACAAGACTCTCAAATACCTTAGACAAGGTGGAAAGGATTGAGATTGGGCGGTAATTTTCTACATTATTCTTATCACCAGCTTTATGAACAGGAGTAATAAATGCACGTTTCCAAATTGCGGGAAAAACACCCTCACACAAACATTTGTTAAAAATGATATGCAAGGCATTACACAAGGCTTCACGTGTTTTTATGAAGAATTCGGGTGGCAAGCCGTCAGGTCCCGCCCCTTTAGATGGATCCAAAGATTTTAACTTCAATAGTATAACTTCTACAGGCAGGTTAATATCGGATATGCAAGACGAGTTATCTGCAAAGCTGTCAGAAGGCTGCCATTTTTCAGGGTCAAAAGAAGAGGGTTCGTACACAGAAGAAAAGAAAGATGAAAATAGATTACATATGTCTGGTAGGTCATCAGAAGATACATTTTTGAAGTACATACTGGCCGGATAATTAGCTTTCCCCTTTCTAGATGAGATGTAAGTCCAGAAATGCTTTATATTCTTAGGAATGCTGTCTTCGACTGATTCGATGTATTTCCTATAGCATTTGATAGACTCACTGTGGAAAAGTTTCCGATAATTGGAGAATTTGGAGTAATCGGATTGATTGTTGTATGTCTTCCATTTAATCGAGGCGCGTTCTTTAGTTTTAAAGATTCGTATGAGAGATGGCGAAAACCAGACTGGAAAGTTAGAATTTTTGGTTCTAGTCAACGGAACATGCAATCTGATAACACCGTATAGTGTCTCATAGAAGACGTTAACAGCTTGCTCAGACCCGAGGTGAGAAAGTACACTGCCCCAGTCAATTTTACTTAGTTCATAGTTTATAGCATCGTAATTGGCTTTATGAAAGTTATGTCTATGACCAGTGCGGCATTTCAGGGGAGTGCACTGCGTAGTCAAGCAGGTCAAAGCAGAAATAGCTGGGTGATGGCTATCAGGATCAAGTAAAGCATTGCATACCGTCTGACAATCTACATTGGATATAAGTAAATCGAGTATACGACCTAATTTATTTTTAGTGACATTAAATTGTAAGCCATTGATTAAATTCATAAAATTAATCATAATTCGTCCTATTGTGCCTGAGACTTGCGCAATTGCATGATTCCCTTGGTCCAACCAAGCAATATCTGGTAGGTTAAAATCACCAACAATAAAGTATGAGTCAGTGGCAGGAGCGTTAACTAAGCCTTGTAACATGTTCACGTATTGTGCATATACACACATCAAAAGTGTCTAGGGATCAAGCATTTTTATGCGGATTTCTTGAGATTGAGATGTGGCTTTGTAATAAATTTATGATTTTATAAATTTATATGGATCCTTTTTGGTGCATTTCATAATTTGAATCAGGAACTGTGAATCAAATTCGAGTAAAAGATGAAAATCAGCTGTCAATATTTTCCCTATAAAAACATACAACGCATTGAAGACATTATTAGTGCTACTGTTTCCCTACTACTGATTAAAACCAACGTTATTATGGAGCGGCGACGTCATTTAAGCAGGGAAGAAATGCTCAGAGCCGTGGGAATGATAGAAGCTGGTTCCCGGCAACGTACTGTGGCTTTAGCTCTGAATACAAGTCAGAGTGTTATCAGTCGATTTTGGACACGTTACCGAAGCACTGGTACCGTGGCTGAGCGCCATGGAGGACGGTATCGCTGCACCACACGGAGACAAGACCGATACATTCAAATCTTAACTCGAAGAGCTCCAACAATAACCGCCATGATGTTAGCCGTGAGGCTTCATCACTCTTCAGGGAACTTAATTAGCGACCAAACAGTCAGAAACCGCTTGCATGAAGTGAACCTTCATTCCCGAAGACCGCTACGGGTACCACCTATAGCAATGCACAATCGTAGGATTCGATATCAATGGGCTCTTGAACACAGAAATTGGGCAGAAGAACAATGGCGTTTCGTGTGCTTTTCTGATGAGTCTCGTTTTGGTATGAGACCGGATACAAGACGTATACGACACTGGAGAACCCCTGGACGCCAACAGCGATTAAAATCCTGCCAGGAAGTCCATCCTTATAGTGGTGGAACCATCATGGTATGGGCGGGTATTTGGATCGGCGGAAGAACTGAGTTGATTTGGATCAGAGGCAACCTCAACGCTCAAATTTATGCTGAGACGATTGTATCAGACGTCATCGTTCCTCTACAAGTGCAAATCGATCCCTTATTTCAGTTAATGCATGATAATGCACGACCGCACACCGCAAGAGTTGTAAGACAGACTCTCGCCGCAGCTAACATCAATGTCCTGCCCTGGCCTGCTCAGTCGCCAGACTTGAACCCGATTGAGCATGCATGGGATATGCTACAGAGAAGAGCTCTGCCGAATATGGAGGGTATCCAGTCGCAAGAAGACCTTTTTTTGTTGTTGCAACGAACATGGGCGGCCATTCCACAGCGTGATTTGGATGAACTCATTTTGAGTATGCCAAACCGATGTTCTTGTGTTGTTAGTGTTCGCGGTAGAAACACGGATTATTAATTGTTTAAGTTACCCAATAAAATTTTAAAGAAAACTGTTATTTCAGTCTTTTTTTCGAACTTTTGTGTTAGTGGTTCAAATGTCAAAAATCCCTTTATTAGGAAAATGGCAAATTTCTTTATTAATGCAAAGGTGACTTGGTTTATCGTTACTGTGACAAACGAAAACACTTTATTTGATGAATCCTTAAAGAAAATTTTAATTAATATCAATCAGGAGAAAAGTTATTGCAAAAATATATGTTGATCCCTAGACACTTTTGATGTGTGTAGTTCTTCACGCATTCGCGGTGGCATGTATGTAGCACTGATAATATGGCGTTTGTTCTATACGTTAATAACAGCAGCACAGAGCATGTACAGACGCCAGCACATCAAGCTACTACAATCTGTCAAATTTCTTTGATAGATTTTCAAACTTTATCGCTAAAGCATAAGGTTCAAAGTTGATTGGGAAAATTTTTCAGTTTCGGGTAGGTTGATGTGCTGGCGTCAGTGCCTTTTAGTTTTAGATAACAGCAAAGAGTACAATAATAATACGGGAGGATAACAGTAACTCACCAATTCGCCATAAAAACTACAAATACGTAAAAAAAAAATCAATAAGTGAGCAATTACATATTTAATATTTAAGCATCTGGCGACATTTGCTTTAGTCGAGTTGGCAAACGACTGAATTTTGACTTGCTGGGGTAACGTACAGAGGCCAGCACATCAATCTACCTCAATCTGTCTTTCTTTGATAGAATTTACACTTTACTACAAAGCAATAAAGTTCTTATTCAATTGGGAAAATTTGACAGATTGGGGTAGGTTAATGTGGCCTCTGTACACTATCCATGGTGGTCATGAAAAGATTTAAAAAAAATCGAGTTGGCAACACTGCTTTTATCTGTAGTCATGGAAGTAATATGTACAGAGGCCAGCACATCAACCTACCCCAATATGTAAAATTTTCCCAATTGAATATGAACCTTATTCCCTTGTGGTAAAGTTGAAAATCTATCAATGAAATTTGACAGATTGGGGTAAATGATAAATGATTTTTATTTTGTAAGTAGGTTTGCACAAACACTTTTACACGTCAATCATATTTTTTATAAAACTAGATGAGGTCGGCGTTTCCTATCTGACTACTCTGAGAAGAAAGGCCGAAACAAACTCAGAGGTCACAGTCTCTTTTAAAGTCCAGACATAATCTTACTCAGGTTATATGAAGACAATGTAGATCGATGTCTGAGATGGTCTTTTGAGGAAAGAACCACACAGATTGAGAGGACCTGTCCAGTCAGTGCACGCATTTGTCAGAAATCGTGCAGCTCAACTCAAAACTTAAGGAGCTCAACGATTCGACGAACAATACCAAAGAAAGGACATTTGGGTAGGCCACATAAATTACTCAAACTGCCAGACCTAGAAAAAAACTAACAGAACAAAGAGAATAATAAAAATTAAACAAAATAAAAATAATAAAATGACCCACATTGTCTTCACATGCACAATAATTAAAATAATATAATACTTTGCAAAGTAAGTAAATGTCAATCCTACTTCCTACTTCCTACTATCCTACTAATCCTACTAATATTATAAACGCGAAAGTTTGTAAGGATGTTTGTTACTCTTTCACGCAAAAACTACTGAACGGATTTCGATGAAACTTCACAGTAATATAGCTTATACATCAGAATAACACATAGGCTACAATTTATAAAGATTTTGTGTATTTTTTTTTTGCCCATACGATAAGTATCAAGTAAGTCGGATAAATTCCTGCCCTCTGAGAGCTATCTTGGCGTGCGCTGCCTAAACCGTTACAGCTACACGAAGATAATGTATCGTGGGACTGTTTGTCTTAAATAGTTCTAAATAAAAGTCCGCGACAGCATATATCTACCTTTTATGTGGAAGCCATTATATCCAAAATAGTGATCCATAAATACATTTAAATCGGATACTTTTTTTACAATGCACGTTTTAGAGTACTTAGTTAATTCTTATGAAAATTAATACATTTATCGCTTTCGGTATTTAATGTAGATAAACTTTGTCTTTTACACCAAGCAATTTGGACAAATTCTTTAAAAGTTATCACGATAAGATTGACCTGAGGTAGAGCGCCATAGGAATAGGCGGCGCGGCGGCGCACAGAGCGGGGAAGGGGGGGGGGAGGATATCGCTAATTCATCGCTTTACCCGTATATGTTCGAAAAATTTGTCTGCTCAATAACGCAATGAATGTTGTTGAACTGCCAAAATGAAATGAATGAGTAGGCATAATTATAATTTTTAGGTAGTATATTTTAAGAAGAGCCCGAGGGGCCCGTAGCTAAATAATAAAAGCCGCACAGGTCGATCGGTCAGGTTAAGCTACGCTTGCCGCGGTTGGTCTGTGGATGGATGACCATCTTTACATACCAAGACCCCTCCGTGCCTCGGAAAGCACGTTAAGTGTAAGCCGACCCCAACATACTTGGGAAAAGGCTATGCAGATATTTTAAAAAGAAATATCAAATCAAATCAAATCACATTTCATTACTTACTTAGATTATTACAATTGTTTTTTTTTTTTTGTTTAGTTTAAGATTAACGTATAGGTTTAGGTTGTGTTGTAAGTAGGAAGAACATAGATTCGTTTTCCTCATAATTAGCTATTGGAATTGTTTTAGTTAGTTTGAAAATTACTACGGATTTTGTGATTTTTTAAATAGTACTTACAATAATGACTCGAAAGCGTAAGTCTAATATTTCATAAAGCTCGAGCTATAAAAATAGCTAGACTTAACGAGACGTCTCAACAAACTGAGCTGCGAAGGTTTGAGCAGGCGGTGCGTCAGGCGCACACAGAGCTACTGAGACAGACACCAGAACAGTTCCAAGATCGTCGTCAACAACATGCTGAGTATCTGGCATTTCAACGAGCTGCTGAAACTTCAGAACAGTGTCAACCTAGACGTCAACGGCATGCTGAGTATCTGGTGTCTCAACGGGCTGCAGAAACACCAGAACAGTCCCAAGATCGGCATCAATAGCATGTTGAGCATCTGGTGTCTCAACAGGCTGCATAAACACCGGAACAGTCCCAAGATCGGCATCAATAGCATGCTGAGTATCTGATGTCTCAAAGGGCAGCGGAGTCACCGGAATAGTTCCAAGATCAGCGTCAACAGCGTGCTTAGTATCTGGTGTCTCAACGGGCTGCAGAAACACCGGAACAGCCCCAAGATCGGCGTCAACAGCATGCTGAGTATAGTGGTGTCTCAAAGAGCAGCGGAGTCACCGGAATAGTCCCAAGATCAGCGTCAACAGCATGCTTAGTATCTTTGGCAAGGAGATAGATAGCATCCTAGGGAAGGACATGGGCTACTTCACCGGTACTGTCCCGTGGATAATTTCCGATATCCACGCGGGCGAAGCCGCGGGCAGAAGCTAGTGTTTATATAAAATTCATTACTTAATTAATGTCAATGCGTATATAGAAAAAAAAAAAAAACATTCAGAATGTAAAAATTGGAAGCAACTCAATCCCAAGCCTTTTTGTCCTCAATATAATCCTTAACAGTATAAAAGGCTTTCTGGCACAACTTACGTTTAATGAATGATTTGAATTTATTAAGGCTTAGATCTTGAACGTGTCTTGGTAGTTTATTATAAAAGCGTATACATTGGCATCTGAACGAGCCACCTATTTTCTTGAGCCTTGTTGTAGGTACAACAAATTTGTGTTTGTTCCTCGTATTTATATTATGGATATCACTGTATTTTTTAAACAATTTTATATTTTTATGGGAATATAAAAGATTTTCATAAATATACTGAGAGGGCACAGTCATCACATTAATCTCTTTAAATTTTTCTCTAAGAGAGTGTCTCGGACTTAGTTTATAAATTGATCGAACAGCTCGCTTCTGCAAAACAAAGATAGTCTGAATATCGGCGGCATTTCCCCACAATAAAATACCGTACGACATTACACTATGAAAATAGCTAAAGTACACTAAACGGGCAGTCTCTATAATTATCAGTTAAATTACGAATTTTTCTAACAGCATAAGCTGCGGAACTTAGTTTTTTTGACAATTTATCTATATGAGTATGGCCGCCAAAAATTGTACTTTCAAGAAAAAAAAAATGTCCTTGTCATTTTATATAACACCAGGCTTTTTTAAATACTAGATATGGTAGTATTTAAATAGTTTCAGGTTCACTGTGTTATATTTATTATTATATCAATAGTTTAAATTCATTTTGAGTGTATTTAACAAGCTCAATATTTTTTTTTTGTAAATCCTTATTTTAGTTTCCATCCAAGAGTCATGTGTCCCACTTAGTCATCTCACACTTTGAAGTCACAAAATTATGCACAAATCTATTGTAACCTGTAAAATTTTGGTATTTCTAAATTATTCTGTAAACTTATGGATATTTTTAACAAGTTCTAATAAAAATAACATAATAAATAAATATAAAACTCACTTTAAACAATAGTCACACTTTTTTTCACGAATGATACTTCACGCAAGTTACCATAAAATAACACCTTAAATAACTAGATATCCGAGCCACAAAAATATTTTTAAGTAATGGCAACACCAATTCCATGTTGGCCAACCTGTAGAAAAAAATCGCCATTTTTTTTCTGTCAAAGTTGATCGTTAAGGTAGTCGGCATTTTTGTCTCGGAACATTTTAATGATTTAGAGTTAGAATTATGCAAGGTAAGAATACAAATTTACTATATTATTAAAATTATGTGTGTAGCTTTAGTGTTCTAGTAACAAATCAAACTATGCGGCATCATATTACTACAAAACTTTGACAAATAAAGGCTTTTTAGGTTATGTCCAACCATATTTTGATTCACGAATGATACCATGTGTTACTATTGTGTTACGTAACATTCGTGATCAGCTGTTAGGGGTAGTACACACTAGAGAATCTAAAGTAAAAAATTAACTTTTTAAAAAAAAGAGAACCGCCTTCAAAAACTATCATGTTTCGGAAGTTGGTGCTTTAGTTGTGTTGATATTTTATATTGCCTTGCCACCGACTTCCGAAATTTTTAAGTTATTTTTCATTTTGTAGTTTATGCAGTCTGTTTCCTTTATGAGAAAAAAAAAATTTGAAGGTTTTTAGTTTCTACATACACACAAACACATGCTGGTCGAATACAAAACCGCTCTTTTTGAAGTCGGTTAAAAAGCTTCGCAACTTAAGTATATTTTTTGTAAGAAATAAGTATTGTCGTGTATTTGTGTCCGCAGTAGCTTACGAACCAGAGATCCTGCGTTCAAATCCCGGGGGACAATAACTTGCCAGCCAAAACAGACATTGAAAAAACAACGCCTATTGTAATAGGCGTTGTTTACACGACTGTTATAGAAAATATTTTATTTTTAGATGGTTTTGACGGCGGCAGACAAGCAAAAACGATACAGAGAGCGAATGCGAGCTAACAACCCAGAAAAATTTGAAGAAGCTAAGCGTAAAAATGCTGCGCGAAATAAAGAAAGAAAAAAAATTTGCGAATGTACGGAAAGTGAAAAAGCTACCTTAAGGAAACAGTGGAGAAATAGAAAAAATAGACAAAAAAATAAACTTAAACAAAATGTTACTGAAAATAGTAGTAACGATCAAACTGACAATAGAGCACGATTAGCAGAAAGAAAAAAGTTTCAAAGACATTTGGCCATTGTAAAAAATAATTACGAGACCAAAATCAGCAAAATGACAAAAAATATTTTAGCACTTAAAAAAAAAAGTTATCGTTCAATAAAAAAGCAAAAATCTTTAATGGCACGTATTGAAGAGTTGGAAGCAAAAAATGCAGAATTGCTAATAAATATTGTTCCTACGAATACAGTTCAAGATGATATTGAAATGACGCCACTTACAAAAACCGATAGCTTTATAGAAGAAAATATTCCCAATATATCTACACCACAAAAACAAAAAGTGAAAAGACAGCTTCTTAATTATAATGTTTTAACTAATGCTCTACAAAATACTTACAAAAATTCTAAAGATAATAAAGACCGAAATGTTCTTAAAAGAGTAGTTGAGAATGATATAGTCAAAAAGTACAAGGCAAAAAGCGTAACTACAGCTGTATTGGGATTGAGAGGAAGAGTTCGTCACAGAAAAACTATTTTGAGAAAAAATGAGATGCTTATAGAAGAAATTAAGCAATTCTATGTAAAGGATGATGTTAGTCGGGCAACAGCCGGAAAGAATGAAGTCAAAACTATAAAAAAAAACAAGCAACAGCGACGCTATTTATTGAAAAGTCTGAAGGATCTTTACAAAAAGTATAGGTTGGAAGGAGGCAAAGCAAAGTATACTGCATTTAAAAAGTACCGGCCTTTCTACGTTTTGCGTCCTAAGCTCTCAAACAGAGAAACGTGTGGATGTATTAAACATGAAAACATGATGCTCAAGATTGAAAAATTAAAAAAAATCGGACTGATAGAAAGCAAGGAATTAGATACAATTTTCTCTATAGTACAATGCGACTTGAATTCGAAAGAATGTGCGTATGGGGAATGCTCTGATTGTAAGGATAAATGTATTTCCTTTAACTGGGGTAGTCATAATCAAAGTGAAACGGTTACTTACGAAGAATTTAAACTGGATAATTACGAGTACATAAATAAAAAAGATAATCAAATATCAATTACTAAGAAGATGGAAAAGAAACAAACAAGTGAGACATTGGAAAATTTTGTAAAGAAATTTAACAAAGAACTTAATATTTTAAAAAAACATGTTTATAATATAAAACACCAATATCACCAGTACTCATCATGCATCAAAAACTTAAAAAACAGTGAAGTTGCAGTACATATAGATTTTAGTGAAAATTATACGTGCAAACTTTCAATAGAAGTTCAATCTATGCACTTCGGTGCTTCGAAACCACAGATAACGATTCATACCGGTGTCTTATACACAAGTGGAAACAAGCCACAAGCATTTGCTTCTATATCGTCCAGCAACGAACATGGTCCAGAGGCCATATGGGCCCATCTTGAACCTATTCTTAACCATATTAGAACAGAATTCCCGAGTGTGTCAGCTGTACATTTTTTTTCTGATGGCCCTACTAGCCAATATAAACAAAAAAAGAATTTTTTTTTGTTTTCAAAATACACAAAATTGTTGGGATTCCCGCACTCTACGTGGAATTTCAGTGAGTCTTCTCATGGGAAAGGAGCCGCTGATGGGGTTGGTGGCGCGATAAAACGAAGACTGGATGGCTATGTGTCACAGGGCACTGATATACCAAATGCCCAAACAGCATTTAAAATTCTCAAGGACTCTGATACTTCAGTAATGACCTTTTATATTTCAGAGGCTGATATTGCCAAATACACAATATCAGAAACTCTGACGCCAGTACCACAGACAATGACTCTACATCAAATTGCGAACACAGAGACAGCTAATGTCATTAATTTCAGATGTTTGAGCTGTTTTTGTTGTGATGTCCTGTTCCCGAAAGGTCATTGTGAATGTTTAGATGTTAAATACCACCTACTTGTTCAAAACAAAGAATCTGACAAAGAAAGTGGTACAGAAAATAACCCTGTTCGGAATAAAACAAACCGAGCCATTAAGAGAAAAAAGAAAATATCAGAATTAAGTGAAATATCTGATTCGGAGCAAGAAGAGAAAGAAAACAGAAATAAAATAGAGATTTGTAGAACTGGAAAAAACACAAAAGAAAAAATAACAATATTATCAGACGTGAGGTATAGACCGGAAAATCGTGCCTTCTGTATCAAAACATTTGGAAATAGTCAACCGAAGCTCAAAAAAATTGACAAATCTGATCCATTGCATTTATCACATAAAAAGAATATTAATTTATACGATAATCCAATTCCATCCACGTCAACTATGTCAGAACTAAGTGGGAAACAAAATATTATACTCAAAAAGTTAACAAATAACAATACTCAAAAAAATTTATTACGTAAGACGCAAAAAAATATTGATTCTGATGCAAGCAGCACAGAAAATGACGATGAGTTTTCTATTCATGATACCTCAGATGACGAGCTATTTATACCCGATTCTGACTCTGTTTCAACGTATATAGAAGATCAAGAAGAAAGCAATGTAACGAAAAAAGTCATGGAATCAAAGACAGTACAAAGCGATGGCGACAGCGCACGTGAAAAAGTTAAAGAAAAATCAGGACATCATAGCAAAGCACAATTTGAAAAGACTGGAATAACCACAAATACTGACAAAGTACGAGAGCTTCCAGGTGCCGAAGAAGAAAGACTTCTTAGTGTAGCCGACATCGGAGAAGTACCCGGTTATGATTATTTTTCAGAACATACGGAAGAAAATTGCGGTGAAGATAAAAAAGATATGGAACTAAAGAAAGTGGAAAGCAGCAGAGATGGCGCATATAAAACAGTAGAAGAAGAAACAGGAAATTGTAAAAATATACAATTTGAAAAGACTGAGATAAACAAAATCACTGACAAAGACTGTGAGCTCCCAAACATCAAAGAAGTTTTATGTGTAGGTGATAGTGTATTAGTGAGGTATTTTCAAAGACAATCTTGGAAATATTATGTAGGGTTTATAGAAAGTGTAGAAGTTGATGAAACCGTACGTTATGCTGTGCGGTTTTTAAAAACAATTTATAAACCCACGTTAAAATTTGTACCTACAAAAATAGATCGTGATGTTGTTCCCGAATTAAGTGTGGTAAAAAGGATAGAGGTAGAGTTAAATGGGAAAGCATATTTCTTAAAAAATACTTCTGATCAAATTTTCTTTTAGCTGTCTAAGTTAGATTTATTCTTACGTTCGTAACCAAAAGATGACGTTCATTCGTGTGTCACGGGCTGTCTTGTATTTTGTAAAAGTTAGTTTCAAGATTTTTTTTTTCGTAGTTAAATTCAAAGTAAGAAAGTTAAAACTAAAGTTAATTTACAATTCAAAGGTTTCCAAATATTTTAATATTGTTAATTTTTTTTAACCTTAGTCTTTTTGACCTGATATCCACTATATCGAAAAATAAGTCGTTTTGGACGATATGAGATCAAGAATACTAACTTTTTAAAATACTTTTAATTTTTTTTTAATTTTCTATGTTAAACCAATATAAAAATATTTGATAATTATGTAAACTTGTTATTTTTGTTTATTATTTTCTATAATTTCTAATTTTCGTTCGTTAAACAAAGACGTTTATATTTGAGCTTAGTTTTTTATATATTTAATGAAGACTGATAATGCCATTTTTTATAATTACTGTTTTTTACTTTAATAATTTGTATTCGTAATTAATGTCATAAGTTTATAGTTAATGATTCTTGCATTTGTAAGTATTATAGAAATATAAAAACAATTTAATTTGAAAAATAAAACTTTTTTCTTTAATATTTAAATTTGTTTTATTGAGAATTTAATCAAAT
This sequence comes from Gortyna flavago, assembly GCA_963669345.1. Classification (NCBI taxonomy): domain Eukaryota; kingdom Metazoa; phylum Arthropoda; class Insecta; order Lepidoptera; family Noctuidae; genus Gortyna; species Gortyna flavago. Next base: position 12,224,878 of record OY770131.1, on the reverse strand, counting down.
AATTTAATTAACAATAAAATAAAATAAATAATACAGAAAAGTAAAAAAAACTGCATTATTAGTGTAATGTACACTAGGCTTAACAAAATCACGTATGTTACTTTCATTCACGTTTGTTACGGTGTGTTACGATTTCACGACTGTTATTGTACAATTTTTGGCGGCCATACTCATATGTGGTCCCCACTGAAGCTTAGCATCTAAAGTTATGCCCAAGAATACTGTGCTGTCTTCAGGATTCAATTCCTCGCCCTTTATCAACACATTAGTTTTCACCTGCCTAACGTGAGGTAGCGTAAACTTAATGCATTTGGTTTTTTTCTCGTTTAGTAGCAAATTATTAACATTGAACCAGTGGACTACTTTCGAGATCGCGCTATTTACATCGTCATTAACCAACTGCTGACGTTTAAGTTTAAACAAAAGTGAAGTGTCATCTGCAAACAACACTATATCATGATTATCCTTGATGAGGTACGGCAAGTCATTAATATAAATAAGAAACAAGAAAGGGCCAAGAATCGACTTCTGTGGGACTCCCATTGTTACTATAGATCCGGGTGATCTTTTTCCGTTAACGTCAACGCTTTGAATCCTTTTACTCAAGTATGAAGTAAGAAGATCCAGAGCAGAATTCCGGATCCCGTAGTGGCGGAGTTTCCTGATAGCTTGATGTGCTGGCCTCTGTACTTAGTTGTACGTAAGTATGTACAGACTCCAGCACATCAACCTACCCGAAACTGTCAAATTTTCCCAATCAACTTTGAACCTTATACTTTAGCGATAAAGTTGAAAATCTATCAAAGAAATTTGACAGATTGTAGTAGCTTGATGTGCTGGCGTCTGTACATATTAATTCCATGTCTGTAATAGTGTTGTTGCTACATATTAGTAATCTGTGCCGGGTATTTATGATATGTTCTATGGTAGTGTCCAGTAGTGTCAGTCATAGGGCGCGTTCCGAATTGAGGAAATAATCGATGTAATCGATTTGAGCGTGCTAAAACCCGTACCGAATTGGCGCGAGCGCGATAACGATGTCCCGTGAATCGTCATAGATGACGTCATGGCATGCGCCATCTTGCGATAACGCCGACCATGCCTCGTAATAATATCACCGTGAGCACTGTCAAAAATGACAGTGTGTGTGTGTGTGAGGATGAGGATGTGTCAGTCTGTGTTTTGTTTTGAGCTGCATCATATCTTTTTAATAACGTGGCTTTTTCAAAATTGTGCTTCTGGCTGACAGTCGCCACCTAAACAAAGAAAAGGAAGAAACGTGTGGTGTTTTTATGAAGAAATACTGCTGTAATATCTTTTTGACACCGAGTAAGCACTGTGAGCGCGCTAACGAGTGTTCCGAATTGTTGACAGCTCTCAGCTGTCATAATCGTGATATCCATTAAGGAAAGCATGTGAGACGATTTGAGTGCTGTGAGCGATATTAGCCAATTCGGAAGGCGGCCATAGACTCATAGAGGAAAAAGTGTCAGTCAGGCCTGTGACAGCTTTAGTTCCAAATGTTCCGTTTTGGCGCTGGCATCGGAAGATTGCTGATACATAGAATTATGTTCTGTGGCCGCGGTGGCCGCCATCTTGAGACTTCGTGTCATGTGAAATTGTGAATTGTATATAATAACATAGAAAATGTCATTGTCAAAAACTTCCGAATTGGACGCATATTTCATAAGTGTATTTCCTTGTATTTTGCTGAGTTGAGATCCTTAGGACACAAAGTTTCCTCTGTTGTTTGAGACAATATTCATTGTGCATGTTATTTATGCAAATATTCGTCATGGGGACCCAAAAGTGCTGTGTTGGTGCAATGCAACAAGTGAGACGAACCGGCTTTTTAGTTTTCCCAAGAACGATGAATTTAGAAATTTGTGGTTGTCTTTCCTAGTGCCCACAAATTTCCTCCTCATTGGACTCTAAAGAGCAATTATTAAGAAAACGTGTCTGTGAAAAACATTTTGATAAACATCAGTTTGAACACGAAGGTGAAGGTCGAAGACTGCGGTACTCATACCCGTGTCTATGTATTTACTGGCAAAGAAATAGCTCACGGTGTTCCGCTTAGAGTAACCGGTGAGTTTTGTTATGATTTGAGTCTTTGTTATTTTACAGATAAATAACAGATAAGTACTCGTAGATAATTTACAACTGTTAACTAACAACAACTATTAAATAATTATACACACTAGAAATCTTTGATAATATTAGGTTTTTAAGGGACATCAGGGTTTTTTTCATGACATAATTTATTGGAACATGAACTAGTTTGCTTTCAATGCTACAGTTTGTGGATGAGTAGCTGTTACCTACATCCCAGAAGGGCGACGATAGTGTTTCAACTTTAAATTAAAAATATTATAACACTAACAGTACATTTTATTTTTCCAGGATGGGATGTTACACAGGAACATAATTATTTCAAGGAGCAAGATGAGGAAGATGTCGCTGAACCATCACAGGTGACTACAACTACTGGTGTGTATCTAGCTTGCCTTTCGTTCATCAATATTAAAACCTCAAACAAAAGTAAGTCTTAATATTAAATGATTGTCGCTTGTTTTTTCAGGATATGCTGATTTATTTGAACATAATTACTTCAGAGAGCAGTGGCAATGGCTATCATGATGGAGCAAAAAGAGGAAAATTACGACGAGCCATAAAAAAAGACTCGCCTCATCACGCATTTTGGATTGACGCCATAAAAAAAACCAATCCTTATATTTTATTGACAAAAGTAGCAACCATGCTTTACAGTAAGGAAGACCTCGATTTGTGAAAGTGCCGTCTCTGAAGAGTTGGATCACCATTCTTGAAAGTTTTTTAAGGGTATTTAAATTATTAGATTAAAAGAATTCTAGTATAAGAAAGAAATGTCTCAATAAATAAAACTATGAAAAATATAAAAACATTGTTTTCGTCATCATTAAATGAAAGGAGTCGTAACCGTTAGTATGTATAATACTAGGCAAGCACCCTAAAATCGATAAAATAGGACATCACTAGTTATCGATATCAGTTTTGTCTAATTTTCACATCACTAAATTTATTCACATGAGTCTATGTACTGTCATGTCAAACTGAGTGACTGCAGCGCCAAAACGGAACAATATGAAACTAAGCAGAAAGTTACTGGGCGCGTTCCGAATTGAGGACATAATCGATGTAATAGATTTGAGCGTGCTAAAACCCGTACCGAATTGGCGTGAGCGCGATAACGATGTCCCGTGAATCGTCATAGATGACGTCATGGCATGCGCCATCTTGCGATAACGCCGACCATGCCTCGTACAAATATCACCGTGAGCGCTGTCAAAAATGAGGATTGGCTTGTGGTCACATTCGACTGGTCCACTCACGCGTCCTAGTCGTATTTCCGCGCGGATCGCAAAAGTGTTGTTTTAACCCCGTTCCTTTTGTGTTTGCGCAGGTAACGTTCGTGCACCTGTGCAAACACAGGGGGAGCCACCACCGCGCTGCCCGGCGGACCCCCGCCGTAGCGGTCGCGGAGGCCACACCCCCGGGATGCCGAAGCCCGGCGTGCGCGGCTCGTTGGGCCGCGATGCCGGGTCCCAGGAGCTCCGTCCGGCGTTGGATCGGGCGACGTCTCTGCCGAATATCGGCGATGCGTCGTCCGGTGCGCCGCCGGCCGGACCCGGACCCCGAAGAGGAGAAGGAGAGGGAGCGAGAAGAGGGGGAGGAACGGGAGCTGCCGTAGCTGCCGGCCCACCGACGACATCGGCGCCTGCGCGCGCTGCGCCAGTGCCGTCGTCGAGCCGCCAGCACGCGGTACCCATCCGCCCAGCCGCGTTCCGCCCGGTGCCTATACAGGCACCAGGGCCGGCCGCGAACACCGGCCGCGCGCCGCACACGCGCGCCGCCGTGCCGCCCGCGCGCGTGCCCGCGCCTGTGCGCTCGACCGCGCCCGCTGCGCGGCCCGCGACGACTGCGCGCACCTCTGCGCCAGCCGCGCGTGCCGCCGCACCGCCCGCGCACGTCACCCCACCATCCGCGCGTCCCCGCGCACCCCCGGCGCGCACTGCCCCGCCACCACGCTTCGCGTCCCCGTCCCCGCCCGCGCCCTCCGGGGCGGCGCCTGCGGCGACGTCGACCACCCAAGCCGTGCCAGCTCCCCGCATCGCCGCAACCGGTCCCCGCTTCTCGCTGGCGGGACCGGCATTGGCTGAGCGGGAGCGGTCGGCTATGATGTCACCGAAGGCGCCCGCCTCGCCGGCGCCTCCCAGGATTTCCGCCTGCGACTCGCCCGCCATGCTGTCGGCAGGCTCCTCACGCGTGGGGTCGAGCATGTCGCTGGCATCGGTGGGGTCGGCCGCGTCCGGTCGCGATGACGTCTCGAGAGAGACGTCCCCGCGAGCCGGTCGCCGGCCCACCGGGGGAGCTTCAACACCGCCGCCGCTTGGATTCGGGTTCGAGTTCGCTCTCGAGCCCAGAGCCCAGCGGCGCCGGAGGAGCTCGGGCGGATACGCCGTAGAGGAGGAGGCGAAGCGGTACTGCCTCGACCCGCCGCGGCCACAGCGCGAACGCGCGCCGCGGGGTCGGGGTACCCCCGCCTCGCCCACCTTTGCCGACGCGGTGCGGCGAACGCCGCCGCCGCCGCCGCTGTCGCCCACACCGACCATATCCGCAGGGGTAAGTGGCCTCTTACCCCCCCCTGCCCCCTATGCTGACACCGCACCCCCTGATGCCGCCCCCGGCGCCGCGACGGCGACAACGTCGTCGAAACAAAAGCCGGGGAAGAAGCTCCGGTACCCACCGCTGGTGGTGGAGAAGCTGCCCAACTGGGCCGCCCACTTCCGGGCCCTCGCTGCCAAGCTGGGCCGGCCGCCTAATGCTCGCCCGTACGGGTCTGGGGTCAGATTCACCCCGGACACCGAGGACGAGTACCGGCTGGTCCAGAGGTATCTGACGGGCCTGGAAAAGGATAGCGGCGTTTCGTGGTTCGCCTATTCGCTGCCAGCGGAGCGCAATTTGAAGATCGCCATCAGGGGGCTGCCACCGGATACGGAGCCCCAGGAGATCGAGGAGGAACTCCGGACGTTGGGATACCAGCCGGAGTACGTGCGCCACATTAAGGGCGCACAAGGAAGACCCGGCTGCGTGTTCCACGCAATCTTAAAGAAGACGCCTGACGTCCGGGCGATCTATGACACCACCGTGTTTATGTACATGCGGGGTGTCAAGATCGAGGCTTGGCGTGGCAAACGCGGGCCCGCCCAGTGCCACCGGTGCCAGAAGTTCCGGCACAGCTCGCACCAGTGCCACCGGCCGCTCGCTTGCGTCCGATGCGGCGGGGAGCACGTGGCACGTGACTGCCCGCGCCCGCGGGAGGAGCCGGCCACCTGCGTCAACTGCGGTGGCCCGCACCCCGCGTGCAACAACAAGTGCCCCGTGTTCCAGGCGGAGACCCGGAACAAGCGAGCGGGGACCGCCGCCATCACAGCCTCTGCGCGCCGGCCCCAAGTGGCCACTGAAGGGCCGCAGACGGTGGAGCAAGAGGCCCAGAGCGCCACGCTTATGGCGGCGGCCAATGGGCCCTCCGATAGAGGCCAAGCCACCTCCTCGAAGCGGAGGAAGAAGGGGCGCGGGGGCAAAGGAAAGGGCAAGAAGAAGTCCCAACCCCCCCCCCCGGCGACCCAGGGAGAGATCCCTCAGGCCGACCCTGCCTCAAGTGGAGCACGGGTCGTGAACTCCGAAGCTACAACTAGCGCCAGTGCAGCGCCGCGGCAACCGGAGGGACTAAAACAGTTCGCACAGAGTGCGAGCCGCGGCGCCACCGGCGCTACAACAACAACATCCGCAGCCAAGACCGAGACCCAAAAAGAGTTCACGACCTGTGCCATCAAGCTTCTGATGGACTTGATTAAGGCCATCAGGCAGGGTCAGAATGTAGAGACCGTCATCCTTGATGGCCTGGCCACGCTGCTAACCTTGTACCATGGCTAGGCCATTAAGGGTGATACATTGGAACGCCCGCGGCCTGAGAGGAAAGGTCGCCCCCCTCCGCCATCTCCTGAGGGAACAGGACATCGACGTGGCGCTTATAAGTGAGACCCTACTGGGACCCGAAGATAGGGTCAGGGTCCCGGGGTATCACTTATACAGGAAGGACGAAAGGTCGGCCACCTCAAGATACCGTGGTCTGGCGGTGCTAGTGAGGCGAAGAGTCGTCCACCAGGAACTCCCCTTGCCGTCGCTCGGCAGTATGTACGCGCTGGGTGTACAGCTGCACGTAGCCGGCGAGGACATCAACATCTACGCCTGCTACAAGCCGCCCGCGGCTCGCTTGGACCTTACCGAGCTGCGGGCCCTGCTTGTAGACTCCACACGCGCCACCATCCTCGCCGGTGACTTGAACTGCAAGCACCCAGCGTGGAACTCGTACACCACGAACACCGAGGGGAGACGACTCTTCGCGGACGCGGAAGCCCTCGGCTATACGGTGTCCGGCCCAGAGACGCCGACCCACTACCCGGATAACGCTCGGTGCATGCCGGACGTGCTGGACATCGTAGTTCACCGGGGGCTAAACTGCCAGATCACCCAGCAGGTGATAGACGACGAGTTACAGTCGGACCACCAACCTGTACTCGTCGTCTTAACGGGGATGCCGACCCGACTGAAGCCCATAGCGCCACGTCGATCCACGGACTGGGACAAGTTCGTGGAGAGAGTAGAGACCACCGCGCCGACTCGGCCTATCGCTACCTCCGCGGACGTGGACAAGACCGCGGACGATGTCACTGCTTGCATACAGAGCGCCTTGGAAGCGGCGACAAGCACGCAGCCGCAGGGGAGAGGGCTATTGCCGCCCCTGCCGGCCCACATTAACGCGATGATCGCCGTGAAGAGGCGCATCCGCAAGCAGTGGCAACAGAGCAGATGTCCCACGCTCAAGAGGGAGCTCAACCGTCTCGCGGAGAAGGTAAAGGCCGAGCTTCAGGCGCTTACCACCGCGGGCTGGGAGGACAGAATAGACGCCACGGCGGACAGCTGGCCGTCTCTACATAAGCTTTGCGGCCAGCTCACGAATACCCCGGCCCCGGTGCGTCCGCTGCTCAACAGCGACGGGGCGCTCAAGTACGTAGCGGAGGACCGGGCGGAGGTCTTCGCCGAACACCTGGAGCGTCAGTTCCGCCCTAACCCGACCAGCGACACCGACCATGTCGCAGCAGTCGAGCAACACCTGGGAGACTACTTCGCAACGCCGATAGCTCCCGATGAAGACCCTGTCTTCTTCTCGCCTGGCGCAGTTAGACGCGCCATCCTAAGAACGAAGCCCAGGAAGGCCCCCGGGGCCGACGGTATCACCAACACAGTGCTGCGCCACCTGCCGTACCGTATGGTGGCAGCGTTGGCGCGCCTGTTTACGGGGATACTGCGCACGGGGGCCTTTCCCGCCTCGTGGAAGGAGGGGCGCGTCATTATGCTGCCCAAGGCGGGAAAAGATATTCTGAAGCCGGAGAGCTATCGGCCGATCACTCTGCTGCCGACAGTCTCCAAGGTGTTCGAAGCACTCCTGCTGCGACATCTCCAGCCACACATTGCGCCGCGTCCGGAGCAGTTCGGGTTTCGGGCGGAGCACAGCACGACGCTCCAGCTGTCGAGGGTACTGCACCATCTCGCAGCGGCGATGAATAAGAAGGAGTACTCGGTGGCAGTATTCCTCGACATGGAGAAGGCCTTCGACCGTGTGTGGCACGACGGCCTCGTTTACAAGTTGGCCACCTCCGACGCGCCCCGTCGCGTTGTAAAGGTGGTCTCTACTTTCCTCACAGACAGGACCTTCAGGGTGGTGGTCGACGGGGCGCTATCCAGCGCCCGCCCGGTGCTCGCGGGTGTGCCGCAGGGCAGCTGCGTGTCGCCGGCGTGTTACTCACGTTACACCGACGACATCCCCACTACCTCGGACGCCATGCTCGCGCTGTACGCAGATGACGCCGCGTACATCACTACATCGCTCAATGCGAAGTACGCGGCGGTCAAGATGCAGCGCGCGCTCGAGCTGCTGCCCCAATGGCTGTCCAGGTGGCGGCTGTCGGTTAACGTGGGTAAGACGCAGGCGATGGTCACCGGCTTCGCGCCTCTCCCACCACCCTTGAAGCTGCACGGAGCCGACATCGCGTGGTCGCCCCGGGTCAAGTACCTGGGGGTGACCATCGATCGTCGACTCACGATGGGGCCACACGTCCGCTCGGTCGCCGCAAGGGGTAGGGTCGCCCGCAACCTCCTTAAACCGGTGCTCTCGTCCCGAATTCCGGCGCGCGTCAAGTTGGGCGTGTACAAACTGTACGTGCGCCCAATCTTGACGTACGCCGCCCCGGCATGGTTCGCCCTCACGAGCGAGTCGAGCCGAAAGCTGCTCCGCGCGCAGCAAAGTCTGGCGCTGCGGACCATTGTTGACGCTCCTCGCTTCGTGAGGAACGAGGTCCTTGAACGGGACCTCGGGATTGAGAGCCTGGACGAGTTTGTGCGGCGACTCGCGAAGGGAATGTTCGCGCGTGCCGACGCATCTGCCTGGCCCCATGTCCAGGACATTGCGCCCTGGCACGCGCGCCCCCCCGACGCGAGACCCCTGCCCCGCGACCTGGTAGCGGACGATGACCCCATCCCACCGGACTGACGCCTCGGGTGAGCCGCACCCAGGTTACACGCGGCTCACTCGAAACAACTGAACTCTACACTTAACACACACACTCGTTGCGTAGCGTGTTCTAAGTTAATATAGGCACGTTACGTAGCGAACTCAGCCACTCATCACTAGACAGACGCTAGACTCACACGCGTATGCGCAGCGCGGGCCGCGATACGCGTAGACACTGGGCGGTGTTACACAATACAATACCGCCCACACACTCATGACTGCTCCTTAGCCCGGAACGTGACCGGCTAGCTCTGGAAGCGGGACGGGCGGGAGCAAAACACCTACTTCTGTAGGAGCGTCGAGTCGGCACCTTCGCCGCTGGTCGTCCTCCGCCGGGCCTCCCCCAGGCAACTGGGGGTCTCACCTGGCGGGGACAGACCGCCGAGGTGTCGTGAAGAAAGCGGCGCTGTGAATCAGCGTCGTGGCGCGCCTACAGAAAAACAACAAGCAACCACTCACATGGCCGCACGTTAAATTGCGTGCGGCCAACATACCGAAAGGCCAATGAAGCCGATCTATTGAGGGGCCTGTTTTAGCAGGCCACCGCATGGCCTCCGCGGCAGGGGGGCGAAGCCCCGGAACCGCTCGCCACGCCCCCTGACGGGGGCGTCGCGATATCCCGCTATCAAAAATGACAGTATGTGTTTGTGTGAGGATGAGGATGTGTCAGTGTGTGTTTTGTTTTGAGTTGCACCATATCTTTTTAATAACGTGGCATTTTCGAAATTGTGCTTCTGGCTGACAGTCGCCACCTAAACAAAGAAAAGGAAGAAACGTGTGGTGTTTTTATGAAGAAATACTGCTGTAATATCTTTTTGACACCGAGTAAGCACTGTGAGCGCGCTAACGAGTGTTCCGAATTGTTGACAGCTCTCAGCTGTCATAATCGTGATATCCATTATGGAACGCATGTGAGACGATTTGAGTGCTGTGAGCGATATTGGCCAATTCGGAAGGCGGCCACTGTCGCATCTGTAGCTTGCTACTAATATCTTATCTGTGGTGTCAGTGCATCTGCATGTCAGTGTGTCATTGGCTGTGTTCAATTTGTTTATAGAAATTAAATTGAAGTAATATTTTAATTCTATAGATTCTTACTTGTAAAAAAAGACATGTTGCGGTGTTTCAAAACTACAACAATAGTAAGTCAAAGGACGTTCAAAAATTTTGGACATAAAAGACAACCTATACCTTTTGTGACTACGATGTGGCATGGTTTTCTAACATTCACATTTATTGGATTAGGAATTGAATGGAAGAGGTGAGCATTTAATTATTTATTTATTAATACTTCCCTCCGAAAAGCCGATCCTTTGGACTTTTGTGCACACATGGGTTAGGCATGCATTTTAAGTTGTTTTAAGTTGTTTTAAGTTGCTTTAAAATTTTAAACCTTAATGGTTTGATTATTTACAAATATATCTTACTAGCTTCTGCCCGCGATTTCGTCCGCGTGAAATTTCATCCTCCCCTTTTCACCCTCTTAGGGGTGGAATTTCAAAAAACCCTATCATAATAGATACCTACTATATACAAAGAACACACCCTCCAAATTTCATGTCTCTAGGAACAGCGGTATAGGTTGTGCGTTGATATACCAGTCAGTCAAGACATTGAATTTTATAATAAGTATATTATACTAGCACTTTGCCTGCGACTTCGTCCGCGTGAAATTTTTTGTTCCCCCGTCCTACCCCGTCGCATCGCATCGCCTACCTGCACTATGACTTCGTTTTCGCTTAGCAAAAATTTCAGACTTTTTTCGTTTTGCTCAACTCCTAAGGGTCCTAGCGTGATGTTTAACAGCCTATAGCCTTCCTCAAGAATTGGGCTATCAAATGCAAAACGATTTTTATAAATCCAACCAATACTTCCAGAGATTAGAGCTTTCAAACAAAAAAACTCTTCAGCTTTATTATCAGTATTATTTTAAAACTATGATATTCATTGAAATCAAGTGATGTCAAGGGCAATTTTGTTCAAAATGAAATACTTGTGATGAATAATGTATTTATTTGGATATGGATTAATATCATGTTTAAAAAACCACCTTCGTAAATAATGCAATATTTTAGAACAAATTTGATTACCATAAAAAAGGTTATAGTGAGTCAACCTTAAAAGTTAGACATATGCTGTCTGTGACTTTTTTGTAGATATTGATGTCCTCTATAAAATTGTAGTACATCTTTTTGCTCCATTGTCAATAGTTTCCGCAGCATACGCAACATAAGGATTTTTGTTGGTATTTTTTTCACACCTTTGGTTCCATTATCGAAGTTTTTATATGGATCCTTAACTTTTTTGAAAATATTATACAGCCTATGTTCATCAGGGATAATGTAGGATTCTAATGGTGAAAGAATTTTCAAATCGGTCCAGTAGTTTTGGAGCCTATTCAATTCAAACAAACAAATCTTTCCTCTTTATAATATTAGTGTAGATTAAATAGGTTTGATAGGTACTAGGATATTAGCAGTTCAATAATATTGTATGTCCTTTTATTCTAATCCACCAGTGTTTGGTGGCTTAGGAAGAACTGACTGAGACTGAAATCTATTGTGGAGTATTTGGTAGCTACTGTTTAGTATTTACTGTCTTGTGCAATGTGATAGTTTATTTCAGAAATTCATCTTGTTATATTTCTACCATACTTTTGTTTTGTGCAATGTGGTATTTTATTTTATATCTAGGCCATGTTTTATTTCTACTATACTCTCAAAGTTATTTTATTTCAGGATTAAAACATTTTTATTTGGTGCTGACGGTGCAGATGTTTTCATCAAACAGGACAATTCTACCGAAGAGGAAAACAATTGATGTCAGATTGATGCAGATTAAATAGGTATTAAAATAAATTCAATAAGTAGGTAATGTGTAGTTAAGCATTTTATAAACCTCACTCAAAACCCTTTAAGAGCCATATCAACACTTGAAAGGCAAAATTGATTAAGCAACATAGAGTTAACTTTACAGGAGAACAGGTTAGTTTAACTTTTTGGTAAAAAATCATTTAAATTCTTTTATCCTACAGGCGTAATTGTTACTGTTTTGGAAATCTTATTTTATTAGTAGTTTAGTTAGTCAGAAAATTCAAGCTAGTTGCCATTCCAAAACTTAGATCTCTATGGAGAAGAACATGCAAGAAACTCCATGGACACTCTATTAAATCAAGATATTACAAAATCCTGGGTATACATTATTCTTGTTGAAAAATTGTAAAAAACAAATGAAAAAGCAATTCAAAATACTATAACATTAAAAATAAGCCTTGGCAGTTAAGAGATGACCAGTCTCAACCGACGGCGCCCGTTCACGAACATGCCGCGTGGATCAGCACCATCCAGCTCAACCGTTTTGTAGGGAACCGAATGATCCAACACACGCGCCACCATCAGTGAGACATTTAAGTGAGCATGACACATTCGCAACTGCCATGCTCTTTTAAGTCATTATCAAAAAATCATAATAAACGGATCCATGGTTCTTACATTTAAAAAATGCTTCTAAATTATACAAAAATATAGTTTGCAATATATTTAAGAGATGAATAAAATTTTTCTACTAAACAGGAAGAGGTATTTACTTAATATTGAAATCATCATCAGATGATGGTGATGATGATGATGATGATGATGACCCCAACATGGTTGGGAGGAGTCTAGTCAGCCTAGATGCCTAGACTCCTCCCAACCATGTTGGGGTCGGCCTCCAGTGTAACCTGATAATTAAAACTTGATTGAATAAAATAAAAATAAACCTAGTGGGCCCAAGTGCCTGTGGAGCAGGACCGGCATTAAGCCAAGCATTTTTCTCTATGATATAATCATCTAACTTATAATATGCTTGTCTACCTAATATGCGTTTAATGCATGTTTTAAATTTATTCTCATTTAGTTGAAGAATATCCAGTGGTATTTTATTATAACATTTTACACAAAATACCATTTCAGACACCAATCTACACGGTCTTCACATGATCTGATTTTGTCTGGACTTTAAAAGAGACTGTGACATCTGAGTTTGTTTCGGCCTTTCTTCTCAGAATACTCAGATAGGAAACGCCGACCTAATCTAGTTTAAAAAAAAATATGATTCACATGTAAAAGTGTTTGTACAAACCTACTTACAGAAAATAAATCATTTATCATTTATCACAGTAACCCATAAAAAAGTTTTTACTTTGGACAATCTGAAACGCGGTTGATCTAATTTGTTTCTATTTCTAGTGTTAAAATTATACCTGTTACTTATCTAACTAAAAAGATGTAGATTTTTTCGAACGTACCTACATAATGTTTTCATATATATAATGACAGGGAACTGTCATGATGTTAATTATTTAACACAATTCCCTTAGAGATTCGCGTCTGCTGAGCTTGTAGATGGTTCTGACAGCCCTCTTTTTCAGAATGAAGATAGAATCAATCTGCAGCCCGTCCCCACAACAAAATACTGTAAGACATGATGCTATGAAAGTAACTAAAATAGACCAGTATCGCGGTATCCACATCTGTTAATTGGCGGATATTTGAAACAGCGTAAGCAGCTGAACTTAGCCGCCCTGCAAGTGATGTTAAGTGCGGACCCACTGTAGCTTTGAGTCAAGCCGCAAGCGTGATCCCCAGGAAAACCGTATTTTCGACGAATTCAAGTATATCCTTATTCAATACAACGTAACATTCACTACTTTTAACATTCGGTGAAGCGAATCTAAAGCATTTAGTTTTTTTCTCATTTATTTATGTAAACCAATTATGGATCATAAGCATAGCGTTATTTACGTCGTCAAGGTCCTGTGCACGTCTGCTTACTTTAAAAATCAGTGATGTGTCATCAGCAAATAACACCATTTGTGGTCAGTTTTTCAGTAAATGAGGTAAATCATTTATTTATACTAAAAATAGGAATGGCCCCAACATTGAGCCCTGCGGTACCCCCATTTTGACTTTTAAACCCAATGAATTCACACCGTTTATTTGAACTTGCTGAAGTTATTATTTAAATATGATTTTATTAAGCTAAGAGCAAGTTTACCTAGTTCGTAATGCTCAAGTTTCAAGAGCAGTGTTTCGTAATTCACGCAATCTAATGCCTTGGATAGGTCGCAAAAGATGCCTATTGCATCTTGTGCTTCTTCCCATGCGTTACAGATGTGTTTTAATAAGGTGACACCGGCGTCAGTTGTACTACGTCCTTTGGTAAAACCATACTGTTGATCGTGTAAGATGTTATTACGATTAAAATGATTGAGCATTTGATTTAACATTACTTTTTTAAACACCTTGCTGAAAACCGGCAAAATCGATACGGGTCTATAATTATTACCTAGTGTCTTTGCTGTCCCCAGATTTGAAAAGTGGAATAACTTTACTGAACTTCATTCAATCCGGGAAAACCCCTTGATCTACACTCAAATTAAATATTAAAGCTAAATAAGATACAATTGTCTCAATAACGGATCGACAAACCTTAGTAGACATGCCCCACAGATCTTCCGTAATTTTGATCTTAAGAGGGTATCCTAGCAGCATTTTTCCATACAAACGTATTCCCCTATTTCCTTCCTGGTTTATCCCTCTAGAGGACTCGTTTTTTTTTTATAAAATCTAGATCTACTGTATGTATGCCCCTGTCATTTACTTTTTCCCAAAAAATAATTACCAAAACAGATACGAATATTCGAAAACCTACAAAATGCCCCATTTTTACTGTCATATTCAGATGACTACCAGAAAAATATGAAAAGTTTTTACGTTAAAATAAAATAATAGAAACATAGATCTACTCTTCCTCTAAATTTCGACACCAAACATAATTGAATCGGCGCAGGTTTGGCGGAGAAAACAGGGGAATACAAAGCATCGATCTTGTCAAGATTTTATAGCGAAAATCGGTCTGAGCTGCAGTTGTCCCTATCGCACATTACAGGGAAAGATCAAGGGTGAGGGGGGTTCAGACTAATACGTATACAAATAGGGAAGTGACAACTGTCGATTTTTTTATCGATAATGTAGTGATTTCCATCATTATCGATATTACTTGTATAGAGGCGAAAAGTAGTGTTATCATGCTTTTTTGTATTTTTATATGAAACTAGAATTATAAATAAGAAGCAATTTGACACTGACAGTTCATTCCTACAGCCACAGATAATATAGTTTTAAATTGTTTGACTAAGGCAAAAAAATATTCAGTATTTATTTTACAGAATTGAAGTTTTTAATTTTATTCTCCAAAAGCAAAAATAATCAATCAGAACACAAAAGAAGAATGGCTATCTATATATGTATAAAACAAAGTCGTGTTTGTTTGTTCGAACACTTATAACTCGAGAACGGCTGGACCAATTTTCAAGGTTTTTGATTTGTTGTATTGTCTCCGTCCAGAATAGGAAAATAACAAAAAAAAATTCTTAAGGGAAAATAGGTAGGGGTAGGGGTAAGGTAGGAGTAGAGTAGGGTAGGGGTAGAGTAGGGTAGGGGTAGGGTAGGGGTGGGGTACGGGTTGCGGTAGGGGTAGGGTAGGGTAGGGGTAGTGGTAGGGTAAGGGTAGGGATCGAGCAGGGGTAGGGAATCACGCGAACGAAGTCGCGACGGGCAGCTAGTTTTAAATAAAACAAAACAATATAGATCAATGAATAATTGAATATTTATTCTGGGTATTTATTCTGTTTTCATTTTCACCCTTTCTCTTACCGGCGGCATACTTCGTGGTATGCGACCGTCAATTATCTCAGGGAGAAGACATTCGTGGAAAAACTTTTCTAATTGTGGTTCCATATTTTGCCAAAATTCATAGTCTTTTTCGATTTTTTCATATATTAAACCTTTAGGAAAAAATTTTACATTTATAAATTTTTATTTATCAATCAGTAGTATAGAGGCGATCGGCAGCGGCGGCGACCTCTCGCGCCCGGCCCTGGTCCAAGCCATGGTCCGGGGCGAGAGGAAGTGGGAGGCAGTCACCTCCTTCTGCGAAGCAGTCATGCTAGCGAAGGAGGTGGCGGGATGGGCGAGGGAGAGAGCGGAGAGAGCCGCCCGTCTCAGCCGCCGCGGTAGACGCCCCGGGCGTCGGGAGCCGCGTGACGACTCCCGGCCACCGTAGGCGCGGGCCTGCGGACGGCGAGTAATGGGTAGCTCGCCGTCCGATCAGGACCAGGCCCGTGCCGGACGGCGCGTATGTGTTCCACGCGCGCCTCAAAGAGATGTCAGCATACAAGGAGGGGCCCGTCAGGGCCGAAGCCTGCCGGGGCAGCGGGATTGTCCGAAAGGGTTACCGCTGCCCCGGAACATACAGGGCTAAGGAAGGAACACGGATGGGTTTTAGTCAGTAAGAGTCTGACACTCCCTTCCGCTCCACCCAGAGCGGGAGGGGTCATTTGATGATTTCCCATCCTAAAAAAAAAAAAAGGTATAGTATTTTAGATATATATAATATGTATAGGTATTGCATTTCGTTTGTCTATTTGAAGCGGGTAAAATATTTAAAAATAATAGGTGGGTACTTACGTTTTTTCTTTAGTCGTAAATATAATTACTCAAAATCCGATACACAAGCCAAGTCAGTTCAGTAAAGCATAGAATCAAGTCCGTAAACAATAAAAAACGTCTAACACAATATTTTGATCGAGTAAGTAGCTCGTAAATGCCAAACACTGCAAACGCCGACCGATGCCGATAGCAAATGCAACTGAAAGACCGCAGAACAAAAAGCGGCCGGGCGCGGGAGTAGTACGCACGCACACAAACACAGACTACTCACACGCACATTGATAGCGCGGTCGCTTGGGCGCAACGCGACGGCAATAGTTTGTACAAATACCTATTTCTCAATTTTGTCTCAGACCGACTACGCTCTTAAGTTGCTTAAATGCCTTTATATTGACTATAGGGTTTATATGTTTAAATTTAAATCCACTGGACAGGCTGAGACATTCGCTCTTAATAATTCAAAAGCTAGTGCGGGCGAGGAGTTAAAAAGTTTCTGTAGTTTTAATTGGGATATTGGTAAAGAAAGTTGCAAATTCCTGAGCAACATCGATGTTATCGCTAATGAAACCGCGGGAAGTGTCCAGTGTGTAATCAGTATTATGTTTTTTTCCCTGTTCGTTTCATCTATATCTATACTTATAATAAATCTGTAGAGAGGTCAATTCTGTACATGACATATATTTTCAAAATAACTATCAGGGGGTAATAAGTGATCGATACTGATGCCAAAAATGCAATCAGTAAAATGTTTGTCTGTCTGTCTGTCTGTCTGTCTGTATGTTCCTTATAGAAACAAAAACTACTCGACGGATTTTAACGAAACTTGGTACAATTATTCTTCATACTCCTGGGGAGGTTATAGTGTACTTTTCATCACGCTACAATGAATAGGAGCAGAGCAGTGAAAGGAAATGTTGGGAAAACGGGAAAATTTGCTCCATTTTTTAAGCTTCCGTCGCGTGTGCAGGCTTAATGGTTAAAGCTACATAGAAATCATTTATGACGGAAATGTTCTACATAAAATTATCTAAAAAATATCCCACAACAGCATATGTCTATCTTTTATGGTTGACTCACAATAACACGTGTAACTCCCGATAGCTTAGCAGTTCGGAGCTTTCTGATTATATTTGTTTACTCTTACGTTTATAATACTCTCACTCATCCCTAATTAAAAGAAGTTAATATTATTACCTATTCAATAAAAAAAGAATCATAGTAATCGGTATAGAAACTAGTGATGTTCAAATCCGCTTTAAACTAAAATCGTGTTATAGACTATAAACTATATTTTTCTAGCGCGCTATTTTATACGCTATCATTATAACACGTTATTACAAAACTTGGCCGCAGTCTGAACGCGGAGACATTATCATTTTATCTGGCAACACGCTAGTTATCTCGCAACGCGCTGTACACGAAAGAATATAATAATATCTCATGAAGCGTTATAGATCAATGAACTTTCCTTCATACTTTCCAGGCTTAGGACTGTCTATAATAAAATTAATTAATTTTATTATAAAAGTTTTGTGAGACAATTATTATTTATTATAGGTGTATTTACTAAAACTTATTTACAAATCACTATCCACAGTTTCACTTTGTCACACAGTAACATCCTACCTATTTACAATTATTAAAAACGAACACACAACAATAGCACGACGAATGTATGTACGAAATATGAGAATTATTATATTTATAATTACAGTACTGTAGTACTTATATGTTGCACAGCAACAAAATTATTATTTAGAAAAAAACGTGCGAGGGCCGTGTTTGTTTACAAAACAATGCGTACGTAATAACAGGTACCGCGATCCAACCGGCCGACTGCCGCCCGAGTTCACACGACTTCGCCCGAGTGCCCCGACGCGCTGTGACGCTGTGAGTGAGACTAGTGAGACTATAAAAGTTATAAAACTATAATGCTATCCCGCTCTAGCCTCGCTGTGTACGTTTAGAATATGAGACGCCTAGTTTGTTGAGACGTTATATTTCTAGCGCGTAAGTCAAAGTCGGGACAACAAACGCTAGATGCTATAAATAAATAGCGTGCTATTTTTTGACACTATACGTTTTATTAACCACCACTAATAGAAACACCAAACTTAAACATGAAATACGCTAATAAGCCATCGCGCCGTCTCGCGTGAATACTGAATCATGCCATAAGGATTATTTTTGTGTAACGGTTGCCGCGCTCGACGCAGGTCGTGGCGGTAGGGTATAAAAAGGCGGGAGGTCCGATGTCCGGTTAAGCAGAAAGGCAACCTTAGCGAGTTGCAACTGCGAGTTGTCATGTCAAAAAAAAAAAAAAAGCGCGGGCTTCATTCAATATTTGGCTGTTGATGCGTTCAGAGCGTTCGACCTTATTGACAGACAACAATTGATATTAACAAACCGTGCTTATCAGCGCGACTTTTAGTCTTTAAATAGTTTATTTGAATTTCTTTTGTTGTTTATATACTTATAATAAATCTGTAGAAGTGAAAATTCTGTACATTGAAAATATCAAAAAAATAAATGGCAGGGGGTGTTACTAGACCGACACCAAACCCAAAAATGTGATTAAAAAATTTTTAATTTTAGTCTGTCTGTCTAGGTCTGTCTGTTTGTTCAGGCATCACGCAAAAAGTACGAAGTACGAAGTCCGATTACGATGAAACTTGGTATAATTATAATTCTAAACCGTGCTTTTCTGTTTTTAATCCTCTTAGTTTTTACTAAGTACACTTTAAGGTAGAGTTATTTAGGTTTATTTTTATAAGTCGTAGGTATAGATTTTAATTTTAAAGTATGGGTGGTATATTTGATAGTGTACGTAGTGACCGTAGGTTATTTTAAAAAACTGTTGGTAGGATTAGTCATTCGTATAGATATTAGTTTTTAGGGATTTTGCTTATTTATTGAGTTTAGATTAGTTATCATCAGAAATAGATTTATTTAGGTACTAGCTTCTGCCCGCGACTTCGTCCGCGTGAAATTTCACCCTCCACCCATTCACCCTCTTAGGAGTGGAATTTCGAAAAACCCTTTCTTAGTGGATACCTTTATACACTTCACACAGAACACACTCCAAATTTAATGTCTCTATGACCAGCGTTTTAGGCTGTGCATTGATATAATCAGTCAGACAGGATCACAGGACTTTGAATTTTATATTAGATTATAAAAGTAAACCTAAGTACCTACCTAATAAAAAAAAACTCAATAACAGAAAATAAAATACCTAAATAAATCTATTTCTGATGATAACTAATCTAAACTCAATAAATAAGCAAAATCCCTAAAAACTAATATCTACTAATCCTACCTAACAGTTTTATAAAATAACCTACGGTCACTACGTACACTATCCCTATACTTTAAAATTAAAATCTATACCTACGACTTATAAAAATAAACCTAAATAATAATTTAGGTTTATTTTTTAAAAACTAAAAGGAATAAAAAGGTCGCACTGAAAAGCACGTTTTGGAATTGCAAGTAGCAGTTAAAACATACAATTTATAGAATGCTAATATAAACGAACGCTCGCCTATTATTATTATTATCATCTTCGTCGTGTACTACGACAAACTTATTATTTGCGGTTGGTACAGTAATCGGGTCTAGGGATCGAACCGCAAAATTAAGTTTGTTTTTTATTGTATATTTTTTTCCGGGATAAAAAGTACCCAGTGTGGTGCCCAGGATATTAAAGAATAATTATACCAAGTGTCATCGTAATCGAACCGGTAGTTTTTGCCTGATGCCTGAACAAACAGACAGGCAAAAATTTTTTTAATCACATTTTTGGATTCTGTGTCGGTCTAATAACACCCACTGCCATTTATTTTTTTGATATTTTCAATGTACAGAATTTTCACTTTACAGATTTATTATAAGTATAGATTTGTAATTTGAACGAATATTTAAAAACTACCAAAACAACTAATACCTATTTTATAAAATAACAACAAAAGAAATTCAAATAAACTATTTAAAGACTAAAATCGCGCTGATAAGCACGGTTTGTTAATATCAATTATTGTCCAGCCAAATATTGAATAAAGCTCGCGCTCGGACCTTCCCGCCTTTTTATACCCTACCGCCACGACCCGCGTCGAGCGCGGCAACCGTTACACAAAAATAATCCTTATGGCATGATTCAGTATTCACGCGCGACGGCGCGATGGCTTATTAGCGTATTTCATGTATAAGTTTGGTGTTTCTATACCGATTACTATGATTATTTTTTTATTGAATAGGTAATAATATTAACTTCTTTTAATTAGGGATGAGTGAGAGTATTATAAACGTAAGAGTAAACAAATATAATCAGAAAGCTCCGAACTGCTAAGCTATCGGGAGTGACACGTGTTATTGTGAATCAACCATAAAAGATAGACATATGCTGTTGTGGGATATTTTTTAGATAATTTTATGTAGAACATTTCCGTCATAAATGATTTCTATGTAGCTTTAACCATTAAGGCTGCACACGCGACGGAAGCTTAAAAAATGGAGCAACTTCTCCCGTTTTCCCAACATTTCCTTTCACTGCTCTGCTCCCATTCATTGTAGCGTGATGAAACGTATACTATAACCTCCCCAGGAGTATGAAGAATAATTGTACCAAGTTTCGTTAAAATCCGTCGAGTAGTTTTTGTTTCTATAAGGAACATAGAGACAGACAGACAAAAATTTTACTGATTGCATTTTTGGCATCAGTATCGATCACTAATTACCCCCTGATAGTTATTTTGAAAATATATATCATGTACAGAATTGACCTCTCTACAGATTTATTATAAGTATAGATATAGATTTTATTTTCTGTTATTGAGTTTTTTTTTTATTAGGTAGGTACTTAGGTTTACTTTTATAATCTAATAAAAAATTCAAAGTCCTGTGATCCTGTCTGACTGATTATATCAATGGACAGCCTAAACCGCTGGTCATAGAGACATTAAATTTGGAGAGTGTGTTCTTTGTGAAGTGTATATAAATATCCACTAAGAAAGGGTTTTTAGAAATTCCAATCCTAAGAGGATGAATGGGGTAGGGTGAAATTTCACGCGGACGAAGTCGCGGGCAGAAGCTAGTTGTTAATAATTTTCCAAACTGTCTTTATTTTATTGTCCGCTGATTTAACCTTGTTACTAATGAAAGAAGCTGTAATGGCAATGGTGTTCGTTGTAGGGCGATGGATGGAAATAAATGATATATGTTTCCCCAATAAAAGAATATAATATAATATTAGTTTAACATAAAAAAATCGTAGAAAACAAAGATGACATTCTTCAAGTCAAAAAAATCAAAGTTAATGTGAAAAACTAAAGAGGGCGCGCATGTCGTGTGCGCGCCTCGTTTGCGCAGACTTCTAGAATCTTCTAGACGTCATACGTCGTTTGCGTATGTGTGTGTGTATGCACTTCCACACATTATGCAAGGCGTTAACATGTTGCCACCCCAGGAGTGCAGCTCTGATCCTTCACTGGAAGTGGACATAGACGGTTGTAAACTCGTCGTAAGGTGCCGGAGGTGGTGAGCACGTCGGCTACGCGTGCCACGCCGTCGGTGCCGGGCTGCAGGTTAATCACACGCCCGAGTAGCCATCGATTGGGAGGGACGTGGTCATCCTTTATCAGAACCATTTCACCCAGCTGCAATTGTTCTCCAAGTTTTCGCCACTTCTGTCGTTTTTGCAGCTCTGCAATATATTCTTTATAAAATCTTTTCCAAAAGTGGTTTTTTAATAGCTGCATTCTCTTGTAACGTGAGAGAGTATGAACAGCAGCATCATCCTTAACCTGTGGTACAGGAAGCAACGCTACGGTCCGTCCAATCAAAAAGTGAGACGGTGTGAGCGCTGTAAAATCAGAGGGATCTGAAGACATAGGAGTGAGAGGTCTAGAATTTAAAATAGCCTCAATCTGTACAAGAACTGTATTCATCTCTTCGTAAGTTAAATTTGCAGATGAAACAACTCTTTTAAGGTGAAATTTAACTGATTTTACAAAAAAAACAATACGTGGTTTTTTGAGTCCATGCAAAAAAAAAAATTGCCAAAAATGGAGGGGTGCGTTAGGGTGGCTGTTTTACGTATTTTAGAATACTAGAGAGTCTATTCTAAAACAAACCATATAAATTTTTACTTAGATTGCTCTGAAATACTTTAAAACGCTTAAACATTTTTTGAAATGCGTATTTTATAGGACTTTTTAAGAATTAGTTACTAATGGAGCTAAAGGTACGAAAACTCCCTCTTCATAACAAAACTAAATAAAATAATAAGTACATACCTGGTTGTGTAAGATCCATAGTAGAAATTCAAAAGAAATTGACTTTTTCACCATACATTTAATATTTGAAAACAATGAAATTTGAGCGTATCGAATAATTACACGACCACGGCAAGCGAACGGTAATTTCCGACTGAGCGCATGGAGCGGGGGAATGGCTCTAGCGCGTCGGGTTCACGGTATTAGTAGGAGGAGATACCATTGTATTTCGAGGAATAATAATAAACGGCGTCTAACTAAAACAAAAAAAATGGATTTCGCCCGACTTTTAGGGCCAAATACCTGTCTGTGATACGGCTAACTTTACAAGAGAACAGTTTAAAGTTAAAGGTTTCAGAAAAAAAAAAATCATGTAAATTCAGATTCGGAGCTCAGGATTGTATCTCCAATCAAGATACACCACATGTTGTACAAGGTTCAGCTCAAGTAGCACAGACAGAGACTTGTGCTGTCACTTCTAGTAATGTTTGTTATTGTTCTGATATGTTTTCTGATAGTTTAGGGAGAGGGGTAGGTAAATTATTGAGTAACAACCTGAGTCAATCTGCTGTTTAATTATTGTATGCCTAGGAAATCCAACAAAGAGATAATGTCATCGATAAGTTGCAATAAATATAATCCAAATGCCATTATTTCAGTTTTTGTTGGTAATAGTGCGAATGTAAAAATAGATGACATCACTGACAGTGCGTATGTCGCTTAATCAATATTGCCTTTCAAGCTTCGATAGGACGGTTTGCTTTTAGTTAAGTAGGAAAAGGAGGATGGATAAAAATGTATGGGTAGTGTCCCCAGCGACCAATAATAACCAGACATAATTATATGTTGTTGAAAAGCTCTTTTCATAACTGTTACTTGTTACTATGGCGGTCACTGTCAATTCATTGTGGGAAAACAGTTACACTAGAGTTAAAGCTGGTAGCTGGTTAAAGCTGGTAGAAAAACCTACGTCATTGTATTAACAAAATTGTTATATATTAAGCTGTATGCTTTCGCTATGTCGAGGAATAACACGCCCGTCATCGCAGTACGCTGGGAACTAGCGGTTAAGTGCTCTAAGATGCGGTGGACTTGTTGGATGCAAAAGTGTTCGGTTCGGAAACCAAACTGCTCATTGGGGATTTGACTCTTTGCTTCGGCATAGTTTTTCAGACGCTTATAAAATAAGCCTGTCGTAGATTTTGCCGAGAAGATTGAGGAGACTGACGGGACGGTAACTCATAGGCTCAGGCGTGGGCTTGCCAGCTTAGGGATGTCGATTACGGTGGCCTCATACCACGCTTGCGGAAACATGTTGATATGGCAGTTATTAGCATTATGAGAGGAGGAGCAGAGCAGGGTGGAGTTTCTATACCTTATTGGTAATACCGTCCGAGCCGGGGGATTTGCGACAGTGAAGTTTTTTAATGAGTGTGGTTTTTTTTAATGATGTCGTGCACTTTGTCAGGAGTGATAGGAGCCAGAGGATCATCTGGGTATTCAATAGGTGGGAGGGAAGCTCTATGTTCGACTTCAGCATCAACCTTGGCATGGTTTTTTGTTTCAGTTGTAACTTTTTCCCACAATGATTTGAGACGAACCGCCATAGTAATAAATGACAGTCATAAAAAGAGCTTTTCAATTCAACGACATACGTCCGGTCGTTATTGGTCAGTGGGACATCTTGTCGCATCATCCTTTACTTAAAGTAATGGTACCATAAATACAATGTTTTACTTTAGTTGTGTCTGTACATAGATAGGTAAACAATAATAATAATTGACCGTAGCTTAGACAATTTGTGACATACAATGCTAACTGATTGTAGTTGTAACTATGAGATATTATAATAGTTTTGTTATGATTTTGAACATAAAAGTATTTTAAAACAAAGTATGATTGTTAATAAAAACAAACATTAATCAGGATTCAACAGCAATAGTTTTTTTTTTCCTGTACTGCCCCACTGCTGGGCAAAGCCCTTCCTCAACTCCTTTCAGGAGCTCTGTTCTGTTCCCGCGCCACCAAATAATCATAAATTAATGGTTATATCTGAATTAGAGAATAGAAAAATATTTATTGTCCAGGTAATACAATAAGCAGGTTCACTGGTTAGCAGCAAGTTAAAACGACATGAATAACTTAAAATATTACCTACAACTAGGTTACAATATAGTATTAACTAGTGAGCCCCAAACTAGACAGTCTGTATCTTGGGGTTCGGAGTACGAATTCCAGAGTGGAGACTAGAGAGGTGATTTCAGGTATGATATGGTACGTGGTGTGTATGTGTGATCTTTGTGTGGTTGTGTGTGTGTGTGTGATGTGTGAGTGGTGTGTGTGCGTCTGGTGTATGTGTGTAAGTGTGCGTGTTTGTTCTATTGTGCTTCGTTTGCTTTGGTGTCAGGTCAGGGTCTTTTTATTAATTTTTCCGAGTCATCATAACCTCCGAAATCTGAGTTATGCAAAATTTCCTTTACAATTTTTTGCAGCCGAATGAAGTAGTATTTTTAATTTCGCAGAGTTTGCAGACTTTATTGTACGTATTAATGAGAGAGTAGGCCGGGGAGCGTCTTGCTAGCAATGAGGTGCTGTCAGGTGTTGGGATTCTGTAATTTCTTTTGCCTATGATAGATTATACGTAGTCAGGTCTCCTTTTAATACTTTTGTGCGTTTTTGTGCAGGCTGAAAGAATGAAAAGCTGGCGAACTCTGAGGACTCTCGTTTCACGGTAGAGTAGATCAGTAGAGAACCCGTAGGGCTTCTTAAAAGTTACTTTAAGAAGCGCCCTCTGTGCTCTTTCAGCTTCAATTAAGTAAGTCTTTCCAGCACTACCCCACACGCTGTGTGAATAAGTTTTCTTATTCTGCCAGAAAGGTTGGATATATTATTATGTTGTTTAAATGTTAGGTGGTCGTCGATAAGACTACCAAGGTATTTCATGTAAGAAGTACGTTCAAGAGGAGGACAGTCGCAAAAGGAAGTAGAAATGTTAGAAGAGCAGTGATGTAGTTTGAGTTTAAGGTGTTCCGGTGGGTTTGAAGCGGCGGTTTTGGAGAAAACAATGTATTTCGTTTTATTACCATTTAGCGTGAGCAGGTTTCTGTCCAGGTTGTTTGCAATTTGTGATAATCCCTCTTCTGCTAGGGAGTGTACATGTTCCCAGTTCCCACGACTTTCCGTGAAATATTACGGCAGTGTCATCTGCATAAGTTATGATTTCAGCATTATTTACGGAAAGGTTTAGTATGTCGTTAATATAGACAATGAAAAACTTGGGACCAAGTTCACTTCCCTGTGGAACTCCAAAATCAATGGGGAGTTGATCACTAGTGAAAGAGCTTACTTTCGTATACTGCTTCCGGTTAATTACAAATCTACACAGGAGTTTTTGTATCCATCTCTATTCTTCAAGAACGTGTTACCTATTTATATAATACTAGCTTCTGCCCGCGACTTCGTCTGCGTGAAATTCGTACTTTCCTCGAAAATGTTTGTTTATGATCTTTATCATTTATTTAGACAAATAAGTTATCGGGCCAATTTTTGAGTTTTTAGTTAAAGGGATCAGATTTTTCAAATAAACTGTATCCCCGCTTGTCACTATGGTGGAATTTTGAAAAAATCGTTTGGGATGTGTTCCTTGACTCAAAGACCCATACCCATTTTCGAGTTAATATAAGCAAGCAGTAAAAAAACTTTATTATCCTTTTCCACCTTGGTAGGATTCGATTTCTGAAAAACCCTAAAACATTTTTTTCTATTTTTTGTTTTAGTAGTACCGAGTTTCAAGTTAATCCGATAGTGTGGGTTACATCATCTTCTAACCTATCAACTTTGTCACCCCCTAAATCCTCAGTGAGTTTTTTTTTTTACCAAAAGTGACAATCTTTATTATTTGCTGAGCCAAATATTTCCAAGTTTCACGTTAATTAACCAAATGAATAAGATTTTTTAAATAAATTTTATCCCCTCCCCATAGGGGTGGAATTTTGAAAAATCGTTTGGTATGTTTCTATAACTTGACTTAAAGATTATTTATACCAATTTTCCAGTTAATCAAGCCACGTAATAAAATACTCCCCTGTGAAATTGACTACCCCTCTTCACCCCGTTAAGGGTAGATTTTTGAAAAACCCTGAACCACTTTATTATTTAAGTCCTTAGGTAAGTGTTTGTGCCAAGTTTCAAGTTCAAATTTATTTATACCTTTTTTTTTGAGTTAATCACCCCACTCACTCCCCTTCAAAATCGAATTACTTACCACTTTTTGTCCCGTCAGGGGTCAATTTTCGAAAACCCCATACACTTATTATTGACTAGATTCTGCACGCGACTTCGTCCGCGTGAAATTTCACCCTCCCCCCATTCACCCCTTTAGGAGTGGAATTTCGAAAAACCCTTTCTTAGTGGATCATACCTACATACACTTCACAAAGAACACACTCTCCAAATTTAATGTCTCTAGGACCAGCGGTTTAGGCTGTGCATTGTTAAAATCAGTCGGACAGGACTTTGAATTTTATATTAGATTATAAAACCTACCTAATTAAAAAAATAACTCAATAACAGAAAATAAAATACCTACCTACCTAAATAAACCTATTTCTGATGATAACTATGCCAAACTCAATAAAAAAGCAAAAATCTCTAAAAACGAATATCTATACGAATAACTAATCCTACCTAACAGTATTATAAAATAACCTGCGGTTACTACGTACACTATCAATTATACTACCTAATATACTTTAAAATTAAAATCTATACCTACGACTTATAAAAATAAACCTAAATAACTCTACCTTAAACTGTACTTAGTAAAAACTAAAAGGAAAGAAAGGTTTTTGCGTGATGCCTGAACAAACAGACAGACAGACAAAAAATTTTTTAATCACATTTTTGGGATCGGTGTCGGTCTAGTAACACCCTTGCCTTGCCATTTATTTTTTTGGTATTTTCAATGTACAGAATTTTTTTCTTCTACAGATTTATTATAAGTATAGAAGATTATTTTCTGTCAAAAATATTAATACTGAGTTTCAAGTTAATCGGACCGTGCGTTAAAATTCTTCCACACAAAATTTAACACCCCAAAACCCCCTTTGAGGGGCAGTTTTGATAAACTAATAATGATAATTATTACTTGCTTAGGCAAGTATTGTTGCCAAGTATATTAACCAAGTGAATAAGATTTTTCTTATAGACTGCATCCCTGCTTTTCACCCCATAGGGGTGGCATTTCGTAAAATCGTTTGGGATCTGTTCATTACTTGACTCAAAGATTATTTAAACCAATTTTCGAGTTAATCAAGCCACGCAGTAAAATCTTCCCCTGTAAAGTTAACTACCCCTTTTCACCCCGTTAGGGGTAGATTTTCGAAAACCCTGAAACACGTTATTCTTTATTTTTAGTTTTAAGTATAAACTAGCTTCGGCCCGCGACTTCGTCCGCGTGCAATTTCACCCTCCCCCCATTCACCCTCTTAGGAGTGGAATTTCGAAGAACCCTTTCTTAGTGGATACCTATATACACTTCACAAAGAACACACTCTCCAAATTTAATGTCTCTATGATCAGCGGTTTAGGCTGTGCATTGATATAATCAGTCAGACAGGATCACAGGACTTTGAATTTTATATTAGACTAGCTGACTCGGCCACGCGTTGCTGTGGCTAACGTTTTTGTCATATTTTTTTTTTTCTATCATATCTTTCAAGTTGGATCAAACTGCACACGGTGTACAAATTTGATTGAAATCGGTTAAGTAGTTTAGGAGTCCATCGCGGACAAACATTGTGACACGTAATTTATATATATTAAGATATAAAAAGTAAACCTAAGTACAGACGCCAGCACATCAACCTACCCGAAACTGTCAAATTTTATGTCTCTCAGGCTGGCTGGACAAATCTTCAAAATAACTCGCATTTAACTAGGTCAATAGGGCATTTTATGTGACGGCTAAACACCCTTATTTCAGAATTTGTGACGCAACAGAATCATAGATAATCGATCGAAAACGTGTCCAGCCATCTTGAAAAACCACTTTTCGCTGGTCTCTCAATCTCGGTAACGGAAGTGATTTTGACGACATTTTGCTTATCAACGGGCGTCACATAAATTTGTGACAGGCATCGAGCTAAAAGTTTTGTGATACGTATATACGGTTTCGGTGTCGGTCTAGTAACACCCCCTGCCATTATTTTTTTTGATATTTTCAATGTACAGAATTTTCACTTCTACAAATTTATTATAAGTATATAGATAATCAGACCGCGCGTTAAAATTCTTCCATACAAACTTTGACACCCCCCAATCCCTCTTTAGGGCGTAGTTTAGAAAAACAAAAAATTCTAAACTTCATAATTTACTTAGATAAGTATTCGTGCCAACTTTCAAGGTTATTAACTCAAGGAATAAGGTTTTTCATACAAACGAAATCCCCCCTTTTCACCCCCTTAAAGGTTGAATTTCCATAAACCCCTTCTTAGTGGATACCTACTCTTTACAAAGATTACACCCTCCAAATTTCATGTCTCTAGGACCAGCATTTTAGGCTGTGCGTTGATATTCCAGTCAGGACTTGGAATTTTATATATACAGGAAGATTTTCATTCATACAATCCTTGTCCTGGCAATACCAAACACAACAAAAAAATAATTATCCAATTTAGTGCAGTTATTCGGAAGTTATGCGTGTACACACGGCTACACATCAAGCTATGCATTTCCAGTTTGAGTTGACCTCGCATTGTATAGGTTTTTCGTATAATCAGAAGTCAGCTTATACTGGTTATGTATAGCTTGATGTGTAGCCGTGTGTACTAAACATTTCGGCGACTTTGTTTTATACTATGTAAGGATGAACGCGCTTTTCGCATTTACGAAATATATTTTAGTTTAATCAATAATAACCACAGCAGATACAATACAATGTTAAACTTAACTTTCGTGACGCAATTTATGTAGATTATGGTACTGATGGTAGTACAAAAATTAAATAAAACCCTACAAATAGATTTTTTTGACAAAGCTTTCGACAAGGTAAATCATAATTTGCTGCTAAAAAGAATATAATATACTAGTGTTTGCGGTTATTAGCTGAGCTGGTTTCCATTGTACGTTGTTAACAGACTACAGAAGGTTGTCATCGAAGGCTGTTACTCCTCTACTGTAAGCGTTACATGTGGCGTACCATAAGGAGCGATTCTGAGGCCCCTTTAATTCACCTACTTTCTTTCGTTTGTTACTGTAGAACTAATGCTGGAATCTGTTCCACCCAGCGTCGTATTGTTAATAGTTTAAAAAATATTATATATTTGCTATGCCAGCGAAATAAGTTTCGACAATTCTTGACTTATACAAGCAACAATTTCAACAGGTACCACAGCTTGGGGTTTTGTATTTAATTTAGGATTACTGATTAGGTGGTTACTTTTACTTTTTTTTTTCTTTTATTCTAAACTAAATAACCCAGCGAACTTGGTACTGCCTCAGAATCAATAAGAACGAATGTATGAGAAAATGAATTATCTTCATTTTTTTTTGTGTGAAATTTTTCTTTTTTTAATAGTTATTCTGCTATTCGGGGCGGAGACAAATCCAACAAATCAATGATAATAAAAATCGACTTTGTTTTATTTATATTGTATGTAGATTACCATATACAGGGTGTCCCAGAAGTCGACGTCAAGCCGGAATTGGGTAATAGATCAAGTCATAATAATAAAAAAAGTCCATCTACTTACTTGCCAAACTCGCATATAGCTACTACATTTTTTTTTTCAGTACAACCAGTCAAAGTTAGGCGTAGTATTGATATGTATAATTATAAGAAGGTGAATTACAGCTGCCCCAAATCACAGGTGAATTATATCTCAAGGGTGCCTATTTTTAATTCTAACGAGAAATTGATCATAGTGAGTTTTTTAAACCGTTATTTGAAAGAGGATTTTATCGCAGCTGCACGAGCCGTTAAGGACCTATCCACATCCCATATCGGGTTTCAGGGCACAACTCAGCGTATCTATGTCAATGATCACCTGAGCGTGGAGTATAAGAAGCTTTTAAGTAAGGTTAAGGCCATGGCCAAGGAAAAATATTATGAGTTCGTTTGGGTGAAGCATGGGAAAATTCATATATTAAAAAATGCTAATTGTAAAGTAGCTATTATACGTAAGGAATCCGATTTAAACAAGATTGTGTAAAATGTTTCCTATTTTTACCAAGTAACTGTTTTATTTTATCTCATTGTTTTATTACATTTCAACCGTTTATATTTTTTGTGATCTTAAGTATCTCATTATTTGTTTACAAAAGGTTTAACACCTCATTTGCACTAATTAGCTCGACACCTCTCTTTTGTTTAGCTAATGGAATCCTTTATGTTTCTTATCGCGCTGTTTACTTCAAAGCTCTAATGCATTTCAATATGTTTGACTCGCTCTCGCCTGTACGCACCACGCATTATTGCTTGCTTTTTCGCACATCTGTTTACTACTCAATGTCGTATGATTTTTGTTCACGCGCAAACTTTTTTAAAGCTTACCTTCCTTGCATGTTTGTATTTTTATTTTACAGTAACACATATTATTGTTTAATGAATGCTGATTTATATTCAATTATTGACTACATTTTCAATGACTAATAAGTCTATTAACAGTAATAACTTAAACATATATTATCAGAACGTTCGAGGTCTTAGAACTAAAAGCCATTCTTTCTATCGTCAAATGTTACTTAATTCGTATGATATCATAGTACTTACTGAGACTTGGCTATCTTCTTCTTCTTAGCGTGTCGATAGCAATCTAAATGAACTCGGCCCAGAATTCGGCTACTTGTTTGGCGCTTGGCTATTGGATGGCGTTTTAAATTCTGAGTTTTTTGATGATCGGTACATTGTTTGGCGCCGCGACCGAGACTATGTTTTAACCGGACAATCGCGTGGTGGGGGGGTACTCATTGCTACTCGTAGAGAATTATCAGTTATTTGCCAGCCTAATTTTCATTCTACAGCAGAGGACCATTGGCTATCCATACACATTAAAAATCGTACCACACGGAACAATATAACATTGCATATTTGTGATATTTACTTATGCCAACAAAACTTAGGCCTTTCTTTTTCTTCACAACTCAGTAATTTTCTTACTAAATTAAACCAAACAGTTATTAATAATATTTCTGATACCTTTCTTGTAATTGGTGACTTTAATATGAGTGGTATTAACTGGGTTCCATCTGACAACCTATTGCTTGTCCCGTTGAATCCTAACAGTAACGATGAAATATTGCTTTGTGATGAATTATGCACGCTTGATCTTGGGCAGTATAACGCTGTAACTAATAGGTATGGTAGAATCCTAGACCTCGTCCTTTCTAATGAAAAAGTAAATGTGACCGAATGTTCTAGCCCACTGGTGCCTATCGATGCCTATCACCCAGCGTTAATTGTTCATTTGGACCTATCTGTAACACCTCTGCTTGAATGTGCGCCTCGTACTCAATTCTTATTTGATAAAGGTGACTATCAATCCATCAGCAGAGACATTTGTACGATTGACTGGGAAACAGAGTTTTCCGCACGGTCAATTGATGATGCAGTTAATTTCTTTAATCAGTTTATTTTTAATCTACAAATAAAATATATTCCACAAAAACTGTTTCGGAATAATAAGTATCCAACATGGTATAGTTCGTCACTTATTAAAACAATTAAAGAAAAATACAAATACTTAAAAAAGTACAAAAGCTATGGTAATATATCTGACGAATTAACGTTCAAGCTTCTTCGTGAAAGGGTGAAAAATATGGAATCTCATTGCTACCGCAATTATTTGGATCTAACAGAAAATTCTATTAAAAATAACCCAAAATATTTTTGGACTTTTGTAAAAAAACGTCACAACTCAAACGCAATCCCAAGCACCTTGAACTATAATAGTGATACTTTGCGAACGGGGGAATCTATTTGTCAGGCTTTTTCCAAATACTTCCATTCTACTTTTCTCTCTAATCCTAATGTTAGTCATCCGATCCTTTCTCCTTTTCTTTTTAAAGATTCGTCGAACCTAACATCCGATATCTGTAGTGTTACTGTTGATATTGATCAAATAACTAATTTGCTTCGTAAGTTGGATACATGTAAATCGGCAGGTCCTGATAACATCCCGTCCAAACTTCTTGTTCAGTGTGCACCTTCGATAGCGCAACCTATTTCAATTTTATTTAGAAAATCTTTAAATACCTGTGTTGTGCCGCAAATATGGAAATCTGCGTTCATAACGCCTGTACATAAAAAAGGTGTCAAAACAGAAGTAACTAATTATAGGCCGATATCTAAACTGTGTATTATAGCAAAGGTCTTTGAAAGAATAATATATAATCAGGTTTATACTGCTCTGAAAAATTCATTTAGCTCGTTCCAACACGGTTTTTTAAAAGGGAGGTCTACTGTCACGAACCTGATTCTCCTTAATGAATTTATAACTGATGCCATGTGCAACGGTAAGCAGGTTGATGTCGTTTATACAGACTATAGCAAAGCTTTTGACCGAATTGATCATAGTATTCTGATATCCAAGTTAAATGGCTTGGGAATTCGTGGCGATCTACTCAGATGGTTTTCCTCTTATCTTGTCAACAGGTCTCAAGCAGTAGTACTAAATAATTATATATCTAGCTGGGTCCCTGTCCCTAGTGGAGTCCCGCAGGGTTCTTTGCTCGGTCCATTGCTGTTTATTATCTATATTGACGACATCGACTCTTGTTTGACTTCATCCAAACTTTTATGTTTTGCCGATGATATGAAAATTTATGCCACAATATCATCGCAGATGGACGCAACGGCACTTCAAAATGATTTGCGTCGTTTAGAGGACTACTGCCAAAGAAACAAGCTGGATCTTAATCCCGCTAAATGTTCGGCTGTAACATATTCTCGGAAGCGCTCAATCATTGCTACATCGTATACCCTAGGTGATCAAGTTCTACCTAGATCAAACTCGATCCGTGATCTGGGGGTTCATCATGATTCCAAGCTTAGTTTTGAAATACACGTTGATGCAGTAGTCGCCAAGGCCTCAAAATCACTTGGTTTCATAATGCGGGTATCCAAGTGCTTCAATCAAGCCAAAACTTTAAAAATTCTATACTGTACTTTTGTTAGAAGCCACTTGGAATACGCGTCTGAAATATGGAACCCATGTTACCACAAATATATTAACCGCATTGAGAGCATCCAAAAAAGATTCGTAAGGTATCTATGTTATCATCAAAAAGTACCGTATCAATCAGAAAACTATCATAACCTATGTAAAAAATTTCATATATTACCTTTATTCAACCGCCGCGAGATTTCGGACTGTGTGTGTTTGCTAAAAATCTTTAATAATACTATAAATTGTTCTGATATTTTGACTAAATTCTTTTTCAACATTCCCATGAAGTATAAGCGATATAATGCACCTTTGCGCGTGCCATTTGCGTCAACCAATTATAGACAGAATTCCTACATTGTACGTGCAAGCAGAAATTTAAACAAGCTTTGTAAACAGTACGATATAGATCCGTTCCTAACTAGTGTGTCGTCAGTCAGGAAGTGCTTAAGCCGTAACTTTTTTATGTAGATAATTTTGTTATGATGGTTGTTATGCAGTGCGAATAACATAGTAATTATGCTGTATATAACTAAAACTTGGTGTGAATGTCCTTAGAATTTACTTTTTTTCAATCTGTGTTTTATAAGTGGAGACTTGTAATTGGCTTTCAGACTAATGTACTGTCCTTGATCTGTTTGTTTTAGCTGTAAGTCTCCCATGTTATTTAAATAAATAAATAAAATAAATAAAAAAATAAATAATATGCTCTGGATAATGGTATAACTTCATTTACAAACTCGCGTGGAATATAATAAAGCCTGGGTAGTATAACCAATATGAAAGAAGATTTAAAAATGGCAAATCTTTGAATAAAATCGTGAACTTCGAATGGTTAAGGTGATACTTAAAAAATAAATCTATAAGTATTACTGACAAAGGCCGCAGGCGAACTGGGTGGGTATAAGAAAGTAACAGAGTCCATTACTTCCACATGCGAAAAAAGAGAGCGCAACAATGCCCTGGAACCAAAATAAAACAACGTAAGCGCCAAATCAAATAAAAATTGTTTAAAAAAAATGAAGCTGTATCAAAAATATTTTCAGCCAGCTTTCAAAAAATTACCTATTACGCACATTTTGAATGAAATTACTTAGGATTTTTGAATTACAGAAAAAAATATAAAAAGTAGAGGTCTTTTCGGAATTAAATTCTATCGAGGAAATATAACCTAATTGCGTTTTCCTTCAGTCAGAGTATTAATCAAACACTTACTCAATAAACATAACCAAAAATTAAATCCATATATGCTGCAATATTGAAATAAATGGTTACGAAAAAAACTCCAATTTATTTTGGTATTTATACCACTTAAACTATACTCCATATTTGTTAACTTTTGCTGTTTTGTTTGTCATCTTGGTCTTAAATAAAAAATATACCTATATAAATAGGGATAGAAACAAATCACGTTCATAAAATAAAATACTTTATTTAAGCCCACATATTATTTATGTGTTATGCTAATTGCAATAAAGTAAGTCTAAATAAATAGTTCTTACAATTAAGATTATTACCAACAGTAAATATATACGATCGCGAAAATTTTATTCATCTACTTTATATTATTACAAATAGCAGGGTAAAAAAGTAATTAAACAATCTAATGCATGATAATAAGTAATAACATAACAATTTCGTATAAACTTAAATGAGTACACATTCATTACATTATTCTAATTATTTTGTATGTTGGTGCACCAATCAAATTATATTTTGTTTATTCGGATAATACGTTCTCCGATTAGTACGCTTTGTTGATTTCAAAAATTAAGGACTACTGTTAATGTTAGTAACAGTTTACTGCAACATTCCGGAAGCTGTATACAAAGCCTTATTTAATATGTGAAATATCACAATATTGCCAGCAATTTATAGAATAAGTAGGTAGTGGAAAGCACCAAATTGTTAATTTTAAAGTAGGGATTATTGATACACAAAATACGCAAGAAAGACTTGTTACTTGTGACTATTTACAACTTATCAAATTGGTAAATACATAGAAAAAAAATGTCCCTGAACTCAATGACTAGTTTAATATGCATTTTTTTTTCGAATTGCTCTCGATTTATTTTTTACTACCATGACAGTTTTGTTTTACGTATTGATATATGAGATTGTATATAATTAATAAGAAACACAGAATCGCTGCGTGATAATGTATAGGCATATTATAAATAGCACTCATCACTCCAGGTCGTTTATCACTGTTTATTTTTGACACATTTGTTAAAGTATTCTCGACAAAATAAGGTTCTGATGTTACTTTTTCACGACAATAAAGAGTTTCTTTCTCGCGCTCGCTAGAGCTCTGCTTTTTTTCACTTGAACTTTGTTCCGATATCGATATCGTCGAGATATGTACTGCTTTTTGTTCATGGCATTTTTCCACAAGGGAAACCTTTTCTGTATTTGTAATCGGACTCGTTTTATCTCCTTCAATAATGACCGGTATTGGAGTAGACCGACTTTTGACTCCAGAACATACCTCTAAACTCTCTTGCAAATAACTATCTATTTTAGTTAAGTGCTCTGAAATGAGGAGATTCGCCAGTGGGCTTTGCCCTCTCTTTATTGGTTCAAAAGTATCAAGATCGTTTGAAAGTTTGCCCTCAACATTGAACGCCTTTTCTAAACTATCTTTTTCTAAAAACTTTTCGTTACATATCGAACTAACAAAAACGTCACGGGTCTCAGAGATTCTGCCCTCATTTAACAAGCTATCTCTTTCAAGTAAATTTTCCTTACAAACCGAATTTACAATTTTATAGCTCTGTAAGTCTTCAAAATTGTCCTTGATATACTCAACAGGACTTTTTTGTCGGACTCTATAGATCTGAGACGGGGTTAGCAATCTCGGAGAATCAAGTTCTGGTGGCACGGGGGTGAATTTTACCGTGATAACATTTTCATTTGTAATCGTTTCTGTTTTTACGAT
Organism: Gortyna flavago; assembly: GCA_963669345.1. NCBI lineage: Eukaryota > Metazoa > Arthropoda > Insecta > Lepidoptera > Noctuidae > Gortyna > Gortyna flavago. The sequence continues at coordinate 12,188,339 of OY770131.1, read as the reverse complement.
GTCATCAACGTAGTTATTTCCGTCGGTAACCACGCTCGGAGAATCAGTGATGTCATGTCGTGACGACTTTTGAACTCGATCTACGGTCACTTTGCTGAGTAACTTGCCATCTGTACTTCTTATGTCGGAAAACAGTCCTCCATCAAAGTGGAGGGGAGTTTCCAACTTTCTTGTTCTTTGCGGTGAGGGCGTGTTTATAGGAGGCGTGATGGGAGAAGGAGATACGGGACGAAAAGTGGTAGTCGTGTAAACAGTGTCAGAGTTATATATTATGTGCTGAGGACTTCTAGCGGGCGTGTGTCTTACAAAAAGGTCGACCTCCCTTGGCGAAGAAACTCTGTCCCTCGAGGTTCTTTTTGCACACCTGTAAATAATAGTTATATAATAAATTAATTCACATCTCTACAGCAACTATTATGAATGTATTTATTGATTCGTATAATCTTAACCTGGCTATTTGAATTACGATAAAGTGAAGTATCAATATTTGAATATCATGATCTAACTATACCTCATACAAAAAAAAAACAGTTACACACAAACATAACAAGACGAGTAATTATCATTTAAAACATAATTAAATTATAGTAAATAAATACATAAAATAGCCAAAACTACTGAAACTGTTTCATGAAAGCATTTCTACAAGCAGATTATGTAAGGTTGATAACTACATGGATCAAAACACGCTATGATGAACTTCCTGAACTTTGGGAAGTTTAGTATATATTATTTAGTAGGTATATATGTACAGGTCTCAGTTAAAACATACAGATATGATAATACAATTTTAATAACGCACACACAATAGGTCACGGTTATTGGTAAAGGGGCAGCAGACTGGCAGCGTATGACGAGCTTTGTATATAGACGTGGGTAAATCAATAACTATTTGTTATGCTTCAGTAATTCTTGCTTCATTATTTTTTAATTAAAGAGATTTTTACAAAAATACCTTATTTGAATTGAAATTTCAGTTCTAAGTATAATAATAAGGATATTTTGATGGAATGGTTACAGGGCAAATGCTATAATAAAATGAAACAGGTAACGCGCCTGAAATGTGCAGATCTGTTTCAATAGCATTTAATGTAATTTATTAATTAGTGATGTACTTGAATGTCTTATCTTGATATTACACAGGCAGTTGTTTTACATACATATTATTAATTTATTGCAATATACGCCAAATTAATATTATAGTAAGGTATTGCGCGTCATGAGAATATTGGACTATTTTATGTATTTAAAGAAGTTTGAAAAACAAACAAATATTTCATATAAAGGATAAACTGAAAATATTTTTTTATAATACATATCTAACAAGTAATAGTTCGTACAGTTTGTGTGTGTTGTGTGTCTGTGTATTTTAGTAGGAGTCTCATCATACGCACCGTGCAGTTGAAGCACTGACTGTGGTAGTTATTGTTGAGCGCCTCGACCCACCTGTCGCCTGCCTCCACCGGGAAGCCGCAAGCGAAACATTTTGTCGTGAACAAGTCGTTCCAATCTGAGAAATTAGTCAAATTGTGATATATCTCCTTTACCAAAAATAATACAAGTAAATAATAATTTCAGCGAAAAATAAAAATATCCATTGCATACCAGCTTCGCAATACGGCAAACCGTCTTCTAGGAAGAAGGGATTATTCCCGAACAGCTTTCCACAATAGACGCAGTTGAAGCATTCTGGATGGTAGTGCTTGCCGATAGCGTTTAAGCAATCCTGTAATTAAAATTATTGTTTGAATGAGAAGAAACATTTTAACAGAAACAATACTTAAACTTTGAAAAGTTTTGTACTTACGCCCTTAATTTTGGCGTGGCACTTGTCGCAAGCAGGCGCGATGTACTGTTCGAAACAGAATTCACAATAGAGTTGGCCATTTTCTTCAACGAAACCGATGTCTTGAAGCGGACGCCTACACGTTGCGTTTACGCAAATGAAGTGCTCTGGACACCAGATGCGGCCCAAAGCCGTAATGAACGGTCCCCTGTTCAAAAGGTTCAAAATTATTGTTAGCCTTATATCAATCAGAAATTAGGGTTGAACTTGATGTAATTGAATTGAACAACCTTTTTTTTTTAAAAACGATCGGTTAATTTTGTTAAAAAAAAACAACATTCGTGCTCGGGTTACAAAAAGTCACAATCGATTTGATAAACTTACTTGAAGAACCTACAGTTTGTGGAATAATATTGTATGTTTCCATAAAATTACATTACCTCGTTATAGCTTTGTCACATATGTGGCATACAGGATAAAGTCCTTCTGCGACGTCTGCGCATTGTATTGTGCTCAATGGACGAGCAATTATGTGCGAGTCCCTTCTACCATCATCGTCTCTTGAATTTTTTTTTTGTCTACGTCTAACGACTACTTCTTCTTCTAATTTTTGTTGTTTTTGCTTTTCATCGCTGTCGGATTGGTTTTTTATTTGTTCAGTAAATGCAATGTCCACATAATCGTTACTTTGCTCATTACCATTTGTGTTAGCCTTATTGTTAGAAGTTTTTAATGTATAAAGTGAATTATTATACAATTGATCGGGAAGTTCTTTCTTTTTGATGTGCTCGTCTTCTTGATGTGTAGTTTCTGTATTCTTTCCGGTCTCAGCTTTAGAAGCGTGTTCAAACGTATTAGTCTTGTTCCAAGTGTTTGTATCGCATACATTGTTAACTTTATCATTGGATTTAGTTAGATTGTTCATTGAATGATAGGAGCCAGTTTCTGGTTTTTCAAATAATTTTCTTTTGTTTAGAGTATTGGAATAAGTGTTCATTTCAGATTTTACATCATGATTTGCATTCGTACCAGTTGAGCCATTCATGCTGTTAAGAAAAGAAGATTTATCTATTCCAGTCTTTCGTAATGTACCCATAACATTTTTATCTTTATACAAGTCTTCATTACTTGAGTTACCACTACCATTATGAAACTTTTCATTATTATTGATTAAACGCTCGTCCATAATTAGACTAGCTTTTAAGGTTTTGGGCATAGTGTCATATTTCTTTTTGTCACCGTTAGTATTCAGCGAATGACCAATTGGTGTAGTGTGGACATTAAATGTAGGTATTGGAGAGTTTGGCAATGGTGGTGGTACCAAGATGTTTAGCTTAGACATGGATTCCATTGTTGCATGGTTATTTGGCAATGGTGGTGGTACCAAGATGTTGGGCTTAGACATGGATTCCATTGTTGCATAGTTATTTGGCAATGGTGGTGGTACCAAGATGTTGGGCTTAGACATGGATTCAATTGTTGGATGGTTATTTTTAATAGTGTCCTTGATTTTATCTCCAATGCTCTGAATATTTTCATGTGTTTTATATCCTCTTTCTAAGGTTTTAATCAAATTGTTATCTACTGAAGGCAAATTATCTGTATTCGTTGGGTGTTTGGTAACAACAGTGTCCTGAATTTTATCAGCCATTGACTGAATGTGGTCAGCCGGTTTAATTTTTCTTTGTATGCCAATTTCATAGCCATTCAAAGCCATTTTCGCCATTTTCCTAATAAGCCTCTCTTCTGCTGGACTTTTGTATTCAGTTTTGTGTAGACTGCTTGTAGACAGCGGTTCGTTAGCTGTTAGAAAATCAAAACAAACACATATACAAACAAGTTAAAAGCAGTTATTATATGATAAGTTAGTGCATAACTAGTTTAAAGTAAGTTTCTAAATACGAAATTACGAACACACAAATGAGTATTTTCAAAAACACTGAATTGTAATTTTTAAAATAAAGTCATACAAAAATCACTCATGTTTTAAAACTTTACATTCATGCAACACTCAAAACAGTAACCCATTCGTTTACGTTTCAATCACCTAATATTCCCATTACAGGAAGCACATAGTGGCACACGGGAGCCGGGCATCGCAGCTTTATTCAAAACTCCTCTTCCACGTTTTGGGGCAGATGATACACCGAAAGTTTTGCCACGAGCGGCAGCTCCTACACTCGAACCTGTCGATGGGGTAGGATCACACACTGGACCTTGGTTAGCACCAGAAATCGAAGGCTTTGGATCGTAATTGTCTATTGTTCTACTGGCGGAGGCCATATTTTGATTAGTAAGGTTAAGAGATGAACTCTGTTGTATTGATGGCAAACTCATCATAGGAGGTGGAAAAACTTGCTTTGGGTTAATATTAGATGGCCGAATGTTACAATCCATATTTTGCTCGTATGCCCCTGCAAATGATGAACCTCCCTTTCTGATCTCCACAACTTTAGCAGATTGCGTTCTTTCGAATTCTTCAAAAGTTTTTCTGGTAGTTTGAACGGTGGTATTGCCCTGTTCAACAACATTTTGAGAATGCAATTGTCTTTGACCGTAATTTTCTTGGACGACAGAATCTTCTTTATATCTCATGTCGCCCTTTGTGTAATTTTCGCTTTTGTATCCCACATTTGAATGCCTTTGCTCTTTGACAACTGACGGTTGAGTTGATCCCCAGTTTTTACTACCATTTGTATTATATATTTCTGCAGCAGTCTGGAATTCTCTTTGATCCCTTTCATGTTGCTTTCGCAAGTTTGCAGGGTCTTGTTGAGTAAATGAGTCCATGTAATAATATTGTGGCGTAGATTCTTTAATACGTGGTGCATGTGCTTTTAAGGGATTAGGAGGAGGGCCTTGGGCAGGAGACCGGGATCGGTTTGGTTTCGGTGTTGGGGACCTGCTAGCTTCACGACTAGACGGTTCATATAAGTGACTCTCGGGGGCTGTATGCTCTATTGTTACTAAGTTCATCTGGTAATGGGGTATTATGGGCGCTGGTTTGTTAATTAAACTAGGTGTGGTTGGGCGACTGCGTGACGGTGATACTCTCATTAAGTTTTCATCTGCTGTTACTGGTTGAAATGTCATAGTGATTGGAGTATCTTTATGAAATTGTACAGGAGGCTGTTGAACTGGTGTTTTTATTTGTGGATACTTTGGGGTCGGTGCTTGGGGAGTTTGATAAGATGTATAGGATGGATTTGGTTCAAGAGATTTTTCTTTTGACTTTCTTGGTGTACCAGTTGACGGTGTAACTGGCCTTTGCAGAACTGCTGGCGCATTATACATATCTGGAGAAATTCCTCTCTGTGACGGTAGTTGTTCGAAATTTCTCTGATATTGTGGAATACTGTCGGGTTTATGTAGTCCAGACTTAGATCTCACTGCAGTTGAAGTAAGACTTTCTTTTTTGTCTAATTGTTCAAAATAATTTTGGGCAGTTTTAACAGATGAATAACCTTGAGATGCCATACTGGTTGAAAGCGAAGATTGCTGCATCATCATTGACTCTGAAAATGTGGTCTCTTGCTTTGTTTTGGTAGCCTGTGTGAAACTGGTTTTCAATTCATTGCTAATGGGAGGAAAGTTTGTTAGCTTACAAAATTCTTCCGGCTGTGGTGGTGGGAATACTTGTTTAGGGACAGGTCTAAATGCAGAAATTTCTGAAGACGACTGCAATTTACATGTATTTTGCATAGCTGCAAATTCAGAATGCAGCTGATCAGTCACTTGAGTCAATGTTTGTGTGGCAATGGGCTTCACTATATCAGATAAATTTGTTTCAGTCACATGTGTAGTACTTGTCATATATTGGTTTGATTGAGTAGCACTTATAGTGCCAAAAGGGCTGTAAGGTCTATCCGGAGCAATAGTTAAAGCGTCTCTTAGGGACCCTCTGCTTATTGATTGATTTTGATCATAGGAATCTCTTCCCATTGATTGATTTTGATCGTATGACCCTCTTTCCATTGCTTGATTTTGATCATATGACCCTCTTCCTATTGATTGATTTTGATCATATGACCCTCTTACCATTGATTGACTTTGACCGTATGACCCTCCTCCCATTGATTGGTTTTGATCATATGCCCCACATCCTATTGATTGATTTTGGTCATATAACCCTTTTCCCATCGATTGACTTTGACCAAATGTCGATATAGGCGTGAACGGCCTGTCAGGTGCTATTGTTAAAGCGTCTACTAAAGGTGAAGATGTTACTTCGCGCGAAGGGGGCTCTTTAGGTTCAATAATTATTTTAAAATCAGGTGGGATATACGGTTTTGTTTCTGCAGGTATTGGTACTGCAGGGGCAACTTTTGCAGGGGGATTATATGTCTTTATAGGTGGTATTGGCGAAACAGGACGCTTTTCCTGTAAGAACATTGGAGACTGTTGCGGTGGTAACTGCATACTCTTTATTTCGGTAGACTCTTTTAATTCAGAACTTTGTTCAACATTCTGTTGATCAATTTTTTCGTCAACAGCTGTTTGCCCCATAATACTAATAGGCGGAGTTGGGCTAGGCAAAGGGGAATACGGGCGACCCGGTGCGGTTGTTAGTGCATCTACCAATCCGATCGATCCTTTAATATTTTGATAATTTGGGCCGAGATTCGTGCTTGTTTGTAACATCTCTATCGCCGTATTCTCTGCATTTTGTTTGGATTGTTCAGTCAATTTAATTTCTGTTTTTGTTTGAGTGTCAAGTGACACATCTTGTTGCTTTATCATTACTTCCTCGTTTTTCATTTGAGTGACTGCCTTATTATCAACTTCATGCTTTTCAACGTCCTTGTTTTTAGGTGCTTGCATAACATTGCCTTTATCACATTCAATATGCTTATCGGTTGTTTGAGAGTCCTGCGCGTTATCTTGTATTTTTGGAGGTTCCGATACGTTGATGGATTGTGCTTCTGTCGCTGATTTTGATTGGATAGTTTCTTTTGATTGAATCATTTGTACTTTATTGATATTTTCAATGGCATCCGCGGGATTTTCAAATAACTTTGATGGACATGTTTGTGTTTTATAAACAGTTGTACTTTTGCATTCAGAAGATTCCTGAGAGAAAGACTGGATAGTTCGACTAGTTGATTCTTGCATCACCTGTGATTGTTTGCTTTGCACAACAGATTCAGATTTAGACGTTGCTGTCATAGAAGACATAGCAGCAGAAGTATACGAAACGCTAGAAGAGAATTCATCTTGTTGTTTTGAGGACGCTAAAAATTGTTCCATAGATTGTTGTTGAGCATTCGCAATCATGGAATCGGGATTAATTTTGTTTACCGCCCGCGTCATTTGTTCTGTGCCATACGCGGGGACCGCGGGTTTCAGGCTTGGTTCATATTTTGGCAGTTCATTATCAGAGGGGTTTGCAGGTGGGGGCCACACAATACTTTTTACATTTTGTGCTGTTAATCAGTTACAGTGTTAGAGAGGTTATTGAAGGAGAGAAAATAGATGAAAGTAAAGATAAGTAAAATTGAAGAAGCAACTTAACTTAGATTGATGTAAGCTAATCAACTAATAACAAACAGTTTAAAAAAGCCAGAAAGTTAAAGATTGATTTGATAGTACTATTATTTTATTAAATGACGCATAACTCGACAGTGCCAGGGCAGTAGTTATTTTAATGCGGTGGCTGCTATTGATATCGGCTTCCCGCGTAGCGCATTCACACTATGTTTGTATATTATATACATTATTATCCATTAATAGCTAAAAGAAGCTGTACTCCACCTAATTATAAATTACCTTTAAAAAGGGAAACTGGGGTCTCTGTCGAAAATAAATAATTGCCTTAAATTACTTAATCCAAATTGGTTCACAGTATACATAGTCTTTTGAAGTAATACATAATATCGTTCAACTTGCAATAAATTGAAAACGTACTTATTTCACGATAAGTTTGAACAACTATGATATTTTACTGTAAATATACTGTATATGTATATAAATAGTAAAATCATATATAAATATCTAACCGTTAATACTTGTAATGCTGACTAGACGAAGGTTTCGATAAAAAATATTATATTAATTATGTAGGTAGATCCAAAATTGAAGTGATTGTATCTTTGTGCAAGGTAAACACCATCGGCAAGTTTAAATGGTTTTAAGCCCTTTGGGTCTTTAATCCCTTAATATCTTTTGAAACATGAAAATCATTCAATAATTGCATTGTTGGTGTTGTATGATTTGATTTATGATCTTTTTTTTCTAAATACTCGATCAATATAAACCTATAAAAAGTATAAAAAATAAATAATGGTAATATTACATTTTAAAAAATAGTATTTTATCGAAGTTAGGTACATCGTAGTATGTTATTATGGATTATCCTGCTTACAGATATTTTATCCTGTTTTCAAACTTAAATCCATAATTTTAAATCCAAAACTTTCACAATTTAGGGCTGATTTTTCAATGAACAGATAATTTTTATTCGTGGAATATAATTGACGTCTGACATATTTTGCATGAAAGAACTCTCAATAATTCAAAATTATTCCTCGGATAAAATTATCGGGCGTTGGAAAAAGCAGCCCTTAGTCTTACAAAATTAGTAGATCGCTAGTAGTTCTTTATTGAATTAACTAAGTTCAAGCTACAGATGACTTTTGTCGTTAAAACCTAACAATTAAATGAAGCGTTAATTAAAAGAATAATAAAGTAAGTGACCTTATTGTGACAGTTTTAGAAGTTGAACTTTTTGTAGTACGACAAAGATTATATGGCAAAAGTAACTCTCTTACTGGGCGCGTAGGGTGCCGCTTGTTGTGGAACGGAGATGGGAGCCGGCGCAGGCGCAGTCACTGGCCGCGCTGGTGACATCGGGGCCGAGCGAGGCGACAATGATGGCGAGTATGCCGAACCGATAGATGAGCCGAACGGCTTCGGACCCGACAGGTTGCTTGATGGCTGCCGAAAAATATTCATCGTTAGAATAGCAAAGAATGATGCGTAAATCGTGATGAGGTTGGTAGAGGACTCAGGAATGCGTATTCCACAGCGTTCCATATACCTGCCTACACATATAACATATAACATGAACTTAATAGACTATAAAAAATTTAAATACATAGAGTGACAGGCGAGACATAAAACGACGTGGACATCGTTTTATCGGATAGTACTGCTACCTGAATTGAAACATAGTTGATATACTTACGCTAAAGAGCGATGACGATCCGTTCGTGTAGTTGTTGGTCGCCAGCGGCGGAAGCGGCGTCGAGTATGTGTTGGTCGGGATCCGGCTACCACTGTACATGAAAATCTTTGGTTGAAAGTTATATTTAATTTTGAAGAACACATCCTGCGCAGACCCATATAAATTGATATAAGGGACTGCAGGAGAATGACGATGGTTTATTATGATGAAAACAAGTAATAATTCGACTCGAATGCAGATCTATAAAATATGAAAATAATCAAAAGACTTGTGACTCGTGGATGAGAAAGGAAAACAAGGTAAACTCACGGAGGCACGGTAACAGGTTCAAGGTTGGGCGCGGGCGGGTTGTTGCGTGCGACGAGCTTAGCATGGATATCGCAGTAAAGCTTCCCGTTCAGGTTATAGTAGCCCTGGTTCTTGAGCGAAGAGCCGCAAGTTGAGCACTTGAAGCACTCCACGTGCAGGTTCTTGTCCTTGATGCGCACGAACACGCCGCTAGTACATACAAATACTCGTCAGTACACAGCTGGGCTTAAACGCACCAATCATGTGGATGAGGCAGTCTAACAAAAGCATGAAGATCAAAATGTCAAACACATTTGTTTCAATAGCATTCTTATTGGAATATTTACATATTATGTAAAAAAATATACATTGAATTTCTATACTTTGTTACTTGCTACAAACATGCTCACCGACTTGCTCGTGCTTATCCACCAATCTGCCACGCAAAATTACATTGGTGCTCATCTAAATAATATGGACAGCGAAGTGAGGACATGCTGAGTGAAGATATACAGTGGCGTTGACACATTATTTCATTCTGCCTAACTACTAAAGTATGAAAGTAGGTATAGATGAAGACAATTAATAAATGAATGATGAATTGAACTTTTTAGCACAAATATCGTGACGAGAACGGAATAATGAAATGGATAATAGTCGTTTCGTTAAAACACGATATGTGTACTAACTTACATGTCACGTCTCCCTGCGATGTCATTTCAATATTTACAACAAAAAAAAAGGGAGGAGTCGCAACACGAAGGAATCACATCGAATTATTGTAATCTACACGAATAGAGCTAGTGCACAGGTCGACACGGTCGCAAACACGTCAAGACATTCAGTGGGACGTCGCTTACATAATGTAGCGATTACAGTCGGAGCAATAGGGGGTGTCGTTGACGACGGGGAGCGCCTCGCGCGCCTGCGGCAGGGCGGGTGCGCCCAGCGCGATGCGGCCGTCCGGGAGGACCTCGTGGCAGCCCATGGGGATGCTGGGTCGGTGCGGCGGCTCGGGCGCCAGCTGCTCCTGCGGCGTCTGCGTGCCCGTGCACACGCGCGCCACCGGTGGTTGCAGCTGCGGCGTGACGGCCACGCGCGGCGTGTGCGAGCGCGAGCGGTGCGTGCGGTGCAGGCTGCACGGCGTGCCCGCGCGCGCCACGCTCGCTCGCGAGTAAAAGTGAGAAGGCTCTGCTGGCCCGCAATATCGGGTTATTTCTATTCGCAACTTGATGACATAACTTACCAGGTTACCCGAGATTTCGGTGTTCGGGAAATTAATCGCGAAACCGAATTAGAACTGCGCACACGGATACATTTCGTATCGTTACCTGACTCCAACACCCTGTCGGAACCCTATTCGCGAAATCAAATTTAGCTTGCGATATGTGCTACCGTGTCGGCCCGCGCGCATCATCCGACTTACGTGATAAGTCTTTCGCACTCCTCGCAAATGTTCTGTCCGGGGGGCAAGCCTCCGGTATTGAGCGGCGCGTCGGGACGCGTGACGGGCGCCGTCACGTGGCGCAGGCCGCTCACCGGCGCGGCCGGGGCGGCCGTCGGACCCATCACTGGTTCGACTACTATGCCAATTCAGTTTCATTAATTTCGATATGTTCTACTTTCCATCGTTAAAGTTGGTTGTAAGTATTTATGAAACCTTTAATTTAACTTTTGGAAACTTTATCAATTCTATTTTTCGTCAGATTATCTTTTTGAATTACCAATAATTTTATATGTATGTTGTCCAATTTATGTACCTCCAAAACATTTTCCCGTGTGACCACTATATATATACTCAAACGTAACTCAATTTTAAGTCACATTCTGTCCTTGTCTTTGCAGGTGTAGCGACAAAAACAAAATACAAAACACGTCTGAAATTTAAGTATCGTTTGAGAATTTAAAAGCTTTAAGTACTAATATAATAAAGATATTTATTCTTTATACCTGGCTCGGGGTCGTTCTGTTCTTCTTGCAGAACCTTGAAAACGGCGCTTTTCTCAGCGTCATATGTCTTCTCATTCTTCTTAAAGTTCACTCTGTCAATCACAGGATAACTCTTTATTATTCAAACTAGCTTCTGCCCGCGACTTCGTCCGCGTGAAATTTCATCCTCCCCCATTCACCCTATTAGGAGTGGAATTTCGAAAAACCCTTTCTTAGTCGATACCTATATACACTTCATAAAGAACACACTCTCCAAATTTAATGTCTCTATGACCAGCGGTTTAGGCTGTGCATTGATATAATCAGTCAGACAGGATCACAGGACTTTGAGTTTTATATTAGATCATAAAAGTAAACCTAAGTACCTACCTAATAAATAAAAAAACTCAATAACAGAAAATAAAATACCTACCTACCTAAATAAACCTATTTCTGATGATAACTAATCTAGACTCAATAAATAAGCAAAATCCCTAAAAACTAATATCTATACGAATGACTAATCCTACCTAACAGTTTTATAAAATAACCTACGGTCGCTACGTACACTATCAAATATACTTTAAAATTAAAATCTATACCTACGACTTATAAAAATAAACCTAAATAACTCTACCTTAAACTGTACTTAGTAAAAACTAAACGGAATAAAAAGGTCGCACTAAAAATCACGGTTTAGAATTGCAAGTACATACAAGCTGACCCGGCCACGCGTTGCTGTGGCTAACGTTTTTGTCTTTTTTTCTATCCTATCTTTCAAGTTGGATCAAACTGCACACGGTGTACAAATTTGATTAAAATCGGCTATGTAGTTTAGGAGTCCATCGCGGACAAACATCGTGACACGTAATTTATATATATATTAAGATTTATAGAATGCTAATAAGAACGAACTGTGAACTGTGCTGCGAACGGTGCAAGCCAAATTCAACCTTCAGCACTACATTTACAGTGCGGGTGACGTAACCTACGACAAACTTATTATTTGCGGTTGGTACAGTAATCGGGTCTAGGGATCGAACCGCAAAATTAAGTTTGTTTTTTATTGTATATACTTTTCCGGGATAAAAAGTACCCAGTGTGGTGCCCAGGATATTAAAGAATAATTGTACCAAGTTTTATCGTAATCGGACCGGTACTTTTTGCGTGATGCCTGAACAAACAGACAGACAGACAAAAAAATTTTTTAATCACATTTTTGGGTTCGGTGTCGGTCTAGTAACACCCCCTGCCATTTATTTTTTTGATATTTTGAATGTACAGAATTTTCACTTCTACAGATTTATTATAAGTAGGTATAGATATCTTATCATGTGTTAGTATTAGTACTTAGCTATGCCTAAGTACTTGTTCATTTATCAATTGTCAGTTAAGTGGAGGATTAAAACATAAGTTAGCAATGTTATCAAATATACATTATCATTCTGCAACTTTCTTAAGTGGGACGGGACATCAGAGGACCGTTCCGAACTTCCGGACATAAAATTCAAATTCTGTGCTTTTAAACAAAAGTACAAGTCTCATTTTGGAGCAGTTTCTCGATTTATGCATTAGCGAGCTAACTTACTGAATCCTCCTTCTGATTCCTTATATTTTTATATCTGTGTCTAAGTCAATATAGGTACTAACATAGTTTAAGTAATACTAACTGTATGGATAACGTGCCTGATTTAAAGATGTATTAAATAAACAAATAAAATCATTTTGATGTTAAGATGTCACTGCATATAGCATTGAAGAGGTCAGTTTAGAAATTGTTTCGGGAGAGTTCGTATCTGAACCTTAGCTGCTAAAGTGCCCTTAAAAAAAAAAAGCCTTACCCGAGCACGCCTCCCGCAAGGACTTCAGTCTGCGCCGAGAGAGTCTCCGCGATCGTTTTGTCGCTGTACATGTTGACTGGAGTGTTGTACTGTTTGTTCACTATGCTCTTCACCGCGTCGTTGCCGTTCATCTACAACCAAAATGATTAAACTTTAGGTTTAAATTGTTGTCAGCAGCAGCAGCTAAATATCAATCATAATGCAAATCTAATGTTGTAGTACTTCAATTCCTGCCCCTGATCATCATTCGTCCTCCTGCCCTTTTCCCAGTTAATTTTTGATCGGGAGTACTTTTTCTTCTATAAGTAGGTACTACTTTTTGAAGTAATTTCAGTGACACCTTCTTTCCTAGCCATATCTAAGTCTCTAATCATATTATTCCATTTATTTGCGTTCCAAAAGGTAGAAACAAGGTACAACAACAAAAAGGGCACAACAGAAAGACTTACAGCTAAGAGCCGTTGTAGACCCTGTTAGGGCACAGCAAAAATTATTGTATTACCGCAAGTGATACAGCAGACATTCGTGTCTAGGCTGGCCTGGAAAATTGTAGGCTGGTTATCTGTCAATAGTGGACTGTTGATGATACTTACGTAACCAAAAGGCTTGGCGACATTGTTGTGACCAGAGCCGAAGGCGCGCGAGGGTTGCGACGTGGCCTTGAGAGAGGTATTGGTGACGAGGGTCGGGGTGCCGCCAATAGACCTCGAGCCAGGCCTGGGCAGGCTACCGGTTGGAGTTACGGAAGGACGCCAAGTGCCGCCACCACTAGAAGATAAAAAACAGAATTTTAATAAGCGATATTTAAAAAATGTTAAGGTTGTGGATATTGTGTATCAATGACGAGTTTTTGAGCGGCGTCCTCAGGTTAGGTGGTGTGACGATCTACTACACACACATCTAGGTGCTTGTAGCAGCTGGATGAGATAAACCGAGGATCGAGTTGCTATCCAGTAATTATCTGCTGAAGGCACATAATGAAGACAGTAACAACATTAAAGGTTTACCGTTGTACGGTGAGCTCAAGGTTGCCTCCAGCTGCCCGGATAGCGTCCTGCGCCTCTTGGTGTCTTAGCAGATATACGTCGGTGGTGTTGACGCGGATCAGTGCGTCGCCCGCTTGGAGACCAGCGCGCTCGGCTGCGCTGCCACCGTTCACCTGATCGACAAGAGAAAAACAAAATGAGAAACTCTGCACCTCAAACAACAAGAGCTGACAAGATATGAGAAAAAGCTGTCTGCTCCTTTTAAACTTTTCTCAAACTTTATTTGTAATTTGGATCACCAATGGTTGGTTGTTATTACTTTCCAGTCATCGTTATTTTTCCTTCGTTCGTTTTAGTTGTTTACGCGTCAATATAACCTATTGGATCACTAATGCGTCAATCTTTTTCACGGAAAATGTGTTAATAGCTATTCTAATTTTGTCCTAATCAATTTGTTGACGTTATTATAATACGTAACCTGTAGTTTAATGGAATTAAACGTTTTCATGTGCATACAAATTCACGTTTTACGAGACGACATAGTTTGACCCTGATTCCTAGTACCTACGAATATTTGTATACCTACTATTTGGGTAGTACATACCTACCTATGTGTTTATGTACCTGGTCTACTAAACGCCATTGAATAAGTACCTATTCCTATAGTAGTGTATGGTATATTGAATGCGAGGTGAGAGCGGGGTGCGGAAGGAAGCTGTGATGATGACGTAAACATGAGATCAGCGCAAGCGCAGCTTGTCTAGTTCGTTTTGTAAAATAAATGCGAACTTTTTGCCTTCACTTCCAAAAAAATGTCGTAATAGGGACTTATTTAGTTAAATGTTGTCCATAGACGGAATTGTATAATGTCGGAACATTTTTACAAAACAGCTGTTCGGCTAAAAACGGAACCACCATAATTACTACTTGGTGTTTTTACCGAATCTTATTTAAGTAAAATTAAAACTACGAACCTACTACTACCTAATTATTAAAAACTTCTGAAATTATTGGGAGCCCGTTCCATTTTATATTAATATGTTTCAAAAGAGGGTCTTCGATGTCTAGTTTAATGTTTGCAACATACATGGATGTACCTACGATAAAATGCGGTATAAACCTTGGACCTAAACCAAAATAAAAAGTATGACAAACAGCAAACATCGATTTCTTGAACTTCTGCGATTGGTAGTTTGGTACTTTGGTACGTCTCGCCTTCGTGCAAAGATTTATTACTTAGCTGGTTTTAGTGAGCCGAATATGCGTGGCACAGTTTGACCAATGTCAAGTATACATATGTATTAAATAACTGCATACAACTAGACTAAATTCCAGCTCGTGTATGTTTATAAATTTCAGAGAAATTGAGTAGGTAAGTACATAATATATGCGATAGCCGATAGCTATATTCTAATATACTAGTAGGTACAATATCCACATAGTTAGGTATATCTTAGAATAAACGAACAATGCTGAGATATTCATAGTAAATATCGAGCTAAATAGAATAATTTAAATGAGAATCGTCGTTGTCAGTTGAAGAAAAAATAATAGTAAGTAGGTACATAGGTATATCTGCTCACTGCTGAGTCGTAGAAAACATATTAATCTTAAGGCGACAATTCAATGAACAAATGAGCACTTTGAAAGTTTTAACTACGCCATTAATTATTCACCACTCGAAACAAATGCGTAAATGCAGCTGTTAATGTTGTTTACTATCCGACAGTACCGATGGCAAGCCCTAAATTAGGCAATAGATAGTATACTACCACGTCTTGTTCAGTTAGTGTTGATGACGTAAAACGGTTTGGAAACGTAATAGATCGGTAGATTACTTAAACATGCATGTATGAGTATGTATGACTCATCAAACTGCACTCACTGGCTTATCTTTCATGAGTATTTTAACTACTAAGGTATAACCACAAGAAAGGACATAATTATGTGATACTGTATTAGTACTTATGTTCTGTATGAAAGTGGGTACTTAGATACCTACCTCAGGGGCAACCGCGCTGGACATAGGGCTTCTCTATAGAATTTTACAATGAGTATGTAATTCTAATTCCCTAAAATGCACTTCAGTGTCATTAAAGCTAGAAGTGTCAAAGAATGCCATGATTTTTTGAAACTCGCCCATCCAATCTCCATTTGTAGTTTCTTCTAATTTTGTGCACCTCAAAAAAGAATACGTTTCCTAATATGTAAAATATTGTATTTTTGTATTTACTTATCTAATATAAGGACGTAAATATAATTCATAATTAACGCTTACCTACAGTTCTTTGCGACGTTAATGAGTCAATTAATCACACAATACACTGACACGATATTAATAGATACTGACGGATACGATTCACAATCATTCACGTAGAAACCACAACAACAACTGGCAAAAAGTGACACATCGCAACATGTTATATGTTGCCAAGACATTTTACTGATTAATCTTTCCCTTCCCTCCCTCCCCTCTCAAGCGTCAGGCATGTTTCCTTCCGCTTCGTTCACAACCGGTAATTGGTAACTTGACCCTACCTGCCAAAGAACTAATTTTATAGATCTGCTACATCATGGCGATGGCCCGACACATGCCTTGCAATAAATTGCGCGCGCAAAAACTGCAATGGCATTCCGAGAGGGTCGCTAGCCAGGTGGAACTGCATACTTACCACCTTGCCATTGTCCGGCCTATATATTTTTTTGATTTGTAGTTTCGTAACGTATGTAATCATTGTGTCAATTTATTTCATCTGAATATTTATTTTATAGACCGTTGATTCAATAAGAGAAAATGCATGATAGATACCTAAGAACCTCTATTGGATATTTTAATTCTTAGTAAGTAGCTTACTAGGCATTTTGTTGCTTTGATTTTGACTGTACGTTTTTTTTTCAAGTAAGTAATATGAAGTAGGCAACGCTCGTATTTTTATAAAGAAAATCGGATCATGCGAGTTTATAGAAATTCACAAGTTGTGGCAAAGCAATTTTCATTTTCTTCGTGCTTGGCATAGGTACAGGCCAGGCGCGGCATGATTTGGGGGGCGGGGAGTCGTGGACCCCCCCCAATCATTCAAGCTGTGTTTGAATGATTTACTTGTCTTACTAACTTAAAACTGTACTATTACCCCGATGGGCTTATAACAAAAACATTAAGAACATAGGCAGACATGGGGACTGCCGACAGAAGTAAAAACTTAAAACTACGAAATAAGTATCATTTCATAGTTTTGGTTTAATGGGTTTTTAACGCGCCAAAAAAGTGGCTTAGGTTAAGGCCAGATTCCAAAACCTAAACTGCCTTATAACGAGTTTTAAGGTTTTCGAAATTCGATAAATTAAGTTCTCTTTCTGTAGGATGTTCAAAAGAAAACAGAACCTATTCAAGGTAGAGTGCTATAAATTTTAGGCTCGCTTCGCTCGCTCTTGCAATCTACATTCTGTTGATTCTTGAACTTTCTCATAGGTCGACAAAGAAAGTAATAATTCCTAGTCCTTTTGTAATGATTAAATGAAAATCGAACCTACCTGAGAGTGAAAATTTTTTCGAGCTCGCTTTGCTCGCTCTTGCTTTCTACATCCTCATAGTTGCTTAGATTTTCCTGCATAAATCGACAATGTAACTCCTATTTCTGCTTGAAAATGTAAAATAAAACCTAACCAATCCAAGCCGGGTTGTTAAAATTTTCGAGGCCGCTTTGCTCGTTCTTCCCAGCTTACGAAGTCTACCGTTTAAATACATACGACCATTTTGGCACACTTTACCCGATCTAGGAACCGAACCCCGAACCTCATGCTCAGCAGTGACGCTTGCGACCACTAGATCCACGAGGAGATGTACCTCCCTTAAAATATTCCTCGGCACCTATGGTGACCCCCCCAAAACCTTGGGCTGCGACCGCGCTACAGGCAGCAGGATGCAGCAGCTGGTCTTGATAACCTCATTATGAAAATTTCTGCAGTTCATGAATATGTCACAATTCTTAGTTTTTGAGCTTTAGTAGCATACATGCACACGTGCAGTTTATGAGTGTCCTCAGACCGGCTGCGGCGCCGCGCCGCACGCGCGCCTCCCATATACGGCAACAGGAGTACAAGAACAAGAAATTAAATGCAACTCCGCCGTTCCGGCCCCGGTCGAGGCCACGTCGTATTATGTTTTGTTTATTGTCTTCCATTCTTCTCTCGAAATACGCAGTCGTTGAACACCACAACTTGCACGATTATCATCCTTTCATTTTTTCTTTAGCGAGCTTTTTAGCGGTTGTATTAATATTACCTTTAGGAACTTCCTACATACTGTAACTCTTTGATAGTTTACTTCTACAAGAACTTGGATGTTAAAGTTCTAGCCTTTTTTAAAGAAACCGTAATTTGTGAAGGATTTGGAGGACATTTCTTCATTCAGTGCATGTTTGCACTCTCATGATAGGACGACGTTATTAAAGTCTGAGATAGTTGGAGATTACAGTAGGTAGTAGGAATCTTCTCTCCTAAAAATATTATGATGGCAGTTGCCCAAGTTTTAACAACCGACGTGGTAATCTGTCCATCACCTACCTACTCACCTCTAATATTTTCATTGCACTTGACACTACTACATCTAAAATAAGCAGTGTGTCAAGAGACTGATGCGGCGACGAGTACGATGACGGTGACGGTTATTTATTAGTTTTAGTCGTTATTATTGAAACTACATTAAAGGTATTCATAGTATTAATTTATCTCTACATTATTTAATAAGATTTATCGCCTTTGTAGGTAAGGTATCATCTAGTTCTATATACTTATTCTGATTTCCTATTCAACGTAACTATCTCATCATCATCTGCCTAGCCTTTTCCCAACTATGCTGGGGTCGGCTTCCAGTCTAACTGGATGCAGCTGAATACCAGGTCATACGTAACTATCTATTAGTAGTATTTGTACTCATACGGTATTTATCGCTACGAACCATAGTGTGGTATGTAATTAGAATAGACAAATAGCGATAATCCACAGAAGGCGTTGTTGTCGTTGGTCGCCGTTCCAATTTCAAAACAAATCCCTGCCAGTACGTGACCACAGACGTGACTCAGATTGTGTTCCATATAAACGACAGAACCCGAATAGTTACGCAACAACCAATGGCCAGCAAGCTTACGCGATTCCGGTTAATAAGAGTGAAACTGGTACGTGGCCGTGGACATAAACACATCAGCAAAAAATTGGGATTGCTGCCTTAGATATAGTCTTCATTAAACAGCACAGACATTGCTCTAGAATGCAGCACGATTTTAAACAATTCAAACATCAAACAAAGCTATCATATTCCAGATTTATGTTCACAGCCGGTCCTAATTAGGTGAGCATTTAGAGTTTAGATTTAGACAATAGCTTTACGAGCTTTTGTTACAACTATATTAGGCTTATTTATTGAACTATAAAACTGCCTTACCAAAATAATTTTAAAAAGGTGCAAAGGCCTTTAAAACCTTAGCCACCGCTTGACGTGACATGCAATTTAACTTGAATTTTGTGATAATAGGATTAGGTATCATTCAAAAGCCCCTGAAGAAATCTTTTAAGTTTATGGCGAAGTACCTACAAAAACTTTATAACAGTGCATATCCAATTTCTGCTTTAATACACGAAGGCCAAAACGGGGATACTTACCCGTATAATTTCCTTTCTTTGTATTCAAGCTTATGTAAACAAAATACAGGAAAACAAATAGGTATTAATTAACGTTAAACCTTTATGGCCGGATGGAGGTCAAATATAATTTTTACTTTTGCATAAAACGAATATGCACGTATTACAATAACAGTCGGTAACTGAAAATCGTTTATTGTTTGGAAGCACCAGATCATTATGTTAGCAGTCGTATAAATGTGTAAATTATGGATCGTGAAATTGTTTTACAAAAGCTCAAAATTACTGTAAACTTGCGAAGAACTATAACAATTTCGGAAACCAGATCAAGGTTTAGTCACTAAGCATAAGATCGTTACTCAAATATTCTTAGAAATAACTAATCTAACAAGAACAGCATAATAATTTTAACTAGCTGACAAATGTTGTCCTGTCCATATTTAAAAAATTCATACAAAAATCCTATCGAAAGTTCTTTCGAATTTCCAATTTTCCGGGCAACTTTTAAAATTTTTTATTCCCTTAAAAACTAAAAACCTTATTCAGACTATCATGGACATTTTAAAACAAAAAATAGCCAAATCGGTCCAGCCGTTCTCAAGTGATGTGCTTACTAATGAACAGCATTTCATTTTTATTTATATAGGTACTTAGAAGATTAATAATCAAATTGTAAATTGACATAATACAAGTTCAATAAACCGTACATGATTTGCTTGACATCTATTTAGCTAAACACAATCACGAAACTTGATGAAAGTAACGCATGAACATGAAGAAGTACCGTTGGCATAAGTCAGCCTAATACCATCGTTTGCTATCTAAGTACTTACTATTGACATTGCTAAACGTCATAGCGATACGGCCAAACGGTTCATGGCGAAGATAAAAAAAAACCAACAGCGATCCAGTCTTTGCGATAATGTATTCTATGTATATCATCTGCCTAGCCTTTTCCCAACTATGTTGAACTATGTTGGGGTCGGCTTCCAGTCTAACCGGATGCAGCTAAATACCAGTATTTTACATGGAGCGACTGCCTATCTGACCTCCACAACCCAGTTACTGGGTAATACGATACCCCTTGGTAAGACTGGTTGTCAGGCTTTCGGGCTTCTGACTACCCGTAACGACTGTCAAAGATCCACGAATGGCAGCTGGGACCAACGGCTTAACGTGCTTTCCGAGGCACGGAGGGGTCTCGATTTGTTAAGATGGTCACCCATCCACAGACCAACCGCGGCAAGCGTAGCTTAACCTGATTGATCGACCTGTGCGGCTGTTATTATTTAGCCACGGGCCCCTCGTTTTTGCCAAGTTGCTTTAGTTACATCGTTAATTATAAAAATACTAAGCTTATATGTGTTTGATAGCCTGTTATCCCCGTTGCTGGAGAAAGGCCTCCCCAAAACAAATTAGCGTTAAAATTGAGCATTTAATAAACCCAGATATGAAGAACGAAACGATGCCGTTTCGTTCATATCTACATACGTACGGGTTCAATAACATTTCATGTTTAACTTCCATGTACGCTAGGCTAATATTTTAATCGCGATTCTTTAATCTTATGGTTGAATCATTCCATTAGTTTACAGCGCTATTGTTCAATGAATATTATAATAATTATTAATCACAGGTTTCAAATAACGGATTT
This sequence comes from Gortyna flavago, assembly GCA_963669345.1. Taxonomy (NCBI): domain Eukaryota; kingdom Metazoa; phylum Arthropoda; class Insecta; order Lepidoptera; family Noctuidae; genus Gortyna; species Gortyna flavago. The sequence continues at coordinate 12,167,035 of OY770131.1, read as the reverse complement.
GAATGACTGCACTAGCACTTGCTACTGTTAACTGCAGTAAGTAATTATAAGTAATATCTACACTACAATAAGTAATTAACTCAGTCGTAAAAGACATTGGTTATGAAAAACGCATTCAAATAATAATCTATACTATACGTCATAACAAAATGGTAAACTGACTGACTCACTGACTGGGTGATATATCAACACACAGCGCAAACCGCTGGTCCTAGAGACATGGAACTTGGAGGGTGTGTTCTTTGTGAAGAGTAAGTATCCACTAAGAAAGGATTTTTGGGAATTCCACCCCTAAATGGGTAAAGTAGGGGATGGAAGTTTATATGAAAGTCCGTCAGTTTTGAAGTTAGGATCAATGATGGTTAGGATCTTAAAATTTTGTGTTTAGGCTGACGATTGAAAATTAATTTATACGTGTCTCAGCGTTTTTGATGTTTACATCCCCGAAGGGTTTAAAAGAGGGATAAAGTTGTCTATGGAAAGTCCTTATTTTCGAAGTAGGTAAAAATCACTAAATTTATTAGCTATGCTTATTGTCGGAAGCGAACGCAACGGTGTTGTTAGAATTTCAAACCCTAAGGGGGTGAAAAGAGGGATGAAATTTTGTTTTTAATTAAATTTCTTTATTTTCTTAATTTAAAATCTCTAATATTTCGGCTTATGGTTGGAAAGTAACACAACGTAAATCGTTGTTTTTTTATGACAACGCACGAGGGGTTGGGTGGGGATTAGGGTAGTTTAGTATATAAAGAAATACTGTGAAGGACGGTATTTAGGTAGATACCGGTCCTTTACAGTAGGTATTTCTTTACAGTATTCCTCAAATATCACACGTAGTGGAGGACAATTAGCCATGAACAAAGCTCTATATTGTTTTGTTTTAATAATTCATACTTAATTATCTAGAAAAAAAGAATTTAAACTCTACGCGGACATAGTAAAATAAAATAGTAACGAAGTCAAACCTTACATTGAATATTCGAATCTGATGCCGAAAATATAGTTTTTAGATTTTGGTCAGTTTGCTTGGATGTATGTTCCGGTTTGTACAAAAACGTCTGAATCGATTTGGATGATAAGTATTTGGCACACGAGATAGTTTATAACCTGGATTTACCTATAGGTTACTTTTTAATCCCGGTAGTACGTTCCCGGATATTTTTCGACATCCACGCGGGCGAAGCCGCGGGCAAAAGCTAGTGAAATATAAACAAAAGCAATCCATTACATACGTACCTACAAAAAAGTATTTTAGGACTTTCCTAAATTTTTTGTTACTTATTATAGTGACGAGTGTCAAACAAGCCCAACGGGGTCAGCTAACAGTTAATGAGTTGGTAAAAGCTCCTTTAGACAACTTATCGTGCATTAACAATGTACTTATCTTGCATGTACTGATGGATACATATGTAACTAGTTTTATTATTTTAATATATTGAAAAATTGGATTACCTAGACGCCTACACCAAAATCCTACTGTATTTTTTGATCGCCACGGTACGGGCTCTTCACATAAATCTACTAATTGAAAGCTTACTTCGGCAGTTTTATTGGCCCTCTTTATGTAGCTAAAATGGCCGTATGAATCGACCATAAAGACTAATAAATATAATGTGTTTGATATTTTGCAATCGTCTAAAAATAGGATGAATTCAAATGCACATCTATAATAACAGGAAACTGATGTAGGACAGCGCTGATGGGGTTACGTAAGGGAATTTAAATTTGTTTACCAGTTAAAAACATACTTGCCTACTTTAGTATTTAGTATAATAATAAATGTATTTGTTATTTTTAAGAGCACATGTATAATTTGTATGTCTATTCTTACAGAAACCATCGGGTGTCGCCGACTCGCCGATTATCATCTTCGTCGGTGCTCGCTGCCCGTCCGACACGCGCGTCCGCGTGGGTGGACGAGAGCAAAGATCTCTACTTGTTTGTGGACTTTGTGGTTATAATCTCATATTGTCGTATTAAAACGAGATCAAAGATATAATCGTGTTAACTTTCATTGTAGACCTTTTTATCACTTAAATTAATAGTTTCGTGTTCTTATAAGAAGTATTCGTTGGGAATTTGTGACTCTTTATCATTTCACAATTAGTAGGTATGCACTCGGAAAGAGAGCTCCAGTCTAGATAGACTGGAGCTCTTTATGATCAATTATTAAAAGTGAATTGGAGTACATTCCATCGAATGATATCCATTCAGACAATGAGCTAGGTGTTCGAAGCCTGTTTATTTTCGTCGCGATTTTTTATTGCTCGATTAATTTCGCTTATCCAAAAAGTAAAAGTGCCTGTCTACTTCTCCTCATCTTTTACAATGATATCTACTGCATACCTGCTTGATTAATATCTTCATCTATAATTCACTGTAAAGCTATTAGCTAAATATGAAATTGCTATACCATGATTCAGCTGCAGCCTCTGATTATAATAACTGGGTATTGATTCGAATCGTTGCGTTTACTGACCTTCTGAACGACGAGGGGTGTGCCGAAGTCTTTGCCGCCTTGCAGACGGAAGCCCAAGGGCTGCTGGTCGGCTTTGTTCAACCGCACAGTTAATAACTGTGCCATCTGTCAACAAGACACAAACAACACATTAGTCGATGTTAAAACAATATTAAATCCTAATAATCTTAATCCTCATTTCTATGTCCCTAATTATTTATTTATTTATTACTATTAAGAAGGCTTACAGACTAATTACAAATAATAGGTAACAACAATACATTTTTAGGTTGATAATAACAAGCCTCCACAGTTATAGAACAACGATTACTTAAAGCCTAACAAATAACTTATATTGTGCACATAAATAAGTAGGTTAAGTTAGTTTTATTTATTTAAGTATTTATGTTGCTGCACATGAGTTTAAGAACCACTAGCCGGCGCATTCGTCCCAAAAAATAATTCGGCTAAGAGCGTCCTTGCTGTGCTTATCTTGGTGCAAAATAAGTCAACATCATGTTCAGAAGATACATCATTGAAACTTCGAGCGCTTCTTATAAGAAAAGCATTACGCCTGTAATTAGTAGTGGCAGCAGGCACACCTAGAAGCGGCCTTCTACGTAAACCAATAGTGTTAGTGCGTAATGCTAACTTTGCCAACAATTCAGGGCAGTCGATGGTGCCATTAGCTTTGTTAATCAAAAAACACACATCATTAATGAGTCTCCTACGATGTAATGGCAGAAAATGGTACCTCTTGCAACGGTGACTGTAATCTATAGATACTTGGTGTGCTTTATAATCCAGATATCTCAGAAACTTTTTCTGGATACCCTCAATACGCGAATTGTAGATCCCATATTGAGGATTCCAGACTTGTGATGCATACTCCAAGTGGCTGCGCACGAACGAACAATACAAAACCTTGATCGTCTTCAGAGAGCGGAAACAGGCTGAGGCTCTGATTACAAATCCTAGTGCTTTCGAGGCCCTGCTCACGACACTGTCAATGTGCTGATCAAAAAGTAATTTGCTATCCTGTATGATACCTAAATCCCTAACGCTGTCAACCTTGCCCAAGGTTAGTTGGTTGAGACTATAGGTTGAATTTACTATAGACTTCTTCTGGCGTGTGAAGGTCATTTGATAACATTTAGAGGCGTTCAATTGTAGCAAATTGTGTTTGCAATATTCCTCAAACCTATTAAGATCAGCTTGCAACAGGTTAGCATCAGAGATATCACTTATAATCTTATGAACCTTCATGTCATCAGCGTATAACAACACGTAAGAGTGCTTGAAGCAGTTTACAACATCAGCAATAAACATAGTGAAAAGCAAGGTCCCCAAAACCGAACCCTGAGGCACTCCCGAGGGGACCGATGTCCAACCCGAATTGTAACCTTGGAGAACCACAGCCTGACTCCGATTCTCAATGTAAGACGAGAACCATCTATATAGGTCGCCATGTATACCGGCTTTGAGCAACTTCTCCAGCAGCAGACGATGGTCAATACGGTCGAAGCACTTGCTGTAGTCAGTATAAATGACATCCACCTGCACGTGTTGTTCCATACCACCCGATATAAACTCATGCGATAACACCAAGTTAGTCGTAGTGGATCGCTTTTTGAGAAAACCATGTTGTTCCTCCACAAAGTCACTTTCCATAGCCGCATATACATCATTATATACTATACGCTCAAGGATCTTTGAAAACAGACATAATTTAGATATCGGGCGATAGTTCGTAACATCAGTTTTGTTTCCTTTCTTGTGAACAGGAGTGATGAAAGCTGATTTCCAGATTTTAGGAACTACACCCTCAGAAATGGATCGATTGAATAGGATACATAATGGGGCCACCAAACCATCAGCACATTGTACTATAAACACCGGGGGTATGAGATCAGGTAATGATCAATAATTACCTCCTTTTGCGTCTGAGCTATTAAAACCAAGTAGTTACGTACAAAACACAACTAAAAGTATGAGCTGAAACTCTAATGAACACGCAATTATTTGTCAATTTATTGCGTTGGCAAAGATCCGCTTGTGTTGAAAACACGACATCTTTACACGTTTTCCAGGTAAAAGTCAATATCATTACCGAAAGAATGAAATTTGAAAGTGCCTACAAATAATTATTAAGTAATCCGCTGTACCATTAGCCTGGCATTTGATCGACCCAATTGAAGATTTATTTTCTGTCGGGCCTAGCCCAGCCTCACTGACCGCGCACTGTAAGTATGCAGACATCTTGCGATCTATTTTATCTTCGATCAAGATCTAAGTGCAAACCAAAAGACATCAGTGAAAGGAGGCTGAGAGCAAAACTCGTTTATTTATACAAGGAATAAACAATAATCAAATCATTTATCGTTTTTCGAAGGTCTTAGATTTCTCTCCGTGATATTTTAAATTTGATTAAAAATACTGATAGCATCGCAGTTCTCTAATGCTGCATTCCTGCTCCATGTTGTGTGAATACCTGAATACCAAACGCGGAACGATACACATCAGCTGTACAGTGTACCGTACTTTTATTGTATGGAAGAATCTTTCGGTAATAACAATAACATGATCTACCTACCTTATATCAGACAGTCTAACTTGCCAACTTACAATTTTTTTGAATGAATTTTATTAGGTAGAGCTAGAACAAACAGGATAAAAATAAACCTAGATGAGATAGGCACCATCAACACCAAATAGATGATTAAGTAGGTATGTATGCTTATCTACCTAATCACAAGTTGTCAATGTTGTCATCCTATCTAATTATATGAACCTTTTGCCCTCGCTTCGCAACTTAATTAAAAGATAAATGGCGGCGATGCTTTATGAGTAATATTGGCTTAAAATATTCCATAAATCATTAATTACCTACTGCAATTCTATTTTAGAGTTAACAACTATGCTACGGCCAACCCAGCCAGTGAGCCAGCATCCGTAGTTTTACGAGGAAGCTTAAACATCGTCCGAAACGAATCGCCGCCGGTCACGTTCAGCAAAATATCTTGAAAACTGAAATGCCATAAAATTATAGAGTTTTTAGGTACGTAGGTATAGGTATCTATCGCTGCCGTTCAAAAGATTAAAATTTAAAAGGGTGAGCAATTAAAGAGTTGTCCGGCGCGATGTGCAAAAACAAAGCAGATGAGACCAAAATAAAATGCAATGCAATTTATGCAATTGTTTTTTTTTACAGTTCTGATTGTTGTGGCATTCCTCAGCCTTGTCCGCAGCATTGGCGCGCGCGCCAATCAAAGGGTCGCGACACTTTTCAGCTGACACTTACGTCTTCATCAATTCTCTTCAATTCACGATAAAAAATGGTAAGTAACGAACTAAACAAGCCGTTTGTTGTTAACGAGACGACATTCAGCCACCGATTTCACAATTGCATAATAAAAATTGATATTGCTCATGTTTTGCAAAATTTTATCGTTCCTTAATTATGAGGCTTTAGTGTAGGTTGAAAAACTATGGAAAATATGGACTCGATATAATTAATGTCTAGCTACTTATTCTCATCAGTAACTTGTTATAGACAATTTTCAGACATATAGAACACTCGTAAGATTGTATAAATGCGACGTAGATGCGTAGGCGCCTAGGCGGTAGGATAGACTGATGTACCTAGCTATGCATGCTACATTGCTACCGTGATAGAAAATGGGCTTAGTAGGCAAACAGGAATTTCATTAATAATTATTAATATTTTTGAGTGGTGTTTCGGACTATACTTTTTTTTAAGCATGTACAGTTAGAATGAAAATTCTTAGGTTGGGTTATGTTATTTTAGTTCATCATCTGCCTAGCCTTTTCCCAACTATGTTGGGGTCGGCTTCCAGTCTAACCGGAAGCAGCTGAATACCAGTATTTTACAAGGAGCGACTGCCTATCTGACCTCCACAACCCAGTTACTGGGTAATACGATAACCCTTGGTAAGACTGGTTGTCAGACTTTCGGGCTTCTGACTACACGTAACAACTGTCAAAGATCCACGAATGACAGCCGGCGAGGCACGGAGGGGTCTCGGTATGTAAAGATCCACAGACCAACCGCGGCAAGCGTAGCTTAACCTGACCGATCGACCTGTGCGGCTGTTAATATTTAGCCACGAAATTTTAGTTATTTAAGTAAAAGTCAGGGAATAATATTGTTGAAAAAAGATAAAGTTTAAAATACAATCAACAGTAAGGCTGCGTTTCCATCAGAGATGAGCGAGGATGCGTAGCGAGGAATGTGTGTAAAACGAGTGTGGAACTTAAGTTAGAAAGACGCTTGTACGATACGACTACAACATACAGTAGAATCTCTATTCCTAGACAGCACGTTTCACCGAAAACTTTGTTGATAGAAAACATTGTAGATTGCAGCACTGTTGACAGAAATCTCTGTTCATAGCACTTCTTGCTGTAAACTTTGTTCATGGAAACCGCTTCGCGGGGCTCCTATTTCTGTATAAAAGGTTTAAAGTAAGCTAACCAAACCTAACCTCGGGGTGCCCTTCGCTCGCTCTTGCATCCTACGTTGCGCTCTCTGTGAACCAAGGTATCTGGAAACAGTGGTTTCTATAAACAGAGATCTCTGTCAACAATGCTTCATATGGACCGAGATATCTACAAACAATGTTTTCTATCAACAAAGTTTTCGGCAAAACGTGCTGTCTAGGTATAGAAACTTCTATTAACTGTGCTTTCTGTAGGTATGTAGTCGTATCGTACAAGCGTATTTCTGTATTAGGTTCCACACCGCGCACCGGTGTAAAACTAACCAAGAACAACGCTAACTTAGTTCAAGCTATGAAAATGAAGCGATGTTATTGGTTTGTTTCACACACATCCCTCGCTACGCATCCTCGCACCTTAACATGATAATCACAACAATCAGTCATAAATATCAATTAAAAAAGGGTCTACCCTTTATAGCAGAACTTTTTATGTCATAATATTATTTTGCATAACAACGCATAGCATAAACTTCATTTCGCAGAAAATCGTTTGGCATACACTCATTTATAATACATTAGAAACGCATAATTTTGTAAGTCAATCATTTTTAGGCATAAATTTCATATCCATAATAATTAAAAAGTAGAACCATCATATTGCAGAAAGTTCACTGTCAGAATCGTCTTTTGGCATACATACATTTCATATCGATAATCATTAAAAGGTAGAACTATCATATCTCAGAAAGTTTACAGTTAGAATCATCTTTAAAAAGCACACACCATGCATGTACCTATGCATCAAGCATGCAGCATGCAAGCAAACATGCAGCATGCAAGCAAGCATGCAACATGCAGCAGGCATGGTTTCTGTCACGGCTCCGGCGCTGCGGGGCTCCGGCGGCGGTCCCACGCAAGCTTCTCGTCGCAGATGGTTTTAACGCTCGCCGCCGCGGCTGAGGAAGGCAAGCCGAAGCTGCTGTGATGACCTGCTCCTCAGCTCGCGGGCCACCTCGCCCCTCCGCGCCTACGCGGGCTTAAATTACACTCTAGAGGTAGGGCAGACAAGACTACGTGCAGTGGGTTTTGCAGCGATTCGGTTCTGTCACTTCACTAACTTTTGTAGTACAACATATTGACTTTTTAAGACAATATTTTAATTTTAATTTAAGGTTAAGAATATGATTACATTTTATAGAAATGACAATAATTATGTCTAATAAAATTATTCCAAGTGATATTCTGCCGTCTTCTTAATATGCCAAGTGAAATTATTCCAAATAATCGTCGCTCGTCGTAACGTTATGTGAAACGAAATTATGCGAAATTAAGCTTTGCCAAATAAAATTGCCATCTTAAAAGTATGCCTTTGTAAATTCGGACATATAAACCTTCGGCCAAACAATAATGATTTTTATGCCATATATTCGTTTAAAGAAGAATGCCAAGTGTGTTATGCCAAATAAATTTCGGAGCATCAAAATTCTTCCAGATAGAGGGAACCCATTAAAAAAACGTACAATAAGAGTTATAAATGTTAAAAATAATCAGTCTTATACCTATATCATTTGAAACGTGTACAACAAGAATATTAAATTTAAATTAGTATAATCGTCTTGTACATCAATTACCTATTAACAATCACTTTACAAAAATACCAAAAATAACTTTAAAAATAATCAAAAATTTTGTTTTACCATTATAAAGCATTTTTAGAATTTCATATTTAAAACAGTCTGTTCAATAGGATCAAAACAATAAAATTATTTTCATAAAATAAAAACAATCATATACCAACTTTCCGTGCATCGGAAAGCACGTTAAACCGTTGGTCTCGGCTGTCATTCGTGGATCTTTGACAGTCGTTACGGGTGGTCTGAAGCCCGAAAGTCTGACAACCAATCTTACCAGGGGGTATCGTATTACCCAGTAACTGCGTTGTGGAGGTCAGATAGGCAGTCGCTCCTTGTAAAATACTGGTATTCAGCTGCATCCGATTAGACTGGAAGCCGACCCCAACATAGTTGGGAAAAGGCTAGGCAGATGATGATACCTATACCAACTAGAAATCTTTAAGTCTCATGTAGTTTTACTATTATCTGAAAATTAGTTCTTAGCGAAAAAGGTCACTTAAAAAGTTCAACACAATGTTCTAGCGACCTGCCGGGGCAGCGGGATTGTCCGAAAGGGTTACCGCTACCCCGGAACATAAAGGGCTAAGGAAGGAACACGGAGGGGTTTTAGTCAGTAAGAGTATGACACTCCCTTCCGCTCCACCCAGAGCGGGAGTGGTCATTTGATGATATCCCACCCTTAAAAAAAAATGTTCTAGCGAAATTTTGTGATTTTCCAAATCCGAAATGGTTCTAGAAATGTAGTCATGAATTTCAATTGTTTTTCGAGTTTTTGTATGCATATGATAATGCTCTCCCTCTCTTTGCACTTGCATAGTTAAGATTTCAAAATAATTAGCTTCTTCTTGGAGGTAATAAAGTTAAAAATTATAATTTATCGATGACAAAGTAAAATAGGTATTATTTAATTATTTTTCTGACGTTACTTTGCCTCTAAATAAGAATTCGTCCGAAACACCACTCAAAAATATTAATAATAATGAAATTCCTGTTTCGACCGGATATGCGGATTGGACAAAACTCAGTGGCCGAAAATGTAAATAAAATCTACGTATCCATACTAATATTATAAATTCGAAAGTAACTCTGTCTGTCTGTCTGTCTGTATGTATGTTACCTTTTCACGCCTAAACGACTGAACGGATTTCGATAAAATTCGGCAGAGAGATAGATTGCATCCCGGGGAAGGACATAGGATAGTTTTTATCGACATACCTCGCGGGCGGAAGCTAGTAAAGTATAAAATAAACATTCTGTAGGTACTTACCAACAGACACAATAATAAAATTCAATAAAATGTCTCTGATGCATCTCTACTAATTTAAATAATATGTAAAATTAAGTATTCAAACCACGTTGTTAATAGAAAGATTATGTTCAGTTAGATATTTCAATGACGTAAAATAAACCTATAATAGTCCGCTTCTCTCATTATAATTTCAAATAACTTTGTTTTGTATTGATTTTCCTGCAATCATCTCGCATCTTCACAGCATTGTTGGCGTTGCGTTTACAATGTCAACTCGAAGCCTTTGTTCGTGATTGAACGTAGTTTACAGGGGACAGCCTTATCTCAAGAATGCTGTTTATGATCATTATTATAGCTTCTTTACGACTCATACGGGCTTAATGTGTGTTTTTACATTCGATTTTACTAAGCATTCCAATAGGAATTCAAAATATGAAAGACTAGCTGTTGCCCGTGTCTTCGTTTGCGATCCAGGATGATAAGTAGCCTCTCCAAACAAACTTACTTTCGCATTAAAATATTAGTTAGGATAGTAAAGTATTTGGCAGAGGAAACCGGCTGTTAAAGGCTCCCACAGACAGGCACGACCGACGCGACTCTAGCAGAACAATTTTCATGAAGTTTTCATAGATATGGTTCTACTAGTTGCGTCGCGTTGTCGCCTCGTGTCTGTCTGCGGCCTTTACGTTTAAAATATTATATTTGCTTGTCCTAAAGCTAATTGTGGATACCTATTAATTTTAAGCTAATTAAGTAGTAGGTACCAGCACGCAATTAAAAGTAATTCTTCAGTTCTTTAAAAACAGCGTTTTCGGTAAGTAGCTGGAAAAAAAAAACAGGCAAAACATGTTGTTTGTTGACTGTACCTACACAAAAATAGATAAGTAAACAGATAACTTGACAGATTTGATAACCGCCGTGGTTATTTGCTATTTGTGGACAGGGACAACACCACCATACTCGTACGATTTCCGCTAATACTCTGCAGCATTTCCAAGAATTATCAATGTAAGTAAAAATATTGTCAGGATATAGGTACTATGATATATTGTTCAATATATTTTACGTTAGATTTTTTCTTCGGATTGTTAGTCACGCGTTAATCAATGACGTCACCGGTGGCGATGGCGGTGAGTAACCACGAAAGCCCGCGTCCGCTGGCTGTCGTCGGTCACAAAAGCGGTTACCTCGGTATTTAGGTGAAATGGAGTCTTTATGATATGTTCTTAACCCTCTCCCATGCCAAAAATTCACATACATACATTTTCATTTCATTTTCACGTACATTTTTCAATGTGTTCTGGTTTCTTTATTGATTGAATTCATGAGCAGCAGTAAGCAGTAACCTAAGTCTATAATATTTATGCAGGTTGAAATTGAATACATGCGACAAATCGAAATGGCAGATTGTACTCATCATTATGAACAACTTTTACTATGGGACCAAACCTGAAATCGCGAAAAAAAAATCTGCTGTTTCCTACATTTATGTTCTCATTAACTCGTCAAAATGTAGGGAACAGCTGTTTTTTTTTCTCGATTTCAGGTTTGGTCCCATAGTAAAAGTTGTTCATAATGATGAGTACAATCTGCCATTTCGATTTGTCGCATGTATTCAATTTCAACCTGCATATAGTGTTTACGTAATACTTGAATGGCCCCCAACTTATTGAGGACGTAATAGTATAAATACTGCTATTAAGGCGCAGATATACGACTTCTAATGATTTTAAATTCAACATCACGTCTAATCGACCGGACTGATTTCTTTGAAAAAAATAAATGTTATACTAGACCATTTGCTTCGTAATTTGATATGTGAATATTTGCAATTATATTTTTTTAACATAGTGTAATTAATTTGTAAATTAATGTCTACCGCGGACATAAAAACGATAATCACGCAAACACTATCGGGTGTATTTTCATAAAACTTTCACCATATAAAAGACAATTTAATTCCCCGAATTTTAGTATACGGTTTTTATTTGTTTCGTGTTTGATAAATCAACAATAGATGATTGTTTCATATTTTGCAATAATCTTTCTCTTTCTTTTCTATGCAGTCCGATAGTGACCGCGCTTTAGGTCATGTAGTCGCCTTAAAACTATTTACATATTATAATTAAGCCGAAAAGCACTTTCGGTGAAAACATAGAAAGCAAGCAGGTATCGCGGCATCGGTCGAACAGTAAATCATTTTCTTCGCCAAATTAACAGAACCAGTTCTTTTAAACTAACTCGCAAAGGTTCAAATTGAAACCGGTACTTTAAATCAATAACGTTTAGATGGCATACTAATACATATAGGTATATAGATACTAATTGCTTTAATGAGTACATTTTTAAATGAATACATATTTAACTAACTTTAAATGAGCGATTAAACTTTTTAAAAGATGACAGTTAATAGGTAGGAAAAGTTAAAATAGTTCTCTACAATTTCTACACTCTTTGGTCACGGAGAGGTTGCATTTGTATTACCTACCCACAAACTGAAAGTAAATAGTAGGTATGCGAATTTTGGCAAACAATTAACTAGTAATATGGATTGTTAATTTAAAGAGTATGTGACAAGTCAAATAAGTCTTGTATTAGATACAATGTTCTCACACCTGCGCTAGCGCATGTAGGATAGCGGGAAGTAATATGGGATGCGTGGGAGTCTCATTCCACAATATAAATAGCCTATAAATCTACCGTTACTTGAAACATCCACAGATTACAGATTTAAAAAGGAGGCATTAGCTAGAAGGTGAGGTAAGATCATAACTTGGAAACTATTTACTAATCTTGAAAGTGAAATATTTACGATACAGAAGAAGTGATGCCATTTTGTGTATTGTAAATTACAAAATACTTACATACTTACGTGTGTTCAACATTGTTTACTCAGCTGTGACCTTGCGATGTCGCGCTGTCGACGATGCCTCAAAGGCTAAAAAGTCGATCGATACTGGAAACGATAATGTCGAGAGCGTGATCAATAATCCGCGTGGGCGTACGGTGCAGCTTGTGCATTGGGTTGCGTATAAGACAAACGCATATTGCATGCCAGAGCAGAGTCCGGTCAGGCTCAGGCCGCCGAGGTGTCGCAACGTTCGCTGCTGAACTATTCGAACCAGCTGACGCGACATGGCGCCGTCAAACCGTTCGTGCCGACTCGACTCACCGATGAATGATGTTGCATATTTTATTCATTTACAATACACTATTTTTACTTATTAGATACTTTGGCTGACAAACAGCCCTTGTGATCAATTTGGACTGCCAGAGTTTATTTTAAGTAATGTTTTCATCCATATTTAGTACCTACGGCGCATGAAATCGTAAGTGTTAAACTTACGCTAAGATCAGACTACAAAGAAATCTTTGGATATAGTAGATACAATTATGTTGATTTGAATTGGCGTTCTACAACCTTCCTTTTATTTACCATGCGGGTGTCGCTGTCGTTAAAGAAATCGTTAAATGAAATTAAGGCATAGCAGAACATCATATTTATTTAGGTTAAAAGGTCATTGTTCAGTGAAGGTAGTAGGTAGCAAATATTGACAAGCTACGGTAGACCTACGGGCTCTTGGAAATCAAGCCCAGTTTGTTTCCTCCCACAGATATTGAAAAATTGCCATAAAATCAGTATGTAGCAGGATTTTTAGCGTATTTTTCATTTGATGTTTAAATATAGTTCAGTTCAGCCTCGCGTTATTTCTGTAAGCTTGGTGTCGGTTGCGGCGCTCGCGCAGGCGTAAACTTGGCACTAACACTGCCGATCGGCTGTCAACGTCGCCGTCGCACGTCGCCGTCGGTCTCCAGGACTTAACGTGATTTAACGTCTTACAGCTAAATATGTGGTAACTTGTTGTATAACTGTGTATTAATGTCAATAACCCCCAAACTGCAATGCAAAAACCTTGGTGCGTAAATATAGAGCGGTTACGAAAGAGTTGGCGATCTGCCATCGCGTCGTTCGGACGCCTCCCTGATAACGTACTTCACAAACATAATAACTTTCGTATTTGATTATCCGAAGATAAGCATACCAATACCTACAGAAGTAAAGGTAGTACCATAGATTTATGGTAGCAGCTCTGTGATAACGGCCCTGACTTACCGATCGAAAATTAGTATTTTGGATTTCGGTTAAGAAATAGAAAACACGTATTTTAGGATTTGTTTTTTTAATTCTACCCCAAAAGGGTATAAAAATGAAATAGAATATGAAAGTTTGAATAGGATATTCCGGCAAACGAAGTCGCTAGCAAAATGCTGGACTTTGCCAGCAACTTCGTTTGAGTACATAGGTAGGTACCTACGTCAGGAATAGTTAAAAACAATTGTAAAGTCGTCGATACCTACAGTTAATAAAATTAGAGAAGTCATGTTTGAGTTTGTGCAAATGCGCATGTTTGCGTTGGAATGTTTTGAGTTTTGACATCCCAGTATTCCAAAACATCTAAATACTTGGCTCTCTACGCCTGACGAAAGTGGGCGTGATAAAAGTTATGTGAGAATTTGTTATTTACCTACCTACATTGTGATGACAATAACTAAAGCAGACGACATCCCATAAACCCATTTACTTAGAGCTAAACATAAACCCCCTTACGTCTTAGCGTCTATATAGTTACACAACGCTTTATCTTCTCCTTTCGAAAGTCAAATTACTGACGACTGAAAGAGAGAAACCGGTGTGTAACTTTCATCATTCATCTGATATATTAAGTTTATTAATAAGGGGAAAAAAATGTAAAATACTTTATATAAGGACAGGCTTTGACATCATCGCTTAGTGATCTTTAGTTGGCAAACATTTGGGGTGAAAAGCTTGTTTAGTTGTTGGATTTAGGTTCCTCCTAAACTAACATTACGCTAACATTATGGTCGTCTTGTTACATTTGAAGAATCAATAATCAGCCTATAATTTTCCTACTGCTGGGACACAGGTCGCACAGGCCTCCTTCCTCTCAGTGAGAGGGAGCAGGCCGTAATCCACCACGCGGCCGGCACGTTTCTTTCAAAATATCACTGCTTTTTTTCGTAGCGCAAGTAAAATACTAACTCTGAACTAATAGTTTTAGTTTAGAGCCTTATTTTGTGTAACATTTCAAAATTTTCAGTAGAAATGTGTTTTATAAGTGCCTTTTTAATAACGTAGACAAAAAGCACAAGAATTAGGTAATATGCCGTGTCTCCTGGCGTTTCTCGTAAACCGCAAGCTCCACTGAAATGACTCTCATTTTCAGATACCTACGTAATAAAAATAACATTCATTGATGCGAACACCAAGTTCAATGTTATTGTGCTTAAAATACTTTACACACAACATTGCTACGAAATTACTTTTGTCATTGAAAATACTTAGCGTAACCAGACAGGCGAATTTTTAGAATAGCCCCGGCTGTATGTATGAATATGTAGCATCATTTGTGTCAAGATAAAGAGAAGTTTTGGCAGACCACCAACAATATTAAACTATCTCTATCCAAGAATCTACGAAATTAGACGAGACCGTAACCATGAAATTAATTTACCTACGGGCATTATACGTCTACCTAATTAAATTGTTACTTTGAAACGTGATACAAAATTCTTAGAAAAATCCTAATTTAGGCTGAGAGTCCATCATGGAACTGTTTTCCTTTTTCAGAGTGCTAACAATCTCACACATGATCTTGACACAGCGACACAGATTCATTGCATTGTATTTTAAATATCTCCTTACGAGCATTTTGTGGTCATTCCGAGAAGTTACATACAAGTATGGGCTGATGTTGACGTCACCTCGTTCGACGCATATGAGTAACGAACTAAATAAATAGCCACGTTATTGTTCTGAACCAATTCATATATCATCAAAGTATGTATGAGTTAAGCAAAACGGATGTGCACGACTGATCCCGGTGCCATATTGACATCTTTATGAATGACACACAATTCAGTCTGCATCTAACCAGCCGACAACAAAAGTTTTATATGTCTTGTGCTGACCTGATAACTGATACAGACATAACCGACACATTTATTTTGAGTCATAACATTAGACTCTGGTAAATAAGTGTTTCTATGACCTACACATTGCACTACGAATACCAAAATGTCTTTACAAAAGTTGGCCAGGAGTTCAGGACAGGACATGCCTAGGAAACGTTCTCTCCCTATACAATATTCTATCATACTAGCTAGACTCATCTAGTGAAAGTCCCATCATATTTTATGGTGCAATAGAATCGCAGCACACAAACAGCGAAATAAACAACAATCAAAGAAAAAATCTTTAAAGTTCAAAGGTTAATGGAGGCTAATTGTGAACCGATACGAACAAGTTTTGTTTATGACCCACTTTAAAGAAGGAAGACGCAGTCGCACATTTTCATTCAACAGAACAGCCGAAGATGTTTTAAAGTTTCAAAAGATGGCTAATCAAAAACATCAGAAAAGACAGGATTGGGCAATCAGAAGTTTAATTATTATAAGTGTTTTATTGCTGCAATCAACCTCTGTTGAAAATCAGTAGATTTAGAATAGAATATCAGTAGAATATCATCCATTTCTGAGTATTTACTAGTTTAAAGCAAAACAAACAATATTTGGCGATACCTCTCAATCTTTGCTCAATAAAATTAAATAAACAAGGCAAGATAATGATTGGAAGAAGGAGAACTCAAGATTGCTGCTGATTTTGAATACTTATAGTAATTTTGTTATGGTGAAGAATCTCCATGGTATCGAACAAAACGACGAACAAATAGCTGAATACAATATAATGGCGAACTTAACTTTTGCAAGCACTGGAGCACGTAACCACACTTAAAACCTTTTCTTCACCTCAAGTTCACCACAAATATTTGTATAAAGTATAGGTACTTTAGAACACCTTGGACAACAAGTAAAAATGAAAATATGCGAAATGTAAATATGATATCATACATAAATTATGCGTAAAAGTGCAACAGAACACACAGTGATGTGGAAGAAATAAGGCGCGATCGACTATGAGTAATCTAAACCGTACCCAGACAGATGACCCTTATGATTCATCGTTTAAGACCCAAGGATTAAGAAAACATGAAAATAAAAATCGAAGTGAGGAATGTCAGACAAACAAAAAATATTTGAGGATGTAAACGAAGTGCCGAATGATCTTCAAAATACTCAACCGCTTGACCTCGATTTATCTATAGATACAATTTTATTTAAAATCCAAATATCAGTTTGGCAAAATTTTAAGAATGACTTTGGAATTCAGATCTTCCTCCTCGTCAATATAAACAAACCTAACCAGATAAACATTAGTTGCCTTGTATTCCTCAGTTCAATGATGATAGCATAATACGTCTTAGTCTAAATAGAAACAAGTTTGCTCTATCGATAAAACAATGAACTTGATATTTGCATATAAATTGTTATGGAAAAACGTAAACACAAGGTGTGAAGTATAAGAAAACACAAAGAAAATTGTGGAAAGATACGGTAGTTTAAATAATTCCTCAGACCTATCGAGCTGCAGGCCTGCAGTAGATAATAAAGTGGCGCCTGTGTAGTGGATTACAGTAAAATATATAGGTATAAGGTCTAAAATCACTGTTGTGTATAAATAATGATAGGTTATTAGTTAAGCTCAACGTTAACATCAGCCTTTTTTTTCTTCGGTATCGTACTATCGATGATATCAATAGCGACATGCTTTGTGCAAAAAAATTGTGGTTCTGTGATTCTTTGGAGGATGCTACTCACGCGTTTGTAAATAAAATTCACGACTTTTAATTATTATTAATCATGAGCCATGCACCTTGCTTGCACCATATTATAAGGTGGCGGTCTACAACTGCATTTACATTTTTCTTACTCTACCTATTGTCAACTAAAAATAAAACTCAAGCAAGCGTTTTCCTTCGAATTCATTAATGACTCAATGTCTAAGTAGGTACGTAAATTTGTTGGAAATTGGTTGGTTGATTCGTCACTTGGTCAAGTAGGACTGGTATTAGCTGTAGGTATAGGTAACAAACTAGTTATTTGTAACAGGAAAAATATAAATAAGAAGTCATTTACGTAGTTATTTATTTTCATGACAATAATGAGGGTTAATGATTTCATACAAAAGCTAATAAAGGAAAAACATCTGGCATTATTTTAATGTGTAGGTATAATAATCAAATGCTGCCTACCTATAAAGTTACATCGATTTTTGTTACGGTTTTTACCTAATTATTTCAGGAGTTGCATCTAACAGCCTATAGGTAAGTAGATACATAGTTTACCCAATTCCTGAAAAATTTAATATCTGTATGTTATATTTGATTATTGTTGATATCTGGTTTACTGACTGGGATAGGTACCTACCTACTGCACAAAGTACAGTAAATTCACATAAAACACCAATTGGTATTAAGTAAGTATTTGATATAAACTTTAGTCTGCTCATCTTTATAACGCAAATTATCTAAAGAATAACGTCAAACGAGCGAAAGATCAGAAATACATAAAATAATGATGCAGCAAAGCCTTGCATTATAAAATCAAAGGGCTTGCAAGTATGAACGTTTTAAAATTCCCTTAGTTTGGGCCGTTGCACTCTGGCTGCGGGACTCGTCTAACCGGCCCGCTATCAGTCCGCGGTTCGATTCATCGCGCGGCCGTGCCCAATGTGCTGGGATATCACCAATCGTAACTGCAGGCCATATTCAAACTCACTACCATGGAAACAGCTCTACTGGGAGGTACTTAAACTACCCACTGCACCGATATCTAAGTGGGTACCGAAGGACTTCTTGTTAAAAATGTTAACTTCGATTTTTTGGTGTTCCTAAGTTAGCTAAACTTCAAGAAAAATTGACATATTACTGAGAAAGATCGATCTTTCATCAAGTCCAAATGGCTCAATAAAATAAAAATCCATCTTTAGGAGAAAAAAAAAAACATGTGTCCAAACCTCAAATATGTATACATTATGAAATATTCTATTGGTTTTGGTACCAAGTATACATTAATTATATTATATTTTTATTTATTTATTTTATAATTAATTAGAATCACACATTAAATATCATTGCAAATAGATGTGCTCGACAATTCGGTCTGCCTTTAAGTGATGAGACGCATACATCGCTTTATAAGTCTAGACTAATCTTTCATGGATTCTCAACATAAACTACCCACATACCTACTATCATAGGATAATCTAAACATATTCAAGGCTATCGCATTACCAACGTTACTGAGTTCTTTTTATATAGATCAATATTTTCTGGCTATTTTCGCAAGAGGATGTTTATCATGAGAAATCAATTGAACCACCTGCTTTCGACCACAACAACTTAACTTGATGGACGGAAAAATGTTTTGAAAATATTTAACAGCATGTTTTATGTAAATATTCATGAGAACTGATTGTATTTAGATGGGTAGGTAGATTTAATTTTAAGATACATCGAAACTAAATTGCACTTCACGATTGTTGTTGGTATACAGGAAATCGAGTCGTGTTTGCCGAGATGTATATAATTACTCTGACAATGAAGCAAAAATGCGGTAATATTGTAAGATCCAGCACTTCATGCGGTCTAGCAATAACTCCAATGTTTCCCACTTCGACTCTTCAGTATAATTGGCAATTAGATTTGCAGTAGTTGCCAACAACTGTTAGTAAGTTTTTATCGGCAATTGCACACTGGACTGACTCACTGGCTGACTGGCCGCGACACCCGGCCAACAATTGGCGCTTATGCAATTGACCAGCTTCCAACATTGGTACTTTAATTCGGTTTGGGCCTAGATTTTAAACTTAAAAGTTGGTTTATACACGCGTAGACTAGGTATTTAATGGATATTCCGGCGTTTTATTTAATGGCTGCGCACACTAGCCTGCTATGGGCACTAAACAACCGGTGATAAATGGTTAATTTTAATTTTTATAATATTTTCATAATTAGTCTTGTTTGGCTAGGCTATATTATAGTAACGTATGACGTTTATGGCAAACTATAATTTATCCTGAACCTAATTTAGTTTTGTTCGACCTTTGGTCGGTGAGTACTCAAATCCTGGCTCACTCCCATCATGAGACAGTATTTGAAAGTCCTCCTTGAACTTTCACGCTAGTTTTATAAATAACAGACGAGGCAATCATCCCTCGACACCTGAATATTGGTAGGGTCGGTCGGCATCCCACAATTTATTATTTGATAAGCATCCATTAGTATCTACGAACATCTCGAATTTCTCACAACCTCAACTGGAAGCGTACTCCCAATTTAGCACATTACTAGCGCTATAGTTTCTGAGAACAGCTGTTTATTTTAAAACCGCGATGCGGTAATACAATATAATACAGGGTCGTCTCGTCCTCTTAGACTATATCTGGGGGATACTCACTTCGGCGGCCGATAGCTTGACGGTCGGGGTAGTATTCTTCACTTAGCACTGTCAATCACTGGTTCAAAACAAGGCGCGCGACTGTTTCTAAATTGGCGATTGCGCTCGCGAGTTATATTTAGAGCGGTAATACGACACCGGGCGCGGCGAGAGTCGTTCGGTCGTGGAGCTGGGGCGAGCGACGGCGCGCGAGTGAGCCGCGGCCGAGAGCGGCCTGCCCCGCCCCCTCCCCCCGCCGCGCCCGCGCAGCCTCCCGAGGACGATACCCTCGCAAACCAGCTACGCTAACATCCCTTTGTGAAGCTTAACACACAGCACTACATGTAACACTGTACCGACCGCGACAGCCGACTTACTCGAGGGCCCACGTATCTCCGAGACCCTTGACTTCGACATCACCGTCTTCAAACCGATCTAGGCTTTATATTGGATGGTGCAAGATGCAATACTTAATGACAACATTTTCGCGAAGGCTTTAATACCATAATCCTCGAACACTGACGTAAAGTCGTTGCCTGCGGATGTTTTATAAGGATGCATTTCGGAAAATATGCGCTATGTTGTAGTCTGCGTCTGGTAAGTGGTACCCCTTAACACCACCGGATGTCAGATGCAAGGACTCCATAATACCTAAGTTGTCAATATCGGAAAACTTCTCATTCACTTGACTGTCAGTAAACTCTGCCCTGGAGATGAAGTATGGGGGAATAAAAGTGATAGATACGTTTGGATATAAAACATTATATTCACTCGCTCTCAAACCATACAACAACCGATCCGCAAACACCTCATTAATAAACTCTATAAAAATAACTTAGTTAATCTTCGACTACTCCTCTTCCACCTCGTCATCTGTTGTGAATTCACTTTCGTTGGCTCCCTGTGAAAATAAAAGCTCAGTCAGAATTTTTCTTTCTAGTATCCAAACTTATATGATAATAAATCCTAAAAGGTTTCCATTTTAGCCATTCGGATGGAACGTGGAATTGAATAACAACAGATAACTGGTTGTAACTTAAATTTTCCCTTGTTGTGATTTGCAACTACGTATTTTAAAATATGTCACGGGTTTTACCGCGTCAAATTAAAAGCGTTCGTTATACCGCGATTTGATAAGCTTAGGGCTGGCCAAACTAACAGTGGGTCAGATTATGATGACGCAATTGGAAAGAAAAATTAATATTGTAATGAGTTAACCATTAAACATTCAATCTTTTGTCAAATCTGATGCCAAGTGAATTAATTGGCTGTTGTTAACATGAGATTAAACAGCTTTACTGCTCACAGGTTTCATTAGCCTTAACAAAACTGAGGGTCGTTGGTGGGTAATAAAAACTTTTTGTATTATGCGATTGCTTGGGCTTAGACAGCCGCGGAGAAGATGGCGGGATGTCAGAGAATGTTTTCCTCAAAATATTGCGAGAAAAAGCGCAACATCGAGGGAATTGAAAGAAATGATCCCCGAGCCCAGCCACAAGAGTGGAACTGTGGAATAAGCAGGCAATAAAAAAAACATGATTACTGCCTTGTTGAAAATGATACAACAAGGCAGGCATCAAAAAGGTGTACCATACATAACAGGAATAATGATAGACTTTCTCTACTGCCCCCTTTCGAAACGATTGTGAGTTTACTGTATTTTGGGTGTGATGATATGGCTAGAAAGGGGTGAATACCGAGATGACGACTTACAGAGAAGTATGAAAGAAAAAAGCATGGCCGAGCCCAAATAAAGGTCTATTCAAACCTAAGCGGTATTCGCTGCCGCTGTAGGTAGAGGTACATACCGCGCGAGTTTCGCTCAGGTATTTAGTATCAAGTTCCGCGGCTAGAGCGACCTGAGCGGTATTTGCTACCGCTGTAGGTAGAAGTTCTTCCTGGGCGAAACTCGAACTCTGTATTCTACCCACAAGGACAGCGAAATCCGCTTTGGTGTGAACAGTAATATTACCGCATGGCGCATACCCACTCGGTTTTTTCTACCACAGACGGTAGCGAATACCGCTTAGGTTTGAACAGGCCTTTAATTGGGATAAGTGCAAGAGAATGTTGATATTTTGGTTGTGTTAGTGTGTTATAATCGTACATGACACACACAACAACACGACTTTAATCCCCGAAAGTTTATGCAGAGGCGTACCTACTTATAGTAGGTAAGTACATTGTCATCATCTTAGTTTTTAATGTTCAAATGTTAATTGTTTGTATTTCCAATACGAGTCCTAACTAAAATATGTTTCTTTCTTCCTTTTCGTTATCAATCATACCTGGTCATCTTTATCGGTGTCAGAGTCGCTGAGGTCCCACTGCGGGTGCTCGGCGGGTACGGCGGCCGCCTCCTTCACGTCCAGCTTCATGTCCTGCTGCTGGTCCATGCCGATGTACGAGTCTGTCACATACAACAATACGTCAGCATACACAGTCTATATTGTTCCCACCGTTTGGGACTCTGCGGCGTAACACGCTTTCAATGGCAATGCCTTTCATTTTGACAGTTCAATAACATTATAATTGCGTCATTTACGTTGTCGAGGAGATTAATTTTTCAAACATAATTATGAAGCAATGGATTAGAATATTCATTCGAAATGTTTCGGATTCTGATTGGAAGTCTGCTACGCAATTGTGGTGCTGGAGTACTCTCTGTGAGAGGGCGGAGTCCGTAGTCCACCACGCGGCTTATTGTGAGTTTTTAGATAATTAATTGGTCGTTAGCATACACCACTAATAACATAGACATATTATTGATAAAGTTCTAATGTGTTTGAATAGTGTAGGTTCCGATCTATTTAAGATAAATAAATGACTGTGAATACTAGGATGATAGGATTGACATAATGTTAGAGCGAGATAAGATGTCAGGAGTTCAGAACTAATTCGAATTATGGTATCGGCCGGCACAGTGCAACCAAGACTATTGCTACTTCACCACTGTAATCTATATACAAAATAGTCTCCCATTGAAGCCGTGGCAGATATTTTTATAGCACCTTTTATGTAAGTATGACTAATAACTGATACCATAAGTGGTTTAAAAAACAAGGTATCCAATCTAACTGAAGTCAGTTGTGAGAATACTCAGGAGCCCTATAAAACTTCGTACATATCTAGGATATTTATAGGTGTATATCTATGAATATATTAGGCATTATAGATTATTATCTATTCAATTGTATACAGTAGTATTCTCGAGGTGTTCCTGCAAAAACACTTCATCTACGCCGGTGCGCGTGATGTGCATTAATTGTGTTGAGAAATGTCACTCCGTTTTCAAGTTGTTCTTTTCCATAGTGGTAATACTGTCCCAGCCCAAGGACACTTGAACGGGAAGATGACGAAACCAAACATGGAGTAAGCGAGTTGTACTAAATCTAGGAGGTTCACTGATCAAAAAGTTGATTACAGATATCTGCCTTCCACATTCCTTCATTAAACTTCATTTGTGTAGGTACTGCTAACTGGTATTTAGAAGCGGGGATGGCCGCTTATCGTGGTGGTGGGTCGTCGGTTTGTTTGTCATCAAAAATCATCCTATTAGAGAATGAATGATCGGCTATAGCATACCTGATCTAAGACAGCAGGCGAGGGTGTACAGGCCAGGCCAGCGCGGCGCCGTGAAGCGCAGCTGCAGCTCGTGCGAGTCCACCAGCGCCGTCACGTGCGCCGGAGCCGTCAGCAGCGTGTGCGACTTGCGGTCGCAGATGTAGCACCACCAGTACTCTTGCTTCTCCTACGACGGAACAAAAATAAGCTTTATAGGTCGTGCTTGAAAGATAACATTCTATACCATCTACAAACAGCCTATAATGTCCCCCACTGCTGGGACTTAGCCCTCTGCTCGAAGGGAAGAGAGGGTGTGGGTTTAGTCCACCACGCTAGCCCAGTGCGAATTGGTAGCAATAGCAAACTGGTAGAGGGTTGGATAAAATTATTAGGTGGGAAGAAGGAGGCTAGACGGGAATTTGACAATGATTGGTTGGACAAGAATTCGTATTTTCAATGTTACTTTTGTATGACCAAGATTGGAGAAAAAAAAGACTTCAGAAAACGAAAGACTTCAGAAAACGAAAGACTTTACAGAAATGGTGCATAGCGACGCATTTTTTATACGAAAAAACGCGTAAGACTTAATATCGTTTTAACCCCAAAGAAATTGGCACAACTACTTTTACACGGAACTTACTTTTAAAAAACCCAGAACAACGCCAATGCGTCATCCAGTTACATAAACACTGTCTACTTACACCTGACGTACAAATGTCATGCATGTCGTAATTGAGGTCAACAAAATAACGGAAGCTGAGAACAAGGTCAGGCCAAGGTCAAAGTCACTCGGCACCATTCATAGAAGCTCCTACGGGAAAAGTATTACGTCTGAGAACAATAAAAATATCCACTACTTAGTAGCGTAGATTTCACGCAGTTGGCGAATGCGACATTTGTCCCTAAATCATTTAAAAACATCTAAGGTATCTAGTTCTCTTAATATATCTTATTGATTGGCATTATGGATGACACCCAACTGACACGACCTATAAAATATGGCGAGAAAATACCTTGTAGTCATACTAGATAGAAAATAAAGTTGGCCTATGGAAACCCGATGCACTGGATTTTTACATAATCCGAAATGATGACTCAGCCATCTGAATTTTTAAACCGAATATTAGATCCATACTAATATTGAAAATTCGAAAGTAACTCTGTCGCACACTGCACCGCATCACGCAGCGGGACGCAGATAACGTGCCCAAGCGCGTGATTTTTACTTAATTCAATAAAAACGCGCTTCCGCGCGTGGTCTTTGGCTCCGTTTCACGCACCCCGTTGCGTGATGCGATGCAGTGTGGGCGTCGCCTATATAACTGAATGAATTTTGATAAAATTTAGCAAGGAGATAGGTGGCATTCTAGGGAAGGACATACTTAAGCGTACTTTTTGTCCCGGTAGCACTTTCCCATGTGATAATTTCCGACATCCAGGCGGGTAGAAGCTAGTATAAAATAATTCCGTGAAATCGACGGTTTTGAGAAGTTTTCTCCTAGCCTAGACCACCAAAATAGATAAGATAAAAATCTTAACGCGTACTTATATCACAATCTTAGACATTTCGCAACTGCATCGCCGCAAAGCACGTCCTGTTGATTACTCACAGTTCGGCCGTAGAATAAAAAACATGTATTTACTTGATTGCATCAAAATCACTGCATGCGTCCGATTAGTCAGCAATGTAAGAAATGTTATGTAAGGAGTCGTTAGCTCACGTTTATTTAGCATCTAAATGGTTTGATTTGATTAGACTAGTTAATCGCGTCGCTAACAGTACATAAATAAACATTAGTGGATGTGTGCAGGCGGAAGCTTCGAGATAACTGTGCAAACAAATCTTGTATTGTGGAAATTTTAAATGCAGATTAGGTACTTAAAATTTAGAATGTGTTACGCAATATCATACGCAGATAAAAATTATTTTATCCAGAATTTTTAAAAAGTATAAAATAAAGCATCGACGCTGCTCTATGAGGAAATCCGTTCTAAAATTATGGTACAGACGCCAGCACATCAAGCTACTACAATCTGTCAAATTTCTTTGATAAATTTTCAACTTTACCGCTAAAGCATAAGCTTCAAAGTTGATTGGGAAAATTTGACAGTTTCGGGTAGGTTGATGTGCTGGCTTCTGTACAATTAAAAAAACCGGTCAAGTACGAGTCGAACTCGCGCACCGAGGGTTCCGTACAAAGGAGATGTTCCAAAATGTATTGAACCTGGGCCAGGTCCTTGTACAGACGCCAGCACATCAACCTACCCGAAACTGTCAAAATTTCCCAATCAACTATGAACCTTATACTTTAGCGATAAAGTTGAAAATCTATCAAAGAAATTTGACAGATTGTAGTAGGTTGATGTGCTGGCGTCTGTACACTATACTTAAAAATAGGGAAATTCATTTAAAACAGTTCTCAACTGTCGAATTACTTTAAAATGGCTTGGTTTGCTGGTAAACAAGAAATTGCAACACACAACAAAAACCCGTCATGGCGGTAAGCTGTCGTTTTGATTGCTTAATGACGTTTGACAAGTTTTTTCTAAAGTGAAATGAAACTGTTGTGACAGCTGACAGTTCTCTTTCTATGATCTACGGTTTACTGTCATTGTTTTTAAGCACAGAGTAACTAAATCGATGAGACGCCATGTTGAAAGTCGATAAAATAATTGATAAATATCAATTTACTCCCACAACAGTATATATTTCATTGAATTATCTGTATTTTTCCCGAATTCTACGGAATTTTCTCTTTTTTTTTGAGTTAATTTACATAGACCTGGCCCATTTTGAAACATGTCCTTTGTAGGTGTGTAACTACAAATTTACGGTTTTCGGATTTTTTCCTTTACTTGTGCTGCATGACATTGCTTTT
The DNA here is from genome assembly GCA_963669345.1 of Gortyna flavago. Classification (NCBI taxonomy): domain Eukaryota; kingdom Metazoa; phylum Arthropoda; class Insecta; order Lepidoptera; family Noctuidae; genus Gortyna; species Gortyna flavago. Next base: position 12,140,435 of record OY770131.1, on the reverse strand, counting down.
TGCTAAATTTCATGATTCTAGGTCAACGGGAAGTACCCTATAGTTTTGATTCACTTGCGAGTGTCAAAATATGCGGCTTAAACGGAACATAAACGCCCGTATCTTTTGATTGCGTTGACTAAGAAATTTGATTCTGTCACTGCTTCAAAGGATTGCAGCCCTGAGTACCTATTTGATATTAATATCAACTTGATAACTTCACTCGTTCCTGAGAAAAGGGGTCTTGACAGACGGACAGCCAGATGGACAACGAAGTGATCTTATAAAGGTACCGCTTTTTTTATTTTTTGAGGTACGAAGGCCTAAAAACACTAAAACTTAGTTCTAACAGACAACTCAAATACTATTAAAAAGCAAGATTCGAGGCGAAAACGCAGATGAAAAATGTTTATTTCCTTGTGGTGCCTTGCCGTCACTTAGCACTGAGCCTAAACTAATATTTGGATTACTCATATTATAATGAATGCCCCAGGCCAAAAAACCAGTCACAAGCATTATAAAGGACAACGTTGAAACCCATCATCTAAATATTTACGTTAAACAAATTGTTACAAGTATTTAGTTATTATTGGCATCTGCAAGGCCAAGAAAGAATCATTAGCAAAACAAAAGCCACTTCCGCGATAGCTCCCGACTAAGAAAAATTGCAAAGATATTTATTTATTATGGTGACGCATCACGCATCCTGGAAGTAAATAACCTCGAAAAAATTTCCTCATCTCAACAATGGATCTTGATTAAATATTATTTTCTTTTTTCAACAATACTGTTTCAGACAACTGACATAAAATAATAAGTATGTGAGGTAGAATATAAGTTTTTATAAGAAAGTTACTAAAGTTAGGTTACACGTTTAATAGTTTAACTACAGTTTTTTATCTCACGAAGTGACACGTGCTTTGCTTGTGGTATTAGTTACCACAAGTAAAGCACGTGTGTGTACAAACAAAGTGCTGTGAATGTGTGCGTGAAGACGACTAGCATCAGCACATAACACATACGCACTTCCGTTTTCGCCATTGTCTCGGACGGTACCGAGAGCTGCTGCGCTTACACATACATTCACAGCATCTTTGTACACTTGGTAAACACAGGTAAAGCACGCGTCGCTTCGTGAGATAAAAATACTATACCTACTCATCATTCAAATCCTATAAAAAGAGTAGATATTTTCAGAAGAAACGCGTGGGACACAAAATGCAGGAAACTTGCCATCGCGATAAAACACAAGTTGCAAATGGATAGGCACATTATAATGTGATCAATTCTCGGTTCAGTTTCTCGGCTCACAACATTGTGTCTAAATGACAAAAAATACCGGACGACATGTACGATACCTGCCCGGGGGCACATCAACTTTTAGAAAGAGACGAGATGTCCAAACTAGAACTTTTACTAAAACTCTTATCATCGGAAATCGACATACCTGTGGGTAGTATGGACAATGTACAGGATGCGAGCTCTTGGACCGTCCCTCCAGTCGCTCCCTCTTCTGTATCCTCTTCTGGAACTTCTCCCACTGGTCATCATCATCTTCTGCCGCCGACGACTTGTCGCGCGACTCGTCTTCCGACGCGTCGCTGTGGGATCCTGACTCGTCGGAACTGCCCACTTCCGAATCCTCACCTAGACGGACAAAATTAATGATTAAATCAAGGTTTGAGAGGTAGTCAGTGACAAGATTAGTGTATCAATGGCTAATCACACTTTACACTATTATTATAAAGGCGGAAGTTTGTATGTTTGTTACTTCTTCATGCAAAAACTACTGAACGGATTTAGATGAAATTTAACACACAGATAGTTTATAACCAGGAATAACACATAGGATACTTTTTATCCCGATATTCCCACGGGATCGACACTTATGCGGGTGAAACCGCAGGGCGCAGCTAGGAAGAGATATTTCATCAATGCGACGGTAATGAGAAGCGACCGTTGTGGCCAAAGGTCGCTTCTCATTACCATCGCATTATTATAAATCTGGCAAGATTTGGGAAATAAGTAACTGAGGGATGTATTCGTGAAAAATCTTGACGCTGCTTTTCGTCGCCAGCCTCATATACTTGGGCCAACAATTCGAGATCCATTATTTTCCAACATCAGAGTGTTCACTTCAGTGGGTACATAAATAGACAAACAGGAAACAAATACTGAAGGACAAAATTGGCAAAAACTGATACATCTATTATTACCAGATCGTAAGGATGTTTCATGTTGTTCACCTACCTATTCAACCTATTGTAAACGAAACAATAAGACAGATTACATTGCTGTTCGAAATCAAATCAAACTCATAACAAAATTATTGATCTGGCAATATCGTAATACTATCGGTAAGAAAGGAAGGCATATTTCATTATTAGTTATTAAAAGTCATTATGATTTATAAGGTCGGTTTAATAATAACTATTAACCGTTAAACAACGTCGCTGCAATAATTTACCTCCCACACCCACACGACATAAGAGTTCAACGGCCGGGTAGTCTAAATCTAGAAGTTTCGTAAAAAAAAAAATTAAGACTGTTCTTATTGGCTATCCCCGATTCCCAAATACTGGCACAGACAGCGATAAATTAGCACTAGTGCGCCTGTCGATAAGTCGTAAGTTCTTCCGTTCAATATTTATTTCAAACATGGTCCATTTCGAAGACTTCCTCAATTTCTTAACAGTTTCGGTAAAAATAAACGAAGCTTTTGAAAGAATAATTCCTGACTAGGAACTTACTTATTGTTGTCCTTACTGATAAAACGTATTTAGACGAAAAATACTCTGACGGGTCCTATTTTATTAATTGACTTATAATCACCATGCATGATTAACCAATATTGTTAGTAGGAGATAAGAGCGACGGATAGAGTATGGTAAGTGTAGACTATTACTAAAACTAGTGATATCGGTCAATAACGTGTTGATGTTTCACTTTGTTTTGTAGGTTTCGAAATTTCGTCTGAGGCGTATCGTCATGCAGGTGGACTGTACCTACTACTATCCACACATACTGTGGGCAAATTGTAATGTAACTCTTACGGACCTAATATTTACAAGCCACGCTTGGCAGAATGTGATGATACTAGGAGTGAGGCATATTTATCGTAACAGATAGAAATAACAGATATTTAAAAATAACAAGTAACAATTGTTCCTACCAATTTAACTATCTGTTACATGAAATAACAGACCCTCAGAGACTGTTACTAATGGTAACAGCTGTTACTGATATTTCAATAAATCAGTCCCCACACAGGCTCAGACTGTTACCACAGGGCTGTTACTTTCATACACACTCACTCACACTAAAGAAAGGAAAATAACAGGGTTATCAATTTCTCTCTCTTCCTCATTAAAGAATGACCCTTGCTAAAAAGAGAAGCACCTATTATTTCCTTCGAAATATGTTTACTTCTCACTCTTACTAAAGCGGTTAAACTACGCTAAAAAGAGAAGCACCTAGTATTTATTATCCCTAAAATACAGTTGGTGGTCTAAAAAGAACCAACATTTTCGAAAAAGTGACTCCTAAATTAGGTCGTGTTACCTACCTGTTATCTGTAACACTTAGCCAGTTACCATTATAAAAAAACAAACTACATTTTTCTATATGGAAAGGAGAGGTCAAAAGTGGTATAATATTCCGAAGAATTTTAAACGCTAATTTGATGTACAGACGCCAGCACATCAACCTACTACAATCTGTCAAATTTCTTTGATAGATTTTCAACTTTATCGCTGAAACATAAGGTTCAAAGTTGATTGGGAAAATTTGACAGTTTCGGGTAGGTTGATGTGCTGGCGTCTGTACCTTAATAATAATAATAAGCTACTCGATTATAGTTAAATTTGATTTTTTCAGGTGCCTGTTTTAGAAAATAAGTGAAAAAAAATTCAATACAAACAAAACGCACGTAGCTTTTATTTATTCATTGCTATGCAATATAATTATTTTAAATGTGGCTAAAGACTAAGATTTTATTATAATTTTAGCTGCAACTTCATGAAATTAAGCCAAAAAATATTGATTATAATGACAATGCAATATCTATTCTGTTCTATTTTTCTCTATGGCAATGGTGCCGATTATTGCAATATCAAAACGTTTCGAAAAAAGGTCAAATCTATCAACGTCAGAATGACGTTGAAATAAAAAAAAAACCCGCTGGTATAAGTCCGCGAGGCGGAGTGTGTTTTTTTAAGTAAAGAATTAAGTCAACAAATGTATTAATGTACAGACGCCATCGTATCCGAATGCCTTTATTATCTCTGGTTTGAAGCAATTCATCGCAAAATGCTCCAGGTATTTGCCTGGTTTGTTTGTTGTTGACTTAAAAACTAAACATTTTTTTTTAGTTAGGCAACCAAAAGAATTACAGTGATCGTGAACGGACCCCTTTTATCTATATTGTCTTTGGTTTGACGTTTGATGGGATTGGTCGCAAAATGTTCCAGACATGTATGTACAGAGGCCAGCACATCAACCTACCCCAATCTGTCAAATTACTTTGATAGAATTTCAACTTTACTACAAAGGAATAAGGTTCGTATTCAATTGGGAAAATTTGACAGATTGGGGTAGGTTGATGTGCTGGCCTCTGTACAACTTTATTGTAAGTAATAAAAATGATATTCAATTGAAAATAATTTGGTTTGTTTGTTGACATTTTTGAAATTTTAATTCCTGATTTCCTTCTGAAGTGTAATTAGAATTACTGGTGAATTGTAATTTAATTTTTCTCGATAACCTGTGACATCACATTTAATTGATTATGGCGCCCTCTAGTGGATATAAAATTATTAACTAAACAAATTTTGGTATCAAAAGAAAATATTTTTGAAATAAGAAAATTTTTTTGTTGAAAAAATAGGTGGTGGTCACTACGCGACCTACAATATTAATTTGTAAAGCGAAATTGTCTTTTAGAGCCTTCGCGGCTTCGTGACTAATCTCAAAAAACATAATCGTAACTAATCTCAAAAAACATAATTCGGGTGCTTGACAGAATAGTTCCAGTGCCAGCGGGCAAGTACTGCCATCCCAGTAATACTTCGGAAACGATTTTCGACTTAAAACGAAATGAAATAAAGAAGATACTCAATTGATATTTTTATACGTATTTATCGTTGGTACAAAAATAACAGGCTGTTATTTAATAACAGTTATTTGGATCTGTTATTTTTGTGGAACAGTAACAGTGATAACAGATATCATGTTTTACCTGTTACAACCCATCTCTAGATGATACCATTGACTAATCTGACCCTTATATATCATTTCCTGACAAATAAATGATTATGATTATAGCTACGACCCGCGGTTTCACCCGCATAAGTCTCGATTCCGTGGGAATATCGGGATAATAAGTATCCTATGTGTTAATCCTGGTTTTAAACTATCTCTATGCCAAATTTCATCTATATCCGTTGAGAAGTTTTTGCGTGAAAGAGAAACAAACAAACAAACATCCATCCATCCATCCATCCATCCATCCATCCTCACAAACTTTTGCGTTTATAATATTATATATATACAACATTATTTTTAGTATATGCGAAACCCGAGACACGTGTCTAGTATTTTTATGTAAAGAATCTATGTACAAAATTTCAAAACTGTATCACGAGAAATCACAAAGTTATAAGCTTGTTATGTTACCTGGTTGTCCGTTCAAAAACATGCTCACCACACGGCGCGGCGCGGGGTGACCATGTTTTATGGTCCTCCACCATCGTACGCTCATTGATAATAGTTTGGCAGTAGGTACCTCACTGTACGGCGATTTTATTGTAATTAACTAGTGATTAAATATTTTTGGGACAAAATAATTATAACATGGTATAAAAATTATTGAAATCGATTCAGTTACTTATTCTGAACAAACTATATTCAGGTTTCGCATATACTTAAAAATAATGTTGTATATATTAGTAGGAAGGATAGTAGGAAGTAGGATAGGATAGTAGGATAGCATTTGTAGGATATACATGTGACACATGTGTACACAAACTATTCATTCTCGTCCGTGCGTTAGCTTATGACAGACGTGTTTTATTTTATTACGAAAATATCAAAGTGCAACTCGGTTTCAATTTCTATTGGAGACTGTGTTTCACATACGCTTAATTAAACTTAAATTGATCGACTACGTTGTAGTACAAGCAAATTTATCAGACAAAAATGCATCATACTCCAAAATCTGGACAGTCAATTAAGTTCTCGTCGCATCCGGATTTGTCTAAAGATTCACCAGATCAGGATATTATCCAAAATATCAACATAAGGAAGCGAAAAAACCCTGGCAGATTTAAAGGAACAACTTATGAAGTCTTTCAAGCTAATGATGAGTACTGAAATTAACGAGATCAAGCAACAAAATAGCCAGATACTTGAGTCTAATTCACAGATTATAAAACTGCTTGAACAGAATGCTGAAAATTACAAGGAAATAGCTGTTAGGGTACAAAACCTTGAAACTAAATACGAAGCAGAAAGTACACGGGTAACTGAATTGGAATTTCAAGTAAATGAATTGCAAAAGCAATTTGTCAAGAATACTGTTGAAATAAGGAATATTCCACGCGACGATAAAGAAAATGTCTACGAAATTGTCAATAAAATATACGATACTCTTAATATACCGCCTATTGATACAACAACAAATATATATAGAAGAGGTAAATTTGAGGGTCCAATCGTTGTGGAGTATCAGGACGCCAAAAAGAGAGAAACAATTATAAAGGCTTCTAAAAAATATAACTCTGAGAACAAGGAAAAACCATTGAATACAGAAATTTTAGGACTTAATGTAGTGCTTTCGCGAGTTTACGTATCTGAAGCACTAACCCCAATGTCAAAAAAGATGTTGGCAGCTGCTCGAGAGCTAGTAAAGAATGGAATGTACAAATACTGCTGGGTATCCCGAGGAAATATTTTACTTCGCAAGGAAGAGGGCCAGTCTGCCATAGTCATTAAAACCCTGAATCAGATTAAAGATTTAGGAACACAATGACTATATAATGCCATCTTGTCCATCAAATTACGGTATCGTTCAGCCTTGCTTTTGTCATTTGTTCTTATTCCATATTATTATTCCTTTTGCACTTTTTTTAGTTTAAACTTAGATTATTATGTCACACACCAGATTATTACAAATATTGTTATGTTTGATTACCATTTTTTTACATATCTATATTACTACCATAATATTTGTTTTCTATTTATATATTTTATACTCATTTTATACATATATCGTATTACTTTATTCTTGTCCGCTTTCAAACTACTGTTGAATCTACTACTATTTTCACGAATACCAGAAACTATATTCCTCAACCAAACTTATTGCACCTATATTTTTTATTTTATTCTTGTTTTTAAACGATGTGTAACAATCTAGAAGATGTGAATCTAGAGGATGTGGTCACCGATGTTGATAATAATATCAACGCTGGTGATTCCTTTTTGGTTGAGGATCCGGAATCATTCTTGCAATTTAGAATTAATATGGAACCATCTCTTAAAATAATAGTCCAAAACATTCGAAGTATACATAAAAACTTTGAAGATTTTAAACTTTTTATAGCGAGGAGTAATATAGATTACGACCTTATCATTTTAACTGAGTGTTGGCTACAAAATTCAGACTTAATTCCAAGTATTGAACATTACGATACCCACCGCACTCAGAAACATACCAATCAGAATAGTGGTGTAGTAGTGTATACAAAGAGTGGTTTGGCAAATATTATGGTGTATGAACCCAATATTAGAGACGCTGATTGTTTAGTGGTCGAAATAGACAAAGCAAACGCCTTTATTTGTATGTATAGATCACCGTCTTTTGTTTCATTAACCAATTTTCTTTTTTCTTTAGACGAGCTTTTAATTAAACTGAAATACATACCCAATATTTATTTAACTGGTGACATCAATATTAATATTGGTACCCATAACAATGAATCAAAATCTGACGAGTATTTAGACCTACTTGCAACCCATTGTCTCTTACCTAGTCATTATTTTCCTACTCGTCTTAACAAATGTATTGATCACTGTTTTGTTAAGTCTAATTCCAAAATGTTGACTGTGATTTGTGAGTCATCTGTAACTGATCATAGCAGTTTATATTTGAATATATCTTTATCGCAACAAAGTATCATATACAACAAACATAAAAAAACCCAAAAAAAACTTAATTACGACGTGGCTACTAATCTAATTAATGAAATTGATTTCTCAAGTGTAACATCTATAGACGACCCCAATAAAGCAACTGAACTGTTTATAAAAATTCTCTCTGATGTAATTAAAAAAAGCACGCAAATAACTGCAATACCAAACAGACAACAAATTCGTCAAAAATGGATAACCCCCGGATTATTGCGTTGTATGAGATTTAGAGATACATTACATAAAAGACATTTAACATCACCAAACGACAAAGACCTAGAAATTACCTATAAACGCTATCGAAATCATTGTAACAATATTCTGCATAATTTAAAAAATGAACACGATAAACGTAACTTAAATGACAGCAAAAATGACATAAAAAAGACCTGGAACATTATAAAACAGGTTTGTAACTTGAATGTGTTGGATAAGTCTAAAATACCATATGAGCTGTTAAGTATTAAGTCGACACCGCAGGAATCAATTGATTATGCTAATAATTGTTTTGTCAATACAGGTGCTAAACTATCAAACAACATTTTAAATAAATTAAAAATAACTGAAGATGATCTAGTCAGGGATTTTAAGTATAATCAAGCTCCATTAAACTTATTTATGCTTCTGGAAACAGATGAGTACGAGGTACAAAAAATAGTTATATCATTGAAGAATACTAATGCTACTGGTTGGGATGGCATATCATCACTATTTATCAAGAAATTTATTAATATACTAATAACACCTCTAACTTATTTATTGAATTTGTGTTTGTCTTCTGGAAAGTTCCCAAACGTACTAAAGGACTCCATTGTTGTGCCTATATTCAAATCAGGGGAAAAAGACAATATTACTAACTATCGCCCGATTTCACTGCTACCTACTTTGGCCAAAATTTTAGAAAAAGTAATGAATCATAGACTAGTTAATTATTTAGAGAAAAATAATATTTTGGCCAAAAATCAATATGGTTTTAGGAAAAATAAATCAACTGTGGATGCAGTGGAGGATTTGGTTACCAATATAGCTGGGAATCTTGATTGCAAGAAGAAATGTATAGGTGTATTTCTAGATTTAGCCAAGGCGTTTGATACGGTCTCAATTTCTTTACTGATTCGTAAATTAGAGTCTATAGGCATCAGGGGTGTACCACTGGAACTTTTTAAAGATTATCTTAGTAACAGGACACAAACATTAAAAATCGGAGATATAACTAGCTCAAAACTAAAAATTGATTTTGGAGTACCTCAAGGATCAGTGCTTGGGCCTACTTTGTTCCTTATTTATGTTAATAATTTATGCAATACTGAAATACCTGAATCAAAATTAATTACATTTGCCGACGATACAGTAATTTTATTTCAACATTCAACATGGGCACAAGCCAAAACATCAGCTGAGTATGGGCTCCAAAAAATTATAGATTGGCTTGACTACAACTTACTCACATTAAATTTAAATAAAACTAAATATATAACTTTTAGCATCAAAAACAATCTACAGCCACCTCCGGATTTCCTTTTGAAAGCGCATTCTTCTAACTGCTCTCTTGTTATAAGAGATTGTGATTGCCATATTTTATCTGCAAGTAATAGTACTAAATACCTTGGTATTGAAATTGATAAAAATTTGAATTGGAAACCACATATTAGTAATCTTAAGTCTAGAATACGCAAACTAATACCTATCTTCAAAAAAATTAGAAACCTAAGAGACAGAAAGACTAACAGAATGTTTTACCTAGCGTTGTGTCAATCAATAGCTACCTATGCTATTGCCGCTTGGGGTGGAGCACGGAAAAGTACTCTTATAAAACTTGAACGCGCCCAGAGGTGTATTTTAAAAGTTATTAATTTCAAACCCTTTAGATACTCTACGTCGAAATTATATGAAGAGTTCGAGGTACTTAATGTTCGTCAAGTTTACATTAAAACCATTGTTTTGAGACAACACTTCTGCCAAAGACCTTCGAATCAATCCATTAGAAGATCACATGAAGTTTATAAAGTTCCTTCATGTAAAACTTCTTTTGCTCAGGGTTTTTCTTACTTCCTGGCCCCGCTACTTTACAATCGCATAAGTAAAGATAAGACCTTAAAAGACATGACGAGTTCTATTTGCAGGAGGGCACTGGATGAGTTTCTGAGTAGTTTAGATTATGAACGGACAGAAAAATTAATGCAGATATGCAAGTAATTATGCATTATGTATATCCTTAATGCTTAAATAAATTATATAAGTATCTCTATTTTACACGAATCCAATATATATATATATATATATATAAATATATGCATATCTATATTGTTTTTAAATACATTATATTACACATAATATACATTCACAAATACTATACTATATTACATACATTTGATTCATTCACGAATAAAGTATAGCTGAGATGATTTCATGTCAAATTAGCATATTACTGTAAATTCTATAATACCTTTGTTTATTTAGTATGAGTTTAATATAGTTTTGATATGAAATACTTATAACATTATATTGTAACATGATACTTGATTTATGAACTGACAATAACACTAATGGTTTGAAATAAGTCATGTTGTCTGATATTGTTGCATGTACTACTTGTTTACGCCAAACTCATTAGCCGTTATCGCATCTTTTCTAAACTCCTCTATGACCATTTAAATTGGATAACTGTCCTTATGTCAATTAACTTACAGTTGGTATTTCTAGAGCGAGAATCCTTACCTTGCCGCAACACAGTCTATGACTAGCGCGGAAGGTAAAGAATTTTTATCTATATACCGCCAATTAGTTTATTTGTCAAACATAGTTATAACATCAGATTTATTTTGTTGTCTAATTGAATTCTAAAGAGAAACGTATCATTTTAGCGTACGAAATGGTTGTTGCCAATTAAGGATGATTAATTTTTAAGAATGCGTGTTTTTGGAAACTTAGTGTAAGTACTAACTATGTTTAATACTTAGTCTTAAGTTGTGGTATACAATGTAACACTTACGTTGGAATAAATTCTATTCTATTCTATTCTTCTTCTTCTTCGTGTCTCTGGCACGACTGTATTATAAACAAACTCAAACTCAAAGCATTTATTTCAATTAAACCATTTACAGGCACTTTTAAATTGTCAAGAAGTTGGTCAGTCAGAAAATATGAAGCTAGTTAGTAAACTATTAATAAACTGTCACAATTATTACTAAGTAAGATTCATAAATTCCAAGATCTATTTTCTGAAGAAGAATTTGTTAATTTATTAGTTTTAAGGAGGCGTTTACGAATCTAACAAAAATAAGCAGTTTTTCGGTACATTTTGCGGGAAAATGATACGAAACCAAATCTAACTAATAATTACCACAGATAGATTGCTCCTTCATCTTCAAATATGGCTAAATTTTTATTCGAAAAGTTTGGTTTATAATATTGTAAAAAATTATTTCCGTCGCCTCTTCACACAAAATTGACGATATCGTAATGACTTTAGGTACATTTTTCTTCTATTTATTAACATAAATTTATGTATTTAAAAATATTTTATGTAAGCAGACATGTTCAACTCAAAATGATTGTATAAAGAACTATCAAAATGTTACCAAATGGCTCAGAAAAAAAATAAAAATCGAGTCTATTTTTTCACATATTTAGCTGTAACATGTGAATCTTAATGCACTGTATTAAGGGTTATTTTACTGGTCACTGTCTTGCTTTATTACACAAAAATTTGTAATGAAATATTAGTCTGCGCCAAAGAGTACTTTGTATATACGGAAATAGAGAGCCATCTGGCGCGATTTGAACGATAACAGATTAAAAAAGCGCCCTCTGCGATTAAAATACTAAACTACATCCGTGTCAGTATTTTATTCGCGCGACCTTGATCAATCCATGTTCCATTTGTTTTATAAATATTCTTGTAACAGAGATAATAAAATTATACCGATGAAAGTATTCAAAATCTGTTAAGTACAACATATTTAGATATTATTTGAATTACACACCCCCTTACTAATAAACGTATTTTATCAGATGAATAGTTACACACCGATTTCTCTCTTTCAGTCGTCAGTAATTTGATTTTCGATAGAAGACAAAGCGTTGTGTAACTGTACAGACGATACACAATGTTTATTAGTAAGGGGGATATAGGTACAACGAACGACCACAGCAGACAACGAACGATCACAGCATTCACAGCAGAACGACATCAAAACAACAACAGCCATTTTTGTTTATTACTTGCCAGTGCTGCCAGGGCATATATTTAAATATCTCTAAATTCTTACCAATGTATGTAAGATCTTTTTATTTTAACATTTTTTTCAGCAAAAATGACTTATCATCATGGACACGTATGTTTATATTTAATTTATTCTAACGAACCCTATATTTACAATAAACACTCTTTGCTTATCTCCAATATATAGAACTTATCAAACTTCTATGTAGCAAATAATGAATTAATTATGGCAACACATTCTTAACAGTACTACTAATATTATACCATTTATTTAGGGAGAACATTGTAAACCTTAGTGTAGTATTATATTTTGAATATTTTTTATTTTCCTATATTATACGCCACACTAGCGCCTCTGGTTTTACAATACTAAACTAACAGATTATTATACTACGAAATTGTAAAGCTAATAACCAGCTGGAAATATATCTTTTGTACATGTCATCTGTATTAAGTTGGGTTATCACAATGCTGTTGCAGGGTTTTTATGAGTAAGATTGTAAGGCATGGTCTGCGCTCAGCCGCCGTCGTGGGTGGACTCTGTGTCGGTTGTAAGCAGCAGCTTGTGCTGAAAAAGATCGCTGTACGGATAGAAAATATTTGACATACCAAACTTGATACTTCCCGCATTCTGTATGACTATCGTATGATGAAAGATTTTATTCACAGTCTTATATTATTTTTTTAGAAGTAAGTAGGGATTATTCATATTTCGTTTCGGTCATGATGGAGTCACCTGAAGGTGTACTTCGAAGACTGCTACTGGAACTAAAAGACGAGCTGAGCTAGGTGTGCCGAGTTTGGGCTCGTCTTGTTAGTTATGTTGAGACCTTACCTTCGGAATTGATGAAGTGACCTGCAGGTGTACTTCGAAGACTGCTACTGGAACTAATAGACGAGATGAGCTAGGTGTGCCGAGTTTTGGCTCGTTTTGTTAGTTATGTTGAGACCTTACCTCCGGACTTGATGCAGTGACCTGCAGGTGTACTTCGAAGACTGCTACTGGAACTAATAGACGTGCTGAGCTAGGTGTGCCGAGTTTGGGCTCGTTTTGTTAGTTATGTTGAGACCTTACCTCCGGACTAGATGGAGTGACCTGCAGGTGTACTTGGAAGACTGCTACTGGAACTAATAGACGAGCTGAGCTAGGTGTGCCGAGTTTGGGCTCGTTTTGTTAGTTATGTTGAGACCTTACCTCCGGACTTGATGAAGTGACCTGCAGGTGTACTTCGAAGACTGATACTGGAACTAATAGACGAGCTGAGCTAGGTGTGCCGAGTTTGGGCTCGTTTTGTTAGTTATGTTGAGACCTTACCTCCGGACTTGATGAAGTGACCTGCAGGTGTACTTCGAAGACTGATACTGGAACTAATAGACGAGCTGAGCTAGGTGTGCGGAGTTTGGGCTCGTTTTGTTAGTTATGTTGAGACCTTACCTCCGGACTAGATGGAGTGACCTGCAGGTGTACTTAGAAGACTGCTACTGGAACTAATAGACGAGAAGAGCTAGGTGTGCCGAGTTTGGGCTCGTTTTGTTAGTTATGTTGAGACCTTACCTCCGGACTAGATAGAGTGACCTGCAGGTGTACTTGGAATACTGCTACTGGAACTAATAGACGAGCTGAGCTAGGTGTGCCGAGTTTGGGCTCGTTTTGTTAGTTATGTTGAGACCTTACCTCCGGACTAGATGGAGTGACCTGCAGGTGTACTTCGAAGACTGCTACTGGAACTAATAGACGAGAAGAGCTAGGTGTGTCGAGTTTGGGCTCGTTTTGTTAGTTATGTTGAGACCTTACCTCCGGACTAGATGGAGTGACCTGCAGGTGTACTTGGAAGACTGCTACTGGAACTAATAGACGAGAAGAGCTAGGTGTGCCGAGTTTGGGCTCGTTTTGTTAGTTATGTTGAGACCTTACCTCCGGACTAGATGGAGTGACCTGCAGGTGTACTTCGAAGACTGATACTGGAACTAATAGACGAGCTGAGCTAGGTGTGCCGAGTTTGGGCTCGTTTTGTTAGTTATGTTGAGACCTTACCTCCGGACTTGATGAAGTGACCTGCAGGTGTACTTCGAAGACTGATACTGGAACTAATAGACGAGCTGAGCTAGGTGTGCGGAGTTTGGGCTCGTTTTGTTAGTTATGTTGAGACCTTACCTCCGGACTAGATGGAGTGACCTGCAGGTGTACTTAGAAGACTGCTACTGGAACTAATAGACGAGAAGAGCTAGGTGTGCCGAGTTTGGGCTCGTTTTGTTAGTTATGTTGAGACCTTACCTCCGGACTAGATAGAGTGACCTGCAGGTGTACTTGGAATACTGCTACTGGAACTAATAGACGAGCTGAGCTAGGTGTGCCGAGTTTGGGCTCGTTTTGTTAGTTATGTTGAGACCTTACCTCCGGACTAGATGGAGTGACCTGCAGGTGTACTTCGAAGACTGCTACTGGAACTAATAGACGAGAAGAGCTAGGTGTGTCGAGTTTGGGCTCGTTTTGTTAGTTATGTTGAGACCTTACCTCCGGACTAGATGGAGTGACCTGCAGGTGTACTTGGAAGACTGCTACTGGAACTAATAGACGAGAAGAGCTAGGTGTGCCGAGTTTGGGCTCGTTTTGTTAGTTATGTTGAGACCTTACCTCCGGACTAGATGGAGTGACCTGCAGGTGTACTTCGAAGACTGCTACTGGAACTAATAGACGAGCTGAGCTAGGTGTGCCGAGTTTGGGCTCGTTTTGTTAGTTATGTTGAGACCTTACCTCCGGACTAGATGGAGTGACCTGCAGGTGTACTTCGAAGACTGCTACTGGAACTAATAGACGAGAAGAGCTAGGTGTGTCGAGTTTGGGCTCGTTTTGTTAGTTATGTTGAGACCTTACCTCCGGACTAGATGGAGTGACCTGCAGGTGTACTTGGAAGACTGCTACTGGAACTAATAGACGAGCTGAGCTAGGTGTGCCGAGTTTGGGCTCGTTTTGTTAGTTATGTTGAGACCTTACCTCCGGACTTGATGAAGTGACCTGCAGGTGTACTTGGAAGACTGCTACTGGAACTAATAGACGAGAAGAGCTAGGTGTGCCGAGTTTGGGCTCGTTTTGTTAGTTATGTTGACACCTTACCTCCGGATTTGATGGAGTGACCTGAAGGTGCACCTTCCAAAAAGTTATTTTTTACTTTGTAGTGTTTTTTTTTGAAAGTCCGATATTTTTTTTTTTTATTGGAAAACAATTTTTATTTTTCATTTTTTATTTGTACCTGCCCAACACAAATTTAAATTACTTTAAGCAAAATTCATAAAGCTATACCTCATAAAGGTATACCTTATCCTGAGGCATACCTAATATTTATTCCTCATTTTTCATAATTGCACCTACCATTGTTTGTCTCTGCATCACCCAAAGGTAGAAAACGCCTATGGCATTAAGTCCGCCTCTGTACATTTTTGTGTTTGAAGTATTAAATAAATAAATAAATACCTTATCCATTAAAAAATGAGTGAATTTGCAAATCCGTCTATAGATATATGACGGAGCTATGCCCGAACATACATAAAAAAAAATACTCCTTATTTGAAGTCGGTTAATTATTAAATCAATTCATAAACAAAAAGGCCGTCTATATATTATTATGACGGAGTTATCTAACCTAACACCCTTACATAAAAAAAATATATGTATAAGCATCCGAATTGAGAACCTCCTCCTTTTTTGAAGTCGGTTAAAAATACTAAATAAAACGAATATAAATAAGCTTTTTTAAATTATATGTTTTCAAAAAGCTTGTCGCGCAAATTGTTAATACATAGGTACTTTGGCATGTACTTGCTTACCAATCAAGTAAGTAAATGGTATCTACTTTTATGAACATTTCACGGTACAAACTTTTTGACAACAACGCATAGTACCTAAGCTTAAAAAAATACATGCCTAAAAATTAAATAAAAGTAGGCTCAAGTATCAAGTCGTGTCAGTTTACTCATAATTTCGCCGCTTCGCGCATGTCGCTGTGTGTGTGAGCCGTGCACGTGTAGTAGTAAGACTCAATACCTAAAATTGAAGCGCGTCAATTCGTAAACGCGTCCTTAAGGCTACGAATAAGTAACAACGGTATAAGGGCTGATTTTTCCATCACCAGTAGTGCTATTCTGTAAAAATCACACCGTGATAACTCAGGTGAAGTGAGCTGTCAGTGTCAATCCCTATAGCATCAGATGGAATGACAGCTCACTTCATCTAACTTCTCACGGTGAGATTCTAACAGAATCGACCGGCAGATAACATTTATTCAAGGAATAAAATTAACGTTTGACAGTTTTTGTATGAAATAACTGTAAAAATTTATTTTATAACATGATTGAAAAATCAGCCCTTAGGAGATTTTATTTTTATTTTTGAGTGTTTTATTTTTATTTTTGGCAATTGAAAGCTCTAATTGTGCAACATACCTTTAAAGATATTAGACAGACCTTTATTTTATTTTTTTATTGGGAATGGGCCTACTCTTGAACGCGATCACGAATCGATCATTCTTTCTGAATAATAAATAAATAAGTGGATAATAATGATGTTATGCATTATATTTACCTTCTTCATCTTTCTTCTTTGGTTCTTTAGTTTTCTTGGTATCGTTGCTGGGCGGCGGCGGCGTGGAGGTGGCGGGGGGCGCGGCCGCGGCGGGCTTGGCCTGCGCTTTAGCCGCGACGGGCTTCTTCGACTTCTTCGACTGCGGGTGCTTCTTAGTCTGCTTCATCCAAACGGGCCTCTTGAACGTTTCCTTCTTATCCTTATCATTCTTGTCGTTCTCGGTCTTTTCGCCATTTTCGCCGCCAGCACCATCATCTTCGTCCCTGTTTAGAGAAAGTTGCTGGTTCGTGATTAATATCCCCATACATACTTAAATATTGTGGTAAAACCCTTGCTTTTTCGTTCTACTTAGCGCGTGTATATGTAACTGTCTTGTACGATGCTCGCCCCTTATTACTTAGAACTTATAACTGGTGCTAACATAATTGGGGAAACGTTGGTGTTTTGTAAAGTGTACACCCTTTGACTGCCTCGGGGGGAGGGGGGATTCACACGTAATAATTAAAAATAAAAACTTCAAGTAGCCGCTTGAAGAACTTGGTAGACTTGGTGGTAACTGTCGCCTTGGATACATGCAACCAAAGTAACGGTCTTTAGTTTGCTTTGCGTCAATAGTGAGCTAACAAAGTCAAACAATAGAAACAAGTTTTCATAATAAAATACAACGTTATTTTTATTTAAATAATTTCAAATTATAACAAAACACGTTGAAGTAGATATGAAGGAAAGTACTTAATTATCGCCGACAGAATTCACCCGCTAAATTAAGTTCGTAACGCGTTAATCATCTAAATTAATGTAATGGTGCCATTGATAAATTAATTTGGAACGAAAGTGGCACAATGTACTACAATGTCAATGCCGTGTAGCCTCGTGTAGGTGTTAGAGATGACGTGGTTCAGAGCCTTTTAAATTATGTATTTTGGACACAATTTCTTCCATGATAAAGTCAGCTGACGCCACGTGAAATTCTGTGTCGTCTACGAACGAACTTTGTTCCTTTTTTACCAGTAGCGGTATAACTTCGACTTTTCATAAATGCAGACTTAAAAACTGCCAATTAGATACATTCGTTTCCATTAGGCCGTACTTGTTGATAAGATTCTACATTGCGCATGTCAATTTAACATGTTTGCAATTTGTATTTTTCATTGAAAAGTACAACTATTATGAAAACATGACATGGTTTTTTGGCGTGGCGTTTCATATAACTATGTCATTTGTAAAATGGTAGACTGAAGTAAACAAGCATACCCGAAATTATTTGTTGCTACCAACACAAGGCCCTATCTTATGATTTTTTATTGCCATAGTTTATGTACTTTTAAGAACACCCTGTGATATTACCAGTGTGTTTTCAAATACTTTGGAACATTAGCATTGTTGAATTCAGATTTCAAAAAGTATCCTACGTTTAAATTGAACAAAAATAGTGTTAACACCTTCCGGCACGGTAACGGATGTAACCGTATTTTAAAAGTTCATTTCAAACATCAAATTTATTTGCTTATTGTTTATAGTTTATGCTTAATGCAATAAGGCTAAGATCGCGTTGATTTACTGTAAAAAAACAAGTGGTGTACTTGTATGAATGAAAATTTTGTATGAGAAATTCTACTGTCTTTCCCTAACAAAGGACCGCGCCGGAAAGTGTTAAGCTAATGCCACTACAGCCAGTTTGATCTGTCTTCAACAGTGACACGATTGTCCATGGCCATAATTTCATGTTACCAAAGAACTTAGGTATTTGAATTTGGTCACGTTTCCTAGCAAAAGAGTAAAAGCATGGTGCAAAACGATACAAGAGGATTATGCCAAAGGATGATCAGCATTTTAATAATAAAAACTCGTCACACGCTATTAGGGCATGTCGTTGTTAGATGCTACTTACTTTTCTTTGATTTCCTTCTCTTTGATAGTGGTGTCTCCGAACAGTTCCCTCATGTTGGTTCGTCGCAAGAACACGGTGACTGTCACTATCGCACCAGCCGTCACCACAGTTGGGTTCTCGTCGTCAATTACTAAAACAGAAAACAATGTTTTTTAAGATTTTTATCAAATTAGAAAAACATCATCATCATCTGACTAGCCTTTTCCCAACTATGTTAGGGTCGGCTTCCGGTTTATCGGTAACCTCTGTCAAAGATCTACAAATTAAAGATGGGATCAACAGCTTAACATGCTTTCCACAGAGGGGAATAGAATGAAAAAATATGATCGATTAATAAAGAAATTAGGTGGGTGCAGTATTTAAAGGCATTCATTCAGACTTTCAAAAAAGGGCATCTATTTTTTATTTCAAAATAGCATAAGATATGCATTACCTTCAGTATTCACTTGGAAATGTATATAAGGCATATTGCCGAGCACCTTCATGAGGTCATCATACTGCTTGTCATTCAAAAACCTCAGCACTTGTCTCCTCTCCTCGCCAGGCAACTGTGCTAATTGGAGTAGTGATTTAATGTGCTTCTTCCTGTTCGTGAAATACTTCAGATGATCTTCGTTGATGTATGGTAGTTGTAGCAAGGGAGACTTATACTCCCATAGGCCTTGGACGGTCATCGGAGACAGCTTCATACAGTTTTCTATTGTTTCTATGGTCGGTAAGCGCGGTACTGAAAAGAAATGGTTGCAGAAATAAGTTTTGTGTCTAAGGGCGTATTCGCCCTAACAATCTTTTGTATGTTTCTAACTTAATTTCATAACACTTACTTCTCCTAGCATAAGCCAGAGCAATAAGTTGGTTCACACAGTTGACCATTTCGACGATAAGATCGGGGCACCGCGACACGATGTACCTTCGGTCGCACTCGAGTGTGTCCGGCGGCAGGCGCATGCGCGACAGATGCGCGTGGAGCAACGCACGCGCCTTTATACTATACGGACGACACAGAGGCTGCTCTTTGTTCTTCTCACCCAAGTTTGGTAACTCACGCAGCAACTGCAGTTCAAATGAATAAATCAGTACAAAAGACCAAATTCTTCTTTATTTTAGTAAGTTCAAGGTTTCTTCCCTCACTTAACTGACTATCACAAATCTGACAGATTGTGTAGGTGATCTTTTAACGTTAGCAGCTCAGCATTAATAAATAAGAGCAATGATATATATAATAATAACAGGCATCCATTAACATTCTTACTCAACTCAATGTTAATTAACCTAATAAATAATTCATATACAAACCATAGGAACTTCCTCATTATCAGTAATTCTCTCAATAATTTCAGAATTATGCCTCTTGTCAAACTCACAAGATGCTGCAAGGATCATGAGAGCTCTCTTCAGTGGCATAGATGGTGTTTTGTGACAGAAATAGAAGTACATCTGAGTAGTATCTAATAACACTTGCTCCCCTGAAAAGCGTATAGACCGGTACCACCAAGTGCCAACCTGAAAATAAATATAGCTGATGATAAATCCTACTATTCCTACTAATATTTTAAATGCCAAAGTTTGTGAGGATGGATGGATGGATGGATGTTTGTTACTCTTTCACGCAAAAACTACTAAACGGATTTGGATGAAATTTAGCACACATATAGTTTATAACCCGGATTGACACATAGGATACTTTTTATCCCGATATTCCCACGGGATCGAAACTTATGCGGGTGAAACCGCGGGGTGCAGCTAGTAAATAATAATTCTGTTTATTGTTCACCTACCAACTTCACAAAACTAGTTCAGCCTTTAGATTTTTTTCTTTTACAAGTTTAAATACTTGAAAAAACCGGCCAAGTGCGAGTTGGACTCGCACACGAAGGGTTCCGTAACACCATACAATATTTAACACTACGTATAAAATAACGGCAAAATAATCACAAATGTTGTATGGGAGCCCCCCTTAAAAACAGAATAAAATAAATATTTAATATTTATTTTATTCTGTTTTTAGTATTTTTGGTATAGCGGCAACAGAAATACACATTCTGTGAAAATTTCAACTGTCTAGCTATCTCGGTTCATGAGATACAGCCTGGTGACAGACGGACGGACGGACAGCGGAGTCTTAGTAATAGGGTCCCGTTTTACCCTTTGGGTACGGGACCCTAAAAAGGAAATATTTTTTGGATTTTGCATATAACACATACACACACTAACCCTAGCACATTTATAAATAGCTAGGACATGCCAACAATAAAATAAAATAAAACAAACAACAATACAATAAAAACTACTTCACCATAGGTTTTTATTGTTTAAGATTTCATGGTGGAAGAGTTAATATTATGATTAAAAAAAAAATATATATACTTAGTTTAAAATCCTGTTACTTTTTTTTTATTTTGAATGAACCTACTCTTGACCTCGATCATGCCAGGCGCGGTACGAGAGGGGGGGGGGGTCGTGGGGGGTCATGACCCCCCCAAAATCATTCAAGCTGTCGAGAGTCTGAATGATTTACTAGCTTTACTAACTTAAAACTGTACTTGAGCCACGAAAACCCCGATGGGCATAATATACATAAACATTAAGGACATAGGCAGAAATGGGGACTGCCGACAGAAGTAAAAACTTTCAAACTATGAAATGGCAGTTTTAACTTGTTATAATACATTGAATCTAGGATGCAAGAGCGAGCGAAGCAAACTCGGGAATTGGGGCACCCCGCTCGCTTGTAGGTACGTAAGGTTCGAAGGCCAGATTCATAAACTGCTGTAAAACGAGTTTTAAGATAATTCGATGAAGTAAGTTCTCTTTCTGTATGATGGTTAAAAAAAAACAGATACTATTCAAGGCGGGGTAATAAAATTTTCAGGCTTGCTTCGGTCGCTCTTGCAATCTACATTCTGTTGATTCTTGAGATTTTATTCGTAAGTAGACAAATCAAGTAATTACTTGATTTGTCTACTTACGAAGAAAATTCCTAGTCCTTTGTCCTTTTGGAATGATCGAAAGAAAATCGAACCTATCCGAGAGTGTACAAAATTTTCGAGCTTGCTTCGCTCGCTCATAATGTATTCTACATTTTATTAATTGCTTGGGGTTGCCTGCATAAATCGACAATTTCAGCTTGAAAATATAAAACCAAACCGAGGAGGGTTGTTAAAATTTTCGAGGTCGCTTCGTCGCTCTCCCCACCCTACATGATCTACTGTTCTAATACATACAACCAATTTGGCAGTTTTATTAAGTAACACCCGCCAATGTAAAAGCTGCGTTCCTGAATAGCATAAATATTACGGAGCTGGAGATAAACATGAACCTTAAAATATCATAACGCCTTTAGTCCAAAAAGTGTTAGGCAGGGATGTAGTACTTACACCCACATTTAACTATTTATATGTACAGAGGCGGACTTAATGAAATAGGCATTTTCTACATTTCGCCAACCAACCGGGCATAAATCCAGACTCCAGGCTGCTTCTGAGAAATTTCTGATGGAAAAACCCAATAACACTTTACTCGACCGAGGAATCGAACCAAGCTAGGACCTCATGCTCGGCAGTAATGCTTGCGACCACTAGACCAACGAGGAGATGTACCTCCCTTAAAATATTCCTCAGCACCCATGGTGACCCCCCCAAAATCTTGGGCTGCGACCGCGCCTGGATCATGCTTGATGGTAAGCGATGTATGCGAGGTCTATGATGGAATGTGCATGATTTAAATTATTTCATCAACAGAAACATACTGTAAGAATTAATGAGATTACATTTAATTAAATAATGAATGGTGTTTAACATTTTGCAGTAACAACATCTGCACAGTCTAAAGTACATCATCTCTTTTTTTTATAATAGTATTAAATGCAATTTGAATTCTGTTAGCTATCATCTTACAGCTACCAAAAGATTATGGGTGACAATCTTAATTCTTAATCAGACCTTTCCTCAGTTTAAAGAGAAATAGGAGGCTTATTATAAACTCTTTTCCCAAATTGTCATACATTACAATAAGAACAGTCGATCTTATGCTAGAAGAGGAAAAAAATACTTACTGCAGTTGGCAACGCAACCATAAACACTAGAGCATAGAGTCCCAGCACCCATACACTGTTCTCTTTCTCCACAATCCAGCTAGGTAGAGCAATACCAAAGCTCATAGCACCAGGGCCATCAGGATTGCCATACTTCTCCCAGTTTCTGCGAGCCTCGTCATCTGTTAGGGCCTGAAAACAAAACATCATTCTTTATAGTGGGGCTTACAGTTCTGTACAGTCAAGAGTAAAATAGGTACAGCTTTGCCTAACCCTTTAGGGAATACAGGCATGATTTTATGTTATGTTGTAAGTTAAATAAAGATTCAAATACTTTCCTCCCAAGTTTTCAATGTTGTTTCTAAAACCACTAATATAATAAAGTAAATAGAAAGTACTAATATAGATGTAAATATTATGAAAGCTCACCTGATAAGCTTTTGTAAGCCTCATGAATGCTTTTTCATCACCAGTCTCTTTGTCAGGATGCAGGATGAGTGATTGTTTGCGGTATGATTTTTTAATCTCAGCTTGTGTGGCACCCGGTGGTAGGCCCAGTATATCATAAGGGTCAAAATTGGACATTTCATAGTCAAATTGTGACACTTTGTATGCCAAGAATCCAAGTAGTACCCATCCCAATATTATGGCTAGCTTTATGAAGAAGTTTTTTACACCCTTGTAGGGTTGTGATTGTTCTATTATGATCTGTTTGTTTACACAATTTGGACACTGACATAGTTCTGCACGTTTTGCTGGATCTAAAAAAGTTAAGGCTCATTACCTACGTATTCTTTCCTGTTCGTGTCTCTACAGGGTTTTACCATCGGCGACACTGCCGTATTGACATCGGTAAATTACTGACTTATCGGTAATGAAGTTAGTTCACAAATGTATGGTTATCATGAATTTATACCGAGACAAGTAAAAACGACACACGGTTAACTATTAATATAATAAATAGACAAAATATTAATTTCACACTGTAAAACATGAATGACTTACCTTCTTTCCTTTTTCTTGGCCAGTAATAAAATGTTGCAGGTACAAGTATCAAAGCAAGGAAAGAAAGAACAAAGTAAAAGAATGTAGATCCACTTTCATCATATTCGAATTTTTGGCCACCCATTGTTAATTTTTAATACATTGAGAATGAAAAATCATTACACGCTACACAAGTAAGATTGGATTTAAGACGTGTCATTTAGTGATGGGTTGGATGGATTATTTTTGACATCTAAAACATCATTGCACTACTTAAAAAAACATTTTCTTTTTATAAATCATGCGGTTTTGATGCAGCTATGGCAAATTATTTATATGATGACTAATGCATGGCTTAAGTGAATAAACATTAACAGTTTTATGAGCAGTCCTCTTATTCCCAGTCAGTAAAATATGAAAGTAAAATGTCGATAAAAAATTTCATCACACTGACACAACACTAGCCACTAGCTGTAGTGTAGCCTATAGGCCTGTTACCTGCACTGCATTGAGATAGGAAAAGCATGGAGACTGACTATTCTACAATAGAAGTAATAGTGGAAACTATTTTCCGTATTTATGATTATAATATAACTAAACAACGTAAAACTACCGTTTATAATAATACGTATAATCATGAGGAGCACAACTTAACGTGCTTATTTTCTTATTCATTCTAAAATAACAAAACAAACGATGAGGGCGCCACAAGTGGGTCGGCGCGGCGCCCCCTTAACAGGAAAATCATGACCTCGTGTTGTTGCTGTGCATAATATAGAGTATTCTATCTATCTATTCTATTTTTTTCTTCTATCTATCTTTTAAAATTATGATAAAAAAGCACTTCCTCCCTCCTTAAACTTCATCATTATATTTCATTATATGTATATATTTATTTAGGTTAGTTTAATATACTTTATGTATGTATATAATGCATTATCTAAATGGTACACGTACACCACAGACTACCTACAGTATTTGTCTGTCCTTCCCCTTTTAAATCCATCCAAAGGTTGTCTTTAAAAGATCGCTCTTAGCGATAAGACCGCCCATTGTGTCACCCTTTGTACAGTTTCTATATTTAGGTCTGTAATTTATATGGTGTGCGTAATAAAGAGTATTCTATCTATAAAACAGTGTGGTGCGAGAAAAAACAAATACAACCCTACGAAAGGCGGCCATCTTAAGTGTAGGTATACACGCTAATTTTGTAGGTATGCCCAGTCCATAGGTTTATTTAGTCATTGGCCTGTACGAACATAATAATAATTAGTTCCACTTATTGCCCCCGCGGCCGGGAGTTCAATCGTGAGACGGACTCTAGCCGTATTATTATGCTCTTTGAACTCTAGTCTCACCCATACTAATTCCATGTTATCACCTCTATTAGTCTTCTCTTGACATTGACATTTAAAATTTTATTTTGACGTTGACACTATAAAATAAATTGGCAGCCAAAATCGTAGTTATGAAATAGTATTTTTATTTCAATGAAACAGAAAAACAGTTGCGCGTAAAAATAATTACGGTATGTCTTAGCACAGTCTTTGCTTCTGTAGTTCTGTCTATATCTGGATGGTGTCGCCAAAACTGACGTATTATTTTATTGATTCACAAAATAAAAAACATATTTTCATCATAACTTTAAATTTGTATTTTCAGATGGCCACTAAAGTTGTTGCAAGTGCTACTGTGAGGGCGGTTAAGAAAAGGTTGTTGCCATCGCGGACTGCACTGGTCTTAACTCCTTCCGCAGTAAACAAAGTCAAAGAGATAATGGCGAAAGAGGAAGCGAAAGGCTTTGTAGGCTTAAAAGTTGGCGTTCGTCAGAGAGGCTGTAATGGTTTATCCTACACACTAGACTACGCAAAAGGCAAGGAAAAACTAGACGAAGAAGTGAAACAGGATGGTGTTACGATAATTATCGATAAAAAAGCACAATTAACATTACTAGGTAAGTGATGTGATCAACAACAATGTAGCCCCTAAAACCTGAGGTTTAAACATTTTATTTAAAATTGGTTCTACTTTCTAGTTAGTCTAAGGCATGCATTATAGGGTAGGTAATACAAGTAACAAGAGCCATGTTATGTAGCATCAATCTAAAAATACCATATGATATTGTGCCCCAAAATGTTCTCATATTTTTATGTATAAGCAGTAGCAGGAAAAGAAACTAAACAAATCATTAAGTTCCAAGCAATACACTCATCAGTACCTAATTATAAACATAAATTGACAAAATAACATTCTTGTTTGTGTGGCTATTTCCATCTCTATTGATTGCCAACTCCTCAAATTGTGCATCACAACTATGACTTTCTTTTAGTATTAGGTCAGGGAACTTTGCCTGATCATAATACTGTGTGAATTAATGTTTTGCTTATATTTCCTTGTGAAACTGCCTCACAGATGCTGAAATAAATATGTAGCAAGATACATCATGAAAATTAAATAATTTATGCTGGCGGTATAGTCAACCACCAGTACTCTTAATTCTTCATTACTCTTAATTGATTTTTACTATACCCAAATCATTTTTTAGCGTGGCAATAGCAGTCATTGCACTTTCCCTAATATCTAAACAATAAACTATGTATGGTTTTTACGATATTGGAACATTTTGAAGATCACAATAAATGTTGATTCAGGACTTTATTTCAGTTTTTTTAACAAAGTATGACAGAAATGTAGGTGTGTCGATGACTGCTATTGCCACGCTAAAGCAATTTGGGTATATAAACATGTTGCTGGCATGATTGCAATATTTGATCTAAATAGTGAAAGCCTTGGTCTAAAATATCTTTATAAAATATTGCACATTTAAGGGGTTGATGTTTCCGGCGCGATCTCATGGTCCGGCGCGATCTCATGGCGGCATGGAAAGCGCGACTGTCACAACCCAGCGCAGGGCACGCCGCGATAGCGGCGTAAGGCCCCTCTTTGAGGAGTGGCTAGAGAGGCGTCACGGCGCCCTCACCTACCGCCTGACGCAGGTCCTCACCGGACACGGATGTTTCGGGAGGTTCCTGCACATAATCAGGCGGGAGGAAACGCCCGGGTGTCACCACTGCGAGGATCGCCCAGAGGACACGGTGGAGCACACGGTGGAGGTCTGTTCCGCTTGGGCAGAGCACCGCCGTGTCCTCGTAGAGGCGATCGGCAGCGGCGGCGACCTCTCGCGCCCGGCCCTGGTCCAAGCCATGGTCCGGGGCGAGAGGGAGTGGGAGGCAGTCACCTCCTTCTGCGAAGCAGTCATGCTAGCGAAGGAGGTGGCGGGATGGGCGAGGGAGAGAGCGGAGAGAGCCGCCCGTCCCAGCCGCCGCGGTAGACGCTCCGGGCGTCGGGAGCCGCGTGACGACTCCCGGCCACCGTAGGCGCGGGCCTGCGGACGGCGAGTAATGGGTAGCTCGCCGTCCGATCAGGACCAGGCCCGTGCCGGACGGCGCGTATGTGTTCCACGCGCGCCTCAAAGAGATGTCAGCAGACAAGGAGGGGCCCGTCAGGGCCGAAGCCTGCCGGGGCAGCGGGATTGTCCGAAAGGGTTACCGCTGCCCCGGAACATAAAGGGCTAAGGAAGGAACACGGATGGGTTTTAGTCAGTAAGAGTCTGACACTCCCTTCCGCTCCACCCAGAGCGGGAGGGGTCATTTGATGATTTCCCATCCTTAAAAAAAAAAAAAAAAAAAAGGGTTGATGTTTAAATTGCTATAAGTATGTTCATAGTGTTATTAATTTAACTATGTTTGCATATTCATTTCAGGGACAGAAATGGATTTTGTTGAGAACAAACTTTCAGCTGAATTTGTATTCAACAATCCCAACATTAAAGGCACATGCGGCTGTGGAGAATCTTTTAGTATATAAAATTAGTAGTTGCTAACTAGTCTATAATTTAATTTGATAATCTTTGAGGTTGCTACCAACCCATTCAATGTATTACTTCAAATATTCAGAGCACTTTAAACATTAATGAAGAATAAAATATAACATTCTTAATGCACCTGCGCAAATATCATTATGCTACTTATGGTAATGCTTGTGAATAATTATTTTAATATGCATGAATATTCAACACTATGTGGAGTGAAAATAAGTTATGATATAGTGTGCAATCTGGCAGCAACCTTATATCTTTAGACAAAGCTGGTACCATAGTGTAGAGACTGTAGATAAATTGAAAATGTATATTATTGTAAATGTTGAATATTAAGTATGTTACAGAAAAATATAAAAACAATTTGAAAAAATAGCAAATAGGCTGTGTATAGTTTTGTAAATTATTTATGGCTTCATGTAGTGAAAAAAAATACATTGGCTATGATTTTTTTTTTTACTTTTTAGCAATTATAAGAGTTTATCTTTTCTCTGCATTTTTTATAAATTAACAAAATCAATGTTGTGAAATTCAAGTTATTTGTTATTTGGTAGATGATTTTATCTATACTTATAATAAATCTGTAGAAGTGAAAATTCTGTAAATTGAAAATATCAAAAAAATAAATGGCAGGGGGTGTTATTAGACCGACACCAAACCTAGAAATGTGATTAAAAAATATTTTTGTCTGTCTGTCTGTCTGTTTATTCAGGCATCACGCAAAAACTACCGGTTCGATTACGATGAAACTTGGTATAATTATTCTTTAATACCCTGGGCACCACACTGGGTACTTTTTATCCCGGAAAAGTATATACAATAAAAAACAAACTTAATTTTGCGGTTCGATCCCTAGACCCGATTACTGTACCAACCGCAAATATAATAAGTTTGTCGTAGGTTACGTTACCCGCACAGTGGAGTTCACTAAGGGGCGCTGCACACTACACGGCTAAGATACTATAATATTTTATCATCGCTTGCCATACAATTCAATGGACTATCTCACACGACGAAGATAATCTATACTTATAATAAATCTGTAGAGAGGTCAATTCTGTACATGATATATATTTTCAAAATAACTATCAGGGGGTAATTAGTGATCGATACTGATGCCAAAAATGCAATCAGTAAAATTTTTGTCTGTCTGTCTCTATGTTCCTTATAGAAACAAAAACTACCTACTCGACGGATTTTAACGAAACTTGGTACAATTATTCTTCATACTCCTGGGGAGGTTATAGTATACTTTTCATCACGCTACAATGAATAGGAGCAGAGCAGTGAAAGGAAATGTTGGGAAAACGGGAGAAGTTGCTCCACTTTTTAAGCTTCCGTCGCGTGTGCAGCCTTAATGGTTAAAGCTACATAGAAATCACTTATGACGGAAATGTTCTACATAAAATTGTCTAAAAAATATCCCACAACAGCATATGTCTATCTTTTATGGTTGACTCACAATAACACGTGTAACTCCCGATAGCTTAGCAGTTCGGAGCTTTCTGATTATATTTGTTTACTCTTACGTTCATAATACTCTCACTCATCCCTAATTAAAAGAAGTTAATATTATTACCTATTCAATAAAAAAAGAATCATAGTAATCGGTATAGAAACACCAAACTTATACATGTAATACGCTAATAAGCCATCGCGCCGTCGCGCGTGAATACTGAATCACGCCATAAGGATTATTTTTGTGTAACGGTTGCCGCGCTCGACGCGGGTCGTGGCGGTAGGGTATAAAAAGGCGGGAAGGTCCGAGCGCGAGCTTTATTCAATATTTGGCTGGACAATAATTGATATTAACAAACCGTGCTTATCAGCGCGATTTTTAGTCTTTAAATAGTTTATTTGAATTTGTTTTGTTGTTTTTTTATAAAATAGGTATTAGTTGTTTTGGTAGTGTTTAAATATTCGTTCAAATTACAAATCTATACTTATAATAAATCTGTAAAGTGAAAATTCTGTACATTGAAAATATCAAAAAAATAAATGGCAGGGGGTGTTGTTAGACCGACACAGAACCCAAAAATGTGATTTAAAAAATTTTTGTCTGTCTGTCTGTCTGTTTGTTCAGGCATCAGGCAAAAACTAACGGTTCGATTACGATGACACTTGGTATAATTATTCTTTAATATCCTGGGCACCACACTGGGTACTTTTTATGCCGGAACAAAATATACAATAAAAAACAAACTTAATTTTGCGGTTCGATCCCTAGACCCGATTACTGTACCAACCGCAAATAATAAGTTTGTCGTAGTACACGACGAAGATAATAATAATAGGCGAGCGTTCGTTCATATTAGCATTCTATAAATTGTATGTTTTAACTGCTACTTGCAATTCAAAAACGTGCTTTTCAGTGCGACCTTTTTATTCCTTTTAGTTTTTACTAAGTACAGTTTAAGGTAGAGTTATTTAGGTTTATTTTTATAAGTCGTAGGCATAGAATTATATAGGTAGTATATTTGATAGTGTACGTAGTGACCGTAGGTTATTTTATAATACTGTTAGGTAGGATTAGTCATTCGTATAGATATTAGTTTTTAGGGATTTTGCTTAATTTTTGAGTTTAGATTAGTTATCATCAGAAATAGGTTTATTTAGGTAGGTAGGTATTTTATTTTATGTTATTGAGTTTGGTTTTTAATTGAGTAGGTAATTAGGTTTACTTTTATAATCTAATATAAAATTCAAAGTCCTGTCTGACTGATTATATCAATGCACAGCCTAAACCGTGTGAAGTGTATGTAGGTATCCACTAAGAAAGGGTTTTTCGAAATTCCACTCATAAGTGGGTGAATGGGGGGAGGGTGAAATTTCACGCGGACGAAGTCGCGGGCAGAAGCTAGTCGTTAAATAAAACAATAAGATACTTATCCTAAGTAAAATCTAGATTTACAATTTTACAAAATAATAAAAATAACGCAATATTTAAAGCCGCAAAGACACATGCTTGTAACTTGCACAAAAGTATGCAAGTAGCTTGCGTGGCTTTGAGCCCTTTTATAATTTCAAAATTGACGATATTATCGTGGACATTCACTGTCACAATAACACAGGGAAGTCATCATCTGCCTAGCCTTTTCCCAACTACGTTGGGGTCGGCTTCCAGTCTAACCGGATGCAGCTGAATACCAGTATTACAATAACACAGGGAAGTATTGTATGAAAATATAACGTGGACGACCACGATAATATCGTCTTAACAGCGTCCATTTGTGGTGTGGTTGCACAGAACATAATAATTGTGGTTGTGCATATTTGCGGAGTAACAACTGATACTGTACACGATGCACAGATTACTAAGTACAGAGGCCAGCACATCAACCTACCCCAATCTGTCAAATTTTCCCAATTGAATATGAACCTTATGACTTTGTGGTAAAGTAGAAAATCTATCAAAGAAATTTGACAGATTGGGGTAGCTTGATGTGCTGGCCTCTGTACCAAAGCTAAGTACTTTCGATGTTGACTGTACAGACGCTGCACATAAAGGGCGCGTTCCGAATTGAGGAAATAATCGATGTAATCGATTTGAGCGTGCTAAAACCCGTACCGAATTGGCGTGAGCGCGATAACGATGTCCCGTGAATCGTCATAGATGACGTCATGGCATGCGCCATCTTGCGATAACGCCGACCATGCCTCGTACTAATATCACCGTGAGCGCTGTCAAAAATGACAGTGTTTGTGTGTGTGAGGATGAGGATGTGTCAGTGTGTGTTTTGTTTTGAGCTGCATCATATCTTTTTAATAACGTGGCATTTTCGAAATTGTGCTTCTGGCTGACAGTCGCCACCTAAACAAAGAAAAGGAAGAAACGTGTGGTGTTTTTATGAAGAAATACTGCTGTAATATCTTTTTGACACCGAGTAATCACTGTGAGCGCGCTAACGAGTGTTCCGAATTGTTGACAGCTCTCAGCTGTCATAATCGTGATATCCATTATGGAACGCATGTGAGACGATTTGAGTGCTGTGAGCGATATTAGCCAATTCGGAAGGCGGCCCAAGCTACCCCAAACTGTCAAATTTTCCCAATCAACCTTGAACCTTACGTGTAGCGATAAAGTTGAAATCTATCAAAGAAATTTGACAGATTTTAGTAGGTTGATGTGCTGGCGTCTGTACCTAAGGTTGAAGTAATGCCGGTTCCTCACATTTGCGAAAACAACAAGTGTAAGCATGCGTATAGTGTAGCGCAGGCATAATGTTACTTACAAGAATGTTGCGTGCATGTCATATCGGGATAACAGGGGGTCTTAAAAGACCACTTTGGCAGAATCATAGAGCAATTCATGTCACGCAATTTATCTGTTTGACAGTTTCACACCTCTATATCCCTGAAGGGTTAGGCAGAGGTGTACCTGTAGCATTTTACGAATCTCCATACAAAACTGTCATACAGATGAAATTGCGTGATATGAATTGTTTTATGATTCTGCCAAAGTGGCCTTTTTAGGCCTCCAGGAGCTATAACAACGGAAAAGGTAGGTACCTAGACTAGATATTAATTTGAAATAATATAAGACATAGAGCAAGGGCTAATGGTCAGTTTTCTACAAATGCAGACAAGTAGACTAGAAAACAAATTAATTGATGACGACGACTTATTCGCGGGACAAATACAAGAGGTGTGGCGCCGCTTCTTTGATATTTCATGCAAAATATATACTTACCCGTCTCGCGCCTCACCTCTTCTATATAAATTTTGTGTGAAATATCAGAGAAGTGGCGCCGCGCCCGCGCCACACCTCTTATATTTGTCCCGCGCCTTAGCTTGCTTTTGTGGAGCAAGGTTATAGTCGGTTGCTATTAAACCTACTCTGTGAATCACCTTTACGACCCCAACAAGAAAATTGTGATCCGATATGCTTTTTCGACTAAAGCGCTTATTACACTAATAAATTGTTAGGAAATCGGCAAATTAATTCGCAGTTAGAGCAGATTGGATCCGATTTAGTGTAAATTGAAGGTCCAACCGCTCTGCTTCATATATTGTATACGATCTAGGACAGTGTGATCACGGCGTAATCATCTATGATTTAATACTAGTCTGAATAATCTTAAACTAAATTAATAGAAATGTATGGGAAATACCCTATCCTTATGATAAAAACGACAAAAAATATATTAATAAGTCGTCAGAAAACGCAACTTTAACGTCGTTACTTCAAAAATTAAAATTGTGACAAAAAACGCGACTTTAAAGACGCCATGCCATCGATAGAAAATTCGAAACGTGCAACCCAGTACGATCCTTCTTCACGAATGTGTCGTCTGTCCGATTTAGAATCCAGTAAGTGTAGTGCATAGAGTACCTACATTATAATATACTGAAAGTGTAGTGTGATCACTAGCTTCCGACTTCCTAGTTAGAGTGTTCCTAATTAGCTTTCCTAAAAATTGGATAATGTGGTAAGCACCTATGAGACGAGTTTTAGTCCTTCAGCTCGTACCTATACTCCGACTTTTAATTAGCTGCAGTAAAATTACACTTCTTAAGGAGGCGCCGCCGCCGGCGGCGGCGCCGACCACCGGCGCAACTCCGTCTTAATAACTCATTTCGGACTGCATTTAGAGATTATGCATGTCAAATAAGTTTCGTTTGTTACACTATTCTGTACTAGAAAATTATGGTTTGGTTGATGGCCGCGAAAAAAACAAAAAGACGTCAATTTCAGTGATTTAAGCACTGACCAGAGGGGCAATTCTCGTAATTTTAAGAACGTTCACAGTCTGATCTCAGTCTCAATCTGTCAAAAAATGCCTCTAATTTCCCTACATTTTGACAAGTTATTGACATTTGGTTGTCGCTGAGATGAGACTGCGACTAGATTTTGAACGTTTTAAATTACGAGAATTGGCCTTCTGTTGTATTACTTTACTCTATGCCTGTTGTTTAATAGAGGTCAGTGCATTTAAGTAACACTTGCTGTCATTTTATTGCAGCTAATTAAAAGTCCGTCTATAGTAGCGGTGACGACCACAGAGCATGTAACCTTTTGTGACGACTTGACGAGTGAGCAGAGCTGTAGGTATCGCTGTTGCTGTTAGAGTACATCTGTATTGTATTGAATCTGAATCAACTAATCGGGTCGGGCTCTAATTGGGTCTCAGACCATTTATATAATCGTGAGATCTGTTAGGTCAAACCCAACCTTTCATAAGACAGTGTGGATAATGATCCACACCTGGAAATACGTAGGTGAGTAAGTGGCGAAGTATTCAGCTCCAAACCAGTATTTTTTAAGAACTATAGAAACCGGTTTTTTATTTGTAAAAATTTTTTTACGTATTATCGTATAATGATATTCATCAATCAAACCAATGCATCCAATTTTTTTACATTCTGGGGGGCTAAAAAGGCCACATTGGCAGAATCATAATACAATTCATATCACGCAATTTCATCTTTATGACAGTTTTATATGGAGATTCGTAAAATGCTATAGGTACACCTCTACCTAACCCTTCAGGGATATATAGGTGTGAAACTGTCAAACAGATGAATTTAGTGATATGAATTGTTTTATGATTCTGCCAAAGTGACCTTTTTAGGCCACCTGACCACGTTAATCGAGAATCGAATAACGTAAATATTACCATCCATATCGATGCATGGACCACTGTACGCGGGTTTTTTTTCTGGCTTGAATTAAAACCCACGCGTGTTTTTATAGCTCCATGTTTATGAACAGATATACATTTAAGTAATATTTTTACCTAATTTATTATGTAATTATTTCACGTAGTAAAGAAGGAACGCGTCATGATGACTACAACAACTTCAAGTTTTCAACGCCATGGTATCTTCATGCCATTTCGTCGATAAAATCATTGGAGAAATTAAATTTATAATTGAATTATTCACAGTGTCATCTCAATAAACGTAATTATTTAAATGTATTAATTTTTATCTTGGAAATATGTACCGAGATAAGTTCTGAAGATTCTTTAGGCTGTATAGATTTTCATACCTTTGCCTGCCCACAACGCAACTATAGTAAAAAAAGCAATCATCTATCTCCTTCGTTCAAAAGTAACATGGAGGTTGTGCTGTGAAACTAGTAGCGAAGCATATTTTTCTTTGTTTACGTGTCGAATCTGGCTAGCTAATAAAAAGCTAACGGGATTTAGGATTATATTTTGGGGATTTATGGATATAAGTCAGAGAAAACTGTATACAGAGTCGTTGTTGTTTATTAGGCGTTAAAATGAATAACGGTGAGATCGGTGGGCCAAGAGGCAGAGGCCGTGGATGGCAGCAACCCGATAATCAACCACGGGAGCTCCGTCGGCCGAAGATTGTTGGCGAGGAATCAAAAGGTAACTAGTATAACGTTGAATTTGATTTATTCGACACTTTCACACACCGATCATAAGCTGTGTGACGTCGTCATACTTGGCCAGTTTATAACTGCGTTCTTCGTAATTATAATACTTCAGGTGAAAGTAAGGATTTTCATTTCTAATGACGTCGCTGTTGTTTGACAAAGTCAGCCGCCGTGCTTAGAATCGATTACTAAGCAATAATTTGTTTTTGGGTCAACTAGTTGTGCTAAGCAATTATAATTTTTTTATATAATCGAACATACTTTTACTCATTATAACTCTTTGTTTCAGTTCAAGAACCTCCCAAATCAAACCTGTCGGCCGAAGCTAAGGAATGGTACCCGCCTAACTACACCCCCCATGCAGTTCCCACATACAACCCTGATCCTGTACCTTACAGACCTCACCGGTTTTCTGTGCAAGATCGGCTTCGTCAGGCTCAAGATCAAAACCCTTACAGCCTAGAAGAAATGTCCTTTTCACTGGATGAAGCTGAAAACATGGAATTAAGGGTTTGTATAAAGTTAGTTATTTTGCATTAAATATTTTATTTTATCACACAAAATATACTAACATAATTTTATTCTTCAGTCCGCCGTTCCGCAGGAGAACATAGCCAACTTGATAACAGTGATGTGTGAGATTACTTTTGATCCTGGTAAATTCGATACCCTGTGCGGCCCATTGGTTGATGCATTCGCAACAACCCTGCATGACGTGAGCTACACTAGGCCTCTAGTTGAAGCTATTGTCAATCAGGTATTTTTATTATTTTTTATTGTATTGAATAATAATTATTATTTGTAAGTAACTTATCTTATAAAATGTGTTTATTACTAACAGCATGTGGTAATCACATGTTATTGATTGGTAAAGCTAATAAACTTTGTGTAGGCAACAGATTAGATAAACAATTTATTCAAATGTAGAAAAGCTTAGGATGTTTCATCTTTAAAAATCTCATGAGTCTTTTCTATCTTCAATTTTAATCAAGTTTTTTTTTATTGTACTATGACTTTGATTATGTTTTTGTAATCTCTCAGTTTTTAGAGGAGGTTGGTTTCATGATTCCAGCTCTATACAAGACCAGCCTGAGAACTAAATACTTACAATGACTTTTAGGGGTTAAATATTCAATAATGCACTGTTAGTGTCATATTACTAACCAACACTGTAAAAGTGTAAGCATCAGAACAATATGTATTGAATGACAAGAAACTGATCCACTGTCATTTTCTTTGTCTCAAATCAACTTTGAAATAGCCAAACATTAAAGTTAATTGCTTTCATTAAGTACTGATTTAAAGGTCATTCAACTGTTATATAAATGACACACAATGATGAGGTTATAAAAAAAAATGTGATGAAAAATTATATTATAAAGCAAAAAAATATATAACATAGTAACTTAGACTAAGATAATTATTTATTTTCCAAGCAAGGTGCACTCAACAAATCACAGTTATGACTGGCATGCTATTAAAAGTAACATGTGCTCAGTTTTTTAACTGCATGGTGTCGAACATTAAATGTGTAATTCAATCAATAAAGTAATTACATAATTAATTAATCTATCTGATTTTATTTATTAGTATTTTTCAAAACATGACATGCAACATTTTATTTTGTTTTTGTTAAAATAAAGACTCAACTAAATGTTCTAAACAAATTGTGTGTCAGTAATTTTTGCTAACACCACACCAGCATGTTTCAAAGTGTGCTAATAAACTTACTATTTTTGTCAGTTTCTTGGAATTCGTAACTTTCCTTTACCAGCACATCTCATGTAGGCAGCTAAATTACTAGAGTACACAGTGGTCATGCCTTGGAAAAATTGTGTTTGTGTAACTCATGAATGCAGCTATCTCTTCATAGAATGTTGTTGGTACAAACTTGTTCTCAAACTGGTAAACTTTGTGACAACAGTCGATAGGCGAGCCTAACTTCCGTTACAATGGCGCGCGCCTGTGCTCGATGTACGACTCGGTGTCGCCCCCCGAGGAGTCCACCTTCCGCGCGTGCCTGCTGGAGCGGTGCTCCACGGAGGAGAACAAGATCATCAGCGGCATGGAGTCCTCGGAGGAGAATATGCGCGGCTTCGCCATGTTCCTCGCTGAGATATACACCCAACTGGAGGATAGCCAGGTCAGTTCGCTAAAAAAGGGAATTTTATTTGTTTTGATCAGTTTGATCAGTATTTTAGTGACTATTTCTATGATTCGCCATTGACCTCTTTTTTTTTTTATTGTGAAAACTAAACTTTTGTCTAAAATCAAATTAAGTATTTTATTTCACTTAAACCTACATGGGCACTTATGAAATGTCAGAAGCTAGGTGCATGGTTCCAATTGGTTGATTCCTATTTAGAACAACCATCAAGAAACTCCATGGTTACTCTTTTAAAAATAATTGGCTTTTACAATGTTTTCAAATTACAGAATTAACAGGTATTCGAGGACAGTGTAGGCTTTCCAACAAGTACCAGGTTACTTAACATAACCTCCTTTTTTTTTAAGTGAGTAAAAATAGAAAACGGTCTATAAATCTACAGTCTAATCTACATCACAATCTTGCAGTTAAAGGTAGTTGCCGTTTTCAAGTTCAAGAATGCATTCTTATATTTTTAGGGAGGAAGACTCAAGACTCTAGGTGAAAGCTTGTGCAAGGTGCTCCTCCATCTGCTCGACACTAACAAGGAAACTAACATCAAAGCTGTCTGCCAGCTCCTTAAAGTTAGTACCTATTTTATTGCAACAAATATGTACTATTATGTTGACGATTTTATACTAGAGGCGGGGGGCTGGGTTACTGATTCACTGCTTTCCTGAGTGATTTCTCTTTCAGACACATCGTATCCACATTAGTGTTGTGTTGATTTTAGAATTGTTTTTAATTACTTAAGTATTCATGACACTCAATTTTAAAGCAATGTTATAAAAGGAAATACCAACTACAAACACTGATTGCTGTCAAAAACTGATGTTCATATAACACGCAATGAAGACAGGACGCGGTGAAATTAAAACCGCACCTTCAACATTTTATATATTGACGGTTTTCACGGCTCGTTTCGTGCGAATTAAAACAACAATAAACCAGACTTGTGTGGGTGTTCATGTAAAAACAAAAACAACATTCAAGTGTCAGATTCTTGATATCACTAGCCAGAATTTCCTAGTCGTAATCTATGTTCGTCAACACTGACATATGAATACAATGAGATAGTTTTATTGATTGGTTGATATAAAATAATGATTTGACTGATTAAACTTATCGCAATATTTTCGAGAATCTTGTAGCAACGACGGTCTATGCACTGACGCTCGTCAGTGCCATAATTAACGTTTTCTCTGTTAAAGCGACATTACAGCTCAGGAGACGGACTGGCGATCCAGTGGTTGTGAGTTCGAACCCACCCACTGCACCACGGTGAACTCGCTCTTGACACAAACATTATTTAGTCTGTTTTGGGGTTAACAATCTAGAACGCAATGAGTATTACAGTATTTTTCACATAGACACTGATAGAATACTCTTTATTTTAAACACCATATAAATTACAATTTGTAACGAATTTGTTCTGGGACAGTTATCAACTCATGAATCATAGTGATGTGGTTCAATGAACTCTTAATCTATAACTACCTACTACGTGGAAAATACTGTAAAAATGTATGCAACAGATAGCTTCGATTTCTTTCTTTTTCATGCCTTTCCAATCACATTCTTTGACTTGCGCTAATCGGTTAAGGTTTCAGCTTTTTGTTCCATTCGACTATCTTCTGTATCTTGGCATGACGTTTTTAAAGTTCCTTTTGCTTTCCATTGTTTCTTTCTTTCTTTATAATTTGCAATTCTTGTCCCAGGTAAGTAAATTCTATCTCGTAATAGATTTCACATAGAGGTACACACATTGCAATGCTATTATAACAAAGGTCTCGTTAGTCGAATGTTAGTCAAGATTGGTGTTCGATTTATCAGTTTACACGCGTTCTTATTTTAGGAATGCCCGTCTCATGCTCTGTAACTAAATCGCCAGCCCGGCGCTTGAAAATTTCATGCTAGATTGTGGTTGCATTTAAAAAGAGTAATGGGTTTAAAAAAAAATAACATGTGTAAATTGTAGATACTTATATATTAACAAAACTTTGTCACGCAGCTACTTTGGTATTGGAGCTTACGGAGCAAATGAATTTCGTTGGTTCGTATCGATTCCTTAAGAGCTATATTCTTAGATCTCCAAATCTGGCGTTTTAAACGGAGAAAAACGAATCCGAATCCAATGCCAACGCCAACGTGGAAGCGCAACTTAAAATAAATCATCATACATAGATCGGAACCTCGGAACATTTCCGCTTGCGAAATCTGTCGGTATTAACGTCTCGTTCGACAGTTGTCAGGCATAGCGCTGGATGCGGACTGCCCGGCGGGCATGCACGCGGCGTTCGAGCGCCTGAAGCGGCGCGCGTCGCTGGCGTGCGTGCGCGGCGTGGTGGCGCTGCGGGCCGCGCGCTGGGGCACGGCCGAGCCCGAGCCCGCGCCCGCGCCGCCGCCGCAGCTGCAGCAACAGCAGCAGCAGCAACAAGACCCCCGTCGCCGGTACAACTACGGCGGTGAGCAACTTTTTTTTTTATTTGTGCGCCTGAGATTTGGGGATTAGACCTTTTACCTCAGTAAACCCGATGGTCACTATCTGCACATGGAATGGCACCGTTACCTATGAAAAGTCCGATCCGAAACCCTCTGTGCAACGGCTACTAGGGCACATCCCTGAGGATGTGAAACACGGAATTCAGAGTTTAAAATATATACCAGTCTTAAAGAAACTGGATGTATTCCTACATAATAATATTCAAGGATCTAAGATTACTATGACTTCAGCTAATTACGCACTAGATACCTTTAGAGCAACGTTACATAATTAATTTCTGTCATAACTCGTAGTACAACATTAATATCCGTCCAGAACCTAGGATTTAATAATTAATTGCGTGGGTCGGCTTCACGTTTTCAGTGAGTACGGCTTTAGTCACGTTCCTGTTCTCGCTTCGATTACAGCAAGCCACGTGATTCGCTCCCGTCGGGCTTGACACCCATGCCCCAAACTATGCACGTGGTGAGCGAAGCCGTCCGCTCAATAAACAATAGACTGGGGGAATGCAATAAAAAATCCACAGAAGTAGGTTATTCTCAAATCTGAAAACAGACAAGTTTTTTTTTGTTTTGTTTAATTTTATTATTAATTTATTACACAACAAAGAGCAATAAAAATAATCAACAGTCACAGTTAGATATTGTTTAATTTTGGTAAAACAAACTTGTGACGCGGATGATGCTGAATAATTATAATGAGCACTAAATTATACGTTATTATTTGGCTGTTGACAGTAGGTACTACAAATACTTTCACCTGAAAATTGCCTGTCCGTAACAGGAAAAATAAATAAAAATCCAAACAATTTCTCTGTCTGTGTCAAGATTTGGGTTATGTTATTTCTATATTAAAACTTTCTGAGAGTTTATGATTGTTAACGGTTTTACTCGCGTGTTGCTTTCAGGTTTGACGACTAGTTTTGAACTCATGAGCTCTGTTTGACTCCGAAAGTAATTGAGCTAACCCGAAATATTCCAGCAGACTTTGAAACTATTAGTAATCCTTCCAGGGGGAAAGTTGAAAAACTGTGAATTGTCACCAACTGTAAATACAACTCTCTTTTATTTCGATATCAGAATTGTTTGCATTCACAAGCACTCACCTGAAAAGGTTGCTAATAAATTCAGTCAGTCTATCTATTATTTTGCATAATGATTCACGAAATGCATCAATTAAGTGTGATAAGTTGGTTTGTAACAGCGATGAACGGCGAGGTGGAGGGTGGGCCTAGCGACGGCGGGTACCTGGCTGACGGGCATACCCTCACCGCCGAGGAGCGCGCTTTCCTGCAGAGCAACCTGCCACCCGGCAAGAACGTCGCGCTCGATGAGGATATACTGTGAGTCGAACTTGTTTTTACGCGACTGCCCAATAGTAAAGACATGGTTATGGTTTTCATGCGTATTTGTGTATCTTTGTATGTGGACTGCTTTATACCCTCGAAGAATCCTAATGGCTGGATGGATGTTAATAC
The DNA here is from genome assembly GCA_963669345.1 of Gortyna flavago. Classification (NCBI taxonomy): domain Eukaryota; kingdom Metazoa; phylum Arthropoda; class Insecta; order Lepidoptera; family Noctuidae; genus Gortyna; species Gortyna flavago. Next base: position 12,099,206 of record OY770131.1, on the reverse strand, counting down.
ATGAGGTGTCTATCGACTCTTCTGGGTTGCGCGATGGTTGTTGATTGTTTTTGTATGTTTTAAAAAAATCAAAATGGTGGTGGTTTTTGTGTAAGTATTATGAACTTATGACCATGTGGAGTATTATTGAGGATACAATTCTAAAAATAGACCACACTAAAAGAAAGAAAAATAAAAAAACAACTGCAATTAAAAAGTTACAAAACAAGCTCGCTTTTTAACCGACATTAAAAAAGGAGGAGACAAAATGTTTTTTTTTTTTATTATAAAAAAAAACATACATTATGATGTTTTTTTTATAATGTACTCCATCAATTGTGGACCTATTATAAAAATTCTTCTTTTGTTTGAAAGGGTATGCTCTCGAGGTGGTCCCATTGTGACCAAGTCGGAATCTGATGAGGGAATCCCATGGAAATGTAGGGTAAACCTTGAATTTTATAGGCACACCTGTAGCGATTTGGGTATTTATTATAGTAACAAAGCACCATTTGTTGAAGTGGAGCTGCAAAAAACTAAAATACAGACCCAAAGACACCGACTTCCGAAATTAAAGTTATTTTTCACTATGTAGTGTTTTTTTGGAAGTTGGTTGTTTTTTAATTTTTTTTTGTAAAAAAGTTTTTTATCAAACAGTCTGATGCGGTTGGTAGCATCAAATCTGAGAATAAACTAGTGTCAAAATAGGTTGATATTTGACAACAGGTTCGCCCCGTGATTTCCCATTTTACTTATTATATGTATATTACAATATTGATAATGTATTATAGGGAGGAGCTGGAGAACGACGCGTGGGACACCGGCATGGATGCCGAAATGCAGGCCGGCTTCTTGGAGTTCCTCAAAATGTCCAATCAAATCAAACGATAACCGCACGTTGCGACGCGCCCCTTCCCTCGCGGGGCACAGACCAAACTGCGTCTACTATGCTAGGACAATGGTGAAAAACTATAAAAAAAATATAAAATATATAAAACTATAAAAAAGATTTAATAGGAGCGATCAACCTCGTAGCCATCCTATCAACGATTTACATATGAGTTTGAAGTAAGATCTTGGCGTATCACCGCACCGAGGCGCGCGTCGCCGGTGCCACGTCGCGAGAGAATACGCTGACTGTTAACTAAGCATCCTACTGACAGTTTTCCACCTTACCTACTTAAAGGGCAACAACAACTTTACTTTTAGGTGCTCCAACGTAGTGATTTAAGTATCAGGATTATATACCGACTTAAAGCTTTTTAATTTTAGATTTGATATGCCTTTATGTATGACCAAACTAGAATATTTTCAGTAAAAAAAGTCTTATAATTTTTATTTTTAGTGTGATATTTAATCTTTTGGTCTGTTGTTCCGGAGGGTCTTAACTGTGTTTACGTGTAAGCAAAATACAATGTTACCCTTTGAACGCCAAGCGCAGCGCATTGGAATTATGCTCTCTACGCCAAGCCATTTATTTATTAAATACCTACAAAATGCTAGTGATGACTACCCCAGTCACAAATAACGATAGAAAAGACGACAAAAAATGTTAAAATTAATCCTTTTACACACTTTCTTTAACCTTTTAACCGCTTACGTCGGATTAATCCGACAAATATTTTCGGGCCCATTTCGCCAGGGTCGTATATTTACAACAAAAAACCACAGCTCGTTTAATCTGCTTTTTTATTTAGCTAATTACGCTGTTTTCTATCAGGTATTTTTTTTTCGTTTTTTTTTTTTTAACTTCGTGCACTGGGGGCACGACAAATGATATGAAGTCGGGCGGTTAAAAGGTTAATATCAGATTATCTATAAAGTAGCACATCTGTTTGTCGCTTAAACGTCGTTGGCGTTCAAAGCAGTTAATTAATTCTTGATTCTGTTATTTCATAAAGAGTTTCTATCTATCTATTGCCCAGTTATTAATTTTCAATGTTATACGTAAACACATCCGACTTACAATCACATAGACTAAATGTAAACAAGTAGGTATCTAAGTGTTTTATTAGATGAAAAAAGTACTGTTGTTTTCTTGTATTGATAAGCTGCTAGCTAATATAATTTATTAGTTCCCATCATTAAATTTGACGGCCATATGTTAGATCCATTTTCTTGTTTACATTTCGTCTAAAATCTAATGTTTAGCGATCTCATAATTTCTTCATTATTTTTTTTCTATTTCATGTTATAGAAAAAACATTGCATTAATTTTGGGGTTTCTTCACATTTCCTCAAACAATACAGAAAATGTTGAAATAAACCTAAGTAAAATAAATATACCTTCTGTATGCAAAAACAAGGCTAATTACTTCCATTCCATTGTAAACAATGCCCACTGGAGAAAAATGTTACATAATAATATTGCATAAGTTAGAAGGCTGAAAATTTTTTTATTTACTTAAATGACATTTTGTCCATTTTACTGATGAATTAATTATTATTTATTGTATGTAATTTTTATTGATTGAACTACTTTGGTGAGATGCAGTAAGGAATACAATCAAGATTCATTTTAATTTCGGAATACATTTCTTTGGCACAAATTTCTTTAGTTTAGTGCAATTATTCACAATTCAGTCCACGTAATAAGTCATTTTAAACATTTTACATTGTTTGCATTTTACACAACTTTGCGTCATTTTTACTCTATAAAAGTAAACTGATCTATTTAAGGACCTAGATTACAACAACTTCTAGAGCCTAAAGAGTTGTTCTATCGATACTTCCAGTTGCATTTTCTCATAACTTTTAAATGGTTTGTAGATGTGGAGTAGAACAATATGTTTTGCCAAATTCGTTACACTTGTGTCGTGTGTTGTTGTAATTATATTTGCATATTTGAAATGAGTGAGATGGTGTGACAGATGCCTTGTGTGTGTAATGGATTTAATGCCCAAAGACCCTAATTGCTGATCGATAGACTACAGTGATCTAAGAGAGAACAATTTACATAGCAATAAATAAGCTACCTGCTAAACTAAGCCATTTGTGCTGATTATTGAAGTAATGAATACCTTTTTCGAATATATTTATGGAATACAACATTTATTTATTTGAAGCAATTAGGAAAATGTTTATAATATTCCATTGTATTTTTGTTGCAGTGATATTATGAATGTTATAAGAATAAATGGATATTTTAATAAAAGTCATTTAAATAAATTGTTTTTCATTTATTTTATCTCATTGCTCCCATTCTCAGTGCAGCTTACAAGTGTCTTATGGCATATGACGCAACACCACTATCTACATTGTTTTTGTCTCTTGAGATATTATGAATAGCGACAACAAAATAGTATTATAAAAATAGTACTTGTACTAACTATTATATTATACTAATAACTTACAGGTACACAATGTAATCTTATCTCATGCCTTGTCGGGTAAAACCTTGTAAGGGTTAAGGATTCCGTTAGGATCCATCAGCTGTTTAAGATCTTTCATAAGTTGTAGTGCAGATGGATCCTTGCTGTAGTGTATGTACATCGGTTTTCTGAAGCCGATGCCGTGCTCTGCACTAATGGAACCGTTTAGTTTGCTCACTTCTTCAAAGATGTACGGCTCCAGAAGAGATGATACCTCTTTGGTGTATTGTGGCACTGTGACGTTGATGTGGATGTTACCGTCCCCTGTAATGATAAATGATTTTTATTTTGTAAGTAGGTTTGCACAAGATATTGATACAATAAAGTTGTAATGATATGTAGGGCTGTGGGCGTCCAAGCAAAAAGGGTCCAGTTCTCGGCATTTAGTTTCCGAGATATACTTACGCAGTTTTGTAAAGTTGGGTGAAAAAATTTCATTTTGCGATTTTAATTGATTAAGTATTAATTAATGCTAAATTATGTACAAGTTCATTTAGTGACTGACTTTCTAACAGATGTTTATTCTTTACCGGTTCCAAATTATATGGAGGGAGGAGGATGTTCTACCCATGAATATGAACAACTTTCACAATGGGACCAACTGAGAAATACGAAAAAAAAAAATCTGCTGTTCAATACCTACTCGACCAAAATGTATGAAACAGCAGATTTTTTTTTCGTGATATCAGAGTTGGTCCCATAATGAAAGTTGATTATGAAGAATCTAAAGATATTTAATGCCCGAAACCCATTCCCAATGTTAACGAACCAAGTTCCTCTAGCATTCCTAAAAATCACAATTCCGTGCCAACAACATCTGTTCAGAAACACACAACTGAAAAGAGTACTCGACAAAAACCAACATGTTCGTACTGCAAACAAGTGGGTCATAGGAATCAGAACAAGGAGGAAATTATTTTTGTCCAAAACGTACCGTAAGTTGAACTAAGTACAGTGGCGTAACCATTAGTGGTGGTTAATAAAACGTATAGCGTCAAAAAATAGCACGCTATTTACACACATCAAAAGTGTCTAGGGATCAACATATATTTTTGCAATAACTTTTCTCCTGATTGATATTAATTAAAATTTTCTTTAAGGATTCATCAAATAAAGTGTTTTCGTTTGTCACAGTAACGATAAACCAAGTCACCTTTGCATTAATAAAGAAATTTGCCATTTTCCTAATAAAGGGATTTTTGACATTTGAACCACAAACACAAAAGTTCGAAAAAAAGACTGAAATAACAGTTTTCTTTAAAATTTTATTGGGTAACTTAAACAATTAATAATCCGTGTTTCTACCGCGAACACTAACAACACAAGAACATCGGTTTGGCATACTCAAAATGAGTTCATCCAAATCACGCTGTGGAATGGCCGCCCATGTTCGTTGCAACAACAAAAAAAGGTCTTCTTGCGACTGGATACCCTCCATATTCGGCAGAGCTCTTCTCTGTAGCATATCCCATGCATGCTCAATCGGGTTCAAGTCTGGCGACTGAGCAGGCCAGGGCAGGACATTGATGTTAGCTGCGGCGAGAGTCTGTCTTACAACTCTTGCGGTGTGCGGTCGTGCATTATCATGCATTAACTGAAATAAGGGACCGATTTGCACTTGTAGAGGAACGATGACGTCTGATACAATCGTCTCAGCATAAATTTGAGCGTTGAGGTTACCTCTGATCCAAATCAACTCAGTTCTTCCGCCGATCCAAATACCCGCCCATACCATGATGGTTCCACCACTATAAGGATGGACTTCCTGGCAGGATTTTAATCGCTGTTGGCGTCCAGGGGTTCTCCAGTGTCGTATACGTCTTGTATCCGGTCTCATACCAAAACGAGACTCATCAGAAAAGCACACGAAACGCCATTGTTCTTCTGCCCAATTTCTGTGTTCAAGAGCCCATTGATATCGAATCCTACGATTGTGCATTGCTATAGGTGGTACCCGTAGCGGTCTTCGGGAATGAAGGTTCACTTCATGCAAGCGGTTTCTGACTGTTTGGTCGCTAATTAAGTTCCCTGAAGAGTGATGAAGCCTCACGGCTAACATCATGGCGGTTATTGTTGGAGCTCTTCGAGTTAAGATTTGAATGTATCGGTCTTGTCTCCGTGTGGTGCAGCGATACCGTCCTCCATGGCGCTCAGCCACGGTACCAGTGCTTCGGTAACGTGTCCAAAGTCGACTGATAACACTCTGACTTGTATTCAGAGCTAAAGCCACAGTACGTTGCCGGGAACCAGCTTCTATCATTCCCACGGCTCTGAGCATTTCTTCCCTGCTTAAATGACGTCGCCGCTCCATAATAACGTTGGTTTTAATCAGTAGTAGGGAAACAGTAGCACTAATAATGTCTTCAATGCGTTGTATGTTTTTATAGGGAAAATATTGACAGCTGATTTTCATCTTTTACTCGAATTTGATTCACAGTTCCTGATTCAAATTATGAAATGCACCAAAAAGGATCCATATAAATTTATAAAATCATAAATTTATTACAAAGCCACATCTCAATCTCAAGAAATCCGCATAAAAATGCTTGATCCCTAGACACTTTTGATGTGTGTATTTATAGCATCTAGCGTTTGTTGTCCCGATTCTGACTTCGCGCTAGAAATATAACGTCTCAACTAACCATAGGGTGGCATTGGGGCATAATGCCGTGTGCGTACGCGCAGCGGAATGTTGTTGAATTTAAAGATTTTAATTATGCAGATATTTAGTGTATGACGTCGTATAATTGTGTATGGTAAAAAAAAAATTGTGCACGCAACCATTGTGGAGAAATTCACCAAAAACTGATTCCGCTGGGCGAACGTTGTCCTGGCGGAACTTTTTTTAATCCATAGACTTTAGAAGAAAAGGGATGTGTCCAAAAATTTGTGTGTGTTTGTGTGTAATTGTGTATGTATGAATAAAACTAGTGCATGCATAAATTTCGGAGAAATTCAAGTTTCCGCTACGCGAACGTTTGGCCATTAGCTAGTTTTCATATAAAGCGCTTACATAGAGAACTGTAGATTTTTACATACGTTGTTTTGAATTTGTTTATATTTGTTTAAAAAACAGATTTAGAAAAAATCGTAGGGCTTAAAAGATAAAATATAAACGTAAAATACGCTTATTAGGTCTTAGTTCTTTTCTTAAAGTATGCACTTTGGGGTCTAGATTTTCACGTTTATACAAACCTTGTAAGTGTCTGCAACATGTAGCCAAGTATCAATGATGTTCCGTTAGTAATTAAAGAGTTATAGGACAAATTTACCATGAATAGATCACTGTTTACAAAGCAGTCAAATATCACGACGTTCTAAATGAATTGCATGGTAAAATGTATGCCAATAATTAGTGTATTCATTCAACTATTCACATGCAAAATTTCATGTCATTAAATTCAGTAATTAAAGAAAAACAATTATAATACTGACGAAGCACCGAAAACCTACATAACCCGACCAAGTTCGGATGGCTACAAAAAAGCGGCCGTGCCATATATCTAAGAAACGTTCTTAACCTTCCAATATAGTATTTATTAATATGGTACAGTTGCGTACACAAGCGTTAGGAAAAAATAAAACAATTGCATTTCTTGAATGAAAAATATTTTTTTAATAATAACGCCACTATCTACGATAAAAACAAATCTTCAATTAACAAGTACATCTCTATTTAAATATCCGCGTACAAAAATATTTTTAATTACATATAATACTTAATTATGTAATTATAATAACGTTAACAAACGCTTGCAATGACAGCAATAGACTTAAATGTGTTTTAACTAAAATAGATTATGAACTAGCTTTTGCCCGCGACTTCGTTCGCGTGGATGACGAAACTTAGGGTAACTATAATATTTCGAGCTTCAATAAAAATTCCCTAAGGGGTCTATAGTTAGAATCCTGATCCGTGAAATCTTCAATAGAAATTAGCTGTATGAATTTTATTTGTCTTAAATAATATATTTAGATTATATCTTAAGTCTCAAGCGCATACTTAAATAAAGTACCTACGTAAATAGTACCTACTTTCTGTCATAGTCAAATACATTTAAAAAAGTAGGTGTACAAAAATAAATGACCTATAAATTATATCGAAACAACAATTGTGTTATCACCTATACCAATTCAATACCGGTATTATACTGTAAATTTTGGGATGTTACCTAAATATATTGCACGGCCGCTTTTTTGTAGCCATCCGAACTTGGTCGGGTTATGTAGGTTTTCGATGCTTCGTCAGTATTATAATTGTTTTTCTTTAATTACTGAATTTAATGACATGAAATTTTGCATGTGAATAGTTGAATGAATACACTAATTATTGGCATACTCTTTACCATGCAATTCATTTAGAACGTCGTGATATTTGACTGCTTTGTAAACAGTGATCTATTCATGGTAAATTTGTCCTATAACTCTTTAATTACTAACGGAACATCATTGATACTTGGCTACATGTTGCAGACACTTACAAGTTTGTATAAACGTGAAAATCTAGACCCCAAAGTGCATACTTTAAGAACTAAGACCTAATAAGCGTATTTTACGTTTATATTTTTATCTTTTAAGCCCTACGATTTTTTCTAAATCTGTTTTTTAAACAAATATAAACAAATTCAAAACAACGTATGTAAAAATCTACAGCTCTCTATGTAAGCGCTTTATATGAAAACTAGCTAATGGCCAAACGTTCGCGTAGCGGAAACTTGAATTTCTCCGAAGTTTATGCATGCACTAGTTTTATTCATACATACACAAATACACACTAATTTTTGGACACATCTCTTTTCTTCTAAAGTCTATGGATTAAAAAAAGTTCCACCAGGACAACGTTCGCCCAGCGGAATCAGTTTTTGGTGAATTTCTCCACAATGGTTGCGTGCACAAATTTTTTTTTACCATACACAATTATACGACGTCATACATTAAATATCTGCATAATTAAAATCTTTAAATTCAACAACATTCCGCTGCGCGTACGCACACCAAAATGCCACGGGCCCCTAGCCAGAGGGGGCTCCCTGCCAGAGAGGGCCATGAGCACAGGAGGATCCCAACCTAACATAAGTTTATAAAAAATGCAAACTTTGAAAATGTGCAACAAAGGACATCATTCAGGTTTCTTTTTTGGACAGGGCCTCATGCTCAGCAGTAGCGCTTGCGACCACTAGACCAACGAAGCAGTCAGGTGTTTAGGGGAATATATGAAATCTACGCGGAAGAAGTCGCGCGAGAAGTGCTAGTAAAAAAAACTATAACGGATTTCGGACTGCGTTTAGAGATATGCATGTCAAATAAGTTTCGTTTGTTACACTATCCTGTACCTATACTAGAAAAACAAGATTTGGTTGACGGGCGCGAAAAAACAAAAAGACGCATATTTCAGTCATTTAAGTACCTAACATAATGTACTCTGTGTACCTAACACATTTATAAGCTGTCATTTTACTGCAGCTACTTAATTAAAAGTCCGAAGAACAATTTTTATGTTTAATTTTGGCTACTGGTTATGTAATTTCATAAAAGGTAGGTAGGTACCAGTAGCCAAAATAATCAGCCGATCAGTCTGAATCATTTCCAGATAATGTGTTACGCAATTAGGCTGCTGTTCAAATAATAAAAAAAATCTAGTCTTGTTATTTTGTTAATTCCTAAATAAATACGAGTAAAAATACTTTATTTTAGTTTTTTATTGCATTATGCTGATGCTGTCAGTTTGTCGCCGACAAGTGGACCTTTTTACTAAAATGTATCAATCCTTTAATTAGATTGTACCTAGTTGTTTATTTTGTAATGATTTTTACAAATTGATTGATCTTAATCTACTATAATAAATCAAAATCTTTGTAACAAGTAAAGTGTTTTTTAATCAGAAAATGCTTTTTCTCAAATCAAGCTTTTTCAGAGATTCAACTTCAAATGACTGATAAAAAAGATGTCCCAGTTTTTGAATATTTTTTTAATCCATAGAGTATCAATTGACTATTTTAGTTAAGTAGGTACCGACTTCACTACTGGACCTTTTTGCTTGGACGCCCACATGTCGTTAGTTGATTGTACAATTAATATCATGTTGATCTATGCAAATACCTACATTGAGGAAAATTAGTTATTGGGTGGTCAATAGTCTTTATTGTGTCGCCAGTCTCCACTTAAAAATTCAAAATAAAAAATATTTTGTTACTAACCGACATGTCCGTATCCGAAGACTTTAATGGCTTTGTCGCCGAGTTTCTTTCTCAAAAGCGGCACCAGATCATAATAGTTTTTCAGTGGTATGGAGACATCATACTTGAATACGTAGCCCCCTACCAAACCCGCTCCTGCGATGCTTTCGCGAAGGTTCCAAATTGTCTGTAAACAGAATAGAATATTGATGTCGTACCTATTAGTTTTATTTTATCAATCAATTGAATAGGTATTTGGCGCGTCAAAACGATCTAAACCACAAAATTATTCGAGCCTTTGTTCTATCATATCACCTGCATTTTAGCGGGTTCTGATGCAACAGTTCCATCGACAATAAGTCCTGTCTCCATTTCACTGGTCAGGAACCTTGTCAGCTTCTCACTGTCATGAGCCTCGTCACTTCCGTGTGTCTCTACCAACACGTAGAAAGGATATTCTGAGATTGGGTTCCTGTTGAAATTACAAGAATTCATAACTTATTGCTTTTTAGGTTCCCATTTGCATTGCAAATACTTACGGCAGCTTAAGATTCTTTACAGTGCAGTCTATCGAATCAAAATCGGCCATTTCAAATGCCGACAGAATTTCACCTAGACTTGATTTGGCGCTTTTGTACAGTTTCAGAACATTTTCAAAGTTTTTGACACCTGCAAGATTGAAGAATGGTTAAGTAGGTTAGGACTTACTTGAATTGAGCCCCATAATGTCAACGATGTGTAACGAAATATCCATGCCATTTCCATGCATGAATGGAGATAAACAATAGCATCCACATCACAGGTGTAGGTACCAATAACTGATAGATACCTGCGGATAGGATTCGGTACCAATAAAACAAAAATAGTACCTATAAGAAAAAGCTCAGTGCTTACCAAAGAAACCCAAATTCACGGCCTTAGGTAACACCGGACAGTGTATAGCGACTTTGGTGACTAATCCTAGCGTTCCTTCAGATCCTATAAAGAGATGCTTCAAGTGATATCCTGTGTTGTCTTTCTTTAGTGCCCTGAGGCAATCTATGATAGTGCCATCGGCTTTTACCTTGAATACAAAGAAAGATTAGGTACCTAGGTGGTGAAGCAGTGAGTAGGAACGAGAAAAGAGTGATACTGAAGGTCTCGGTATAATTTGCATGGTAGCTTAGTTTTGGGTTTGCCTTGGATTCCTTCATAAGGGACACATCTTTTTCAGACGGTCGAGCCCAAAATGTTTGAGAATATTGTGTTTCCTGCATCTGTGTGTAGGTAGGTAATTTGTCACTCGATACGAGACAAGAAAGCTGGCGTGGTTTTATGAAACCGGTTTCGCACCTCCCACGAATTTGTCAACTGATACGAATTTATCCGAGCTAGTGCATAAAACTGTGACTCGAAAAGTGTTCCAAATCTTAAGTTGTAGGTAGGTAGGTACCTACTTAGGTAAATCGTAACGGCAAACATCTACCATATAGTTGTTATTACTTATTTACAATACCTACATGTTTATCAGTAACAAATATCTATGAATATTATTTAAGTATAACCTACATATAAACGTCACTCCTATTTACTTGATTAGTACAAAACAGCATTCATGCAGAGATAGGGCAACGAAAACATACGACAGATCTCTTGCTAACATTTAGAAAACGGGTTGTGTGGGGCTTGTAGACAAAGCACCAACCGATACGAAAGTGCGCCTATACATATAATATACTATATATCTACATAATATTCACAGGTACGTAACGGTTTCTCAATACAGTCCTCCAATGGCCTGACTGACGTAGACGTGAGAAGTAAGTACCTAACAGTATCACGTTTAAAATTTTAAACGTATGGTATAACTATAGACTTACCTATAGGAGGAAAAGCAACATTAGTATCTAGAATAGATTGAGCAGAGCAGTGCAATGACAGAGCCACTCTGTAGGCAGAGCGTGCGTGTTGTTCAGGGTCAAAGGTTCATGCATACCTACTATTAGGTATCACTGTTATCTTAGGGTTAGTTCCAAGAGTTTAATAACTATCTAGTCAGTGATTTTTCCTCTATGTGGTCAGTTCACACCGAGACGCCAAAGTATAACCAACTTTATTTACTACACGAAAATATACACATTTCATTGTGAGAATTCAGAATACGTTGCACCACGCAGCGCTGTCACTGGCCCAGTATCGTCGCGTCGCGTCTCGGTGCTTAGCTACACAGAAAATCCAAGAAAATATTGTTAAACTTATAAACAACTAGCTTTTGCTCGCGAATTCGCCAGCGTGGATGTTTTTATATAACTCTAATGGTTTACGCGGTGTACGCCCACGCCAATTAAGCTGAGAGTCTGCATTATGGTCACATTTCAGCCTATTTACACAAAAACATAATCACTCCGTCCATTGATGAAAACTGTATGAAAACCGATTTGGTTGTTTTGAGCTTATCGCGTTTTTAAATACAGATGCGACGGACGGCGGGACTTCGTTTTATTTTATAATAATATATGTAGGTAGTGGTGTTTATTTTATAAACTTACTGCCTCAATTCCTAGCACAGATCCGTGCAGGTTGCCATACCGCAGTAACCTCAGTCCCCCAGCATTAGTGCTGGTATTACCACCGATGTGACAGGTACCTTTCGCGCCCAGATCCAAGGGCATAATGAGACCACGATCGCGTACATAGTTGTCCAGATTCTCCAGAATACAACCAGCTTCACAAACTAAGGCACCTGCAAGTGATTGTTACTGACTATTTATCTGTTTTACATCCTGTCTGCTGACTGTATAAACACCGGGAAAAAAATGGCTACAGCAGGTGATTTATTGTTACGCAGGCTCGCAGGTAGATTAGGTAACCAAGTAAAACCAATTAAGTAACGCGTAGGTAAGTACCTACTTAAGCGTTGTTGACTTGTTGTATTCAGTTGTATAATGCCTCGGTTGGTTCGGATAGGTGACTTGGCTAACGTTTATTTAGCCGCACCAAGCCATCATTGAAAACTGAATTTTAAATTATCGTTGAAATGAAGTAGATATCAATTCCGTATCAATCTTACTTACACGCTCTTCTTAGCTGATTTGGATCCGATTGTGGTCTGGCGACCAAAGGAGCATACAAATATTTACACGGGAATCGAACCCGCGATCCTATAAAAGGAAATTCTTGTCACAGTAGGTATGTTGCGGTTTAGATAATCATGAGATCTTTGCTAACAATCTTTGTTTCTATTAGTACCCTAAATATTAACCTGAGAGTTCATCAAGGCTGATTATTTTGTTCATGAGTACAAAGCTGATGACGATCTCGTCGAACACCGGCACTGAGCCACCGACGAGGCCGGTGTTGCCACCTTGAGGACATACCGCGAGTCGCTTGTCGTTACAATACTTCAGTATTGTGGACACCTCTTCTGTACTCCGTGGTTTTAGTACAACCCTTGATTGTCCTGAAAATTTTATAAATTATGCAACTCAAAGATTCGGAGAGAATGTGACATTTTTACTAACCTACACTGGGTCCGCGTGGTGGATTACGGCCCAAATTGAGTGGTTACCGGTTAGTTAATAGATGTTACTGATCACTTGTCGCTTAGTTAGTGGACTGCTTGCTGCACAAGACATCAGAAAACCGTTTGGTTTATGTAAGAAGGTAAACAAAAACAATCGGTCGCCTTTGCCGCCCCTAAATTCTGCCGCCCTAGGCTCAAGCCTACTCTTCCTGCTGGTAAATCCGCCACTGTCTTCGCAGGATGGCCTGGATGGCTGGTAGCAGCTGGATGTGAGTTGCCGAAAATCGAGTTAAATGGCGTGCTAGGAGAGGCCTACGTCCAGCAGTGGACTGCTATAGGCTGATGACGATGCTTTATTGTAGTTATTATCGGTACGATTGAATAGCTATTATGCTTTGTAATGTCAGCCGCATCAGTGCAAAATAATACGTATTCTAGGTAACGTAAGCGCAATTATTTAATTACTCACTATCTGTTATAAACTTCGTAACTTATATACCTACCTTTGTAAAGGTATTTTACTAAGATAAATAACCCAACAGTTTACCTACCTCTGCAATTCTTTATCCAGTCAATGTTATATGGCAACACATCACATTCGTCGGTCAACACTCGGTCTTCTCCAAGTAAAGACCTAAAGTAACCAACATCTGATGGCTCTATCGTCCCGAAGAATTTTCTTTTTATGTTGTATTTTTCCTGAAAGGAAAGCAACTAAAGTTAAGGGACGATTTACTGAGCACGTGCCACGTCGCATTTCGAACTATCCGAAATTCGGCTCTGGCGCCAATGTTTACGAGGCACTGATGGCCATATTATGGTACATACCTACGTGGGTCCAATGCCTACGTGGTGTATAACCGTCACAGTAGGTACGTAAAAGAAGGGAAGGAACCGCATGGAAAATAACCCTCCTTCTGGCGCAGTCGGGTAATAAAAATATCAAGACTAGCTCTCAGACCAAATTAAAAAACCAAGACAGAGGGCTGTTATTCTGTCAACAGTAAAGTTATTGCGACGCACGCTATTTAGAAAAACTTTACGAGTGGTAGGGTAGGTACGCCATCGCCCCAGTTCGAAAACACATAGAGTCGAAACGAATATAAAAATAAAAAATAACGAATGACGTTGTCGCGAACACGCTGATTCGAAAAACTGAATGGTATGCTAGTACGAAAGTCTTGTTATCGAAATCCACTGTTGTGAATAGCATATTCCAATATGAATTGGTCTGGGGATCGAACTCGCGAGCCAGTGATTCTCAAGAACTACCTACGCTACGATGATAAAACCAAAGATAAAACTGACACTGAGTGAGCTAGTTGGAGCTAGTTGTCTATAGTCGGACTTTTAATTAGCTGTGTCATTCGAATCTACATTAGGTATCACTCCCCACTTTATAGTGAAGTGTACTTTGATTGTAAATGGTTGTATTGTAAATGTATACGTGTGAGCGTGTATACTCAGAGCGGAGGTGTAGGTTTGGCATACTTCACTGTATCGTTCTCAACGCTGTCTTGGTTTTTAGGGTTCCGTACCCAAAGGGTAAAAACGGAACCCTATTACTAAGACTCCACTGTCCGTCTGTCCGTCTGTCACCAGCCTGTATTTCATGAACCGTGACAGCTAGACAGTTGATTTTCACAGAATGTGTATTTCTGTTGCCGCTATAACAACAAACTAAAAACAGAATATAATAAATATTTAAGGGGGGCTCCCATACAACAAACGGGATTTTTTGTCGTTATTTGTATACTGTTAAATATTGTATGGTGGTACGGAACCCTTCGTGTGCCAGTCCAACTCGCACTTGGCCGGTTTTTATTTGGTCTTGGGACTAGGTATCTACAAATCTCGCCTTATTATTAGGTACCTAGTTGCTTAGTATTTATTATTAAATAGCTACGTCATGATTTTTAAATTTTATGGGCAGTAGGATGCATGATGAAGTCTCATAAGTAACTAACTTGCCTTTTCCCAGTTAAATAAAACTAATTCAAAGTCAATCAAAGTGCAACAGCAATTTACTTGTACCTATGTAAGTTACTTTGTACCTTATTTAATTTAATATAGGTACCTACCTACTGGATATCTATGGGTACCTACTCCTCTGTCAATTTTACTAACGTAGGTACACACGGCTACACATCAAGCTATGCAATGCATTTCCAGTTTGAGTTGACCTCGCATTGTAGGTACCTATAAGTTTTTCGCACAATCAGAAGTCAGCTTATACTGGTTATGTTTAGCTTGATGTGTAGCCGTGTGTACCTACTCTACATGTTATATTTTTATGTCCACTCTTCCGCTGCAATTCTGCAAAATGCTACAATATCCCCTTACCGAAAAACCATAATGATATTAGCCAGATTTTTTTCATCATGTGCAACCTAAATTATGAAAAAGTCGTCTGAAATGGATAAGTAGTGAGTTTCATGAAAACAATAAACAGGACAAGTAATGTGGAAAGTAGCCAGTATACTATTGTAGTCTTTGGTGGAAAGTTATTCTAGTTTCTTACCGAAGACAGCTGTGGTAGTGCTTGTGACGCATATCTAACTTGTTCCAAAACATTATTCTTACTTACTATCTTCACAAACAACGATAATGATTTAATCATTTTAAATATTATTTCGACGGCTTTATTTACGAAACACAGCGACAGTAGCGTCTTACACTAAATAAAAAATGATACTGATACTACCTACTGATAGTTATGGAACAAATCAAAACCCAGATAAAATTTTAGAATGCTGCAAAACCTACATATTTATAATAATTTACTCCCAACGGCGAGAAATTAAGAGCTTCAGCATATTTGGTAGAAATTAAATAAACCTATTTCAGTGTAAATACATAATATAATTCGTTCTTGTCAAGGTCGATTCCTTAATTTCCATTCGCTATCATTGATTACGTAACGAATGGGTAAACACCTTTATTACTTTACTCTTTGGTAAACACACAAAGTACTCTGACACAGACATATTGCTATATACCTGGCTCTATGGTTGTGACTTTTTGGCAGTTGTTTTTTATATTTCATATTTGCTACGTCAATAAATACATTCTCAATAATGATATTAATTTATTTCATTGGCGACGAGGACTAAGTAGTCAAAATGAATGCGGAACAATTTAATGATTTTTTGCAAATACAACGGGAACAACAACAACAAATAACAGACGTTTTGCAACAACTCGTGTTGCAACAACAGCGACCGACAGCGGCGGCCCCCACACCAGCAACACCTGGTACGGAGTCTAACAGCTCGGCGAACACCAACAACTACTGTAACAAACTTACAATTATTAAAAATTTCAAGTGCGATACGTTTAACCCCACTACTACATCGATAGAATATTTTATAGATTTTTTTGAAAAAAAATGCGATATCTGGGACGTAAGCGAAAACGACATCAGGAAAGAACTCTTATTCTCTTGCTTAACTCCAGAAGTCTTCCACGATCTGAAAGTAGCACTCATACCCGATTTTGAAAACAGTCTATACAAAGACGTAAAGTTTAAACTACTCGACTTACATCGACCTAAAACAACAAAATTCAAGGCTTTGACTGAATTTTGGAATTGCGTAAGAGACTGCAATGAGACTATGGAACACTACGCTAACAGGCTCAAGAAACTCGCCACCGACTGTGGCTACAAGGACGACTTGTTCGAACGTCTGCTGCGTGATCGATTTGCGACCGGCATAAACCACCCGCAGCTAGAAGTGGATCTGAAACAGAAATGGCCCGACCTACAAGAACATTACGATGAAAAGACTGTGGAAGTTACATTTGCCAAATTCTTTTCAGTAGCTCAGTCTAGAGAGCTTGCTGAGGGTGACATTCACGTAAGTCTACCTGCTGCCACCAACAAAATCAGAACAAAAACCAACATGGCGCATCACAACAAACAGAATACGTTTTTACGCAGGATTGGCCTAGATCAGTGCCGTCGATGCGGTGCATATGATAGGCATAAAGTGGGCGATTGCAAGGCAAAAGACCATACTTGCAAGGAATGTCAAACGCAAGGGCATTTTGAAGATTGCTGTATCAAGACTGGGAGAGCATATTTGACGAGCTCCAAGTCAGGGAAGAAACGAGCAACCAAAAACAAAAACAAATTACATAAAATTAGGAACACTGACAGCGACGAGTGTTTATCAGAATCTTCTACAAGCTCATACGATAGTGACGATGTCTACAAGATTGAACGCAAAAGGAACAAGAACAGCAAGCGCATTGACATCACACTCAACGGTGTCAGATGTACGTTGGACTGGGACCCGGGATCAGTATACTCTATCATTAGTACAGAGTTTTGGAAACGTATTGGAGCACCCCCTTTAGTAAAGGCACCGAAACTACGTGCTTATGGGAACCTCAAACTCAAACCAAAAGGACTTACAGACGTAACAGTTGAAATTCTTGGAAGACAGAAAATTTTGCCCGTTGTAGTTATGGAAGACGCTAACCCCATGCTTTTTGGTCTCCAGTGGAGCGAGATGTTCGACATGACGTTTCCAGAACCCGTCTATTCGGTTAAGCCTACTCAACGAGATACCAGAACACTTAAACAGGTATTAGACACTTTCTCGCCTCTTTTTGACAACAAACTAGGAAGAGTTAAAAACTACGCCGTTAACATCCATATTAAACATGGTACCGTACCTAAACACGTCCCGGCCCGACCCGTTAAGTTCGCTATGCGCAAAAACATAGAAAGAGAACTTCAGCGTTTAGTGGAAGAGGGAATAGTTACCAAAGTTGATCCAAATATGACCCCCTTGGAATGGGCAACACCCACAGTCAACGTGGTCAAAACAAATGGCCAAATCAGAATTTGCGGTGACTTTCGCAGCACTATTAACCCTGCCATGGTAACACACGCTCATCCAGTTCCGCTATTTGACCAGTTACGTCAAAACCTTGCAAATGGAGTTAAGTTTTCAAAAATCGACTTAAAAGATGCGTACTTGCAATTCGAGATCGCCCCAGAGTCAAAAAAGTATCTGACAATATCTACTCACAAAGGATATTACCAATACAATAGGATGCCTTTTGGAATATCAACAGCACCCTCGATTTTTCAACACTACCTTGATGAACTACTCGGTGGTATTCCAAACGTAGCGATTTACTTCGATGATATCGCCTTAACAGGGAAGGATGACGCTGAACATCTCGAAACACTCTCTACTGTGTTTGACAAATTACAGCGGGCTGGCTTAAAAGTCAGTTTAACAAAATGCTCATTTTTCCAAACAGACATCGAGTATCTGGGACACACAATCAGCAAGGAAGGAATACGTCCAACTAAATCGAAGATTGAAGCAATAACAAAAGCGACACCGCCTACTAACGCTCAAGAATTACGGTCATTCCTTGGCCTCGTAAATTTCTACGAGAAATTCATACCTCACCTGCACAGCTTCTGCGCGGACCTGCATACACTAACTGGCGCGCGCCAAAAGTGGCGATGGACAGATAAAGAAAATACAGCGTTTAAAAATACTAAAATACTGATTTGTGAATCAAAACCACTTGTGGCCTTTGACGAGAAACGTCCGTTGTTTTTAGCGTGTGACGCCTCGGAAAAGGGTGTGGGTGCCGTATTATTTCATAAAGTGAATGATCTAATTCAACCTATCGTTTTTGCGTCAAGAAAGCTGAGATCAGCGGAAACTAAATATTCAGTTATTGATCGAGAAGCATTAGCCATATTTTTCGGCATCCAAAAGTTTGACCAATACTTACGTGGCACAAAATTCACACTCGTCACTGATCATAAACCCTTGATTCACGTATTAGGCCCACAGCGCAATTTACCGAAGCTTGTTAATAATCGCTTAATACGTTGGGCTTTGATCATTGGTAGCTATGACTATGACATCGTCTTCACAAAAGGACAACTTAATTTTATAGCTGACTATCTTTCCAGGATGCCCAATCCTGATGAGAGACCGTCCCGCGCAGAATTGACAGTACATAGAATAATAGCTGAACTTAAACATAACAGTTTTTTCAGATATAGCGTTGACAGAAGAAATAATAAGGGATGCGTCAAGGAATGATCTTATTTTCAAACAAATATCGGAGAACATTAAGACAGGTTGGCGGGAAAATTCATATTCAGACATCTTAAAACCTTATGCTCGGAAACGCACCGAATTGTCCATCGAAAATAAGATTTTGATGTGGCAGGGTCGAATAGTCATTCCGAATACGCTCAGGAAGGCTACATTGAAATACCTGCACACTGGACACCCAGGAACTTGTGCAATGAAAGCACTCGCACGTTTTTACGTATGGTGGCCATCGATCGACGATGATATTGAAGAGTACATCAAATACTGTCGTAAATGCCAAGAAAACCGGCCAAATAACCCTGAATTGCCTGTGTACTCGTGGTCGGTCCCTGACAACCCATGGGAAAGACTTCATGTCGATTTTGCGGGACCTTTTGAAGGAAAATACTGGTTTGTTCTAGCAGATGCACTCTCAAAATGGATTGAGATCAAGCCCATGAACCAAATAACTACAAACAAACTGTGTGAAGAGTTAGACTCTATATTTACAACGTTTGGTTTTCCACAATTCTTGGTGTCGGATAACGGGACACAGTTTAGCTCCCGGGAATTCCAAAATTATTGCAGAGACAAGGGTATCCTACATATTAAGTCATCTCCATATCACCCGAGGACTAATGGCTTGGCAGAACGCCTGGTTCGTACTTTCAAAATTAGAATGTCATCAAGTGCGAGCGATGGCATGACCCTGAGAAGGAGGCTAGAAAACTTCCTATTTTCCTACCGTATAACACCTCATAGTGCCACCGGTAAGAGTCCAGGTGAAATTTTATTTGGGCGTCGGTTGCATTGTGCTCTGGACAACGCTCGGCCTAACCCTAAAAGAACTCTGCAACACAAACAGATACAGGCAAACATTGAGTCTGAGAAACTGACCCCATCTTTTAAAGCAGGTGACAGCGTATTTGTTCGCGCCCGAGATGGATCCCGATGGGTACCTGCTACAATATCAAGGCGTACACACAGATATTCTTACGCTGTAAACACTTCAGACGGTGTAGAGAGGAGATATCATGCAGATCATGTGCGTTCCCGCTTAGCAGACTCAATCAGTCCAGCTGTTACTGATCGTCCAGCTGTTACTGATCTTCCTCCATTACCTTCGTCCACACCTCATTCTCGCCCATTGCCTCTATCCACACCTACGCCTCATTCACTAACCTTTTCCACACCTATCAGACAGCGATCACCATCACGCACACTTAACAATCAGCTAGAGTCACCTCACCCAACGCCTCAACTAACCCAACCATCAATTTGGTCTTCCTGCCAGGCTACTCAAGATTCGCCAAGTTCACAAGGCACACAGAATCAAGCGAACACTCCACGACAAGCCAGCGTTGAGACACCTGGTATTCCACTGGCCACGGCTGTCTTGCAGAGAGCACCAGCAAGGCGGAGTGGGCGCACCACCACAAAGCCACGACGACTTATCGAGGAGATGTCGTAGCTTATTAGGATGTGGACGAATGCTATATACCTGGCTCTATGGTTGTGACTTTTTGGCAGTTGTTTTTTATATTTCATATTTGCTACGTCAATAAATACATTCTCAATAATGATATTAATTTATTTCACATATATTTACTTTACTCTTTGCACACAGCACAGTAGTGTTGAACGCATGGTTGAACGTAGTAACGTAGTTAAATGTACTCTGTGGTAGTTAGTTATAGGTTGATACTAACTATTACCTATATTGCCTTTATAACATTTTACTATTCCTTACAAACTACGAGGAAAATATGGAAACTTTGCCAAAGGATTCAAATTTATGAAGCCTATGAACATCCATTTACAGCTTGATTTTGTATTCAGCAAGAGGAAGAATTAATGACGATCATTTAAATTAGTTAAATGATGTCGTGAAATCAAATCCTGACGTCAAAATGCTCTGTAGGTACTGTTAGTAAAATAAGGCGCCTTTTTTCATCAGAAACGTTTTCTCCTTGTCCAGTAGGAGTTAGTCTAGGAAAATGGAGTTCTACCTAAGAAATTTTAGTCGATTTATGCTTTGATGTCGATAAAACGGCACTAAAGATGGCCGCCTTTCGTAAGGTTCTGTTTTTTCTCGCACCACACTGTTTTATGTTTTATAACACGAGGGCATGATGTTCTATTAATGGACACCAAAACAGCTAGTTTCTAGAAGTATTTCTCTCGAAAACAGCAAAAATATTTTGAGCAATCAACCGTTTCACAGCACATCTACCACAAAACCATTCATAAAACTCGGCACTCAACATGGCGCCCCGTCAGCGTCACGCATAGATATGATATTGACGTCACACAAGTGTTGCCAAATGTAGTACTTGACAAAAATTTAGATGTCTCTCGTTTCATATGCACTGCATGCATAAATAATGAGCTGCATATTATGCAGCTCTTAATTATTTATAAAGAAACAGAACGCTTTTTGACATGTGTATGTCGATAAGATAGATATTTGTATAACTATTATTTCTAGAATATGCCGTCTCCATGCTTCTCCTATCTCAATGGACCTCAGGCACACACAGCATGCAGCGTACGTTGGGTCGGTGTTTCATATCAGTAATCTGTGGGTGTTTCTTTCGTTTGTGTTTTCAACGTACACACACCGACTCACACGTGTCTTTATTCTACAAAAATGGTGAAATTGAAGTCAAAAAGTGGAAAGAAAAGAGTACCTGTAGTGCTTCAAACTAAGAAAGATGACCAAAATGAAGTGATTTTGCCGCCTGTTCGAATGTCTGATGATCCGGCACCAAGACAGGTTATAATTTTTAATTGCATTTATTTACGAATATCCAAATTTAAACCACTTAGTGTGGGATTTCTGTACAGGACAGTTGCTAGCTTTGTTCATATATAAGAAAATGTCATCGGAAATGTAAACATAACCTTAAAAATAACATTTTAGGTAAAATGGATCAATAGGCAAAGAGTTTTAGTCTTCGCCGCTCGTGGTATCAATCACCGTCACCGGCATTTGATGGAGGACATAAAGAAAATAATGCCACATCATAAGACAGAATCAAAGATGGAGAGAAGCAAAAACTTGTATGTAGTCAATGAGATCAGTGAAATGAAGAATTGCAACAAATGCATACTCTTTGAAGGCAGAAAGATGAGAGATCTCTACATGTGGATGGCTAATATACCAAACGGACCAAGTGTCAAATTTCTGGTTGAAAATAGTATGTTGTTGTAATTACCTAACACACCTACTACCTACCTTAACTACTACATCAGTTTTACATTATTTTTATTTAATTCTTTTCAGTCTACACAATGGGTGAACTAAAAATGACTGGAAATTGTCTGAGAGGATCCCGGCCTCTTTTATCATTTGACCCACAATTTACAAAAGATCCACATTATTCTCTGATAAAGGAGTTACTCGTTCAAATATTTGGTGTTCCGTCTTACCATCCTAAGAGTCAACCATTCTTTGACCATGTGTACACCTTCATGATCTTAGATAACAGGATTTGGTTTAGAAACTATCAAATTCTGTCTGAAGATGGAGCTTTGGCTGAAATTGGACCAAGATTTGTGTTGAATCCTGTATGTATACAAAGACTGAATTTATTTTGAATATTCCCGATCAGTAACACCTTGTCATCAACACTGTTGACAATTGGGGGGGAAAAAATTCATTTGTTCAGTGTTTTTCAATTATTCCAATGATGACGAATGGAAACATTTTTTTTCCCAATTTTTCATTTGCTTAGTTCAAGAGTCAAGGTTTAGTAAATCGCTATTTTCAAAGTTGACAACAAAGTGTTACTGATTGTTATTTACTTGACACAACAGCCAGACTCAAAACTGTGTCTAATATAACTTTTCCTATCATTTCAGGTAAAAATATTTTCTGGTTCCTTTGGAGGTGCAACATTATGGGAAAATGCTAAATATATCAGCCCTTGCAAATTGAGACAAGCTGTATCCAAGAAAGCTGGTAGCAAATATGAAAGGAGAATTGAGAAGAAAGCTGTTTATGAAGCTACCAAGCCTGAGACTGGGTATCCTGATATAGAGGGAGCTGACTTCTTCAAAGGTGATGCCATGGAAAAGGCTCAAGAAGTTGTTGTAAAAGGTAAATTAAGATGATCTCATGGCGACATGGAAAGAGCGACTGTCGCAACCCAGCGCAGGGCACGCCAATAGTGGCGATAAGGCCCCTCTTTGAGGAGTGGCTACAGAGGCGTCACGGCGTCCTCACCTACCGTCTGACGCAGGTCCTCACCGCACACGGATGTTTCGAGAGGTTCCTGCACATCATCAGGCGGGAGGAAACGCCCGGGTGTCACCACTGCGAGGATCGCCCAGAGGACACGGTGGAGCATACGGTGGAGGTCTGCCCTGTTTGGGCGGAGCACCGCCGTGTCCTCGTAGAGGCGATCGGCAGCGGTGGCGACCTCTCGCGCCCGGCCCTTGTTCAAACCATGGTCCGGAGCGAGAGGGAGGGGAGCGGAAGGAGGTGACTGCCTCCCAGTCACCTCCTTCTGCGCATCAGTCATGCTAGCGAAGGAGGTGGCGGGATGGGCGAGGGAGAGAGCCGCCCGTCCCAGCCGCCGCGGGAGACGCCCCGGGCGTCGGGAGCCGCGTGATGACTCCCGGCCACCACCGTAGGCGCGGGCCTGCGGACGGCGAGTAATGGGTAGCTCGCCGTCCGGTCAGGACCAGGCCCTTGCTGGACGGCGCGTATGTGTACCACGCGCGCCTCAAAGAGATGTCAGCATTGAAGGAGGGGCCCGTCAGGGCCGAAGCCTGCCGGGGCAGCGGGATTGTCCGAAAGAGTTACAGCTACCCCGGAACATAAAGGGCTAAGGAAGGAACACGGATGGGTTTTAGTCAGTAAGAGTTTGACACTCCCTTCCGCTTCACACAGTGCGGGAGGGGTCATTTGATGATTTCCCATCCTTAAAAAAAAAAGGCTAATTTGGCTGTAACACTTTCTCGAAAATATTATTAACTAACTTTTTAGACCTTTGTATCCTGCTTATGCCTATGAAGTTTCATTAAAATCCGTTCATTCATTTCGAAAAACAAGGGCTTGAAAGTTTGTAAGAAATGCCGTATGTCATAAACATTCTTAATTATTTTCTTGTGGTTGGTAATTTTGTATTTTTATTTCCATTTTGTTGCTTTACAGAAGAGATAGAAGAACAAGAATATTCAATGGAGGAAGAAAGTGACCATGAAGTCAAAAAGCCAGCATTCAGCATGTTGATGAAGAAACCTAAAACAAATCCAGATAAAACAATCAGGCGCAAGCAACTCAAGGCTAAGAGTAAGGCAATATCTGATCAAATCAAGAAGAGGAAGCAATTTAAAAAGAAAAAACCTGGTAAATCGTAATAATAAAATGTATTTTTCACACAGTTGATTTTTATTTTAAAGCATTTATATGGATGATTCCCTGGATGCTATTATGGAAGAGTTAGGTTGAGGTAAACGTTTAACAAATGACTTCTAACATAATTAGTGTTCAATAAGACATTGCAATTTTAATACCATAGGCTTGGATGATTGCATTATACCTATACAAGAATATTTTGAAACACCAGAAATATTGTAAAACTAACATTCTAATAATAGGGCTGTTCTATTATTATTATTATGTTCTAAAACCAGAATGGAGAACAGAACTTTATTATTATATTTTAGCCCCACTCTAAGATCATGTTAGAGATTCCAAATATGCAATGAATAAACATAAAGATACATACAGTGCGGCCGACGAGAGAATACGTTCTTAAGACACCTGTCTATTCTATTTTTTTAGTTGAGGTTCTGGCTCCATCGGTAATTCGATGATTTTGCCAATGTCAAGGTATGAGAAAGTAATGATCGTAAACTGTTACCCAACTATTGACAACAACAACAATACTTAATTAATGATCTATAGTGCGGCCGACGAGAGAATGCGTTCTTGACACCTGTCAGTTTCATACAAACGAATACGTGTTTTGCGAATTTGATCTTTATTGGCTAATAGAATTGCCGCACTGACAGGTGTCGGGAGCGGATTCTCGCGACGCCGCGCGCCGTGCCGAAGGCCGGACTGTAAGTCGTATTTAAAAAATATATGGACGGTAATTATTACGTTATGATTCTATAAAATAATACTTTAATAAAATTATGCTACAATATTATGCATTTTGATTAAAATATTCACCTTTAAGACAAATTATGCTGTGTGTTTAAAACAAAAAATTAAAAAGGTTTATATTAGATTTAATAAATTGAGCATCCTATATATATATATACAGGAATATTTTTTAAGGAGTGCGCAAAAAAATTTTGGTGGTTCAGTATCAGTAATAGAACATATTTCCATTATTTTTTCAAAACTTTTTTTCACTTTTTTATCCGACTCTAAATCAGCAAAATATGGACACTATCTATTCAAGATAATAACAATGGGCGCGGGCGCCGGGCGGCGCACGTGGCGGTGTTGCAGCGGGGGAGTCCCGGGCGGCAGAGTTGTGCCAGGCACGGCGGGCGCCCGGGTTCCGAACTCCCGACCTCGATACTCGACAGTCTGCTCATCGCAATCATCGCATGCGCTAACGTGACCTCGCGTCCAATCGCTTTCCCGTGCAACCCCCGCGCAGCAAGTGTGTCGAACTCGTACTTACCTAAAGGTCACGATGTCGGACTTCAGTAACCGCGAGTTTTATGAGATGGTCCGAGTGTATTTACTAAGTGGTGAAAGTTTACGAGCTGCTCGCAGAATGTATGCGACGGAGAGCGTACCTCGAATGCGAGCCCATGGTATCCTTAACCCCGCGGTCCCTAATGAAAGGACCATTTTAGCAGCCACTCAAAGGCTGCTAGATCACGGTCAGTTCAGGACCCCGAATCACGCACAAGGATCTGGCAGACCTCGACTGGCGGTCGAAATCGAAGAAACCATTTTCGATTTCTTCGAGCGAGATCCAAGAGCTAGTACCAACGATGCGGCAGGTCGCTTTGGTGTGAGCCAGTACGCGGTATGGAAGCTGCTAAATACAGCCGGACTAAATCCATACCACTTTCAGCCAGTACAGCAGCTCCATGACCCAGACCCAGCATCACGTCGAGCCTTATGCGAGTGGCTTCTAAATCATCGCGAAGTCAACATCTTGTGGACGGATGAGGCATTGTTCACACGCGTGGGACTGTACAATGTACATAATGAACATTGGTGGTCATTCAACAATCCCCATTCGGTGCGAGAGACACATCACCAAGTGCGTTTTAGCGCCAATGTATGGGCTGGGGTTATTAAAAATAAAATAATAGGGCCCGTTTTTATTGACGGCACCTTGACCGGACCAAGGTATTTAGAAATGTTGGAAACGACGATAGAAGACATTATGGACGAAGTTCCGATGTGCTACCATAGTAATTTATACTATCAGCACGATGGCGCTCCACCTCATTACGCTATACGGGTACGTAATTAATTGAATGAAAAATACGGGCAAAATTGGATCGGTCGTGGTGGCCCCATACCGTGGCCTGCTAGGTCCCCGGATCTTACTCCCTGCGATTTTTTTCTTTGGGGTGAAGTGAAACGCCGGGTGTATGTAGAGGAGGCCCAAAACCTAGATGACTTAAAGTTTAGGATAATTAACGCTTTTGAGGAAGTGAAAAGTGAAATTAGTGTTCTCAACAAACTAAATGACAATTTATTTAAACGTGCAAGTCTATGCCTAGAAAGAGGAGGACTTCATTTTGAACAATTATTAAAATACAGTGATTAGTGACATGTAGGGTAAGCAATTATTTTTAATTAACAATTTTAGCGAATAGGTTATTTTTGATTGAACATTGTTGTAAATACTTAGTTGATTCCAATTTTTTTAATACGCCCTAATGCAAGTATGCATTATGTAATGTCAATAATTTTCATTAAGTTTTTAAAAGTGCCTTAATTTAATTGAAAAATTCTTTATTTTCTGCATTTTGATGGTCCTAAGCCCATGAAAGTATGAAGGAAAAATTGGAATTACTCTTCAAATAACTTCAGATCCCGGCCTAATCTTATAAAGACTAGTTCGAACCTGATAAAATGAGCGATCTGTAACTAAATTGTAATCCACGTAAATACCTACCTAAGCCTGTGAACGAAAATCGAACGAGCGCACAGCTGATAGGTAGGTACAGACCATCAAGCTACTACAATCTGTCTTTCTTTAATAGATTTTCAACTTTATTGCTAAAGCATAAGGTTCAAAGTTGAATGTGCTGGCTTCTGTACATAAGCGCGTTACGCTTCCCCACGCGCCGGCTAGTAGCCATAAAATCAGTTTCAAAGTAAACATCTTTCGTAATCGATAACTTTATTTTTTTGTACTAAGACATATCAAAATAAAAAATAGGTGTTTAATAAAACTTATCTAAGTTTATTTTGTCAAAGTTTGCGCACTGAATAAAAAATATTCCTGTATATATTATTGACGACACGGTTGGCGCAGTGGTTGAGCGATTGACTGATGCGCAGCATGTCGCGGGTTCGATTCCCGCACGGAACAAATATTGTACGACCTATAAGTATTTGTTCCGGGTCTGGGTGTTTTATCTACAATGTGTTTAAAAAAAAAAAAAGTATATAAGTAGTTTATTAGCCATCTCGTTACCATAACACAAGCATTAGGTTGCTTAGCTTGGGACTAAATGGCGTTGTGTGAAATGTCCAAGGATATATTAAAGGATATTATGAAAGTCTGGTAAAAACAGGAATGATAAAAATTGTGCATTTAACATTTGTGTCAGAATATAAAATTGAAACATCTGTTACATATTGTAGTTAAACTAACATTTATCACATTAATACTAAAAAATGAGTAAAAAATTTAAGTATAAAAATTGTACTTGAAATAACTTGAAAAATCTAAAAACTTTTAAATAGCTATAAGCTTTTAAAAACTAAAAGCTTTTAGTTCATTTGCGATCGAGATTACTTCCATTTATCAAGCTTATGTCAAAATAAAGAAAATTTTATGCAATTCATAATCAGATTTTGTAAAATATTAGAGTACCTATTTAGCAACATTCCAAACTGCAAAGATGTCACTCAGGCTGGCTGGACAAATCTTCAAAATAACTCTCATTTAACTAGGTCAATAGGGCATTTTATGTGACGGCTAAACACCCTTATTTCAGAATTTGTGACGTAAAAGAATCTTAGATAATCGATCGAAAACGTGTCCAGCCATCTTGAAAAACCACTTTTCGCTGGTCTCTCAATCTCGCGGGAGTATCGCTGTCATTCTATTTTCTTTAGCAGAGTAATTGGCTGTGGTATTTTTATGCCAAAAAACCAATAAGAATCCACGATTCTAATAAGTTATCTGTAGTTGAAAATAAATAAATGGCCGCATCGATGTATCGTTCATAAACATCGATGTTGAAACTGGTAACATCGATATGTTTTCTCAGCGCCATCTATGAAAATCAAATACAAAGCAGGCGAGGCGTGACGTATCACAAAACTTTTAGCTCGATGCCTGTCACAAATTTATGTGACGCCCGTTGATATGCAAAAAGTCGTCAAAATCACTTCCGTTACCGAGATTGAGAGACCAGCGAAAAGTGGTTTTTCAAGATGGCTGGACACGTTTTCGATCGATTATCTAAGAATCTGTTGCGTCACAAATTCTGAAATAAGGGTGTTTAGCCGTCACATAAAATGCCCTATTGACCTAGTTAAATGAGAGTTATTTTGAAGATTTGTCCAGCCAGCCTGAGTGACATCTGCAAAGCTTGCCCTACAGGTAGACGAGAGTGGGTCATATAACTCATATATCACAATCATTCCACAAGCTGCCTTGCTTGTTAATTGTTGAGACAAATGTATGCTTATTGCTCAACCTAACTTAATTTGTGCAATGCAATTTAAAGTTGAAATATAGTCTATCTGTAGGTTACAATAAGTATGAGATTTCTATACTTATAGGAAGAATAACTGGATTTTTTCCCTTTCCACACCAATCACACCCAAACAGTTCCTGTGTTCACAACATGATTAAAAAGACAGTATCACATTGATATTTAAAATATTTTACGAAACACGTAGTTTGCATAATTACACAAAAATAACATTTCCAGTGCATACCATAAACATTTCTAAAATTCATGTAAACATTCATAAAACATATTATTATAATTATAATTTAATATTAGCATCGAGATTTTATTAGAAAAATATTATATTAAAAAACACGGAAAACCATGACTCCTTATAATCTACTAACATTGCACCATCGTCGATTATGTCTTAAGAGTTAAAAGTCACAAAAAGTAGTGATTCACACGGAACATGCTTAATATCTGGTGTCAATGTGCTTATATCAATAATAAATAAAAAATGCATTACTGAGTCTGAGTAAAAGCGTACGATTCTTCTTAATTATAAAGGCTGCCAGTTTCACCTGAAAATAAAACAGACGTCTTATCAACTTATCTTGTATATCAAACAAAAATATATGTTCAAAGGCTCAATTTCTGGCGATATTGGACAAATCAATAATTTCGTTTCCGTTCCGTTTTGGGCGATCGATAACCAAGGTGACCTTTTCGAAAAGGTCATCTAATCACCTGCTTCACAGCTCGTAAGCTGTCATTTGTCATACAAAATGAAAGCCTGCCATAACATTTGTTAATTGTTTTGAACAAGCACTATTCTTATAACAGGCACAGAGTACAGACAAATTATTCTAGAGATAGACTAAATGTAATAATGTTATGAGCATTCCTGCTCTGGATATAAGAAAGTAATTTAGTAAAAATAAAGATAGCTACCACCACATTTCCATTCAATTTTCTACACTCGGACCAAAGCTTCTCTTCTTTAGTATCATACATAAACACAATATCTGTTCGCACCTCTTCTGACATCCACTGGCTCAATATTGCACATGCTGATGCAGTACAAGAGATGTGTTAAAGTTATTATCTTTCTAATGCGAGAAAGAGATGGAGCTATTCCCTATGAACAGCGCCATCCTTTTTACGCAGCGGTAAAATGTTGGCTGTTACACTTTCTTATACAGCCCCACAGCTGACTATCGGGACTAGCTGGGAAAGAGAGGTATAACAAGCGCGTATAGATCTTCAAAACACCAAATAAAGCAATAATAAATTACATAGGAATAATCTGCAGCCTGTAACCACTATAAGGCACTGAACGGACATGCAAAAGCCCCAAACACAACAGGCTTCGAGCTTCAGTACTTGTCTGGCACATCCTGCAACTCAGCACCCTCTTGGTCGTCGTATTTGTCTTGTTTATGGCCGCCGAGTTCCGCTAGACGCGTGTTCTTCCACCGGCCTTCATTGCCGTTCATATTGCGGTCCTCACATACGCAGAGGAAGAGGGAATCAACCACCATCTGTAGAGGAAAAGTAAGAGGGTAAGTTTTAAACGTAGATTTATAATTATCGCCACTTTTATTAATTAGATAACACACGATGATAAAAAAAAACAATCGGTTCAGTTTTTTTTAACACCCCTTTGTTTCCGTAGGGGGTTAAAAAGATTAAGTTAAATAAACAAAAATAGGAACACACCTCATAAAGAGAAAGTATACAGTGTGCAATGAAGAAGGAGAATATGCATATCACTAGTGTTGGGACAGCAAAGAAGTGCAGTTCAGTGTTGCGCTTGAGGAGTAGGAGCCCAATGATACCGGTCACTGCCGTCACTATGCACTTGCCCAGGAACAGAATGAAGTCACCCACGCTGTTTATTGTTGCCACTTGAAGTGCGTTATTCACGATTGTGCTGAATGCCTGAAAATTTTATAAAACGTTTTACTAAAGACACAATTCGTGGGGGCTTTTTGATTAGTGCCTACCTCAACAGTGGGTATTCAGATTTAAGTTGACAAACGTTAATAATTATAGAAGACCGGTCGCGTTTTTTAAGTAATCCAGCATTTATATCAATTACATATATTAATGTCGGGGAGTCCGACAAATGTTCATTGCCAAGCTCTCTCTTGTAAAACTTTCTATGCCTAAATATAGTAGTTTTTCGGAGCCACAATGAGGACATGAGTACCTATGTCCCCTTTGTGACTCATTACATCGACTCCGATAAAATGAGTTTCTACTATTTTGACACGGAACAGTTTGCAGATAGTTTAGTATAATGAATTTTAATTGTATTTCAATGGAATTTTAAAATCAAATCGACGAAACTATTACATACATACATAAATGTTTAGATTACGTTTTACTGCATATTAGTAGCAGAATGAGGTCATTTATGAAGTGTAAACATTGATTGCATACGTTGTTTAATTTATTTTACATAACAACGGGAAAATCTGGTTCAAACGAGTAAAGATAAGTATCAGTAGTAGTCATTTCAATATTTTTTTCCTCTGGTAAATGACCTTCTGTTTAACAATAGCATAATGAATTAATAGATGTAAGTAAGCATTCTCACGCCTGGTGACCGAGAAAAACAGCTAGCAAAAAGTAAAATGATAAATAAACCGATACTTACACACGTCTGAATCATAGTCTAATAAAAACTGCCGAGTAACCGTTCTAGTTACATAACAATAAGAGTATTGACCTAACAAAATGGTGTGTAGAAAAACTAAAGCTGACCTTCAATCCTTTGGCGAGGAGTACTATTATTACAGAACAAAAGCTATAACAAATGAATGAAAAAAAAATCTTAACCTTGAAAAATCTTATGGAGGAAATACTGTCTTAGGCTATGTATATCATATAGAATCGCGTCAATTCCGTCCATGAGATGTTTAATAGGAACTTCATCTCGACAAGTTGCATTATAGTATGCAACTTTTGGGACAAACTCACAACTTTGAGCCATGAGAATAGCGTTATCGTCGTGTCTATATGAGGGGAATCAAACCATTACATAAAAATATAAGAAAATTAATAAAAACAGAACACATACCTTCCCAGCAGCCTTGCAAAAGTGGCATCTTTCAATTGTAATTATAGTGTAGGCATTATGATTCAAATACCGAATAAACTTCTCAAGACAGTAAAAGCAGCAAATACCACATTTCAGACCACACTTCGCGCATTCTGAACCTTTTTCTGCTCTAGATGATAGCCTGAAAAAAAGAGATCATTACTAGCAGAAGAGCTCATTATGAGAACTGGAATCTCAACCAAAATAATTTAGATATAAGTTACCTGGCATGTAAATACGTCAAAATGAGACGAGGTACCTTGAACAGCGTTATCAAGAACGATCCTTTAGCCACTGAACCTAAATGGTATTTTATCAGCTTGCCGATCGAATATAAAACAGGCGAGTGAGCGTTAGGTCCTCTGAAATAAATTCAACATAATCAAAAAAGGCTCGTCTTTTTCGTATTTAGGACCAGATTTCAAGAGAGATGGCATTCGTTCTTTACACAGTCATCTGAGGGGCAATTCTCGTAATTTTAAGAAGGTTTACTTACAGTCTGATATTAGTATCAATTTGTCAAAAAAAATCCTACATTCAAAATCTAGTCGCAATCTCATCTCAGCGAAAATCACGCTGAGATAATTACGGGAATTGGCCTTCTAGCTGCTTACCCTCAGCGATTTACAATTAATAAAAGGTGTTGCGAGACATCTCTCTTCTCCGCTTTGGTGGAACGGCGCCCTTAGGCGTGAATTATCCACAGACGGGCGTAAGGTGAAGGCGCGGCGCAGGCATGATGCCGCTTCAAAACGTTTTCATACAAAATGTACGAAGGCGACGTGTCGTGAATTACACTCAAGCGGTGCAGAGTGGCGGCGGGCTGCGCCTTCGCACATTTTGTATGAAAACGTTTATACGAAATGCGTTGTCAAGTCTTGTGTACTTACCTAAAATACCAATGTGATACGGCCCCAGCAATCGTCATCTGTTGACACCCAAGAATGAACTCGCTGCCCCAAACCAAACAGATCAAACATATCCACCACATACTTTTAACCCACATGGGGTCAAACTCTATATTGTCCAGAGTAAAAGCTGTCGACGAAAAATCGAGTTACAAAATGTAAATAGGTTTTATTTCAATTGATTCAGAAAAAATCCGGTCATGTGCGAATCGGTCTCGCGCACCGAGGAGGGCTCCGTACCTACATATTTTTAGGTAAGTATGTAAAAAGTTTTAAAATTATTTATTACTTAATATAATTATTATTTATATTTTTTTGTAATGTAACTACAAATTTACGGTTTTTTTCCTTTACTTATGCTACATGACATTGCTTTTTGCCAAATCATGATTTTAGGTAACGTGAAGTACCCTATAGGTTTTGATTTCGGAACATAAACGCGTTTGATTGCGTTGATTTAGAAGTTTGATTTTTTCACTGCTTCAAGGGATTGCAGCCATGAGTATTTGATATTAATTTCAACTTGATAATTCCACGCGTTCCTGAGAAAAAGGGTCTTGACTGACGGAAAGACAGACGGACAAGGAAGTGATCTTATAAGGGTTTTGTTTTTCCTTTAGAGGTACGGAACCCTTAAAACACCAAAACATAATATCACACTTATAATCCTCAAAGGGTTAGGGCAGAGGTGTACCTATAGTACACATACATTTTGTCAGTGTAATAAGGGGCGAGCCTAAATTGCCATCGCCTGGACTCAAATCCAGACTCCAGACTGCTACTGAGAAATTCCTGGTGGAAAACCCCAATTAACACTTTTCTCGACCTAGGACTCCATAGAAATGTAAAAAACAGGAGAAGTGACAAGGGGGCGTCTCTGTGTCCACGCGTCATGAGCAAAATGGGCATTAACTAGGCAAATGGCCACGAACTAGTGCGCTTTCGACCGTGATCGTGATAAAATATAAAAATGCAGTAAATACATTGCTCCTTAAGCACTACCTAAGTACGTCGCTAAGTGACTGGACAAGCAATATAAAAATTACAAAACGATACTTTATTTATGCGGAGCGTCGCATAGTACAGCCGCTGTATCTTGCGGTGAGATAGTGATGTGGTTGTGAAAATCCAATAACATAGGCTATCGAAAACAATGTCGATTGCCCAACGAATATTATACATTGCTATTACTAATAGTTTATTTTTCACATGATTTGTTTAAATTTCAATAAAAACTACTTATATTTTACCTAGATTTTGTTTATTTATAATACAGAGTGGCAGGGACATCGACGCGCAACCGCTTACCATGGATTCAGTACATGATTCTGGACCCACCTGCGTTGAAATTTTTCGTCGGCTTTTTCTTAATTTTTACGTTTTTTTCTGCAATTTTTTTTATTGTAAACCGTATAAAATCATTATTTCTATCTAACCCAATGAGATTTTTAATAAAAAAATAGTAAATTCACTTATTTCACTTAAAACAGCAATGTAAATAAAACTCGAAAGGGCTACCTGATCAGCTGTTTGCAAAAGTTCATTTGCGAGGTCAACACTGGCTTAGTACCTTGACGCTATTCGTTTTCAAATGCCGACAAAGGGACCGCGGCGGCGGCGGCGGCGCGGCGGCGGCGAGCGGTCTCGTAAGAAGCTATGCGACGTATCCCAATGAATCTAACAGACGCGTCACATGAGGCATTTTAATCATCTACATAAATGAATGACCCATTTACTACTTTTATTTTAGATTCATTATGGGGATAATTATTTTTCTAAAGCTTCATCGATTTAAGTAAAGAAGATTAAAAAAAAAAACGTGTAGAAGTGTATTGATAGTCACGTAATTTTTCAATTTTTTTTTATTATCAACATTAGTTTTAGTTTTGAATGCAATTCAACAATGTAATTTACTGTTTCATTAAAAAATAATACATCCATTTTCGCAATTAATTTCGTGAGTAGGTACCTAGGTACAACTAAATGTGTTTGTACACTCTATCATTTTGTTGATCTGTGTTCGGTGTAGGCACTGTATTCACAGAATAAATGCAAGTACTAACTGTCGGCAGCAAGTGCGGCAAATTGAAAGAAAGATCAGCTAAGTACATTTCTTTTGATTTCGCCGATTTTATCGGATTTTTGCCAGTTCCTAGATTTTGTTGATCGCAAACGGGCGCGGGCGTGCTGTTTGTCGCGA
Source organism: Gortyna flavago (assembly GCA_963669345.1). Taxonomy (NCBI): domain Eukaryota; kingdom Metazoa; phylum Arthropoda; class Insecta; order Lepidoptera; family Noctuidae; genus Gortyna; species Gortyna flavago. Next base: position 12,064,038 of record OY770131.1, on the reverse strand, counting down.
ATTTGTGATCTTAGCGTAGTTTTTAAAATCAAAAGTAATTTTCTTTCTCTGTGTGTGTGTGTCGTGTGTGTTTGAGAGTGACGTTCAAAATGCCTTCCAGACCTGAACAATTCTTCAGGCACCAAACTCGATGGTCGGTAAATGTGTGGGCCGGTATTTATAAAGACCGCGTGATTGGACCCATTTTCCTCCCTGAACGACTAAACGGGCCACGATATCACGAGTTCCTAAAAACAACTCTCAAGGAAATAATCGAGGAGGTGCCTGTGCTCCAGTTCCGCGAGACATGGTTCCAACACGACGGCGCGGCGCTCCCCCACACGTGACCCTTCCTGTCCGAAGCTGCCTCACCGTATCTTTTAGAGACCGGTGCATTGGAAGATTCGGTCCACAACCATGGCCAGCTCGCTCACCGGACTTGACTCCATTAGATTTTTTTCATTGGGGTTACGTCAAGGATAAGGTGTTTATGACCGAGTGCGATACCGCAGCAGATATGAGAGATCGCATTGTGAATGTGTTTGCGACGCTGCGTGAAGAGTGTGTCCAGGATCCCACTTTTTTGCCCCGTGTCCACGCTGAAACTCTGCGCCGCGCTCAGATCTGCGAGCGGGTTGGTGGCGGCCACTTCGAACCCTACCTACCCCCTATCTCATTAGGAATGAGCGAGATTAAGGTAAGTTCATCAATTGAACAATACTGGATCGCTTTGTTCTTATCAAGCATCTTTTTTGTTATCAATCCTCATCGGTATCGCTATTTAATGGGAATAAGCTTATTGTTATCGGTTATCAAGACTAATTAAACATGATTTTATGTGGTAGGTACTATCAATGTTGTCGTTAGGCGATATTTCGTAGGTACGTTCACTTTCGTCCGGTCGCGGCGGGCGGCGGTGGCGGCGCGGCGGCTGCGGGGCGGGCGGCCGCGCCACAGATTTGTATGTGTGTGTAGGTTAGGCAGCGCGCGCGCGCTCGCCATCCGCGGAGAGTTTTAATCGCGTTGTTTGCAATACATTGCGCGCTCAAAAATGTATTTTTTTTTAACCGGTCATTTCCGAGATGAATGACTTTCGTAATTTAATTTATGGCATCAGGTGTAACCTTTTGACAACGTTTGCGCGTCGATGTCCCTGCCACCCTGGATAATACTTTCTGGATATATAATTTTTTATTTATTTTATGGATCCCAAATTATTTTTTTGTACAATAATTAATGGAAGAATCGATAACTTTCCGATTTAGTCAATCACTAGCGTATATGTAAAATAAATGGCTATTGCACAGCACAACGATAGCGACAGATGTTTTTGTGTAAGTTGTACGGTGCACATTAACGTATCTGGGACTTTTCCCCTAACCTTTTTTTTTTTCGTTGGGAAATTCTCATGGATACCCCCACGCACAATGGTCCACCGAAGGACTATGTGCGGAAACCAAACCCATAACCCTCATGGATACCCTCCGTCTGGGAAGAACGGAGGGTTATGTCGGACTCCTACCGCTACCCACTAAAACCCCACTGTTCCTTGTACTACCATAAGTCGGGGGCCCCGGAGATACATGTACATGCCGCACCCCCGACTGGTATGAGCGGCAGCCCGCCATGCCTAGCGGACCCAATCCCCAAGTGCGGGCGATCCCACGACCGATCCTTTTCTTTTAGCAAGTTTTTCATTATTAAACATTCTGCTACTAAGAGTTTCGTCACTTTGGAGAATACCATTATACCTAATTACCCACAAAATGCTCTCCACTCGCGCGCTTGTCACTTTGCATTGTGGCGCGAAAATTAAATGTACCTATAAAGGTACATAAAATTTTCGCTCTAGCTTATTACTTTGCGTATTAGTAGATTCAATTATTTTTATGATTTCAAAAGCAACTAAATGGAATGTATTATGTAGACCGTAATAATAAATTTGTTAAGTCTTGGTGGTAGATTATTTATTTGATTGCTTTTGTGTGAAGTTATATTAAGTAGGTAAGTATTCCTGGGGTGGGCACCAGACCATTCTAGGGTGGGCACGGCCCACCCGGCCGCCCCTCCTATATACGCCTATGACGGTGCATGGTAAATGCACGCTGTGTTCGATGAGTTAAGGTTTATAATTGATTGTGTAGTACGTTATGATTTATGAATTGATAGTGTGTGCGCGATGTTCATTTCATTTTTTTTTCTTTTTGTTACTTTTTTTATATAATTTGTTTTTATTTTTTACTGTGTTTGGTTTGTGATCCTCCTGTACGAGTCGCAATAAATACTTTTTCTTTATTTTGTAAATATTGCTTTTACTGAACTATTTGTATAGCAGTGGCGCGGTGGTGGGCCAACCTAGCGACATCGCGATCTGGTACATTTTCAACTACCGGGCATGTCTCCTTCTTTCTTATATCTATGTAGGAATCGAACCTGGACCTCATTTTCAAATCATTTATTAAACGTAAGTTGTGCCAGAAGGCCTTTTATACCGTTAATGATTATATTCACACACAAACAGGACAAAAAGGCTTGGGATTGAGCTGCTTCCAATTTTTTTCCTTTTTTAATGTTTTAATTTTTTTTTTCTATACCTACCTACACACATTGACATTAATGAATTTTATATAAACAATGACATTTGCTTACTTTGTAAAGTATTGATTGATTTTTGCGTAACTTTAACCGTTTACGTAGCGTAAGCAACGGAAGCTCTCAAAAGGAATATTTTTTCCCGTTTTTGCAATATTTTTCATTGATGCTCCGCTCCTATTGGCCTTAGCGTGATGTTATATAGCCTATAGCCTTCCTCGATAAATGGACTATCCAACACAAAAATATTTCAATTCGAACTAGTAGTTCCTGAGATTAGCGCGTTTAACCAAACAAACAAACAAACTCTTCAGCTTTATAGTGTTACTCGTATATAGTATAGATTTTGGATGTAAAAATAAGGTAATGATACTAATTGATTAGAATTTGATTTAAAAAATTATAACCTTTGCAATTATATCCTACTAGCGCGATAATGTTAAACTTGCATGGAAAAGAATTCCTTTTGATTGATTTTTGCGTAACTTTAACCGTTTACGTAGCGTAAGCAACGGAAGCTCTCAAAAGGAATATTTTTTCCCGTTTTTGCAATATTTTTCATTGATGCTCCGCTCCTATTGGCCTTAGCGTGATGTTATATAGCCTTCCTCGATAAATGGACTATCCAACACAAAAATATTTCAATTCGAACTAGTAGTTCCTGAGATTAGCGCGTTTAACCAAACAAACAAACAAACTCTTCAGCTTTATAGTGTTACTCGTATATAGTATAGATTTTGGATGTAAAAATAAGGTAATGATACTAATTGATTAGAATTTGATTTAAAAAATTATAACCTTTGCAATTATATCTTACTAGCGCGATAATGTTAAACTTGCATGGAAAAGAAAACTTTGGTAGCCTGTATAGGTAATTCCGTTACCAAGTTCAACCTCATTGTTTTTTTTTAAGTAAGTAGGTAATATGATCGTGTCGCGGACTGACAATAGACTTTTTGTAGATGTAATTAATTGGCTAAACTTCACACACATTCGTGATGAGGTAAGTATCCATACTTTTTTCAAAATTTCAAGCAGATTGTGTTATGGGTTTTCAGCATTTAATTTCGTAAAAATAGCATAGAAGAGCAAGGAACCCGCTAAAACAGGTGACCGCCAGCCCGTCAGTAAGTAGGTTACAAAACCCGGAAAAGGTCATTAAAACCTGCTTGAAATAAAATAAAAACATCAGATTATACCTACCTACCTTTCTACTTACCTAACAACATTTATCGAGAGAGTAAAATTTCGCTAATTAATTGTGTATCGCGCATTCGCGCACGGGTAGTAACAGTGTATACCGTACTTACATACCTATTTAAATGTAATATGTGTAGGTAATACCTACTTATGTAATCTTCCAACAAATATGTAAAAATGAAGGATTAAGTAAAATATTGTTTATATAAAAAAAAATTGATTATAAGCTTTCATATGTATTTTAGGCATTGCGCGGGCCGCCTGCTTTTAATACCATGCCATTATTCCAATTCGATTCAAGTATTCAACAACCTGCTACGCTATTTCTTATCGCACAGTATTTTATTCTACACCACGACGCGCATACGCACACACCCTCACTTACGCACTGCAGCACGAAACATTACAAGTAAGAACAGACAAAAAGCTATATATCTCTTTCGCACGATTCTCGCTGTTGTTACTCATAACGCGTTCAAGGTCAAAGTGGGGTAACTTGATGTGCTGGCCACTGTACATGTGAAGACAATGTGGGTCATTTTATTATCTTTGTTCTGTTAGTTTTTGTCTAGGTCTGGCAGTATGAGTAATTTATGTGGCCTACCCAAATGTCCTTTCTTTGGTATTGTTCATCGAATCGTTGAGCTCCTTAAGTTTTGAGTTGAGTTGCACGATTTCTGACAAATGCGTACACTGACTGGGCAGGTCCTCTCAATCTGTGTGGTTCTTTCCTCAAAAGACCATCTCAGACATCGATCTACATGGTCTTCATATAACCTGACCAAGATTATGTCTGGACTTTAAAAGAGACTGTGACCTCTGAGTTTGTTTTGGCTTTTCTTCTCAGAGTAGTCAGACAGGAAACGCCGACCTCATCTAGTTTTATAAAAAATATGATTGACGTGTAAAAGTGTTTGTAAAAAAAAATAACCGACTTTTTTTGTAAAAAAGTTTTTATTTTTTACTTTTTAGTGGGAGAGTTTGTAATTTATCTAAGTTACAATAGCCTAATGTCAACTGCTCATCACCTTTTACAAAATATTGCTTTTACATTTTTAGATTTTTGTTGATTTTTCAAAAACCGCTTGGCAGATTTCGATAAAATTTTCATGGGACATTTGGGAAGTATACCCTTTCCAACAAAAAAAAGAATTTTTCAAATCGGTTGGCAAGCGACGGAGTTATGCGCGAACAAACATAAAAAAAAAACAAACATCCGAATTGAGAACCTCCTCCTTTTTTAGAAGTCGGTTAAAAATAAAATCATTAATCATTTATCATGTGGAGTAGTAGCGCTTTTTATACAATAACTAGCTCCTGCCTGGGACTTCGTCCGCATGAAATTTCTTGTTCCCCGACCCACCCTGTCGCATCGCATCGCTTCCCCGCGCTATTACTTCGTTTTCGATTAGCGTTCTTTCTTACTTTTTTCTTTTTGCTCGGCTCCTGAGGGTCCTAGCATGATGTTGAGTATGACCATAGCCTTCCTCAAGAATAGGGCTATCCAAATCACAAAAAGAATTTTTGAAATCCTAAACTTAGTTATCCGAGTCGGATTTGATCAATTAGTTCTGCATTTCAGAGATTAGCGCGTTCAAACAAACAAAAAAAACCCTTCAGCTTTATTTATTAGTATAGATATAATAATTAGCCTATAATGTTCCCATTGGGACACAGGCCTCCTCTCTGTGAGAGGAAGCGGGCCGTAAATAGATAGACAATAATAACTTACTTTTGAGACTTGAATTGTTGTTGCCTTTTTGTGCGTCCATGGCTGCTTTATTAATTGTCTCAAACCCTGTGCTGGTAGATCCATTGATTAAGAAGTTGGTTTGAAGTGGTATACCAGGATAATTTGCGGTGGCCAAACATACCTGAAAAAATAATTTCAATTAGCTTAAGCTCAGCAAATAACATAGCCATATTGAATCTAAATGAAATTGACACTTACCACAACTATGGACCAAAATGCTAAAAATAGCACAAGGAAGATAAATGTTATAATAGGTTGTAAGAAAAGGGCGGGGATGGAGCCGAGGCAGTGAGCAGTTTCTCTGAATAAAGCTGCCAAGAAAGATACGCGGGATCGCATCACGAATACCAGGAGCAGCAAAATCACCTGAAATTTAAATGTAAAGTTAATTAATCTTTTAAAAGTTGGTACAATTGTTATAGCTACTTGCTCGACTTTCAATATACTTAGTTTTTTTTTTGTAAGTCTTAGAACAATTATTTTTTTAAATAAGTAATAATACTTACTCTGTTCACTGTTACAAGTTTAACACAAACAAAGGAAAAGTTTATCTAAGCTAGGACAACATAACTAGCTAAGTAGCTAGTTTAAAAGTACAATTACCCCAAAAAATATTGACTATCAACAAGTTAAAAATAACAACATTGCTTACCGTAATTACAGTGGCTATAATTGAATACCACAAAAACGCAGTTTCATTCTTGAGGGACTCCTAAAAAAATAATTTAATTAATTAAACGTATCTGGGTCGACACGCGACATACATTTGCAAATAGATTAACATTATATCACCATAATAGTAAATCCCGTCTGCATGCTATGGTTTTTATTTAAACCCAGTTTACTTAAATTATTATTTTATTGGGCACAACATTTAGTCTGGGAAGTGAATCCCAGAGCTTGCTACTCAGCTGCTGCGCATCCAAGCACTAGATTTGACTAGATAAATAAAACGTAATATATTTAATGCACATTATACAAGAATACACCAAGCCGTACTGGGCCCGCGTGGTAGAATATAGCGAGGCCTGATGAACAGCAGTGAGAACATTATAGTCTAATTATGTATACAAGAATGTCTAAACATAGTACTCACAGACAAATATGTAGTGTCAATGGTCTTGTGCTTAGTCCTCAATTCATGGTATGTATACCACAACAATGCTGTACCCACTACACTGGCTACTGACACCAATATCATAAATATCCATGACACTAGAGTTGCCAGTAAATGCAATATTGAGACCATAACAAGAGAACATACTGAAAAAAAAAACAAATAAAATAATAAATCTGGAATACATGAGGTACGCAACAAACATTAAAATTTTAATATATTTAATAAATATGCTGCAGAATGTGGTATGTCTTTGTCTATACATACATTGTAGAGCATGATACATTGCTAATAACTTCCTCAGTTAACTCTAACTAATGCTAACTACAGCAAAAATATAATCAGCTACATACTGTTAAGACCTAAGTATTACAACATAATAAAAACATGCATCTTAACTGACTATCAGAAGCGCTTTGGACGTAATCTTATGAACAATCTTCACAAAACAACCACAGTACTTTATAGCCAACATTCTTGTAAAAATATTATGCAAGCAAATTTATTTGGTGCTTAGGTTGTTTGTGCCTAGAAATAAACAAAAAGGTTAAAATATTGGATGTTACTCAAATACATTACCCGTAGATAGTTTATAGATTTCAAACCCTCCCACTGTCCACATATTGTCAATGACCCACTTATTGTCATTGAAGGGGGAGCAGCCCCAAGCCCCTCCCAAATGACATTTAGATTAAATCCCTCACCCCATGTGGTCACTAATGTATTAGTTCAGAGACAAACACAGATTTTTGTAATTGATTAAATCATTTTTATACAAACATTTACATTATTAAAATAAATAATAATAATATCCTTGGACATTTCACACAACGCCTTATAGTCCCAAGCTAAGCAACCTTATGCTTGTGTTATGGTAACGAGATGATGTGTATTAAGGCAATTAGTTTAACAAATATTATGCTGTTATGTCGGATTTATAGAGGAAAACCACAGGATCATTTTAGATATTTTGAATTTTTCCTCAATAACACTTTGTTTTTAAAAAACCAATTATGTAAAATAGTTGCTAATTTATAAATGTACTGGTATAATAATGCCATTTTTATTAATAACATGTTGGCCGAAAGTCACTAATTTGTACATGACTTTTTTATATTTCGTAATGAATAAAAGCTTTACATAAAGTGGTGGTAATTTAATGTATTGAATATTTTATTTAGGTAATTAATTTAATTGAATAGATATTAAATTCATATTTATTGCTTAGGGAATAATATAGTAGTAAGCGCTACTAACACCTATATTGTGGCCAAAACAGTTGTCAATAATTTTTTTTAAGAAATTGATTTTATACTGAAACTCAACTTAATAATATTCATAATACTCAAGAAGTGAGGTGGAGAACAGGATGCAATTACAAAAGGTCTACTGACAATAATTTGTGTAATTATTGATGACCTCACTTCCTCTTATTATTTACACTGCATAATCAGAAGAGTCTTACTCAATCATAATCAGAATCTGCATAAAGAGTTAGACCATATTATTCAAAGAAACTGCAACTGTGTTAAGCAATCCTAGGTGACATCACCAGTTAAAGTGAGTCAGTGTCTTTACTACTTGGCTCCCACATAATGCTTATTTATAACACAATGATCCAACTAGTGCACAAATTGAACTAATCTGTTAAAAAACTTCATTCAAGGCCATGCATATTCATTTTTTGTGGTAATAGAAGCATGCTTCCCTATATTGCAGTGCTTGAAATTTTTTTCAACTTGTAATGAAAGAAACACAACAGGCAAAAAAAAAAAGTCTGGTTAGTAATAAATTGGTAAATTAAAAGGTTTACTTACTAAATGCTATTATAACACATATTATCATCTCTTTCCAAGAAGAGTACAGATCTGAAAGCATCTGCTCAATAGTATCCCAGCTGTTCAGTAAATCATAGAAGTCATTGAACACTTTTTTAGTGAGTTCCTTTGCTGACTTAGGGAAACATCTGTTAAGGAGGGGAAATGTCTCATACACCGGCAGTGTAGGGCATGGTCCAATGTAACTGTTTCCAATAACCTGGTTACTTGCTGGTGTATTCAAATTTATGTCATAGCGGCAAATGTTAGATCCGGTTTCTTTGTAAAAGTTTTGTATATCAGCCATAGACTCCAGCTTCTTATTAGGACACTCCTTCACACATATTTTAAGAGATCTTTGTAGTTCTTTTACATCCATGAAGAATAAGAATTTTTTATCCACAGTACTAATTCCTGACACAGGAGCTGCTGTGAGTTTGTGATTGCTTTTCACTCCACATGTATTACCAAAAGAATCAAATCCATTTATAACTCTTAGAGGATTTCCATACACAAAAGATATAGCAGCCACAATTATCTGAGAAAAAGATACATCATAAGAGAGCTGATAATTAAAATGTAAGTAACTTCTGATGATAATAGTGTCATAGAAGAAAAAATTTAATAGGTTAGTGTTGTTGGTACCGCTTTTTCGTTTTTTGACACAGACTTCCGAAATTATTTTATTTTTTACTTTGTAGTATTTTTTTTTTGGAAGTTGGTTGTTTTTTTTTGTAAAGAAGTTTTTATTACCTATTAACTTTTTAGTTGTACCTACCCCACACAAATTCATTTAGCACTACTTGATATGTAAATATGAGTGACAGGAAGTTATTAAAACATCATCATTAAAAACTAAGTGGAAAAAAATCGTAATAAAGCTAACTCAAAAACTACCCAAGAAAAGTACTTAATCAAATTATATGGGACCACCCCTCTGGAGCATACATCACACTAATATTATAATGGCGAAAGTTTGTGAGTGTGTGTTCTTTAGTTTGTTACTTCTTCACGCTCAAACGGCTGGACCAATTTTGATAAAATTTTGTTTGGAGGTAGCTGACACCCAGAATTATCTACTTTTTATTCCGATATTATCACGGGATCGACACTTATACGGGTAAAACCGCGGGGCGCGGCTAGATATATATAAAAAGAGAAATTGTAAATACGTCTGTAAATAGAAATGCCCGAACCTTAAAAAAACAAAATTACACATCCCAATTGAGACCCACTTCCTTATTTGAAGTCGATTAAAAATTGCACATAAGTAATTAATATTATTTCAAAATAATCCGAATTTAATACAACAAATAACTTACCATTAATATCCAAAACAAAATATAAATAATGAGCCACAACACATCAGTGCATCCTTTTCTGGGAGTCTCATTTTGAGGAGATATTTCACTTTGCGTGCAACCCATTGTGCGTTTATATAATTTGCGCTTTATCAAAACTTCATTTCCACTTTCAGGTCTTTCAGGACTAATATTATTTTATTATTTAGCAATTTTATCTAAATCCAACAACAAACTCAAACAAGCCAACAACGGCAACGCCAAGCCCACTCTATTAAAAAGTACTCTGTGGCCAAGCCCGCGCCACAGAGTACTTTTTGATAGAGGTGATACAAAGTACTCTTTGGGTGTGGCCAAGCCCACAGAGCCAGGCCAGAGCAGAGACAGAGAGCATCAGAGCCAGTGTTGCCAGTAGTGATTGAAGATTTAGAACGCTGGGATGCCCGGATGTCTGAAAAGGAACGAAATTAGCGTAGAAGGAACGTAAAAATATATAAAAATCTATTTATTAATCAATTTTTGTAGTAAGTTATGTTAGTTTGTCAGTACAGACGCCAGCACATCAACCTACCCGAAACTGTCAAATTTTCCCAACACAGAGTACTTTTTAATAGAGTGAGATTTCCCAATCAACTTCACGGCGACTGTCAGCCAGAAGCACAATTTCGAAACAAACAAAACAAAACACACAGAGGATGTGTCAGTGTGTATTTTGTTTTGAGCTGCATCATTTATCTTTTTAATAACGTGGCATTTTCGAATTTGTGCTTCTGGCTGACAGTCGCCACCTAAACAAAGAAAAGGAAGAAACGTGTGGTGTTATACGAAGAAATACTGCTTTAATATCTTTTTGACACCGAGTAAGCACTGTGAGCGCGCTCACGAGTGTTCCGTATTGTTGACAGCTCTCAGCTGTTCTAATCGAGATATCCAATAAGGAACGCATGTGAGACGATTTGAGTGCTGTGAGCGATATTAGCCAATTCGGAAGGCGGCCTCAGGCTCAGCTCCCGTATTTTGAGTCTCAGACTCTCAGTCTATCAAAAACTGTGATCAAAAAGTACTCTGTGGAGAGCAAGAGAGTACTACCACAGAGCAAAGAGATTAGAGAAAATGTGATTCACACTGGCGTTAAAAGAGACGGGACTGCCATACAAAAAGCCCAATCACCATGTTCGGCAAGCCGATCCCGAGGGAAGAGCAAGCCAAATACCTAGGTGTCATACTCGACAAACACCTCTCCTTCACAGAGCACATAAAGAAGGTTCGTTCGTGCGCCGCTTTCGCTCTTGGCAGACTCCACTCCGTTCTCAATGCACGCAGCAAACTGCCACTCAAGTGCAAGTTGCGCATTTACACAGCGTGCATTAGACCAATTATGACCTATGCCTGTCCAGTCTTTGCACACGCAAAACCCCACAACATCCATAGGATGCAGACCCTCCAAAACCGGTTCCTTCGAAAGGCTACGGGTTCCCCTTGGTTCGTCCGAAATGAGATCCCACTATTAAGCAGTTCATGAAACGCCTCTCAAAGCGTTTCTTCGATTCCGCCGCCAAACACCGCAACCCTCTAGTTGTCCAGGCCGCCAATTACTCTCCCTCTAACATCAGTAAGGCCCGCCGTCCAAAGCATGCCCTATCCGACCCTGACGACCCCATAACTCTCCTCCAGGAGAGCAACAAATCTACCAGTACAGTGCACAAAAACAAAAGACCGACATTCCGACCTCGCCGACGAGGTCCCTCGCGACGTCCCCAAGTAAACTCACCCCCCCGACCCTTGCCCGATGCAGTGCCAGCCCGCGCCGCAGCTGAGAGAGTAGCTCTAAATTCCCGACTCACAGTCGGGAATTTAGAGCCTCTGAGTTTGTTTCGGCATTTCTTGTCAGAGTAGTCAGACAGGAAATGCCGGCTCCATCAAGCTTAAGTAATATAAATTTGATCCAGCCTGTCCCTTCTTGTTGCCCTCTCCAGCGACGCCCTAAGCCGAAGTTCGTACCCCACAGGGGGTGCCCTTAGTGCGTAGTCGCTTAGTTTAATCTAGTTAGTTTTATGCCCCTGGCTGGAAGCTTTGAGTTTTACTTAAGGCAGCCACAGGATAGTCCGGTTAAGTAGTCACGACCTCTCAAGGTCAACTACGAGATGCCATTAGGAAAAAAAAAGTGTTGTGAAATACTGAGTATTGCAATGTTAAAAATTATTTTATATGGTTTGGTCCATGACAACACCAACTTCCTCTTCCCTTTTTTCTGCAACGACGCCACTGTGTTTGCATGTTCTTTTTGTGTGTCCTATTTTCTACATTATTAAAACAAGTCAAATAATACCTGGGACTCTTAATTATATTCAATAACCACCATTTGCAACAGGTTATGGGCCCAGAACCCGCAGTTCCAAAGTATTGTTTTTTTTTGAGAAGAACATTGGTATTGTAAAGAATTTTGAGGTTATGAAAAAACCGTCGTGGTCGTGGTGACTAGAAATAAATTAAATAGTCACCAGTTTTATGAAGATGGACAGCACACAGCACAGTTTGAGATTGAAAGGCGGTGAGAATTGGGCGGTCTGGCGTTTTCAGACGGAAGTTCTTCTAAGAGGCAAGGGATTATTTGAAATTATTACGGGTGAGCGAGTTAAGCCAGAAGATGCGAAAGCCCTCACAGAATGGAGGAGCCACGATGCAAAAGCTCAGGAGATTATTGTTATGAGGATGGAGCCAGGGCCACTGACACATTTGTTAACATGTTCAACTGCTAGTTCCATGTGGAGTAAATTAAGGTCAGTCTATGATAAAGAGTCTGTTGTCAGTGTGCACCTACTGCAGCAAAAGTTTTTCCTGCTACAGTTTGAAGACAGTTCCATGTCTGTTTTTCTGTCTAAATTGGAGGATGTAATTAGCAAACTTAAACAAGCCGGTGAAACTGTGTCAGAGAAGATGACAATGACTAAGATTCTCATGAGTTTGCCGGAACAGTACAAGCATTTCCGTTCTGCGTGGGAGTCAGTTGCACATGAGAGTCAAAACCTGGGAGAATTGACATCAAGATTATTGTTGGAAGAAGAAAGATTGGGTTCTGAAAATAAGGAAATAGTGGCATTGGCTAGTATAAAGAAATGTTATAGTTGTGGTAAAGAAGGACATATTGCTAAAGTGTGCAGAAACAAAAGTACTCAAAAAGAAACCAGGATGTGCAATTACTGCAAGAAGAGAGGTCACATCATGGAAAATTGCTACAAGCTAAAGAATAGGAAAGGAAACACCACAAGCACGAAGGAAAATAAAGATTCAAAGAACAGTGAAGTAAATGCATTTATGTGTTCCAGCACCAGTGGTACAGAACGTGGAACTTGGTACATGGACACTGGAGCTAGTGAGCATATGTGTTGTGATAAAACCTTATTTGATTCCGTAATTGAGGAGTCTTGTTCCTCTAATAAAGTAAAGGTTGGTGATGGCAGTCTTTTAGAAGTTTATGGTGTTGGGAATGTAGTAGTGTATGCCTGGAATAATTGTACGTATATAAGAACTATTTTGTCAAATGTGTTGTACATTCCAGACTTAAAATTCAATTTGTTTTCTGCAGGATATGTTTTGGACAAGGGTATGCGTTTAGTGTCTAATAATAAAGTTTGTGAATTTATAAATAAACATGGGGAAGTTTGTGCAACAGCAAATAGATCTTGTAAGCTTTATAAGATGAACTTTGTTTATGATAATCCTAAGTATATTAATGCCCCATTAACTAAAATGGAACGCAATTCTAATGTTTTTGAAATGTCATGTTGTCATTTAACTAAAAAAGTAGAAAATATCTCAGTTTGGCATAATAGACTGTCTCATCAAAATTTAACTCAAATCAAAAATATATTAACCAGGAATAACATTAATTATGCAGACAACAGTGATCTTACTATGTGTGAAAATTGTTTGCGTGGTAAGCAGCATAGACAACCTTATCCTAGAAGTGAAAGTCGTGCAGTAGAAAAACTAGATCTGATCCATGCTGATGTTTGTGGGCCTATGGAGAATGCCTCAATTGGAGAATCAAGGTATTTCTTGTTGCTTAAAGATGATTGTACGGGTTATCGTTTTGTGTTTTTTATGAAAAGAAAATCTGAAGTTTTTGTGTGTATAAAGAATTTTGTGGCAAAGGTAGAAAGGGAATGTGAAAGAAAAGTGAAAGTTTTGAGAACAGACAATGGCTTAGAGTTTATGAGTAATAAGTTGAAAGTTTTTTCTGGATGAAAAAGGTATAATTCATCAACGTTCAGTAGTGTACACCCCTCAACAAAATGGCAGAGCTGAAAGAGAAATGCGAACACTGGTAGAAGCTGCCCGTGCTATGATTTATGGTTTGAGCAAAGTTTTTTGGGCAGAGGCAGTAAACACAGCCTGTTATACATTGAATAGAACAGGTCTTAGCCCAGTCAAGAATAAATCCCCATATGAGTTGTTTTATAATAAAGATATTAACCTGGATTTCTTTCATGAGTTTGGTTGTAAGGTATCAGTGCATATACCAAAAGAAAAGCGTCTAAAATGGGATAACAAGAGTGTAGAAGGTATGTTTGTTGGTTATGGTGAAAACGTAAAGGGGTATCGCATATATTTTAGTGATAATCATAAGGTAGAGGTACACAAGGATGTCGTGTTTTTACCTAACTTGTGTAAGATTGAATATGTGGAAAAAGAGAATTCAAATGTGTGTGTACAAGACCAGGAAAATGGTGTGTCAAGTGATGATGAGACTATTCAAAGGAAAGAGCAGGAGGTAGACACAACCGAAAGTGAGCATGAAATAAATGAGGAACAGAGCAGTGATGACATAAGTCATAATGAAGCAAATGGTAGATTGCAGCTAAGGGACAGAAATAAAATAAAAATACCTGATAGGTTACTTGATTATGATTTGGGCTTGTTGACAGTTTGTAATGAAGATCCTGTAACATATGAGGAAGCTGTGTCGAGTAGTGACAGTAACAAATGGAAACAGGCAATGGAGTTAGAGATGAAAGCACTTACTGAAAATGAAACATGGATATGTGTAGAGAAGCCAGAGAATTGTGATATTATTGACTGTAAATGGGTTTTTAAATGTAAGAAAGATGAAAAAGGGAACATTGTGTCCCATAAAGCAAGGTTAGTAGCTAGGGGTTTTAAACAAGATTTATCCCTAACCGAAATTTATAGTCCTGTAGCAAGGTTAACTTCTGTAAGGTTATTTTTAGCTTTCTGTAATGAATATGACTTACCTATACATCAATTAGATGTTTGTAGTGCTTTTTTGTATGGGGACATTGATGGCGATGTTTATGTATCCTTACCAAAAGGTTGTTATAATGAGAAGAAAAATTCTAATGTGTATAAGTTAAAAAGATCTCTGTATGGTTTAAAAGACTCGCCCAAAAATTGGAATAAAAAATTTCATGATGTTATAACTAAACTAGGTTTTCTGAGATGTGATTATGAATATTGTTTGTATGTGAAAATAAATGCAGAGTGTAAAGTATACTTACTCTTATATATTGATGACCTGTTGTTAGCATCTAGTGTTATTAAAGAGATAGAATATGTAAAGCAATTGTTAAATGAACACTTTAAAATGAAAGATCTGGGTCAAATTAGTCACTATTTGGGAATGCATGTAACACAGAACATAAGGGAGGGTACAATAATAATAAATCAGAGTACTTACCTCGAAAAATTGCTAAATACTTGTAATATGTTAGATTGTAAAGCAGCTGTGACCCCGATGGAAGAAAATTTTGATCACAGTGTGTTAAAAAGGGACAAGTCAGAGAATCCTGAAATAGAGCATAGGTGTAGAAAGGTAATTGGTTCACTAATGTATGCAATGTTGTGCTCCAGACCTGACCTATGCCTTTCCATAAGTATTTTAAGTAGATACCAGTCTTGTGCTAGTAATGATTTATGGGTAGCTCTCAAGCGAGTGCTACGATATGTAAAAGGGAGCTTACAGATAAGCTTAGTTTTTAAAAGATGTAAAATTAAGAATATCATTGGTTTTGTTGATTCTGATTGGGCAGGTGACAAAGTTGATAGAAGGTCAACTGGTGGTTATGTGTTTCAAATTTATGGTTGTACAATTTCATGGGTTTCTCGCAAACAGACTACAGTTGCTCTGTCATCCACCGAATCTGAGTATGTAGCTTTAAGTTCTGCTGTTAGCGAAGCATGTTGGTTGAAAAATCTTTTTGAATATTTTGAAGGTAAAACTGGTTGTGTAAAGTTGTTAGAAGACAATCAGTCTGTAATTAAACTTTGTAAAAATCCGCAATTTCATCATAAAATCAAACACATTGATATTAAAGTAAATTTTGTACGTGATATGGTAAATAATAATATTGTAAGTGTTGACTACATCAGCACAGGAAATCAAGTGGCAGATATTTTAACTAAACCTTTGGGTAAAGTAAAGTTTGAAAAATTCAAAGATTGTTTGGGATTGTGTTAATTTGTTTTCTTTTTTTGTTCAACAAAATTGTAATGTTGTAAAAGTTCTATAGAGTTTTAACATTGAGGGAGGGTGTTGTGAAATACTGAGTATTGCAATGTTAAAAATTATTTTATATGGTTTGGTCCATGACAACACCAACTTCCTCTTCCCTTTTTTCTGCAACGACGCCACTGTGTTTGCATGTTCTTTTTGTGTGTCCTATTTTCTACATTATTAAAACAAGTCAAATAATACCTGGGACTCTTAATTATATTCAATAACCACCATTTGCAACAAAAAGATAATACAAAAAGCGTGAATTCGTATTTTATTATTATATTATTATTAATGAAACGGAGGCGAAAACATCTTGCCATTAAGAAGCCGCAAACAACGTCATATTCATGACGTAATGCCAACATCAAGAACAAAAATAGGGATGTCACGTCACACGAATGATCTAATTATCGATATCGGTATTTGTAGCGTAGTGACCCACGTGACCATTTTTTTAAATAATTTAGGTAAGCTAAATATTAATAAAACAAAAAAAAAACAGTTATAAGTATACTCAAAAGATTTTATTTTGTTCAAACTTTAACATGCTTGCTTAAGCAAACGAAAAATGTGAGTTCCTTTACTCCAGGCTGTACTCCATCTGTGTAAACTCTTCGGGCCGGAGTAGTCGCACTGCTCCTCTTTAAGCACTATGTTGTAATGCTTTCGAAGGCAGTATCGTTTCGGGACTTTGTCGCAGGGTGATGACATCATTCAATTACACACATCAAAAGTGTCTAGGGATCAAGCATTTTTATGCGGATTTCTTGAGATTGAGATGTGGCTTTGTAATAAATTTATGATTTTATAAATTTATATGGATCCTTTTTGGTGCATTTCATAATTTGAATCAGGAACTGTGAATCAAATTCGAGTAAAAGATGAAAATCAGCTGTCAATATTTTCCCTATAAAAACATACAACGCATTGAAGACATTATTAGTGCTACTGTTTCCCTACTACTGATTAAAACCAACGTTATTATGGAGCGGCGACGTCATTTAAGCAGGGAAGAAATGCTCAGAGCCGTGGGAATGATAGAAGCTGGTTCCCGGCAACGTACTGTGGCTTTAGCTCTGAATACAAGTCAAGAGTGTTATCAGTCGACTTTGGACACGTTACCGAAGCACTGGTACCGTGGCTGAGCGCCATGGAGGACGGTATCGCTGCACCACACGGAGACAAGACCGATACATTCAAATCTTAACTCAAAGAGCTCCAACAATAACCGCCATGATGTTAGCCGTGAGGCTTCATCACTCTTCAGGGAACTTAATTAGCGACCAAACAGTCAGAAACCGCTTGCATGAAGTGAACCTTCATTCCCGAAGACCGCTACAGGTACCACCTATAGCAATGCACAATCGTAGGATTCGATATCAATGGGCTCTTGAACACAGAAATTGGGCAGAAGAACAATGGCGTTTCGTGTGCTTTTCTGATGAGTCTCGTTTTGGTATGAGACCGGATACAAGACGTATACGACACTGGAGAACCCCTGGACGCCAACAGCGATTAAAATCCTGCCAGGAAGTCCATCTTTATAGTGGTGGAACCATCATGGTATGGGCGGGTATTTGGATCGGCGGAAGAACTGAGTTGATTTGGATCAGAGGCAACCTCAACGCTCAAATTTATGCTGAGACGATTGTATCAGACGTCATCGTTCCTCTACAAGTGCAAATCGGTCCCTTATTTCAGTTAATGCATGATAATGCACGACCGCACACCGCAAGAGTTGTAAGACAGACTCTCGCCGCAGCTAACATCAATGTCCTGCCCTGGCCTGCTCAGTCGCCAGACTTGAACCCGATTGAGCATGCATGGGATATGCTACAGAGAAGAGCTCTGCCGAATATGGAGGGTATCCAGTCGCAAGAAGACCTTTTTTTGTTGTTGCAACGAACATGGGCGGCCATTCCACAGCGTGATTTGGATGAACTCATTTTGAGTATGCCAAACCGATGTTCTTGTGTTGTTAGTGTTCGCGGTAGAAACACGGATTATTAATTGTTTAAGTTACCCAATAAAATTTTAAAGAAAGCTGTTATTTCAGTCTTTTTTTCGAACTTTTGTGTTAGTGGTTCAAATGTCAAAAATCCCTTTATTAGGAAAATGGCAAATTTCTTTATTAATGCAAAGGTGACTTGGTTTATCGTTACTGTGACAAACGAAAACACTTTATTTGATGAATCCTTAAAGAAAATTTTAATTAATATCAATCAGGAGAAAAGTTATTGCAAAAATATATGTTGATCCCTAGACACTTTTGATGTGTGTATTTACAACCAAAGACATTAAATTATTATCAATAGACGGGACATAGCGAACAAAATCCTGGGGGTCTACTCCCTAAGTCCGTCCGTCCGTCCGTCGGCCCGTCCGAAACACAGAACATAATACTCAGAGGAGAAGAACGACAACTTCATACAAATAAAATGCTTACACGAGAGCACACTAGCGCTCCAGTTTATTCCACAAGAAACTCGCGAGGCGCGGGAATTATAAACAGAGGCACATACCTACTACTGATTTTTATGTTTTGGTATTAACGGTTATCCTACAACGAATTTTCATTTTGCAAACGATTATGCATTACATATAATAATGCATAATCCTTTGAAAAAAACTGCAAAATGAAAATTCTCTGCAAAAGAAAACAAATAAGTCAAAGTCAAAGTTTTTTATTTGTTAAACTTAAGTGTAAAAATAGGTGTTTGAAACAGAATAGGTACAGAGATCTCTATGTTTTGCCGTTAACGGTGTACAAATATCAAGTAAGCATACAAAATTACAATTTAGTACTCATTAAAAATTTTGTAAAAATTAAATGACAAGCTAACAGAGTTAAACTATCAACAAGTTAACAATATTGCATACAAAATATGTTACAAACATTATAACATTTAAAATTTCTTGTTTAATATATTTGACAAACATAACCACAGATTAAATTCTGTGCATTTAAACATTCTTGTTTACCCAAATATCTTGCATTATCCTCTAGGTAATTTAATAATATGAGTTTTGAGTTAGGAAATTATTTAAATAATGTTACACGCCTCTACGCTACTAGTACGACGGACTCATTTACAATTTTTCTCATGTTTATTAAGTGCATAAGAGTATTGATTTAACTTTTGTGTGCGTTACCCCAGCGGAATGTTTTCGCTTTTCAGGATTTCGGGTTGACAGATAATTAGTACCTCATCTCGTGTAATTGTGCCCGAAATTTAGAATTTTAGCAACCAGACGATCCAAAGATATTCACGAAAAACAGATTCCGCTGGAGTAACGTTACCCCAGCGACATGTTTTTTAACTGGTGGTCGTAGCTAAATACAAACAAGCTAGTTATATAGATATCATTTGTGCCTAATTGTGCCCAATAAATGAAATTTGTGAGTCTTGAGGTTTCACAGTTATTCAAGATGCCGCTGGGGTAACGTTTAGCACATTGCTGTATCTCTTAAACGGCATGACATACACCTATTTGTGCTTCATTTGTGTAATTTAATTTTTTCTATAATCGACACCGTTGGAAAATTAGTTTTTTTTTTTTTTTCAAAAACCCTAAAATCGTACCTTGCTCTTCTCTTCAATGAGAAACCTTAGAAACTTACCAAGTATGGTGGTTTGTACCTTTTATGAACTCGAAGCATCATGTGAAATTAGATGTTACTATTCCAACTCCTTAGAGAGTTATTCCATTTTAATAAAATTCTGGCTACGAAATAATGTAACGCTCCAATACATGAGTTATTATTAAGTGACGGTAATAGTGATTCAAGTAATAATTAATACCTTTACTAAATTTTTTATCTTTAAAGTTTCAGCTGAAAAATCCTTCTAACTACTCAGATATAAGAAAAAAACCATAGGAAAAGAAATCACACGATTAACCGAACAAATTCGAATGACTGCATAAAAGCGGCCGCGCAGTACATTGTGCCAACCTTCTTAAATTTGTAGTACAGGATTTCGATTTTTGAAACAATCGCGCACAAAAGTGTTACTTATAATTTATTGTTTTGTAAAACACGTATCTACGTACACACACAGTGTGTAAGGCATATTATATTGAGGATTTGCAAATCTTTAAACTCGCAGTCAAATGTGAATACCTACCTACAGCAATTTAATAAAGAGTACACTATGTTTATTTGACGCTAAATGGTATTTTTAACCGACATCAAAAAGGAGGTTCTGTATTCGCCCCGTATGTATGTTTGTATGTCCGCGATTTTCTCAGAAACTAATGAACCGATTTTGATGTTTCTTTCACTAACGTTATCTACTTACTTTCAGGAAGGTTTTAGTATATAATAGATTAGATAATTATTCTTAATTACAAAGTTATATGCATAAATGGATTGCATCTCCGGCATTTCTATGCGACTAATTTTGACATTATTGTATCTGTTTAGTAATAAAGGTATTATTGTTTTTTTTCAGTACTCGCTAAGCCAAGATTTTATGTTGTTTGTTGGCACGTCATGCCTACATTAAATAATTAGTTCGCCACCTCTGTATTACATTTATTTATTTATCGCCTTTTTACAGATATAGTAAATTATTATGTGTGCCCTTTGACAAAGGCCTACTCCAACCCCTTCCAATCTTCCCTGTACCTTGCTTGTCTAGTCCATGTCTTCCCTGCACTTACCAGTGTTACATTATATTCAATAAATAAAATAAAGTACTCACTTTCATTTCTTGTGCTTCTCTAGGTGAATTACACTGCTCATTTCGTAACTGGGCCAATATAGTTCGAGCTTCAGTAGGGACAGCAAACTTATTTAATCTTTTTCTGTCACTGCTGGTAAATGATGAATCATCAAAATGATTACCACATAGCATCTTATGCTGACAGTACAACTTTTGAAACAATTCATTAGAGGTCCAATCATCATTGGGATAACAAAATTTGGCCCAAACTTGAATCCTGAAAAATTAAATATATACTCTAGTTAATATTGTATACTCATTTAGAAAGATTTTGTTATGTTGGCACTTTAATTTAGTGCCATCCTTTCCTGCCAAGGAACTAAGGTGTCTGTTGAGATATCTGATTAGAATGATTAAGATCAAGAAATTCTGGCGTGATCAAATAAAATAAGAAAAAATAAACCTGCATATAACTTACTTGACGCTGCTTGGACGGAAGAGGAAACCAGTGGAAGGTCAAAGAAGGATCATCCCTTGGAGTTATGCCACATTTAGGGCATTTCAAATTTCCCTTTCCTGCCATTGTGGGAATACACAACACTTTATCACACAAAGAGGATAGTACGTAAAACAAAATAGTAACACAAAAGAAGTCTCTATCTCATAAATTTGATTTCACAACACAGAAAGCGTCAATTTCGCACTGTAGAGTCTATATCTCGTAGTGGTTACCCAGTCATTATTCACAAATTAAGTTATTATAAGTCCATGATTGCAAACACAACAAAACAAGCAAGTTAGCAGTTAGCAACAAATGAACAAATAAAACAAATCCGCCATGTTTATAGGAAAAATCCGCCATGACAGAAATGAGTGTGGCCATTTTCATAAATAAAAACACCATACATCATTATTTGGTTTGTAAAGTTTTTTCTTCTAGACATCATTTTGAGACAACTGAAACACAAAATAAGGGTTCTAAGACGACCCACTGACTGTTTTAACTAGTTTTATTCGTTGTTATAAAGTATTTTAATGAACATTAAAATCATCGCAGCTACCGAAAATATGGGTGTCTATTCATTCGGGCATATGACATCACTGATCTTGCTATCACTTTCTTTTGTAGAGCGCTATCTCGTTTTTGCAAAATTTTCCACTGTTGGCATTGGCTGCTAAGAAAGCTGACTCCCCCTGGTCCGAAAGTAGTCCGATACGTCGGTGTGAACCCTACTCCCTAACGATTTCGGACTCATCAGTTTCAAACGGAATCATAGACAATATTCGTGAACGAACGACGCATGGCGATACAGTTACACTATTTTACCGGTCTATTACCTTATATTATTCTGCAAAAAAATATCTCTGAATTTAAAAATAATTTTGACACAACTAAATCGAATTTGACAATCGCGACACCACGTGGAAAATAATTTTTTTTGAGCCGGAGGCGCACAGGGGGGAGCCTCGACTTCTTTTATATGGAATTTTTCTCTTTTTGTATGGAAAATATGAAAAATTATTACCTACGTTGTTGTGAAATACTGAGTATTGCAATGTTAAAAATTATTTTATATGGTTTGGTGCATGACAACACCAACTTCCTCTTCCCTTTTTCTGCAACGACGCCACTGTGTTTGCATGTTCTTTTTGTGTGTCCTATTTTCTACATTATTAAAACAAGTCAAATAATACCTGGGACTCTTAATTATATTCAATAACCACCATTTGCAACAGGTTATGGGCCCAGAACCCGCAGTTCCAAAGTATTGTTTTTTTTTGAGAAGAACATTGGTATTGTAAAGAATTTTGAGGTTATGAAAAAACCGTCGTGGTCGTGGTGACTAGAAATAAATTAAATAGTCACCAGTTTTATGAAGATGGACAGCACACAGCACAGTTTGAGATTGAAAGGCGGTGAGAATTGGGCGGTCTGGCGTTTTCAGACGGAAGTTCTTCTAAGAGGCAAGGGATTATTTGAAATTATTACGGGTGAGCGAGTTAAGCCAGAAGATGCGAAAGCCCTCACAGAATGGAGGAGCCACGATGCAAAAGCTCAGGAGATTATTGTTATGAGGATGGAGCCAGGGCCACTGACACATTTGTTAACATGTTCAACTGCTAGTTCCATGTGGAGTAAATTAAGGTCAGTCTATGATAAAGAGTCTGTTGTCAGTGTGCACCTACTGCAGCAAAAGTTTTTCCTGCTACAGTTTGAAGACAGTTCCATGTCTGTTTTTCTGTCTAAATTGGAGGATGTAATTAGCAAACTTAAACAAGCCGGTGAAACTGTGTCAGAGAAGATGACAATGACTAAGATTCTCATGAGTTTGCCGGAACAGTACAAGCATTTCCGTTCTGCGTGGGAGTCAGTTGCACATGAGAGTCAAAACCTGGGAGAATTGACATCAAGATTATTGTTGGAAGAAGAAAGATTGGGTTCTGAAAATAAGGAAATAGTGGCATTGGCTAGTATAAAGAAATGTTATAGTTGTGGTAAAGAAGGACATATTGCTAAAGTGTGCAGAAACAAAAGTACTCAAAAAGAAACCAGGATGTGCAATTACTGCAAGAAGAGAGGTCACATCATGGAAAATTGCTACAAGCTAAAGAATAGGAAAGGAAACACCACAAGCACGAAGGAAAATAAAGATTCAAAGAACAGTGAAGTAAATGCATTTATGTGTTCCAGCACCAGTGGTACAGAACGTGGAACTTGGTACATGGACACTGGAGCTAGTGAGCATATGTGTTGTGATAAAACCTTATTTGATTCCGTAATTGAGGAGTCTTGTTCCTCTAATAAAGTAAAGGTTGGTGATGGCAGTCTTTTAGAAGTTTATGGTGTTGGGAATGTAGTAGTGTATGCCTGGAATAATTGTACGTATATAAGAACTATTTTGTCAAATGTGTTGTACATTCCAGACTTAAAATTCAATTTGTTTTCTGCAGGATATGTTTTGGACAAGGGTATGCGTTTAGTGTCTAATAATAAAGTTTGTGAATTTATAAATAAACATGGGGAAGTTTGTGCAACAGCAAATAGATCTTGTAAGCTTTATAAGATGAACTTTGTTTATGATAATCCTAAGTATATTAATGCCCCATTAACTAAAATGGAACGCAATTCTAATGTTTTTGAAATGTCATGTTGTCATTTAACTAAAAAAGTAGAAAATATCTCAGTTTGGCATAATAGACTGTCTCATCAAAATTTAACTCAAATCAAAAATATATTAACCAGGAATAACATTAATTATGCAGACAACAGTGATCTTACTATGTGTGAAAATTGTTTGCGTGGTAAGCAGCATAGACAACCTTATCCTAGAAGTGAAAGTCGTGCAGTAGAAAAACTAGATCTGATCCATGCTGATGTTTGTGGGCCTATGGAGAATGCCTCAATTGGAGAATCAAGGTATTTCTTGTTGCTTAAAGATGATTGTACGGGTTATCGTTTTGTGTTTTTTATGAAAAGAAAATCTGAAGTTTTTGTGTGTATAAAGAATTTTGTGGCAAAGGTAGAAAGGGAATGTGAAAGAAAAGTGAAAGTTTTGAGAACAGACAATGGCTTAGAGTTTATGAGTAATGAGTTGAAAGTTTTTCTGGATGAAAAAGGTATAATTCATCAACGTTCAGTAGTGTACACCCCTCAACAAAATGGCAGAGCTGAAAGAGAAATGCGAACACTGGTAGAAGCTGCCCGTGCTATGATTTATGGTTTGAGCAAAGTTTTTTGGGCAGAGGCAGTAAACACAGCCTGTTATACATTGAATAGAACAGGTCTTAGCCCAGTCAAGAATAAATCCCCATATGAGTTGTTTTATAATAAAGATATTAACCTGGATTTCTTTCATGAGTTTGGTTGTAAGGTATCAGTGCATATACCAAAAGAAAAGCGTCTAAAATGGGATAACAAGAGTGTAGAAGGTATGTTTGTTGGTTATGGTGAAAACGTAAAGGGGTATCGCATATATTTTAGTGATAATCATAAGGTAGAGGTACACAAGGATGTCGTGTTTTTACCTAACTTGTGTAAGATTGAATATGTGGAAAAAGAGAATTCAAATGTGTGTGTACAAGACCAGGAAAATGGTGTGTCAAGTGATGATGAGACTATTCAAAGGAAAGAGCAGGAGGTAGACACAACCGAAAGTGAGCATGAAATAAATGAGGAACAGAGCAGTGATGACATAAGTCATAATGAAGCAAATGGTAGATTGCAGCTAAGGGACAGAAATAAAATAAAAATACCTGATAGGTTACTTGATTATGATTTGGGCTTGTTGACAGTTTGTAATGAAGATCCTGTAACATATGAGGAAGCTGTGTCGAGTAGTGACAGTAACAAATGGAAACAGGCAATGGAGTTAGAGATGAAAGCACTTACTGAAAATGAAACATGGATATGTGTAGAGAAGCCAGAGAATTGTGATATTATTGACTGTAAATGGGTTTTTAAATGTAAGAAAGATGAAAAAGGGAACATTGTGTCCCATAAAGCAAGGTTAGTAGCTAGGGGTTTTAAACAAGATTTATCCCTATCCGAAATTTATAGTCCTGTAGCAAGGTTAACTTCTGTAAGGTTATTTTTAGCTTTCTGTAATGAATATGACTTACCTATACATCAATTAGATGTTTGTAGTGCTTTTTTGTATGGGGACATTGATGGCGATGTTTATGTATCCTTACCAAAAGGTTGTTATAATGAGAAGAAAAATTCTAATGTGTATAAGTTAAAAAGATCTCTGTATGGTTTAAAAGACTCGCCCAAAAATTGGAATAAAAAATTTCATGATGTTATAACTAAACTAGGTTTTCTGAGATGTGATTATGAATATTGTTTGTATGTGAAAATAAATGCAGAGTGTAAAGTATACTTACTCTTATATATTGATGACCTGTTGTTAGCATCTAGTGTTATTAAAGAGATAGAATATGTAAAGCAATTGTTAAATGAACACTTTAAAATGAAAGATCTGGGTCAAATTAGTCACTATTTGGGAATGCATGTAACACAGAACATAAGGGAGGGTACAATAATAATAAATCAGAGTACTTACCTCGAAAAATTGCTAAATACTTGTAATATGTTAGATTGTAAAGCAGCTGTGACCCCGATGGAAGAAAATTTTGATCACAGTGTGTTAAAAAGGGACAAGTCAGAGAATCCTGAAATAGAGCATAGGTGTAGAAAGGTAATTGGTTCACTAATGTATGCAATGTTGTGCTCCAGACCTGACCTATGCCTTTCCATAAGTATTTTAAGTAGATACCAGTCTTGTGCTAGTAATGATTTATGGGTAGCTCTCAAGCGAGTGCTACGATATGTAAAAGGGAGCTTACAGATAAGCTTAGTTTTTAAAAGATGTAAAATTAAGAATATCATTGGTTTTGTTGATTCTGATTGGGCAGGTGACAAAGTTGATAGAAGGTCAACTGGTGGTTATGTGTTTCAAATTTATGGTTGTACAATTTCATGGGTTTCTCGCAAACAGACTACAGTTGCTCTGTCATCCACCGAATCTGAGTATGTAGCTTTAAGTTCTGCTGTTAGCGAAGCATGTTGGTTGAAAAATCTTTTTGAATATTTTGAAGGTAAAACTGGTTGTGTAAAGTTGTTAGAAGACAATCAGTCTGTAATTAAACTTTGTAAAAATCCGCAATTTCATCATAAAATCAAACACATTGATATTAAAGTAAATTTTGTACATGATATGGTAAATAATAATATTGTAAGTGTTGACTACATCAGCACAGGAAATCAAGTGGCAGATATTTTAACTAAACCTTTGGGTAAAGTAAAGTTTGAAAAATTCAAAGATTGTTTGGGATTGTGTTAATTTGTTTTCTTTTTTGTTCAACAAAATTGTAATGTTGTAAAAGTTCTATAGAGTTTTAACATTGAGGGAGGGTGTTGTGAAATACTGAGTATTGCAATGTTAAAAATTATTTTATATGGTTTGGTGCATGACAACACCAACTTCCTCTTCCCTTTTTCTGCAACGACGCCACTGTGTTTGCATGTTCTTTTTGTGTGTCCTATTTTCTACATTATTAAAACAAGTCAAATAATACCTGGGACTCTTAATTATATTCAATAACCACCATTTGCAACATACGTGTTGAGTTTTAGGGGTTTTATAAAGGGGATCGAAATTTTTATTATTTTTGCGATAGGACACACCGTTTTCGAGATTAATCAGAAAAAAAAGAAAGAAAAATAAAGATACAGTACTGTTTTTACACCTGAAGCCGAGGTGTTGGTGTGAATTTTAGTTCATGCCAACTAATTTTATACTTACCACACCTTTTTAGTCGCGATTAAAAATAGTCAGATTTAGTTAGAAAATCTATCGTTATCGCGCACGCTAATTCGGTACGGGTTTAAGCACGCTCAAGTTCCTGTAAAGCTTCTTTAATATTTAAAAAAGCAGCCATAGTTTGAATTCTTTTAAACTGGTAACTTTCGTCGACAGCACGAGAACTATTTTGATCTCGTATCAACTGACATAAATATCCGTCAAAACCAGTGTCAACTTTGTTCGGACGAGCTAAAACACATCGGGAGTAGTGACAACTGACAAATCGCGTTGTCATTCATTCTTCGATCGGGCCCCGAATGAATCATCCGTCCGTAGGGCATAGGGAGTAGGAAACGCCCGTAACGAAGGCCGAAACGACGGACTTCGTGCTTAGGGAGTAGACCCCCTGATCCCAAACTCGTGGCTTAGTAGTAGCAAGTCTCCTCAATCTAGTTTGTTACGCCGGCGTGGTAAGTCTCGTTATGGTAAAACGACTGAACCTAACTTCAGTTTATTTTCATAGGTATTATTTATATTTATTCAGTAATTACTGAATTAAATAATTTTCTTAAATAGATCTAGAAAGTTAGCTAGTTTTGTAATAAACGCCCTCTATTGTCGAGTAGCTTTACTTTAGCTGCAGTAAAATGACAGCAGTGTTACCACTTTTTAAAGAAATTAAAATACTGATGTGACAAAATAATTGATTCATTCAAGTAACATTCAGTTCAAAATCGATACATGTTAAATTGATTTTATAAAATAGGATAATTATCTATGTTCTATGTTATGGGTTTGGTTTCCGCACTTAGTCCTTCAGTGGACCATTGTGCGTGGGCCATGGCGGCCGTTGGTGGTTATTCCAACCAGCCCACCTCCCTCCAGAAGCTGATTAGGTCTCCTGGTCTTTTGAGAACATCTGTGTACGATCTGGGTGTCCCGAGGGTTTGTGTCCTGATCTGGGTGACGCCTGTGCACTCAAAGAGCACATGCGCAATGGTTTCATCAGCCTCCATGCAAGCTCTGCACAGGGGGCTGTCCGTTATGCCTATAGTGTGAAAGTGTTTGTTTAGCGAGCAGTGTCCCGTGATGGTCCCCGTCACCAGGCGCAGGCCTTTCCTGTCCAATCGCAGTAAGCGACTGCTTATGCCATCCAGTGATGGCATAGCTTCCTTGGACTGCCTGCAGCCTGGTGACGACGTCCACCAGCTTTCTGCTTGTGTGTGGGTGTACTCCTGTAGCCACCTGCGTAGTTGGTTGAAGGGGATGGGCACGATAGGTTCCGGTCCACAGACTGGCATGCTCGATGCCCTTCTGGCCAGCTCGTCAGCTGCGTCGTTACCTAGCGATCCACTGTGTCCTTTTATCCATTGTAGTGTCACTATATTGCGGTTCAATACAGTTGCCTGTTCAAGCGCATTGTGACATTCTAGTATTAGTTTCGATGTGATGCATTTTTTATCTAAGGATTGGAGGACTGAGGCGCTGTCAGAGAGTATGCGAATATGGGTGTCCGCAACTCCTCTGGCTGCTATGGCATAAGCCGCTTGTGTTATGCCCACACACTCCGCTTGGTAGACCGTGTTGCGCTTTCCCAGCGGTTTGGATATTCTTATGTTGAGGTCGTTTGAGAAGACTCCGACTCCAGTTCCGCAGTCGGTCTTTGAACCGTCAGTGTAAATTCTCAGTTCCTTCGAACCTGAGTAGTCGCACTGCTCCTCTTTAAGCACTATGTTGTAGTGCTTTTGGAAGCAGTATTGTTTCGGGGCTTTGTCGCAGGGTGATGCCATCATTGGCTGCCGTTTGATCGCATTTTCTTTTAAACGTATGTGTTTGACCCTAGAGTCTTTGCTCAGGGTTCCTGATGTAAAGAGCCTGAAGGCAGCCAAGGCCGCTTCCTCCCGCACTACAAGGTGTAGAGGCGGTAGTCCGAGCATGGCCTGTAGGGCAGCAGTGGGTGTAGTTCTCATGCAGCCGGTGATTGCCACACACGCGAACCGCTGCAGCTTCTCAAGGTCTTTTTGGGCTGTGCTCAGGTCTGTTCTGGGCCACCAGACTAGTGAGCCGTATGTGATAATTGGTCGGATAACTGTGGTGTATAGCCAGTGAGTGACCCTGGGGCTAATTCCCCAATTTTTTCCAAGCATTCGCTTGCATTGCCACAGTGATATGCTGGCTTTCGTAGTAATGTAGTTGGTGTGTTTTGCCCAATTCAGCTGTTTGTCCAAAAATATGCCGAGGTATTTGGTTTCAGTTGATAGGCTTAGGGTTGTACCAAAGAAACGTGGTAGTTGTAGTGTCGTCAGTTTCCTCTTTTTTGTGAAGAGAACCAATTCGGTTTTTGTGGGGTTCACTGATAGTTGGTGTTTACCACACCAATTTTCTATTATTTTCAGGGCCTGGCGCATTAGGTTGCACAGTGTGTTTTCGTGGGTGCCATTTATTATTATGGTTATTTCGTCGGCGTATCCTACAGTAAAGTAACCTATGTCATTGAGATCTTTTATTAGACTGTCCACAACCAGGTTCCATAGAAGCGGCGAAAGGACGCCCCCTTGCGGGCAGCCCTTCGCCACGACGGCCCTTGTGGTATCGTTTACGGTCACTTGTACTGCCCTCTGTTTGAGCATGTTGGTGATCCAGCCGCTCAGGGTCGGGTCTATGTTGTGTCTGTCTAGAGCCGTGCTGATGCTTTTGAAGTTGGTTTTGTCAAAGGCGCCCTCGATGTCAATGAAGGCAGCCAGTGCTGAGCATTTGTGGTCCACTGCGCATTCAATTTTGGATACCACGCTATGCAGTGCGGATTCCGTTGACTTGCCTGTGGAGTACGCATGCTGTTTTTTGTGGAGTGGCTTTGCCCGAAGAGGTCCGTCTCGGATGTGTCGATCACAGAGTCTCTCTAGGGTCTTTAGTAGAAAGGATGTGAGGCTTATGGGTCTGTACGCCTTGGGTTGTGTGTAGTCCGCTTTTCCCGGTTTTGGTATGAAGATGACTTTCACTTCGCGCCAGGCTAGAGGTACGTATCTTAGTGCTATGCAGGCCCGATAAATTTCTACCAGGCATGGTGTGATATAGTCAACCCCCCATTGTAGTAGGGCTGGGAAAATGCCATCCAGTCCTGCAGACTTGTAAGGCTGGAAGGTGTTGATAGCCCACTTTATTCGGTCCTGTGTTACTAGACTATGGGCACTGGACCAGTCCTGTTCCGTTGGGGTCCAATCGGGCACAGCTTCCCAGGTCCTGTCCTCTAGGAGTTTACAGTCTGGGAAGTGAGTCTCGAGAAGGACCTTGCTGGTTTCCTGGTCCGTTAGTGTGTATGAGTTGTCGGGTTTTTTCAGCGCGCCAAGGGTTCGGTCCTGATCTGTTGATAGGATCTTCCTTACTCTTGCGGCTTCATTATTGGTTTCGATGGATTCGCAGAATTTCCGCCATGCTGTCCTTCTGGCAGTTCTGATTCGCTTTTTGTATGTGTATTGGGTTTCTTTGTATCGCTCCCAGTCTTCCGGGAGTCGGGTGTTTTTGGCTTTATTGAATTGCTTCCGTAGTGAGCTTCGGTTCAGAAATCAGGTTATCGAACAAGTGTCATTGTCGATACGATAGTGAATCGTATGTTTGTGAATACAGGTGCACAGGCCTTGTAACAATATCACCGTGAGCGCTATCAAAAATGTGTGAGGATGTCAATGTGTGTTTTGTTTTGAGTTGCATCATATCTTTAAATTAAACTAACGTGGCATTTTCGAAATTGTGCTTCTGGCTGACAGTCGCCTCATAACCAAAGAAGAAGAACTGAAGAAGAAATGTGGTGATACAAAGAAATACTGTAATAATATCGTTTTGACATATCGTAAACACTGTGAGCGCGTTCACGAGCGTTCCGAATTGTTGACAGCTCTCAGCTGTCATATTCGTAACATCCTATACGGTACGCATGTGAGACGATTTGAGTGCTGTGATCACTGACCTCTATCTAATAAACAAGTACCTTGTATAATACAAGTCAGTGGCTGTGAGCGATTATAGCCAATTCGGAATGCGGCCAATTGACATACTAAGTGGTGCGTACCGAGTTGGGGATGTGTTCGTTTTCGTTTACAAAACAGTCGTTCAAAAACGAAAACCTCGAAAACGCAATTCTATTCCATGTTGGATAAGTTTCGTCCTACGACCGTTTTCTGCAACCCGTTGCGTCGTCGGGAGAACGGTTGCGTTTCGTCCGTCAAAAATTCGACAACGACACACCACTAGGTAAAATAGCGCATGTCCTTAATTACAAGTTAATTACCTACATGTAAAGAATAGTGCTGCTGCCCTATTGGTAAGTTTTATCGATAATTATCATTTGAAGTGAAAAATACCTGGGGAAATATCGTTCTTAACTTAATATATGAAAGCAAAAGCATATTAGTTATGTGTATACAAAAGGGTGCACTTCAAGAATAAATATTTTTTGCTTAGCCTCTCAACTGTTAAAGCCTACCTACATTTTTACTCGGTCATTTTCTTTTTATGTTTTTGTATTATTTTGTAATATCAAATATTTTCATGTTTGTTTCAGGGACTTTAAGATAGACTGATGACTTCAGGAACTGTTGTAAACAAAGAGATTTATGAAACATAGAGGCTATGCAAAGAAATGTCATAGAAAAACTGTGATCCCATGTCTGAGTGACGCCATCTAGCGTAAGATAGCAAAATTAGAGCGACAATAAAGCAAACATTTATTCAAATAATATTCAGCTATCGCTCGTTAGGTGGCCAGTGAGGCCAGTGTTGCGAGATCCGGTTTTTAATCGGTGGATTAAGCCTGAAAAACCTAATATAGATCAAATCAGGTAAATAAATATCGAAAACTAAACAAATTATGACGCTAAGTACAAACAATAAAGCCTGTGGTATGGATTATTGTATTGATCGGATAAAAATACATGTTGTAGTTTCAAATCAGCGTAAATACAAAGTCTACTAAACATAATTTTGTTTAAATTTTTACTACAAAACTCCCACTTTATCGATTTAAGAAATCATTTTTAAAATAAATTAAAGTTTTCATTAGGAATGACGTTTACTTTATAGAATAATTTACAAAACACCAAAAACCTCAAAAATAAGAATATTTAAAACATATGTTTGTGATTAGAATGATTGCTTTTTATAAATCCAATCGGCGGTCGGTCGGCGTTATCGCAAGATGGCGCATGTCATGACGTCATCTATGTCGATTCACGGGACATCGTTATCGCGCTCACGCTAATTCAGTATGAGTTTAAGCACGCTCAAATAAATTATTTTCCCAATTCGGAACGCACCTATTCTGTGTTATAGCCAATTCGGAATGCGGCCAAATCTTTTTGTATTTTTGTCTGTCATCTGTGCACAGAGTGTTTTTGATGTTTTTTTAGGTTAGTTTAGTTTACGATCATTTGGTAATATTATATATGGTTTACGATTTACGAGTCGTGAAAATCATAAAAATATAGAAAAATGAATGCAAAGGTCCTTTTAAACTTAAAATCTTCGCTAGCAAACCATTGTTCCAGAAGTTACTTACATAATAATATAGCTCTCGTAACAAAAATACACAGAGACCTGTATTACAGAATGTATCCTACTAAAGTTGTTTTACCGGACGGAGCTTCAACCAATATTAGATACCATGAACCCAGGAAAATAATTAAGGTAAAATAATAATAATATACTGTAGACAATGGGCAACCCTCATTGCAAGTTATCTTTCAATACATTCAGCCTGTCATATACCACTGGTATGTAAAATGATTGTGGTTTACATAGTATTGTAAATATCCATTACAAAACCTCAGACCAAATAAAAAACCAAGACAGAGGGCTGTCAACAGTA
The DNA here is from genome assembly GCA_963669345.1 of Gortyna flavago. Lineage (NCBI taxonomy): Eukaryota > Metazoa > Arthropoda > Insecta > Lepidoptera > Noctuidae > Gortyna > Gortyna flavago. The sequence goes on along the minus strand of OY770131.1, from coordinate 12,030,930 downwards.
AAGTGAAGCCGGTTTCGTAAATATGACATGTGTGCACTTAGTGAAGTGTAGTTTGATTGAAAATGGTTGTAAATGTGAGTCGTGTGTATGCACAGTGTGGAGGTGTAGTTTTGGCATGCTTCTCTATATTGTTCTCAGCGCTCTGTCTTGGTTGGTTTTTTATTTGGTCTTAGCACAAAACTGATTCAACCAAATAATAAAAGCCCTACATAAATAATGACCTCTCTGTGTCCATTTGTTAGAATCTGTACCAGCAATAGCATACAAAAATTATAAAGTATTGTATTTTTTTTTATGTTATAGTTACCTCTGGATCTATCCCAGTTGACTGAAGAAGAACGGAAAATGAGATTAGAAAAGAGGAAGCCCAAGAAGAAGGTTAAAATTACTGATGATATTGAAGATGACTTTAATGCCAAGAAATATTTAAAATATATTAAGAAGAAGTAAACTTTAGTTTAGTTAATAGTTTTGTTAGTAATAGTATATTTAAAAAATTAGGTCAACACACCTAGCTAACTAAACAAATTATCTTTTATTTCTGATACCTTATTATTAAGCACTGTTATAAACTTAGTGGGTGCAATCCAATTTGGTTATTATAATCCAGCCCTCCTGCAAGAAATGACTGCTAATGTTGAATGAGAGATTTAGCAATGGGTTTCTTAGCTGCAATCCTGAGATTGAATTAATTTACTAATGGGTAATAACTGATTTTAAAATTTCCTTAACAGCTGGACTACCAAGGTTGAATCAAACTAGGTAGAGATAAACTACGATAACATGGCGCGCCCCTCCAAAATTCAAAACGTTTGAAAGTATTTGTGAAAGTATTTACAATGCACCACCAAGATTCACAACGCATGTGTGCATAATGAGACGGACGTCAAACAAAAACTTACAACTACATACAAACTCCTTCGTAAGGATGTCACTACACACATTGAAACAGTAATTTGGAGGGGCGCGCCATGTTATCGTAGAATATCTCTACTCATTTTAGCCTGTTAGGATTGAGCTTGATCAGTTTAGATTACAATGGACCATAACTGAGTTTACTTTTTTTTTATAACAGCTGGACTCATGCGCGGTCCGAGGGGGTCGTGGGGGTCATGACTAACGTGACCATTTATTTTTTGACTCAAAACGGGACATTGGTTTATTTAGTTTAATTAATAGGTAGTCAATGAAAAAAAACACTTTTTTAAAGTTATTTATTCAGAAAAAGTCAGTTAATGGATCCAATTTAAAGATATGATGCAACTCCAAACAAAACACTGACACATCCTCATACTCACACACACACACTGTCATTTTTGACAGCGCTCACGGTGATATTATTACAATGCATGCTTGGCGTTATCGCAAGATGGCACATGTCATGACGTCATCTATGACGATTCACGGGATATCGTAATCGCGGCCACGCTAATTCGGTACGGGTTAAGCACGCTCAAATCGATTACATCGATTATTCCTATTTCGGAACGCACCCTCTGTGTTATTGACGCCGTGTCACACTGTCATATTTGACAGATGAATAGAATCCTTATTATGTCAAATATGACATTGTCAATGTGTGTGGCAGTTTTAATTTGGGCTGCCATCAACAAATAAAATAATTAAATAGTTTATATTTTTTCTCAGAAATGCAGGGGTTTAAAAATATAATTTCGATGGTTCAAAGTTCCATATTTTTCTAACTTTTATTTGGATGTACTTTGATTCTGGTTAGATTTTTCTCGGAATAAAAAACCAACGTCCATGCAAAAAGCGGACATCTCCTTTTCGCGCGGTTTCAGAAAACGGGACATTTTGACGTCCCAGAGATCATTTTGGGGACATCGGGACACGTAACTATAAAAAGGGACAGTCCCGTTCAAAACGGGACGTCTGGTCACGTTAGTCATGACCCCCCAAAATCATTCAAGCTGTCGGGAATCTGAATGATTTACTTGCCTTACGAACTTAAAACTGGACTTGAGCCACGAAAACTCCGATGGGATGGATGATGCATATTCAAAAACATTAAGAACATTGGGGACTGCCAACTGAAGTAAAAACTTAAACTATGAAAATGACAGTTTTAGCGTAGCAGTTTAACGCGCCTAAAAAAGCATTTCCTTTAAAAAACCAATGATAAAATATATACAGTAGAATCTAGGATGCAAGAGCGAGCGATGCAAACTCGGGGGGCATCCAGCTCGTACGGAAGGTTCGATTCGAAAGGCTTAGGTTAAAGAGACTACATGACCTAAAGCGCGGTCACTATCGGCCTGCATAGAAAAGAAAGAGATGCGCAATGACACAACGCTGGTAATTTATTGCAAAATATGAAACAATCATCTATTGTTGATTTATCAAACACCAAACAAATAAAAACCGTATACTAAAATTCGAGGAATTAAATTGTCTTTTATATGGTGAAAGTTTTATGAAAATACACCCGATAGTGTTTGCGTGATTATCGTTTTTATGTCCGCGGTAGACATTACTTTACAAATTAATTACACTATGTTAAAAAACTATAATTGCAAATATTCACATATCAAATTACGAAGCAAATGGTCTAGTATAACATTTATTTTTTTCATAGAAATCAGTCCGGTCGATTAGACGTGATGTTGAATTTAAAATCATTAGAAGTCGTATATCTGCGCCTTACGGCGAGATTCCAAAACCTAAACTGCTGTAAATCGAGTTTAAACTTTTCTTCATAATTCGATAACGTAAGTTCTCTTTTTGTATGACGGTTAAAAGAAAACAGCATAGCTATTCACAAAGCTACGACACGGTTTGGTACCGTATCGAATGTCAATGTTATCGACGAAATCCTATAATCGCTATTCACAAATCCGAAACCGTACAATTTTGACAGTTCATATACGGTATGAAGACATCAATTCTTCCGACAGGTATTTGCTGTCGGAAGTGTTATCGAATAACAAAATATTGTTTAAGAAAGAATAATTAAGCAATAAGTGTCAAAACACGGCTCCGGGCAAGGTCCTCATGCCCTTGCATGAATGCAAAGAGCATCTGCCGCTGCTCCAATGACACTCTTTTCTGAAAATATGCATTTTCAACATTAGGTACCACGTTTTATAAAATGAAAATGAGGAAATAGTTATTTGTTTAAATAGCGATAAAATACATACAACCATTTTTCTGTTTAAAAAAAAAAACTAATTTTTACTCCTCAATTATTATTTTTTTAGTATATTTTTTTTATTCGCCCTAAGGGCAGGCTATAGTCTTTCGACCATACCGCCTTGTCTTCCGCGTAGTTCTCAATTATGTCTATAGCTCAAAGCAAGATTCAGAAAAATAATTATTCCACATTTCCAGGTTTGACAGAAAGTTGAAGTTTACAAAGCAAGTTTAATAGAAATCAGGTAAATTTTATTTATTAATAAAATCATTGCTTACTGTTTTTTATTTGATAATAGTTACTGAATGCATAATCTATAGTTGCCCATAGTGAAATACTCAATAAAAATCATTTATGTACCACTTAAAATTTTCTACCACGAATATCTATTTACTACCATTTTGTAGCGTTCCCCGTATACACACCTAAAAAAAACCCTACCATACGGATCTGTGAATAGCGTTTTGCCGGTCCTTCGGTTCAGAAATCAGGTTATCGAACAAGTGTCATTGTCGATACGATAGTGAATCGTATGTTTGTGAATACAGGTGCTGACCTAACTTTCTCTTCCCCATCCTTAGTATCAACTCTTTCCTGCACCTTTCTTCAACTTTCTGTCAAACCTGGAAATCTGGAATAATTATTTTTCTGAATCTTGTTTTGAGCCATAGAGATAATTGAGAACTACGCGGAAGACAAGGCGGTATGGTCGAAAGACTATAGCCTGCCCTTTGGGCAAATTAAAAAAAATAAAAAATAATAATTGAGGAGTAAAAATTAGTTTTTTTTTTTAAACAGAAAAATGGTTGTATGTATTTTATCGCTATTTAAACAAATTACTATTTCCTCATTTTCATTTTATAAAACGTGGTACCTAATATTGAAAATTCATATTTTCGGAAAAGAGTGTCATTGGAGCAGCGGCAGATGCTCTTTGCATTCATGCAAGGGCATGAGGACATTGCCCGGAGCCGTGTTTTGACACTTATTGCTTAATTATTCTTTTTTAAACAATATTTTGTAATTCGATAACACTTCCGACAGCAAATACCTGTCGGAAGAATTGATGTCTTCATACCGTATATGAACTGTCAAAATTGTACGGTTTCGGATTTGTGAATAGCGATTATAGGAATTCGTCGATAACATTGACATTCGATACGGTACCAAACCGTGTCGTAGCTTTGTGAATAGCTATGCTGACATTGGCAGAATTGTCGACATCGGCACCATTGCCATAAAGAAAAATAGAATAGAATAGAACATAGATAAGGGTAAGTACTGACGGAATGTCAACCCACTTGACACACGCACAGGAGCGGCCGTACGGAGTAGTCAAGTAATTTGTTATAACATAACCACCACCTCCAACGGAAAAATGCCTAAATGCGATAATTGTGATAAAACTATAACAAAAAAATCACCTGGGCTTGAGTGTAACAAATGTGGCAAAATAGTTCACGCAAATCAACTATGCACAGGCCTATCTTCTAAGCAGCTGTCAGCCCTGCGGAATGCAGAAAACTTGGAGTGGACATGCGAAGAGTGTCACAAGGAATCTCCTCACCGCAAGTCCTTCGTAATTCCAGAAGATGACGAAAATGAGGATGATAATGTTAGTGAGCTGGATGGGAACAGTGCTGCGGTGAATAAATTGCTACGTGATATTTCAGTCGAGGTTAAGAAAGCAGTGAAGAAAGAACTGGCATCAGTGAACGAGTCGCTTAGCACTTGTTGCATAAGAATGACTGAAATAAATTCGACGCTGGAAATTCTTGCCGAGAAAGTTAAAGAAATGGAGAAGAAAAACATATACCTCACGAATCAAAACACACACTTGGAATTAAAAGTTGATGCATTGGAACAACATATCAGAAACGTTGAGCAAGAAACATTGGCCAATGTACTGGAAGTCACTGGTATTCCTGATAAGGAGAACGAGAACTTGGACATCCTCTCAACTAAAATAGCTTCGAAGCTTAACATTGAGAAACGCCAAGTTGCAATGGTCAAAAGACTTAAAGGCAGGAATGGTAAAGAAGGAGTTATTCAGGTGATCTTGCAAAATGAGGAGCAGGTGGATCAGTGGATTCGTACAGCACGTAAGGAAACAATTGTTGTTCATGATGTAGTCCCCGAAGTCAGTCCTGAATTGTCCAAGTCAAAAGTTTTGTTTCGATATGCTCTTACCAAAGCGAATAAATCACTGCTGTGGCAAGCTAAACAATTATTGAAGGAAACCTTCAAATACATCTGGTTTCAGAATGGCAGAATATTGGTTCGTAAAATCGAAAACGACAAGCCGATTGTCATTAGGAACACTAGTGATATTGATAAAATGGCGGTTCAGAAAAATAATTGTCGATAATAGTTAGACTCAGTGATCACGTCAGTATTTTCACCGGAAATATCAGAATTCCTTGAGTGTTCAACCATCAATGAGTTTAGTAATCACCTTCCAAATAGTAAACAAAAACTAAATATTGTCCATATTAACATACGCTCGATTATTAAACATTTTTCCTTAGTCCTTCAATTCATTGATTCTTCTATAATTAATATTGACGTTATTATTTTAACGGAGGTAGGTATTTCTAAAAAAAGTAATCTCATTCAATTCTTCAATATAAATGGCTATGAAAAATACCATACGCTGCGGGAGCAACGTAGGGGAGGTGGCATTGTGATGTATGTTAAACGTACCAACAACTTTCAAATCATAAATAATGTATCACTAAAACACTGCGAACACATAATTGGACATTTGACTACATCATATCACTACACGACATCAATCTGCACAGTGTACAGACCTCCGAAAGATAGTAAGCACTTGTTTATCAAGGAATTGAAGGAGCTATTATGTAAGGACACCTTCAAACACTCAGATTTATACTTGTTAGGGGATATTAACATTGATTTAAAATTGAATGACAACATACGAAATTATTACATAAGTTGTTTGGCTGAGTGTGGTCTTACAAGCGCGATTTCAGATTACACAAGAATCGAAAAACGGAATGATAGTATCACTAAAAGTTGTATTGATCATATTTTTGTAAGATCGCGCTCGTTAGACCTTTACTCGGCGGCGCTCGGTACGGTTTTAGCAGACCATCGTATGATCGTGTTGTCTTGTATTGGAGGAGGAGTTAAAAACGCTGTACAGGATGTTGCAATAGTAAAGGAATTAATTGATTACAATAAATTAAAACCAAAGTTGGACGCCATAAATTGGAATTTAGTTGATAGTATGCAATGCCCATTAGAGATATATAACTACATCAAAAGTAGCTTTGAGTGTTGTTATGAGCAATCAAAGTATTCAAAAATCATTCATACCAACAGCAAAAGGAATAAAGAGTTGTGGATAAACAGTAAAATTAATAATATGTGTCATAAAAGAGATTTACTTTTCAGTCAGTGGAAACAGGATATGAATGATAAAATACTTAGATTGCAATTCAATAAACAAAGAAATAAAACTAAAAAATTAATAGAAAAATCCAGAAACCAATATTACTTTAACCTAATCAATGAAAATAAAATGAATAAAAGGAAAATGTGGGACATATTAAACACACTAACTGGACGATTGTGTAAGTCAGTAGACGAAGCAATTATCAAAGCATTTAAGAAAAATAACTTCACTATAAGTACAATAGCTAATAATTTCAGTAATGGATTTAGCGAAAACGTTAATAAAATATTACCTAAATGCAATACAAAACTAATCCCTGGATCAGAATACATTTCTCCAATTAACAAGTCCATGTTATTTAAAAAACCTACCGTTCGTAATATTTCAACTATTATAAAAAATCTTAATGTTAATAAATCAGCTGGTGTAGATGGCATTCGATGTATAGACGTGAAGGCTGTAAGTGATAAGATATCTCAGGTCATAGTTAAGCTAATAAGCACTAGTATACAACTTGGGAAATATCCTAAAGAATTAAAATCAGGTATCGTTCGACCAATTTATAAAAATGGATCGCATAATAACTATGACAGCTACAGGCCCATTACAATATTACCAGTAATAGATAAGGTAGTAGAAAAATACGTGTGTCAACAAATTCAGAATTTTTACATTAAAAACGATGTCTTATCAGACTCTCAGTTTGGCTTTCAACCTAATAAATCAACTTCAATTCTGCTTTCTAAATTCACAGATGAAATAAACCAACACCTAAATGATAAAAAACATGTTATCCTGTTATTCATTGATTTTAGCAAAGCGTTTGATACTCTCAGGCATGATATACTTATAAACAAGCTTGACAATACAGGGGTTCGAGGCCCAATATTAAACTGGTGCAGAGATTATTTAAAAAACAGAACATGTCGTGTAAAGATCAGCAATGAACTCAGTAACGAAGCTATAGTAGCTACGGGTACAGCACAGGGCTCAGTTATAGGACCCTTGCACTATTTAGCCTACGTCAATGACATGGAAAATGTTATAAACAATTGCTCAGTCTATCAATATGCGGACGACACCTGTCTCGTAGCAGCTGATAAAGACTTATCAAAGGCTGAACTAACGATACAAAATGATTTTAATAATTTGTGTAAATGGTCTCATGATGCTGGACTGGTGCTCAATGCTGGTAAAACTAAGACTATCCACGTTCGTTCTAATCATTTACTCAACTCTGATAAGCCAGTTAAAATAATTGCGCACACTCACCAATGTTTGCATGAAGTGCAATTATCTAGGCTTGGTTGTAAATGTGAACCCTTAGATCAGGTTACAAATTACAAATATTTGGGTTTAGTGGTCGATGACAGATTTAACTGGGGCTGCCACATTGACGTCATTTGCGATAAACTGCGAGCAATGCTAGCAAAATTTGCAATAATTAAATACAAAGTACCTTTTAAAATATTACTAAACCTTTATAATGCTCTCGCAGAATCAATGATTTCTTATGGAATTACTAGTTATGGCAGAACGTTTAAAACTTATTTAGACAAAATATATAACCTACAACTTCGTTTATTAAAAATAATTATACCAAATAAAATAAGAAACACGCTTTATGGTGGTGATGACGTTACAGGCTTCTTTAAATATTGTAAAATCTTGCCAATACACATTAAAATACGAAAGTGGTTATTAATTGAACAGTTCACCAACAAAGAACTGCAAATTAAATTTAATCATAGTATAGCAACAAGAATGGCAGCCCATTCAAAACTGGTAGTACCGAGATACAAGAACTATTACGGGAAACGAACGAACGCTTATTTAATACCTACTCTAATTAATGATGTTCCAACAAAAATCCAATCGGAAATAACAAACAGTAATTATAAAAATAAATACAAAAAATTCTTTGATTCTATTTGAAAATGCAACATGCTGTGTAAATTTCATTCATTAAGTGATAAGTATCGTCGTCGTTTTTGTACATTATGGTTGTTATTTACTTACTACCTCACAATTTTTATTTTTTTCATAAACTATGTGTTATTTGTATATTAACTAGGTAAGTATTAAGTTGGTTTTTATGATTGCTTAAAGTGTGTCAACATCCGGACAAACCTATTGAGGTTTTTGTGATGTTTATGTTTGTATTTCGTTTTGTATTAATTACTAAGCAATAAAAAAAAAAAAAAAAAAAAAAAAAAAAAAAAAAAAAAAAAAAAAAAAAAGTACTCTGTGGCTTGACTCTATCAAAAAGTACTGTGTGGTGGCGTGAAAGAAAGTCAATTTTTACATAGTTCCATAGAGGAAAAAAATTTAGCATAGTTCAAAGAAATTAGTTTTTGTTGGGTATTAGTTCATAATTAATTACTATAAACTAAAGCATCTGTTACTGTAGTCCCAGAGGAGGACATAACAAAATATGCTCATGTACTGCTAACCTATCTCTTTAAATGTAATATCATCTTACGTAAGACAAACGGTAAAATGGGAAACTCGGTATCAGCTGAGGCTGGTGTTAACTTGCCGAACATTGGAAGTAATTCCAATCCACCGCCAGAATGTCCAATGCACAAGAAAGCAGATGCAAAACCTGAAGAAACAAAAAAACCATCTGAATGTCCTGTGCAACAAGGCAACGATGTTAATCCCTACAACATGGTAAGTGTCAAGGCCAGACCTAGCTCCTATATTATAATACACTACATCATATTCCTAGATGATCATGATCACTTTCATTATAACCCTAGAAAGGATTTCTAAAAATACTATCTGGACCATGTATCAAAATAATTTAACCTTCATAGGCATTACACAATCTTATGTCCCACATGCTTTGGTGAAGATATGATTAATATTATTATTTCGTTTATTTATTTACATATCTATCTATCATTTTCTTACATTTTTAAATATTTCTTAAAATATAAAAATAAGTATAAAAAAACATTACAAAATATAAAATAAATAGCTATCCGCCGGTGTCGGGAGCAGGGTCCAAGCTACCGGTGGTTAGGGCTCCAGAGACAGGAACCTCCTCACAATGTGAGCCCTATCGAGGAGTACCTACTGCCTTCTGAATCAGGCCCTTGATCCAGCCGCCTAACGAGAGCCTCAATAGATGTTGATTGAGGCTTTCGGCCATCAGATTGATTAATATGATTATTAATGTAGATAATTATTGATGTTTACCATAAAAATACATAAGTGAAAACTAACTAGTAGTGTAACTGCCCCTGTTGGTCTCGTGGTCGCAAGAGCGACTACTGAGCGTGGGGTCCTGGCAAATTGTGTGTGTTGTGTTTTTCCATTAGGAATTTCTTAGTAACAACCTGTGCACCTGATCTCTCTCTGGTCGTGTCAGATTGCCGTCTTATCGGACTATAAGAGTGAGGGAAGAGGGAGTGCACCTGTGTGCACACTTGTGCACTATAATATCTCCTGTGCCAAAGGCTAGTCTCCGTTGAGATTAGCTGGTCTGGCCGAAATACAGCCTGGAAGACTTTAATTCACCTAAGTGATAATGATAATGGATGGGCTCTTCAAGTACTTTGCAATCAACAATAATTTTAACAATTTCTGAAATGTATACGGTTCATATTGAGGTTGGAAAGAATAGGCCACAATATTATGTAAATACAGGATGGATGATTGATATAAATCATAACAAAAAGATGGGCAAGTGTATTGCATTGTAAGGGTGAAGGGATTCTTACAGAGCACCTTTTTGTGGATCAATAACAACAACAGAGTGATCACTAATCTTCTATGCATATTTGCTCATTTAGATTAATGCAGCATGTTTGTACATGTATAATGACGAAGTCGGTTAAAAATTATCCACCAACAGATGCCAACTATGTTAATGGTATGGTGGATACTACTGCTATTATCTGTAAATTATTAGGTTTAACTTTGAAAAAAAAGAAGAATACCTTTGCTATCTGGGAATGTTAATATTAATAATCTAATGTTAATATTTCTCTTGTTTTGGTTTAGATGCCACCGGCCAACCAGCAACCAGCACCTGACCAGCCATTTGAACTTCCTACTCAACGCCAAGTGTCCTCAATACCGCGAGCCATGCCAGATGGATCCACTGAGTTCTGGGTGTACCCCAGCCAACAAATGTTCTGGAATGCCATGTTACGCAAAGGCTGGCGCTGGAAGAATGAAGACATCAAGCAGAAAGATATGGATGACATCATCAAAATACACAATGCCAATAATGAACAGGTATTTTTCTTATAAATACACAAATCATTTTCCTTGTTAGTAATAAATGTAATATTGTTACGAGCTTGACGTTTGTGACAATAAAAACTGCCGATTTAATAACCAAAAAAAATAGATAAAACACAATTGCACTACTGAACTTCAAGTGCAACGAGTGATTGGTAGTGCAATAATTGTGTTTTATAATTGATGTGTTTGGGTTGGTATTGATGTTGTTTAATTAAAATGTCTATTTTTTGTTTTGTTAATAAATCGACAGATTTTATTGTCACAAACCCCACACGTAAAAATATTAATGTACAACAAAAGTGGATTTGCTGTGTTATAGCCACTTAATGCAACTGTTGAATTTATGGAAAGTAAAAATAATTATTACTATTTTTTTTTTATAAAACACCTCTTGCTCCTCAGGCATGGCAGGAAGTATTGAAATGGGAAGCATTGCATGCAAAGGAGTGCGGACACCCAAGGCTCAAGAGTTTTGGCGGCAAAGCTTCAGACTACAGCCCTAGGGCTCGCATACGAAATTGGCTTGGGTATGTATTTAAATTTGATTGCAATTGAAGATTTATTCACATCCAAACTGCTTTCAAGAGCTGTCCAGTGTAAATATTCCATGCAATAATGCCAAAGACAGCTCTTAAACACGGTCTAGATGTCCTGTAGTGCTATTCTGTAAAATCTCACCATGATAACTCAGGCAAAGTGAGCTGTCATTAGTGTCAATCCCTATAGCATCAGATGGAATGACAGCTCACTTCACCTAACTTCTCACGGTGAGATTCTAACAGAATCAACCGGCTGGTCGCGTTCAGTTTTATTGGTGGAATTCAACTTAAGCTTATTAAAAAGATATTATTGTCTGCACTCACGTAACAATATTTTAATGGAGTTTAATCTTTTGTTTTCAGGTACGAGCTGCCATTCGATAGACACGATTGGATTGTCGACAGATGTGGACAAGATGTCCGCTACATTATCGACTACTATGATGGTGGTGAAGTTGACAGCAAATATGAATTTGCTCTTCTTGACGTCAGGCCTGCCCTTGACTCGTTTGATAATATATGGGACAGGATGAAAGTGATGTATATGAGATATCGCTATGAGCTTATTGGCTCCAAGGAAAACAACAAGTTGACTAATTAGATCTAGCATATGATCATGCGTGTTGCATGAAGTTACGAATAATTAAGTATTTATTTTATTGTGGGGTTCTTCTGTCGGCATGAGTTTGTCACTGTAGAAACTCTTTGTGATTATACTTTCTCTAAATTATTATTCACAAAGTTACAGTACCTGTTATCTTAATACAGACTTCATAATTTTATTATTGTTAGTTTGTTCTTATATATTATTGTATAGTTCAAAATTTGGAACATAATTAGAAGTATTAGGTATGTGTGCCTGTTGAACCCATATTTCAGTAACTGTATTTTAACAAGGTCTGAATAATACGCACTTAAAAGTATGATGTTAATGTTTAATGTAAAAGCTGAAGTTCCAGTGATTCTGTGAGCAATATCCATTACATCATCATTATGTAAAATAATTATGTAAGTATGGATCCTTACATAGTTTACACTAACAGTGATGAATCCTCATAGAATATCATAAATAAGGTCTTACAAACAAAATAAAAAATGTTCATTATTATAAAGTTCTTTTATTTATACTTAACACAGAATATCCACAAATGAATAAGAAAAGTATTACTTATTAGCTAGGTAACTTATAAAACAATTATGCATTTCAATTTAGTTTTCCAGAGTCACAAATTGATGTGATTCTTTGGTTGGTGGCAACCCCATACATTCAGTTTTGAAAAGTTCAACTTGCTGTTCAATGTAGCCTTCAAAATTATTGTATGGGCAGCCTGAGAGTATTTTATACATTGGTTTTCCTTTATTGCAGTGATAAATTGATCTTAGAGTTAATACTGGAGGCTTATCTGGAAACTTAGCACCTGTAAATGAATTCAATGATTTATTATTATTACCTACATTATTATTTTACATAACATCTACACTAATATAATAAGATTTTTGTATGTTTGTTACATTTTTACGCTAAAACTGCTATATACTACTGCTATATTTGGATGAAATTTGGCACATGGGTAGACCATGACCTGGATTATCCCGATATTCCCATGGAATCGAGATGAATGCGGGTGACACCGCGGGGCGCAGCTAGTGAAAAAAAAAAGTAACTGGAAACTGATATAAGTACATTAGGTATAATTACCATCAGGTTTCTGTCCACTGGTTAATTAACCTATCACGGATAATAATAAGAGTATTACAAACCAATATCTATCTGTAAGATCCAATGGTAGCTGCTCATTTCAAATAAGAAGGCTGCATTATTAGCGTCATGCTCTAGGACAGCACCTTCATACTTCACAATCAGTTGTGCCAGTAAATCTCGCTTTAACCTCTCATTGTTCAGCAAATCATTAATCTGAAAAACAATACTTTGTCAGTAATAAAATACAACCAAGCTTCCTCTTAGATAATGTCTTATTTCAGCACTAGTGCCATCTTCTTAGCGTATTGATGGCAAAAAGTTCAAACATCTTTGACCTAAAATTCAGCTGCCCGAATTCCGCTCACTGATGTAGTCATAAGTGCAGTAAAACATTGCATGAAATGATCAGAACAATGTTTTTAATTAAGTAATTAAGACAGCACAATAAAAACAAGAAGTAATGTATGTTACCTTATTGTTCAATAATTCTGTCACCATTGGGACATAATCCATTAAAACTCCTGACTGATGCATCCTAAAAGACAAATATTTGAATTACCATTTACAGGTACAACTTTAGCTAGCTACTCTACCTACTAATTGGCAAATCGAATGAAAAAATAAGCTTTAATAACACATTCAGAATATAATTATTGTGCTATTTATGGTACTCAATAGAAAATACAGTACACAGTTTGTATTATTTTACCTCACTATGGCAAAGCCAAAGGAGGGTCATCTTTAATAGGAAATTTAGGAGAATATAGGGATGTCTTTCATTATCAGAGTACTATACCACAAAACTTTACAAGTCTACAAACTTGTTAAATTGTAAAAAAAATGCATATAACAGAAATTACAAATATGTATACTAATGTTTAATTACAATTTACAATCTACCCGTTACTACAATTTACATAAACAATTAACAATTTTAAAGTAACAATTTTCTATTACAATTATGTGGCTTAGAGTTTTGTAGTACAGACAAGACACATGTAAGATTTACACATTTGTAAATTGTAATTGTAAAGTTTTGTGGTATAAAGCTCTGGTTCTGCTCTGGGGGTTCCAAAAAATATGTGTAAAACCAATAAATACTTACAAAGGCAATGATATATTTCCAAGTGACTTTGTGAGTATTGGTGAAAGTATTAATTCAGCATTTGTTGAATTCGGATATCTGACCAGTAATAATGCAGTATCTATTCCAGGATTCTTTTCAATTCTGAAAATTAATATAAATACTTTGAAACTCCTGTCTGGACTGATAAAATTATAATATATGTGAATGTATGTTCAACGAGCATAAATAACAATATTAATATATTTCTAATTTTCAAATACATCCCTGTTGTTGTAAAAAGAATGTGTAAATAATTTGGTGTTTTTAAGACTTTTTAACCAGCTTATTTGTTGTAAGGCTTACCCATCACTATACAACTCTGGTAATCTGGATGTATCAACATTAAGTCTGATCAAGAACTCAACTACATGGCTGCCAACCCACACTTCAATATCTTGCTCAGATGTTAGAGCATCTCCGAGTAGAGCACTGTATTCAAAGTAGGCGCGAGAACTTTCATCTTCATTTAACTTTTTTATCTGTAACAGCAGTAAGTTTTAGAACAGAATGAAGCACTTTTCATATTTTTTCAACTAATTATATCTTATTGGTAGGATAGAATACACCAACTATTCCACTTGTGCCAGTTTTAGCACTTTCAGCAACAAAGTAGTGTAAGTTAATAAATCTGCTTACCTGATGAAGTTTGTATAGACTAATCAGTTCTGAAATAACATCACTAAGTGCTTTTGGATCATTTTCGTTCCACTTTGATAGACTTGGCACTTTCTCTTCCAAAAACTGTTCATCGACACTGATAAGGAAACTATCGTCATCGAATCTGAAATCCGGCGCAAACCAAGGTGCGGTGCCATCAAATATTATTTCCCATTTCAGTTTCTTTGAACAATACGGTAAGACAATCCGAATTTGGCATTCACCACCCTCAGAATTCCCGGATACTCTTTCAAAGTCAACTTTAGTCTTACATAAACCTGCAAGTTTCAATAATATACTATAAATTCTAGATTTCTATTCAACAGAATGTGCTGGCATCACACAACTTACCAAGTTTCAAATCTTGGTACACATTTTGAATGTAAGGACGAAAAACTGGAGCTAAGTCATTTACTACACCAAAACTTTCCGACGACATCGCTAAACTCTTCGATAAAATTAACTCTTACCGTACTTGTAAAGAGTGAGGCTAAAACACAGAGTACTTTTTGATAGAGTGGGCTAAAATAATCATAAAAATACGAACTACGAAACCAAAACTCCGAGTTCCGGTCACAGAACATAATACATAGAGGAAAAAATTTATACGGAAACAACAATAAATAACAATCTTATATGAAAAAAATTAATATACCAATTTAACATAGCGGGGTTCCGATCGAGTTCATCGAGTTGACAATGACAATAGTGACATAAATATTTTGGGTACGTTCCGAATTGGGAAAACAATCGATGTGATCGATTTAAGCACGCTTACTTTGTGAAGTATTATATTATTTTAATTATTGTGCATGTGAAGACAATGTGGGTCACTTTTTTTAATTTTTATTATTCCCTCTGTTGTGTTAGTTTTTGTCTAGGTCTGGCAGTTTGAGTAATTTATGTGGCCTACCCAAATGTCCTTTCTTTGGTATTGTTCGTCGAATCGTTGAGCTCCTTAAGTTTTGAGTTGAGCTACACGATTTCTGACAAATGCGTGCACTGACTGGACAGGTCCTCTCAATCTGTGTGGTTCTTTCCTCAAAAGGCCATCTCAGACATCGATCTACATGGTCTTCATATAACCTGACCAAGATTATGATGTCTGGACTTTAAAAGAGACTGTGACCTCTGAGTTTGTTTCGGCCTTTCTTCTCAGAGTAGTCAGATAGGAAACGCCGACCTCATCTAGTTTTATAAAAAATATGATTGACGTGTAAAAGTGTTTGTACAAACCTACTTACAAAATAAAATCATTTATCATTTACTTAATTAAACCGGACGGAATAAGCGTGAGCGCGATAACGATCGTGAATCGTCATAGATGACGTCATGACATGCGCCATCTTGCGATAACACCGACCATGCCTTGTAATAAAATCACCATGAGCGCTGTCAAAAATGACAGTATGTATGTGAAGATGTCAGTGTGTGTGTGTTTTGTTTTGAGTTGCATCTTATCTATAAATTAACGTGGCATTTTCGAAATTGTGCTTCTGGCTGACAGCCTCCAAGACGAACAACTGAAGAAGAAATGTGGTGTTTATACAAAGAAATACTGCTGTAATATCGTTTTGACATTGAGTAAGCACTATGAGCGCGATCAGGAGCGTTCCGAATTGTTGACTAGTTACTTTACTATTTGTTGTTGATAGCTCTCAGCTGTCATAATCGTAATATCTAAGGCCGCATTCCGAATTGACTATAATTGCTCACAGCACGCAAATCGTCCGATATTACGATTATGAGAGCTGAGAGCTGTCAACAAGTCGGAATGCTCGTGAACGCGCTCACAGTGTTTACTCAATGTCAAAACGATATTATTACAGTATTTATTTGTTTAAACACCACATTTCTTCTTCAGTTTTGCTTTGGTTAGGTGGCGACTGTCAGCCAGACGCACAATTTCAAAAATGCCACGTTAGTGTAATTCAAAGATATGATGCAACTCAAAACAAAACACACACACTGACATCTTCACATACATACTGTCATTTTTGAGAGCGCTCACGGTGATATTATTATAAGGCATGGTCGGCGTTATAGCAAGATGGCGCATGTCATGACGTCATCTATGACGATTCACGGGACATCGTTATCGCGCTCACGCCAATTCGGTACGCTCAAATCGATTATTTTCCCAATTCGGAACGCACCCTGAGACTGCTCTGATCAGTGTTGCCAAATCGTTCCTTTCGGAACATTTTGCGTTCTATTTTACGGTCATGCGTTCCCTTTGCGTTCCCATCTTTTATGCGTTCTCTTCGTTCCTTTTTGTTTAACTGGTACTAAAAGTACTTGTCTTCTATGACGATTCACACAGGACATCGTTATCGCGCTCACGGTAATTCGGTACGGGTATAAGCACGTTCGAATCGATTATACCAATTATATTCCCTGCTCGGAACGCACCTTCAATCGGAACGCATGTGAGACGAATAATGGGCTGTGAGCGATTATAGACAATTCGGAATGCGGCCATACATACCAGTTGCTTAAATTTTGACATCGTTATTTGGTCGGTGCTGCCATAGCTCTAATTTTTTATTACACTTTAATAGGCATTCTAGGCCAAAAGCGCACTTGCTAGTTGCTTGGTATGTACAGACGCCAGCACATCACCTACTACAATCTGTCAAATTTCTTTGATAGATTTTCAACTTTATCGCTAAAGCATAAGGTTCAAAGTTGATTGGGAAAATGTGACAGTTTCGGGTAGGTTGATGTGCTGGCGTCTGTACACACGGCTACACCTTAAGCTATAAATTTCCAGTTTTATCTGACCTCGCATTGTATAGGTATTTCGTGCAATCAGAAGTCAGCTTATACTGGTATGTATAGCTTGATGAAGTTCAGTAATTGAATGTTGGTTAGCTAATATAAATACAAAGTCACGCACCACTGTCAGGATCCCTTAAGTTATTCAGGAATCCAATATTATTCCAGTAGCATTCCACATCCAGTACAGTGCACTGGATTGGTGATCTTGACTCTATTGTGGAAGCAGACTGGAACAATGTAAACACAGTGGCCACTATTATCTGTTTTAAGGATTATAATGAAACTAAACAATGTAAAACTAGCGTTTGTAATCTTGTGGAGCACAACTTAACGTGCTTATTTTCTGCATTTTCATTCTAAAATAAAAGAAATAACCAAACAAACTATACTTACGAGTTACGCCGGATTAACCCGACAAATATTTTCGTGTCTGTTTCGCCCGGGTCGTATATTTATGACAAAAAATACCACAGCTCGTTTAATCAGATTTTAATTTAGTTAATTACGCTGTATTCTATCAGGTATTCTTTTCGTTTTTTTTTTCTTCGGGCGCCGCTTTGGACACGAAGTCGCCCGCAGTTAAATGTTAAATATCGATATCATTTAGGTTTCTTGGCACTGCATTTACATCCCTACAGCTGTCATTTGTTTTGTCTCCATTCGTCAGTGAGTGACAGACGGACATTGTGGAATTTGCTGAACAAGGACAGGATCACAGGACAATACTAAAGCGTTTTTCGTCTAACGACTAACGACCGACTCACAGTCCTCTCATTTCTGATAATTTAATTTTTTTTTAGGTTCTAATAGAAACATTTGGTACTTATAATTTGTATGGAACCTGTATGGAACAGTAATATGAAAAATATGTACTCGTCTGCACAGAACAACATTTCCGATCTACTCAAATTAGCCAAAAAATTCAACTGTTTTTATCTATCAGGTACGTGATCCAATTTGCGCAAAACTTAGACTATAGGTGTATAGTGTGCCAGTAAAAGGCAATTAAGTATTAGTTTAGAAATACACGAGTGACTGTTTAGGCAGCCTACATAGTGTTTGTAATAACAAGCTGTCGAAGAAGCAACTCGTACTGTTTGCTTACATATTTTGCATTGTTCAAGGCTTGCATCAGGGAGTATGCAAACCGTTTATAGTAGCCGGATATCAAGTGGGTTTGATTCGCCCTGATGTTATGAAGTATCTGATTAGATTCCCAGAGGTAAGCCTTTACTTTAATATTTTTAGACATTACACTTTAGTTAGTAATAGTGTTTTGGAATCTTGATTAACTAAGTTCTGTTCTCTTATTAATGTGTTATGGAAAGAAATATAAAAAAAAAAATGGTCAGAGGGTTGTCAATTGCATTACACTAACACTGTAAAACTTAATTTCTCCACGAATTTGAGAAGTAATTAAAAATAATAATAAAAATAACCTAAAATAATAAGTTAATAAATAATAAATAAATAAATATCCTTGGACATTTCACACAATGCCATTTAGTCCCAAGCTAAGCAACCTAATGCTTGTGTTATGGTAACGAGATGGCTGATAAACTACTTATACACATTTTTTTTTTGTAAATACATACATATATAGATGAAACACCCAGACCCGGAATAAATACTTGTAGGTCGTACAAATATTTGTTCCGTGCGGGAATTGAACCCGCAGCATGCTGCGCAGCAGTCAATCGCTCAACCACTGCGCCAACCGTGTCGTCATATTTATCAGTTTCAGTTATCATATTATTAAAATTAACCACTTGACTTCAGTCAGTAATACCTAGTTTTATGATTGCTTTTGACCTACTATGTATTCTATCTTGAAGATGAATAAAAAAAAAAAGGATTATGTGTGGCAATAACTTTTATACATACAAATTGTATGCAAAATATGCGCATTGATGTGTAGTTGCGGACACCAGCTCATATTATTATTACCTACCTATTACATACAAATTACATCCTAAATGTATTTTTAAAAACAAATAATGCTAACTTACTATTACAGGTATTTCGGATCACTGGCAAGTATGTAGAATTAAATCCAGCATTCAGAGATTACAAAGAGAGGACAACAAAGATAGCTGATGTATTGCAGAATTTGAGAAAAGAAAATGAGATATGCGCTTTAAAAGGATGGAGAGATGAGGTATAATGTGATTTTCACATTTGATATCACTACTTTTAAATTTAATGATTACACTATAAAAACAAGCCATTTTAATTAAGTGTTCATGCAAATGTTATCAAGTTCATATTAGATTATTAATTGATATTTACAGCAGATTTTTCCAATGCCAGATAATTTTATCTAAGGAATAATTTTGAATTGTTGACAGTTCTTCCATATGAAATCTGTCAGATGTCAATTTTATTCCACAAGTTAAAATTATCTGTTGATTGAGAAATCTGCCTTTTTTTCCCTTCAATGCCAAACTGAGCCGATGTCGATTATTCTGCCAGCTTCATGTGGTGACGGCAACACAAATCAGCCCTTAGTTGCAAAAGCATAAAATTATAGAGCTTGAAATACTATAACAGGATGACAAGAATTTAATGTTATAGTTGTACTACAATGAGTGTTACGTCATACATGTATGAGTTTCAATATTTATTTATCAAAAGTTCTATTTGCCATAAATCACATCATTATCCTGACAATCCATACTAATATTATGAATTCGTAAGCCACTCTGTCTTTTTTTTGTCACCTTTTCACGCCTTCACCACTGAACAGATTTTGATAAAATTTGGCAAGGAGGTCGATGGCATCCTGGGGAAGGACATAGGCTACTTTATGTCCCAAAAATAATCCTTAAAAAGAAGAAAGAAAGCAGTGCACCCCGCACTGCTTTCCAAGTTTTCAATTAAATTGAAACTTCAATTTCAAAACTGAATTTTGGTTGGTTTTTGGGCTTCTGACATTTCATTGCCAGTGGCTGGAGTATTGTTATCCTAGATAATTTCTGTTTGAAGAGATATAGTTTGACAAAATATTTATGATTGCAGTGTTTTGGGGTCACTACACCATGCTACCCAGAGAGCCTGTTGGAAATGGACAGGAGCGCTATGTGTCTGTTTGGCATCAGGAATTATGGAGTCAGTGTCACCGGCTATGTGAACCACCCAACAAAAGGCCTTTGCATCTGGTTACAGCAGAGAAGTTTCACTAAACAAACCTGGCCTGGTAAGCAGCATTGTAATTTGTAATATAGTTCTTATCAATTTAATCAAGTTTTAGTATTTTTTACAGAATTTGACATTTAATTTTAATTTTAACTCTGTTACCTTTACAATTTGTACATACTAATTTGTTTATATGAATTGCAGTGACATTTTATTTTGGTTTTGCCTGAATTAAATGTTTTATTCTCATTGAATTCAACAATATTTGCAGTGTGAGAGTGATTTTATTTGTTTGTAATTGTTTAGGCAAGTGGGATTGCTTTGTTAGTGGCGGGCTGGCTGTTGGCTATGGCATTTTGGAGACAACTATAAAAGAGGCGGCCGAGGAGGCCTCTGTTGAAGGCGAACTAGTGAAAAAGCTGGTGCCAGCTGGCTGTGTTAGGTATAATGTACCTACTAGTTGACTTATTTACGAAATAAAATAAAAATACTTCATTATAAATTACTTGCCCACGATTTCGTCTGCGTGTATCCTTCCTTTTGTCCTTCTCCAAGTCATTTCTGACATTCGATTCTGTGGTTTAATTACCGACATTCACGCGGGCAAAAGCTAGTTATAATAATATTATGTATAGATTAAAATGCTCTTTAATATGAACCATATAAATTACAGATATTAATGTAGAAATTGGTGTGTTTTTGTGTGTGTGGATGTGATGTGTTACATTTATATGTTTTTTGATGACAATGCTTGATGAAGTTACTATATATCTAATATTATGTTTTCAGTTTCTATTTCGAAAGTGAAAGGGGCTTATTTCCTAACACAGAATATGTATACGATCTTGAGTTGCCACTGGACTTCATGCCCCAGAATGCTGATGGGGAGGTTGAGAATTTTGAATTGTTATCTGCTGAGGAGTGTGTTCAAAGAGCCCTCACGCCCGAGTTCAAGACAACGAGTGCCCCAGTACTTCTAGACTTCTTGATACGCAGAGGATATATTAATCCTGAAAATGGTGAGTTAATTATGTTCATACTAGCTGCGCCCCGCGGTTTCACCCGCATAAATTTCGATCCTGTGGTAACATCGGGATAAAACGTAGCCTATGTGTTATTCCTGTGTGTCGGCTACCTCCATACCAAATTTTATTATAATTGGTTCAGCCGTTTGTATGTGAAGAAGTAACAAACATACAAACACAGTCACAAACTTTCGCCATTATAATATTACTAGCTGCGCCCCGCGGTTTCATCCGCATAAGTTTCGATCCCGTAGGAATATCGGGATAAAAAGTATCCTATGTGTCAATCCGGGTTATATATTATCTGTGTACCAAATTTCTTCCAAATCCGTTCAGTAGTTTTTGCGTGAAAGAGTAACAAACATCCATCCTCACAAACTTTCGCATTTATAAAATTTGTAGGATTTATAATATTAGTAGGATAGTAGGATTAGTAGGAAGTAGGATAGTAGGAAGTAGGATATTAGTAGGATAGTAGGATTATAATATTAGTAGGAAGTAGGATAGTAGGATAGGATATTAGTAGGATTATTGTCCTAAAAGTTTTGTATGTATGGAAATTTAGCTATTTTGCACAAAGTTAGAACAGTAAATCAATGAAATGCAGTGGCGTGCATTGGTTTTCAGAATAGGTAGTCACTAGGTCGGGTCTAGTCTAGGCAGACGCGGTCACTAATCAGAAACATAAAACAAAAGTATCCATATATATATGCATAGCCATCTTGGATTTTCATTTTGACTTTATTTACGACTCAATCGAACAACCTTGAAAACCATGAAAACGACACCCATATGAAAAATTAAAAATATTTCGCAGCCGCCATCTTGGATTTTCATTTTGACATCATTATCGGCTTTAGCACCCTTGAAAACCATAAAAACGACACCCATGATGAAAAATTAAAAAAAAATTACAGCCGCCATATTCAATTTTCATTTTGACTATTATTGGCTCCAGCACCCTCGAAAACCATGAAAATGACACCCATGATGAAAAATATAAAAAAAGTTTCAGCCGCCATCTTAGGTTTTCATTTTGAGACCTCACTATCGGCTCCAGCGCCCTTGAAAACCATGAAAACGACACCTATGATGAAAAACTAAAAAAATTGGATTTTGGATTTTCATTTTGACCTCACTATCGGCGATCTCAATATCCATCCCTTTCTTTCTTCGCACTGCCAAATTACGAACGAAATATAAATTACAATAATTTTAACATTCATAGCTTCCTACTCGGTTGGTTATTTGAGTAGGCATCCTACTTGGTGATAAATTCCGAAGGTCGAACGTCATGTCTGTATTTTTAATTTCGTCGTATTAGCTTTAAGGAGTAAAGACCAATGACAATGTGCGAATAGTACGGGAGCCGAGTAGGCCGTCTGGCGAATACCTACTGCCGCGCGTGTTTGTATGAAGATTTTGTTATTTAACCGATTTCCAAAAAGGAGGAGGTTATAATATGTTCGACTCTTTGTTAAGTATGATAATTAAGTCAGTTTCTTATCTGTGGGGAAAACATACAATTATAATTAATTAATTTATAATAACCTCAGACCAAATAAAAAAAATCGAGGCATAGCGCTGCGAACAATACAGTAAAGCATGCCAAAACTAGACCAAATAAAAAAAATCGAGACATAGCGCTGCGAACAATACAGTGAAGCATGCCAAAACTACACCTTCGCTCTGTGCATACACGCTCACACGCACACATTTACAACCATTTACAATTAAACTACACCTCACTAAGTGCACACATGTTTACGAAACCGGCTTTACTTTACTGTTGACAGCCCTCTGTCTTGGTTTTTTATTTGGTCTGAGATAAACACTAAAATGTAATTGACAGGCTTATGGTGATTTATCGAGGTAGGCACTGCTTATATGCCGATATGCAATGCACGCCACTGATTCAAATAGTTTATATGAACAACCGCAAAATAAAAATAATTAATATCCGCACGCAAAATACGCGCATTGACGTGGAGTTGCGGACAACAGCCCGTATTACCTATTACCTACCTATTACCTATGAACAACCAGCCATTCTGACGCTAACAATCTCATGTCTATTGATTTGATTGGCTTTTGTATTATTGCCAATCAGTCACAACTAAAAGTACTAAAACAGTCAATATTTTGACAGCAGAAACTGGACTCATAGATTGATATTTCAATTGAAAATGATAATGTCGCCCTTAGAGTTAAAGTATGAAGTTTGCCTAATAATAACATAATTATATTTCAGAGCCAAACTACAGAAACTTGGTGGAGTTACTCCATGTTCCCCTGCAGTCCATCTACAACTGGCCGTGCAACTCCGCACTCGTCGCCTCGATGGCCACTAACGGCGATGGCGCCGACCTACACCTAGCTAACTAAACAAGTCATCTCAATTACTTTTTAATTCTCATTTATTTTTCTATTTATACTCTTCGTAGAACTTGAGTACTATAACATGTTTTGTGTATGAAGTTTCTAGTCTTCCTATACTGCAATGTCGAAGAGAAATTATGATAAATGCTTGTACTATTTGTACTATTTGGGGTTATTAAGCGATAACTGTGTTAGTAGTATGAAGTTGTAGCAATAAAATAAATATTTAACATCTTTACATTAAATTAGCTTCCATTCCAACTGTCAGTATATAATTGAATAAGGGGTCAAACAGTGAGTTAGTAAACTGTTAAGTTTATTAGATGCAACTATCATGGTTTTTCTTAGATAGTGTTTAAGTAGGTTTAGACATTTTCCAGTGATGGCTGAACAATTGCCAGTGTTTATTATTTGATGAAATTGTATATATTCGTTCTAGTTTATTAAAATTAAATATTTCAAGGCCTAATCATAATTCATTTAAATTGGCCTCGTATTCAATATACTTTGGTAAGCTTTGAGTGTTACCTAAGTCTATCTATTTAAATATAATTTGTATCTTGGCACTTGTGACTAGTATATGCATTGTCGTAATATTTTAGTATACATTGACCAAATCTTGATGTGTTTCGTAATATTTCGTGATGTGTATTATTGAAGACATCATAGTTTAGCTAGGTATGGTTAATTTCTGTGATACTTTACCGATTTGGTATAAGGCAATATTATATTATCAGTTTGGTTTCCTGGTTCTCGTAATGAGACCAACAGGATCGCATAGATTGAACGTTAACTTGTAGCGTGTTCTGAATGCTGGTTCATGATTATGTCTGAACATTATGTATTATTTATATGACTTTTTTATGTAGATTAAATATTTTGTAATAGTAAATTTATCGAAAGTAATAAAACTACCTATTGAATTAATGTAATATTTATTAATCATATAAATTATAGCATATTTGTATCTAGGTGCTACTTGCAGATGTAGTACGAAGAGTTAAATTGAAATTCGTTAGTCTAGTCATTCTACGTCAGATATGGCGAATATTTAACATTAATATCATATACGTACTTACTTTAGTGCCTGTTTATATATGGATTATTTTGTCTTAATATTTAACTTACACATTCAGCTGAAATTAATTTGTCACATGGATCGGTCCATCTCACAAAATGGCTTCCCAGCTTTTAATATCGAATTTCCTAGCATCTCATTATCGTTTCAGTCGAAAGACGTCGACTGCTGGACATAGGCCTCCCCAAAGCGTCGCCACATTGAATCCAGCGGATTCCTGCTGCCTTCACAGGGTCATTGGTCCACCTTGTGGGAGACCTTCCAACGTTGCGCGTTCTGGTACGGGATCGCCACTTCAGAATCTTTCGGCCCCGTTGGCCATCCGTTCTGCGAGCAATGTGCCCTGCCCACTGCTACTTAAGTTCGGCAATTCATTGGGCTATGTCAGCTACCTTGGTTCTCCTGCGGATCTCTTCACTGCTTCGATCACGCAGGGAACTTCGCTCCTAGCTCTCTCCATTGCCATCCTTTAAAATGCAAGAATTATATTTATGTGAGTCTCATTTAATAAATACGTAGTTTAAGAGTCATTTTATTGCTGGTTGTGTATGTTGAAGCCAAGTCCCTTCGGCATAAGCTAATAAATGCTATAATTTACATGAAACATACCAGAAGAGTGAAGTCTGGCAACAGGTTGAGGTAATGCCAGAAAGATCACGCAAGATTATTATTATTTATTTATTATATCACTAATTATATTGTGGCATATGTACTCCAATTTTTAAATCATAGTAGTTAAAGTTATAATTGCCATACTTCCCAATAACTCGTACTTATCACACATTGAAGATTCGCACTTATGAGATTATGTATTACCGGCACGTACCTAATTAGTAAACGATTAAGAGGCCTTTCAAGTGTTTGTATAGCATTTGGAAATAACGTAGACAGATTAGAAGAGACTGAATGTTGATTTATTATTTGTCTTTTTTACAGTAAGCAATATACAGCAGGACTTTGTTTACAGGTATTAAGTATTCGCAAATATTAGAAAGGATAGTAGATGTTTGTAGTGATTGACAAGTTAATATTGGGTAAATGCTAGTGATATTCAGTTGTCATTACATTTTATACATTTTTATAAATCCGCTATTGGCGAAAGATTTTGTATCGATATTATGTAATACATACTTAAATTATGAATGTAATCGTTTATATTTGCGATAGTAATAAATTAGCGTTTTCCTAAAAAATAAAGTTTTGAAACATAACTAACTTTTAATTTAAAAGTATTAAGAGTCCTATTACATTTTTTACGCAAATTCATGATTTTTGACGCTGTAATTTTCAGCAGCAGTAACATATTTAAATTTTTTGATTATGAATAACGATAGTAACATTCTCTTTCTTGTAAGTTGGAGTTACACATTTTTATTTTTCTTTTCGTGTAATTTACTATAAATATTTTACGAACTCCGTTTGCAAGAAAAACCGTCGGCGATGGAACTTTGACGCTCAAATTCACATTGTTACATTCAATTCTTATAAAAGCTAAAATTACTAAAAAATAAGTTGAATGTTTTACTTGTTTATTGGAGTTCTAGAATTTCTTTAAATTCCTTGAGTTTTCACTAAAAAAATCGAAAAGAAAGCCTAATTTAAGCCATAAATGTCTTGATTCAGCGTCCATTATATTCCAAATAAACACAATTTTATCAAATAAACTAATATGATATAAAACTTCGATCTATAATGAATACGTTTTATTAGTTTTCGTTTGTCAATATTATAAGAAAAAATTACAATAAATAAAATTAAAGTACTATATATTCTACGTCGATTCAGCGCGCTCCTCTCGACAGACACCTCTCCTTCACAGAGCACATAAAGAAGGTCCGTTCGCGCGCCGCTTTCGCTCTCGGCAGACTCCACTCCGTTCTCAATGCACGCAGCAAACTGTCACTTAAGTGCAAGTTGCGTATCTATACAGCGTGCATCAGGCCAATTATGACCTATGCCTGTCCAGTCTTTGCACACGCAAAACCCCATAACATCCATAGGATGCAAACCCTTCAAAACCGGTTCCTTCGAAAGGCTACGGGTTCCCCTTGGTTCGTCCGAAACGAGATCCTCCATGTAGACCTCAGAATCCCCACTATCAAGCATTTCATGAAACGCCTCTCCAAGCGTTTCTTCGATTCCGCCGCCAACCACCGCAACCCTCTGGTTGTCCAGGCCGCCAGCTACTCCCCCTCAAATATTAGTAAGGCTCGCCGTCCAAAGCATGCCTTATCCGACCCCGACGACCCAATAACTCTCCTCCAGGAGAGCAACAAATCCACTAGTACAGTTCACAAAAACAAAAGACCGACATTCCGACCTCGCCGACGAGGTCCCTCGCGACGTCCCCAAGTAAACTCACCCCCCCGACCCTTGCCCGATGCAGAGCCAGGCCGCGCCGCAGCTGAGCCAGTAGCTTTAAATCCCCGACCGTGACCTCTGAGTTTGTTTCGGCATTTCTTCTCAGAGTAGTCAGATAGGAAATGCCGGCTCCATCAAGCTTAAATAATATAACAGTGATCCAGCCTGTCCCTTCTTGCTGTCCTCTCCAGCGACGCCCTAAGCCGAGGTTCGTACCCCACAGGGGGTGCCCTTAGTGCGTAGTCGCTTAGCATAACGTAGTTAGATTAATGCCCCTGGCTGGAGGCTTTGAGTTTCACTTAAGGCAGCCACAGGATAGTCCGGTTAAGTAGTCACGACCTCTAAAGGTCAACTACAAGATGCCAATAGGAAAAAAAAAAAAAAAAAAAAAGCGCGCTCCTCAGTCTCGCGCGAGCGCTTATCGAGGTAGGACCTGTACATGAAATTTTCGCGCGCAATCGTCCGGAGATCGCTATTATTATCGACTCGTGTACGCCGATCGAAATAATTTGATCCAATAAGATTTTTTTTTACATCATAATATTAAATGTATTATTTTTTAACAGACTTCTAAAAAGGAGGAGGTTCTTAATTCGGATGTTTATATATTATTATTTTTTTAAATGTATGTTCGGGCATAACTCCGTTATATTTAGACGGATTTGCATGATATTTTTTTTGTTCTAAAAAGATATTCCGAAATAGTCCCATTTAAATTTTGTACAGATCTGATCATGAGTTTCGTAGACAGACAAGGTAACTCTTCAATAAATTCCAGCAAATCAACCGCGATTCCTGCTATCGCATATGTATTCATTGTTTACGCAATCACACAACATAACATCACGCCTGTACCCTTTAAAGGGGTAGGCAGATGTGTACAATAGCTTCCTGTCACTGATATTTATATAGCAAGTAGTGTTATATGAATTTGTGTGGGGTAGATAGGTACAACTAAAAAGTGAAACATAAATTTTTTTTTTTGGAATCTGTTGTTTTTTTATTTTTGTAAAAAAGTTTTAGTACGAGTGCGTCTTAAAGGTAATCAATATTAGTACATACGTACATATTAGACTTTAATTTTTATCTTTTATTTATGGTAGGTAAGGGTCGGAAAACACCACTATACGCCTGCATAAAAAAAGGAAGAGACACAATTATGCCCGCTTACAGACAGCATTAAAAGTTAAAATGTCACTAAAAAGGTAGATGCAAACACGATGTTATTAATTTAAACCGTATTACAGAACAAACCAAACCACAAACAAACCTTAAGTTCCTACCTAAAATATACATTTTATACTAAAGCAAACATAAATCAGTATTTTCTTTTCCAGGACACATAACCATAATAATTCTGAAACATCTACAGAAAGTAAAAATATGATAGTAGAACCAACAGTGAAAGAATCGTCTACTCTAGATCAGCTAAAGTAGGTACCTAGCTACCCGTATATTACCTAGCCGGGCCCACTCTATGCTCAAGGTCAAAAATATCGTAATTTATTTTCGTAATAGAAAAGATTTTCGTAAAAAAAGGTTTTGTTTTAATGATATTTGTAATTATTTAGTAACGCTATAAAAAATTACAAAAGAAGTAGTTATAAGAAATGCCTACTGGATACCTACCACGAGCTCTTAACGCGATCCACTTTAGGACCTAAACTGAACTGTTCTTCTAATTCGTACCATGATGTCAGTTTAACGATTCAATTTAGGCCGTGCCATCTGGATACCTACCACGAGCTATTAACGCTCATTCACTTTCAACGATCCAAATGCCGCTGAGCGTATTGGTTATCATGGTACGACTGTGAGCGATGCTGTTTAAGAACCTAAACTGAAATGTCTTGCATTTGAATCGTTTTTAAATAGATCATGGTAGGCCTCCTGTTCTACGTTCTGATTGTGAAATCTCAGAACGTAGAACAGGAGGCCTACCTACATTTTGTGTGGGTATATTTTTGTCTTTCTAAACATGACTATAAAGGAGTGTGTCTTCTGTATTCTATGTCGGGATTATGTGACGTAATTCATGAAGATGTTAATAATTACTAGTTGATTAATGCATTCGATTTATGACCAGTAACTACTTACGTATTTTTTTTTTGAACCAAGAGGCTTCTACAGCATCAGAAAAATGTATGCTTTCCAGTTCTGTTCTGTTCAAAGGAAAAAAAACACGTTAAATGCCATTACGAGAGATCTTTTTGTATTTTTTTTTTCTCAAACTTTATAATTAGGTACATTTTTAATTTGTGGACTCTTTTTGAGTGTTTTGATTTATACTCACCCCTGATTACCTGTCTAGTAGTGTTCAGTTCAGACTCTGGATTAATAAAAAAAACTATCATCCTACTCAGACTGGTATCAAAATTGTTTCGCGGACTATAGTTGTACTCCCAACGCACACTAACGTAACTTCGTGTATTGCAAACGAACACAAGCGCGCGTTCGCGCTAAGCGAACATTTTACGATTTGTAATAGGACTCTTAAATTATGAGATTATTCCACCTTGTTAGCCTGATATGATTTCTATATTTTATTTGTGATCACCAAAACAGTGTGCAGGTTAGTAATCAACTTAACCTTGTTAACCCCCGGGCCCCGACTTATAAAGAGGGGTGTTACAAGGTTTAGGCTGTGTGTGTATCAGTATGTCTGTATAAAGGACATCGGGAGGCATTGTAGCTTCCAAACGTAGTCTGATTTCAATGCTCTTTTTAAGGCTCTGATGGCTGGCCCAATCGTTTCTATCTATCTTTCATGAACATAATAAGCATCACCTTTGTACCTATTTTTCTGTTCTGTTTTTTCTTGTCTGTTTAATATGTGTGTACATAAATGGTAAAATAAAATAAATATAAAATAAATAAACATCTGTTCAGCCATTTTGAAGATATTAGATAAGCTCTTTTCTGATTGAAGTTTTGAAGACGTCATAATCATCATCCGGCAGCCTTGATCCCCCACTGCTGAGTAAAGGCCTCCTCATTTTTGTGCCATGCTGCTGTGCGAGTGTTATCTAGGACTTCTCTGCGATCATCTGTAGGTCGTCCACCGACGATTAAGACATAATGCCAAATGAAAGGGTATGAAGGGGTTTTCAAGTTTGCAGAATCGAGTGATTATGAGTACCTACCTAAGGCCTGAAACGCTCGACTGGCACCCGTCGCGTGTCTACGCGGGTGCCTCTAAAGTTACTTTACTCTGCGCGCGGATGTGCTCCACGGTCCCCGTCGCGGAGACCGGCGGGCTTATTACGTATCTTGCAGAAGCCTAGCAATAGCGAAATTTGCGCAAATATCGCGCAAATTTCGCAAATCAGTATTATGTAACAGCGATAGCCACCGCATAGCAAACCAGCGATAGTGCTGCCTCTATGGAACAATCAGTTAACTAAAAAGTGCAGTTTCCTACTGTGATCGCGTGGTGATTGCGACTATTTCGTATTACGCATGGTTTTTGACAGCAGAGCGACAGACATCGGCGAGCAAATTGGGCTGTCAAATTGCGATAACCTTTTCCCTTGTTGTTAATCGTTCGCTGATTGCATATTACAAATTAGTCTAATATTTCGAAGAATTTTATCTAAAATTGTCTACATTTTAACTATGTCGTGTGTCGTGTGCTCATTAGAACTGTGTGTATCGTAAAAGACTTCATTCACTGTATTCTAGTTCTAAACATACATAATTAAAAAAAATTGTTTGCGTCTTCTCTATTGCGGTATTGGTATGGCTCGTGCTGTTCTCTTGCTTGAAGGACTTGAGGTTGAAGCCAGCAGGATTGAAAGCCGTAACACAGCACGGTTGCGACGTAGCCTGCGAGATCAAGCCAATGCTTTGAACTTATCTGAAGCCGAGTTCAAAGCTCATTACAGACTTTCTAAAGAGCTGTTTATGAATTTGTGCACTGAACTTAGACCGCTCATGGCACGAACGAGAAGAAGAACAAAAGTTAGTGTAGAATGTAAAGTAAGTAGGTGTAAATGATAATATCATTCCATTGTTTAGTCTTTACTAGCTAATAATTATTCTTTTAGATAATATAGACTACATATTGTTGTGATTTTACAGGTGCTTACAGCTCTCTCATTCTATGCTACGGGCTCCTATCAAAAACCAGTGGGAATGAGTTATCTACATGGGCTTAGTCAAGCCAGTGTATCCAAAGCTGTAAAAGATGTGACCATCGCTTTGAATACACAAAGTGTTTTAAGAAAGCATATTAGATTCCCTCAAACTCAACTAGAAAGAAACACAATTATTAATGGGTAAGAGAACAATACATAATATACACCAAAGTGCTTGAAGTATCTATACATATAATAGGTAGGATACATATGAGTGAATGTCTATGTTATGCAAATAGGTAGATTTAATGTTTATTTTTTTTAGGTTTTCAAACAAGTTTGAATTTCCTGGTTGCCTGGGCTGCATTGATTGCACTCATGTAGCTCTAATTCAGCCCAGTGAACATGAAGAAAGGTTTTTTAATAGAAAACATTACCATTCAAGAAACGTTCAAATAGTAAGTCATGTACTTAGTTTGTTTTTGTCCTGTTAACATTATAGAATACTCTATCTATCTAAGTCCTACAAAGATTCTGGAATAACAGTACAATTAATATTGTTTGTTAAGTGATAAATGCAGTGCAAGGTAATGACACATTTAATGCATTACATTTTACAATGTTTTTTTTTAGATATGTGACAGTGATTTGAATATTATTAATATTGATGCATCATTTGGTGGAGCTACACATGATGCTTACATTTGGAGAAATTGTGAGATACAAGAGCATCTCCAAGAGTTGCACAGCAGAGGAGAGACTATCTGGTTGCTAGGTAAATTTAAATAAAGGCTGTTTTACATTTTATTATTAATTTATATTTATACTGCTTGTACACCTTTAAAATGCAATTTTAATATTTCAGGTGATTCTGGATATCCGCTGAGACCATGGCTTTTAACTCCAATTGTGAATGCTGAACCTAATAGTGCAGATGAGCATTATACTAATGTTCACTGTCTAACCAGAAATACTGTAGAACGCTGCATAGGTGTTTTAAAAGCACGTTGGCGATGTTTACTGGCACATAGGGTGTTGCATTATGATCATCAAGTAGTGGCTATGATCATAAATGCCTGTGCTGTATTGCATAACATCTGCAACAAACATCAGTTGCCAGTATCACAGATGACGAATGAAGATATTGAAGGAGATCTTGGCAACCAAGTCACACCACAACCACAGGAGGATGCGAGTGCTGGTGCTGAGCTACAGCTCCTAGCTAGAGGCCGACAACAACGAGATCGCATTGTCCAAAGATTATGGTCAGCTAGGAGGCTATAATACAACTAAATTATTTCTAACTTCAAAACTCAAACTCACAAAATCAAAGTGGTTCCTAATTTTAATTGTATACTTATTATTTTAATGACATTGACTTATTTTCTGTGATTACTTTAACTCACACTCTGACATAATACTTGTTAAAATTTTAGGAAAACTTTTACAATATTTGTAAATGTGTCAGCACCGTTGTATCTATCACATTTATCTGCCATTGTTTCCTTTTAATTATTTTTACCTATAATATTGTGGTATAGTTATTGAATTCTAAGTCATCATCTATACCTAATTATATAATTAAATAAGTATAAAGAATATTGTAAAACATTTAAAAAGAGTAACTGTGGAGTTTCTTTCCCATTCGTCTTCATACGAAACTACTTGAAGGGGCGACTAGAATCAATTTTATTTTCTGTAAAAAAGTGATCAAAAGTGCCTTTTATGTGCCTATTTGAAATAAATGCTTTGACTTTTGATAAATATTATTATTTATTAACTTATCATCACTATTTTAATATTTACCATAACATATTCTGTATTATTTCTTTTAATATACCTGGGTTTGAAGTCTTGCCACGCAATAATTTATAAATATAGGTAGCAAGAGCTATTTCCCTCCTTGTTTCCAATTTATTGTATCCCACCATGAATATAACAAACAAAGTTGGATACATCAATGGATAAAATGGATATACACCATACCATCTTAGGTACAGAAACCTACTAGTAAATTTATTTTGTAAACGCTCCAGCATGAGACTGTATTTAGCTTCATGCAGAGCCCATATCATTGCGTTACGTTCGAGCTTTCTTCTTACCAATGCATTGTACAAAGTTAGCGCAGCTATGCTTGTAAAAAAACCCTCTGCCCTTTATTGTATTATTATATAACAATCATAAAATTATTGTGTACTTGAGAGTTCAAGTACACAATAATTTATTAATTATATTATTTTTTTAATAATTTTCTTTTTTTTTTACTATTACCGAGTGGTAATAGTAATAGTACCTACTAATATGTCCCATTATAAAAATCATGAATACATCTATAGCAATCAATAAATTCATTTAGTACAATCATTAAAATACATTTACAATGCAACACTAAAATAAAAATGCATTAGTTTACTAGGTAATTTTTTTTATTAATTAGTGTCCATAGCTGTTAGCGCGCTGTTTGACGGGTTAATCGCCTTCATGACCTCTAACTGCATGCGAGACGTCTCAGCATTAATGCGAGACGTCTCAGCATTCATGCGAGACGTCTCGGCATTCATGCGATTCGTCTCGGCATTCATGCGATTCGTCTCAGCATTCATGAGAGACGCCTCAGCGATATTTTTTGCAGCTTCGGCGATGATGAGAGTAGCATCAGCCATCTTGTTCTCCGCCTGTACCCTATTCCTCTCTAATTCCTTCACCCATTCGGGGTCTATTCTTGTTCGTGAAACTGTAATGAGAATTAAAAATGTCATTATAAACTTTGAAGTGGTAGGCAGAGGTTGCATTACATCCAGTTTGCTAGAGACGTTGATAGATCTCCCATGTATACAAATGGGGGTAAGGCTATTGCTTTTCACTGCCTTGTTTCGCTAGCCATTCAGGATACTAGGAATTTTCCGCAAGACGACTAATAATACTGACCAGCCTGAGAATCGAACCCAGGCACACACCCAACGTGTGTTAGTCACATCACAAGCGTGAAACAATACCAACAAATGTATAATTGTTACATTTAATACCTACTAGCTTTTGCCCGCGGCTTCGCTCGCCTTAATTTAGAATTTGACAATCAATACAGGTTGAACTCTGCTTGTTGTTTGGCCTTTTCACACTAAACTCTAAAGTTTCTAATAAAATTCAATCATGATTCGAAAGACACGTGGCGCCATCTATTATATTAACGTTATTGTTGTTTTCCTCGGGAACAGCACTTTTTTTAGGGATGAAAGGTACCGTATGTCCGTTTCTGTACACCTGACAACTTATATGCAAAATTTCAGTATGATTGGTTCAGTGGTTTAGGCGTGATAAGGTAACAAACAAACAAAATTACTTTCGCATTTATAATATTATGCAATGTGGGGATAACAATACAACAATAAATTAAACTTCGTTTACCTAATGACGTTCCCAGTCAGCATTAAAAAAATCAAATATATCCAATAGTTTGGTCACTGGACATTATTTTTAACGTTTTCTACATGATTTATCTGTTAACAACCCAGCACCGATAGGTTAAGGACATCTGCAGTTAAACACAACATGTGTCCAGCTCGCTAATTCAATAATTCGTCAAATTTGTTCTTATATTTTATTTTCCGATGCGAACTAATGCATATTACACCTTATGCTTGAGACATAAGAGTCATGCATGAGAAAGTTTTTACTTACTACAAATCTTACATTTATTACGAACCTGCAAAAAAAAGGGGTGCCCGGCACACTGACCTATACCATTTTTTCAGGTTTCGGCCATATGTTTGTTGGGGCAATAACACCGCGCTGTTGCCGTAATATTTAGTGTGTTCTTTTTTGTTTACACTTTTATGCTATTTAATATGTTAGAAAAAATCACTTTTTTAATTTCAACGTTAGGATTTATTTGATGGTTCCTAAATACTCCTATGCCTTAGTATTGTTAGTGTTTTCATTTATTGTTGTATTGTTGTCTCCACATTATTTATTAATAAAACAAATTGAATCCCTAAGGTCCATAAAACATACTCACTATTGGTACTATCTCTGTTATGTCTGGGGCGGGGAAGACTTCTAGCAGGCTGAGGCTGACTCATGGGACTCTCTAATCCTGTAAAATATGATTAGGAAAATAATGGCTTTGCTTACAATGTGTCTTACAGAAGGTACCCATATTTTTTTTTTATTGAGAAAAGATAATACAAAATATTAACAATATTGCAGCCTGCTACATTATGCACATATTAACAAAAGACAATATGATTGTGAGTGTTATGTAATAAATAATTAATAAACAGTTACATCACATTAATAATAATGAATTACATCATGCAAAATAGAAATTCTAATTGATTGAATTGATTGCTTATCAAACAGAGTAATAATTAACACTAAAACCAAGAAATAATAAAATCTAGACTTGCTTACATTCCTAGTAACATTACTGGTTAAGTAATAATAGTTTTCATAACATAACATTTAAATTTGGGTTTTGAGCATACAAATATATCAATATTAAAAAAATCATAGACAGGTATTGACAGCAAATAGGGTACCTGCATGGATACTACATATATTAGCAGTGCGTGGAACTACCTAACAAAGTTAGCTCGTGAGATTGATACAATCAAAATCACCATGGACAACACCATACAGTACAGAAGCCTCTAGATAGGTACTTATGTCTAGATTCTTATCATTTTCATATCTAAAGCATTTGAGGTATATTACCTGTCTGACGTGGCTCAGGCACTTGTTGTGTTTGAACTTCTACTGAACTGGCAACAGGCTCAGGAAATTCTGAAGTGTCTGTAATAATAAAATAAACATCTAATTATATAGAGAGAAACAACAAAGGGCTTAAATACTACAAAGCAAAATGTAGTAAGTACTTACTTAAAAAACACAGCTTGTGATGTGATGGATTAAATAGTAAAATATATAATTTATGAATGATTGTGTAGGTACTTAATGATTTTTATTTACCTGTTATGACGATGTCTTCTAAAACAACAATGTTGTCTGGTTCTGTTGCCAATTGGACTTCAGGTTGAATGTTCTAAAAAATAAAATGTGTTATAATAATACATGCATTCAAATATAGGTACATTTTAGTAAGTAAGTAACTTACAAATACAGGTACTCTGTGCTGAGTATCACCATAAACAGCTTGCTCCCCGATGATAGCCAAGATTTTTTTATCAATTTCTGATAGATCTTCTTGGTTGCTTGGACCACCACCAGTGCCTCGAGCATCCTCTCTCCGTTTGGCTAGCCTGGTCTTACTTTTATGCTTTAGGTCAGCCCAATACTATAAAATCAAAACAAATAATATGGTAAATCTATCAAAATAAGTTACAAAATTAGCATGCAGTTATTAGAAACTTATGAATTACAAAAGCTTAAGTATACCATTTACCTTTTTCCACCGGTCGCCCGTCTTTGATGACCCAGAGCCAAAAGAATTGAGCTTGTTGGCAAGCTCATTCCACTGCCTCTCCACAGTTTCCTTAGATCTTGAGCCAAGGCCAACACCCCTGGCTAAAGCAGGATGCTCAGCTAGAAAGTCTAATAGTTCTTCTAGTTGATCATTGGACACTCTATTTGCCATTTTATACTGAAACAAGATTATATATTGTAAATTTCAAAGTTAATTAATACACCTTTGTTTCACATCAATAATATTTTAAAACTTACTTTTTGAACAACAGTATAGCTTCGAGTCCAAGTTAACACTGTTTCCATCCACTTATGCATCTTGTAACCGACGCCAAGCTATTTTTGGTAAATTTTAAGAGGGTTTAAGTGGTTTTTAAGTTTTTTCGTAACAAAACTTGTAACATTCTTCATGTGATTGACAATTGACTTTAGTTCCGAAGTTTGCTACATAATGGGTTTGGCGCTAGTTTCGTAGCGATAAATGCATAGTAACAATTGGCGAGCGATCAGCGAACGATTTTTAGATAATACCGATTTTTTTTGCGTTTAGCGATGGATCGCGCGATGACTGCATGATAATTGCTGATTGCTCTTTCTTACGTAGTAAGCCTGCGGGATTATTTTATTTACGCAATTTTTTTTAAAATATGATTTCTCCTAAGATATTCATTGAAATCAAATTATGCCAAGGGCAATATAGTTCAAAATTAAATACTTGTGATGAATATTTATTTGGATATGGATTAATATCATGTTTATAAAATCACCTTCACAAATAATGCATTATTATAAAACAAAAGATTACCATAAAAAAGGTGCCCTGGCGGCTGATAGTATGTCATGCTCACTATGTCTCGCTGACGGTGGCGCGTGTTGGATCATTTAGCTCCCTTCAAAATGGTTGAGCTGAATGTTGCTGATCTATGCGTCATGTTCGTGAACGGGCGCCGTCAGTTGGGGCTGGTCATCAATTGGCTGCCTCGGCTTATTTTTAATATTTTTAATTTGGATTGTTGTTTTGTTAAGTACTATTTGCTGTACTCTGGACGCTCTTAACACGTACGTCTTTTTTATTTTATTACATCGTTCTCACATATAATTATACATTCATCATTAATGATGTAAGTAACTAATATTTTTGTAAAAATATAATTTAAAAGAGTGTCCATGGAGTTTCTTGCCCGTTCTCCATAGGTACCTACGCTTTGGAATGGGCAACTAGCTTCATATTTTCTGACTGACCGACTTCTTGACAATTCAAAAGTGCCTGTAAATGGTTTAATTGAAATAAATGCTTTGAGTTTGAGTTATACCTATTTAGTGAGTCAACCTTAAAAAGATATGCTGTCGCAGAATTTTTTTTAGAACTTTTAAAGGGGTACAATTCTAGTCAGATAATCATGATTTTTACGTAACTAACCGTTTACGCAGAGAGGGGCCCGTGGCTAAATAATAACAGCCGCACAGGTCGATCGATCAGGTTAAGCTACGATTGCCGCGGTTGGTCTGTGGATGGGTGACCATCTTTACATATCGAGACCCCTCCGTGCCTCGGAAAAGCACGTTAAGCCGTTGGTCCCGGCTGTCATTCGTGGATCTTTGACAGTCGTTACGGGTAGTCAAAGCCCGAAAGTCTGACAACCAGTCTTACCAAGGGGTATCGTATTACCCAGTAACTGGGTTGTGGAGGTTAGATAGGCAGTCGCTTCATGTAAAATACTGGTATTCAGCTGCATCCGGTTAGACTGGAAGCCGATCCCAACATAGTTGGGAAAAGGCTAGGCAGATGAACCGTTTACGCAGCGTAGGTACGCAACGGAAGCTCCCAAAAGGGATATTTTTTCCAGTTTTTGCAACATTTTTAGGGTTCCGTAGTCAACTAGGAACCCTTATAGTTTCGCCATGTCTGTCTGTCCGTCCTCGCTTAATCTCTGTGACCGTTAGCACTAGAAAGTTGAAATTTGGTACCAATATCAATCACGCCGACATGCGACAAAGTGGTAAAATAAAAATTGGAAAAAAATGTATGTCACTCAGGCTGGCTGGACAAATCTTCAAAATAACTCGCATTTAACTAGGTCAATAGGGCATTTTATGTGACGGCTAAACACCCTTATATCAGAATTTGTGACGCAACAGAATCTTAGATAATCGATCGGAAACGTGTCCAGCCATCTTGATAAACCACTTTTCGCTGGTCTCTCAATCTCGGTAACGGAAGTGATTTTGACGACATTTTGCTTATCAACGGGCGTCACATAAATTTGTGACAGGCATCGAGCTAAAAGTTTTGTGATACGTACAGCGGTTTAGTAGAAAAATGCAAAAATCTGTGTCCAGCCATCTTGATTTTACGTATAAAACTTTTGGCTGGCACTTCCGAATCTCAATAACGGGAGCGTTTTCGAATATGGTTCCTTTACTAACATTTAGTGACGCAATTTGTGACAGTAATAACGTTTGATTTATGGCGTCACATGTAAGGGTTTACGAGAAATCAATAAAAACTTAATGTCCAGCCAGCCTGAGCTCAAGCTGGCTGGACACATGTATCTCCGCTGCGTGATGATCTACGGCCTTCGAAATATGTTAAAATTTTTGTGACGGGGACGATAATGATTTACTGAATTTGTGACGGAGAAACTTTGAGTAGTTTCAAAGATATTGATCATTTAAGTTTTCCCATACAAACATCCATTAATATTGTAAGGTGACCATAATTTTTACATAAATAAAGGTTTTTTTTTAATCGACTAATCGGCCGGTAGCAGCCACGCCTGCTTTGTATTTGATTTTCATAGATGGCGCTGAGAAAAAATCGTTCTTAAGAACAATGTTTCATCGATGTTACCAGTTTCAACATCGATGTTTATGAACGATACATCGATGCGGCCATTTATTTAATTTCAACTACAGATAACTTATTAGAATCGTGGATTCTTATTGGTTTTTTGGCATAAAAATACCACAGTCAATTACTCTACTAAAGAAAATAGAATGACAGCGATAAGTACTCCCATAGACAAAATTACTAAAAATAAAATTGTGCAGACCGTACCGCGCTCGCTGTCACCGTTTATATATTTGATTAAAATGACGACCACCGACTTCATTTGCGTTTCAAACACTTAGGGCGGCGCTAAAAACAACGTTGTGGTACAAGGCGGGGGTTACTGAATCGCAAATGGAGTTGATTGTCGTCATTTGAAACGCTCAATAAAAAGTACAAATCAATAAATGTGATTTTATTTACAGCAAACATTATTTTTTCATTTAAATACCTTCGAGCATTAGTTATCCTGACACAATATCTACCTATGTACTTACCATGAAAAACACCAATACCTACCTACTAAAAAGAGTAGGTATCTGCATGTAAATAAGCAATAACATCAAAAAATTACCCCTCCCCCCCTTCCTCACTTCTACACTTTTGTCTTCTATCGATTTAAGGAGGAAGCGCTAAAGTAGCCCGCGAAATTCAAATTTTCTTACGTTTTTTGCAATTTGCTGGTCAGTATTAAGTTGTACGATGATTAAAATATCATTCGCGGCCGTAACAAAATGTATTTACAGAATTATAATCTATAATTCATCAACACAACTCTCTAAGACCAAGTAATCCCCAAGAATGACTATTTCATGAAATCTTCACATTTAGGGATTATACTAAGTTAACAAGTTGTATTACTGATTGTAATGATTATAATTCTGTAAATACATATTTGTTACGACCGCGAATCATATTTGAATCAACGTACCACTTAATACTGACCAGCAAATTGCAAAAAACGTAAGAAAATTTGAATTTCGCGGGCTACTTTAGCGCTTCCTCCTTAAATACCTACAGTTGTTCGTATTAATATCACCAAAACACGGATTTTCATCCATTAAAGAAAACACCTTAAAACATACTTAGTCCTACATAAAACCTACATTATTGGTAACCCTACTGCAGTGTTTGTATGGGAAGATTTCAATGATCAATATCTTTGAAACTACTCAAAGTTTCTCCGTCACAAATTCAGTAAATCATTATCGTCCCCGTCACAAAAATTTGAACATATTTCGAAGGCCGTAGATCATCACGCAGCGGAGATACATGTGTCCAGCCAGCTTGAGCTCAGGCTGGCTGGACATTAAGTTTTTATTGATTTCTCGTAAACCCTTACATGTGACGCCATAAATCAAACGTTATTATTGTCACAAATTGCGTCACTAAATGTTAGTAAAGGAACCATAATCGAAAACGCTCCCGTTATTGAAATTCGGAAGTGCCAGCCAAAAGTTTTATACGTAAAATCAAGATGGCTGGACACAGATTTTTGCATTTTTCCACTAAACCGCTGTACGTATCACAAAACTTTTAGCTCGATGCCTGTCACAAATTTATGTGACGCCCGTTGATAAGCAAAATGTCGTCAAAATCACTTCCGTTACCGAGATTGAGAGACCAGCGAAAAGTGGTTTATCAAGATGGCTGGACACGTTTTCGATCGATTATCTAAGATTCTGTTGCGTCACAAATTCTGATATAAGGGTGTTTAGCCGTCACATAAAATGCCCTATTGACCTAGTTAAATGCGAGTTATTTTGAAGATTTGTCCAGCCAGCCTGAGTGACATGAAAATGTTTTATTAGGGTAGCCCTCCTATATGTAAAGTGGGAAATGATTTTTTTTTTAATTTCAACCCTAACGTGTGATATATTGTTGGAAAGGTATTTAAACTACTACTTTATTTATTTATATTTTTTTTTTAGTGGTTTACTAAAATCATTTTTTGATAATGTCAATAATTTCGGAAATAATCGCTCCAAAAGTAAATAACAATGTGTCCCCCCCCCCTCTAACTTTTGAACCATAAGTTTAGAAAATATGAAAAAAATCTGAAAGTAGAACTTTATAAGGACTTTCTAGGAAAATCATTTTGAACTTGATGGAAACAACAGTTTTTGTACAGACGGCCAGCACATCAACCTACTACAATCTGTCAAATTTCTTTAATAGATTTTCAACTTTATCGCTAAACCGTAAGGTTCAAAGTTGATTGGGAAAGTTTGACAGATTGTAGTAGGTTGATATGCTGGCGTCTGTACAAAAAAGACAAAAAGTTGTACAAATTAATTTCTGGACAAAGTTTGTAGAATAATCGTGGCAAGCATTTTTTTTTTTCTGAACCTATCATTTTTCAAACAAAACAAGAATTATTAAAATCGGTTCTCACAATCCAAAATTACCCTTTTTTTTTTTTTTTTAAGGATGGGAAATCATCCAATGACTCCTCCCGCTCTGGGTGGAGCGGAAGGGAGTGTCAGACTCTTACTGACTAAAACCCATCCGTGTTCCTTCCTTAGCCCTTTATGTTCCGGGGTAGCGGTAACCCTTTCGGACAATCCCGCTGCCCCGGCAGGCTTCGGCCCTAACGGGCCCCTCCTTTGATGCTGACATCTCTTTGAGGCGCGCGTGGAACACATACGCGCCGTCCGGCACGGGCCTGGTCCTGATCGGACGGCGAGCTACCCATTACTCGCCGTCCGCAGGCCCGCGCCTACGGTGGCCGGGAGTCGTCACGCGGCTCCCGACGCCCGGGGCGTCTACCGCGGCGGCTGGGACGGGCGGCCCGCTCGGCTCTCTCCCTCGCCCATCCCGCCACCTCCTTCGCTAGCATGACTGCTTCGCAGAAGGAGGTGACTGCCTCCCACTCCCTCTCGCTCCGGACCATGGTTTGAACCAGGGCCGGGCGCGAGAGGTCGCCGCTGCTGCCGATCGCCTCTACGAGGACACGGCGGTGCTCTGCCCAAGCGGGGCAGACCTCCACCGTATGCTCCACCGTGTCCTCTGGGCGATCCTCGCAGTGGTGACACCCGGGCGTTTCCTCCCGCCTGATGATGTGCAGGAACCTCCCGAAACATCCGTGTCCGGTGAGGACCTGCGTCAGGCGGTAGGTGAGGACGCCGTGACGCCTCTCTAGCCACTCCTCAAAGATCCAAAATTACCCTTCAGGCACATCTATGTATTAATTAGTAACCCAATTCCCCGAGAGATGGCGCTGTAGGTACTTATTACATTGGGTCGGGTATTATCGAATTGTTCGGTTGGTCTCTCCTTGGCATTGGCGGTATCTTATAACTACATAAAACTTCTATCAGGAACATGCTAAGGCAATTTAGAACAAAACTAAAATTAATTTTTTTAACGCCATCAAAATGTTAAGGTAAAAACCAGTTCATAAATGGTTCGATAGATGGCGTTGCGTAATGACGTCATTTTTTTAAAAGTCGATGTTAAGATTTTCCGTGCTTTCATGACCTACCGTGGTAAAGAAAGTTGCACTAATTTTATGAGTGCACAATCTAATAGTCGTCGAGGTTGATTAAATTAGATTGTGGGTAAAATTAACTTCTTTTGCGGATATGTCCTTTGTGGGCCCGTTTTTAGTGTTCCGTAATTATTAGAGTTCCGTAACAAATAGCCTTTTTTAAGTTGGGTTACCACTATGTTCGCGCTCCAGCAGCGCTCCGCGCTCCTGCAACTGCTCCAATGGATACGTCGCGCGCACTTCTACATGCGCTCCCCTTTGACACACTGCGCTCCCCTTTGTGTTCGCGCTAAAAACCGTCACGAGTCGGAGCGCCTGCCGCGGAGCGTGCAATGTTGCACGCTCCGTGTTCGCGCACGTACCCACTACCGGGAGCAGTTGCAGGAGCGCGAACATAATGGATAACCACCTTTAAACTCATAAGTGGGAACACTTATTGTGACGGACGGGAAACTACGGAACCCTACACTGAGCGTGGCCCGACACGCTCTTGGCCGGTTTTTCATTGACGCTCCGCTCCTATTAGTAGTCGTAGCATGATGTTTACGCAGTTTCAGGCCTAATAGTCGAATGATGATAGAATATTTTTTTAAGCTGCCACATAAATCCTTCCCTTGAATTCCTTCTTCAAATGGATGTTATACTAGCTTCTGCCCGCGAGGTATGTCGATAAAAACTATCCTATGTCCTTCCTCGGGATGCAATCTATCTCTCTGCCAAATTTTATCGATTAGGCGTGAAAAGGTAACATACAAACAGACAGTTACTTTCGAATTTATTATATTAGTATGGATTACGTTACGACTACCCATTTATCAAACCCAACCTATTCGAAATATTTTATTTATTTAACTAACATTAAACGAGCCCGTGGCTAATTAATAATAACAGCCGCACGCATAGGTCGATTGATCAGGCTAAGCTACGCTTGGTCTGTGGATGGGTGACTCTTTGTTATATCTTTGGAGGATATAATAATTACATACACATATTGAGACCCCCTCCGTGCCGCGGAAAGCACGCTAACTAAGCAGTTGGTCCCGCATCCGCACGGTAATTGAGTAACACTATAGTAGCAATGGGTTTCATTTTGACAGTTCAACAAAATTCATAGCGTTTTGCGTTGTTGAGCAGACACATTTTTTGAACATAATATGGAGCAATGGATTAGAAATATGCTTTCAAAATGATTCAAATTGAGAGTA
Source organism: Gortyna flavago (assembly GCA_963669345.1). NCBI lineage: Eukaryota > Metazoa > Arthropoda > Insecta > Lepidoptera > Noctuidae > Gortyna > Gortyna flavago. Next base: position 11,986,296 of record OY770131.1, on the reverse strand, counting down.
ATAGTGTGTTACGCAATTAGGGTGCCGGCCATAGAGTATATTATACATACGGACATGGTGCCGGCTGTCATTCGTGGACCTTTGGGCAAAGGGTCAGTAGGTCGTCTTAGGGGCGGCAAAAGCTTCCCCCCAAATCTTTCCAGGAACTTTTTCCCTCGCCGTCCATCTTCAGGTATTGTGTGGAGGCTTTTGCCCAGCGGTCATCGTGCATGCGGCTGATGTGAACGAAGTAAGGGAAATCCGAAGGTGGTATAGCTATAATTTTAATTAATATTGACATGTGGCGTGTTTTTCCCGATTATTATTTGCGTGATCATGTATGAATAACCGAATTCGAGAGTTCAATCAGAACCGTGGATGCGCGTTTTACTTACCTACTATTTTTAGTAAAACACTTGTGCGGGTCGGTATAATTCGGCATAGCCGAGCGGCAACATGATTTTGCCGCGAAAAGTGTGTAGCACCCTTTATACTTAATTTCTTAAATTTTGTATTTTTACTGGGTCTGTATTCATTACGATATTTAATAACTGCCTCCAATACAAGTAGAACTTTATTTCAAATACGTTTGTATCGTCACAATTGCTATGAATATAGGTGTATTAAAAATACGAATTAACGAAGATGATTAGTAAAGAAATAACAATGTTACAACAAAAAGGTTATCGTCGCTGAAGACGAAAATTATAGTCTAAAAACGACAACTTATATTAAAAAGCAACAAATATTTCAACAAACATTGCTTATGCTGACATAACGCAATGCTTGTTTTTACAAATATTGGTTTTAAAATGTATTTATTATGTTTGTCAGCAACCATTTCAATCGTAAATAAAAATAACATCAATTCTATTGGTGAACTGATCAATCTGAGGTGATTTGACTTAATTAAAAATCCTTATATGAACAAGCTGGCTGCGACATGCAACCAAAGCGACTAGCTGTCGCTAGTAGTCATCTCCGCGTGATATAATTTCTTTGCAAGTAGGTCTTAGCAGGATTGTGTGCTCGAACTGTGCCGTGTAGCAGCCCTTGATGTCGCACAGCGGCGGGTAGGCGTCCACTACGCCTTTGTCGCACAAGTCCTTGAGCGCCATAGCATAACGCGAAGCGCCCGCGCGTTCAAGCCACCGCTTGCAAAATGCGAGAGTTCCGAAATTTTTGTTGATTGTGTTCAGCAGCTGTTTTGATGACTGCAGCCTAGAATTGAAACATTTATTGTTGTTATTAGACATGAGGAAAGAATGCAGAATGAAAATTTTGTTCAAAGTTGATCACATAAATGTAATTACCTCAGCGGAACAAATTGTTGGTCGAAGTTTTTCATATAATGAGAGCATTCCATATCGTCATGAACTTGGCCACGTCCAGTTGAACCAAATGTTTCGATAGCATAAAACTCATTTTCTTCCATGCGTGTTGTTTCTCCGCCCTTCACAATAGGAACTGTCTTTCCAGCATGGATCCCTAAAAGGCAAGAGGTTTATGATTAGTTAGAACACAATAATTATAATAAGCACTACGAAATGTATGTTTCAACGGAAACATCATCATCTGCCTAGCCTTTTCCCAACTATGTTGGGGTCGGCTTCCAGTCTAACTGGATGCAGCTGAATACCAGTATTTTACTTGGAGCGACTGCCTATCTCACCTTCACAACTCAGTTGCTGGGTAATACACCCCTTGGTAAGACTGGTTGTCAAGACTTTCGGGCTTCTGACGACCCGTAATGACTGTCAAAGATACACCACGAATGACAGCCGGGACCAGCTTAACGTGCTTTCCGAGGCACGGTATCATAGAAGTATGAAAACGAAATATTTTACATGAAAAGGGCTCATTACAAATATATTAACCACACTAATAATAAAAAGGCGAAAGTTTGTGACTGTGTTTGTATGTTTGTTATGTCTTCACACACAAACGGCTGGATCAATTTTGTATGGAGGTAGCTATCACAATAACTGTAATACTTACTGTAGGGTCCAATAGAATGTCCATTGAGGTTGCGTATAGGTTTCACCTGATACACTGTACCATCAATTTCTACTTCATGTGATTCCATAACCTGGAACATGCATTGTGATTGTACAAGGTCAAATTAAATTAGCTGGCGAAACTACACGGACCTTAATTTTAAGTAACTAAACTTCTAGCGGCCATTCACACTGTTATAATCTGTAGTTACTTGAAATAAATAATCATGAGTTTAGAAAATCATATATTTTTTGTTTTATCAATATTGTGAAGTTTCACAAGTGAATATAATTTGACGTTGTTGAACTAGCTTATGTATGTTTGGGTACAATGGTTGCTGTTATATTATTATAACTTAGGGTAGGTTTTTTGGGAAAGTGTGAGTACCTCTTGTACGGCAGCACCGACGTCACACAGCCTGACATCGACCCCGGATGCCTTGATCCCGGCCTCAGTCGCCTCCTGCACACCTTTGACCAAAGGATCGTAACGCGGGTTGAAGCTCAAAGTGAACGCACAGTCGATGATGCGCCCGTTGATGTGAGTACCAAAGTCTATCTTCACGACATCGTCATATTCCAGAACTGTCGTGTCACCTATATTAAAACATCGTAATAATAATTGTTAGGAAAGGATTATGAACAAGTGAGTGTGATTTAGCTATAAGAAACTAGGAAGTTACTACAAGGAGGCATTAGATACATTGGTGTTACGATCAGGACATTATCCCACTAAGAAATTTGGATATCTAATGAGAAAAGTTAATTCCCCTAATTGTGAGGTATGTGGGATGTTGGATGATGTACAACACCTACTTTTAGACTGTGTAAAATATGAGAGAGACAGGGAATTACTGATGCGTGAATTTAAATTGAATAAAATGGATGTAGGTTCATTTACATCAGTTCTAGCAAATCCCACGTCACCAGCTGCTGCCACTTTATTTAGGATATTCACGCGTCAATGAGGTCTTGTTACCGTTACCTTTTTCTTTACCTTGTAATGAAACTATGTTATTTGTATAATTATGTTGTATAATTAGATGTGACTTAACGGGGCTGACATGTTCTTACAAGAACAAAAGTCCTTAAAACAAAAGATTATAAAAAAAAAAAAAAAAATTTGTAACTACGGGAATTAATTTTATTATTAGAAGTTAGTAAAGTCAGCTTTTTATTCATTAGCTGCAAATTCTATACTTTTGTGCTACCCATAAAAACTTGGCTTGTAAAACATTGACCTTCTTACCAGTATTTGGGGTGTAATGAGCTGCACATTGATTACGGCTGCAGCCAGTGGGGAAAGCCAGCCCCGCCTTAAGTCCATCTTCACCAATCAGACGTCTTGCAGTTGATTCCAGTTCTTCACAGATTTGAATCATAGTCATGCCTGGTTTGATCCAGTCACGCATGTATTTACGTGTCTGAAATTATAATTGAAATACAGATGGGTAAAATTATTTGTTTTGCAATAAAATTAAATGAAGACCAAGGACAATGTGTTGAAACATTGTCATTGTTATTTATTTGCTGTTTGGCAATAAATTCTTTAATGGACACATTAAAAGACAACTAATCAATTATACTGTAGGAGTAAAAAGAAATAATAAAATTCTTTTGGCTCTAAGTATTTTGAACTGGATTTCCTAAATTACCCTTCACAACTGCTAAATAATATATTATTATTGTTATTTGATTAGTAATTAGTAGAAAAGCATTAAATATTATTGTTATTTGATTAGTAATTAGTAGAAAAGCATTAAATAATTTACTTGTCTGTGTGCCTCAGCAGCATGTCTTATTTCCTGATAGATGTCCTGGTGTAGTCTATCCAAAGCCCTCTTCTCCTCACTAGAGAAGCGCAACTTAGCAGTCCTTTCATCAATTCCTTCAGCTGGACCATGCTCTGTTATCTCACCCTCAGGAAAGTTTCCTAAACAATTAATTTGAAATGTAGTATGTACATTGTTAGCTTTAATGCTGTGGCCTCCTATAAGGCGGATCATACACTACAATGCGCCATGCAAAGGAGCGTGGGAAATGGAGCCAAATTCCCAACGTTTTTATTGAATTGAGTGGGGGGCGCGTTATTTGCGCCCCATCGTAGTGTGTGATCAGCCTAAGTAAAGTGAAGGAGTACACCTACCCTATTGTTGCGTTGTCTTGTGTGTTTTGTTGAAGATAATAAATTAATAAATAAAATAACATGTTTACTAAAAGATGTGGACTAGTGATAGATGACTTCACCAAATGAAAGAATGAGGCTATCTCATCTCATTTTCAATGTGAATTGTTTTTTTTTGCTTTGATGATTATTGTTGTTGTTGTTTGGGAAAGGAAAACTTTCATGAAAATTATAAGACTGAGAATAATATACAGCATGCTAGGACATTACAGTTTCTAGTCTTTAAAAACTGGATAAATGTTATCTGATTTTGGTTTTATAATTTTTATGTATAACTAGCTTCCGCCCGCGAAGTATGTCGATAAAAGCTATCCTATGTCCTTCCCCAGGATGCAATCTATCTCTCTGCCAAATTTTATCGAAATCCGTTCTGTAGTTTAGGCGTGAATAGGTAATGTAACATACAAACATACATACAGACTGACAGACAGAGTTACTTTCGAATTTATAATATTAGTATGGATAAAAACATACCATCAGGATAGAGCTCAGCAATGGGGATGGTTGGCGGATTAGTCTGCTCCTTAGATGGACCTTTGCCAGATTTGCTTTTATTCTTTTTTTTCTTTTTCTTCTTCTCATCACCCTCTGTACCGCCATCTTCAACAGCTGTTTCTATTTTTTCTGAAGCATTTGTCACTTCAGTTGTTTCATTTTCAGCATTTGCTCCATTTTCTAAAGAAAAAACAGAAAATGTAATAATTATTCAGTAATTAGTGAGACTCATGTTGTTTACTTGTTTTTGTTAGCTGTTACTGTAATGCTTCTGCCACACCTGCATTGCTACGCGTAAATTAGCGCGTTAAATAACGCATTATGCAGATGTGGCTGATATTTAATATGTTAATTGAGATGTGTCATTCTTAATGATATTCGACCTTTAGTGATAAGACAGGTGGTTGTTTTTTTGTTAACTGCCATTTTTTGCCTCATTCTATGCACTGCATTCATTGAGTAAGTACCACAATGTACTGCAGCAGCTTCCCTCTCTGTTTTGAATGTGGTTGATACACAAGATTTGTGGCAATTACTTACGGGGCTGAACCAAATTGATGTAGCCAATTGTTTAACACCATAATTTTGGGGCAGTTTGGCTCAGATGGTAACATTAATGCTGATTAAGCAAGAGCATTGGCAGGGTACAGCGAAAGAGCCAAAATGGTCCCGACACACAACACCCTTTGCACAACAACATCCTTGTGCCACAAACAGTTTTTTAAAGTGTTTCATCTCACTCGCTGATGAACCGTCACAAGAAAGACAGTGCTGTGGCAAGACAGTGCTTCTTTACCCAAACCGTTTGTTCCACCCGCTGAAGACCTCCCACCTGGACATGAGTTACCTTGAGTAACCTGGAAGTCTTTAAACAGTTCCACAAACAATGGGACACATATCTAATATCGATTGTGTCCTGTGTGTCCTGTCAGCTGCATGCTACAGGAACTGATGGACGCTGGTGATGGCGTCAAACAAGTAGCCGAATTCTGGGCCGAATTAATTTAGATTGCTATCGACACGCTAAGAAGAAGAAGCAGGAGCATTAGACAACAAAAACAAAATATCAACATTTTAGCGGAGGTTACTAGTTGGCATGGACAATTAAATAGATGTAAATTGATGCTTGACTTGACCAACAGGATTCTTGTGATTCATAGTAGAAGAAAATGCCTACTTATATTTATGCTAAGTACTTACCATGTCAAAACTGATAAATAAATTAATGTGTGCATTTTATTATTCTATAATTCACAGCACATTGTTTCAATATAAATGTACATATATGACAATAATTGAAGCATAAAAGTAAGCCAATACAATACCTAACTAATTAGGTAAAACGGCGCAATATTATCAGGTTAAGCGTAGGCGCCTCGTTACTATGCGCTCTAAGATAAAAATAGACATTTAGAGGGTAATGTACGTTTGCAAGCGATGAGTTGAATTAATATAAATATTACTCGCTCTAACCTGCCTTCTTCTTCTTTTTTTTCTTTTTCTTCTTCTTAGCGGGATCTTTATTTTCACCCTCTTCCACTGCATCTAGTTCCTCTTCCTCACCGTTTTCAACGGCATCATTTGTAATTATTTCCTCATCCTTTTTCACGGCGGCCATTGCAACTGTTGTAGGACTCGCAAATAAAAATAAATAAGATTGAAAAATGGGCACTAAATTTCCATGCGACTTTTAAGCGGTTTTTAACCTCTCGACTCTCTTCTGTTTCACACGGTTTCACAAGAACAAGTCACAAATAAAGAAAGATAGACGTTTGAGAAGGTGACAGCAGGATAGCATATGGTAATTTACCCTTTATAAGAAAGAGACAAAAGTAGAGACCATCTTATTTTAAGTGTTACCCAATGAAATAAATAGTGACACGAATTGTTGGAACAGATTATAAATACATAGTACAATATAATATTTCCACAGATTCGGTAGAAAAATAAGGGAAGTTGCACAGTTGCACTTTTTTGTAATAGATCCAGCCTCGTTTCGCAACTATTGCAAAACAGGGATTGAGCCGTAATATTATTATCTTCTATGGATTGAGGTATGTGCGCATAATGCGTTTTACAAACATGCGGCGTGCCAGTTTATTTTAAGAAATGCCAGTTTTATAATCATTAAAATTATTTTATTTGATTGTTTTTGCCTACCGAAATATACTGGAAATTCTGTAGCAGGAGCGATATAAGTAACTATTTTAATATACAAACGTCTATTGTAGTACACGCTACATAATAGCGGTTATTACTAGAGAAAGAAAGAAAGTACATTGATTTAGCTCAGACTAAAATGCACATTTGAGGTGTTGGATCCCCATTTTTAGATTTGTGCCCGGTTTATTAGGTTTGCCCCCTATAACAACCCTATTAATAACGTGGGTGTATTACCCAATCAGCTCGGCCCACCCTAGAATGGTCTGGTGCCCACCCTAGGATGTTTGGGGACCTATTCAAAATACTAAGCTGGATACTTACTTAATATAACTTCACACAAAAGCAATTAAATAAATAATCTACCACCAAGACCTGAACAAATTTATTACCTACATAATACATTCCATTTAGTTAGTTTTGAAATCACAAAAATAATTGAATCTACTATACGCAAAGTAATAAGCTAGAGTAGGTTTTCATTTTCGCGCCACTATGTTACAACACAACAAGTGTACAAGTGGGCGAGTGGAAAGCATTTTGTGGGTAGGTAATTATAGGGGTATTTTAGTAGCAGAATCTTTAATAATGAAAAATGTGCTAAAAGAAAAGGATCGCTCGCACTTGGGGATGGGGTCCTCTAGGCATGGCGAGCTAGGATACCAGTCGGGGGTGCGGCATGTACAGAGGTCAGCACATCAACCTACCCCAAACTGTAAAATTTTCCCAATTGAATATGAACCTTATTTGTTTGTGGTAAAGTTGAAAATCTATCAAAGAAATTTGACAGATTGGGGTAACTTGATGTGCTGGCCTCTGTACAAGTATCTCCCGGGCCCCCGACTCAGGCGCGGTCCGAGAGGGAAGGTCGTGGGGGTCATGACCCCTCCCAAAATCATTCAAGCTGTCGAGAGTCTGAATTATTTACTAGCTCTAATAACTTAAAACTGTACTTGAGCCACGGAAACCCCGATGGGCATTATAAACAAAAACATTAAGAACACAGGCAGACATAGGGGACTGCCGACAGAAAAAAAACTTTAAAATTAAGAAATGGCAGTGAGTTTTTTAAAGCGCCTAATAAGTTTTTACTTTAAAACATAGAATCTAGGATGCAAGAGCGAGCGAAGCAAACTCGGGATTTGGGCACCCCGCTTGTAAGTACGTAAGGTTCGAAAGGCAGATTCCTGCAAAACGAGTTTTAATTTTTCTTCGTAATTCGATACAGTAAGTTCTCTTTCTGTATGATGATTAAAATAAAACAGAGACTATTCAAGGCTGGGGTGCTAACATTTTCAGGCTCGCTTCGCTCGCTCTTGCAATCTACATTCTGTTGATTCTTGAGCTTTTCTTCCTAAGTCGACAAATCAAGTAATCCTAGTCCTTTGTTCTTTTGGAATGATCGAAAGAAAATCGAACAAAATTTTCGAGCTCGCTTCGCTCGCTCTTCCCACCCTGATTAATGTACCGTTACATACGACCAATTTGGCAGCATTATTGAGTAACATCCCCCCTCCCCCATGTAAAAGCTGCGTCCCTGAATAGCATAAGTAATATGGAGCTGGAGATAAACATCATAAACATGAACATTAAAATGTCATCACGCCTTTAGTCCCCAAACAAAGTGTTAGGTAGGGGTGTAGTTCTTACACACACATTTATATGTACAGAGGCGGACTTAATGAAATAGACATTTTATATATTTCGCCAGTTATTAAGTGCCATGTCATAGGAGGTGAGCCTACTGCCGGCAACCGGGCATAAATCCAGACTCCAGGCTGCTTCTGAGAAATTTCTAATTGAAAAACCCAATAACATTTTACCCGACCTAGGAATCGAACCAAACTAGGATCTCATGCTCCGCAGTAACGCTTGCGACCACTAGACCAACGAGGAGATGTACCTCCCTTAAAATATTCCTCGGCACCCATGGTGACCCCCCCCAAATCTTGAGCTGCGACCGCGCCTGCCCCGACTTATGGGAGTAGAAGGACCAGTGGGGTTTTATTCGGTAGTAGTCCGACATAACCCTCCGTTCTTCCCAAACGGACGGTATCCATGAAGACTTACCAACGAAAAAAAAAGGTTAGGGGCCAGGCCCCCCTGACAAAAAGCCCTAGATACGCCAATGATGTTAAAATCTTTTCTAATTTGTCTGGTAGTCCTCTAATCACGGCGGTAAAAATAGGGTATTTTTTGCGATTTTTAGAGGGTCATATTTTCTTTAACATGACAGGGACGTGTTTACAGCAGACCTTGATTTTATGAAAAAAAAATTGCTCTTGAAGCATTATTCAGGAAGAAAAAAGGGGAACACATTTGTATGGAGAATCGCACGCCCTGTTCCCTCTTAAGTACATAGGCACTAGGCAGACATGGGGACTGCCGACTGAAGTAAAAACTTAAAAATAAGAAACGACAGTCAGTTTTTTAACGCGCCTTAAAACAGAATCTAACTCGAAAATCAAACTCGAGATATTGGGCACCCAGTTCGAAAGGCTTAGGACAAAGCCAGATTTCAAAACCTAAACTACTGTAAATCGAGTGTAAGCTTTTCGACTTAATTCGATAAAGTAAGTTCTCTTTTTGTATGATGATTAAAAGAAAACAGAAACTATTCAAGGTGGGGTGCTAAAATTTTCAGAACCTATAACAATCTACATTCTGTTGATTCTTGAGTTTTTCTTTATAAATCGACAAAGCAAGTAATCCCTAGTCCTTTTGGAATGATCGCAAGAAAATCGAACCATCTGAGAGTGTGCACAATTTTCGAGGTCGCTTCGCTCGCTCTTGCATTTTACATTTTGCAGTGCTGTTCTGTAAATAATTCACTGTGAAAACTTAAGGTGAAGTGAGCTTTATGTGAACTGTCATTCCACCTAATATTAGGGATTGACACTATTGACAGCTTATACTTTCTGCTCACTGCACCTAAGCTGTCACGGTGAGATTTTTATACAATAGCACTTTTGGTAGTTGCTTGGGCTTGCCTATGTAACTTCTATTTCTGCTTGAAAATATAAAACAAAACCTAACCAAACAGATGCGGGTTGTTAAAAATTTCGAGCTCGCTACGCTCGCTCTCCCCCTATCTCCGATCCACGATCTATCCTTCTAACACATATGGCCAATTTGGCATTTTATTTAGGCAGGGGTGTACCTTCATTTAGTACTTACATCCACGTTTCGCCAGTTATTATGTGAAATGTTATAGGAGGCGAGCCTACTGCTGCCAACCAGGCATAAATCCAGACTCCAGACAGCTTCTGAGAAATTTCTGATGGAAAAACCAAATAACACTTTACTCGACCTAGGAATCGAACCCAGCTAGGACTTCATGTTCAGCAGTAACGCTTGCGACCACTAGACCAACGAGATGTACCTCCCTTAAAATATTCCTCGGCACTCATTGTGACCCCCCCCAAAAACTTGGGCTGCGACCGCGCCTGAATGCTGGGACACAAGCCTCCTCTCTTCGAGAGGTAGTGGGCTTTAATCTACCTACCATGCGGGCCCAGTGCGGGTTGGTAGATGTCATACCTATTTCTTTGAATTTTTGGTTCTAGGACGGTTTCCTCACGATATTCTTCCCCATTCACCGTTTTGAGAGCAGTGGTGATGAAATTTGAAATTATTTACACAAAGTTAAGCGCCAGTCTGGGTTAGAATCCACAACCTACAACTCATAAGGCGGGGTCATTAGGTACCACTGGGCAGTGGCGTGCACAGAGATTTCAGACAGGGTATGCACAAAAAAATCGCGGCTGATTTTAATTTACTATTTATATTTATACACACTTTGCCGCCAGCACAGGTCTCACATGTATAATTTTCCATTTTTTACAATAGACTTACTAAATAATTACTCGTCAATCATTAGCGTATAGCGCGCCAAGAAAAATAATATGGCGAAAAAAACTTTGTAATTTATTACGTTACGAACTAATACGAACTAATTAGACGGTCATTTGGTAAATCCGACAAAAAAAAATCGACCCTCTGCAATCAACAATTAAGCGGTGCTTTTACGGGTTCTCAATTTGAACGGTTTGCAATGTAAGCTATGCTTCTAAAACTCCAACACGCGCACACATTTTGACGCACACAGTCACATTTTTGCTGTGTACTACACGAGATGCGTTGTATGAAGAATATGCAAGGCGTAGTATTGCTTTTGCTCACGGGAGCGCTGCCTGCGCGGGTGTTTGCAGCTACAACGAGTTAGTTAAAAAAAAAAAAAATAGATGGCGCGTAAGCTAAATTACCATGAAACATGAAACCAACAAAATTTCATTATTGTTATTTATCATTTAGATGGGCATGACTGTATGTATGGGACTACAGGGTATGCAGAGCTTATTTGCATGTATGGAGTGCACGCCACTGCCACTGGGTCACCACAGCTCTGAACAGTCAGTCAGGTTCAGTTATTAAATGTTTATTTATTTAAAAAAAACCGGATAAGAGCGAGTAGGACTCACGCCTACTGTAGTCCGCGCCTTAGATTACGATGTTTTTCATTTATTCAGAAAATATATGTATTCGAGCCAAGTTTCAAGTATAAATATAAATTTTATAGGAATAAGATTTTTCAAATAAACTGTTTTCTTCCTTTTCACCTCGACAGGGCTTGTTTTTTAAATATATCTACCTACTTACACAAAAATTGCGTAAAGTTGAAAAAATTACACTGTACTGATTTTTTGGGATGTTGTTAGGATAGATATGCACCTATCTAAGTAGTATCACTACCACCAGTGTAACTCTAAGTTTGCAGCTTCAAAAGACCTGTGCTAACTGCGTGATGTTGGAAAAACCTCGAAATTTTCGAAATTTCTTGTGGTTTTTGACTTGTATCTTCTAAAATATGCATCCTATCAAGTCATTCGGTAAATTTTTAAAGTTTAAAAAATATTTACGTACCTACCTAGTATTTTCTAAAATCCGAGTGCAGCTGTAGTCCTGTAGGACCAATAAAACCCGAGATACAGCTCATATAGCGAAACTAATAGGAAGACAGCTAAAACTATAATAAAATTTTGAACGGAAAAATTGCTCGTCGGATAGCTCATAAAATGAGATGTTTTTGAAAATAATTTGTTTGCTTTTTGTCATAGTAAAATATTGAAATAATGTAGGTACTCTGTTTAGGGAGTACCTACCCCGACGATGTTCTTATTTTGCTACCTACATAACTTTTGATCATTACCTATGGGTTTGGTAGGTATTTTCAAACTTCTGAATCCGACAAATCTTCACTTAATAGTAATCAAAGCTTGGTATAGAGATAATGTAAATTTATGACTACTTACGGGTACTTTTCTGAATTTATGAAACCTTGTCAGATTTGCCAAGTGGCTCCATCGATCCGTCAGATATTAATATAGTTAAATAAAGTATTTACTATCAGGACAACGAACACAATCAGGGACAATAACTTGTACAATTTAATTTTTTCATAGTCATCAGATTTAGTGAAAGCCCACAATTATCTTCGTCAGATTTGCCTGTTTAAGTCCTTTAAATTTGAGCGAGGCCCTTGATGTTGCCCATGAAAATCAACGACAATGAAGATTTTTTGTCCTTTTTTGAAATCTAAAACTTTTGTAGTTTTTCATCACACGTTCTCTCATCACGCCCCACCTACTAGCTTTCATGTTTTCGTGCTGAATACGTTTGCTGAAAAACCCTCTGGGCAAACCACCTCCTAGAACCAAAAACTTAACTTTGCATTCAAATTCATTATGTTCTCAATAAATACATCGTTCATTTATAAATCGACTAGCAGCGCCCGCATTAGTTTCGATCCCGTGGGAATATCGGGATAAAAAGTATCCTATGTGTTAATCCTGGTTATAAACTATCTGTGTACCAAATTTCATCCAAACCCGTTCAGTAGTTTTTGCGTGAATGATTGAGTAACAAACATCTTCACAAACTTTCACATTTTTAATATTAGTAGGATTAGCACAACAAAAAGGCATGTTGCCTTACCTAGCTTTTTCCCAATAAGTTGGGTCGGCTATATTATAGTGCGTTATCTATGGTCCGATATGTCATTTTGTATGTAACTTGTTCTCTAAGACCAAATAAAAAACCAAGACAGAGCGCTAGGAACGTTGCAGTGAAGCATGCCAAAACTACGTCTCCGTTCTGTGCATACACGCCCACACGCACACATTTACAACTATTTACAATCAAACTACGCCTCACTAAGTGCACACATATTTACGAAACCGGCTTCACTTTACTGTTGACAGCCCTCTGTCTTGGTTTTTTATTTGGTCTGAGCTTGTACTGTGAGACCTTGCTTCACGGAGTACTTTTTGATAGAGTCCTTGCTTCTTCATAATGCTAGGTCAAGGGCAAATTTTTTTCTCTATGGTCAAGGGAAAATACCCCAATAGGTTTTGAAACGTGAGATACCTAATCATCAAAAGTTTTTTTCTTGGTCTGAGGCGTTGACTTGAAGCTTGATTTTTTCTTCCGACCAAGATGTCGCAGACCTTAGTATTTGATATACCTATTTTAATTTCAAATTCATTCCCGTTTCTGAGAAAATATGTATCTTGACAGACGGACAGACGTAGGTACAACAAAGTGATCAAAGGTTCCGTTTTTCCCTACTGACGTACGGAACCCGTAACGGGTCTCCATGGGACTCACGTTGATATGAAAGGGGGCAATCCTATTGCCAATATTGCCATCACAACAATAATAACTGACTCAGGTCTGCTACCGCATCATTCTTTTGCCCTTATCCTTACCTACCTAGGTACTACTGAGAAATGCAATGCCTAATGGAAAAACTATTGTTTTTCCATTAGGTAGGCATTGCATTTTCAAAACTTCCTCGACCTCTGAATCCAATACAATATCTCATGCAGAACGTGGCGGTTTATTTTAATATTAAAATTTTAACTAGGTTTACAGAAAGTTTTTTTTTTACTGGGACAGTACGGGGAAATTTTAATCCATTTAGATACGGGGAAACTGTTTTAGGAATCACTAGCTCTCTTTTCATGAAATTTTGGCATAGGTTAGTGAGTGATGAGTGCGGCAGTGGGTGCCGTACATTAAGTTCAAGTTAATCCTCTGTTAAGCTTGATGTTGTAATTTTCTGTTAGGTACATTGACAGTATTTGTAGTGAACAAAGAGATTTGTAAATAATAATTTAATGTCTTTGATAGTGAATGAGAGATAACAATTTTACATAAGTGACCATATCAATATTAAAAATCTTTATTTTTTTAAATAAATAGATTGACTTGGCAATCGCATAAACAATCTAATTTAATATAATATGTATTACTTGTGAGATACATTGTGTTTTCATGCGATGGCCAAGTCAATCTATTTATTTAAAACATACAAGATTTTTAATATTGATATGGTCACTATAAGATGTTGTTAGGTTAGCTAATTACGTAATAATTTAAGACAGAAGGTAAGTAGGGACTGAATAAATTAACCGACTTGGTATTACATGGATCTCACAACTTTTTACGGTAGAAGAACTGAGTTGCGAGACTTGGTTTTTTTACAAGTTATGTTTTTGATGGCTTTCTTTTAGAGCTCGACCTATTTCCGATTTTCGGCCGAAATATCTATTTTTGTATGGAAGCTGGTCCTAGCGCCCATAACAACTACCTACACATAATTATATCATTAGATAGGTATTTAATTACTTACTACACAATAACTACTATGGCGGCTCATTTCAAATGACTGTGTGAAAAAAACGAAAAGAAAAAGAATATAATAGAATACTTACTCTTTATATTTACCATAACTATTACAGTTATAAATGTAGAAATTTTACAAAGTGTGACACAATGGGCGGTCAAGCAAAGTTAATCAAATTTATATGGGACCACCCCTGTGGCATACCTACCTTAGCTAGGTATCCACTAAAAACAATACATAGATATTACAATTGCAGCCAAGCGATGAGAAGCTAAGGTGCATTGAAGAATTAAAGACACCGACTAGAAGAATCATCAAAATTCGCATAGAAATGCCGGAGATGCAGTACATTTATGCATATAACTTCGTACCTAAGAATAATTACCTAATGTATTTTATACTAAAACCTTCCTGAAAGTATGTAGATCACGTTAATGAAAATTGGTTCATTACTTTTTGAGAAAATCGTGGACATACAAACGTACATACATACATAGGGGTCGAAAACAGAACCTCCTTTTTTGAAGTCGGTCAAAAAGAAATGCAGCCGCTATCTTGGATTTTCATTTTGACCTCACTATCGGCTCGAGCACTCTCGACAGCCATGTAAACTATGTCTCTCTCTGTCTCTTTCTTTTACATAAATGAAAAGCCACAGGCTTTTTTGTTAGGTGACGATTTCTCCCATTTTTACTCCTACCGTAAGCTCAGTAAAAGAACTTCGTTCCAATATGGTCAGCGGAAGTGGGTCAAATTAAATTATTTTTCATACAATTGTATTGTTAGTAAAATTTACCAATTTTATTATGCGGTCCGACTTTGTTTGAGAAATCCCCGTCCACATTATACATATTATCTTGATGGTCCACGTTTGTATCTGTTGGGAGAGTAGTTGGCGTGTCTGTTACAAGTGGGTATGCAGCTTTCGGCTGTGTAGGTAGTCTGGTAGTGGTAGGTACAAACTGTAGTTCATAGTAAAAATAAAACGAGTATAGAGTTTTCTCCCATATCTTTTTATTCTAAATACATTAATATTCTTTAATTCAACTCAAATATTCATTTAAACTATTACAAGCTATTTTTTTTTATTTTAAACATAAATAATAAGTAATGCAAATGTCCAGCATTGCACACTTTTAACTCGGTATTAATATTTAACTAGGTATTATCCAATCTTAGCGATAGTTCTCCATAGTGACAAAACATATACACAACACTGAAAACCTTTGGTGAAAACAAGTAGATATTCTACATGACTATTGTATAATGACATGTCCGATGCGCTACAGCAACTCTCGCCATTTAGTACATCCTTATCAGAAGTTCTTTGGTAGTATAATCACGAGTTACTTAGCACAGCACTTAACGAGGGTTTCATAGCATATCCGACATGTCATGGTGGTTAATTTAAATACCATTTTATTGCATTAGGTAGGCAATTAGATAAATCCATTGAAATCAGACAAGACAACGAGTACCTACATTATCTAGATAGAACTATACATTCTGCCTATCCTGTTTTTGTACAGTTATTATAAAAGTAGTGATGATGACAATTCGGTAAAGGTACAACGTAGGTACATGCAAATGCTCACGTTATGTGAATTACCAAAGATTGGTTACGTACGATTTACACAGATCTACTGCAGTACGAATATCATATTCAACACAATTAGTTACAAATACGTATGTTTTAATTAGAAAATTAATGATTCTAAGCGTAATGTTTCTATTTTATAACACACAAGTAGTTAAGCGTATCCAATTTTTAATGTAGTAGGTATGTATGTATATATACGTTGACGTAGGTACCAAATATCTAAACTATGCAGTTTTAAAATCAGACACTTCGAAGATAGGCGATGCACACATGCTCGTAGTATTTGATCGCCGATAAAATCTTACTTTATCTACGAAAATAATGTACATTGGACCTTCCTTCTTGATGCTGATGAATGACAGAAATGATGACTTAGAAAATACTTTTCATAATAATACTAGGGGACATTCATTATGATAGCAATACAAAACAGGTGAAGTGCGAGGAACTAAAATCATTTAATCAGTTTAAAACAAAATATCTTTTGAGTACATGAAGGAATAGAGACCAGCTCTTAAAAATCGTCCATTAAAAATAAAAAAGATGAATGATGAAATGCAAAAATAATACAGGTTCATTAAGTATTACCTCCTTATATTATTGTAAATGTACCTACACGAAGTTTATATACGAGTATGTAGCTGAATGCTCAAGTGGCTATGTGCATGCTAAATTGATATAACATTGTCACAAACATGAAAAGGTCGCAACCGACGAACATGAAACTGGATAAAAACTAGATTTTCCATCCAATGTACAATTTTCAGACATCTACTTATTTATATTACATCTTTTACACAGTGGTTTGTTATATATATTTAAAAAGTATCAGTTACGCTTTTTTCCTTACAAGAAAAATCTATGTAGGTACACAAATATTGTTATAGGTGCATAGGTAGTTGAAATCAGATCTGCACAGCGATTCTGATATTGTTTGATATGATTATACAGTTAAAGGAGCATAATATTTGGCATGAAATGGATGATATAGAAACAGTTGTGCGAATTGTTTCAGAATTACCTACTACTATTGCAAGACCCGGCCCGCGCGCCGATAAGTTTGGACTTAATTCAGCAAATATAGATATTTGAATCCACTCAAAATAAAACTTAGTCGCAAACCACTCATTTGTTAGTACTTAACAATTTAATCAAACACTTCAAGCCGTTAGTTGCGTACACGAAAACTTTAAGATTCATGACTATTTTTTTTGAGTTGTATTGGGTAAAGAGAACTAGAATAAAATACGTAACATTACAAAAATAATAATACATTACTCTAAAGAGAAAAGTAAACGGATCGCCAGCGATCCTCCATAAGTAATGAGGTGCATTTAGGTTCACAAAAATCAAGTAAAGCTTTCTAATAGGATGAATTTGGTAAAGTGTCTTTTTGACCCCCGACCAAATACGAAGAGAGATCTTAAGTATGAATTCGACCTTTCTATAATACCGAATATTGACACCCGGTCCTTGCCAGGGCTGGTATCACACGATACAATAACTACGTTATAAAGTGTTGCCTGTGCAGGTTCTGTAACATCAGGTCGGCCGGGAGCTGTCGCAGTCACGGACTACTGCAGTACCTAAGAGGCTGGCCGAATATTATATATTCAGAAAAGACACAACAACAACTCCGAAAGGCAATTTTTAAAATTTACCTTAAAATAGATTTTATATTTAGGATATTTATCATGTTTAATATATTTTGGTGAATAACATCATTATCGCAAACCCGTATTAAATATGAGAAACGTGGATGATATGACAATATAAATTACCCTTTCATACCAATTAATAAGCGTTTTCAATGTCCTTACTTAGTCGAGCCGATATATATTATGCGGCATCGACGACTATATCTACTTACACGACTCATTAAGAACCGAATACTAACTACTTACAGGGATTATCGAACGTCTCCGTGAACGAAAGAACATTTCATATATCTTTGGTTAGACAAAACGAAACAATAGTAAAAATACTAGACAATCGAACGTTACAGTCATTGGAGGGACATAATTATTTAGTCGTTAGGTATTTTTCTAAACAACATTGCATTATTTATAATCACATAAAAATAATCATGATCGAAATGTGACGATGCATCGGGATCATTCCATTTCGAGGGTAAGCGTCAACATTATTACTATTATCAACAAGACTCGCCCCGGCCCGGCCGGCGCCGTGCTACTGCCAGAGCTTCCACCACACTTGCATCTTCTCAGTGAGTTTCTTGCAGATTCCCAGTAGTTTCCGTCACATCCCGCCATCACCCTCACCCTCGCAGTCCTCTGAGCCTTCACCCTCCTCTAACGTCACCTGTTAACAAAACACAACATCATTAGTATCCTGTCCTTCTTCTCCTTCATTATTAGATTAAAAATGAGAAATAGATTTGAATTTATGTGTTTTTTTTAAATATTGAAAAAAATTAAAGTTTTGATGGCAAGATTGAATACATAATCAACATAAGTTGGTTCAACTTACTTGAAAGCGTATTTGTTCGGGGCGGTCATCATCGGGCAGTGAGTGCTGAATGGGCGCTGGCGGCGGTGACGGAGGGATCATACTTTGATAATAGTCACGGTTCTCCTCTAGAGTGTCTAATATGTCCTGAGCGTCTGGATGTACTAGATCCGCCCATGTTTCCCACAGTGGGTGGACAATGTAGTCGATAAATCCAACTTGAGATTTTTCTATCGTCGCATTATGCCTATCGCACATTGGACTTATATCCATTCCCTGCTCCCTCTCGCGGTCTCCTTGTTGGAAGAATTCTTCCATAAGCAACGCTACCCATCGCTTGTAGAGTGGTAGCGGCTTAGTGGGATTACTTAGATCGGCACAATGTACGAGATTCTCCAACACTTGTATTCTGTCTGTATAATTGTCTAGTAATAGCACGCCACTTCCAGCTACCTTCTTTGTTTCCACCATTGTTTTCAGGTCTGCTAATAGACTCATGTGTTTTGACATGTCTGTGGAGAGAACCATGTCTATAACCATCTTTCGTAGCGTCTGCCTCTGTTTCTTTTGAAGGTTGATAAATATGTCGCACCCATCATTCTGGAGAAGTTTGAACGCTACGGCGAGATGGTGGTTTTCTAAAACTGACTCGTCGTTGTACATCAGAGCGAGCTCTGAGCTTGAGTTGACGAGGAACTGGTTGGTGAGGCCGGGGTGGTCGACGTCGTGCACGCACGCCGCGAACAGAGCGGCGCACGTCTCTATGGGCGTGAACACGGCGTCGAGCGCCGGCGTGTTGAGCAGCACGTGTGTGGACTGCGCCACGTCGGCGGCGTGCAACGAGTTGTGGAAGGGGTTGTCGCGCATGTAGTGTTCCTCCAGTGTGATGGCGAAGGCGAGGAACGTGCGCGCCGGGATCTGCAGCGTGCCCAGAAGCTCCCGGGACGTAAAGGCAGCGTACGCGACGGCAGTCAGTGGTCGTCCACAAGACAAGTCGCCGATGCGGAAGATGTCCACACCCCATCGTTCGATTTCACCCAGCTGACGACCCAGGTCTTCCTCGTGAGGAGTGTCTACTCCATATCTTGGCACGCGTTCTCCAGTGAAGCTATTGGTATGCGTCAGTGTCCGCTTAACGCCAGATATCTGTACAAAAATATTAAAAAATAAAGAAATGTTAATTAAATTGCTAAGTTTACTCATGTTGAGGGCAAAATAAATGAATGGCATATTCAAATGGTGTTGTACTTACTTGTGACATGGTGGTTGCTGGTCCGGCATGACGCGGTTTGTCCTTCTTCTTGGCACGCGCTTCGGCAACCTCGTCCACTTGTAGAGATGGTAAGTCGATATCTTGTTGTTTGTCTGAAATATAAAAAAAAAATTAAGCATGCTTTTAAAATAACTGCTATATCTATTTTATTGTCGGGCTATCAACACTTTATTTATGGATATCAAGTAAAATTCGGTTGAGGGGGATATTAGTGAAAACAGCGAGCATCCTACAGCTGGCAGAAGCTGCGCAAATTAGTAAGCTAAACAATATCGACCGATTACAATTTTTATTGCGTTTCCTAACTGTGTTACTGGGTAACGATGCCGAAAAAGTAGGTGAAAATGTGAAGTATTCATTAATACATATTTGTATGATTGATACGTTTTCAGGTCAACATGCGAGTTTTGTTATTACCTAAAGATAAGTAATCAATCATGCCGATGGGAGCTTTGATATATTTCACATAGTATTGTTCACGTGCCGCTTGGCCTTCATTATCTTTTTCAGGACTGACATTATGGAGTATAACCATAACGTTGGGTGTTCCATAGATTTGGGTCAAAACGTGTGATAGCATTATTTAATTTTATAAAACGTTAATTAGGTACATATTAATCTACATTATCTTGCCGGGATTAAAATAATTATTAATTAAAGATTAAAGAATTAAAGTCTCACGTGTCTTGTGTTCTAGATCTTGAGTCTGATGTGTAACTACCTACCTATATTCGATTTTTTTCAGTGTGTAGGTACTATACGACTTTTGTGACTAACATTTTAAATTCTCGACTTGGAGATCATTATCTTGTTTATGGTTAGAACAAAGAAGGTATTTTGAGTTTAATAATAATTGTAATTTATTATACAGTAGGTATGGCGAGGCGATTAAAGGGGGCCAACCAACGGACTAACAGCATGATGAAAGGATAATCCGAGCACATTAAACGGATTAACTTGTTATCTACCTTTGTGAAATAGTACTACGCGTCCACTGCCTATCTTATCAACGGATGAACACACTCGCAGCTATTTTCTATATTTAGATGAAAGAAAATCCGTTCGACCCGCGGAAATAGTAACGTAGGTAATGCGTTTACTCTATCCTGAAGGATGAATTAATTTCAAATGCAATAAAGCTTGGAATTATTACCACTATGAATGAAGAATTTGAATAATATTGTTGCAATGTGGTAATTATTTTAAAGATCACTAACCATTGAAATCACAAAATCTTGAATGATCCGAAAGAACAACATTTTCTTAGTAATGCTAACGATTCCAATGAAAGCACACTTAAAGTTTAAGATCCAATGTTGTAACAACAAGAGAGTAAATTAATCAGAGGTTTCCTTTATTGTCTGACACACAATAACAAGAAAATACAAAATTATTAAGTAATTTATGCGGATATTATTGAAAACAGTGGCCCATTCTTTGGCTGCCGTAATCATTAGTCATGGTCGTTGCCAGCACAAACAAATTAATTTGTATTACGAAGTTCCCTCGTCCCCATTTGGCAATTGGTTCAATAACAGCTCGTGTTTGTCAAATATCTATGTCCTAAATGTTTTACGTCCTCAATAACTTCTCCTTGAATATTTATAACAAAGGCCCTGGTGTGTTAACAATTAATATTTGGCTTGCTCATAGCTGTCGTATTAATTTGAATGCGTATCGTTGGAAGTGGTGTGGTTGCTTACAACAGAATAAATGATTATTATGTCATATTTATCGCAGTGCCTGGAAGGCTTGCACAAGTTTAGGCAGAATGAGTAGGCCTTTTCGAGAGAGCTTTAAGTTCCAGTTGAACGAGGTTTAAAAAACGATATGGATGTTGTTGTAGCGCGGTAAGTGTGCGCGCGTGGCTTGGGGTTTATCGCATGTACCGCCAATGATAACGCTTATTTACATTAATTATCATCCTGATAGATTTATTTACCTGTTGATTTCACATATTAAAGGTCCATTTATATACAGTCACTTTGTGACGCGATTTATAATGATAATGACATGTCATGTAATCTATACCTACCTAAGTGGATAATCTTCTGTATGTATGAATTGATATATCTCAGTAATAATGTGGCTTTTCTTTACTAGCCACATATTTATCGCTTTAATCCCGGTTTTCCCAGTGAGAATTATAATACGTACGTAGGTACAAAGAAAGTCATTATACGGAAGGTCGTCTTGTATCCCAACTTGATGAATAATGGCTATTACTCATGTTGTGTACTTATTTCGAAAGAATATATTAACATGAATTATGTTATTTTTAATTTAAGCCCATATTGTATTAAGGTTCTTCAACTATGTATATTGAATCCAACAAATACACATTTACTTGTTATTCTGATTAACTTTGTTGGAACCGAAACGCTCCGTTTTTCATGCAGATAGGCTAAATCGCTTTTAAAATATTTATAATGCCGGTCGCAATACTTAATTGTCACACAAGTGGGCGCGGGAGGACGTTCACACCATAAAGTAAGTAGGTCATGTACTTTAATATATTACGAGACCACGTACTCCTGTATATAGCCTGTATGTAATTATAGCCTACTTCTAATTATATTCGTCGAGCGACTAGAAATTAGCTTATACTGTTCAATTATGGATCGAGTGCTGCATACAATTGCATAATACCTACATACAACTCTTGAACGTTCTATGTTTTCCAAATGACTTCGAATTTGAATTTATAATTCACAATAATGAATTTCAGACTCTAAACGCAAAATCATCGTAGTTAATTGAAGTTTCTATTCTGGAGAAATCATGAGCAGTTTTTGTTGGTCATTGACTTAACAAGAATGTAGGTACCTACTGTAATAAAAAGGTTACATTGCGTAACCTCGGTGTCTATGATTGATGACGTACTATGAGATTTTGACAGATTGATGTGCTCAGTCGTGTCTACATGACACACCACACGCGTGACTCATTTTTTCAGCGGGTAAGTTAATCTATGTCTATATCAAAGTTGCAAGTATGTAGCTATTCATAATGCAATCGTTCCTATCTTAAAACTTTCTTATTATTTGATAAAACTCCTAGTATATAACATATTTATCAAGTTATATTAAGTTATCAATACATACAGAAAGAATAACTTGAATAATTGACGACTATATAAGTGTTGGACCCCTAAACATTTGGTAGTTTTTGTGATATTTATACGTCTACTAGCTGCGCCCCGCGGTTTCACCCGCGTAAGTTTCGATTTAGGGGTATGAAAAATAGATGTTGGCCGATTCTCATAGATACCGGATAAGCACAAAAAATTTCATCAAAATCTGTCAAGCCGTTTCGGAGGAGTATGGCAACGAAAACTGTGACACGAGAATTTTATATATTAGATAACTCGTCTAAGTATGTGAATAAAGATTATGAACACTCACCCAAAAATGTAGAGCAGATGTACTCCGAGATCTGGTTGCCGGACTTGCTGGACTCGGAGAAGTGGCTCAGCTCCTTGTTCAGCATGCGCTTGAACTGCAAGTGCAACATATCCATTGAGCGGGCCATATTCACGGCGCGACTCTGCAGCCAACGGGCTGGCGCGAAACGAACGCTTTGTCTCTCGGCGCACACGCGCATTTCACAACACAAAATAATAAAAATTCAAGCACAAAAAAAAAAACTTGCTAACTAAGCTCGTATTCCGAACTTAAATATTTAATCCACGATATTACTTCAGAACGTCTAATATCTATGAGCGCTATCGTCAGACTGAAGCGGTCGCGGCGACGCGGCCTCGTATTAACCGTAGCACGACTATCGTCACAGCTCTGCACACTACAGAAATACCGCCTTCCCAGTAATGTGCTTTACATGTAATCTAGATTCAGCCGCTCGCGCTTCCTCTGATACAGTGTGGAGGGAACCGCCTTTCCCAAAACAATTAGTAAGCAACCTGGCTGCATGTCGTTCATATAATTATATAAATGAGAATTGGTCGGCCGACTCTGACTCAACGGGATTCGGTTTAGTTGACCTTGTTTGAGGCGCTTTTATCCGGATGCAACCTGTCTCCATTATTTTTCGACAGTTGAAATGTTTCAATTAATTGATTTGAGTGGCCCGATTGTGTCTAACGATATATATAGCAATAACCGGTCAACACTGCACGTGATAAGATGTCGATAAAATTTCAAAGTTATAGATTACATCAAAGGCACCTAGTAACATGATAGCGGATAATGGACAGGGCTTAGCAGGAACGGATTCTGTTGCTAACTGCTCAATTAAGATATTTTTCAGCCATGAAATGACATGTAGATCTTGTGACGATTGCCCTTGACATAGTTTCTTATTGGCTTTCAAGACTAATCTTGATCCCTGGTAGTCGGAATGGATCCTAGCTTTATATCCCAAAACCGAAGCTGCCTTCGTGTTACAGCAGATATTTTGAAAAGTGAATTTATAATATTTTAAGATAAGAGAATATCTCGCTTTTACTCAACAGAACGTCTTTGTGCTTCAAGTCGTCATTGACATTTATTGCCGCAGTTCTAGCAAAAATTGAGATTTTCTGTGAAAGTTTATCGGTTCAGCACTGCTCGTTACAACGCCAGTTTTTGTACAATCAGTCATCGAAACTGCGCTAGGTGATAAAAATGCTGTCATTAGATAAATGCCTTGTAGTTTATATAGATTTCTAGCTTATTTCGCTTTGATATTGATAGTTATTACCTAGTGTTATATCAAAATGTTCAAATTTTCTCTAGTACCTACTGCCCAATAAATGCCACGAACTCCGACTGGTATCAACTGACTCGAAATAGTTTTCAGCTACATAAACAGGCTCCGTACCCATTGATTTCGAGCACAATTGATTCGATGAATTGCTTAAATTGACTGTGTTGCTCGAGATACGCAAAACCGTTACTTCAGAGAATTTGAAACGTTTTCCAATGCTTTTACTGTACCTACCTTTTAAAAGCCTTGTTCTATTAGTTTAGTCATGAAATATTACAGATAACTAGCACGAACTGAATGAACATAGACGGCGTGAATAAATATGAATGTAAATCAAACAATCATATATCATGTCCTGAAAGCGTGAAGGAATTGGAATAGAGCAGCAGGTCACTAACTGTGGGACCGTGGTATGGAAATGATAAAGCATTCTAACTACAAACTAGTTCACGTGTCTAAGGATTCATGTAATATGGTTATAGATAAATGGAAAGTTATATGCTGTCACCACTCTAGGGAAAGGTAAAAGAAACTTTTTGTCTCACTGAAATCCGGATCAGTCTCTAAATATTTAACTGAGATGACTTGTACGAATGCTGTCTGAAGCCTGAACTGGTTAATAATTTATCTTTAAAAAGCGAATGTAGCTAACGGTATTTTATATACGAAATAAATAAATTGTTAAGTAAAGTCATTGTTTTACTTTTTCATTCACGAAAAATGGGAAAACATTTCAAGTATTCAAAATAGAATTCATGGTGTTTGTTTATTCTTCTCGTTGGAATATATTTTAGGAAAGAATTCAGGAACTCGACCGTTATGTTTACTTGTATCGATTTGATGTATTTTTTTTATGTGAAATTAAAACACTGTAATTTATACCTTTCATGATTTATGATGAAAAATGCCATGGCCATTTAACTGTTTTCAGCCAGACCTACAAATATGTATTCATTTCCCCATGAAAATACTTTATAGGCTAACCTTTCTGCCTCAAATCCATTTCCGTATTTAATCATGGATACTAATGTTGTTGTCGGTGCCTTCCATAGTACCTTTATTTATTACATTAGAGATCTTCGTAGGTTCCACGACGAGATTTGACCTAATGCAAAACTCAAACTCAAACTCAAAGCATTTATTTCAATTAAACCATTTACAGGCACTTTTGAATTGTCAAGATATCGGTCAGTCAGAAAATATGAAGCTAGTTGCCCATTCCAAAGCGTAGGTACCTATGGAGAAGAACAGGCAAGAAACTCCATGGACACTCTTTTAAATTATATTTTTACAAAAATATTAGTTACATCATTAATGTTGAATTTATAATTATATGTGAGAATGATGTAATAAAATAAAAAAGACGTACGTGTTAAGAGCGTCCAGATTACAGAAAATAGTACTTAACAAAACAACAAACCATAAAAAAATAAAAAAAAAACCGAGGCAGCTAGTTGATGACCAGCCCCAACTGCGGCGACGGCGCCCGTTCACGAACATGACGCATAGATCAGCACCATTTAGCTCAACCATTTTGAAGGGAGCTAAATGATCCAACACACACGCCACCGTCAGCAAGACATTTTAGTGAGCATGACATACTATCAGCCGCCAGGGCACATTCAAGTCAATGAAAGACATATTATTACCCGGTAAATGGTAGCTCACATAGAACTCACATCTGTGCTATGAAATTATACAATACAAAGGAAATTGAGTTTATACAATGCAAATAATCTTACAATCTTCAGCAGCTCCAACAGTATGTTCAAGTTTTAATCAATTGGTTGTGGTTGTGGAGCAGGACCAGCATTGATCCAGGCATCTTTATTAACGATGTAATCTCGTAACTTATAACATGCCTGCCTGCATAGTGTGCGTTTTATACAAGACTTGAATTTTGTCTCATTCAGTTGAAGAATGTGGGGAGGTATTTTATTATAACATTTTAAACAGTACCCCATAAAAGATGAGTCTACTTTAGCCAATCTGAAACCTGGTTGAACTAATAGGTCCCTATTTCTAGTACTATAATTATGTCTGTCACCTCTTTTACTAAAAAGATGTAAATTTTTCCTTACATACATGATGTTTTCGTAGATATATTGACAAGGCACCGTCATGATTGGACCTTAAGCAGTTCCTTTAGAGAATCGCGCCTGCGGAGATTATATATGGTTCTGATGGCTCTTTTCTGCAGAATAAAAATAGAATCGATGTCTGCAGCCCGTCCAAAAAGTAAAATACCGTATGACATGATACTATGAAAGTAACTAAAGTAGACTAATCTCGCGGTATCTACATCAGTAAATTGACGGATTTTTCTGACAGCATAAGCTGCTGAACTTAGCCGTCCTGCAAGAGATGTTAAATGAGGCCCCCATTGTAGCCTTGAATCGAGCGTGATCCCAAGGAAAACAGTTTTATCGACGAATTCTAG
Source organism: Gortyna flavago (assembly GCA_963669345.1). Classification (NCBI taxonomy): domain Eukaryota; kingdom Metazoa; phylum Arthropoda; class Insecta; order Lepidoptera; family Noctuidae; genus Gortyna; species Gortyna flavago. Next base: position 11,959,307 of record OY770131.1, on the reverse strand, counting down.
TTTCTCTTGACTCAATATTATCTCACAATCACTACCCTTGACATTTGGTAAAGAAAATCTTATGCACTTAGTTTTCCATTTAATACTAAATTATTAGCAGTGAACCAATTGTGGACCAGCAGTAGGGCATTATTTACGTCGTCAAAATTTGTAGCACGTCTATTTACCTTAAAAATTAAGGAAGTGTCATCAGCAAATAACACCATTTGTGGTTGATTTTTTTATAAATGGAGTAGATCATACATTTTATCTAAAATTCTATACAAAATATTAATATCTTCACTGTTTAGGTATTAATTAAGTACATAGTACCTATTTCCTGCTTTCAAACCACCACAACCTCTATCCCTAAGGGTTTTTGTAGAGAAATTTGATTCTCAATTTCCCTGTGACGTTGACCATGTGGGCTGGGATGAATACAAACAATGGAGTAAAAATACCTAAATTGATTCATGGCTAAAACCATGACGTAAATCTAGCGTAGAGTATTGTAAGCTGATAGTGGTTTACGGGAAATATTAAAGCACGTTTTCTTGCGTCAGGGTAGGTACCTATGCAGCATCTGTTGCTAGGAGTATAATCAGTAAGAGGTATGTACCTACCGGACCATTTTAGGCTGAGGAAAAATACGTTAATTATTGTGTAAGAACAAACTTTTAACATTTGGATATTGGACCTATCTACTTAGGACATTTCGTCACATAGATGAATTATTGCGTTAGTATCATTTGAATAGGTATAACAAGATAAAATTAATAATAACTGCATGAATTATGTTTTGTTGGGTAAAAATTTATCATATCATAAGTAGCATATTGCAATCGACAGCTGGATTATGGGTTTTTCTTAAAAAGGCTGATCCCGGGCCCAACGGATAGTGACCGTTGAAGAGAACACCCTCCACCTCTTCTGAGGGCCAGATATATTTAGAAAAAAAATGAAAATACAATGAAATGCGGACCCCAAGTGGGTCCACATTTTATCGTATTTTCTTTTCATTCCAGTTTCCAAAGCTTCTTTGATCTACCGTAATCAGGTGTGGTTGACGTTTGGGGAAAGTGAAATTATTTAGTCAAATGTATAACGTAGGTAGGTACGGCGCTAATAAAGCTACCTGAAAATCGTTAACATGACGTTTGTATGTCGCCTAAGAACCTAATGGCAATCGAAACCGACGCGTTAATGTTTGGGTGATTATATTAGGTACCGTACTGATTAATGAATGAACACAATAATTATTATTTGTCCTATAGGTCATGTCGAGACGTGACTACTGCGTGGGCGCGGCTATATGACGCGGTGATCGGACGATACTCGCGATAAATGCGTTTTAATGCCAAATTGATCATCAAGCGGAATGAGATTAATCATTCCCGATGCGATTGGGTCATCTTTCAGTCATATCAGCTAACTGGGCATAGAGTTTGTAATTTGATTGAAATGTGTTCATAGCGATTCCTCGGACAGCGTGATAGGCTCTCGTGACGTTTCGAATGAGTAACGTGACATGTAACATGTAAGAAAATGTTTTTTCTTTGTGTTAACTTTCATTTATTTTTATCTATTTACTGATTAACTGAATGGCATATTATGTACGAACGAGTAGGTACACTGGGTAATTACACGATATCTAATGTTTTTTTATTCTAGAATTTTATTTGCATTCGACCTTACTTTTAAAAGTTCATAAACAAAGAATAAAAATGTTATGCTGCTGAAGAATTTCATGTACGAAACATATCTTTTGTTATGACTACCTTGTAGACGTATTTAAATATGGGTAAACAATACGTAGGTATCAGAGATCAGTCTATGCAATATGATGAACATTATGCCACGTAAATAGTAGGTAATTTGGATGTGTTCCCGTGAGTTTCGCGAACTTATTTACTGTAACGATGTAGTATAAATATTTTTCTCTGTAACACAAAGCAGGCGCCTCAAGCGTGGAATCCACTATTTTTCTTTTCTTCGTTTGTTTTTAGTTTTTACTCGTTCAATGAGCAGCATTCAAACATTGGTATGTGTAATTATATATATTTAAATTCCCTTTGGTATTTTTAACACAGGTCACTGAATGAATAATAATCTGCGTAATAATCTTTCGGTGAAATACTTGGTTTACTTTGTGTATTATTATTGTCTTTTCATACGTCCGGTGCCGACTATCCGGTAACACTTACCAGGCAAACTACGCCGGTACCTACGTGTGAAAGCTAACGTACATGGCTATACACTTTGCCGCCGGGTACCCAGCACCGGCTACCCGGTTGCCGGGACGTGTGAAAGCTAACGTACACACGGCTACACATCAAGCTATACATAACAAGTACCACAGAACAAGCTAGTGAAGTGAAGGAATATCTATACTTATAATAAATCTGTAAAAGTAAAAATTCAGTACATTGAAAATATCAAAAAAATAAATGGCAGGGGGTGTTACTAGACCGACACCGAACCCAAAAATGTGATTAATTTTTTTTTTGTCTGTCTGTCTGTCTGTTTGTTCAGGCATCACGCAAAAACTACCAGTTCGATTACGATGAAACTTGGTATAATTATTCTTTAATATCCTGGGCACCACACTGGGTACTTTTATCCCGGAAAAGTATATACAATAAAAAACAAACTTAATTTTGCGGTTCGATATCGCTCGCCATACAATTCAATGGACTATCACACACGACGAAGATAATAAATAATATTTCATATTTTTAACCGACTTCAAAAAAAGGAGGAGGTTCTCAATTCGGTTGTATTTTTTGTATCTTAAGATGAATTTGTATGGCGAATTGGCGAGCGATATTGTATAAATATTATAGTATCTTAGCCGTGTGCAGCGCCCCTAAGTTATGCTGTAACTGTAAGTGTGTGTATAGGTAGTATATTTGATAGTGTGTAACGTAGGTTATTTTTAGTACTCTTAGGTAGGATTAGTTATTCGTATAGATATTAGTTTTTAGGGAGTTTGCTTATTTATTGGTATATACATATAATTGTAGGTAGGCGCTAGGTGTTAGGGCTCTTCTACAAAGATAGTCTTAAAGATTTCTTTATTTTTAAATCTACTACAAAAAACTTACAGAACGCGAGCGATGCTTTTTTTTTTTTTTTTTTTTTGAAACTATGGCATCTCGCAGTTCATCCTTTATGAGGATGGCTACTGCTTAACCGGACTTTCCTGTGGATGCCTCGAATTAAGGCCTCCAGCCAGGGCATACAATAACTTAAAAACTAAGCGACAGCGCTAAGGGTAACCCCCTGCGGGGTTCGGACCTCGGCTCAGGGCGTCGCTGGAAGAGGACAGCAAGGGACAGGCTGGATCGGTATTATTATTGGTGTTTAGGGGCGAATTTAAAACTACAGGCTCAGCTGCGCGGGCTGGCTCGAGCAAGGGTCGGGGGGGGCACGGTGATGGTGCGGGGCGTCGCGACGGGCCTCGGCGGCGAGGACGGAAGGACGGATGTCTGAGCTTGTTTTTGTGTTGTCGACTGAGAGTACTCGTGGCCTTACTGCTCTCCTGGAGGAGGGTAGTGGCGTCGTCGGGGATGGTGAGGGTATGCCTTGGTCGGCGAATCCTACTTATGCGGGAGGGAGTGTATCGGGAGGCCGCCGCAATCAGGGGATTGGGGTGCTTTATGGCAGAGTCAAAGAAGCGCTTGGAGAGGCGTTTCATGAACTGCTGGATGGTGGGGAGTCTGAGATCTAGATGCAGATTCACATTTCGGACATAGAAGGGGGCTCCCGTGACCTTTCGGAGGAAACGGTTCTGGAGGGTTTGCATTTTATGCAGAAATCGCGGCTTGGCGTGTGCGAAGACTACGCAAGCATAGGTCATGATGGGACGGATGACCGCGGTGTAGAGGCGCAATTTGCACTTGAGTGACAATTTGCTGCGGGCAGTTATCATAGAGTGGAGCCTACCGAGAGCGAAAGAGGCGCGCGAACGCGCCGTCTTTATGTGCTCGTTGAAGGTGAGGTTGTGGTCTAGGATGACACCTAAGTATTTGGCTCGCTTTCCCCAGGGGATCGGCTTGCCATACATAGAGATCGGGCGTGGGAGGGGGGGGGGTAGTTTGCGCGGTTTCGAGAAGATGACCGCCTGACTCTTATCGGGGTTGACCTCGATTCTCCATTTCCGGAACCAATCGCTCAAGGCGCTTGCGGAGGTTTGGAGGTTTCGAGCTATGGATGACTGGTTGACACCCGAACAGTATATGGCAGTGTCGTCGGCGAAGAGCGCCAACTGTGCCTTTTTACTGTTCGGGATGTCACTAGTGAACAGGGTGAAAATGAGGGGAGACAGAACGGAACCCTGGGGGACTCCGGCGCGGATGGGGTGAGGGGGAGAGAGAGCGCCCTCGATACGGTAGCGGAAAGTGCGGTCCGACAGAAAATCTCGTAAGATGAGCACGAGACGGTCTGGCACACCTAGCAGGTACAGCTTATATAATAAGCCATTGTGCCAGACCTTGTCGAACGCCTTCGCTATATCGAAGAACAGGACGCCTGTCGAAGCACCTCGCTGAAAAGCAGCGCTAATGTGCTCGACTATGCGGTGGAGCTGGTGGATGCACGCGAGCGATGCCGCGGGCAAAGATATCATATACCTTCTTAATCACCGCTAATGAGACACAATTGGTTTTCTATTGTAATTAGCAACAAAGGGCCCGCGCCGGGCCAGAAGTATTAATACCGGTATGCTCGATAGATAACGTTCTACACAAATAGCACTTTACACAAAAAACTCATTTATAAGTTTCGTCATCCACGCGAACGAAGTCGCGGGCACAGCTAGTTCTATAATAAAAATATGTATGTTTAGGTTAAGGTATTTATCTATGGGCCTGCGTCGCCTGAAATAAATGAATAATAATATAATAATAATAACCAGTATAAGCTGACTTCTGATTATATGAAAAACCTATACAATGTGAAGTCAGCTAAAACTGGAAATGTATAGCTTGATGTGTAGCCGTGTGTACATGGCTATACACTGTGCCGCCGGGTACCCGGCATCGGCTACCCGGTTGCCGGGACGTGTGAAAAGGCACTTAGGGTATAAACAATTTGTAATAAGTATAGGAACAATATTTGTATAGTTAACATGTTGGTAATTTGATTACAGGTTGCGGTTAAACGTAGTGGTTAGATTAAGTACTTGGAAATCATTAGGTATATATGTATTGTAGTTATTATAGGAATTCTTACGGGAACAAAGGTTTATTGTTATAAATAACGGAACAAATAAATTATTTTTTACGAGGATCGTTTGAAACGCGTGTAAATATTCCCGGAAAAAGTGACGTGAAAATGCTGTAGTGTAGTGACTTTGCAATTATTTTGGAAATACAGAGTGTCAGTCTCTGAGGTCTTTACTTTGAATTATTTTCATGACCTCAAAAAAGTCCAAGTAATGAGTAGTTCTGAATTATTTATTTATTTATTATTAGGGTTTTTCAACAATGAGTTGAAACACTACACTCTTACTTTACAATTACCCCCTTACTAATAAACGTATTATATCAGATGAATAGTTACACACCGTTTTTTTCTCTTTCAGTCGTCAGTAATTTGACTTTCGAAAGAAGAAGACAAACCGTTGTGTAACTATACAGACGCTATACAACGTTTATTAGTAAGGCGGTTAGTACATTGCAAACTTTAGTCAAAGTGCCTAACTTGAAGAAAATTAAAGCTACATAAATAACAGGGTTGTTGAGATCAGAATTCAGTCCCATTCAACACATAAGAAAACTCTTATCGTTTTCGATAGTCTAGACTAGAGCGTCTAAGGAAATGAGTATTGTAGATTTCAAAAGAAATCGCGTAATCTTGGTAACCGTTTAGTCACGGAGGTGTGTTACACGCAGTTAAACTTCGTGCTTTTGAACTGCGTAATAATCCCAATTACCAAATCGAATGCGTCGGTAATTTCCGCTTCAGAGAATATTTTGCCTTATTGGGTAGAATTTACTTCCTATAACGTCGAAATATTCTAGCCTAGTAGGTAACGTTACCATAATTCGATTTTATCGCATTGTTACTCACATCGAAGTTTCATTAATAAAGTGAAAGAGATAGCTAGTGATAACAGTCACCGTTTTAAATGAAAATATATTTTAAAACAATAGAAAGTCAGATATTATCTCACTTCCTATATTTAAAAACACAAGTAATTACATAAGATATTGATTTAGATTGTTACATTAGAAACATTTTGATTTGTATCACAACATCGACTAAGTGTATGTCAATATTGTTGATGATTAGCAGTGTTAAAAGCTTTATCAATTTGTATAATACTTAGTTAAAATTAGTGACACTTATAATCTATAGTAAAGAGTTGGTTGCGCCAAGATAAGATACAGATGTATGATTTGATTAAATAGACGTAAACAAGTGAAGTTATATGCTCAGATGTTTTTAGCTATGGGTAGCCCTGGCCTAGATTATAATAATGCGCTTCATTCAATTTCGATAATACATCTTCTCTTCTAATATATAAAATTCTCGTTTCACAATGTTAGTTACCATACTCCTCCGAAACGGCTTGACCGATTTTTATGAAATTGTATATATGCATATTCAGTAGGTCTGAGAATCGGCTACTATCAATTTTTCATACCCCTAAATCGAAACTTACGCGGGTGAAACCGCGGGGCGCAGCTAGTAATAGATAATATTAATAGTGTATAGGTACTGTACACTTAAACAACACTTTAGTTCAGTATGTAATCAGTAGTAATGGATGTAGATGACGAGATTGGTCTCCTTTGTTAAACTTTATTGCTCACATTTATATTTCAAATATTATATAATTACAAATTACAGCTTAAAGTTAAATTAGTCTACAGGTACAATTTTGTACTTAATTTGTGGAAGACTGGTGCCTATAAATATTGTATGAATTGAATCCATTTACAGCTGTTTCATGAATTAGAGTGTGTTATAGTGTCCTTGCAGATAACATAAGACTACTATCGACCTAGAGACTTCCTTTACGTCATAATTATTATATTGTTTGACATGAATATAATTTCCACAAAAGAGAAGAATAATTAATATTAAATACCTACAAAGTAATTTGAATAATTAATTTAATAATAATAATAATCATTTTATTTCGGACAACTAAAAGATCCATAAATTGTTAGTAACAGTTTTGCACTTAACATATTATTGTTAGTAACTTAAACTAAAGACGAATTAATGCTAGGACCACCCAACAACTAGACATCGATAAACTATGGCACAAGTCTTCGCACAAATTGCCTTATTATGGCGGAGGAAGTATCAGACGCCACAGCCTTCAAAATGCTATTGCGACTGTCCCTTATTCTGCTCAGGAGTGAGGCCGTTTTTTTGCGGATTATGGCATGAAATCCATCGGTGTGGGTTACCGCGAACATTTCTGAGGCACTGCAAAAACGAGGCAGTCGCAACAGCATCCTAAAAACATTATTATATTGGACGCGCAGGACATCCTGCGACCTTGTCGAGTAGTTGACCCAAAGACAGCTGGTGTAAAAACTCTGACAATAAGCTTTTAAAAGCGCGATCTTTACTTGGTCTGTACACCGAGCAAATCTTCGTACCAACATATTACCCCTGACCGCTAGAGCCCTGCGCTCCCTCTCAATGTCACCATGGTCACTGAGGTCTTCGGTAAGAAAATGTCCAAGATATTTAAACTTTGTGACTCTACGTATTGACTTACCGTTTATGATAAGTTCGAGGGCATTCTCCCGGCGCTTACTAGCGACCCCAAAGACCATGTATTCACATTTTTTGGCATTATAGACCAGTCCATGTGCAGCAGCGTAGGTCTCACAAACTTTGAGCAGCTCCGAGATCGCCCCCGGCGACGGGCCCAGCAGCACCATGTCCATGTTAATGTTAGAAGCAAAAAATACTTTTATTTTCGTCTAAGGTTTGTGGTTTGTTTATTGTGGTGAATTTGAACATGATCAACTGGTATCATTCTTTCTCAGTTAAATGTGCTGTTTATTATCTTCTATGTCGACACATAGTGTAAAATAAAGTCGCTTTACTGTTCTTCTCCACACAATGGCTTTTGATGCGGTTTTCATCATCATATAGAGAATTTATTCCGGAAGGTTTATGCGTAAAATATATTCATATTAAACTTCAATATAATAAAGAAATCTTGATGTTTTGCTAAGTGATAAACCGTGCAAAACGCCCCTTTGCTACTGTGTTTATATTACGTAGAAAATATCTACATAGTTAAATAAATTACGTAACGATGTCTAGTTCACGACAGGGTTGACCGTGACTACTTCTCGAATCTTAAACGTTGCATTGACGTTACGTTACGACGACGATAGGACATAAATCGGAATGTCTAAATTTAGTTTTCAATGATAACGTTACACGTTACCGACTCTAATTATAACTGTTTACTGTTCTACGCCTTTGAAGGATTTATTTTTTCCAAAAATATTTCGTTTTGTTTTATGAGAACCGAACTTGAATATTACGCACCTAAATATTATGCCTACAGTAAAAATGACTCGCAGACAACAAGGAGATGAAACTGTCATTAGATTATAATCGTGAATCATAATTGAACATACGTATCTATGACTCATTACCACATAACCGCACTTAGATATATGTTCAATGTTATGGATTTGGTTTCCGCACTTAGTCCTTCAGTGGACCATTGTGCGTGCACTTAGATATATTATTAACGCGGTTACAAGTGACGTGTTTCCATAAAATAAAATGTGCGGTCAAAAGTTAAAGACACGAACGTCTCCTGCGGTTGATCAGTGCAAAAAAACCAGTGACTGTTGGAATGCGAGATCTTATTTGTGACGTCGTAATTAAGTACGTCACAACTAAAGAATAGGTTTATTTTCTCGTAAAATAGGCAGCAATTAATTTAATATCATTAGTTCCTCATTACGGCATGATTATTACAGATTTACAGTAGGTATGTAATGTTTCCAGGTAAACTTGTGAATATGTATGCAGATAGGTACCTATTCAGTATTCAGTGATTTACCTATTCCATTTTTACACTTTCAGATCTTCCTCCATACCTATTTAAATTAGCATCCATTTATGGAATTAATCTGACTATGGAATGAAACTGACAGAAATTATTTGAAGGAAAAACTTCGGATTTGTACTAGCATGGTGTCCTAAGCAGTAATGTAGGTTTTTGACTTTGGGAAGGGGAAAATCTAACTGAAAATCAATTGGTTAATTCGGTTTGGATAAATGGTCAATTTATAATTGTTTGTACCGATGAGGGTGGCATAATCAATATAAATAAAATAGAAAAAAAAAGTAATATGTGTAGGTACCGCATTGAGCCAGCGTGGTGATCAAGCTCAATCCTTCTCTGTATGAGAAATGGCCTTAGCTGAAACCCGGGACATTCAGGCAAAACAAAATAAAAATGCGTACCTGCAGTTAAAATGTTTATTTAATAATGTTCGATTGTTAACATTTTAATATATAAAAATACTGGTATTCAGCTGCATCCGGTTAGACTGGAAGCCGACCCCAACATAGTTGGGAAAAGGCTAGGCAGATGACAAATATTACTTTAGATTAGAGAGATGTATCATAGAGTTGTGATTTATATTTGCGCAATATCCACTTCGGTGCTCAAAACATTATCAGATTATTTTATTTTGTTTTGGGTGAATATATCGAAAATAAACAGTCGCAAAATATTTATTTAAGATTCAATACTAACATTAGTTTTTAAACATTGTTTCTAACAAAATATGGAACTGGTTCGAAATAAATGTTTATTATTATTATAAAAATATTACGCATTTAATATTGTAAGATGGTAAAATAATGCTAAAGGCGATTTTTCATGGTTTGAGTTTTTCCGAATTTTTTTAATTTCTTGGTTTGACTTTTCCAAAATAATTAAAAAGTTCGGGAAATGAAGACAACAGTCAATTAAATTTTTAAATGTGGAACATTTTATAATATCGTTTTATTGTGGCGGGAAACTCACGTTAACCTTCGTGGTCGAGGCAACGACGGCGGGGCGGCGGGCGTTTCGCCTGAGGTCGGCGCAGACGTCACACGCGACCCGGGTCATTAGATAGGTAACGGTGTTGCCAGATGCCCCATTACTTCATGAAACCTTCATATTTTACAGGATTTAAAACACATGCAAACATCCTGCACTGAAAAGCTTCATCGAAACTAAATATTATGCTCCATTACTGTATAGGTACTTGGGATTTAGTGTAAACTTTGGCAATTGCAATGCTTTGGCATTGACATAGATTTACCTATACATCATTTTCTTATCCAGCCGTATAAATAATTCACTATACAATCTGCTAGTTTACTATTCATCCAGGTAGGTAGTTATTTAACCTCTCCGAGACGGGCTATTAATTACCATTTTCCTATACCTAAGGGCCTGGTAACTGGTAATACTAACTCACCTTGTGTATAAAATAAACTATACCTATGTAACGATCACCCTCATCCTGTCAGATGCAGAAACGACAGTGAAAGTTAGGATTAGGTACAAAAACAATGAGTCTTAGGAATGTACATAATTCAACTAATGAATAGCGAATAGGTACTGTGACTTAGATTGTTATAAAAAACTTGTAATTTCTATAAACGTAAGTATCTTTCAAGGGCTGTAACCATGGTTACCAATGATAACGTGTTCATAACAGAGGAATTTGTAGTCATTTATTTAAATAAAAACATGAGCATTTCCAATTTTTGGAGCCATGATGTCATGGGACCGTATCAACTTGCGAGGGCCCGTGTCATAATCATATCGCTCATTTGTAGAAACATCGACGTAATTGGTAATTTATTTGTTTTTTACGCTTTCCTAACGTAAATTATACGCTTTCTTAGTGCTTTGGCATATTTAACTCATTTTTGGGAAAAAAATACATTTACGCCGATGTTTCTCCAAATGATATTATGTATGTTCATAACATTACTCCTATTTTTTAAATTAGATTTACGTTTTTGTTATGAAAAAGATTCCTGGATTTCGGACATCAAAAATAAATTACTTTTGTACGTATTTTCTCGTAAGTCACTGCCATTGCACTTCATTTCCGAATGTTGCTACTACGTAAAAATATAGGTAAATGCAGTTTTAAGGTCTGTAGTTTTTTTGATCTCGCAGAGTGCATATGAGAATTTAGATAACTTCGCCCTTAATTTTTGGATATGGGACTTCCAATCAACGTGTGAGTCTGTCTATGCCTTTCGTTTCGTTTGTTATTTGGTTGTAATATTGTACTTCTACCAGTTGTTCTCTGTTTTGTAAGTAAGATGGGAACCAATCATGACATTTCCCACGGATTCCTATGCTAGATAGTTTATTTAATAATATTTGAAATTGTACTTTATCGTAAGCTTTTGTCATATCCAGCAGTAAACCTTTAATAATATTGAGAGCTTTTTGTATGTACTTATAGTCTGCTAGGATAGTAGATCGGTTTTTTAGAAACAGTTTTGACAATCATTAAATAGGTATATTAAACTTTTCACAAAACGCGTAAACTCTATTGCACATGGCTTTCTCGAATATTTTTGAAGCTGTTGGTAAGATATAAGGTACCGTAAACCGGGGTTACTTTGATCAATATTGAACTTTCAAGGTCCATATCTTTTGAATCAGTGGTTGTATTAAAAATATATAATCGGTCTAGTTATAGATTCTTTTTAAACTCGCGATATCTGTAATAATATGTGAAAAAATATGGCTTTATTCTGAGAAACAAAAAAAAAACTGTCTAATCAAAGTTATAATGAGAATGGGGTTACTTTGATAGCTTTGGAATTACTTACGCAAGAAAATAGGGCACGTTGCGTATGGGGTAACTTTGATCTAGTAAAAGACAAATTAAACCTAAAAAGAATGCTTAAGCTTACGGTGCTTAAAATAGTTGGTGAATTCCCAGCGTGTCCTCTAGTAAGAATTCAACAGTTCATCAATGATGTTAGACAAGAAAAAAAAAACAAATTGCGTTTCGTTTTACGTATTTCGCGATTTTATATGAAATAAAAGTTTCAATCAGTCACCCGGCTGTTCAAAGTAACCCCAGTTTACCGGTACCTCATAATATTAAGTAGGTAAATGGCAAATAAATACGAATTGCGGGAATCCATGTAAAAAATAGTTAGCAATATAGGAGGAGCATTAAATTCTCTTCCAAAGAGACTAGGATTGGTTGTGACAGCGGACTTTTCGTTCGGAACAGGGCGCCCTATATTTGACGGTATTCTCCTTTAACAGCGTCAAAAGTAAATAAGATCTGATGGCTCATTCTTTAGGAAATTTTAGAACAAACCTCAACTCTGTGAGACTGTGATAATCAAAACCATGGCTGCACAAAACAGATTTTCTTTTGAAGATTGCATTTACATTCAATATAATATATTTCAGGCGAAATATACGTTCTGTAACGTGTAGGCGGCGGCTGTTAGCAATTCAGCGAATTTTCATTCTATTTATCGTACAGATCGTGAGAATTGTGAAGGACGTAGATGTTCAATATGATGGAGGAAAAGTTTTCAGATAAATATCAGAGTGACAGGGAAAGTAGCGATAACAATGAGACGCCATCATTGTTTTGCTTAGCTATTGTTAGGAAGATTTGCAGGTACCGTATATACCCGAAAGATAAAAGGTATTATCTTATTTGATTTCAGATTGCGGAAGAAATAGATCTGATATGAAGCGCGATTTTTTTAGATCATCTGCAGTTTGACTGGAGATAAGGAATTCGAGATATAAGTGTATCATGAGACAGTTGATCTAGTAAGGCGGGCGGCGCGGCGCCGAGCCGGCGACCCAGCTGCGTACGTGACTGTGCGAGCGTAGGGGACACCCGCCGTCCATGGACCTTACCAGCGCACACGATACACTACACCACCCATCTATTTTATCGCTCGGGACTGCGTGATGAAGCTCACTATATAACCTTCCGGAATAGTTAACACGGATTTATTTTATAGCCGATACACATTCTCTCTCGCAGTAACAGTCTGTGTGACAACTGCCACGGCATTGTAAACCGCTGTCTGTTTTGTATTTATTTGTACATCCCAAGGCTGCTGACTGAGTAATAAAACCAGACAATGTGCAGCTGTAGCTGTCGAAAGATTTAAAAATGTAATTTTACGATGCTGGTTTTTCAAATGCTACCTCTGAATCTGAGCTGAATGCCAACCAAGTGAGCGCGTCTTTCATAAATTTACTTGAGGAAAGACGACGCTTTTGTGCTATTAATTTGATATTAAATTAGTTCTCCATCATCTTGAAATTTGATTTATATTTAAGTAGAAGAGATTCTGAATAAAATGATTAAGACTCGATTTTCTAGCCAAGAACATCAAAGTGCTCCAGTTTTTCCAGGAAGGTGTGCCCAAATTATACTTTTCAACCGAACTGGTGAGGGAAATGAGTAAATGAGTAGGTGTCAATCCGTTGAGGTACGTATTTTTTTATCGTTTAAAAACTTCACGGTGTATATCGAATCCATTTCTATCAATTACGTTCGTGCGTATCCGCTGCATCCATAAATAGACGATTTGTCTGTGAAACATTGATTTGTAAATTAAACACGCATTATTTTTCGACCGGGATCTGCGTCACTCACGAGGGTACGGCGAGGCTGCCCTTCAGTTTTAATGATATAGCGTCACGCACACACATGCTACTGAGAGTGCCAACTGCCGCTTACTGTAAACTCTTAGAGGAAATAATCCTGGGTTTAGTAATCATTGTCACCATCGTTAAGAAACTCATATGCCAGAATTAGTTCGTTACCCAAAGCTCTGAAAGGTCACACAGGACCGACCCTGACATTTACATAGAGGAAAGGAAAGTTCTCATATTGAAGTATATTAAGGTTCAAGCGCACAGCTGGATGGCTAGAAATGAGTGAGTCAAAGAGTTCAAATGAATATAAAGCCACGCTTTAGCTACTAATGAAAATAAATTCATATTAGGTACTCAACAGTAAGAGTACCAAACGAGTAAGCAAACGAAACTCATCTATCTGGATGAACTCGAAGAAGCACACGTACATTCCACGTACACTGCTGCGTAGCACACAGTCATGCTTTTGTCAATCGGTACAGTTACGTACGTAAGTATCGTATCAAAAGCTCCTTCAACATTAGGTGTAAACTCGTTATGTAGTCGGGCAAAAATATTAAAGTGTTCGCGTCATTGTGACGTCAAACGCATCGATCCACCAGAAACTAACTGCCTCTCACTCAATATAAAGCGGTGCAATGTAAGCCAGCCCCGCGTCCTATTATTAAAAGTTAAATCGCCCCACTAAATAATAATTGAAACAGGTGTCAGGCAACTTGATAGTTGAATGGGATCCTTTAATTAAAATTCATCCCTCAAATATTTGAGGCCCTAATGAATCTACGTATATTTAAAGCTAAAAGGGCAACGAAGTCTTAAATTTTAATTTGAGATGTTGACCTTTATTCGTGCTGAAGTGTGTACTTGATACTTGATGCATGTAGCGTTTTAATTATGCTGACTTAAAAGCCAATGTATTAAATCATATTTAGGTGGATGCTAATTAATTTGTGGAAAATAAATTACCTTGATAAAAGTTGATCAAAATTCCCTCAATTATGAAAAGTATAACATGAATAGCCAGTCTTTTGGTTTCGAAATCATTAAAACTTTTCCTACGCAAAGAGGCTTTGAACGTTGACGTGCGATCGAAGGCGTGGAAATTTATATTTAACTTGGGACGTGATTCAAAATATAAACTAACCAACAAAATATATTTGACTTGCAGAATTTCAAAAAGTTGTTTTATAGCTGCTAAAACATTAAAAAGCTGTACACATACAGTTATACTAAAATACTTGTCGTGATAAAACTATATCTGTATCGAATCGCTCTTCAGCAGTGAACCGGATCTTGTATATAGGTATTATTATAGTGTGTTTGATGTATTATACCTAAAAGTTTTATAAAGTAAATGATTACGCCTTTTACATAATTATCCAAAATAACGATTGATGTTATTGTATCTGGATAGAACGGACTGAAACAGATAATGATGACAGTCACAGATAGTCTAGAATATATAAATTAAATGATGATGACAAAGAGTTTTTAATTATATTCATATACAGATTTATAAGTATTTAACCAGAATTTAAATTAATAACATAGATTCATTCAGAACATTAGTGACATTAAAAGGTAAACCTTCAAAGTATTCGTAAAACGCTATTCTTTGTACAAACACTTGAGGACGGGCTTTCCATTATTTTGATGGCAAACTATTATCTTAGGCCACATAAGTATTAGCAAGTCACGTTTTAAACTTGTTTCTCTGAATAGGCTAGTCAGGTAAATCCAAAACCGATTACACTGTATGACGTGGTCATATCAGTTTCGAATTACTGATGCATCATCTTTTAAGGCACTATGACAATAAATCTTTAATTGGTACAGATACCTATCGTTAGTGAAAACTGGGATGTGCTTTGTACAGTAGTGCTATTCTGTAAAAATCTCACCGTGATAACTCAGGTGAAGTGAGCTTAAAGTGAGCTGTCATTAGTGTCAATCCGTATAGCATCAGATGGAATGACAAACTCACTTCACCTAACTTCTCACGGTGAGATTCTAACAGAATCGACTGGCAGGTCTGTGCTTTTTATATATTTGGAAGGGAATTCATAGTTGAATACGGTTTATGTTAATAGTTTCTACACTGAAATTGAGTCACAATCAGTCGCTTTATCATATAAATTATAAGCCATAAAATATGTTAAAACTATCTAATGAAACATTTCTACACCAAACACTACGACTCACTTAGTGACATCTTGACGATATATTTGTAAAACCTATGTATGTAATTCACAAGTTTCCCTCCTAACCATTCTATCAGTAAGTTTCCATCGTTATTGGATTATCCCCTAGACTTATGTATCGTTATTCATGATATTATCACGTTTGTGATGCACTTGCTACACTCGTGGTCCATTCATAACTCTTATGATTTATCTCAGCGCAATATGTGTACGTGAGTGAGGCTTGGCAACTTTTAATGATACATTACTTGCAATTCTCATCAATATATCATACCTAGAATCGCAGAACTACAAAGTAGGTAATGAAGTGATAATACCTCGAAGAATTTGTATTTCTTAGGATAGGTACTCTTATATTTATGTATGACCAGTAGTGCCCGCGACATCGTTCCCGTGGATATCGGAAATCAATATTGTGTTTTTGCTTAATCTTTCTCTAAATAATAAATTAGCCTAAGTTACTCATTATAACATCAGCTATCTGCCAGTGAAAGTTCCGTCAAAATCGGTCCAGCAGTTTCGGAGATAAGCGGGAACAAACAGAAAGACAGAAATGTAAAAAAAGTTTTTTTTATAAGTATCGTATATACTATCATGCATTGAGTAAAAAGCTGTTATTTTGACATTACAAATGGACACTTCATTTTATTTTTATTTAATTAAAAAAATTGTTGTATAGATGTCTTACTTGTCAATTAGTAATCATTTCCAAGAGTCATAGAATAAATTAATGGATGTACTTAATTCTAAATACATTTCTATAGAAACTTTCAACATAAAATCTGTGCCTACAGCTTCTGTATTTTCAGTGACCAATACTATAAGAATGTTTAGTTTTCCTCTTAGGTATATTCTGCGTAGTGTATTATAAATAGAAACAAAAGACATTGTTATTTGTTTTGATGCACAATATTCTGAAGAATATAAGATGAGCCAATAGAGATTGGCACGCGTCGGGTATTTTATTGTCTAAATAAATGGCTGTAATAATTCTCGTGAAGTTATCATCATATATCATGATAAGACGTTTGATGAAAGTACATTGTCTCTCAAATTCCAAGGCTATTACCTATATACATAACAATGTTTGATACATTATGTAGTCTAGTTTCGCAAGGACTAGATATAAGTCTAATGACGTTATATTTTATCGTTATCTATTTTATAACCGTTACTGATTATGATATTTTACGCGTAGTTCGGTAATTCGCGCGTGGCGTATTCTAGGCTTCTGGCCTAGTAAATTGCTTTTGTAATAGTAACCTACATGTTATTAATAGCAGTAATCTTAGATACATGTAGATAGTTAGTTATCATTGACCTACATTTAATATTTAAAGAGAAGGCCGCAATTTTAACTCCTGTTATTTGCAGTTTCATTTGTAGAATAGATAACTTGATGACAAGAAAAACTCATTAAGAAAGTTTTTAATATCATTGGATTTAGGTTGTGAAATGCGCATGTCGTCGTTTACTTGGTACCTGGTTAAGTGACTAAATATGTAGGTGGACATTCTGGTTCTGAGTTAAACGAATATTAGGTTAAAAGTTGATAGTTACTTACTATCAAAATTACGTTCTATTCCAAAATATCCATCTTTGTTGGCTACGATACTGAGTAGCACCTAGTTTGGAAAATACACATTAAGCCTTGCTTGCTTGCTACTCAATAGTAACGTATTACAAACTGAAATCAACGCAACCAATCACAAACGCGTTAAAAAGACGCGTTGTATACAGTCCACCATTGAAATACTCGTACTGTTACATCCTGGCTACTCATTGGTGATTTGAGTTTGTAACTGGTTACTTTTGAGTAGCGTCGCGGACAACAGGCCTAAGAGAGACAAAGTTTCGTTTTTCTTACTTATTCCAAGCACATATTACATGACAGATTCAGTATTGACAGCGTTGAGTCATAAAACAAATATTTCTATATCGGTTGTTTATCACTGACTTATTAATATTGAGTGAAGATCAATCACCTGTTTTACCGTTGTCAATATAATCAGTGCATGTATAAATATCGTTACTATTTCGTATTCATTGTGAATCCGTACATGTATGTAACATGCAGAGGTACTGACCTTGAGTGAAGCCATGTCGGACACGGAGCGATGTGTTTGTATGGTCTCGAGCTGGTCGAGGCACCAGTCCAGTTCCTCAACGGTTTCTAAGGCTAGCTTCATGTAGGCTTCGTCTGAAACAGTGAGAAGTACATTAGCATATAAAGCGTATTCGAAAGATATTATGTCTGTGTAGGTTGTATGTGAGAACAATGGGTCTGTCCTAACAACATCAAGTAAATTATCTTAAGAAATTAATACCTAAATCAATTGAACATGTAGATAATCATGTTTTTGAATTATTATCATTAAGTATGTACTAGAGTAAAAACATGAAAACAAAATCTGTGATCTCGGAAGTTATAAAGTACAGCTTATACAACGTTAATTTTGATAACACTGTCAATAATGATGATAAAAATGTTCTTCATAATGTATTATGTTAAAATAATTGACCGAATTTGTTCTAGACCTTGTAATAAACATAAACATGATTAATATCCTATTTGTTTTAGATACAGAAGGATTTGATGTAGTCAGATTAATTTCACGCTGTTTACGTGTGATCAGACGTGGTCCCGTGCGTCACATAATAGTGTCTAATCAGATGCTGTGGGGTCTGACTTCAGTTTGACCTATTTGAATGTAAATATACTGATAGTGAGTACAGTCTGCTGGGGTATCCGGATCAATGGAATATGCAGATTAATATTACCGATTACTGGCTCGGTAATATTAATAAAACTATACAAATTAATCAGTGCCCCGTGTTCGCTATCCAGCTCGTCATAGGTACACATTTCAGTAATCAATTTATGATTTAGTTAGAATTACTTAGATCAAAATAAAATCAGAAGTTGCTGAGGGTTGCCAGATAGAAGAACATTAGTAGGAAAATTCAGGTATTTTCTAAATTATATTGTAAACAAGTTCGTTGTTTCTAAAGTCTAGCAAGACGCGTCTGTATATATTTATAGAAGAATACAGATAAATACTATCTGACCTCCTCGAACTGGGTATTGCCGATATTTCAAGAATTACTTTTAATTTTTTTCCGATGAGTAGGTAACATTGGTAACAAATACTTTTCAGAATTACACCAGTTATGAATGATTGTTTAGATTCCATTAACATACGAACACAAAAAATCACAACATAAGTATTTATACCGGGTGGATAATTTCCATTGTATAACAATTTAATGCGTAGGTATAATGTTTTATGCAGTCGGGATAAATGGTGTTGTTTTTCTGTTTCCAGGTAAACAGAGCAATAAAGACTTCCTACAAGAGCTCATATTTATACCCGATTGGATGGAATAATTCAAGTTTCTGTGTATATTGAAATAAGGTTCGTTCTGATAAAAATTGTCTTCAAAATATTTCTGTGGTCTACTAACAGCTTTAAAACATGACCTCTGCACTACATTCACACGATCGCTTTGAGATTTGGTCAGATTACTATTGTTTATAATATCAGTGTGTTATCAATACCTAAACAAAAAGTATGACCAAGAGGTCGAAAAACTTTTTTGTTTTACATTCGGTGCAAACTCGGAAAAGGGAGATACCAAATGTACCTACTGAACTAAAATAACGACAACGTAATACGAAATACTTTTCCTGTGGGTTTGTTTAGGACGTTTATTAAGGGTTCCTTAAGATACTGTGGGTTTACTATGAGGAGTCGTTACGTGGTCGCCGCAATGAGCCTGGCTTAGACGAATTACACAAGTGCCTCACCACAAATTGTTATGTTCGGGGTCATGTAGGATGCGAGATTAAAAGGTGAGGAACCATTGACCTCTGTAACCAACATAAGGTTAATAACCTTTCTATCTTTTCGTTCACGAGACGAGCCGAGAGGCTCCTTTGTCGCGGACTCTGGGGCACCATAATGTACTGAACAGATCATAATTAAAATTTAGTACCAGCAATCATGAATTTCTCAAAGTTGCCTTTGTCATCAAAGAAAAGTATTATATTCTTTTGTCCTCAGATCAGCATGAAAATAAAATAATGAACTGTGCAAAAAAACGTTATGAAAAAACAAATATTCGGTTCTAAATCCGTAAAAACCTTGATAATCATTAGCAAATGGCAGCGAAGACAAACAATTTGTTTGACAATAAACTCGACAGTCTCAGTGATGATCTGTTACAGTTACAATATGAGATATATTTAACTGACAGAGGAAAGATTGTTTTCTTTACAAATGGCAACATGATGAAAAATGTGAAATACTGCACGGAGTGTATAGCTCATGGTTACGGCCTCCAGCCTCCGGGGAAACTAGAGCATACCTACTAAATTAGCCAGCACTTCGTAAAAGAACTTAAGCGTGCAGAAGATAATCACAAATGAAAATATATATTTACATTACTTTGCATATCACAAGAATCTATAGTTGAAAATATATATTCATGATTCGTGGTTTAATATTACTTCAGCAGAATTGAAATAACACTTTAAAATTGAAATAGAATTGACTTTTCCACCCACAATGGTGTCAAAAGCGTTTGAAAACAACAAACTTACATTGACATACCTATAGCTGGAAGTACCAAAATAGTTTATTTATTGGAAGTCAATGGAAATAGGATCAGAGCTCAAACAAAGCTCACAAAAAACTGACTGGTGGTGACATAGTTACAAAAATAAAACAGTTTCCGCATTATTGGTCACGGCTTGATTGAAATGATCTATTTAAAGTTCAGAGGAGGTATACAAACAATTTAACTTTTCCCTCTAATCACTTACTTGTATGGTGAATAATCGATTGATTGAATTATGAACGTGTTGACTCCGGAAAATTGCCTTGTGCACACACTCTTACATACACCATAAGAGGAATGACATAAAACCCTACAATTTGTATAGCAAGAAGTCGGTGCAAGGGATGTGCATCATCCGTGGCATGATCACCTGTGATTACAGCAACAATGGACTACTTTTGACGTTTTTCCTGGAAGCTGTGAGTGGCGAGTTACAGCGCGCGTCCTGAATCCAATTCATGACAGGGCCAACATTGGCACTCATTAGTACCTGTCACGCTCCAAATAGAAGCGGCACGTTTTACTCATTTATAAATTGTGAGAGCTTTGCGAACACTTTGTTTTTATACTGATATTAATATGTGGACGTGCTCTCAAATTACAATTCAAGGGACAGATGGTTGTGCTAATATAGGTATGTATTATGGATGAAAGTTAAGGAAATATAAAGTTCAAACCAAAACAATACTCAATTATGGTATGACATTCTGTCACACGCCTCTATTGCAAGAAAGCACGTCAAACATATGACGACATGATTAATGACGATACAATAGGACCTGCTCATAAAATAGTGATGAACTATCTTATAGGTTTGAGTAATAATTATGACGTAGAGTCAATTTACTCAAACTTTCAATACTAGACTACGCAGTACTGTTAATCATCATTAAATGTAGGTCGGTTTAAAGAGTTTTCCCAAGTATGCGGTTTATGAGTATTTTTCCTTTGCGTTGGAAACATTTAACTAGCATTAGACTTAACTAGTAACTACTCACATTCAACGTAATGCTCCGACCACAACTACGCAAATAATTATACCTAATTGATATCACAGATACACGAGATACAGAAGATTAGTCAACATAACATATCACAGATTTTGCAGTCACATTGTTATTAATTGGAAACACTTTACCACTTCAAAAGACTATTTAAATCTATAGAAGTAGTGTTAAAACACTGTAGTTTCTAAATATGAACACAAACATACACAGTATGAATCCAAAGTGATGGTTGCCGAAACACTGCAGCAGTAGTCGAGTTGCCTTCACTACGGTGGCAACTATGTCGAAGGTGAAAATTGTCTCATCACGATCTACGGTCATTTTCCAATCGAAAAAGGCTACTGACAAAAAAACAAACTTGTCGTTGTTTATAACTTTGTGGAGAACTTGACACAAACGTTTGTGTACCTAAAAGGTTAAATAAGTAATGACTGCACAGGGCACAGTGAGCTTTATATACTTAAACGCTGATGCGTCATAAAGCCGCAAGACAAGGTCGTATTCTAGACCCCATCTTAATAAAACCTACCTAAATACTTGTACCGACGGTACCTACCAAGTCGTCAATATAGCACGTTAATTTAGAAGGGCACTGTGACACAAGCCTGATTGGCAGATAAGACGCCCTCCAAAACCAAACATTTTCTAAAATTCGATGTAAGTGCCATATTAACGAACGACTTTTTTAATGTGTGTCATTTTTCTAATTAATTTACCTGATGGGCTAAAGAGGTTTAGGCTGGTATCAGTACACAGTATGTTCGATAGAATTGATTGGTTTATTGTATCCTGTATTAACGCACAGAGAAAACTGTACCTATACAAACTTTTAAGGTGTAATCACAATCATGCAGCAAGCAGCCTCAAGCAGGTAATAAACGTTTTGTATTTTGGTTACCGAATAAAACCCGTTCCATTTAAATGAAATACACGAATGAAGACCACGTGCGACCGAGCAGAGGTAGACTGACGATAATACGAAGCTCACCTATTTTATATAAATCAGACATTATTTGATGTAGCAAAGTAAAAAAAATATTATGCTCGAATAAATCATATTTACATAGGTATATAACATAGGTACCAGAAACTTAATACAACCTCGACATAATAATAATATAAATTCGTCCAATAGTAACAGTTTCAGTCTATATAACAGCTGTATTGGAACGAAAACCGCAATCAAAATGTTTTAACACGTTCAACGGTGACTGGGTTGTGTCAACTTTGCCTTAATTAAATCGGGCAAAGCTATAGCTTCCCCGGGCCTTTGCTCAAATTTTCTAGGTAAAGGTATCTAGAAAATTTAGTATTCGAACCTTGTGTTTACCATACCAACTATCTTATATTCAACGTTTATCTATACCTTAATGTGCCAATCATTTATAAAACAGGAAGCTGTCTGATGTACATATTTTACAGTTATCAGATTAAGGATTGCTTGTTTGCAGGCCGCGAGACTAAGACACTTTTCCGAGAAAATTCGAATTTTGCGGAATCAATTTGTCAATATAAACAGTTGTAATCCGCAGCGGAAAATAAATGAGGAAAACTTTATTTCATATTCAAGATCCATGCAAAACAAACACATTGTCATGAATTTCCTGACAGAACTCACGGAACTATTCGAGTAAGTTTTTCTTTCTCCATTGAATAAAGGAAAATAAAATTTCGCGGGATTATCGGGAGTGTCTGGCTTCTGCTAAAGGCGGCGTACAATCCAATCACGAAGGATTATGGATCCTGGTACGAGGTACAGAATAAATAAATACATATGTACCAAAAGGATAAAAAATCCGTCTGAGAATTTTTGTTTGCATACATCGCCGAAGACGAAGAAAAATTGTGTGACATTAAAATGTTTTTCCAATCAAATCGCTACGTTTCGTTATCATTGGATGAGTCTGTAATTTACTTCGAGCTTAAGATTATAAATCTTTTCCCGGTACGAATATTACTAAGAATGTGACAGGTCTGTTTGCCTTGTGACATAATGTTCTTCGTAATCACTTTATATCGCATCGCAGAATTGATCACGTTGCTGATAAAATTGTAAACAAAGCATGTGTAATATCTGCGCCGTTTGTTTACTCTCAGATACAGCTATCTGTAGTTCGCAGCTACGCATTGTTTATGGGGGCGTTTCCCCGTCGGACCGGATATGAAGGAAAGTGTTCTGTTTTTCTATTCCGACCGTAATCTACTTAGGAAAATTAGTTACTTATTTTGTTTTCACAAGTGTATACTGTTTGCCATTCACTTTACTGTCTTGTTTGATTAACGTTTTCTGCAACATTTTAACCGAATTTTAAAAAAAGCTATTTTGGCGTTATTTGTGCCATAGTCGACTCGCTTTCTACATTGAGCAAACCTGAACGGTAAATAAAAATAACGTGAAAAGCAGCCACATCCAGTAAAGTATAATAAAATGTACTCTATTTGCTATTCTCTGCTCTTCTGCATTTAGTTGCAGCGCGGTAAGTGCTCTATCGCAATCAATTCATTCAATATTAATCCAATTACTTGCTTTTCAAACGCTACTGCCGTACACTCGCGGCCACAACACGTCTCCATTCGACGAATGCAATCGTGTCGATTTCTGTTTAACGTTTAAAAAGCCGTTAGTTGACAATTCAATTTGTTTACTTAACAAAATGTTCGTAGACACTGCAAGCTTTTTAACATTGTAAAATAAAGAACGGGTGGACCGATTTGGTTAGGTAATATTTCTGTTTTAAATGGCCGTTATAGTCTGAATGAGGTTTTTAGGAAAATATTGGAAAAACAGCTCGGAAAATTAGAAAATTCGGGAAAAAACGAAAATTGTCTTTTTTGGGATTTTTGTATGAATTGTTGAAAAATGGATAGGATATGCTATACTGGATAGGATATACTGGAAAAAATAAGAAAATGCAGTGGAAAACTTTGGATTACCTCTTTATCTTAGTTCATACATAGGCAGTTAATGTAAAACATTGTATCTATGTGTTTTATGAAGGCTATTTAACATGATATCGTGGTAAACAGACTGATAAGGTAAAATGACTGAATATGTCAAGTCTACGTAGAATACTAGACGTAAGGTGTTTTTTTTTATCAAATGACGCTTTTCACATTCGATAGTTACGTGATCAGTTTTTTTCCGATGGAAAGCACTACTCTAAACGTTTTTCGTGTGAATTTGACACCTGTCTTTGATATATGTAGAGGACAGTGGTGGCCCAGTGACAACGGCTGCGACATACGACTCTTTTGGTCGGGGGTTCGAACCGATGCAGGCACTTTACTTTGTGTAAATTATTTCATCATCACTGCTCTCAAAATGTAAACTGAAGGAAAACACCGCGAGGAAACCGGCATGTCCTAGAACCAAAAATTCGAAGACATGTGACGTCCGCCAACCCGCACTAGGCCCACGTGGTGAATTATGGCCCACTCTTTCTCACAGAGAGGAGGCATGTGTCCCAGCAATGGTAATATTATAGGCTGATTATCCTTTGATATAAGTGAGTAAGTTTCAAAACTTTCTCGACAAATGACACGTCCTTTAGCAAAGATACTCAATACTCAATATCTATTTGGCTTTACCATAAATGTATAGGAAGGCGGAGGACAGGTGTTGTGGCACAGCGTGGGAGAGGCCTATGTCCAGCAGTGGACTGTGATAGGCTGAGTTGATTGATGGATCAAAGATAGGACTGCCACTAAATACTGGCATAATTTCAGAGATCCAAATAAATATCGCACACTAACTGCATCCTTAAACACAAGGTAAACCTCAACCCAGGGGACCAATTTATATGAGATTGCATACAATTTTATATTTTCATACGACCCGCCATATTGCTGTCAACGACGACATGTGATATAAATGAGTCCCCTGCGATATTGTGTTATTATGACGTGTTGCTATTAGTATCATATCCTGTCAAATTATAAAAGTGCGTATTAGCTTCGATTGCAAACTACTGATTGGATTTAGAATGCGATATTTAGTTTATTGCACGTAAAGCTAGTTTCCTTGAAGAACGGTGGCGCCACATAACGACCGTAGTTTACGGCTTTCATGAAAATGATGGGTTTAACTTTACGTTGTTGAAAAACGCTCTCTATAGTCTATTCAAACTTTGCTTCAAATTAATATTATTTCTAGTTAAACAAATATCAACTTTATTTTAATGGTAATTAAGTTGATTTCAGAGTGACTAGCATAGCGTAAACTGAACTTTATTTTGTAGGATTGAAAGTTGTTTTTCCATAAACTCATATTTGCTTACATTTTTGGCAAATAAATCGCAAATGGGTAAACATACCAACTATTACCAACTTACTTTCATAAATAACGTTTCAGTGACGTCATTCGCCGGTAAATTGCAGACGCTATGTGGCGGCCACCGCTCTTCTAGGAAACCGTAGTTTACAAAAAACCACTTTCAGGACTTGCGTTTATTCTATTACACCTTGTATAAAAGCGCGCTGTTGACTTTTCAACTTTCGACGCCGAGCCGAACGTTAAAAATCCAACACTGCGCTTTTATTTAAACATTTATTTAGGTGTTGTCCAGTGTAGTGAAGAACAGGGACTAGTCCTTTATAAGCAAGATAGGAATGACCTTAGATAGACTTGCCACACCAAGGACAAAGTATTTCCACCCTCCTCTAAACTCACTTACACTGAACATTGTGTTTTACTAAAATACTTCTGAAAGACGTCATAGCGCTTTGTTTTACTTTCGTAGATATTAAGTGGTTTGCTCTGGAAAATCGCAAAAGTTGTTTAGTTGCAGCAAACAATTCATTAAGCGCTCCACTGATAGAAATTCTAACTTAATCACTCAAGTGCAGGTTATTACCATCTACCCACGTCTGCAGCTAAGTTGAATAGTACCTATAATTTTAAGTTTAGGTTTTCTTCAAAGTTATGGGAGCGAATTAACTATCTATATTATAATGAAATTATATTCGTTGGTAAGCGTATCACTTGAGAACGGCTGGACCGTTGGACCGATTTGGCTATTTTTACCCGACTACGGCAAAGCCGAAGGAGGGTTATGATTTTAACAGGCTATGTATGTTCATTTGTTACCTCGCAACTCCTAAAATATTCGTCGTATGTTGACAAACGAGGTATTGTTGGAATCGTCATGTTGTTCCACGGGTTAAAAGTTATATGACGTCACAACAAAACGTAAACGTAATCACAACAAAATGTAAGTAAAAGTCAAAGTCAAAGCATTTATTTCAAATAGGCACATAAAAGGCACTTTTGAACGTCAAAAATTACAATAAAATAGCATTGATTCTAGTCGCCCCTTCCAAAGGTAGTTTTCGTATGGAGAAGAATGGGCAAGAAACTCCACCGTTATTCTTTTAAAATGTTTTGTAATATTTTGCATACATAAATTATACATATGTAAAATCCAAGATGGCGATTAACAGCGGATAAAAGTTTTGCCAAAAAAAAAATCGTGTTTGGTATCTAATGAAAGGTACTAAAGATGTTTCTGGAAGTGTAAAAAGAAACATCACATAGCTGTCAACTACGTATTCTGTACATCAAACTAAGTAACATTGCATAAAAATAATTGCTGGCAAACTACTTTTATTTTTGGTGTGAAAATTTGCTGTTTGCGGTGGTGCGCAGTGTAACGCACGCAAAACATAGTGCTTATGAGTGCATGCACGGTACAGGGGTCGTGGGGTATTTAAAGTTGTGTTAAAATATAGGTATAAAACTTTTTCGTAAAAAAAAGTCAGTAAAAGTTGAAATTTTGACCTTCAATATCTCCGTAACTAGAAGAACGCTGGTATGGCCCAGTACAAAAAAAAAATTACAGTAACGGGATTACAAGTGACTTTCGGCTTCGTTTGTGTCTTTTTACACCTGTTATATGTACAGACGCCAGCACATCAAGCTCCTACAATCTGTCAAATTTCTTTAATAGATTTTCAACTTTATCGCTACAGCATAAGGTTTAAGGTTGATTGGGAAAATTTGACAGTTTCGGGTAGCTTGATGTGCTGGCGTCTGTACATAAGCCGAAATTTAACTGTTGAATTTTCGTAATTCAAGGAAGTGGGTTGGTACCTACACTCAATGATCCCAAACCCTAAAATAATTTAAAAATTAAGTCACACATAATCTGTCCAATTTATGCCCTTACATGATATGTGACTCCGGATTTCTAATTTGTCTGTCTGTGATGTCATGTACCTTTTTAGTTGGCTTTTTTGTCGTAGTTGGCTATTTATATTTTAAAATATTCGTAATAGTCCGAACAAGGTTAATATGGAAAGCTTTTTTTTTTAAATTAACTCGGAATTTTTCAAATTCGTAAAAAACTGAACATCTTTGTGTATGAATTATTAAAATGAATACAGGACAACGTCTGTCGGGTTAGCTAGTAAGTAATAAAACTTACAAATCTGGTGGCCATTATCATTGATGTTGTACGCACACGCACAATGTTTCGTAACGACAGTTTGTGAAAACTACTTCTGTGTTGGTACTATTAAGTGCTCAGAAGACGGACGGTGTGCCGTTTGTTCCTTTAAATGAGTTTTCCTAAAGCGGAGGCTTGGCTAAATCGCTTTCTTGCACTCGAAAGGGGTAGAGGGCCCTCCACCAAAATGCTTAGCTCTACCCAAAATCCACAAACTAAAACTAATGTAGGTATCTTATCTATCCTCCTCTTGACATCCCTGTCAAGGGGAGGATAGATAAGATACGAATTTTCCCAGCAAACAATCCCTTGTTTGCTAGAAAAATTCGTAGAATGTAATGTTAAGCCTTAAATTTCTGGGTAATGTTCTTTTATATTATTTATCATTTTACCACTCTCTGCTCATCATTCTCCTGGCCTTATCTCAATTTATTTGGGGTCGGCGTAACATGACTTTTTCTTTCATACTTTTTTATTAGTCGTTATCTCGTTAGTCACTCCCTTTCTAGCCATATCTTCTTTCACACGGTCCATCCATCGTTTCTTTGGTCTTCTCCTACTCTTTTAGCCTTCCACATTCACGTTCAAAACTTTCCTGACGACATTTTCCTCAGTTTCTTCGCATCACATGATACCCGATTTCCACACAACTTTTCAGTGTCCGGTGCCACTTTCAGACTTCTTCTTATATAATTATTTTTACCACGACAAAGTGAAGCAAACGATAAATTTTATGTCTACATGTATATATAACAGTCTAAACAGGATTTGTCTAGGTTATATGTTGTCATTACGAGATTAAAACTACGGCCGATAACCAATGTCATCGGTTTCGAAACCCCTTTAATGAATTATATTATAAATTGTTATTAAAAAGGTTAATAGGCATAATAAAATAAAATAATTTAAGTAAGACAGCCCACTATACCAGCCTTGTTTTTGTGTGTGCCTTCCGTTATAAATAGTGCGTAATAGAAATACAGTATGATTACAGAATAAATCTCACCTCCTGGGTTTAAATTCTTGGGTTGTGGTGTAACAGCAGATGCTGCGCCCGATGACCTTCGTGATCTGAAACGATAACAACATTACATTACACACTGTAGGTACTAAAGATCAACATAATCATTCATCAGTCTATAATGTTCTTACTGCTGGCACAAAATTTTTTCTCCTCTTTGTAAGAGAGAGCGGGCCATAATCAACCAAGCGGGACGTGACAAACGTCATTTTGGATTGTAGTAAAGTCAGAGAAGATAACTAAAATTGAATTTTCTGTTTTTAGACCGCGAAATTGATAGGTAAGTTTATACAAATCACAACTGTCATTCTTTGACAGTCGTATGAAATAGCTTTAACACGGCAAATTGACATAGTGTTAAACAATTACTTTCTCTGACTGTAGGTACATTTCGGTACACTCACGATGTTTTCCTTCCCCGCTTTAAGGGCAGTAAATATAAATGTATAAATTACATAGATTTTATGTCCCTTTCTGACCCTCGAAACTAATTTGTGATACATGAAGATGTAATAACGACTGGACTGACATAGTAATACCTTTATCTATCCGAGTTGGGGTGTCTTTAGAAGTAATCAGAATTAAGCTTGCTATACTTAAATGTTAAGAGTTGATCCAAGATTTTGTATGTCTCTGATGATAATCTTAATTGATTAATCAGCTGTTTTATTATGGTTCAATAAGTTATTGAATATTGCGCTGAATGGTAGGAATACCTTTAAATATTCCGTTAAAACATCTCTACAAAACCTAGTCTTCCATAGGTTTACTGTGACTTTGAGAAAAACTCAACTAATCATATTAAATTCTGCATCGGTTCCGAATCGGATTGAAAGGCAAAGGTCAGGAGCTTTTTCTTTGAAAGATTATTCATGTTTAAAAGTTACACAAGCTTGAAATGTGCAGAAATAGTTGCTTTAAACTGGTTTGAACTAAACCCGTCTGTTTACATTATTTAATATAGTATTAAGATAAACGAGTGCCCTGATATTTTTACGATACGCTCTTTAACCGGTATCATAAAAGTCTACTGATTGTGCTACATAACAAGTTCAAATTCCTCAGACCAAATGTGTTGTTGTTTTTACTACATTTAGATTGCGATACAACTGCTCTGTTGATAATTCCAACAAGGTTGCCGGTGTATCTCTATCTGTGGTTGCCACGTTTAGGCTGTTACCGTACCAAATTATAGCAGTAATAAAAACTATATAAAAACAAATATGCAAATACGATAATTACGCTGTTCAAACTAATTTAAGGCTCCCGCAGACAACGTCGCGATGGTCGACGCGATTCTGGTAGAACAATTTCCATTAAGTTTTTATAGAAATTGTTCTACAAGAGTCTCGTCGCGGTGTCGCGTTGCCCCTATCTGCGGGAGTCTTCATAGTAACTTCAAAATGAAACAGATGAACGAAGCGTTGTTGGTAACCCTGGTACAGTTATAAAACCATTGTAGATCGTTAACAGATTATCACAATAACAGACCTATAATTAGAAAAAGCAAACGTTTAGTGTTGTTTGGTCTGCGATGCTTGTAATCTAAATTTAGCGTCGAGACATGTGTTAGATAACTGTGGGGAGGTCATGTCAAGGCCCGATACACGACAGATGGGATTAACACTGTTTATTTCGTTTACAGAAGCAGAAAATCACCTCTCTTGCTTTATTTACTCCCTATGCCAAGGTTTTTGAATGAATTACTCTTTCAAAAGGTATGGTAAAAAGGAAAAACGAGATGTATTACGAACGGAAAGCTACTAAAGGTAGCCTATACAACATTTTTTTCCACGAGTTCTTATTACAGAGGCCCGTAATTACAGTAAATGGATGCTAGGACTAATTCAACATGAAGTGCCGTCCATCACATTAATTGCCTCTTAGATATTATGTTGACCATTTAATTCATCTAATGTGCAAGAACATCCTGGAGTTAATATTTGTCAGGCTATTAATAATAATGATGAGTTGTCGCTCTAGGCTTTGTATTTTCAAAAACATTTTCCATTATTGTGTCCATTAAACAACCAACGACGGATTTAAATAAACAATTTTATTTGACAGGCCTGTTATTAAGGCCAAATGTAAATTAAAGTTTATTTGCGTTTGGCAGCTTAATTTATTTGAATAATTAAACACGAAAGACTGAATGCTATGCCAATATTATTGAAAAGCCTGTCTATACTCTCGCAGAACGGATAGATTAAATTAGCTAAATTAAAGCTTCATATTCCGATAAATATTTCAAGGAAAATACGTACCCAATACTGCGATCGGTTAACAAGTTACGCTGAAGCTGCAGTAAGTGTAGCCTAAAATTGTTTTACCTTTTGTTATCGGATTGGAGCCGTCACTTCACAATTATTAAGGCAATGAATTCTTAAGAGTAGACGGTAAATGTATAATTTCACTCGTAACTGCTATTTTATGAGTTATTGATTTGTAAAGGTTAAGGGTCCCGTGGATGACGTCAGGCCTAACCTTTTAATTAGGTTTCCGTTGCTTTATCTCCATGCATCGTATTCTTGAGGGATGAAAATTATATCTAAACTAACATGTTTCCTATATCAATCAATTTAATTTAGAAACGGTTTTTATTGTGATAATATTGTTTTATGTTTATTAAACATCAATTTATCATGAGGCTTGCCATGTGTCGGGCACGCCGCGTGGGTGACGAGGCGAGGACGTCAACCCGCGCAAGCACCTGATTCGTTAGTCGCGTGCCGACAGCCGAACAGCCGCTGCCGACAGTTTTGTCATCGCGACGACACGGCTACGTCACGGCCTACGTCATCGGAACCAATAATAAATGGAGAAGCCGCGATTAACGTGACGTATATTTTTGCGTTACTATGTATAAGGATGAGTACTTAATTAGAAACGTCTACCGCACGTTCTTGCGGTGAAGTTTCGATTTCAGAAAGACAATTGACTTGCACTTTTTTTAGTTAAGAGTAATGTTGAGGAAAAAAAGTATGACAAATAATGCTTACAGCAAGAATAAGAAAGTTTTTGGGCTTTAAATATTTCGATCAATGTACCTAAACTCCCGAATCAGATTTGGCTTGTGCAATAGTTTATGCTTTTGATGCAACATCCACACCTTCTTGCAACAAACATGACTCTAGTGTTAGTACAACAGCTGCGTTTTCCCACATCATGCCACTATCTCTGTCTACCCGTCGAAAGCTTTTAATCACACATCGAGTGGCGCGATAAGCTAAACTTATCAGTTAATTTACAACAGGTAGTAAGTATTTAATGATTATTATTACAACACTTTATTACGGTACTATGTTCCAAATATTAATATTACGTATCCAATATTTTTGAGCACAGTTATTGGCGCATCCAAAGCTTCGCATATCTTAGTAGGAAGACCTTGGTATTGCTCACGCGCATAAGATAATATCAACATTTATGACGAAGTCGAGATACCTATAGATACGTAAGGCTTACTACTTACACGGATTTCTATACATCTATACTAAATATATAAATAAAATTGAAGTGTCTGTTTGTAACATTAAAATAACAGCTTTTTATTAAATACAATCATGTTAAAATATACGCTACCTATAACAAAAAAAAAATGGTCTGTCTGTCTGTTAGTTCCGGCTAATCTCCAAAACGGCTGAACCAATTTTGATGGGACTTTCACTGGCTGATAGATGATGTTATGGAGTAACATATAGGCTTTTTGTCCTGGTAAAACGTTCCTGTGGGATAGTTTCCGTCATCCACGCGGATGAAGCTTCGGGCAGAAGCTAATCCATACTTTAATATTATAAATTCGAAAGTAACTCTGTCTGTCTGTCTGTATGTTACCTTTTCACGCCTAAACCACTGAACGGATTTCGATAAAACTTGGCAGAAAGATAGATTGCATCCCGGAGAAGGACATAGGATAGTTTTTATCGACATACCTCGCGAGCGAAGCCGCGGGCGGAAGCTAGTTTATGATAAATGTAAACTCGTGATCGGCTGATCTTTTGTAGTAATCTCACGGCAGATTTTCCACTGTTAAGACAATTTATATGGCCAGGTAGGTGAATGACGACACGAGTTTTTATAAAGTAAGTACCTAGTGGTATTTCATAACCTTGTGGAGAAGTACTCTCACTTTACCTTTTTCCTCATTGTTTCGAATAAAAGCGGACCTTATAACGCCAGTGAAATTATAGACACATGGGACTTTGACAGGAGTGATTACTCGTAGGGTTGTCCCAGGTGGATGTGACCTATAATATTGTAGGTAATACCTCAAGGTAATGCTTTAATGTAGTTGTCATAGTCAGAGAATTTCGCATCGTAGCAGGTGGGATAACGCAGCTGCATGACTCCTTAGAGTATGATTATACTCCGGTTGTAAGACAATATTCCAATCTGTTTGACACAGAGTTGTACAAAGTTCATTAGACTTTGTAAGTAGGTAGATGAAGAAATGACAACGTAGCCGTTTATTTGAGAAATCTTGACTATTATTATATTCCAAGAGTTCATGTAGGTACGCAGACATTTACTTATAAATTGTATTGTTTTGAATGAATAACTGAATTCGACGAAATTAATTTTGGTTGACTAAAAAATAATCGTAATATAAGCAATAGTTTGTATTAATTAATCATTAATTTGGGGTCACTTATTACTAGGAAATAAAGTATTACAAATATGGCTACCTACTTATCAAAATATACGCAAACAATTACTTTTTAGGAATAAAGTGAAACAGTATATAGTCAGTCGAATTGCCTTTTTTTAGTAGACGAATCATTTACAAAATATGTACCTATTATTTATTTAAATTAAACTTTTTCAGTGAACAAGATTTGTATAAGACCACTTTATTATATTCTACTTAGTACATAAAAAAAACATCTTAAACGGTTTTAATAATGCATCAAAGAAATATTTTACCGAAGACGAGATCAACAATAGGTAAGCTTGGTGAAGACTTGGGGTTTATATATTTGGCATACGTTGATAAGGAAGATTTGCGAGAAAATAACATAAAAAGAACCTAAGCCATCGGCTGTTTATTGAAACGATCGCGCAAAGCTGATAGCGAGAAACATAGTAGGGCAAAGTTCAATGTATTTCCAGGTTTTTCTATTAGGTACTACGCACTTAATCTAGACAGGGCCTATTCTGATCAAAAAGAAAATTATGTTCGTACATCCTGCTATAATTGTGGTCACAAAAAACGACTCGGCATTTTAACAAAAACTTTGTTTTTTTTTTGTTGACTACAAAACCGATTGTAATTATCACATTTCCCATCGTGCGATGCATAAGGAAGGAGAATGTTAGCTTACCTAACATTTCAGGTAGTGTTTCCCAAATGCACGTAAGTTGGTTTCAAGCCCGCTCTACGATATCTATGCAATCTCAAATTTCAATTATTCTGTAGCTTCAGTAATCCAAATGGCACGTAATTTATTGTGAACCGCGAAACTAATTTGTTATGTTAAAATTAATGAATTTGAGTATCAGTCAAATACTCAAGTGAAATAGTCAAGTGTTTTGATAAACTCTAGTAGGTATTTAAAAGTCTACACAGAGCCCCTGTCTGTAATGTTATTGCAAATATTTGTATTTTCAGCACTTCAAGCTTTTATGTAAGGTAACAGAACTTGTTTAGATTTTTTATCTTTGTCTTTCAAACCTACTGGTACTTCTAATACTTCGTTCTTTGAGTGAAAGGATCGTAAGATTTCATTCCTTCGAGTCGAGTGGAGTCGTGAACAGAAACAAAAGAATGACTTACTTGGAGACGGGCACGTTGGTGAGGCATAAGAAGTTGTTGCGAACACTGCGCAGGCTCGCCAGGACCTGCGCGAAGGGCGTCACGATCAAGTCTTCCCCGTGACTGCGGACAAAAATAAACCTTGTTTGTGTACATCCAAGATGCAAATCGCTACGAATACGCTCAAACAAATCATGAGGCAAATCTATAATGAAAGGAGCTACAGGCGGCTTAGAAAAGGAATCTATGTTGATCCCAAATAATACCTACAGAAAACAGTTTTTCCTAAAAAGTTCTCAAGGTTAAAAGTGAGTCGCAGTGTTTAAATATGTTTTAGTAAAAAGCGGAAAGGGCTGAAACATATAAGTTTACGAGTTGGAAGTTTATAAAATGTTCTTAAATATTTTACACTGTTTTCTGTTAGTAGGGAATACATAATATATTTTGTTCAGAAACAACCTTTTCTGAGAATGGTACTTAAAGAAATGCGTGTGTAGTAATACGATATTGATTTATCATTTTGCTATAGTTTTATGGGATATAATAACATTTTACAGTGATTTATCTCTTTAATGTTAAACAATATGCAAGGTTAGACGTTGAAGTGCCAACAGCCAATGATATTACGGATTTATTTCAGATTATAAGTAGGTATGGTATGGTACATACATTATCCGGAAAATTTAAATAATAAATTCTGTTGATACTGCAAGTTTCTTAACTGTTTACTTACAACTACATGACCGTTTTAATATAAGGCAAAGCATTCGTCAAAGCGAAATAATGGCATGGTAATATATAAATCAAGTATTTTCAAACTTGTTGGTACGCCTTTTTATCCTTATGTACTCGTATATGAATATTATATGGATTTATTTCACAATTCACCGAGTGAACGTAAGCTCATTAAATGCGAATACTGAAAAATTAAAACAAAATCTGAAGTACGTAGGTAAGTACTTCAGATTTTTTTTAATCAATCATTTTGGTGTAAGTACCTATTGACAAAGGTTCGTCAAACATTTTCATTAAAGCAACGTTAAAGCAAAGTTATTAAACGACCTAACAATTGGGACCTGAAAAGGTTTCTAGACTAGATGTTAACGAAATTATTATTTCTGAGAATATATTTTCCCAGCTTACCCTCAATGTTATACATAGAAGGGTGGTGAGAGGGTGGCGCAAGACGAGGTAGATAATTCCACAATTTGATACCTGAACTTGGGATAACTGACAAATTCACTGGAGCGCAACTGGGAAGACGTCTTTCGTAGTTTCTTATCATTAGAGAGTTGGTTATAATACTCAATGGAGGCCCAGAATCTATTTCACATTTGTTGCTTAATTAATTAACTAATACATTCAAAGAATCTTCAAGATGAAAAGAAAATACCGACTTTTTAATTTTCATTTTAAAGCTTTGAAAATAATTAATTTGCGTGGACATAGTGTTATTCATGATTAACTTGAAAAGTTTTACTGGGTAGCAATCTCAGGTGCATAGCGCTAGTTTATACCGATGTTATTATACTTAGGTAAACAAGAGAGGGTTTGCACAATACTTAAACAATATTGGCTTCATCAATCGATAGAAATCTGAAAATGATGATCGACGATTTCCAAGTTTATTACAGACGCCAGATCAAGCTACTACAACCTGTCAATTTTTTAAAATAGATTTTCAACTTTATAGCTAAAGCATTAGGTTCAAAGTTGATTGGGAAAATTTGACAGTTTCGGGTAGCTTGATGTGCTGGCGTCTGTACTGTGCAATGACTCATTAAAGTTAATAGCACTGTACATAATAATGATTTATCTTTCGCAATATTTGTCGTATTATGTTGCTTTATGCAGAGCGTGATTTACATTCCCATTTACTTACTAGGAAACATAATGTATTACAGAGAGCTGCCTACGCTAAGACGAGTACAAAGCTAATGCCTCAAGCCGAATCGCCACCCCTTTTACACAGGTCAATAAAAATCGCAGATAAATAGTTAAGGTTGCCTGCGACTGAGCATTTTCAGGGTCGAGTTTAGTCACCGCCGCACGCGACCTACTCTACTTTAGAACTTGCGGTTTCAGTCAACTGCGGCCTATAGCCGAATGGCCATTTTGACAGTCGACACCTGTGTAAAGCTCGCAATACATCATTATGTAGGTATGTATGTGATAAGGCTAGATAAAATTCTAAAGACGGTTTTAAGTCACGGTTTATTCGCGAGATTAATCATCCCACGCAATAAACTGTCCGGATGTAACCGTGAGACTTTCATGATAAACGAATGTTTAACGTTTACCTACATTTCGTAGCTATTACTATCTATTCTAATTGGAGCTCATTTTACGCGTGTTTCGGTCATAAAAGCGGCGGCGTTTGGAAAGTGTTTATGTGAACGAAATTACTAGAAATACCTTGTATATGTAGAGTAGGATAGTTGCGATTTGTATCAATGCTACTCGTAGCTGCTGTAAATAGCACATTTTGTAAGCGCTCAAAGCCATCAAAGCTCAAAGTTTCCTTGTATTGCTTTGACGAAACTAACATGGCGTAAAAGCGACGTTTCACACGTTTCATATACCTAAATTCTGCGATATTGAACTGACTTTAGCCCGCGGCTTCACCCGGGTGAATGTCAAACGGAAATATATTACTGAGATTAAAAGTATCTACCTTATGTGATGTTCTACGTATGTTAATCCAGGTTATAAAGTATCTGTGTGCGAAATTACATCCAACTGTGTTTAGTCTTTTTTGCGCCAATCCGGAACATACATCCAGACAAACGGACATAAATTCTTCTTCGTACTAGGTATCCATACTAATATTATAAATGCGAAAGTGTGTCTGTCTGTGTGTCTGTTACCTCTTCACGCTTAAACCGCTGAACCGATTTAGATGAAGATTGGTGGTTTGATATTTTTAGCCGGCTACAACTAAGTGCAGCATCCTACGTCGACGGAGCCTTGCTTCGCGGGGCTCCTATTTCTGTGTTTTGTGGGTTTAAAGTAACCTAACCAAACCCAACGTCGGGGTGCCCTTCGCTCGCTCTTGCATCCTACGTCGCCTATCGACCGACCACAACCATGCAACCGATGTCAACCGAAGTACACACGAACCGCATGTGGCCAGCTGCACCTAGTTGTACCCGGCTAAAACTAGGAGTAGCTGCACTTCGGCTATTAGAGGTGACATCCTAATCCTAACTAATATTTTAAATGTGAAAGTATGTTTGTTTGTTACCTTTTCACGCCTAATACACTGAATCGATCATTCTGAAATTTTGCATATACGTTTTCAGGTGTACAGAAAGGGACACAGGGTACCTTTCATTCCGAAAAAAAGTGCTGTTATGGCGCTACGTGTCTTTAGTCTTGATCGCAGACGAAGTCGCGGGCAACAGCTAGTATATAATGAGTGTCTTCCTCAGGAGCAAAGCTTACATAGGTGAAGTCGCAAAAGCTAATCTCTCTAAAGTTGATTTACCTTGCACACAAATTACCTTGTCTGATAGAAGTGGCTTTGTGGTACATGCTAGAACAAGTTAGTAACGTTTTGAAAGGGCAATATAATTAATGAAATATTTATAGAACATTTATTTGGAATGTAAATTCTATTATTTACTCAGAGAGCTAGTAGGTATATCCGTGTTTCATTTTTCTGATTTCGCGAAGTCATCATGAAAAATTAATTGAAATATCATTCGTTGCTGATATTCTTTTGTTTTCATTTGATAGGATCGTTAATTTCACGGGTTGTGATTATGATATTTTTATAGACCTCGCGGGCACTCTGCGGTGGGTAGCGCTCGAGCATAAAAAACAGGTCATTGATGTGTAAATTAATGACACCCTCCACTTTTCATGAGCCCCATTTTTTCACAACGACATCCAAAGAAGGTAGGTATAAAGTAATCTTTCCACTTCAGTGTTTTCCTCAAGGTTATTCTTAACTTGTACTCCCTTTTCTTTTAAATGCCCATTACTGTCATCCAACGTTTATCCTCCGAATTTCATTATTTAAATAATTCTTAAAAGAAAAACAAAAGTTAAGACTGTCAATAAAACGCTGTCTCGTTTAAAACAATTCTGAATGGCTAAAAAAATATAGCTTCAACGCTTTAACATTCAAATATGACTGTGGTAGTAAATTGTATACGGTGAATATAGGATATTTTATTCATGAGAGCGAAATATGTATGAACAGATATTTTCGAGTATTAAAGGGGATGGTGAACGGAAGTTTGTTTTCTTTGGCGAGTATGTTATGATGAGATGTGAGATGATATTAAGAAACAACATTTGAGCGTCGGCGTCACGCAGGCGGGTCGTCCGAGAATTAGCTCGTATCTTATGCTAACATCGTAAACAGAATGGATATATTGCAAATATTGAAATGCTGAAATTTAGATGCGCGATTAAAAATACAAAACTTGATGTGTTTTTAATATCTATGTGGTTATTTCAGTTTTTATAAAGGATTCAACATTTCTTATGGACTGAGCAAGTGAGGCGTTTTTGGGACGTGTGCTCAGATGACGACGATGATGACGTCCCAAAAACGCCTCACTTGAGCATCTGCTCAGCGTGTTCGCGGCGTAGTAAACGCTTTGTAGGCAAACACGCCTCGCAGTAAGTAAAATACATGTACACTAAGTAACGCCTAAAGTCACGCCACTGTAATTTTTTCGGGTAACTGAAAGTCGATAGAGATAACAATTCATTTCATAATTTTAGTAATAATAATTTTTATATCTTGACTATTAAACCGGCTGACTTTTTTATCGTCTAGACAAAAACAGGGTATAAAAGGTGGACGAAGTAGAAGTCTATGGCACAGAAATTTCTATTATTTCACAAAAAAATAATCTCTTTTTTTTACATTCCATCCTTTGATTGAAGCTGGCTTCAATCAAAAAGTTTTTCTGGCTTGACTTCATGACTTTTGGCTAAGCTGGGTACCTACCACGAGCTCTTAACGCGATCCACTTTAGGACCTAAACTGAACTGTTCTGCTAATTCGTACCATGACGTCAGTTAAACGATTCAATTTAGGCCGTGCCATCTGGATACCTACCACGAGCTCTTATCGCTCATTCACTTTCAACGATCCAAATGCCGCTCAGTATGTTGGACGTCATGGTACGACTGTGAACGATGCAGTTTAAGAACCTAAACTGAAATGTCTTGCTTTTGAATCGTTTTTAAATAGATCATGGTAGGCCTCCTGAACTATTAATGTTGCCATGTAATAAAAATCTTGGATAAGTTACAAAAAATGCTTTGCTTTATGTATTGCATTAATAGGTTAGGTAAGTATACTTAAGAAAATATATATGTCTGCATTAGAATATAAATGTGAAAATTAAAATAATTGTTTGTGCTAAGAATATAGCAGTCGTCATTTTTTATAATAAATCGCGGTACGAGTAGAGTATGGCAATATCACCAACAAAAAAACATGACATTTCAACTGACAACCGACCTACTGACAACTTGTCCTTCTTTGCGTGCGCGTGTCTAGTTATTTTGTGTTTTCCGTCGATTTCTATCTTATCTTTATCGACTGCTTTTGCTTATGGACTCTTAGATTTTCTTGTGTGACTACTGCTTGCCTAAGGAGTCTGATACGATTTCGATACGATTATTTTCTACGATAACAATTTTCTGTGACTCTGGATTACGATTCTAACCGATACCTTAGATTTTGTTGTGTGTGCATCGATTTGTTTATCACGATGGGAAGCCGTGTAACGCCTACACGCACCATGTGTGTCAAATGCAACATAATTATGTATTAATAAATTGCATAATTGTTTAGTTGGAAGACGAACTGTCGGATGTTGCTCTCATACAATCGCTGAAGTGGTCTAGGATGCGCCAGACATCAACCAAATATCGTAGCACCCGCAGGTGGATTTTCTTGATGAAATTGTGATTAGGGATGATGAGGAATAAATATTAAAAAATATATTTTGTTTTGATTTTTCTAAACCTACCTATGACCTACCCCTACCATATAATTTAGGTATATCTATATACTAATAATAAAGCAGAGTTTGTTTGAACGCGCTAATCTATAGAACTACCAGTTGGCTTTGAAACAACAAGAAGTTTCACGCGGACGAAGTCGCTGGCAGAAACTAGTTAAGCATATATAGGTATCTATAACTGTCCTAAAGATAGTTAGATTAATAAATAAATATTCTTTTGAGCATTTATTTACTTACGTTTACATCGCATGTGGGCCATGTGGCAGACCTACGCACGTCGGGGTCGGCTAGACTTATAATTCAGAATACGTAGTCTGCAGTTTATTTTGCTGTGAAAATGCATTTCTATCAATGATATTTTAAGTGGTAAACTGTAGGTTGCCGTATTTACCATATTTTTTCTTCGATTAGGGTCTGTTGTTGATAAGACATAATCTCTTGAACTTCAAACTGGAATATCTTTAATTCCTTCCTGACTTCCTATATAAATAGTATGACCGAATACAAAACTGTTCAGAAATTCAAACTCTAATTTTTTTATAAAAGGCATACGCAAAAATGTCAACAATTTGTTTGGGAGTTCGCCAATGTTCTTTGGCAAGAAGCACAAGTAAGGAAGAAATCCGAAATCCGTAAAGTACAGAACCCTCGGTGCGCGAGTCCGACTCGCACTTGGCCGGTTTTTTTTATTATTATGTTTTTGTCGATTTATTTGTTTTCATTTTTTTTTGTTTAGGTATGAAAAGTTTACTTCAAATAAGTAATAGTACCTATTCATTGATAGGTTAACTTCATTTTAGATTTTTGAAACAAAAAGGAGAAATCTCTTTTTTTTCCCTAAGCTTCTACTCCGGTCGTTTATACCATTTTTGTCCAAACGATAAAAAAAAGGCAGCCGGTAACTTGTATGTCCATAATCCCTATACTCTCATAATATGTATTAAGTACTATCGATGAAAGCCTCCTGTAAATAATCGCTTGCCAACTGTATAAAACGCAATATCAATAGTTAGTTGAGTTTCATTTGTGGATGCGGACTTTCCCCGTAAACTTGGAAGAACAAATATTGTCTACGGGTTCCAGTACATACAGACACTCGCAATTTCTTGTATTACTTTTCCTTCAAATTAAATTGTGCTTACGAGTATTGTAGGAAACATTCTGTAGTTTCAGGCCCCCGTATGAAGAACAATTCTTATTCTGTAACTAATTGACCGACAAACGTTGCCTTGTCCAAATTCCAATTCCCAAAGAAAAAAGCACTTTCAGTTTTTCCCGAATTTTCTAATATTTCGGGGAATTTCCATTTTTTTCCCTAAAAACCTTATTACGACTATTACAAACATTTTAAAAGAAATAAAATCCCCAAATCAAATCGGTCCAGCTGTTCCCAAGTTATGCGCTTACCAACGAACCGCATTTCATTTCTATTTATTTAGATAAGGATTGTTCTTCATTTCTATGCTTCAGCACCCTAATTGCATAACACACTTTCAATCAAAATCTGAATCATATTAAACATTATTTTTTATTTATTTTACAAAATAACAAATAATAACATATAAATTGCTGCATACGTTCGAAAAATTTGTCTGCTCAACAACGCAATGAATGTTGTCGAACTGTCGAAATGAAAACCATTGCTACTGTTAGAGTGTTACGTAATTACAGCGCGGGCCATTTTAGTTAGAGGTTACTAAGTGTTAGGGTAGAGGGGAAGGCCAACATCATAATTCTTTGCTTAATAGCGTCGACCTATGGTAAACTTTTCATCGTAGCGTATTTAATAGGCCCAAGCCTAGCAATAGACAGCTGCGGAATTTAGTAACTTATACCCGATTGTTTTGCCAGCTATTTCTGTCTTTTACTATTTTAGGTGTTTCAATAAACCCTGTATTTATTTTTGTTGCTGACGATACTTCAGGAATAAAAACAAAAGAAAAAGCGGAATAAACCGGAATGAGAAAGTTTAGTGGATAAGACAGAGATTAAAACAGAAGAAGAACTAGCAGGGGATCGAAGAGGGAGGGGGGTGGAGGAGGGGGGGGGGTTCAGGGGATCAGAAAGGAATAACTCAAAATTACTGCTACGTGCAATCCACAATAAATAGTGACAAACACCTGCAAGAAGTGATTTAACTGAGTGTTGATTCTATTACAATCGTAGGAATCATGTGAGTTGACAGTCATGTGAAGGTAAGAATGGCGTTGTATTTGGCGGACCGGTTTGGAAGCATGCCCAGTAGCATCACGCGCCTGACTTACTGTGGTCTAACGAGGCAGTTGGAGTACGTGAGCACAATATTATTGTATATCGAGATATACGTTAGCGCGGAACACTACACTTATCGTGACACACGACACACGTGTGTTATCAACGGTACCTTATTCAGAAAATTACGCTACCGTTCGCTGTCGCACGTGCACATTCTCACATATCCAAATAGTTGAATATCTTTTATGTTTTTTTTTTGCACTAGTGATGCTTAGATAGTTCTTAACAATTTATTTCGTGTTGACTTGTTAGTTTGCAAAGCGTGACGTGTCGCGAATAGAGATTTTCCTTCAGTTTTGGGAGAATACGGGAGAGAAATCTACATATAAAACAGGATATTGTACATAAAACCCGGGAGTACCTCGTTTGTTCTTAGACACATAAGACTTAAGCTTAAGGTGTGTTCGTATTATGCAGGAACACTGCTAGAGAACACCCAGAGTAACGATGGAGGGATTAGAATTCTGTTACATTTCTGTTTTTAGATTAGATATCGCCACATTCTCCCGTTTCATTTATTTAGTTTTCCTTATTGACACATTATTATTATATGTTTTTATCGTATTTGAACTAGGTACGTACCTAGTACGATTACAGTATTCTCATATGTTAACTGTTTACAATCATTTAGTCAACATTTTGTTCATTTCCCCAGTTCCATATACTTAATGTAAGCTTACCTAAAAACACAATTCATAGAGAGTTATCTCGAGTAATTATCAGGGTATACGTGCGATAAATAAGGAACATTTATCACATGGGAGCTTTTAAATTTAAATGTCCCATTTTAGAGCCAGAGGGACTTAATGCGAATGCCATGAATATTAACGTATGTAGCAAGGGAACCTCGTTTAGATGAGTTCTCAACTCTCCGCTAGTCGTAGCGCCTAGTTGTAGCCGCAGTCTATTAACTTTAACGAACGGCTATAGCGAGAGACCACTTTTCTCGTTTACTGCATCCTGTCCAGCAGAACTAACTCAATTATAAGGAATATAAAATAATGGCAGTGGAACTATTTCATAGAGAGCGGATCAGATATGAATAGAAAACGTGAAAGCAAAGTTTAATAAGTTGAAAAACTTTTACTATGATCGTCGATCGGAGAAACTGTGGCGAGAAGGTATATTAAAGTAAACGTGTTGTTGTGGAAGATTTGATTGTCTTCAATCGTTTTACGCGGTAAACAGAGTTGTTGAACTTCTTCCATCGTTTGTCCGAATTGGATTAGCTATAACGAAGTAGGGTCCATAACCTCGATTTCTTCAGAACAACATCGATATATGTATACAAG
Source organism: Gortyna flavago (assembly GCA_963669345.1). Classification (NCBI taxonomy): domain Eukaryota; kingdom Metazoa; phylum Arthropoda; class Insecta; order Lepidoptera; family Noctuidae; genus Gortyna; species Gortyna flavago. Next base: position 11,915,056 of record OY770131.1, on the reverse strand, counting down.
ATGGGAATAGTAAGTAGGTAATAATCCGTTATTCACTTAGACGAAGTACCTTCATAAACAAAGCGGAGCATTATTTTTCCTAATAAACAGAGTAGTGTAATATGTTTTCATTATATATGTATGGAAAGAGAACGGCGCCAAACTTCTTTTAGCAGTATCGAGAGAAAAGTTTTCACATTACCTATTTTGCTTGTGTATGTACTCGTACATACTGTAGGCCTGCGTGCAATATCGTGATTACGTTAGCTCAAAATCGCTAGTAGGTACCTACCTATGTTTTATCACAAGCAAAGTTTTGCGACCTGTATTTAAACACACGACAAATATTTCATGTACATACTTATAATATTCTAGAAGCAAAAATTGGTTTGACCCTCTTTATAATATTTCCACAGCTATACTGAATATATTGGGCACAAGAACAAACGACGAATTACAAGTCGTAGGTCGTCGGTTTGGACCAAGGCAGGCGCTTTGCTTTGTGTAAATAATTTTATCACCACTGCTCTCAAAACGGTGAAGGCAAACACGTGAGGAAACAGGCATGTCCTAGAACCAAAAATTCGAAGACTTATGACATCTACCAACCCCGCCCTGGGTCCGCGTGATATATTACAGCCCACTCCCACGCGAAGAGGAGGCCTGTGTCCGAGGAGTGGGAACATTAGCGCTGATTACGTTGTGTGTAAGTGGGCTGATTACGTTGTGTAAGAACATATTATATTTTATTGTCACAGAAAATACGAAACTTTACGTGTCAATTGCATGAAAATCAGCGTTTGCGGAATCGCAAGAGCCGCAAAGCATAATCTATTAAAAACCATTTGAAAGGAAAACATAATAAAAGCATTCTTCTAAACAATCATTGGTAATACTCCGGATATTTTTTGTTGGAGCTCAACAAAGTGTTGCAAAATAGACAAGTCCAATAAAAAATCTAAGCTCGTTGCTTAGAACAAACAAATGAAATCCACCCACGTCTCTGGCATTTTTGCTTACAAAAACTGTGGAGTTACAGGGGTCATGGACTTCGTAGACAAAAGTTTGTTTCATACTAACACTGCAATATTATGCTCTCGACTGCTTGCCACAGCTTTATACCGATGTTACTCTATTTGTTAGACACGCAATAGGTACCCCGGTATCGCTAACGAAGGTACTCCTAAGATTGAACTATCGATTGAACCTTCTATTATCATCTTCTACGAACTCAGCTCCTGCAGAGGTAATGTTTTCTTTATTTTTAGTCTTGGAGGATTCCGTTGCAATCTGTTCAACTAATTTGATTCTTTCACGGTAACAAATTGGATTTATCACTTTGCTTAGAAAATCTCAGCTATTTTTAGCATCTCAGGTTCTGTTGGAGACTGACATTATAATATTGCAGCCATTGCAGGTACAAAAAGTGTGGTTGGGTGATACGAGATTGTGTTTGTCTTGTACACCCCCGCGCTCTATCCACACAAGTTTTCTGCAAATACACCTCCTTATTAAGTACTTCGCAGAGTATTTATGTTGAGGTTCGCAAATACCACAGTATTAATTAAAGCATCTCGCGTTTATTATACGTTTGGTATTTTTAGCTCCAGTCATATCTTATTGTTGGAGTTATTTTTAGGCGTCTCTAATTGGACAATTGGATCTAAAATTACTTCACATATAAAAACTCATAAAAGGTCATTATAGTGTGAAGTATTTAATAGAGCGGATACACGTTTTGTATATTTTAAATGGACCGATCCGGAATAGGAGAACTAAAATGTTTCTCTATTTTGGGAAGCTTCCACTTTAAAAAATAAAGATAGCAAAAAGGATTGTTTTAAGAAATAAGTTTGGGATCCGTGACATTTATAGTCACAAAACTGGAAATGTTTTATTTAGTTTGGACAACATCGCAGCAGGAAGGGTCGGTGAAGTTGTATTCAGCAAGTTTAAATGTCATTCTGTTGGAGCTTTCACAGTTGTTGGAGCTAAACCAAAAGCTCCACTAAAACTCGTTACTGCTCCTGTCGATAACAGAATCAAAATGAATGAAACTAGTTACTGTTAACTTTCACAAAGACGTCACGATAACGCGGAAGACATTATATTGATTTACGAGTACTTTTAATGCACGCTTACACTGTCTTGCTTTTTCTTATCAATCATTCAGCTACAGTCAATTTTCATAGCTAATAATAATAGATAATTACTACAAAGAGAAATACTTATATTGGTTTATTCTACAAAACAGGTTTCGTATCGGTTCTTATTCGAAAATATGGCATGGTTCGATAATAAAAAATATGAAACGGATTTTTTCCTAGAATCTTCAATTTTTGCTAAATAATATAATGTACTTAAATATTCAGGGAACGTTGAACTCAAAATTTTGGATTATTCCTGTATTCGATGTTCACACGATTAATTAAGTTCTTAGAGTAGTATTGATCTACGAGGCATTATCCGTCCGTCAGTATATTTGTGGGAGCAGATAAAAGACAATTGCCCTCAATTAATAAATTACAACGGCCTAAGCAAATACTTGTACAGCAACTGTAGATAATTTGTCTGTTAGTTAAGAGTAATGGAACTGAGTATATTTCTATATCTTCTTCATAGTACATTATTTATTGATTGAATTAATTTTATATAATTTACGAAGATAATAGTCTTAAAATAATATAATCATTTATACAAGTATGTAAAAAGGAGATCGAAGGGCGTCAAAAAATTCGTCCGCATCTCTGTCAATAGGAAAAGGCTGGCAGTATTGCCACGTTGCATGGCAGTGCTGATTCTTTGGCCAAAAAATAGGCAAGTCCTTTGGTCACGTTTTCATAGTTGTTGCATATACCTTTTATTATAGTTTTACTTGATGGGCTATTTTCTGCTTCCTTGATTGTGATATCTTATATGATCTGCAATTATCTTATATCTTGATGTTTTTAAATATTATTAGTTTACAATTAATAGTTTAGGTACTAAACCCATCCCCACCACCCATCACCCATACCCATCCCACCACCACCCACCCACCCAATCCCCACCCATCTTTTATCCCTCCTATTATATTTTAATGCAAAAGTCTTGTTTCCAGTAGGTTATAAAAGCCATTTAAACAACTTCGATATTAATACTTACCAGCAGATTGGTTTCGATACAATTCCAGTTTTAGTACTATTTTCTGTATGACCCACGCCAAATCACGTACGGACGGTAAACTGTATAAAACCTCATTTCGAGATTACGATGCCGCGTATTGTGCTACGTACAATCCGACATGTAAACAATTTTATTATTGTAACGTCCATTCGCCAGTTCCAGCAATGAAGGTCTACGCTTTCCCGTTAAGATGGGTTTGTGAAAACTGCACGTAAACAGAATTACCTACAACTACCGAAACAAGCAGCCAGTGTATCTGTGTGTGTGCTCATCAAATAACAACATGACTAACGTTTTTTGTAAGTTAATTAAGTCTTAAGTCATTAATGGAGTATTTGTTCACAGCACACATAGATGTTATCCGGCAGTATATTTAGTTTTGTTTTACGAATACCGGCTGACTTTAAAAATAATTTATCTCAATGTAACTAAACCGCAGCATGTACGGGTAAATTTCCTGTTAATTCTTACACTTTTTCTAAAAGAACTTTATTGCATATTTATACGGATATTAACTACATATTACAATTAGACCGTGATGTATCTATATGTAAAAACAATATAAATAACATTGAGGTAATATTATAAATAGTTTGTGAAATCTAAGTTCTAAAAGTCAATTTTACTACCTACCTCATTATCTTAGATAGATCTTGACTGCAGTTTTAACTTTTGAAACTAGGTTTTGTGGAAAGTGGCCACAATTTTACCAATATCATACTTTGCAGACCTATAAATAATTATTCTGTTTTACATTGTACCTAAATTCCGCACTTTTGAGGTTAACTTTTTGACAATTGTCTTTGGCGACCATCTATGGTAAAATTTTCATTTTCGAATAGAAACAGTTTTATTCAAAATAGGTTGTAATATGAGGTATACTTATCTAAGGTAGATACCTTATCTCTATGAGACTTTTCTACAGTGGATTCAGAGATTCAGAGAAATAAAATTAAACAACGAGTTTATAGCTGTTTCTTTCTCTGACTAAAACAAATGACATGAATGTACAGCGCAATTAGAACAATCTTGACACGATCCGTCGATTTTCATCCGAAAAAGCGGAGCGTTAAAATGGCCGATAGGTACTCCAAATTAAAACCCGTTGCTATGATTCTGCCAGGCTAGCCAGGCAGTCGGTAATAAATTAGAACGTAAAATAAACGGGATTGGGCCGATAAACAATTGAATTACACGATAAATCACAAGAGCTGGGCCAGTGAAAAATTATTTCCAGTTTTATCACGACTTCCCTCATTATTTTAGCATCAAATTAGGAATTTTGATTTTAAGGCAAGCCATTTTTTGTTCAATTTTGGACAGAATTGATTGAAATGCAAAAATAGTTAAGAATTTGTCAAGCCAAAGAAAAAGAGCCAAAAAGCTAAAGATAAACAAGATTTTGAGCGATTCCTTTAAGCTTCAAAGGTAACGTTGGCTGGAAAGGTCACCCTTGAATTACAAAATGACTTGATTAAGCTTTTATGGACTACTTATTTTGATAACATATCAATGGAACAGCTTTCTGTTTTCCTGTGGAATAGTAGCCAAACTTGGTACTTTTGTATTGTTTACTTTTGTATTGTTATACTTAAACGTACAGACGCCAGCACCTCAAGCTACCCGAAACTGTCAAATTTTCCCAATCAACTTCGAATCTTATGCTTTAGCGATAAAGTTGAAAATCTATTAAAGAAATTTTACAGATTGTAGTAGCTTGATGTGCTGGCGACTGTACCTTAGGTAGGTAGGTTTAAGTTTTATTTTTATAATTGATGGCTTTGGGCGAATTAAATTTCGGAGTGAAAACAACATTCATAAATATTTGAGAGTACCTGAAGAGGTAATTCGGTATTCGGTTTATATTTGTTTGCTGTACAATAACCCGTGTTTTGATTTATTCGCTGAAAAGCTCTTAACAAGTTATCTAGAGGGAGAAAATTGGTTTAACGATTCCAGCCGTGGCCGACGGAGGAGGAAATAGAGTAGATATCCTCTGCTCACTGAACTACCTAAATGGAAATAAGTACCTTGCTTTCCTACATTACTACATTACACACTACGTTTTTTTAGTAAATTGCTTCGACAAATACTAAATATTGAAAGTTGTTTGTAAAGCTAAACACAGAACCAACAACCCACCGTCATATTTCTCAGTGATTCGATAGCTTTTAGCAAATACATTCGTTCAAAGAGGTGAATTATTGATCGTTCCAAACCAAACTTTTCTCTTCATAGATTTTGTTTTCTTTGATCTTTGTACTTCAAGATATTCACCTTTATCTTAATGAATGTAAAGTAAAATGTAAAGCTTAGCTTTTTCTATGTACACACGAGTGAGCTTTGGTTATTTAATAAAAGTTTTACACATTTTACTAAAATGCAATAAAACTCAAATTGTACGTTTTATTTTTACTGCCTTTCATTTTTATTTGTTTTTCTTTGAAGCTTTTCTCAACGTACGCAGATTCTCGTCTCACTCTCAATCGTTTGTTCACCCCACTTTACCAATCATATGCGTGTAAAAAGTTGTTATTTTCAAAGGGTCCTATTACTTTGAAAGCAGTAATTATGCAGTCAATAAAATATGAATTATGAGTACGAGTACCTGTATCGTACAGAACCCTTATCCCACTAGAGTTGTTTATTTGATCGTTTTGTCAATGAGTTTCCAACTTTGTTGGAAACTTTTAATAGGTTCGCCCGGTCCGTTTTGCATCGGCAATTGGGTAGGGCGGGAATTTTCAGCAAATATGTTTGAAATCTGAAACATAATTTAATAATAAGAAGTTATTGCAATCACGATAAGAATAAACGAAGTTGATTAAGAACTTGGATGGATAGAACGTAATTATCGAAGAACGCTATCTATAAACAATACACTTATGTACTGTTACATAAATAGTAATAAACATATATTTCGTGCCTATAATATTTACTGTGCGGCGAATAAATCATTCATCTGCGTGATTGAAAAAAAGAGAATTCGTTTCATAAAAGTAAAAGCTGTGTGGAGACGATTGAACATCGATCCTATTTATTTTTTATACATCATTAAACATTCAAAGGATTGCAGATCATTCTGCTTTCACAGACTTGAAAATATATTTTCTAATAAAAATATAAGCTAGATGGACGGACGACCTAAAGAAAATGGCTGGAACGGACTGGATGTGAAAGGGTGTTGTGGCGCAGTCTGGGAGTGGCTCATGTCCAGCAGAGGACTGCAATAGGCTGAGTTGATGATTGATCAATAAATGGTGCACATCACTTCACGGGAACCACTCCTATTTCATTTAAAGAATCGATTGACATTCAGCTAGCTGCACACTCACTTATGTCACTCTATTACGATTATGCAACATCGAGTGATTGATTTCAAATCGCGATATCTCGATTATGATTGACAATGGGTTTCGGTATCGGATACCTACCCGTGTTTTCTTATCCCTATATATTACGTTCCGTGCGTTCGGATAACATCTTCACATTCAATGGCTGCGAGGGGAAACATGATCGGTATAAAGGAAAGGGCATACGATATCGGCAACCGTCACAGACGTATGTCCCATTCTATTTTTGTGAATAAAACAATTTTGTCAAATAGTATTGTTGTCAGAAAACCAGGAATCAAATATAATATCTTGGTGGTCGGCAAGATACCGAACATCATATTTTTGAGGATATTAACATTTTCCTCAAGAAGGTAGGTACTAGGGTTTTCTGTTGTGCAAGATCTTTCATTGACGTCAATCTCAAATGCCCTCTTCCTGCTGACTCTTTTCAGACAGACATATAATCACCAGAAACCTGCGTAGTTAGTAGTTAAACAACTTTTAACTACATAGTTGAAAACAGATTGAAATGCCTCGCTTTAAATAAAAGCATGCAATTTTAACCAACGAAAATTTAGTCAATAGTGTTTCAAGCTCATGGGAAATCGAATGCAGGCAATCATGCAGTGTGAAGTTTCTTTCCAAGAGGTACGCAGTATCACATGAAGTTTGAAGGGCGACGATTATTTCCCCTGGCATGCTTCCATGCGGCCTTGAGCTCATATGTGCGTTATCATATGGGTAGGATATTTAATCAGTGTTCGCAACAATATGTAATTTTATTAATTACATATTGCTATTACTGGCACCGGGTAAACAATTATTTTGTTTACCCGGTGCCAGTATTAGCCAATTAATTAGTAATATCAAATTGACAAAAATAAACCCTAGTTCAACTGTTATATTATTATTATATGGGGATAGTTTAAATGTAAGAAAAGACGACATAATTGAATGTGTCCATTTGATGTTACATCTTAATGAGACCATTAATTGTAAATTTATTTTTTGTGCCTTGCCTTATTCCAATTACTTATCACATGAGCAAAATAAGCATATTTATAATTTAAATATGTTAATTTATAATAGGACTTGTCGCCACAGTGAAGCTATTTTATATATTGATTGTAATCAATTCATTACTGATTACAAACTGACAGATTACACTATGTATTTGCCATCTAGTTGTAAGAGACAAATTGCTAATCTTTTAGCATACAATATACTTAGTGACACTGGTACTTGTAGTGTACCATCGATTACTGTTAGTAGTGGTATTAACAGTACTTTTGATACGCCTTGTAGTTTAAACTATTAGGTGCGACAACGGGTCAGCCGCATATGTTGAATGTTGTACATCAAAATATGCAGGGTCTGTCCGGCAAAGAGCTAGAATTAAGTTTATTTATGGAGAACTATGATGTTCAGGTGTTATGTTTGACTGAACACTGGTTGAAAGAACATGAAGTAGTGTTTATCAATGATGATAACTTTACCGTACAGAGTGCATTTGTGAGAAAAAGTGCTATTCGCGGTGGCTCTTTAGTTCTTGTTTCAAACAAGTTGAAATGTAAACAACGTTTAGATGTAGTTAATCTTTCAATCGAGCGCACTATAGAGTTGTCTTGTGTTGAACTTGAGCGATATGTTATAATCTGTGTTTATCGACCCCCCTCTGGGGATTTTATTAGTTTTGAATCGGTAATGGAGGATTCTCTCAATAGGTTAAAATCAAGTAATAAAAGTATTATTTTATGTGGAGATTTCAATATTAATATTTTAGATGTTACTCCATTAAGTATTAGACTTCTCAATCTGTTTAGGTCTTATAATTTAATTAATTTGTTTTTTGAACCTACTAGGATCACGGCATCTTCTTCAACTTGTCTTGATAATATATTTAGCGATTGTGATACCAAAAATAATTTAGTGTTAACTGACTTAACGTCCGACCACTGTGGTTTATTAGCTAGCTTCGCCATGCCATTAAATAAAAAGTCGCAAAAACTTGAATACAGGCCTTATACGGCTAGTCGTTGCAAAATGTTTAAAAATAATATAGCTCATAGAATTACACCATCTATAGTAGAACACGAGAATCCTAATGAAATTTATGGTGCCCTTTTTGATGTTGTGCAAAAAGAGTTCCAATCTACTTTCAAGACCAAAACCATTAACATTAATGGATCCTCCGTTGGCTTTAACCAATGGGCTACTCCAGGTATTTATAAAAGTAGAGCGAGATTATACGAGTTATATGGTTTGAAAAAATATAGGTTTGATACTCCTTTCCTAGAGTATGTAAAAAATTATTCAAAATTATTCAAAAAGATTAGTGCTTTTGCAAAATCAAAATTTTTAAGTGATACAATTAAAAATTCTAATAATAAAGTAAAAACCACTTGGAAAATTATTAAAAATCAAACATGCATTTAGTAAAATATTTGAAAAATTAATACTCAAGCAGTTGCTAAGACATTTTAATTTAAATAGCCTCCTTCATTATGAACAACATGGCTTTACAAAAGGTCGCTCGACTACAGATGCGGGTGTTGCTTTGTTGAAACACATTTTTAATGCATGGGAGAACTCGCAAAATGCTATTGGAGTTTTCTGTGATCTCTCCAAAGCCTTTGATTGCGTGCACCATGACACGCTTTTACGTAAACTACGTCATTACGGTGCCCAAACCGAGGCTCTCAATGTAATAAATTCTTATTTACATAATAGGTTTCAATGTGTAGATGTTAATGGTGTGAAATCTTCCGGGCTACCAGTTCTGTTAGGTGTGCCGCAAGGCTCAATACTGGGTCCATTCTTGTTCTTAGTATATATCAATGACTTACCATTCCATTTAAAGGGCATCTGTGACGTTGTACTGTTTGCAGATGATACCTCTCTTATTTTTAAAGTAGACAGGAATAGACAAGATTTTGACGACGTAAACAGTGCACTCTCAATAGTTACGGATTGGTTTACGTCAAATAACCTAGTTCTCAATGCCAAAAAAACTAAATGTGTAAAGTTCGCCTTACCAAATGTTAGAAATCTAGGACCCAACATCGTCTTAGATGAAGAGGTGGTTAAAACTGTGGGCTCTGCAGTATTTCTGGGAATAACAGTTGATGCCAAACTTCAGTGGGGACCACATATATCCAGCCTAGCAGGAAGGCTCAGTTCGGCTGCCTACGCCGTCAGGAAAGTAAGACAATACACTGACGTTGATACAGCTCGTTTAGTCTATTTTAGTTATTTTCACAGCGTTATGTCCTATGGTATTCTGCTGTGGGGCAAAGCCGCTGATATACAAAATATATTTGTACTGCAAAAACGAGCTGTTCGAGCAATTTACCAGCTAGGTGCCAGAGTTTCTCTAAGAGATTTTTTTAAAGATATTGGTATTCTCACGGTTGCATCACAGTTTATCTTTGCCAACATCTTATATATTAGGCAAAATATACACTTGTACACTAAAAACAGTGATATTCACAATGTTAACACTAGAAATAAGGACAAACTACGAACTCCCTTTCACCGGCTTCATAAGGTTCATAACTCATTTGTTGGGCTTGGTATAACCTTTTATAACAAGCTACCTTCCTCTTTGCTAGATTTGCCTTATAATACATTTAAAGCTCAAGTAAAATCCAACCTTTGTTCAAAGGCTTACTATTCCATCAACGACTACTTAAACGATAAGGATAGTTGGTCGGCCTGATTAACTCAAAACAATGTTTATGTTCTTTCTCCAGAATTAGCTTACTGACAGGTTATATGAGTTCATGTAATTGTTTAATTTTTTAATTTTTTTTTTTGTTGTCTGTATAAGTAAATTCATTTTAATTTTATTTTAATTTATTATTGACATAATCAATTCATTTCAATGTTTTGTAATGAGTTGATTGCAATAAGTGATTAGCTAGCGACCTCTATGATTGATCATTTTATTCTTGCCTGAGTAACCGGCAGCAAGTTCGTCATGCTTCCCTTAGATGTCACTGCTTGCGGTAGCGTCGGGTTGCCTCCTTCCCTCAAATATGGCGAGGTGGGTAATGGCTGATCTTTGCGTTATGCTCGTGAACGGGTGCTGCTTGTGGTGACTGGTCGTCTTGCTGACCATGGTTTTATTGTTGTTATTAGTAATACCTAACTTGTTTATTAATTTTTACTTTGATGGTCCTAGTTTATCATTTGTGCCTTCAAGTGACAGCTATGTGAACAGAACCCAGCATTGCATAAATATGTAAGTTGTCACGCCCTTTATACCGGGAGGCTTTTATTTAGGTAGTTTTTATTTTATTATTTTATTACTTTTGATTTAGTATTTTTATTTTAGCTTGAGTACGTAGGTATAGATTTTTATGGTATTTGTTGGTATATTGGCGTGGCTAGCTAACATATGGCAAATAATTTTATTGAATGTTCTGTGTCCTGTAATGTTAATTAGATACTTTGCAGATCTAGTTTTGTATACAGTCGAGTATTTTATAACTGAACAGACAGCTGTGCTGCTGGGGAGTTTGTTGCGCCACTTCTTCTCCCCAGCGAAAGCCCTAGGAAGTGGTGAAGGGCGGGCGTTTTTAGGGGACTGTCTTATGTAATTTTGACGTTCGAAAAGTGCTGATTCTCAGCCTAGTTTGAATAAATGACATTTGATTTGATTTTGATCATTATCAGTGAGTTTTCAATGTAGTAGCTATCAACCCCATGAATGCTATCGAAGGATTCTCGTGTATTAAACTGAGAAAGTTACGGCACTTCACTTGGGGTTTATTTTCATATAAAGTTTAGGTAAAAGTTAATAATGAAGGAACACTTTCGGCGCCTAGACCCACGCTCTTCTCATACAATACGTGATAAAGAAAGTTCAAAGATTTGTGTTCTTAGGTATAATTGTATACAGTCGTTCAAAGGAATAGTTAATACGTTTCGTAGTAATTGAATTTAGTAGCACAATAATGAAGTCGACACCAGCCACGCTGCAGTTGAATTGTGGTTAGTTGAAGATAAATTCAGATAGAACACGGTGGAACAATGTCGTGTTCCTAACAAAGTTATGTTTTAACTCAATGAGGTATTACGTTATCTCATAATTCTATTAAAATATTGTCATTTTATGCTCTTCAGTTCTTGGAAATTTAATGATAAAATAAAAAGAAAAAAAAAGGGACGTTTTTTTCACTTTACTTTTCATTAGTGAGTTCATCTTTTCTTATTTCTGTCTGATAATTTCGATCAATCTCGTACTAAACTTTTGTACTAAATACTAATATTTGTAGAGCACTGGTGGCCTTGTGGTATATCGGCCCCAACTTACGAGTGCAGTAGTGGTCATGAGTTCGAGCCCAGGCAGACATCTTACTATGTATTCAATTTAATCACCATTGCTCTCAACGATGAAGAAAACATCGTGATGGAACCGGCATCTCCTAGAACCAAAAATTCGAAGACATTTGACACCCGCACTGGGCCTGCGTGGTGGATTATGGGCCCACTCCCTCTCACAGAGAGGAGGTCTGTGTCCCAGCAGTGGGAACATTATGTGCTGATTGTCATGAGTAATCCTATTTGTTATTGATATTATTGCTAAATTAAATATGTTCACACGTTTCATTGCTTGGCACGGTTGATATAAAATCTGTTGGCATAGGTTAAAGCTTGCCAGTGTTATGGAAATAATAATGATACTTATATGTACCTGTTTATCGGCAGCTACTGCACATATTCACAAAGGTCGAGTTTCTTTGTATCTGAGTAGGAACATTGTAAAGTCAGCAGATGTTTATAGTTATGTCTACCGACATGTTTGGTATTTGTGATAAATTTTGGCGAAATTCCATAAGATTGCAAGCAAATCGTCTATCATTTTAACATTTTAGTAAACAAGTTTAGTTTTTGGGACTACGGTGAGTACCTAGCTAGAGTAGGTACTACATAATCGGATCCCTTCATATACCTAATGCTTTTGATACGAAAACCGTTATTTTGTTTGTAGAGTTCAACAAGCCACTCATCCCGTTAGGTGAACGAAACCGCGGTGAACGCCAAACGATCGCAATTCAAATAGCTCATTAGTTTAAATCAACTAACTCTATAATGGAGTATACAAATTAACAAAGATCGGTATGTGAAGTGACATTTAAACTTTCAGCAAAATGTAGATGAATGCTTTCATCTCTTCCATTCTATTTGGAAGCTAGAGGCTGCTCGTTGTACCGGCTACGTGTATTCAATTAACGCCCACTCTGTTAACTAGGCAACGCAGCTAAGCTTTTATTTTATAAAAACAATTCAATACCATTCTATGAACGTAGTTTATTTTCAGCCGACTAAATATATTTACAGAATCTGCCTACCATACCCAACGGAAAGGGAATAAAAATGAGATCAACCAGAAAAGACCGACATTAGACTTAGGCTAAACCATTCAGATACACTACTTGAATTATAACATTTGAGATTTAGTGTGTAACCTGTACAATCGGATTTAAATCTATATTCTGGGTTTAGAATACTAAGGTAGGTAAGTATTACAATGTTTTAGTCTTCCTAATTTATTGTTATACACTTTTAGTTTTTATCAACAAGAATTCGTATTTCGAATATTAATCGGTCAAAACGAGTTTTCGTTATTTTATTAAAAGATTTCCTGTTTTACTGACGTCATTTATGTTAAGACTGGCTTCTGCCCGCGACTTGAAATTTCACCCTCCCCCCATTCACCCTCTTAGGAATGGAATTTCGAAAAACCCTTTCTTAGTACCTACCTACCTACCTACTCTTAACAAAAACACCCTAAAAATTTCATATCTCTATGACCAGCGGTTTAGTCTGTACGTTTATATATCAGTCAGTCAGGACTTTGATTTTTTTTTTATTTAGATACAATATTATTTTTACGTACACGTGGAGAAATTTATGCTTACTCAATCTACTGGCATTATTGGATTAATTTTCGCCCAAATCGAAGCGACCTTTGAATTCTACGGCACCATCACAGTTCAAAAGGCAGCTTTCAGCTCTGTAAATCAAATAACTCGAATCGTAGAAATGATGTACCTTTACTGAAAATTGAAATTGATTTAAAGGCCTGGCATAGGCATTGGATATTGCTCCATAAAGTTGTGACGTCAAATTCAGCTACTTTGTGACTTGTTGCTCAAAGATCGTCTATCTTTACCTACTACAATGTTTCTGCAATATTTCCTTGATCTTATAATAACGCATAGGTTTACGTATTCAAGTTTATTTCTAAGTTTAGTTGGCAATTATCGGGAAAAGCCCTTCCCAGGAGGGCGTAATCTATAACGTGATAGGTAGGTGCAGATGAGATCCGCTCGAACGCTATTACAGTTAAATACCGCAGTGAAGGTGAATACAAATTGCTAACGTCTATCTATTTCTATATGCACGTTGCATGGAACAGGACGTACTTATGGATTTATCATTTATGCTGACGTCGGTAGATGTCTACATGCAAATTCTACCTACAGTTTCAACAATCCCACAATCCCTTTGTTTTATTTCATGCAAGAGTGGTTTGAGTCGATATTGGACCGTCCCTGAAGCCGTTGATTCGGTTAGTCGAATAAGCGTAATCAGCCTATAATGTTCCCACAGCTGGAACACAGGCCTCCTCTCGGTGAGAGGGAGTGGGCCGTAGTCCGCCACGCGGGATTTGTTTGTCGAATATTTGATCAGAAACAATAGATTTTATAGATTTTGCAAATACAGTTTGTGAGCCCCAGTTATTGTTGATGTAGTGCCTAACCTACCTACTCGTACTTTGTACTGTCAAGTATAATGCCAATTAGATTGAAGTCGTGATTTTATTTATTATACAGTAATTGTTTTCCTGGTCGTCCATCTTAATAAATAATGTTCAGTCGGCAAACTTTATTGTCTGCTCGTAAGAATGTCACAGCAAGTAATATTTCATTAATAAAACCATCGGTTGGTTTACATTTACAGCCAAAAAGGCATCCATTTAGCATGTCTACGTAATGGTATGGAAAAATGACGGATGCTTTTTACTTTACAATGAGTACTTAACGAGGAGTATATTACGAGGTTTTGGTCAGTTCGCCTTTTTGTTCACCCACAACGAACGCCACGCTCAGCTCAATTAATTTACCTAATAATTGTAGTTAGGTAACTATTCGCAAACAACGCTCATGTTATTAATTGTTGCGAAGAATAATGTAGATTTGTTTTTACGGTAGTGAGCACGGAGGGACGCGTCTGACGCGGTCGCTCCCTTGAGAGTTTAGATAGTTAGCGCGCATTATTCTAAACATAAACTCAGATGAATGTGCCGAGCGAGGAGCGAGCATCTTAATGAAAATTCTTATTAAGGTTAATGCCTACGTACTCCGTAGGTACATAGCCGCTAGAAGTAGGTACTTACAACAAAAACAATTACCGCGCAAAGAAAACAATGAGATTTATGAGGCTATTTTCAATGTAACAACAATCAAGTAGGCATAATGTAACCTGCGATTGATTTAACGATCTACATTGTAGACTGAGGAACATGGAACTACATAATTATATTTCAGAGATTAAAACAGAAGTAGAACTAGCAGGGGATTGAGGAGGGGGGTGGATGGGGGGGGGTCTCAGGGGATCAGACCGGAATAAATCGTGGCCGCGGTTTTTATTTTTGACAGCGTCTAAAAATACATTTTCAAACATTTCCGCTACGTACCTACTTATTAAAAACTAGTTCGTATGTGGAAGTGTAAAGTACCTCGTCTATGTTTTTGTGACTTATCTAGTTTTACGTAATAATTGGCTGTTGCTAGGCTAAGGTTAGTCGTAATTGAGTAGGTGCCATAGGAATTTTTCTTAAATTACCAAATTTTTACTAATGTTTCCCACATGATAAGCCATAATATCGGATGTTTTTTTTACCGTCTCGTAATTTTACGGGCTGTTCTACCTACCCATGAATATGAACAACTTTCATTATGGGACCAACTCTGAAATCACGAAAAAAAAGCAGCTGTTTCATACATTTTGGTCTAGTAGGTATTGAACTTTTGTATGAACATCCTGTAAAAATTTCGAGACGGTAAAAAAAATCATCCGGTATTGCTATCGCATGGAATTTGGTTCGTGATATTTTGAGTTTCATAACTGATGATGAAAAAGCAGCTAATTTTACTCACGCATCGCGTCTGGTGCGTTCGTCCCAGAATTTCTCCCAAAACGTGGATCTGTTTTTAATTCTGAGCACGCTGGTGCTAAGCGTGCGCGGCAGCGTGCCGCCGCCGCTGCCGGCCGCAACGCCGGTAGACATGCTGTGCTCCGACGCGGAGCTCTTGGCGATGAAGGTGACGCCGGCACCCGCGCCGCCTAGACGCTCCGACTGGGACCCTGACCGCTGCATGACTGCCGCAGTGTCGCTGTCCACTAGCACTAACTCACTACATAACACGCTGTCACGTACGAACACGCGACTGATTGACCTATCGCGCCCCGATCGTCATCGCCCTGACGTCGCACCGTCTCCGACGCCGCGCCCGCGCCGCAGCCCACTAATGACTGTTGTTATTGTCGAGCTCAGTAAGATGACACTCTCGCTCGTTATTATATAAACACTCCTCGCGTCCCAGCTATGCAATGTCAATAGGTATATAAATAACAAATGTTTCAGGCTAATCTCCTATTGGATTGAACACTTCGACATACATATGTTCAGATAACTTTATCACTTTGTCCTTATCGACAGCAGTATTTAAGTGAAACCTGTTGTTTATAACATAAAATATATTGTATTATCACATAAGCTTCTAATCTTTAACTAGTTAGTTGATAGTAGGCTCTCAAAACTAAAGATATTCATAAATGTTAGGCCTCATCCTTGGCACCGATTAATAAACGAAGTTGATGAAGCTCGAGCATTGCGTGCGGGGCCAACCTGTCAGATCAGTGAACGACCTCGACAATGTCCAACCGTTCAACCGCGAATCTCAAACACTCAAGTAAATATAATGCACGGTATGTTTTTTTTGCTCAGAACAGTGCGTTGATAGGGGAGATCACTTCGCGTTTGTATAGCACCGATGCTTTAAGTCACATTTTAGTTGGGGTTTCAGTGACGGTAGGGGTTAGTACGGCAGAACAAGAGCTATGTGCATCGCGTGTCGCTGGGCATGAGGTGGCGTGTCGCCGGCAGCCCGCGCGGACTATCAATGGAGCCGTGAGCCGCGAGGCGCTGCGGGCGTCCCACTCGCTCGCCCGCCGCCGCCCGGCCGCCCGCGCCTCGCCTCGTGCGAGCCCGACAACGCGCGACGCCGCCCGACGATAAATTTGGCGCTAATGGAAACTGGCGACGGTGGGCGCCGGTAATCAATGTTCGACTTGGAAATCGAGGGGCAGTAAGGGTATTATCAATATCAAAGACAAATCAGATATACGCGTAGGTACCTGTTAAGGTTAGGCTGAAAGACATCATGCCGAGATGAAAAATATGACAGGCCGGGTACGCCGTACTCTCGGTATCGATTATTTTACATCCAAGGTGCTAGTCGCTTTCAAGTCGCGTGTGTTACTGTCAAGTTACTAGTATTTGTAGAATATTGATGATGGCGATGCTACTATTTTCGAGAACCTGTTTATTTTAGTCAGTAGGTAAACTATTATAGACAACGAGGCAATTTCGTAGTTTCACAGCGTACTACATTACATACCTATCTGAATTTGAAGTTTAAATATGGTATTTTTCTGTGATAAGTAGAGTTAATTCTGTAAATTAGTCACTGAAAGACATTGCATTTGCTAGTGTGTTACGCAATTACCGCGCTGATTATCACAAACTCTAATTATAGACAATAATATTATAAGTATCCTATGCCACAGGCCTCCATATATAAATTACGTTTGTTCAAATAAAGAAACTTAAAAACCATTAACGATTTTAAAATACTAGCGGCTCGCCCCAGCTTCGCAAGGGAGCGATATTTTTTTTCGAATTTCCGAAATTTTCTTTCATAAAAATCTTGTCCTGGCAATACCGAACATAACCAAAAAGAAATATCCAATTTGGTGCAGTCATTCGGAAGTTATGCGCGTACAGACCTTTCGGCGACTTTGTTTTGTACTATGTATTATTTGAGTATTAAAGCAATGAATAAAACCGATATTATCGGAGAATTGAACAATGCTATTCTATAAATAATCGTTTATTTAGATAATCCCGCAGGGAATGCTTCAAGGTTCCTATTTGTACTCAAAGTTTACACCCGTAGTAAATCATCTTCACAACTACAAATGGTAAAGTCTGTTTGATTCCTTTGTGTGATGGAAATAAATTCAATTTCTAAAGCAAACAATGTTACTTTAGGAAAAATAATGGAGATGTTCAGATAAAAATATGTGGATATAAAGAAGTCTAGTGCTGAGAGAAATCCTCTACTCTACTGTATCAAACTCAAACTCAAAGCATTTATTTCAATTAAACCATTTACAGGCACTTTTGAATTGTCAAGAAGTCGGTCAGTCAGAAAATATGAAGCTAGTTGCCCATTCCAAAGCGTAGGTACCTATGGAGAAGAACGGGCAAGAAACTCCATGGACACTCTTTTAAATTATATTTTTACAAAAATATTAGTTACATCATTAATGTTGAATTTATAATTATATGTGAGAACGATGTAATAAAATAAAAAAGACGTACGTGTTAAGAGCGTCCAGAGTACAGCAAATAGTACTTAACAAAACAACAATCCAAAAAAAAAAAAAAAAATATAAGCCGAGGCAGCCAATTGATGACCAGCCCCAACTGACGGCGCCCGTTCACGAACATGACGCATAGATCAGCACCATTCAGCTCAACCATTTTGAAGGGAGCTAAATGATCCAACACACACGCCACCGTCAGCGAGACATTTTAGTGAGCATGACATACTATCAGCCGCCAGGGCACATTCAAGTCAATGAAAGACATATTATTACCCGGTAAATGGTAGCTCACATAGAACTCACATCTGTGCTATGAAATTATACAATACAAAGGAAATTGAGTTTATACAATGCAAATATAGTCCCACAATCTTCAGCAGCTCCAACAGTATGTTCAAGTGTTAATCAATTAGTTGTGGTTGTGGAGCAGGACCAGCATTGATCCATGCAGGCATCTTTATCAACGATGTAATCCCCTAACTTATAATATGCCTGCCTGCATAGTGTGCGTTTAATACAAGACTTGAATTTTGTCTCATTCAGTTGAAGAATGTGGGGAGGTATTTTATTATAACATTTTAAACAGTACCCCATAAAAGATGAGTCTACTTTAGCCAATCTGAAACCTGGTTGAACTAGTAGGTCCCTATTTCTAGTACTATAATTATGTCTGTCACCTCTTTTACTAAAAAGATGTAAATTTTTCCTTACATACATGATGTTTTCGTAGATATATTGACAAGGCACCGTCATGATGTTAATATCCTTAAACAGTTCCCTTAGAGAATCGCGCCTGCGGAGATTATATATGGCTCTGATGGCTCTTTTCTGCCGAATAAAAATAGAATCGATGTCTGCAGCCCGTCCCCAAAGTAAAATACCGTATGACATGATACTATGAAAGTAACTAAAATAGACTAATCTCGCGGTATCTACATCAGTAAATTGACGGATTTTTCTGACAGCATAAGCTGCTGAACTTAGCCGTCCTGCAAGAGATGTTAAATGAGGACCCCATTGTAGCCTTGAGTCGAGCGTGATCCTAAGGAAAACAGTTTTATCGACGAATTCTAGTTTCTCTTGATTCAATATTATCTCACAATCATATCAATCGTATGTGATTGCGAATCAAGTATCATTTAAATTTAAAGGTTGAGTAGGTACAGAAATAATTAAATTAATTAATGTCCAAATGCTGCTCATACCATATCATAAGTATATGTTTCAAAAGATAATTTAACATAAGTTGTTAATTTAGGATTAAAGTTGGATTCAATTAATTAAAACATGATATTTTCTTTCAATTCTTAAAAACTAATAAAAATGTGATCATCACGTTTTAATTGAGATGTAAAATTAATGACATGACCACAGATATTTTACATTTCTATGTTAATGACCCTCGAAATATCCGCACCTAATTGAAGCATCTTTATAAAGAGTCAAGTGATTTAAGTGCTCGTATAGGTAAAGTATAGGTACATAATCCGTCAGATGGCTTTAAAGATTCGGGATCGCTAAACTGTTTTTAACGATGTTCAATTAGGTCTCATTAGGGAATTGTCAATCGAGTATCTCACTCAACGATCAATTACCTGCGTCTCTCTTGGGACCGCTTTATTAAAACCTTTTAGCGTATTCACCTGTATTTTGGCTATATCACCTGAGAATTTGTTAATTTATGACATTATGTAACGGATTAATTGGATTCTATGAAATTGTATAACTATAATTATGAATTTTGCATGCCTGAATTGGTACAATACAGTGGACTGCGCATTCACTTAATATCTGGAAATGTATAAAATTTACCTACTGTATACTGTATTGAGCAATTAAATATGAATTTGAGATTTTCGTATGTGTATTGAAGTGTAGTAGAAAGAAAGAATAAATATCTATTGCGACTCGTACAGAATGATCACAAACCAAACTAAACACTGTAAAAAAAAAACAAGTTATATTAAAAAAAAGTAACGAGAACTTATTACTAACTAAGATCTTATTAGGGTTCCGTTTATCCTTTTGAGGTACGGAACCCTAAAAATTAACCGCGTAGGTGCTTTTCTATGAATAAGCTGTTTTTTTTTATTATGGTTTCGGTTTGCACGTCAATATCCCAGCCACCCTATTTATTTGCTTTTAAGATATCTGCAAACAAAATTGTGTTGCAATTCGACTGTACATAGTTATTCCGAAAATTCCAATTAAATAATCGTAAAGAATTGGCATGGGCATTTCATTTGAGCCGGTATTTTCAACACAAACGAGATGTAGGCGACGCCAATCAAATTAAAGCCTGTGATGCCAGTTTTTTTATAACGACAACGACAGTAAAAAAAAAACACAACAATCGAAGGCTTATTTATATGTAAATAAATAAAATTGACGTGACTGTTTGTAATGTCAAAATAACAGCTTTATAATAAATTGGAAATATATACTGGTACTTATAACAAAAAAACATTGTTTTAAATTTATCTGTCTGTCTGTTTGTTCCGGCTAATCTCCGAAACCTCTGGACAGAAATTAATTAAATTAGGTATAGAGATACTTTGAACCCTAGGAAAGACCAAAGGCATACTTTTTATCGACATACCACACGGGCGAAGCCACAGGCTGAAGCTATTATTTAATAACATGCCAAGCCGATCGATAGAGGTACTTGTGCTTTTCAGCGATACCTTTTACTCTAAATGAGGAATTTTAGAGGGAATAAATCTGACACTTACAATCACCCAAGTTGTAGCAAAGTATCGAATACTTATCTCCAAGCAATAACGAAAGTATCATCGATTTTTAAATCCCGTCTCTTTGGTAGTTACGTAAAATTATTTGAACGAAATCTAATACGCATGGCTGAAACAGCCGAATCCAATAAATTTCGTGTGAAAATTCGTTGGTTTTCAAATAGGATCATCTTGTGTAGAGGCACAGAACACATAATGGTACTGTAGAGGCAATCAAGTTAGAAGCATGCAATATTTGAATTTGCTATTGATATCGAAATAGAAGTGGTACGGTACATAGATTTATCATGTCCTCTGGCATGACATGCTTATTTTCTAAAGTATCTTCTAGAGACTTTGTATATTGTACCTATTGATTTTTGTTTATTTCCAACTGTCGTTTATTTTGTTTGCTAGAATTAGTTTTTTAACTTATTAAAAA
The DNA here is from genome assembly GCA_963669345.1 of Gortyna flavago. Classification (NCBI taxonomy): domain Eukaryota; kingdom Metazoa; phylum Arthropoda; class Insecta; order Lepidoptera; family Noctuidae; genus Gortyna; species Gortyna flavago. The sequence goes on along the minus strand of OY770131.1, from coordinate 11,893,721 downwards.
TGTTTTATTCGCTTATTTATTTACGGTTTAACGGCTATAAGTAGGTACATATATGAGATATATTTTTTATAATGCGAAATTAAATTCTATAAAAAAATAATGCCAAGTATAAACTTTACGAAAGTTCGTAAAGATTCATAAACAACTCTAAAAAAATGGATTTGTGAGGGCCAATAAGTAGATTTAATATTAATTTCCTTGAATCCAGAATCAACAAAAAGCTACCAATAAAAAACCTTAGCATGAAGGCTAACTCCTGACACCTGTAGCATGAGTTGGAACAAACCATAGCACTACAACACACACCAACAACGAAAGCTCTAAACACAATGAAAGCGAGAAAGGAGAGCAAGCCAAGAGAACTCAGACAGTTTATAAAGCGGTGTGGTGCTATTATATGTGCGTAGGTAAGTATACGTACGCTCTGTCCAGTTGTGCCGCCTCGGCCTCCTTGAATCTGCAAGCAATTAAAAAATAAGGAAAAGAAAGAAAGAACGACGATCAGAGGACACATACTGTTATGCCACCTAAGCGGGTCAGGTCGCGTTTACGAGTATGCGGGGATCAGCGTCGCACCAAGTTTGTGCTAGAGTAGTGTAGTGAGAGGCTCTGTAAAGGTGGCGTAGCATGAAGTGTTCGTCGCGGCTGCTCCTGCGTGTTGTGCCAGTGTGAGCAACAGGCCACACGTGACGTCACACACGCCGCGAGCTCGCATGCGGGCACCTAACGTTGCGGCTTGTGAGTAAGCTGCCTACTTGTTAGTCGATCACAACATATAACGGTTACATTTTACATAGAACATGATTATTTAGCTTACTTTGGTCCTGTGTGCGAAGCTGTGTGGCTTCATTGATTGTATTGTTTCATGCAATTCAGAATAGCGACAAAACTTACGGTGAGTAGCATTTATTGATGACAAGTGTAATGTCTTAGTTACACATCAGGTAATACATTGAATAGTATGTCTGAATACTACTGCTGCTACTGCTTCGATATTTTTTCTAACAGTCACGGCACATAAACATTAAATGTAAATGAATATGTAGAACATAATGAAATATTGTTATCTGTTATAAATAACACACTATAGGTACTATGTCTATAAAAAATATCTAGAATCATCGCAATACTTAATGCGATATGAAAAGATAGCTAGCGACGTATCAAGAATTTTGTTGACAGTGATTAAAGTAGTAAATCTTTGAAAATTTCTCAATACCGCCATATTTTATCATATCAACAATAGTCTCACCATCGCTAACTTTTGGATATAATTTGTTTTATGACTCTATTTGATTGTTAGTTATATATCGGGGATTATGTAGATCAGATCGACAAACAAGTTGTAAAATTAAGATAATTTATAATAAATCTATTAAAACGTACTTACAAAATAAATATGTTGGTAGATTAGTCATCTGAGTTAAATGTCTGTCCTTATAGTTAGCCAATTAATTTTCATAGTAATGAACGAAACGAATGTCATAATATTTTATTAGACTTGAAGGATGAGGTCTGGTTTTATTTAGAGCCGTGAATGGTTTGGAATGTATTGAATCAAAGTATTTACCTTATGATAAATAAATAACGTTTATTTATAACATCAAATGGTTCAATAAATATTTAGGGAAAATGTGTGCTCTGATCATGTTTATAATGTGAAACATAATTGAACAAAACGAGAAAGTTTAGAAATATTAGAATTTAATAATAATTATGGTTTTAGTGAGTAATTAACAGAAAAAGAATTTGTATTTACAGTGATGACATGAATTATATTATGATAACTTTGTGGTACTTCTATTTAGTACATAACATGTGATACTTTTTTGATAAGTTTTAATTTGATCGATGTTTGTTATTCTCAAAAACAGTGTTTAGTATTCATGAAAGCTCGACATTGTATTCTTCTTCAAAGGTACTGCAGATTCAATTGTATTTACTATTATCAAATACGTTTAATGAAACGTTGGCAGGAATCTGATAAAAAGGTAGGTAGAATATCTGTAAATTAATCTTCCTATAAAGAATAAGGCAAAAAATACACATTCTGTAGTAAATTATGAAAACTTTGCCATTAAAACGACCTTTTCCTAATATTCAATTAATACAGGTCCTTCCTCGAAATCTAAACATTTATGACAGGAACATCCGACAACGAGGTAAAGAAGTAATTTAAGTTGGTCTAATGTACAAAATAATTCCCTTCATCAATTTGTCAATCGAGTCACGAAAGTATAATACGTTACGAAGGTATAATGAGTTCCTGCAGTCCTTTGAGATCGAAACAGTATTTAAAGGGCGAACCTTGTAAGGTTTTTAATATCACCGAAAGGGTGAGTCCTGAGTCCATAAATTTAATTAAATCTGTAATAAAGTAAAATTCTCCCAACCCACTTCACTCACACATCACAGAATTGCCCAATCATGTGACTTTTTTGTGCAATTTATAGCTCTTTTCATTTGTCTGCAGAGTGATGGGTGACGAGGCGAAATATGTATCGTGCTCACCTAAAATGGTAATCTGATTCGACTATAATATGAAAGTGTTGCTGTGTGCAGCACAAAAATGATTCTGTTCGCACCAGCTATGGGAGTGTAAGGCGCTTACATTGCCCACTCGTTTTGTTGAGAAAGATTTAAGTTAGGTATGTTGATTCGAGTGCATATGTGATATCAAGTATCATATTATATCGTTCAATTGTATCATGCCTGGAGCATGGATCGTGTGGGCGTGGTGCGTTTGATACGTTCTTCCGTAGCTGGCGTGTAGGCTAGGAAGAGATTCGTCTAGCTTTGTGGAATTTCAAAGAATCTTACCTTTCGCTGGCGATCGAGCTATTCCTCGACATCGACTTGGGCGACATCTCGAAGTCGGAGTCTGAGCGGTAGAGGAAGGACTCGCGGCGCTGCGGCATGGCCTGCAGGACGAGCGCGGTGGAGGGCGAGCCCCCCTCGAGGGGGGAGCGCGCACCCCCCGCGCCTCCCGCACCACCTCCATTCTCCACATCGAAGCTGAAACAATAGCACACAGTGATTAATATAAAGCAATGTCATGAATCGAGTAGGTACATCGGCAGATAAGCTCAGATATGACAATCGCCAAGCGATTTAAACTCGTCGTGGCGTACCTCGTGTGCCAAAGATAAATTCTAAAGCACTTAAATGATTTATAAATAGACTTTGTATCTATCATATCGTAGGTAAGGTGGAAATGTTAATAAATCGCAAATTACCCCAATAGCACCGGCATTTGTATGCACCAAACCTTGTACCAGTTCTGAACAAAATTATTTTATATACCAATATTTTCTACGCATGCTTTTCCTGTAAAATGAACAACGACCGCACAGTAGGAGAAACATACGTGAAATGTACTCAGGACGAGACAAGACGATATCAAGTCGTGATAATTTGTGTTACGTAGTTTCTGCGTCTAATAATATCAAAGAAAACGATAAAGGGTAATAAAAAAACGTCGTAAATATTGCGGATTTCCCAATAATTTTAGTGATTCATTAAAGAACGCAATAGTAGTTTCATTAATATTGATTAAGTATCGAAAATTACTTGGGAAAACCTTTTTCGACTGAATAAATTTGAGGAAAAGTGACGGATAGTGGCGCTAATGCCATCTGCTGGAAAATCTGAGTAACAGGCGCTCGGAAAGTTTCATTGTTTTATCGCTGTCGGTTGTATAGTACGAATTGCCGCCACCAGAGGTCTCTGTATAATACTGAACACATTAGAATAATATGATAACTCGGAGATTCGCTCCGCCTTAATATTTATTTTGTTTATAGTAAAACCTTTGGAATATGGTTATACATACTTGTGTTGTACAGTGCAATTAATACAATATTTTTTTCGGTTAAATTTTTCGGTAATTCATTTCAACACAGCTTAAGTAGTACATTCAACCACAGATCGTTGGAAGTTAATTTGTTTTTCGGAAGCTTTATTATTTCCTTGGAATTATTACTCAACTATGTACTACTCTGTTTTTTATATATCTATTAATAATAATTAGGTATATATTAAGAAAATTTAGGTTACATAATATTAATTTCTCTATTTTTCTAATTCTTTTGTTATGTTATAAAGGTAGAAACAACATTATTTATGTTAATCGGTAATAATCTGGAAATAAAAGGCTTTTTTATTTTTATTTTATCTTAATATACAGATATAAATTACGTGTCACGATGTTTGTCCGCGATGGACTCCTAAACTACTTAACCGATTTTAATCAAATTTGTACACCGTCTGCAGTTTGATCCAACTTGAAAGATAGGATAGAAAAAAAAATTACAAAAACGTTAGCCACAGCAACGCGTGGCCGGGTCAGCTAGTTTTATATAAGTTCTACTTACTCTATATTAAATTTGAGAATTTGTGACTAGAAGGGGTTATTCAATAATTTTAATGAAACGCTCATAAGGTTGTTACTGACCTCCCATGACCTCAGTTTACTTATTTAGGGGCTGTTCATTTATTACATAAGACAATTTCAACCCATTTCTGGCCCCCCACCCCCCAACGTAAGAAAAAATAAGACTTGAATGAATCCCCTTCCCTCCCCCCTTTAAATCTTACGTAAGATCAGTATCTACCAAAATTGCAAAGAAAAATAGCAAAATTTTTCATAACTTATAATTTTTGCTTACTTTTGTGATCATAAGTATGAATAATGTAGTTCTAGACCCTCCCACCCCCATTTAAGATAAAATAAGACTTGTTTGGACCCCCTGCCCCCTCAAATCGTCTTACGTAATAAACGAACAGCCCCTTACGGTTAAAAGCATTGTTGTAATGAAAATAAAAGGCTAAGTCCCGAGTAATTACAGTAATCTGTCTTTGTTATAAAGGTTTCGCTACCTCAATCAGGTGTACGCTGTCCTCTCCGTTTTCTTACGATATTGAGAAGTTATTACACCTGCTTTTAAGTAATTGTACCTAGATTTAATCGATATAAATGATTAGTGTACAGGGTGGCAGGGACATCGACCCAAACTGTTACCGTGGATTCAGTACATGATTCTGAACCCACTCCGTAAAAAAATTACATCATTATAAAAAAAAATGGCTGTTTCATAAATTTTTAACTGTGCAGGTATTATACTTTTCTATGAAACAGCTCACTTTTGTTTCGTTATCCAACAAAAAAAGGAAAAAAAAGGTTACACTAAATAAAGAAATCTACCTACATGTTTTGCCAAGCCGTAAAAACCGTGCGAAGCAGGGGTGGGTCGCAAAGTTATTTAAAAAGGGGAAAAGGTAACCCTTTTTTTTTTTTTTTTTTTTTAAGGATGGGAAATCATCCAATGACCCCTCCCGCTCTGGGTGGAGCGGAAGGGAGTGTCAGACTCTTACTGACTAAAACCCATCCGTGTTCCTTCCTTAGCCCTTTATGTTCCGGGGCAGCGGTAACCCTTTCGGACAATCCCGCTGCCCCGGCAGGCTTCGGCCCTAACGGGCCCCTCCGTGTCTGCTGACAGCTCTTTGAGGCGCGCGTGGAACACTTACGCGCCGTCCGGCACGGGCAAAAGGTAACCCTTAAGTAGGTACAGTAACGCATTCGTTTATAAAATTAACTCATTACACAATACTATAAAAAAGTTGTTCAAATTAAGGTATTACAGTTATTTTCACATGTTTTAAGTGCTACGCCTACGATCCGTAGCAGCTTTGTAGCACCTCGAAATGAAATGACAATACGTTTACGCAAACTGTATGATCTATTATCCCAATTGGTTAGGTAGCCAAACGCGATTTAATAAAGGTACCTACTTCAGTCTTTGGTGATAGTTTTTATTATTATATTCATATTATAATATCTAATCCTCTGTCTACCTCTCAAATATAGTATGCATGGTATAATAAAAGTATTTTCTTGGTTACAAAAGCGTAGAACAAAAGTGTTTGTTGTGTTGTGTCATTCACCTTTCAAATTTTTCCCAGACATGGAATGTTCACCGCTTTAAAAAAATAGTACGACTAATACGTAAGTACCTACTACCCACTGACCTTGTTTTTGGAGATCCTATGTATTTATTTTACCATAAAATCGATAAAACACTAAATATCACAAAGAAAACTCTTCCTTGACATTTGTGACATTTTGTGTTTTATCGATAAAATTTAAAAGGGTATTTTCAAAGTTCGCTAGAATCATAAATACATCGTAAAGTCATTTACATGATGGCTAGAACGCGCCGTGTTCTGTCGTATGCATTATACTACGAACAGCTTCGCTCGTCAGTGTCACAGGATTGTACGGTGCAGTACGAATATATACCATGCGAAAGTACCGACTCTTTTATCTATAAACTTTGCCTAAAGTTAAGTAACGATGGAACTCTGTTTAACCATACGTTTTTTGAGGTGTCGCGACTATGTTGGCATCCAGTCTAACCGGATGCAGCTGAACTTTACCAATACTTTACATGGAGCGACTGCTTACGTGACCTCCAAAACCTATAGTTACTGGGTAACACCCCTTGGTAAGACTGGACTGTCAATGAACTTTGAATGACAGCCAGGACCATCAGGACCATCGGCCTAACGTGCTTTCCGAGATACGGAGCAGACCCGATATGTGATCGATGATCACCCATCCATGAACTGCCCTCGGCAAGCGTAGCTTTCAACTTTCGATCGGCTGTAATTAATTAGCCATGAGCTCCACTAAATGGGATAGTCACTATGTATGTGTACACTATACCAACTAATTCAGACAAAATATCTCGTATTTGTCACAGATTGGACTCTGCCTAGCCTTACTATCCCTTACTCATCTTAGACCAAGAGTTGTCAAACGCACATGGGTGTTAAGCCCGCGGTTAAAGCGAAGCCAATAATTTTATCAGATTTATCCTCTAAGAGTCAACGTACCTATGCACCTAGACCTATTACATCACCTTATGACGCAACATGATGCCATACGAATTAACAAGAAAAGGAACACTTTCCGATGTTGTTTTTTACTTTGATGACTTAATGACAATGACGGAACATTAATGACATATTTGTGTATGTCATCTCTCTGACAATATTAGCGTAGGTGAGACATGACATACATAATTAAGGAATATCAGGGCAATTAATAGGAAAAGAATTATCATTTGTTTCATATGCGTATTGGTTTGTATTTTGATGACTTAATAATAACGATGAATGGAATACTTGGCAGACCTATGTCATTATTATGACAGTTAAATTTATGACAGACATACTTATTCGTGGTACGCACGACGCCATATCAAGCTATTCATTTCCAGTATAAGCTGACTTCTGATTGTACGAAACACCTATTCAGTGCGAGGTCAGTTAACACTGAAAATATATAGCTTGATATGTCGCCGTGTGTAACACGAGTAAGAATGTCTTTCGTGTTTAGTTACGTTCTAAGTATGCACATTTATGTCAGGTGTATTCTACCAAAGTTTTACTTAGTATACAACCAACTTATAACGTAAATTAGAGGTGTGTTTATGACTATTATTAGGGTAATAATGTATACTTATCACTGTAGTCTAAGATATAAGCGAAACCATTTACTACAATAAATTAACTACAGCAAAAGAAAACAAACAAAAAAAAATTTTTTTCTTCCGCAAACACTTTTTGGTACTTACCACGGATGTTCTGTGCAAATCATCCCTTATACGGATGCTACAACCACTATATTTTCTTAGGTAATCGTTTGTTAATGATACAAAAACATAACAAGATTGGAGCTGAAGAACAAATTGTAAAGCGAAAAATTTAACTCATTGCCACGTTTCTCTTGCATGAGTGAAGCAGATAACATAATATTTTCCAATACCTAAGTACAGCTTTTCTATAAAAACGACTGTACCTGGAGGCTTGCAACTTAAAAGGAATTAAATCCAATCTTTATGAAAACAATTCTAATTACCTAACCAGCATCCGGGAAAATTAACATAATCTTATCACTCAAAGAAAAATCTTACTCAGATCTTAACTTTGAACTATGAATATTGACTAACGTTGTTTTTCAATATTCATATTTCTCACCTCGTCTTTGAATCTAGTGATAATTAAGACTATAAAACCCATGATAATATTGATATTATTTTGTCGTACGTACACTAAGGTAAAGTGTTCCGGAACCCTTAAAAAAGAGGTCAAAGTAGAAAAATCAATGTTTTATAAATAAGGGCGCATCACACGAGTAATTTCCCCGCCATTATTATACCTGCCGGTGGTACGCCTGCGGACGGACACTGGGGTTCTTCTCAGCGGTCTGCGGGATGCGCCCCTCGCACTCCAACGCCGCGGGGCTTCGCTCCACCTGACCACATGCCTACCCGTCAGATACCACCAGCCAGCCAGACCAAATATCAAGACCATACATGAAGTTACTATCTGCTTATTTAACAGGAGCTTTTCGATGATGTCGTTGTAGTATTATGTGGATATGGTTAAAATTTATGTATATTTGCGTGGTTGTACATTTTTTTTATGATTTAGGATGGTTTTAAGTGAATTGTCAACATCGAAAATGGCAATTTTATTATGAGCATCTTCTGTCACTGGGAAACAAGTTCATAAAATTACCTCCTACCGCCTATGTTTTTTCCCTCGCACTTTGATCAGATGAGATTTTTATCTTAGTTTTTCCATGTAGCAGTAACATAGTTACAGGAAGCAAAAGGCTGATTGATAGCTCCACTTAAAATTGAGCTTAATTTTTTCGTGTGCTGCCATGTCTCGCTGATTTATTTACTTTGTTGGAGGTCTTTCGCCGAGCCCCTGTTTTACTGTGGGCGGAGTTACTCGGTGTTCCCGGTAAATAATTGTAAGAACTTAACTACCAAGCGTGGCAACAGTCGTCTATATTAAGAAATAGTAAATAAAACTATCGCATTATTTTGTTAGTTCGGAAGCATTTTTGGGACAACAGCCTGTTTATAAATGTTAAAAAAATATTAACTATACCGGCCAAATTACCTTGATATATTATGGTGTGAATCAAATATTACGTCGTATTGATAAGTATTCCTACCAGTTTCTTGACTTTACTGATACTATTCAATATTTTTGAAATTTGGTGTGCCTGGTTCAATGATATGATGTATATAATCGAAATTGTAATCTAAAAAAAGTTTAGTGACGGATGTTCGTAGATATTTAAAACGTAATAATACGGTAAACACTGACGCATCGGATTCACCTTTTTCATCTTCGAAATATCGCAGACAGTTGGCATTTTCTATTACATCTATATATACTACGTTGTTATGTATGGCTTGTTGTACCTATGTGAGTATACCATCGAATATCGAACTGTTGCTCATATCACACTTCAACGGGTGTTTACGAAATTTTCTTCAATGTTCGTTTATTATTGGTTTGAAAGCTTGCCAAAATAACTATGCAGATTTTAAACCACGTGTTTTAATGTTACGGTGCAAAAACATTATTTCTTATCAACGCTCTGCCCAGTGGCGAGATATAAAATTTTCATTGTATGACGTATCAATGCATTTATTTAGTTTTATTGATGACTAGACAAGTTGTTTGATAAATATTTGGATGTAAAGTAAAGCTCAAAATTATGAGGTTTATGTCAGCAGTAAATGACATAGCAATTGGAGGTAGTGGTAAAAGCTGGTAAAAGGTTTAAAGGATCCTTTACACTGTCTGTCAGCCTTGATTTACAATCAGTTAGGTTAATAAATCCGCTGTCGGCCTTTGTCAGGAAGGCCTAAATATTAAATTTTCTCGTGAAAGAAGTGAGACGGATAAAATTGTTTATCCAGTCCCATTCAAAGTTTTTTTTCATGAAACTATTTTAATTTTTCATCATAACCTTTTTAGTTCGTAAACTCCCACTATTGTCATTTTTTCCCATTTTGCCAAACAGATTTTTTATTTCAATACATTATTTAAAATAGTACTGCATTCATTTTTACTAAATATTTATTTTTTGTGAGAGGAATAAAATTTTAACTTTATTATTTAATTTCCCCTGCTGTATGTTGTTATGTGTATCGGTAAATATGTAATTCTTAGCCAAGTTTCCTTTATATTTAGAACATAATTTATCATTCATTAGTACATCATTTGCTGCTGTCACAAAACCACTATAATTAAATATATTGAGCCGTGCGTTGACATACAACAGTCGTAAGAATACTCATGAAAAAATAATTAGAAACTCATGTATTTTTATTAAATATTTGTCACCAATTTAGAAATGTGGGTAGTTGACTGCACCGTTTTATAAATTGCAACGACTGCTACAGAAATGTCAATGCAATTTAAGCGAAAAACAAATTATGTAAACACAAAAGAACATTTGATAAGACAGACATCTTGATACATTGATTGATAACTGAGCTCAGCTACATGGCTACAGTTGACAATAGCAGTAGCATCAAATTGTTTCTGGTCAAACAGTTAAAAGGAATGTCTTTCATGTCCAAGTTATTCTGGTCCGTTGGCTCTTTTATACCGAGTGTCACATATTGAACCTTTCTACTCAGGGCCGGTCTTTGTGCGAGATATTCGAATGAAAAGAATACTGGGCTTATTGTTTGGAGCCTATTTTAATAGACAGATGACAAATTTGCAAACAAGTAGGTAAAGAGAATTTGTAGGATAAGAATTCATATACCTATAATTATTTCCATTGTCACAGTGCTCCACCCATGTAGGTAGGTATAAGCTCAAGTTTCTCGCTATGTAAATTTTATCCCGACAGCTGAATGGGGTTGAAAAAGTCCAGGTTTCGCGTCAAATATTGTTCTTTGACAAAAGGAACTAAGGTACGGTTGCATTATGAGACGCTGAAGAAGCAAACATCGCGTGAATTGTTATTTTCCTGCTCTTTGAAATAACTTTATTTCCCGACTGTTCTTTACAACATTTCTTTGTTGTTTCGTAGACCTTCTAGTCTTATAAGTGACTAAAGTCACAGACAAATTGCTGTGTCGTGTTATGTCGTGACTCGGGATACACCAATCAAACGTATCTGTTTATGACTACGTCAAATTACAACGAGTTTTGATTGGCTAACACTGCGTCAGAAAGCGTCACAACACAGTCATAATTATGAATCCGGCTTTATTGTAACATAAAATAAAATCAAAGATAAAAACTAAATTTAATCAACCGGACTTTATTGTACAAGTAGGTATTGTACATAAGAATACGTCATGTATAATAAAATAATTATCTCTCGGCGTATCTACATTGTGTAGATTTCAGTAACTAACTGTATACTAAAATCATTGTAATAAACGTCATTGGAGATAATTAAATATATCTCAATTGCATCAACATATCTAAGTCTCATCAAATGATTTTATCGTGTCCCTGTGATTAATGTTTTAAAAGTACCTAATGCGATGGTATCTGTTTAATGAATTTTTGTTTTTAATGTACATGAAATTCATTGTTTGATAAGTTGTTTACGACTGTTGCGACAATCAAGGATATCATTGATTGTCCCTGTTCAGTGAATGAACGTGCGTGGACCTCTTAGGGTGGTCGCCACTACTGGTCTGGCTGGAACTGGTGGTGGTGGTGCTGAGCGTGGACAGGTCGCTGGAGGCGCGCGCCGAGCGCAGGCGAGGCAGCACGGGTGCCTCCTCCGCCTCGGGAGAGGACGCCGGCTCGCACGCCCAGCCCAGCGCGCGCGCCGCCGACCACACAGCGAACACAAATGTCAACATCGTCGGCTTATCGAGGCACGCGCCGCCCTCGACCCCTGCCCGCACCCCAACAACACTCCCGTGGAAACCAAAACATCGGTCCGAGTTCACACTTGCATATCTCCGCACAGTCTCAGTCAGAAGCAGTCAGTAACTGGTGCTGTGTTCCATGAGTGACAGCGGCAGCATGGCAGCACATGGGTCGCACGTGCACGCGGCGGCAGAGCGCGCTTCACACGCCCGCGCGACTCGCACTACACTGGGCTCGCCGCCGAGTCGCCGACACGCGCTCTATACTATGCACTTGTGTTATCGTCATTATCGATAGTTATTAGCTAGACAACTACACGTTCACATCGTTAATAAGTACAACAAACAGTAATTAAACATTTTCGTGGCAGGGTTAAGTGTGAATTGTTTGCAGTTATTGTCACATCACGGACCTCGCAATAGGTCGTCTTATCATAATAGCACAACAAATCGTGGATGGAGCACACGTTACGGAATGTCACTAATAGTACAAGCGAACGTGCGTGTAGATATTATGATGTGCATCGCGGGCGGCGTGACGCGGCTGCCAATGTTGACGTTGCGCGGCGCGGGGAACGTGAGCGGCCGACGTCACTCACTGCTTGGCTCACCCGCGCCGCCACTCATTGAAAGGGCACGTTCTATATTTATATTTGACCCACAATTACATCACTGCTAAAAAACAATGTCAATGCGTCATTTATTTGTACTGTTTTCGACACGGTATCACTTGTTGCACGCGCGTTCCGAGTCGGCAGGGGAGCCGTGTCGCTGCAAGCGTCGAATCGATTTCGACGGCAGTGTCTGAGCGGATGTGCGTGGCAAGGTGTGCAGCGCGCCGGTAGATCGTGTCGACGTCGTATCGGACAGGAGCTCCGTCACAGAGCATCCTGCGGCTGCCCGGCGGCCATGTTGGCACCGCCATTTTGCCGGGGGTCGAACGGGGCGAGCCGCATGCGTACGCCGCCGGCACGCAACTCTTGTGTAGGAAATGACGAAAGTCACCAACGCCGCCGAGCAGAAGTGGTGCTTATGCCGCCTACCCAAGAGCCACTTTCAAGTACCATGCAACGTGCGTTCGTTTATAGGTCAAGCGAAAACCTAACGTCTTCACTGAAGCTTGCTACGAATCACAACCACTGAATTCGGTTTAATACATTCGTAAGGCTTCACAGATTACATTTTAAGAGTTACGTTTCACATTGATTTACCTGTCCACGAGGCAATGACACAAATCCACCCCTCGGGTTATCGTCTGAAGGGTAGAGTTGATTGCCCTGACTTTTTGGTTTAGTAAATGTAATTATGTTATCACAAAATTATTCTAAGGTTATGGTTGGTTGCTTTATACTCAAACATTCTACAGAAAAAATAAACACTCATCACCCATACATAATACTGAATCATACCTACTAATAAAATTTAAAAACATCCCTACATAGAACCATTAAAACTTACAGTGTTTTCATTTCCAATGGATTTTTGTTTCAACATCAAGCTTTAATGATTTTTTTTCTATAAACAACGTAATGTTCTAAGCTATCGCGATGACAAACCGTCGATTAACACTAAGTACTTTAGTTTCACTTTCATAGAGGTTGTTGACTCGTAATGTAATTAAAAGTCGGTAGAGTATAAAGTAGTTATGTTTTATTGGTTTGTCGCGTAGGTCGCCGCCTTGAACTTGACCGCGGTGCCACTGCCCTTTCTACGAGTGCACCTTACATAACATCCCGGATGGTATATTATATATACATTTGCATAATAAGAGAGAAACCTTTTTTGAATGCTGTAGAAGTGTAGAGGAATAATTTTATAGGTCTACGCAATTTTGCTACAATCGTAGACTCCGTAGCTCCGTAGTGTCGTAGCTTTGTAGGCTTTTGAGATTACAGGAGGTACGGTTAAAAATGTAATAGGTATATTTGCCGTATTCTTGGCGTTATATTTGATTACAAATTTATTCATTTATTTATAAGTAAAAAAAATATGTATTAGGTATGTTGAAACTTTTTGTACTCCTCGTTACTTGTCCCTAGAACTTGTTCATTAGAAAACCAGCGACAGACAGCATTCTGTCTGGCAATAATCCGGAAATTCTTTTTGTGCAGCCGTGAGGCACACACTATTGTTGTTAAAACATTATTTTCACTTTTTTATTTGTGTTTTTTGTTTCACGAACGGTGTCCAAATAAACGTTATTCTTTCTTTATTTTTGAAGATAAGCAAAACAAACAACGTAACCATCTGTAATAGGTAATACCGTAACATATACTTAGTGGAACGAGGAAAACACATTATCATTCGAGAAAACAACACGCCATTAGAAAATACACCTGTAATAGAAATACATGATGGCTTCACTCGTAAATACAGCCCTAAAGGCCTATTCAAACCTAAGCGGTATTCGCTGCCGCTGTGGGTAGAGGTACTCGTACATTCCGCGCGGGTTTTGCTCAGGTATTTAGTAACAAGTTCCGCGGCTAGAGCGACCTGAGCGGTATTCGCTGCCGCTGTGGGTAGAAGTGCACCTTCCTGAACAAAACTCGAACTCTGTATTCTACCCACAAGGATAGTGAAATCCGCTTTGGTGTGAACAGTAATATTACCGCATGGTGCATACCCACTCGGTTTTTTCTACGGTATAGCGAATACCGCTTAGGTTTGAACAGGCCTTAAGATTGATAATGAGCCGGCACAATACCGTATTGTACTTGTTACCTTGGCTCGTAATGGCCGGAATATCTACCATATTATTACGCTTGTGGCTGAAGATAATTAGTGTGGGAATGCACGTAGATGCAATTAAGGCGCACGTCGGAGTCTGATTGTACTATGTATTATAAATGTACTCTACTGCCTTCAATATGCATAATGATGAGAGGAATCTTGGTAAACTTGATTATATGTATCCGGATTTGGAGTGGTTAGGTATCATTTAATAGAACTAGTGCAATACCATAATATACATTTACATGTTGGATAAAGCATATTAATAATATTTATTATACAGGGTTATTTTATATTGGCTAGCTAAACTCCTCAGACGCGACGGGTAACAATATCTAAACATCATGAAATAAAAAATAAATAATTTTGATAATTTTCTTGTGGGGTTATCAACCGCAGTTATTATAGCCACTTATAATTAAATCTTTTATGTTTTGCTAGCGACTGCCAGCGGCTTCGTCGTCTAAAATTTCATTCTCCCCCGATTCAGCCTCTTAGGGGTGGAATTTCGAAAAACCCTTTCTTAGTGGATACCTCACAAAAAACACACCCTCCAAATTTCATGTCTCTAGGACCAGCGGTTTAGGCTGTTCGTTGATATATCAGTCAGTCAGGACTAAGAATTTTATTTTATATACCTACATGTATAGATAGATTTTAACGTGTTTTCGATACCTATCGCGTCTGTGGAGCTAATAGCTAGTCAATTTAAAATAACCTTGTATTGCTTGGTAGGTAAGAATTATGAATCCTAAATAGGTTAGGTAAATAGTATTAAACTGATAATATTAATGCATTACTTGTGAATTTGTAAAACTACAAAAAAAAAAATACCACGTAAGCGTGGTATTTTACAATATATCTACGAAAATGTTGAAATTTTTGTACAAAAATACGTCTTAACGAATTTTTTTGTTTGATTGTATTTAAAGATATATTTTTTGGATTACTTATTTTATGCTGGGAGCACAGGCAGAATACAATTTATTTTCAAATTTATTTATTTGTGATACTACTTATAATAGAGAAGTATGGAAGAAAAATACATGTTGCGCTGACCTCAAATAAATTGGGATAAGGGCAGGAGAATGTTGATGACATAATGTTATAAAATAATACAATTGTATCACTATGCGCTGCCTTGCAAAGGTGTATAAATATTGTCTACACAGTAATAGTTGTATAGGACATTTTGTAGACACAATTCAAAGTCCTGATTGACTGATTTATAGATACACCGTTACATTTTGATCGTTTTAATCCTTAAAAGGGGTCATTGTACTCATCATTATGTAGGTACAACTTTTACTATGGGACCAAAACTGACATCCCTACATTTATGTTCGTATAATTCGTCAAAATGTAGGGAAAAGTGTTGGTCCCATAGTAAAAATTGTTCATAATGACCCCGATGTTGGTACAATGACCCCTTTTAAGGATTAAAACGATGAAAATGTAACGGTGTATATCAGTGGTTCCCAAACTTATTTTGTCTACTGCCCACTTTGAGAATAAATATTTTTTAGCGCCCCCCTTTTTTCACCTATTTAAAAACCACTATAACTTCAAATTAAATTAATTAATTATTTTGACCTAGATATGTATATTATGTATATTAACGGAGAATTCTAAACGAAACTTTTACTATAACCCGCAACTTGAAACCTGAGCGCAGTAGGTAACATAAAACGGCGCTTAGGTCTCAAGTTAACTCTTACGGGCTCCACCTGCCAATAAGAATGATTATTGAAACGTAACTTTATAGCATTAAAACAGAGTATCTTTTATTAAAAATATAACTAAAATACCTAATCAATCCTTATATAAAAACTAATGTGAAGGATGAATCTGATGCTGTTTAATAAGTTTGTTGATATCAGGTTCCAATTTACTCAAGAACAGTCGCAAGTCGCCACGTTCGGTAACAAGCAAACGATTTCTCTTTTTAGTAAGCAGTGTTGTCACAGCACTAAATCCACGTTCACACAAATATGACGATGGGAATGCTATCAAGAATCGTTGAACGATTGACCACAATCCAGGGTACAATTGCGGGATCGGTTTTTGTAGCCAAAATTCTTGGTAACCATTTTTGAACTTGATTTTTATTTCCTCGTTTGTTGTCAATTCTATAAGTTCTTCTTCCAGTTGAGGTGACATTGCTGTGTTGACATTTGAAAACGGATCCAACACCCAGTCTGATATTTCCAAGTTCAAAATGTCCTGGTATCGTTCGGTGAAGTCAATGTGGAGGTTCTCCAAATGTTGGCAGTAGGCAAACAATTCGTCGTTACTGCATGATACTGATAAATTTGGAAAATTGTGAAACTCACGTCTGCCCAGATTCTTTTTGTGTAGAAGCAGTTTGGCTGCGAAAGCAGCAACGACGTTTTTTGTTTTATTTAAATTTAGTTTATAGCCTTGCAGTTGGAGATTCATGTCGTTGAACAATTTATACAGGTCTGTCATGTAAGCTATATCATCCTTTGATGTTATGAGCTTGTCGTGCAATTCTGTATCTTTAGTTTCCAAGAACTCTATAACAGAGTCAAACAGGTTGTAAAATCGAGTCAGCCTCTTGATAGCCAACGAACTTCAGTATGAAACAACAAACGGTTGAAATCCTCGTCATTAGTAACACAAAGCTGATGAAATAATCTATCATTCAAAGAGCTGTTGCGGATTTTATTGACTGCTTTGATGACATATTGCAGTGATTGAAATAGTTTTTCACTTAAGTTTCTAGCAACTAAATGTTGTCTATGAATAACGCAATGTACACCAAGGACATCTGGAATTTTATTTTTTAAGTACGCTATGAAGCCTTTATGGCACCCTGTCATAGCCGGAGCGCCATCCGTAGCAACTGAAATAATATTTTTCAAAGGAATCTCTTTCTCATCGCAAAACTTTTCCAATGTATTGAATATGGTTTCACCTTTTGTATCGGTCTCTAAATTTCTAGCAAATAATAGTTCTTCACATATTTTCTCATCTTTAATAAACCTCACGTAAGACAACAACAATGCTTCATTAGTTGGTAAAGTGGACTCATCGAGCTGAATTGAGAATTGACTTGTCCTCAGGTGATCGCACAATGATTCTTCAATGTTTTCAGCCATTTCATCAATTCGTCTTTGCACAGAATTATTACTCAAAGGAATTTTTCGGATAATATCTGCGGCCGATTTATGAAGCACAGTAGTTATTACTTCATTTATTGCTGGCAATATTAACTCTTCTCCGATGTTATGTGGTTTGCCTTTTTGAGCAATTAACAAAGAGATATTGTACGAAGCTCGAAGTCCGTCGTCATCTTGCTTAGCAGCCGCCGAAAATAGTTTTGCAGCGGGGTAGCAACAACGGCATTTTGAACGCAATAGCTGTACGTTTTGACTGTCCCTTTCAGAAACAGTGGGTCATGTCTTGTGTAGGTGTGGCGAGTCATGGCAAATTATAAAATTGTATGTAATGTGTTCTAGGTTAAGGTTTCTATGGGTCTATGCCACCCGAAATAAAGTTATTATTATTATTATTCCGTCTTAAATCTTTTTCAATAAAATAAACATAAACAAAACATTACAAATTAAGGTAACAACTAATAGCTAGCTAAACTTCATAACCAAAGTAAGGTAACAAGTAAATCTGAGAATGAGGCAATACGGTTTTTATTTTTTTTGGCTAAATATTCATTAGTAATGTAATATGTTTTCTGTGTTAAGAACCTATGGAGTGTTTTTTTAAAGTATTTAAATTCTTTGAAGCTTTTATAGATTTAGGTAGTTCGGTAAATATTTTTGGAGCCATTCCTAGAAAACTTTTTGAGAACGGGGTTAGGCGAGTTTTTTTTTTTCTAACGATTCTTGTAGATTCTAGTAGGTTAAAATAAAAATGCTTTCATCCTTCGAGGAAATCGGTAAACACGATACATAATGTTATAAGCTTTTCCTGTTTATTGTCTGCAATTGGAGCTTGGTTTTTACCAGTGCTCAATTAAACATGCTAGGAAGGAAAAGTTCACCTAATAAGTATCTATTAAGAAGCGGTTTTTAACTTTTCCTTATAAGGTATAACAAAGTGACACATGAATGAAAGATGAAGATAATTGGAAAACTAATTTAATGAATGAACAATCCCTGAAGACTCAAAACAGAGCGTTTAGGAGCGACTTCCACGCGATCGCTGAATAACATCATTAAGAAGCGCTGCAGCGAACTATGATAGTAAGCAGTCATTGTGTATTATGGGAGGTTAGGAGCTAATCGCATTGCCTTCGAAGCCCGAAGGATGAAATTACCCACTTGCCACCAGGGCTCTGTTCATCACACAAGCCGCTGGGGAACTCCTTACAACCATTAAATTGGTTTAGAAGCTATGTGTGACTAGGTATCGGATACGGTGGCAATCGATTTCGTGTTCGTTATAAGTAGTATCAGAATGAATAGCTGATGTTTATCTTGGTGTGTAGTGAGATTCTTTAATTTGGTATTGAACTGTAATGTAGCCTGTGTTTTTGAATGAAAGCTATGAAAAGGCATATTTTTGCCACTATCATGAGTCCAAAATAAAAGTTATATTTGTGAGATTTCAATATTGATTAAGAATGAAATCGCTTATATGAGTGTAACAGTCATGATTTGACTAAAAGTCAGTGTGAATTTATTTTTGCCAGTCAAATGACTTGAATTAATTTTAATAACATTACTACAGAACGCTTCGTTCTGTATCTTCAGATATTTTAGCACGATCGGTTGCAAATATGTACGCCTATATTTCGCAAAGGGGTAGGCAGAGGAATATATAACATCTTGGATCACCGACTATTTTAAAGTTCCTATTCATATACCGATGCCCAAAATAATATTAGAAAGTAGTACCTTATAATGTGGAAAAAGAAATGGGTGAAACCTTTTCGAAATTATTTTGAACAAAACTAAACTACATAATTATGTGACACTAGTCTGTGATAGACTGGTGTCTGCACTAGGAATACCTGTATAGCAGATCACCAGTGGCTGCTATATAGGTATTATGAGTACCCATCATAAGTAAATAGATATCTATATCCTTGCTTATAACTAAGTGAGATTTTTATCTTACATATGTAGGAGTAGGGTGGGGTCATTTGATGATTTCCCATCCTTAAAAAAAAAGTGGTGTAGGTAGCAATGGTGGCCCAGTAGTAATAGCCCGAACTACGAGTTGTAGGTCGTGGGTTAGAACCCAGACAGGCGTTACACTTTGTGTAAATAACTTCATCACCACTGCTCTCAAAACAGTGAAGATAAACATCGTGAAGAAACCGGCATGTCCTAGAACCAACAATTCGAAGGCATGTGACATCTACTAATCCACACTGGACCTGCGTGGTAGATTACAGCCCATTCCTTTTCGAAGAGAGGAAGGCTGTGTCCCAGCAGTGGGAACATTATATAGACGGATTATGTTATGGCGACGACGAAAATATTGGCCACTATTATCCGTTTTAAGGATTATAATAAAACTAAACAATGTAAAACTACCGTTTGTAATAATTTTAACATATAATCTTGTGAAGCACAACTTAACGTGCTTATTTTCTGCATTTTTATTCTTTAATAAAAGAAATAACCAAAGAAACGATGAGGGCGGCACTGCGCGGTCGGCGGTGTAGGCTTGAAGAAAGTTTGATTCCATAAAAAAGTGGAAGAGCTATTTAAGTGTTTCAAATAATTCCATATTATGGTACCTACCTACTTCTGACATATTTCTTTTGTTATTTTTCCTACTCGGTGGTTACCTAGTCTACGTAATTGTAGGTTAAGTTAATAATAGTAGGTACCTTTAGAAGATAATAACGACAGCGAAGCGCATACTATTATTTGCATTTGATGGCATTTAAGCAAGCGATCAAAGGAAGCAAGGTTCTATAGGTATCTTTAACTAAGCATACATTATTATAAATTAAAGTCGTTTTTCTTAATACGACACCAAATGAAAGGCTACTTACCAGGCTCAATCCTTTCTTTTACACTTATTAGATTCATACATACATACTTAAGCTCAAGCCTTCTTCTCATGAGAGTATGCAGAAACTACAGAATGCCACCTGTTACGATTCTTAGAACAAACAACTCAAAATATACCTACTTATTTTAACAGGGTCCTGCATTTAAACGTTACCAGCGACCCCCCCTGCTCCGCAGCAGGAGGGTCTAGGATTCTAATAAATAAGTTTTAAAAACTAGCCTTGACAGAATACAGGTGCGAAGTAAATGAGAAAGTAGTAGAAGTGTTTGAGTTTCGTGTACCTCACTTTATTACTCAGAATACCCGTTGGCTTTTGCGAGGGCCGCAGCACATGAGAAGATTTTTTAACGTTTCAGGGTACTTAAATAAAACTACGTAGAAAACTGCACTGACTGAAATCCACACAGGTGCGCGGTGGTTTCGTTGTTGCCTGCACAGACAAAATGTAAACACACTGCAGAAGATACACGGGTACTTCGTTGACTAAGCAACGTTTTATGAAGAGGATACATAGGTACCTACTTCGCAGACGTTTTATGTCGGTACGATTATAAATATGTTTTATTGTAACAATCAAACGCAATATTAAAATGGCTCATCATTATTCTCCTGCTCTTTATCCTAATTTATTTGTGGTAGGCGCAACATGTCTTTTTCTTCCATAAGCTCTATTAGTCGTAATTTTGGTAGTCACCGCGTTTCTAAATATTAAAATGGCTCCTATGTTTAAAAGCATTTGTTGACGTGTAACACTTTTATTAACGCTTTAAAAAAAATATCCGATTGTGTTTGAATATTGAGCCTTACCTAATCATTTATGGGTTGACAAAACATAGAGATTTCTTTACTGTTTTGAGTTTTTTGAGTTTATTATGCATGTATAAACCTTTCGGAATAAATTCTCTGCATAAAGGTTGTTCTGAACTACACAATAGATTTTGATGGGGTTTTCACCATTAAGGTCATAGCACGTATCAACTCGAGCCATTCATTATTCTTTGTATGATAATTATTTCAGATGAAATAATTTACACAAAGTAAAGCACCTGTCAGGGTTCGAACCTACAACTTGTAGGTTGCGCCCGTTACCACTGAACCACTACTGGACCTCTGAACCTCTTAATAGATAAAGAAAAGAAATTAATTTATTATTTATATTTATTCAAAAGTTAAAGAATTCTGTAGGGAAAATCGGAAATGACACGTGTTTGCTGGTGATACTATATGTAAGTATAGACAAAACTAAAGCTATAAACCAATGAATAGTTTGCTCGTGTTATTTAAACATAGTTACGTGCCGTACTTAATGAAACATGTGTCAATTAACACGACCTGCAATTGTTTACAAATTAGGCTAATGTGTATTATAGGAGTGACTAGCAAAATAATTAAATCTGTTAGTTCATGTACAACATGAACTAACAGATTTAATTATTTAGCTTTCGGTTTATCAAGTATTATTTAGGTAAATCAAGCAATTGTTTATTCAGAAAGAACTCGGTATCAAATCAAAACTACATACTAATGATAACACAAATCAATCTCAATCTGAATCATTTTGAAGGATATTGCTAATCCGTTGCTTCATATGTTCGAAAAATTTGTCTGCTCAACAACGTAAAAACGCAATGAATATTGTTGAACTGTCAAAATGAACGCTATTGCTACTGATAGTGCGTTACGCAATTACCCAGCAGATCAGCTCTAAATTAGTGCTTCACTTACAATTTATAGAAAAATAAATTAGGACTAATTGATGGAATACTTAAGTTTTACATAAATATGCAGTTAAACGTCCTTGAACTCAAGAGTTTGGGCGCTATGTAACGCTCTTGACCGTGCCGTTGGAAATAATGGATCCTTGTGGATTTCAAAACTTTGCTAGCTATTTAAAAGGTAGAGAATAACACTAGCTTTGATCGCACCGTCAATCTAGGATACATTTATCAGTAGATGTACATTTTGTGGTAGTGGTGTGAGTGATAAACCAAACAGTGTCTTTTCTGGGCTTGCTTCGATGGGCCAACCATTCTGATCCCTTTTTTTTTTTTTTTTTTTTTTAAGGATGGGAAATCATCCAATGACCCCTCCCGCTCTGGGTGGAGCGGAAGGGAGTGTCAGACTCTTACTGACTAAAACCCATCCGTGTTCCTTCCTTAGCCCTTTATGTTCCGGGGCAGCGGTAACCCTTTCGGACAATCCCGCTGCCCCGGCAGGCTTCGGCCCTAACGGGCCCCTCCATGTCTGCTGACATCTCTTTGAGGCGCGCGTGGAACACATACGCGCCGTCCGGCACGGGCCTGGTCCTGATCGGACGGCGAGCTACCCATTACTCGCCGTCCGCAGGCCCGCGCCTACGGTGGCCGGGAGTCGTCACGCGGCTCCCGACGCCCGGAGCGTCTACCGCGGCGGCTGGGACGGGCGGCCCTCTCGGCTCTCTCCCTCTCCCATCCCGCCACCTCCTTCGCTAGCATGACTGCTTCGCAGAAGGAGGTGACTGCCTCCCACTCCCTCTCGCCCCGGACCATGGCTTGGACCAGGGCCGGGCGCGAGAGGTCGCCGCCGCTGCCGATCGCCTCTACGAGGACACGGCGGTGCTCTGCCCAAGCGGGACAGACCTCCACCGTGTGCACCACCGTGTCCTCTGGGCGATCCTCGCAGTGGTGACACCCGGGCGTTTCCTCCCGCCTGATTATGTGCAGGAACCTCCCGAAACATCCGTGTCCGGTGAGGACCTGCGTCAGGCGGTAGGTGAGGGCGCCGTGACGCCTCTCTAGCCACTCCTCAAAGAGGGGCCTTACCGCCGCTATCGCGGCGTGCCCTACCATTCTGATCCCTTGGGTATAAAAGGTGACTGAGAGGTGTAATCACGTTGGAGGGTTTACCTAAGCCAATAGGAGACCCTCCAATCTATTACCATTGACCACTATTACCACTATTTTCCTCAGGCAGCGATTACCAATACCATTACTGTAATCACCTGAAACCGTTGTTTATGTGTTTCATTAAATGTGAGGCCTGCAATATTTCAGTAACTGTCTACTTAATTCTTTTAAAGGCTGAGCAATATTTTTGTTAGGATTAACAATAATCATTAACTATCAAAAATAATAATAAAAGGTAAACATCGTGAGGAAACTGGCATGTCCTAGAACCAAAAATTCGAAAACATGTGGCATCTAACAACCCGCTTTGTGGATTACGGCCCACCGTCTCTTACAGAGAGGAGGCCTTTGTCCCAGCAGTGGGAACATTATAGGCTGATTATGTTATGTATTACCTACTTACATAGCCTAATTTATATTTACAGCAGCAAATGAAGGTAATTGTCGTTAAAAACCTCCGTATATTCAACAAATTATCGATTTAATAATACAATTTACTTATAAACGATGTTGACAATGGGTTATGAAAATTGCTGCCATAATTCAACAAAAGAGATTATTACTTGTGTACCCAAATTATGATCACATAAGCGTTAATATTTTATGTCATTGTTGGGATTTGAAGGAGTCTTAATCAAAAGCTTGAATAAACTGCAGAAAAATAAACACACCAACGACAAATATTTTTGCCGTGGGAAAAGGTTTACAGATCACATTTGCCTACCGATACGAAATGAAATAAAATCGGCCTAAACTAGATACGGGTTTTCTGACCCGTATCTAGTTTAGTCCGATTTTATTTAGATTCAATATTTTTCGAAAGTTCAATAGGTAGCTTTGGAACTATTAAAAAATCGTCTATACGTCACAGCGTCACGGCCATCTATTCTAAATGGATAGATTTAGATGAAGACGGTTTCTTATTAAAACCTTTTTGTGTGGAACTCTAAAATTTATTCATTACTTAGCGTCAGATTATACATTCCGCTTCAACTTCGGCCATATTTAGCTTCGGTCGAACACTTTTATTAGCAGATTTTTATGAACAAAATTACGGTATATTCATCCAAATTATTTCTTGATTGAAGTTGGAAATATTTTACCATAATCTTCTTCTGCTTTTCCGCCCATACTTTGATGGAGTTTTTAGAAAAACATTGTTAGGAAACGTTATTTTTTCATGAGCGGAAAATTATAAGGTATTTCGCAAGAGACACAGAGAGAGGGTAGCGAACGACATCTAGTTACCCTTAACGTAAACCTTACGTAACGCCGCCAGTGAGCACCCTACCCTACCTGTAACAAAAAGGCGCTTACAACCGACAGATGGCGGTAGAATCGCTCGACATCTTAAAATCGAAATTAATTTCGCGACGCAGCTTCACTGACGGGCTTATCTTCTGCTTTCTGAAACCATGAACAATCTTCTGATAACTCTAGAGATTTCTCAATAATTTGACAGGCTATATCTAGTTTGTTCAACTAATCGCAACAGTTATCATGGAATTTGATAGCACATTACCTAAGCCGCGATTATATTATGGAAACCGAAGGAAAATTGATTGAAAAATCTAGCCGCTGTGGCGGTGGCACTTACTAAGCATGTACGTTATTGATTTCTGGGAGAAGTTTATGCATAAAGTAGGGTAGGCATAAGCTTGCATGTCAACGTGTTTATGTTTGTTTTTACAATTTGACTTGTCAATTCGTCACGATGAGTTCTCTCCTCTCATGAATAAGGGCCTTTCTGTCGCTAGGTAGATATTTCGAAACAAACTCGTGTAAACAAACAATAAAACCGTACCGATAATCTAATCATGTGCCGACACATAGGGCAGAAACCAGGCGTCCCCAAAACAAGTTATGGCCTATTCCAAAAGTATTTTCCTTTCTTTCTTTCTATATCTCGCCAGTTTTTCCAACAATTTTTGTTTGAATAACATTATTAAAATTGTAATTGAAAAATCAATGAAGAGGATTTAAACTTAACCTCAATTTTCAATAAATGGAAAAAATCTAGGTGATTTAAAATTAAAATTTCTGGTTCAAAAGTATTCAAATAATCAAATCAAAGCACTCAAATTGTACGAGGCACTACTAATACTGGTAGTGGTACTTTTTCTGATACATTTGTTTACATTTTCATCAAATACTTTTAAAACAGACCATACATTTTACCGTGTTGCTACAGTTACCGGGTGTGATGCGGGTGGTCCTCCTGACTGCTGCTGCGCTTCCTCTTGCGTCGGAAGCACCAGTCCTGGCCCATCGCATCACAGCGCGCGCGCCGCGAGCCGCCCCCGCCCAGGTCTCGCTCTACGCCGAACCTTCCATGCTTAATACTGGGCACACAACCTTCGAGTGATACAGGAACACTGTTCGACCATCACATGCTGCTTCTTAGTACTTATTTCGCTGAGGAGTATCGTTGTTCGTTCAAACTTTCATTTTTTAAATTGATGTTTGGGTTATCGTTGGATCGCTGCGGTTTTGGATTTTTATTACTTTACTTTAAACGAGCTTCAGGGTTATTTCTTATTTCATCGTTACGAAGGTTTGAGGGGTACTTTATTTAATAAGTACTCTCTTTACAGACGTGACGTGACTGCAGAAACTGTGTTGAGTGTATAAAGAATATGATAATTGACTTGCATTCAACTACAGTAGCGATGTGTAATAACGATATATTTAAAAAAAAAGAATGAAAGGTAAAAATATGCTAATAGTTTCCTGTATTTGATAAACAAACTTTATGTAATAACTCCGACTGTAACACGAACAATAAGAGAACCTTCAATATAAAAAGCCCATAAAAGTACTAAGTAAACCTGCTGTGCTATCGAGCTGATCTGTACAGCTAACAACAGTTGTTATTGTTGAGCTGAGCACTAAAGTATGATCGTGAGTTGCTGATTAATGTTCTAGTTAATGTCTAGCATTCAGAAAGCCAGGAGGAGGTAGCTCCACAGTACTTTACTCCCTACCGTTCCCCTTCTAATATTACAGGGGCGTACCAAGCTTTTCCATTAACTTGCAACACTTCGAAGTACTTCATCTAAAAACAATTTACCCCCAGTTAATGGATAAAAGAAGTTTAGTATTTTGTAAGAAAATAAGAGAATTTTCTGGATGCTACCGCGATTGCTATTATTAATATTGAATACATCTTAAAGTAAGCAGTTGACCGATTTTTTTTTATGAAATGGGGATAAAAACGCGTGTTGAAAGAATATTGAATATTTTTTTTTTCTATGTTGGATGGTATAGGTTCAGTTGAAATTGTAACAATGCCTCAATATTATGTACTTCAGCAAATTTATCATTTATTGTGTAGTCTGCTAAAATATCTTAGATAACATTGATTGATCGAAAACAACGAAAACATTTTATATCGTGTATAAAAAATAATGTACCCTATACCATCTTTGAAGCAAAAGGAAATGCGAATCGTTGAAAGCAAGTGGCGAAAAATATTCAAAATCAAATCAGCCATCATCATCAACCATGAAATTCGGATTTAGTATTTTTAGCTTTGAGGGATAGGACGCAAAAACATAAAACCATACGTGATTTTTGGGCATAATGTATCAACGCACGTGTGCTTTTAAATGAAAGCAGTTGTGGCTCAGTGAGAGCAGTGATGCCCAGTGGTAACGCCCGCCATTTACGAGTTGTACCGAAACCGGCATGTCCTAGATTTTCGAAGACATGTTACATTTACAAACCCGAACTGGGCCCGTGTAGTGGATTACGGCCCACTCCTTCAAGCCGAGAGGAGCCTGTGTTCCAGTAGTGGGAAAATTAAAGGCTGATTATGCGATCAACGCACGTGTGCTAAGGTACAGACACCTGCGTGAATTGCCACCCTGGACATTTAAAAACCTTAGAAAAGGGGTCACCAATTTATGCAAGCATTTGTACTAGATTCACCTTGTTGAATCCAGTATGCGTGTGGAACTTGGCACCTCTTACCTAGAGCATGTTGAATGTTAATCGATTGCTTCACGTGCTTGCACGCATATTGTGTACTGTGAATGCAGTTTACTTGACTATTTGCATGACTAGATTGCTCTACTTACAGTAACTGGCTGTAAATATGACACAATAGTGTTTTAGAAACAAGTTCTGCGCTGTAGAGAATACATACTCTCTGTATTTTGTGATACAGTCCTTTCACAGTTATTCTACCTCTGATTCTGCATCACTGTGCAAATTACAGTGATCTTTATTCTCATTGTTATAAGGTTGCAGTTGGGTTGCTGCCACTGACAAGTCTGTTAAAATCCGTAATCCACCACGCGGGCCCAGTGCGGGTTGGTGGAAGTCACATATCTTCGAATTTTTTGTTCTAGAACTTGCCGGTGTCCTTCACCGTTTTGAGAGAAGTGGTGATGAAATAATTTACACAAAGTAAAGTGCCTGTCTGCTTTCGAGCCTAGGACTTACAACTCGTAAGTCGCCGCCGTTGCTAATGGGCCACTACTGGTCGGTGTGCCATATTAACACCTGGGTTTAGTGAGTGAAGCAATGTATACCTAGTAGAAGAATGTATAGTGGGTAGTAGGATTAGAATTACGTTTATTGCTATTCTGTAAATATGTCACCGTAAAAACTTAGGGAAGTGAGCAGAGGGGCAATTCTCGTAATTTTAATAACGTTTACAGTCAGAAGGCCAATTCTCGTAATTTGAAACGTTCAAAATCTAGTCGCAGTCTCATCTCAGCGACAAACAAATGTCAAAAACTTGTCAAAATGTAGGGAAATTAGAGGCATTTTTGACAGATTGAGACTGAGATCAGAGGGGCAATTCTCGTAATTCAGTCTGATCTCAGTCTCAATCTGTCAAAAAATGCCTCTAATTTTCCTACATTTTGAGAATTGACCTTCTGTTATTTTACCAGATGCTAGGGATTGACACTGTTGACAGCTCATTTCAAGCTCACTTCACTTAAGTTTTCTCGATGAGATTTTTACAGAATAAGCCGGCTGTACTAATACTGTGTCATTTATCAAATGCGCTGATAGAGTACAAATAGCATGGCTCATTCTATTTTTTTTTTCTAAAGTTGTATTAAATATGAATAATGCGTTCAATTCACAGGGGTTGATTGCATGATGCTTCTGTCGTGTCGAATAAATACCGAATTTTATTTGTGTTTCTATTTATGATAATATGAAATACCTTTCACTATCTGTTTACTATAATATTTTGGTGTTTATCACGTCAACAGGTAATCTTGATACTCTATTCACTACTGTGTAAATAGTCGATACATATCTCATCTGATATACGAGTACTTGAACACAATAGAGATGTACTGATTTATCGTGTGATAACTCGCTAACTGACAGGTAAAGTATCGCCGGACAGCATTATATAAAACAAGCTACACAACGCCACACTACAAACAAAATTATTTTGACCAAGGGCTGATTTTTCAATAGACAGATAATTTTTATTAGTGGAATAAAATTTACGTCTGACAGATTTTGTATGGAAGAACTGTCAACAATTCAAAATTATTCCACGGATAAAATTATCTGGCGTTTAAAAAATCAGCCCTAACACACACAGTTTTCAAGACAAGTGTGTCAGACCTACATACGTTTTGCTGACTTCAGCTATGGGATTTATTTGTTCACAGTGAGCGCCCATCATTGGTTTCATGAAGGGATAGCTACCTTATAGACAGTCTGGACCGAGGCCGACTATCTCGCACTTCTTGTAGTTTGACAGTTGTGCGACAGTGACCGGAATAACGCTTAGCCGAAGTACCTGCTAAGTAACGTTTATAGATCTCGGCGTCAGTCTGCGTACAGCCTGAGGACACTAGCAGTTTCTACATTTCGTAGAAATCGCAATTTATTTAGGTTGGGTTTATCATCATCTGCCTAGCATTTTCCCAACTATGTTGGGGACGGCTTCCAGTGTAACCAGATGCAGCTGAGTTCCATTATTTTAAATGGAGCGACTGCCTATCTGACCTCCACAACCCAGTTACTGGGTAATACGATACCCCTTGGTAAGATTGGCTGTCAGACTTTCGGGTTTCTGACGACCCGTAAGGACTGTCAAAGATCTACGAATGACAGCCGGGAACAACGGCATAACGTGCTTTCTGAGGCACGGAGGGGTATTGGTATGTTAAGATGGTCACCCAGCCACGGGCCAAAAGCGGCAAGCGTTACTTAACCTGATCGATCGACCCGTGCGGCTGTTATTACTTAGCCACAAGCTTATAATCAAATCAAAGTCAACAGAGATCTCGTGAGCGCTGTTTTACAAGAAACTTAACGGCTTTATAGATTATATATTATCTTAATTAAGAAGCTTAGTTAACTTTAATATTTAAATACATACTAGTTTACAAGGTTTACGTTCCTTCAATGGAATTATCTTTAGACGGGCTAAAATTGGTCGTGTGCCCGATTCTTTATAAGTATATACCCGATCTTCTTCAAAAGTATAAATCTTATCAAAACATAAAGAATAGCTCGCAGCGCTTTTGCATTCGTAACAACGATTGCTTAGATATTATATTTTACTTATTTAGGTACTGTCATGAATATTATATCTATGTATTTACATAAATGTGTCTATTATGTTTATATGAGTATGGCTTAGAATGTTGGTATATTTAAGCACGAAAATGTACTAAATATATTTCGATATTGTACACCAACTGTTTCATAATAATTACAAGGTTAAGCTATGCTTGCCACGGTTGGTTCGTGGATGGGTGACGATGATCTTTACATATCTACCAATACCTCCGCTGGTCTCGGCTTGTATTCGTGGATCTTTGACAGTCGTTACGGGTCGTCAGAAGCCTGAAAGTCTGACAACCAGTCATACCTAGGGGTACCATATTACACAGTAACTGGGCTGTGGAGGTCAGATAGGCAGACGCCCCATGTAAAATACTGGTATTTAGCAGCATCTGGTTAGATTAGAAGCCGACCCTAAGGTAGTTGGGACATTGTTTGATTTTTTTGTTCCAAAACTCTGAATTATTACAATACCACGCCAACTAATAAAATAAAAGCTAAATATGGAGTAAAAGTAACCAAGATTTTGTTTAGAAGAAATAAAATGGAATTAAAGTTATTTTTCACACGTAAAGGTTATTTGAATAAACATATTTTTAAGTGTAAATGTATACACAAAGGACTAGGCTGTTTACCTACAGCTACCGACGAGAGTCCCTTTTTACATTACAACGTGAATACTGTAGGAAATGGAAACACGAAGTTTTCCTACTTTACAGACTTCAGCTGTCGCAACTTTTTGTACCCTACATTTCTTTATAGTTGGTCTTTATAAAACTTTCTTCTAAAGTCACAACAAGCAATGTAAACAATAATTATTTAAAAACCTATCGTGTAGCTTAAATAATGTAATACAATTTATATCATGGTTAATTTAATTACTTTGTAGTGCAATAAATTCACATCACGAAATTAATTAATATTAATTAACACGAAAATAGCGTGGAGCGTCCACGCCGTCTACGAATAGCGGTGACTAGAATAATTTTTGGGTAAATATTATACAAGGAGTAAAATAATAAACACAAGTACTGAAAGTAGTTTGTTCATATTTGACTACTGAATCGATTTCAGCAACATTTAACATAGGTGTTTCAATAAATCAATTACTTTGCCATACCTACTGACCGATTGAGCCGATTGAGCCAAAATCTTATTTCAAGACAATAAGACTCAATTGCAAATGCATAACGTTAGGTCAACACGATATTCTTAAAAATAATAGTTAACTAATAAAATAAAAAGTTGGATATTGTATTATGCTGTCAATGCTCTATTTTATATTATAATTAGGGTGTATGAGGTCTTGCGTTAGTTAAGTTACATATTGTATATATATGTAGACGTTAGACAAAAAATATAGATCTGAGGAAATTCTCGTATGGTCGGTGCCCTGTTAAAAATTTGCAAGGCCAACAGTCAAGAGATGGTCTTACCGTGTGTAAGTCAGAGGCAGACTACGCACGCACAAATATATATATAGGCCCGTCTTGAGCCTCGTAATAAGCCCAAGGGCAATGTGGAAGGAACGAAATTGGATAGAGTGATGAAACGAAAGTCGTCTTTCGTACAGGCAGAAAAATATTCATGTTTTATTGAAGCAATAAAAGGAGTTTTGTTGCGATTTGAATAAAATGTTCTGCGCCATATCTAAGGACATACTCAGATGGCAGTAAATCATTTCAACGGAAATGATGAAGTCGTTGGAGTAACGTGAACTTATAATGATGCAATTGCAAGAACGATGTATTATATAGTAATTAGGGATTTTACAAACATACTATGTTTCCTCCTACATGTACAGTCAAACATTCAACCAAAGGCTGTTATTATCGTGGCTTGGGCCGCTGTATATAATCGATTAATGTATCAGAGTAAACCTCCCTCGAGAAATGTCCTAGGAAGCAGCGATAACCCCATCAAGAATCGTTAAGTGGTTTCGGCATTAGCCCCAGCAGATAGTCTGTAAGACTGATGGGGCTCAGGGACTTTATTTACCTACTTGATAACTATGCAATAATGTAACTAAATAGGTATACAATCCGTTTCAAATTGCAAACTACAGTACAAACCTGTGGTGCCTACAAATATAGATAAACATGTATTATCTGTATCGTCCATGTCCTAGAATGAATGAATGAATGAATTGCACCGATATCAGCGTGGTTAAACCAGACTCGATTAACTGGGCCCTCGTGTTAGATTACTCCATTTCGAAAAGACCCGGCCTGTCCCAGTAGTGGGAATGTTATAGGCTGATTATGATTCTGTACCGAATTTCAAATGATGTTTCTGAATTTTGAAGGGTTTATTTAACACCCACGTGTAAAACATAACCCTGTGTTTGCTGCGTATGTAAAACGTAACCACAGGGTTACGTTTTACACACGCGTGTGTTTATCACAATCTTAATTATTAATCTATAATTATTTTCTGAATAAAAAGTCCATAAATAATTAGCAAGTTTTAATTCCAGAGTTCCAGACACGGAATCACGGAGGATGGCAGAAAGGAAGGAGGCTTATATCCAACAGAGAGTGTTTCCGGGCGAAAATGATGATGGGTTCCAAACACGTATTTAAAATGAAGGTAAATGATGATTTATAGGTTGTGTAACCATGGCGTTACTTTACGATCGCTTGTTCAACATCCAATTAAATGGTATCGATCACAGAATTCATTCAAGCAAAGGAATGAATCAATGATGGTGTGTGTGTGTGTAAGTGTAAAAATAGAGTGGTTTTCTTTGTTGAACATCGAATAAATGCCATTGACTTGTAGAATTCCTATTTGCGATGTAAGTGATAAATATGTCACAGTGTGTGCACTGTGGGTCATATTCCAGGAACAGTTACAGAGCGAATTGTTGTGTTTGTCTTTTCGTCAAAGGTATACATAAAAGCCCTGGCATTGACACGAAACCTTAGTCAGATATTGCTGAATAGTTTACTGATTGTGATTTCCTGACATTGGAATTGTGATTTTACTGATGACGTATGCATAGTTTTTGAATTAGATTGTAGGTAGCTAACAAAATGTTATGTCAGAGAAATTACTTAATTGTCAAGCAAATGGACTACGTACTTAAATTGTTCGTATATTCAAATCATAACTGTCATTCTTTGACAGTTGTATGAAATGGATATACGCGGCAAATTGACGTAGAGTGTCAATTTACGAAACAAATAATTTCCCTTACTGTTCTAAAATTCAGCAATCGTATAGCTTAGAATACAGACATGATTACAACTAACAAAATATTATAAGATAGAAAAGATAAAATAAAGCAATCACATATGAAGTAGGTAAATCGCTATGCTTTAAATGTTTGCATTTCAATATAAATTAGAACACGTGTGGTAAACTAGGAGTAGAGGAATATTGAATAACTAAAACCTTAAAAGCTTAATTTAAATAAGACACTATGTCCTATGAATAATACAGTAGTTTTAGGGACGGCCGCGAATCGATCTGCGGGTACAAGATGTTTCATTTAACGAAGTAGTGCCATGCAGTGATCTTCATTGTAGTCTGGAGAGGAAAGAGGAGAAATAAAATGTTTGTACCTATAACTTTGTAACTTCAATAAATACAGTTGAAAACAGTAAGCTCTGTTCCACTTTATTTTAACCACTTCTTCCCGTAAATTGTCTCATTTTAGGAAGGGCCGCACGGCCAGCTGTGGCCTGCTCTGAACAAAATTCTGTATTGCCTACAGTCTCACTCGTTATTTTAAAACTAAGTGAGGTAGCTATATTTTAAGATATATTTTAAAATAATTTTTAGGGATGTATAATTATATTGCTACGTTGAGGTCATCGTACCAAAGTACCTACTTTTCCTCTTTGAATAACAACCTCAACCTACAATGAATTGTTAATCTATATGATCCGACCTGTGTAAAGGAAACATTCTAAATATGGATGTATAAATACAGCATCAATTTCTTTAAGATATTACTACAACGACACGATCTACCCAAGCCGATCCTTTTGTGTTCACTACGGATAAACCGATTACAAAAATGTAGCCTTTATATCTATAGCGGTAAGGTCTATTTTTTCAATATAACCTCTACTTTCTTATCTTACGAATATTGTATTATGTACAGAAACGTACATAATCCTTGCTTATAATACTTCTATATATACTGTTACAGAAGCTTTAGAAAGTTTCAGATAGAAGATTCAAATGTTTGCATTACTTCCTTGGTAAAAATGAACATACATTTTTATATAAACAGTGTAATATGTATTCAGAAGCAGTCGCAAATAGAGCTATAAATCATCTGACTGGATGTGTTAGGCCTTGTAATGTAAGTATGCTTAAAACCTTTCCAATAATAAATAAGGCAATGTGTGTGTTATGTGTGTGGAACGTACAACTGTTATTTATTGTGTTGGTACTGCCTTGTATAATAAATGAACCCTATTGGTTTATGTTTTGGCTATTGTTTGAGATTCTAAATCATAAGTAGGTATTTCATTAAGTAATAAATATAGTCTCACTTTACTTACGGGCTGAAGGAACTGTGGCCGAGCACTAGAATTAAATATTAAACGTCTGGATGCAAAACTAGTATTACAGTGATCTATGCTGTGTACCTAATGTGTACGTGTGTGTGCAATATGGCAGTTTATCATAGCAAGGCAGGCCTAATAACAGCCACTATTCATCACTATCACACTGCCACATTGTTGTTGAGTTCTAAGCATGTACTTATTTAGTTCCGTCCCCTTATAATTCAATTTAAACAGCCGTCTTTCAACCGCTACACTATCTATATGTATGTAAATATAAGTGGTTTGTATAGAATGGCCATAACAAATGAATCGCGAGAGGATTGGAGCACAAAGTGGCTGTCAAGTCACGTCAGCACGTGGCGGCGGCCGGCGGCGCGTTCGGCAGCCAGCGGGAGCTAGTTTATGAACAATAATCGCTTGTTTATGATAGAGAATTAACATCGGAAGCTCGTGATCGTGTTTAGACGATTTAGGGCGGGAGTCGCGCGTGACTGATCGCGCGGTCGCGAGAGGCACTGGCGCGACGCCCCGGGCGCGACGAGTGACGTCAGAGCGTGCCCCCGCCCCGCGCATGCGCCCCGCACCCACCTCCAGCATTCTCCAAAACTCTTCACGAGAGCCCTCCACCTCGAGACCTCAACTCCGCTTTGGGACTTAATCGATTTTTGAGCTGCAGTTTCGCGGAATCGAGTACCTACTCAGGTATACCAGCCCAGCATAGCTTTGTTTCCTTTTTATCGAAAACCAATATTTCACCGTGCTAGAGGAGGTCAAACAGATTTGAAAGTTATTTCATCAACAATTTGTGTCTGTTCGATGCAATTTTGTTGTCTTATAAAACGAAAACAAAGTCAGCTGTATTACAGTGAGGTACAAACACAGTCTTGTTCCAAGATTAAAGTTCACAAATGTTGGAAATAAAGCACTCAAGATTATTCTTCCAGTAAATTACTAGTCTTTATTGTCGATAAGATTTAAGAGATGATGTCAATTTTATGGTATTACTGGCTATCATTTTAAGATTTACGATATCATAACGCCGGGTAACAAAAGTTGAAGTTTTCCAATTATTGTAGAGAGTGTATATGGGCATAAGCGTACCGCATGGTACAACAACACAAATTTAGCTCGAAATTGCCTTTTAATATTAACGCATTGTAGCACTACGAGTGTCGCTACGCGGAGCCTACGCTGCTACGCACGTAGCACGTAGGCCGCATTCCTACGTGTACACAAATGTATACGCGGGGAGGTTTGCTCAGCTAACTTTCTTATTAATTTGCATGAAAATGATCTTGGGGCAAAATTATGTAGCTTATGCAAAGTTAATATGTTTTTTTTTGTAAACAAAAGTACTTTTTCATCAAAATATATGTCTTTTTTTAAATAAAATGTTGAAAGATTTAAAGAATATAGAATCGCGAAAGATGGAAGGAGTGGAGGGAGGCCTTTGCCCAAGAGCTGTCCCACTTCTCGCAGGCTAGTAAAAAAAAAAATAATTTCAATTATCAGTGCACCCACTCGTATAAATACATTTCTGTGAAGTTAATGTAAAATCATGTGCCGTAATCATTCATAAGCTTATTAAATTACCAAGTATCTTTTCAAAGGGACGTTCTTTGAGGCCGGCTCGCAACCGATGTATTAACCACACTATTTAATTAATTTCTGTTTAGTTTAACTATTCATAAGATACATTAATATACTTAAGAGTTGTTCAAGAATAAAATTCTTCTGGTTTTCTACATTATTAGATTCACAAAGTTCCTCATGTTTTGCTGTTTTACATGATATCTTCATACATAAATGAAATAGGATTTTTTTTAGAGTAGGGATCAGTATCTTCTTTAAAGTACCTAATAAATACAGTGAGGCCCTTTGTACGTTTTTCTTGCAGTGAAAAACTACGGCTTATTTGCCGAGTGTAGGCACGGTCGTCAATGTCGTGTGGATCACTATGGGAGTTTGTTAACGGACACGTTTTTTCTACAGCGCGGTTTATAAAGTCCTCCAGACCGTATTTCGGCTACGACAGTCAATCTCAACGGAGAGCCTTCGGCGCGGGAGATATAATAGTGCACAAGTGTGCGTGCAGACACAGGTGCACTCTCTCTTCAATCACTCTCAGAGTCCGATGAGACGGCAATCGGACACGACCGGAGAGAGATCAGGCGCAGGACCAACGGCTAAACGTGCTTTCCGAGGCACGGGGGTATCAAACCGCCAACTACCGGACAGCTACTAAGAAATTCCTAATGGAAATACTTAATCAATAACACTTTGCCCGACCCGGGCATCGAACCCAGGACCCCATGATCAGCAGTCGAGTTTGCGACCACGAGACCAACGGGGCAGTTGAAAAGAAATCGTGCCGAGTACAAAGGGCCTAAAGGATTCCTTTGGCCGTAGTCACCACTCAAACCACCAATTAAATTTCGTATACAAAATTGAAGGTCTTATGATGGTTATGCTGTAGTGTATGGTCAACAGAAGAGAGAAGGTTGTAGGAACGTAATATTCATACTTCCACAAAGTATACGGCAACCACATGGGACTGTTATAATGGAGAAATAATGTCACTGTTAGGTATAGCAATAATTGATGGATCATTGTCACGCCTCTCCAAGTCTTTAAATTAATGTTGACAAAGAAGAATGTTACTTTTGACTCAAAATTGTAGGTAACACCTACATCAGTGTTACAGTTATCTTATCTAGGAGATAATGATATTCATAAAAAATTTTTTCATTCCATTTTAAATGCAACTTAAAATTAAATGGGAAATAGAACTTTTTGTTTCATTTTACACAAAGCAGCACTATGATGCTGCTTTACCCAAAAAACAAATACACAATGAAAGGTTCCTTATTGGGATGAAATTATCCTAATAACAAACTTAACTTTGTAGTTGAAAAAATGTTCTTCCATTTATCGATATACGTCACGGTAAATTTTTAAACATGTATGTAAAATGTAAGCTGGCAATCTCAAAAAAACATTTCTATGTGAACGACTTTCGTTTTTTTTTGTTCCGTGAGATCTTGCTTCTTGCCATTTCATGAGTCTCTGTTTACTACGTTCTGTTTACGTCTGTCGTTCTGTGTAAGTCTCTGTTCTTATAGGTTTTGAGCCAGTAACAAACTGCGTCGAATAAATGGCTGTATTTTTTTATAGCGTTGACTTCTGCTTGATTTTATTAGAGGTCCAAGGGACCGTAGACCTACGTATTTGATATTAATACCAACTTAATAACTCCACGCATTCTTGAGAAATAGGGTCTTGACAGACAGATAGACGGACGGGCGAACAACGAAGTGATCCTTAAAGGGAACCGTTTTGAGTTACAGAACCCTAAAAATAAAAAAGAGCGACGTTGAAAACTTGGTTAAGTTTACATAAAACAATAGAGCTCGATAGGCGCACAGCGTAACATCTATTGAATAGACACAAGAATACCCTTTGTAATGAACCTGCGTCAGTGTGGATACTGTGAATATTTCAATGAGGTACAGGGTGGATTCACTTTGTTGGCTGTATGTAGTTTCAGCTTATCTTTGCAACACTCGGTTAGTTGACAACAACGTTGCTGAGTGCGGTCAATTATAATGTGGCGATGCAACCATTTAAAGGGATGTACAGGTACGTGTATCAATATGTATAATTGTATATGTCGCTGCGACATATAGGTATATACAATATATTGATTCTGTTTCGGACGCCGTTATTGTTGTAATGACACACAGAGCCACCAGCGTCAAAGTTTAGAACTAAATTCTACAATCTGATCAATCATTTCACGCTGTTTTACAAAACCTCTAATCGTTGACCTACATTGAAAAACGCAAAACATTTATGCAATTCTGCGTGTAATTATGGAAAATCGCTAAACCAAAACGGAGCTGTTTTGTAAAACGGCTAGCGGTTATGTAAAACAGCGGATGCTACAATCCATCTGCGAAATATACACTTAGGAAAATAACTCACATAATAATAGACGGCGCTCGCCCTTACATTGAACTTTAACATCATAACTGACGAAATGGGGGTGTACTATATGCACACCTCTGAGTTTCCCTTCGGGGATTACAGGCATTGTGTTATGTTATTTTATGAAAATCCAAAAGCGATTGCAACTTTCTCAATAGTACTGGACGCGTTTTTATTAGTACTGCACGCGTTTAAATATACTTTGTTGGTAACACCATACAATCTGAGTTTTTTTTACTGTGTAGGTATACATATTGATGCTCGTGACTATAAACGTATAGCATTCAGGACTAACTCATACGCAACTCAATTTATTAACAGCAATGATCAATAATTTAATTTTAAGTAATAAAAATGAATGTCAGTTACAAAAAAAGAGTACAATAAAACTAGTTCTGCTTTAAGCTTCCTCTCGGTATTAAAGATTCCTCATTTAATATTTCCATCTCCCTTTGGTATCTACACCGCCGCCCTCGCTCATCGGATGAATCTTGTTTCAGGTTCCAAGACAGTTTAACATTTTTCTGACTACTTTACTTCAGGATTCACTTCAGGAGGAGCAATTCTCATAATTTTAAAAACGTTCACAGTCTGATCTCAGTCTCAATCTGTCAAAAATACCTCTAATTTCCCTACATTTTGACAAGATATTGACATTTGCTTGTCGCCGAGAGGAGACTGCAACTAGATTTAGAACGTTTTAAATTACGAGAATTGGCCTTCAGATGTTTACTGTTACTGTTAGCCTGCATCATCCCACTGTTGGGCAAAGGCCTCTCCCCATGACTTCCAGCTCTTTCGATGCTACAGTGGACCACTGGTCGTTGTATTGTCCAGATCGTACCGCCATCTTCTACGGGGTCTGCTGCGATGCCTTCTATAGCTGTGCCAGGGTTCCATGTGGTGGTTATTTTAGAACACAGTTCATTGGGCAAACGGCACACGTAGCCAGCCCAGTCTCACTTTAGCTTAGCGGCTTTAGATGAAAGAAAATGGGACTAGAATAAAAGAACAGACTTTTATTTTGTGAACACAACATAACATAATATCAGGCCTATTTACTTCGAAGGGTTAGGTAGAAGTGTCCTATAGTGGGTATACCCACATTTCACCAGTTATGTTTAAGTCCCATGTAACCGGGGGTGACACTATAGTCATCAGACAAATACCTAACTCCGGGCTGTCACTGAAAAAATCCTGATGGGAAACAGCCAGTAACACTTTGCCCAACTTGGAAATCGAACCCAGGACCTCATTGTCAGCAGTAGCGCCTGCGACCACTATACCGAGGAGGCAAAGTTAATAAATTTTTTTCTTAATTTTAAGTATAAATATCAGTATGTATAATATGAGCCGCTTGTACAGTGTATACCTTATTTTGTATATCAAGCCAGTTATAATTATGCATTGGAAGATCTTACGTTGCCGTAAGCAAAAATGAGGTCAGGTATATTTTTTAGATGGCGGAGAGAAAAAGTTAAGCATAATAATTTTATGGATATCGGGGTCATTAGCAATTTCGATTGCTTCAATTTTGTTAGAAGTATAAAGATGGTACTTGGGACTTACTTTTCTCCTTATTACGATATAGTAATATCGTAATAATCAAAAGTATTGATATTATCATTTCAATAGGCTCGCTCCCTATTATTAAATGGGCCCAGTGAAAGAAATGTTTATTTTCGTTCACTGCATGGGCCTTATTATAACTGGCGACATTTGGGTGTAGGTACCTACTATAAGTCACCTCTCCTTAACCATTCGGGAAAAAACTGGTGTGATGTTATGGTATTATCATTTATTATAGATGTTTCGTATAGCGGAGTAAATAATTAACATAATGCCTATAATAATTAACGCGATACATTTATCATATTTGGATATTATTTGCAGGAGCAAATGGGTGAAATCCCTTTTTTAGGGTTCCGTACCTCAAAAGGATCACTTTGTTGTCCGTCTGTCTGTCTGTCAAGACCCTTTATCTCGGGAACGCGTGGAGGTATCGAGTTGAAATTAAAACCATATAGGTACTCAAGTCTACAGTCCCTTGAAGCTGTGAAAAAATCAAACTTCTAAGTTAACATAAAAAATATATATAAGATATTTCGCCACCTCTCAAGGGAATCAAAATTTTAAATTTATTTTTAATTTACTTCCCATTGACCTAGAATCAATTTGGCAAGAAGCAATGTCATGTAGCACAAACTTCATATGTTCTAAAAATTTATCTGCTCAACAACGTACTTAAGTGACGCAATGAATGTTGTTGAACTGTCAAAATGAAAGCTATTGCTACTGTTAGACCCCGTTCACACGGAGATGATCAGTACGTTTTTTTACGTAAAAAGTTGGGATCACACGTCAAAATCCCAATGTTCATACAGTTAAAAACAAATGCAGTATGAAACTGCCATGTGATCCCAAAATTAAACAGTTAAATAACGTACTGATCGTCGCCGTGTGAACGGGTCTTTAGTGTGTTACGCAATTAGCTTGCTGATGTATGAAAATAAACGAAGCAAAAGGATTATAATAGGGGTAGCAGGTGACGTTCTGTAGTTTCTGCCTAATAACTATGGACAAAATGCGTAAGTTTATAGTATGTAATTAGGATAATAATGAGCACTCAAATTGTTCCTGTTGACAAGACACACCCGCGCTTCATAACAAGATAACGATAAATAGTTGTCAGAACTGTATGATTCCATAGAAATTGAAATAAGCTATAACCCCTCAGTAGCAATAACGGTTTTTCTTTAAAAAATTGTTTAATCTGTAGAATATTTTAAAAAAAACAGATTACGGTTATACAACTTTCCTGTCAGTAAGGCTCGGTTCTCCGCAAATACATATAACCGAAGTAAAAAAAGAGATCTTCCCGAAAACCTTTAGTTTGCTTTTCCGCTTATCCCAAACCCAACCAAGCGAGCCTGCTATCTTATGTTAATCTACCATAAACTCCATTTTGAAACTTCATACAACTTTAAAGTTTGATGCGATTTATGTAAAATAATAATATTATAAAGAGAAAGAAAGAATTGCGTGAGTTTGTGTATATGTGGAAGGTAATCCCCGAAACCACAGCTTCTAATTGAAACTTTCTTTGACCATTGGAAAGGTATTTTATTCCAGATGGACATAGGCCATATATTATATAAATATATACAAAAAGATGTAAGTACCCAACTTGAATTCATGCATGCAGGGTGCTAACTCTCGAATATAATTCCGATAGATCGACATTGGAATTGTCAGTCAAACGTCAGGGATTGGTTGGAATCACTGAGTCTAGCCAAACCCTGACGTTTAACTCAACCGACTGACGTTTGACCAATGTCGATCTATCGGAATATACTCTCGAATTTACGAGAGTTAGCACCCTGAATAGAATACCATCTTCACATGTAAATGGCACACGCGAAGCCGGGGTGGTTCGCTAGTTCTAAAGTAATATTGTAAAGAGAACAGATTTGATTTTATTTTAGTAGTTTTTGTAATGGATAAACTCAAAAATAATTAACCGATTTGAATCGTTCTTTCACTTATAGAAAGCTACATTATCAGCCAGTCACATGGGCTGTATTTTTTATTAGTATGTTGTGATGTCTTACGACTTTCGAAACGAAGTTGCGGGCAAAAACTAGTGTAAAATAAAGTGGAATGGGGTGTGTTCGACATTGTAACTTAGGTAAGATAGCATTTTCAGGTGCGCGTTTGCATTTATCGGGGGTGGGGCTCCAAACCTCTCAGCTCTTTGTGAATTTTCAACGAAGTTTCAGCTTCGTGTGAAAGCGACCAGCACGAGTGAGGTTGATCAATTGTTATGACAGTGCTGTCAAGCTATAAGCAGTTGTGTTGCTATGCTATGCCGTCAAAGTTTTTCGTTTAATTATAAAACCAAAATAAGAAAAGGGTGCCTAAACACCTAAGCACCTAACCATTCTAAGGCACATGTTTTCATAACTTCAATAAGAATCCATATGCAGCCGAAAAAAAATCCGTAGAATATCTCGTATCTACTAAGCCAGTAAGCCAACATGCATTTTAATAACAAGCATAGCAACGCATAAATTGAAATCCTACCTAAGTATCCGTTAAAAATTAAATTTTATATTTCGTTACTTCAAATTCAAAATCTTGATTAAATCATTTTGCTGTAGGGGCCAGGTCCCCGGATATTCCCCGGACGGGGGTAGCGGGTGTGGGGGGCGGAAGCAGGTGGGCTACTGACGTCACACGTGTGACGTCAGAACAGGGGGCGGGGCGCAGCGGCCGACGACCCATACTCTCCAGTCAAAGTCCGTAATATGCAAACCAACGCGGTAACATTGAAAACAGTGACTTAACTGACACAGATAGAGTTTAAAATCGGTATTAAAGATGTATCGCGGGCAGATATTGAGCTTACCTTAAAGAATATCTTTCAGAAGCCGTGTGGAGGAGGCATATAAGTAGACTACCTATATTGAAATACTTAGTTCCATTAACTTATTTATCGCGGGTGTT
Source organism: Gortyna flavago (assembly GCA_963669345.1). Taxonomy (NCBI): domain Eukaryota; kingdom Metazoa; phylum Arthropoda; class Insecta; order Lepidoptera; family Noctuidae; genus Gortyna; species Gortyna flavago. The sequence goes on along the minus strand of OY770131.1, from coordinate 11,850,818 downwards.
TGCGAGCATTTATACTGAACTTGTATTTTAGGAAATATCTTGCGTTCAATTATATCAAGACGATATAGGTAGGTACTTAATAAAAGAGGTAGCAAAATTAAAAAAAAAAAACATTGAGTTTTTAGGCTTAATTAAATTTACAAAGACAAATTACATTCTAAAAATCCTAGGGAATATTAATTGCGTGCGTGCAAATGAGAAGATGTATGGGACCAATTGCCATTAAGATTGTGTGACCTTAAGACGCTTAAGACCTTTGGGTTATATGCTCAAGTAAGCAAAGTAAGCTTTGACGTAACTATGATGCTTTTAATCTACCCTATTGCTCAATTTCCTACGCAAAGGTTGGTCTTGAAATGAAGCCAGGTTAATGACTCGTTGAGATTTGTCCATGAAAGAGATTAGAAATTTTGGTCAACCTAGCAGCCAGATTATTATTTTTAATATTCTACTTGCGATTGTTAATTCCTAGCAGCATTTTCCTATACCACAGTAGCCGTAACAGCGCCATCTAGGCACACCAACGAGAACTTGGACGTTCGCCACGCGCGGTCGGAAAATTCCACGCTGAACGTGGAACTCGAAGAAAACGCAGCCATTCAAAGTTTGTGAGCGCCAACTCCCAGTCGTGTTCATAGATGGCGCTCGATTCACTGTAGCAAAAGTAAGGCAAAGGAAGGGGAATTTGCAGCATGCCAGAACCTAGAGGGACCTAGATGCTATTAGGTCCCGCAGTACCAGCAAGGTGGCGCTAGTCATCGCTGTTCCATTGAACTAAAGCTCAGAAAAAGTAAAATGTTTTCACTAAATTGAGAGTTTAGGAAAATTCTACGAATGTAATATAATAGAAATATAAAAAGTATATTTAATGGTAACGATTTTATGTATAGCAAATAGGTACCTACCTGGAATTGTTTTTCATGTTTTTATTAATTTTAACTTTAAACGTAGGTGTCTGACTAAATGTAAAGCTTTTATGAAGGAAACTAGTTTTTAAGACCAAAGTGTAGTGTGTATATGACTAACATTTAAGTTTTAAATTGTACACCCTAATTGAATAATACTTTCATTTTTTATTTTTTTATTTATCGAATCTTGATGTAAATAATATTCATTAGGTATTCAATTAGCGTTGGTAAAAGCTAGATAGTACTTTTCTTTGTTCTTATAATATTCTTTGAACAATTGAACAGTTTTTAAGATCTCTGCTAGAGAAACTGTTAACGAGCTTTTGTTTAATTTGTGAGGAGCTATTATCATGTTCTTTCAACATTCTTGGCATAATGAGACACGTTTTCAGAATTGGTTTACTAGCTCTTTTAATTTATTTTGCACTAGCTTTTGACCGCGGCTTCGCCTGCATGGAGTTCGTCCATCTCACGGGGACGTAGAATCCAATGTGTTACTCCAGGTTGTAAACTACACATCTGTGTGCTACATTTTCAGTAGTTTTTGTGTGATTGAGTAATAAACATCTAAACTTTCACATTAATTATATTATGTAAGATATTAATAGGATTTAAGAAGTTTATGCAAGAAGTTAAAAGAATATTTGTGGTTAAAAATAAACTCGAATATGTATAATTCGAGCCATAAAGAATGGATTAAAAAAGTTTTGATGAAAAATTTATGACCTCTACCGACGGGCGTCGGATACACACGTTGAAATGAAAAATGGCAGAAATTTTTCAAAACGTTTTTCTGATAACTGTTTCAAATTGCAGCGGAAATTGTTGAGCTAGTGAAAGCAATAAACAAAATTAAGCGACTCAAACTGAAAGGTTGGTATTGCAATATTGTAGTGCACTCTATTACTCGCTTCGTCTCATTTATTAAAAATATTAATTTAATTCCGCTTTCGGCTCTGCGGGTTTTCCACGAAAACATTTTACTTGGAAACGATGAAGCAGTTTTAATACATCAGCTTAATATTATTAAAATAAAGCGTTTCTTTTTATATTTATTTACAAACATTTTGTTTGGAAACGATGAAGCAGTTTTCATAAATCAGTTTAATATTATTCAAAAACTAAAAACGTTCTTTTACAATCTTAGCTCAAAGAATTGTCATGACAGCTGAGAGACAGGTGAATTTTTGCGTTAGATTTTCCTAGCTATGCTTAATAAAGAAATAAAGAAACATATTTTATTTGGGACAAGTAGATACAAGAAGTACAATCAGTAAAAAAAAAGCATTTAATACTAACAAAACACTACACCACACACACACACACACAACTACACACACACACATACACACACACACACACACACACACACACACACACACACACACACACTACTTACTTTTTAATTGCTTAATTTGATCTGGATAGATATTATCCAGTAATCAATATCCAATCAATCATTCCAATTCTAATTAATAGATTATTCTGAATAGAACCTTGTCTAAATCCTTTCGCTTTTTCATTGAAACTTTGCTATTCCGGGACAAGGCCGGGCGGGCAATAGGCATTCAATTAAATTTCAGTTTCAGTTTATTTATAATTTCTGCAGAAGAATTTCACTGTTACGAAAACGAGAAACCTTATACCACATTAGGTTTGTTCCATTGTTTATGTTTTAAACAATGTATTTAATAGTTTCTGGAAAATGTCCATGGGTGCTGAAATGGGTGCCTAAAGGCCGGGTTTTCAATCGCCAGTTAACTATTATCCGACGAATATGTTTGTCAATTTGACAGTTTTTGTATGGCCAAACTGTCAAAACGTCACATTTATTCTTCAGGTGAGTTATCTAATGGATGAGGGGCCCGTGGCGAAATAATAACAGCCGCACAGGTCGATCGATCAGGTTAAGCTACGCTTGCCGCGGTTGGTCTTTACATACCGTGTTCCCTCCGTGCCTCGGAAAGCACGTTAAGCCGTTGGTCCCGGCTGTCATTCGTGGATCTTTGACAGTCGTTACGGGTAGTCAGCAGCCCGAAAGTCTGACAACCAGTCTTACCAAGGGGTATCGTATTACCCAGTAACTGGGTCGTGGAGGTCAGATAGGCAGTCGCTCCATGTAAAATACTGGTATTCAGCTGCATCCGGTTAGACTGGAAGCCGACCCCAACATAGTTGGGAAAAGGCTAGGCAGATGATGAGTTATCTAATGATTGATAAATCGACCCTAAGTCTGTTAATTTGTATGTTCATAATTTGATACAGCAAATAAGGTTGGTATAAGATAATTAATCAAAATATTCGATTACAGGATTTCCAGTTAGCTACCCATTATCTCGTTAACTTTCTATGGATTATTACACTGTAATACTAATACCAATTTTCATGTACCATTAAAAATTTCTCCGTGCACTGGTGTAAGCGTTGTTATAATACCAACTTTGATATCGCTGGCTTCATTAACTTTTACTGCAATACGTAAATGTTCCTGTATTTTACTGATATAAGGCAACTGCGGTAATTGTTATCGTGTATTGGTTTATTATTGTTAGCTGTGGGGTCAGGCGGTCATGAGGACATGTGTGGGAATGTGTAGGAAAAAGTATTGTTTGTTTGGGTTGTAAAATTGTAGTTACAAACATGTGGATGTAATGGCGCGGGGAAATTATGGACTTCGGACTTGCTATGTACCTAAGCGATTATGGATGCGATAGAGCGAATATTTCTTTGGCTCACGATCGTCTGAAATATATTAGAATACAGGATATTGTGCGCTGCTGATCTTATTTCGTTTTTTACCCGATGCCTACGCATCTAGCTACGCTAACGACGAATCTAAGTGATGTTTTTGCGATCAAATCACGTCTACCCAGCGCTATAGTGCACCGTCTACGCCTCGTCAACCAACGCAATATGCGAAGGCACTCTGTACAATAACAAGAGCAAACACAATGTCAATGTCTCCTAAATTAATCTGTTCCGATTTAACGGAAGCGTTAAGCTAGGTACTTAGCCTAGATTGTCAAATCATGCCAGTTTAATAAATGATAGTTCAACCAAATCATCGCAAATGATCGTCCGTTGCAGAACGTAATTCGAGTAAACTATTCGGTGACGTTTAATACCACAATCACAACGATTCGCATGCAGATTGAGTAACCCGAGTATTTACTATGTTATTGTGTGTTATTAGTACACACAATTCCATCCGCCTGATATAGTGCCCAGATGAATATTACGATACGGGGTGTTTTATTCAAATTAATGCTGAGATTTATACGGAGATGCATACCTACTAGTCAGAATATCCGTAGTGGCTGTATTGGGTTGTGGGTAGTAATTACACATCTATGAGTTACACATAGACTAGCTAGTGCTAGTTCTACGCTCAAACCGCAGGCGGATACGAGTCGTGCGGCTTTATACAGCGTCTTATAACATGAACTTTGGACCTACGTCAAGGTATCGTTACATGTTATTCAGTAGCCATTCCCATGGATTTGTCAATAGGTCATTTTATTACTAGGTATGTCAAGTAATGTTGATAGTGACACGACAACGGAGACTATACTATACAATTAGGCAAAATATGCTTGGTATATTTTGCTAGGGGTGCTTGCTGTGTTTGTTAGTGCAATGTTTACTGTTGCTGATTGGACGGGGAACTCCTACAAGAAGGCTAAAATGAAATGTGTTGGTATCATTAAGAATTGTAAAAAATAATAATTTTAAACTGTAGGTTTGCTACTATAAAAGCACTATAGGATTATGATTCCTAATTTACCATACCTTAATGAACAACTAGTAATTTTAGTACGTACACAGTAAAACCTACAATTAGTCGTGAGTACAGAACTTGCTTGTTTATGCACTATTTCTATTTTTACTTATCGCTGCATATATAGGTGTAAGCTCACGCGAACTTTGTACGATTATTTATATCCGAGCTTGTACCTAGTGATATATGCACCTATGTGCATAGGTCGTTAAACCATACAGATATAAAAATGCAAAGCTTTTTATTGGTTTTTCTGTTGTGCTTCACCTCGGATCCGACTTTCGAAGCACGGCGTTATAGGTGCGAATCTACCAATGCAATTTTATGCGATATCATAAATGTAATTTCCAAGTTGACCTTGGTTATTTCTGTATAAAAGCGGTAACGAAAACATCGTGAAGAAGAATAGGGGAAACCAGGACTTGCTTTGGAATCGCCAACACGTGAAGGACATGATGAAAGAAAAATTATATTGGTAATGGGAATTGCCTAGGAAGATAATATACAATTTAATAGTTGGGAGAACGCAGGTGAAGACTCGATTCAGTTAAAAAAAAAAACATTATGACACAAAGAGAGAGGAAAAATCTAAACAACAAGGACAGGTATGGTCAAAAATCAATATCAAAGTCATTTATTCAAATTAGGTAGAGAATGAGCACATTTCGAACGTCAAAATTGAATAAGACAGTCCCCCAAAACGCTCGGCCTTCACCATTACCTAGTGCTTTCGCTGGGAAGAAGAAGTGGCGCAATAAACTCCCCAGCAGCACAGCTGTCTGTTCAGTTAGAAAAACTTGATTCTAAATAGTAGGTATGCAAAGTAATTAACATTACGAGACACAGAACATTAAATTATTTCCCATATTGTCAGCTGGCCAAGCCAAAATACCAAAAAATACAATAAAAATGATGGTGAAAGGTGATTAGTGCTCAGTACTTTCTCTTTATGAGAAGATCTCTTTGTGAACACTGGTCACTTCTTGTGCGGGGCAGTTTGCAATGCAGTGCTATACTGGCCAGTAATGTTTATTATCATTCTAGCTTCAAAGTTTACAGTTTGAACTTTCAACTGCTCTTTACTAGGGTGCAATATATCTACTTTTCACGCTAAATGGCGTGTGACGTTTAAACGAGGGCTTTGGGGGACGTCGACAATTTAGGTGGCGTTTCGATACTCGTACGTCACTGGTTACATGTACTGTAGGTAGGTAGGACTGTGTAGGGTTACGTACCCAAAGAATGCCAACGGGGTCCTGTTGGCACCCTTAGTCCAAATGGGTATTACTAAGGCTCCGCTATCCATCCGTCTGTCACAGGCTTGTATCTTGTGACCGTAATAGTGTTAGACACTTGAAATTTTCATAGATTATTTACTACTATGACCGCTATAAAAACAAATAATAAAAATAAAATCAAGTAAAAAAATGAAGGGAATTCCTACACAAGAAACGTGTCTTTTTCGGCGTTTTAGGAAATTTTGTTAAATATTGTCTGGTCGCACGGAGCCCTTCGTGTGCGAGTCCGATTCGCACTTGGCCGTTTTATTTAAATCAGGTACTTTATGAATTAATTACAAGTTATTGAAGTGACACAATGCCTTTCGCCATTTCATAAGGTGTAAGACAAATGATTCAATAAAGAAAATAGGTAGCAGTATCATTTTTAGTTCGATTATCGCAGTACTTAAACAAAATACTTAGGTAGTGAACTAAATACATAATATGTTGTTACCTACCTTATTTATTCTAGTATCATTATGTGTAAATCACTAGGTCATTGTATCATATAAACATACTATGTAGGTACTGTAGCGGTCTGGATATGAACCGCAGTGAACGTTTCAGGACTGAAATGATGACGATGCTTTTACATTTATGTATGTACCTGCCATATAAATATTGTCAAGAAAACTATGGCCCTCATTAATACATATAAGTAGATTTGATAAGTAAACCCTTAATCACAGTAGTGTGTACTTTAACGAGTCAGCATTAATATTGTATTGTTATAATATTCTCCCAACTGGCATCCCAATGTTCTCCCAGCTCTCAATCAATAGACGAAGCGCACCTTGTCAAGGTTGAAGCTGAAGTCTTCCAGTCGTTGAAAACTCAGATGATCCTCAGACGGTTCTACATCGATTTCGCAAGACATGAACCTTTTAGTCCTCTAGCAGCATGTTTGAATTATGTTATTGACGTTATTGTTGATTTCCCGTCACTGCTTCCTACAATACGATTGGTTAACGATGTTTTATACTCTAATAATTTTATTTTTTCAAACTATGAAGACGTTTTTCTTTTAGCTGTGCCGTTTTCCCGCAATGAATTGAGACTGACCCCTATTAGTAAAATGTGACAGATAACTGTCACATAGTATGTGACATAATATGTTGTTGAATAGCTGTTTTCATAAGAAAACAGCTATTCAACAACATATAATGTATGGATATTATTGGTCGCTGGGGACGCGTCCCATACAATTATGTCCATCCTCCTATCAAAGCAAAAGATATATTTTCTTTTTAAATTAATCCGACACACATAACTTATGATAGGTTTCTCCAGAGGGTCAATTTATAATCCTATTACCTGGTCAGATAACTTCAGTCCGGCTACAGAGCCAATTGCTTTAGCGAAGGATTTAACGGCCAGAGCCGAGCTGGATGTTTGCAATAAAAATAAAAGTTGTCTATGGGCATAGCACGTAGGATTGCCGCCCGGTGCCGAGTTCTCTAGTTTTAACTGCCAAATAAGGTGTTTATGAGCCCTACAGTTAATGGGGTTACTTTGATACTCGTACTGTCTACTTTATTTATAGATTTATTTATGGTACTTAGATAATATTAGTAGTAGTAGGCTTTATGCAGTACTTTTGGATACGATGCGTATAGTGAGGAGGTTCCACTTTCTTTAGCTTTGACTACCGGTGGTTACCCAGGGCCCAAATTCACTATCACCACTCAATGATTCCTTACTTCCAAACGACATCAATTCCTTAGCTAATCAAGCCAATTTCGTGTTCATTTCACGCGGTTTCGTTCATTTGTGTCATAGAGAATACGTTACCTGCTGCTACGTCGATGCTAAATGGCTATTCTTTTTGTAAAATAAAAAAGGTAGTAGTTCGTTAGAACGTAAAGTTTAGAAAATTAAAGATAGCCTATGAATATAATACATAACAAAAAATCGAATACTACATGTATTCCATTTTTTGTGATGTGTATTAGTCTATGTAGTAACTTCATTACAAAGTAAAATAACCCTTGAACATGTGTGTATATTTATTATAAGTTCAAAGAATGCACAAAAAACATAAAACCTTAGTTTTATGTTTTTAGTTTTATGGTTTTGTGGGGCTTACCCCACAAAACCGTAGTAATGTTTGGTGGTGGGTAATGGTGGTTCATATCACACACTCAAGATCTACCCGAGGGATTCTGCTAGGATAAAGTGGGATTCTTCAGCGACCCCTTTAGCCGTATGATAGCGAATAACTCTTTTATTGACGGCTGTCGAAAACATGGAGAAATTAGTAACGTATGTGCATAGTTATTTCAATGATTCGTTAAATAGTATTAATAACAGTATTATATTTTTAGAGATGAATAGTCATTTATATGCGCTAACAGAGTTAAAATAATAATATGTATAAAATGTATTTGGAAAAAGGATCATAGGGCATCAAAAAACTCGTCCGCAACGCAACGCTGTCAACAGGGACAGTGCCAAAAAGGCTGGCAGCATTGCCACGTTGTATGGCGATGCTGAATCTTTGGCCAAGAAAGAGGCCAGCCTTCTGGTCACGAGAAGAGTTGACCAACCGAACTCAACTCACTCAGACTCAAAGCATTTATTTTGATTAAACCATTTACAGGCACTTTTGAATTGTCAAGAAGTTAGAAAATAAGAAGCTAGTTGCCCATTCCAAAGCATAGGTACCTATGGAGAAGAACGGGCAAGAAATTCCATGGACACTTTTAAATAATATTTTACAAAAATTTTAGTTACATCATTAATGTTGAATTTATAATTATAGGTGTGTGAGAACGATGAAAAAAAAAAGACGTACGCGTTAAGTGTCCAGAGTACAGCAAATAGTACTTAACAAAACAAGAATCCAAAAATAAAATAATCAAAAATAAGTCGAGGCAGACAATTGATGACCAGCCCCAACTGACGGCGCCCGTTCACGAACATGAGGCATAGATCAGCACCATTCAGCTCAACCATTTTGAAGGGAGCTAAATGATCCAACACACACGCCACCGACAGCGAGACATTTGTGTGAGCATGACATACTCTCAGCCGCCAGGGCGCACATTCAAGTCAATAAAAGACATATACATTACCCGGTAAATGGTAGCACTATGTACATAGAACTCACATCTGTGCTATGCAATTATACAATACAAAGGAAATTCAGTTTATACAATGCAAATATAGTCTTACAATCTTCAGCAGCTCCAACAGTATTTTCAAGTGTTAATCGATTACATAGTTGTAGTTGTGGAGCAGGACCAGCATTGCGAGCACCGCTTGGCGATATCTCGAAAAACCAAGTGGGCACTCGGACCCCATGGCCCTAGTCTTTCAATCCCAAACGGCTCGAACAGGTTGGAATAAATTTTTATGACATGAAGGAGGGACCTTCATATCTTAAGTGCTAGACTGATAGCATGAAACTTATCAATCACTATTTCACAAGAAAATTACGGTTTCAAACTGATAATTTTAAAAGAAAATTCAAACGCTATGCTTGACCCAAGAGCTACCGTGTCTGATGGCAGATAGTAGCGCACGAACCGACCATTATCTAGATCAAAGACAGCTCTTTAAAGCTTTAAAATCCTTTGTGAGACCGCACAAGACCTTTTTAAAGAAAGTATTAATGTGTTTCAATCTGTGTGTGTGTCTGGAGAAAATTGCTTTATGTTAAAGGGATTTAGGTTTGAATTCAAAATTCTTCAATGTTACAACCCGAATAAAGATAATGTTTAATGATAATTCAGTCACTATCTCGATATTTTGTTAAGGTTACGTACGCACTGAGCCTAGCTAGGCGACTAGCGAAGGCGCCAAGCGCGCGGTGCGGCCGGTTGCGAAGATTGTAGAGCGGTCGTTTTACTTCGCTACTCACAAGGTGACTCGCTTAACTCTAGGCACTAAGCATGCCACCTGTCAGTGCGTACGTAGCTTAAAGGTGATATGATCAATATGTATTATCTGATAATTATATTTAGTTATCTTTTAGTTAAGTTAGTTAACTTTGTTAAAATTTTATTGCTTATAAAGTAAAAGTAAGCTTCTGACCAATGTAATTTTTCTTTAATAAAGTTTGTACAACTTTAATTTGTGTATACATTCATAGTAGGTACTACATTTCTTTTGTAAACAACCAATGTTGAATGTATATGCAGTTGGTGTTAATTTAATAAATAAATATGTTTAAGACAGAAATAAATTCAAAGAGGCCATTTAATTTTAAACATAAAATTATTAAAAATGAAAGAGAATGAGGGTCATCCTAATTATATGTTTCGGAACGTTTAAAGGGCTAAAAGGTCGGTTATGCAAACAAAACATGACAGACACAATGAAACAAATAATTTATATTTGGGAACACGTTTACAAACCTTGTTGTTTTTTATTAGGGCCAAAAAAATATTTAATGAAAAAAGGTTCTTGTGTTCAAAAAGAGCAATCGTTTACCATGTTTTGTTTCCATCAATGCGGGGGGGTTAAAGTTGCAGGACTGTTAAAATGAGAGATTTACTGAGAACCATTCATAATCTTACTAAACTAACAAAATTTTTAATGTAGAATTAACAGCCTTGCTTGTTAAGGAATATTCTATTTTGAGACGTTTTTAAACATTTCTTGGCTGAGATTTTCGGCCTAAACTGGGTCAACAGCATTTGTTTTAATTAGGGAAATGTAATTACGAAGAAAAGCTAAGGTTTTTTAATAAAGTTTGCACTATGAAAAAGTGAATTATTCGAATGTTTTGAATAAAATAAACTGTTGATTAAATCTTTCTCTTTAAACCCTAGTCATATATATATATAGAACTGCAATCTGAATATTAAATATAAACTAAATTAAATTGTTGGTATCAAGTTTCGTACGCAACTGGAATACAAAATATCCATCATAAACAATACGCTTTGTTGTGATTATAAATTAACCTTTCAGGTTGAAAATCACTGAATATGATAGCGTGTAATTATGGCTTCAGCTAAAAAATAAAGCAGCACAAACACTCATCTTCCCGTTATTTTTTAATCTGTTGTTGAAAGGTTTCTTATAAGTTAGAAAGAATATTTTTATCAAGTGGAATCAAGTGAAGCACTTTATAGGAGAGAACTTTATATGGAACGTATGTAATCCAAGGTAATCAAAATCTTTAAATATCTATTAAAAAAGCTTTTGATTGAAAAAATAAAAATACTTTAGTCTGTCTCCGTAATTCCAGTTTTCACTTAAATTTATTAATAATAAAAAATGCAGCCTACTTAACAAATAACATACTTAACTCAGATAACCAGTATTTTATTAATAGTTAATAAATTGCGGCTGTCACAATTTATAGCATTAGTGTGACGTTGTCAAAATTTAGTTTAGACATAACTAAAACGAAAGATGGTTGTTTAAACAAGGCAAGCTGACAGGTACCGTGCACTCACGCATGAAACTCACCAAACCAGACAATAATAGATGTTGAACATCGTATAAAAAAGCAAGATAAAACTGTTCTTTCAAACGTTGTAACGTTTGACCGAACTTGCTGGGATAAGTCCACAAAAGTTAAATAAAAGTGTACTATGTGACGTTTACTTTGAAAGCATTCTTTCATAAAAGTTCATCGCGCAATGATTGGATATGATGTAAATGAAAATTTGCCTGTCCTTCAAAATAAGAAGGCGTTAAGTTTGTAACTAATAGAAATTTAGGTACCTACGGAAAAAAGCTGGATGCTTGAAAACGAAATGAACCTACCGCCACAGTCAAGCGTAGTCTGGACCCCGTAGCACAATCCGCTACGGCGTAGCTGTCATTGTGCTACTCGTACGATCACGTTTGCTCTACTCTCTGATCTTTTTGATAACAACAACTAAATAATAAATAAATCACTATTCCTTCAGTGGTGCACTTTTTACCACAACATCAATCTGTCAATGCCATTATTAATCGGACTTAATCTTCATGATGACCGTGCTATTGATTAATTAATGCATTTTGGCATGCGGTTTTAGGCCAGCAAGCCTAAATCTTTATTTCATTTCAATTTAAGCATTATCTTCCTCTATACATGTTATAAAATAGTAACGAAGATTTTTTGTCCATCTGTCTGAAATCTGGATGAAATTTGGCACACATTTATCCTGTATTATTTAACACATAGGGTACTTTTAATCCCGGTAGTGAGTTCCCATGGGGTATGTTCCGAAATCCACGTGGACCGCGCAATAGCCGCGTACAAAAGGCAGGATTTCAAAATCTTGAAACAATTTAAAAATTATCTTTTTGATTAAAGCTATCTCGTTGTCCTAACAATATTTGCAAATGATTGAATTTACGTATACTTAACAAATAAAAAAATATCTCCTTAAAATTAAAACCGTTTTAGAAAATATTCAAGGTCGCTCGCAATGCTCATAAAAAACGTCAAAGTGGGCAAACGCCTCACTACCTTCCTTCAAGGGCCCCACGACATTCAAATCGCAAATTGGGCACGAACTTTCTTAGGCTTTACTGGGTTAATTGCCCAATGCCCGAAAGTTTTAAATGCTTTTTATAATATGCAATTTAGGGCGCCGACCTCACCTAACGACATGTATTAAAAATACAGTTCGCTTTTATATAAACGTATGTGTTAACATAGCGGAAAGAGGATACCAAAGCTTTAACATAAGCCTTTTAAGTTCACACACTAACAAAGTCTGAAGGATCATTGTCTGTTTAAAAAGAGCTTTGTAAAGTTCAAGCCTTTTTGTAACGTTTGCGCCAGGACTGATAGGGGTTTCAAGGGGTTCCCTATATGTGTTTGTTTCCTATAGGAAGCTTACCTAAACTAATGGTTCTTAAAAATACTCCCTTTGAATTTGTACGTATTCGTTTTTCGTTGAAACAGAAAACTCGCTTGCCATGCTGAAAGCCTTTTTTGTGCATTCGCGTTATAAGTTCTTAAACACAGTTTTGTAAAGACCAAAGAGAGTGTAGAACAGCAACTTTTATTTCCAATACTTCTGGAAAACAAAAATCACCTTAATAATAAAGAAAGTAAACATCGTGAATGTCAGCAGGTACAGGTGCAGTTAGTGGACGATCAACCAAAAAATGAGCTGGAGTAAGTGGAAGGAAGTCAAATGGATCAGTGGACATAGGAGTCAAAGGGCGGGAGTTGAGGACTGCTTCAACATGCACTAAAATCGTAGTGTACTCTTCAAAAGTGAGGTGAGCATTGCCCACTACACGCAGGAGGTGATGCTTACAGCTCTTCACCCCAGCTTCCCACAAACCACCAAAAAGGCTGTAATTTTACATAATACAATAGTTATTTTGTCATAAAAGTTTGCAGTTATTTTCACCGGCCTCAATCCTCAAATAGCAGCAACATAATTTGGACCTTCGAACCGAAATTACTACGCATCAAAAAGAAGTATGAACGCCCGGCAGCTACCGCTTGTTTAGTCAATCAGTCAGAGGCAGTGGGCAAATTTTTGAAACTGCCCGTCTAGTTATGCCGTCTGCTTTTCTTATGTCGGCCACACGCGAGACTCCATCCTTTCCAGGGTAAGTTTTCAGAACTCTTCCTAAGCTCCATCTTAATGGCGGCATATTGTCATCTTTGATCAAAACTAGCGTGTTTTCCTTGAGGTCATCTTTATGCTTATTCCACTTGCTCCTGGTCTGCAGTTCTGACACGTACTCCTTAGCCCAGCGCCTCCAGAAACCTGGCGTATCTGCTCAACCCTCTGGTAACGCGTAAGGCGGTGACCAGGAACATCGTGAATGTCAGCAGGTACAGGTGCAGTTAGTGGACGACCAACCAAAAAATGAGCTGGAGTAAGGGGAAGGAAGTCAAATGGACCAGTGTTTGCTTAACTGCAAACTTTTATGACAAAATAACTGGTGTATTATGTAAAATTACAGCCATTTTGGGAGTTTGTGGGAAGCTGGGGTGAAGAGCTATAATCAGATGTCTCTGGAGCCCTAACCCCCGGTAGCTTGGACCCTGCTCCCGACACCGGCGGACCGCTATTTTTTTATGTTTTTAAATGTTTTTTATACTTATATTTATATTTTAAGAAATATTAAAAAATGTAAGAAAATGAGATATGTAAATAAATAAAAGAAAATAATAAATAAATAAAATAATATTATTATTATTCACCATAATTATTAATTTCAACTCGATTCCTGAGAAAAAGGGTCTTGACATACGGACAACGAAGTGATCTTATAAGGATTCCGTTTTTCCTTTTGAGGTAGGGAACCCTAAAAATAAAAGTAATTTCAGGTACATAGATATACATAGATATATGTTGGTCCAGACAAAAGGTTTTGATAAGGATGTGAATGAAAGGCCTGTTTTCGTAACAATTGAAGCGAAATCGAGTTTTTCCACAATTTTGAACAACTCCTTTATTTTTCCCCTTTGTGATTGTACAATAAATAAAGTACAATGAATTTCGATAGTGCGAGTGACAATCTCCTTTGACATAGATTAAAGAGAACATTTTTTTTTCTGGTCGTTTAAAATTGAGAGCATGTACTAACAATAAATTAATAGTTTCGTTGCCAAGCAAATTTATCTTGTTATTCATGTATTTAATTAAACATTAGCCTCCTTTAATAAGGAGGCTAATGTTTAATTGCCAGCAAAGCAAGTCATGCCAAAAATATTCCTCAAAAAACGTATGGTAAATCTGATGGTTATTGTGGTTGTAACTTTAGACTAGGTAAACATTTTTTGTGTGTACATTTACAGCCTTGGAACCTAATTTACTGTTTTCAGGACTTTCAGGAAAAAGTTGGTCGTTCTTCTTGATTTTTTTTTTAAACTTGCTGCGCCCCGCGTTTTCACCAGCATAAATCTCGATCCCGTGGGAATATCGAGATAAAAAGTATCCTATGTCCTAATCCGAGTCATGGTCTACCCATGGTCATGGTCTCATCAAAATCCGTTCATTAGTTTTAGAGCGTGAAAGCGTAACAAACAAACATGCAAAAATCAAATCTTTTCTCTTTATAATATTAGTTTAGAAAAACTAAGAATGAGATGTATTTTGTCTGCTTATTCTAAACACAATCTAACTTTGTTAAATAGCCGAGACGAGGACAATATTCGGTGTTGTTTATTCTTGCGACTTGTGCGGCAATAAATTATTCAATTTATGGGCTAATCTTCCGGATACCTTTGTGGGTAGTTTCGCTTAATGTTGGTATCTTAATAAACTTTTATTGTTGACTAGGTTTTTCCCGCGGCTTCGCTCGCGGGGATTTCGGAAAATATCTCACGGGAATGTACTAGTACCAGAATTGTTCCAAATTTCAGGCAAATCCGTTTAGCCGTTTTGGCACCAATTCGGAACATACATCCAGACGAACACACATACGAACAAAAATTCTTCGTTACTATTTTATTGTGTGTACTTCTTACCTAACTACCTCTTTACTCAAGACTATTTTATAAGAATACTGTGATAGGCAATCAAACTCACAAATAAGTAAAGATATTAGGGCTTATTTATAAACGTTGCAATTATTAGCGACTCGCGACTGTTTAGCCGTGTACGTACGAACGAACAAAAACATGGTGAACACGAACATCGAACACTTTGTTCGCACGTGCGTACCACTAATGAATATAACACTGTGTTCGTCAAATATGTTCGTGTTCACCATGTTTTGTTCGTTCGTGCGTACACGGCTATTAACCATACATTTTTTGACGTTTAAACGTCTCTTAACTTAAAGGAACGTTTCCGCTCAATTGTTGAAAAATCAAATTTTTATTTATAACAATAGGAATTCAATTGAATTTGAGTTGAACTAAACCTATTAGCTTAGCTTACTTCTACTACTTGCCCACGACTATCTCACTTTACTTGAATAATCCAAGTAGACGATTCCAGATATTTTATTAATAAATACGTATACTTTCTTCTTTTAATTTCTGTCTAACAACAACAAACAACAATTCAGTCTGCCGATGCTGGTGCTCGTGATTATTCAGTCAAGACTTAAGTACTTTTGTAACTTGTTATTATACTTCACGATTGTCGTCAGAACTCATGATTATTTTTGGAAACTTTCTTTTCTTTCCAATTGTGCATTGGCATTTGAACAAACAATTAAAATTGGTTCAGTCAAATATTTTATATCTTCGTCAGTTTTCAAATTCTTCCCTTTATCGTATCAGGGATACATAATACATAATACATTTTGAAGCCACGGCAGTGAGCAGACTACAAACTATATATGTAATTACTTGAAAACAAAGATCAAAATAGCTTACACCTTTGACCAATGTAAAGCTTTTAAGAGGAAATGCGGTCGGAGAGACTTTTCAAAAAGCCTAAGTAAAAAGTCATAATTCGAGGTTTGGCTCTCGCCACTTTGCTCCTCCAATATTGGATCAATTTAAAAGATATTTCATTAATTGAATAATAAGGAATACTGTATCCCTACGTTTTTAATTTTTTTTTCTTTAATAGTTGTCAAATTTGTACACTAGGCCTCTGTTGAAAGCAGTTTAAATCGGCATTTTTTGAGGGTTCTAGTGGTTATAAAAATAATGTATCATCAAAAATCAACACATAGGGACATACAAGTAGTTAAATATTTATTATTCTGTAAAATATCATTGCTTTATGGTCATTAACCAGGCGAGAGCGTTTTAATGGAGAAACGACTACCCGCATTTCCTCTTAAGGTGACGAACATATTTTGGCTGTATATGATATGGTAGGAATACTATATCGCGAAAGTTATCTACATGACAGGTCCAATCCCACATGATCACTTTGACCGATTCGTGAAGCGCTATGAAATATTCAAAAACCTAATAGCATTCAGGCGAACTGCGATTTCAGTGATAACGAACTTATCAGGCTTTCATTTTCCATTGATAGTGCTCTATATCCGTGGTGCCTATTAACTGGGCTCTGTAGGCCTGCTTCAACGTTCAACAAAGTTTTAACCGGTTCATTTTAGACCAGAAAGTAGGGGCTTTTGAACCTACCAGTTGTAACCTTACGATTAGCTTGAGAGGGCTAATTGTAATTTACGTAAAACTAACATAATTATGTTAAATGTAAAAGATGTGGTTTTGCTGTAGCAAAATACCACACAGTAGGTATCCATTAGGTATTCAACTGTGAAAACATAAACCATTTACATGTTATTTAACATTCATTATGTTACCTTTTTTTTAATATTTTGTTATTATTATTAACCCCAGTTAAACAGACCACCTGCCGTCTTATATCTACACCACCCTTGGTTGACTGGTAGAGAATGCCTAAGGCATTAAGTCCGACTTTGTAGCTTATTGTGTGCGAGAAGTTTAAATATATAAATAAAGCATCGTTCCCACGGTACCCTCTACCTACTTAAATATCCTCTTCTCTCCTACATTTTGCTGTCCGACAGAGTCGGCAATGATCACATAAAATTTTAAGTGTTCACCTAAGTGCACATTGTGGAATGTAATGAACTATTGAGTATTGAATATGATATTTCTCTAAGTGTTTATTTAAGTACGTACATTAATAAAATAATAACATGAATTATTACTATTATATTAATGTCATTGCTCAAAGCCAAACTTCTAACCCATTTCCCGAACTAAATTAATGTAACGTAGGCAGACGTTTGAATAGTCTGTCAAGTCGAATATGGGTTCCATTATCTCGTACGTTTGCATAATAGTAGTTTAATGAGAAATGCATACACATACCGTGCCTTATCGTAGTCTTACTAAGGGATATCGTATTATTTTCGTATCCCTTAGTGACCTCCAGGGCAGATAGGTAGTCGCTCCATGTAAAATACTTGTATTGAGTAGCATTCGGTTAGACTGGAAGCCGACCCCAACATAGTCGGGAAAACGCTAGGCAGATGATACATATACCGTGCCGTTCCAAGGGGTAATTTGACGAGAAATACATACACACAAATAGGTCCAGTCAGGGAAAATGATTGTTAAACAAATTACTATGTAAAATATCACAACTGTCATTCTTTATCAGCCGTATGAAATGACATTAAAAACGAAAAAAAAAAATACATACGCAACTCCAAAAAAAATTCCCTGATTGTACAATAGAAACAAAAATACAGTTACTGGTTTCTTTCAGTACTTATCTACCCACCTAGCAGTACCGATACGTATCTTAACTAGTACTCTTCAGCAAAGTTAGATTGGGTGTCGAAAGCCAAATATTCGGGGTACCGGTAACCCTTTCGGACAACCCCGCTGCCCGGCAGGCTTCGGCCCTGACGGGCCCCTCCTTCGATGCTGACATCTCTTTGAGGCGCGCGTGGAACACATATGCACCGTCCAGCACGGGCCTGGTCCTGATCGGACGACGAGCTACCCATTACTCGCCGTCCGCAGGCCCGCGCCTACGGTGGCCGGGAGTCGTCACGCGGCTCCCGACGCCCGGGGCGTCTCCCGCGGCGGCTGGGACGGGCGGCTCTCTTGGCTCTCTCCCTCGCCCATCCCGCCACAGCGGGGTAACCCTCACAGGAAGTTACTCTTACATCCACAGCCGGTTCTCAACTTACCTGGAACAAAAAAAAATATTGTTAGGAACGGTAATAAGCGGTAACTACCTACCAGTCGCGAACTTCCCAATTTCGTGCGCGCGTAACGAAAAAGTATAAACTTGTTTTGTTCAAACAAAATGAACCTTGTTTGCATGTCAAATATGTATTTATGGCCAGAAAATGAGGAAGATTTGCAGAATGTCTCATAAATGATTTCAATACAGTGTGTGTACAGATAAAATAAAATATTGCGAATGTAAAATAATAATGGCTGTCAATCATTTATGTCGATGTTATTTTTTTTTAAATTATATTTTACAGAAAGCTTACAGACTAATAACACAATTAAAAATCATTCGTAAGCAGGAAAATTTGCTAATTACAAGCTTCCACATATAAATATTACACGTTTAATATTTTGATATTTATTCATACTATTCAAATGATATTTATTTTATAGTATATTTTAACTTTCCTATCGCAGCTATGCTGGAAGAGATTTCTTTAGAAATAAGCATCATCTTTGTACGTATTTTTCTGTTCTTTTCTTCTTGACTGTTTATTTGTGTAAATAAATAAATACCGTTTAAAAATTATAATAGTAGTATTAATAATGTTTAACTTCTTTTACTGGTCATCATAAGATGTAAATATTACATTATTGAATGAACTGTGTTCACCATAGTCAATGTGCCAGCGAACGTTGCTCACTATGGGTGTTCCTTATCGACCGCTAAAACTCAAGGCAACGAGGAAAAATACATGCAGTTTCACTATGCTTTTATTAGTGGGGTAGTAGGTACTTACGTGACCAAACGTTACGTGATACAAACTTATTAATGTCCCTCATATATTTGGCAATAATTTTAATTTAAAATCGAAGTCGAACAGCCAATTAGATGAGAGCAAATTATTTGAAGAGCATCGTGCAACGCGAGCGTCCGATTGGTCGAGTACACTTCAGATAAACTGACAACTTGTGAAAATAAATCCAATTTGAGAGACGCTAGATTTTATCTGTAACTTTCGCGTTTTTCTTATGTTTTCGTTGTTTAAACTTTGTAAAAATAAATTAAAGGGCCCTTTAATTTATTTTTACAAAGTTTGGGTTTGGGGTGGGTGAATTGGCGCCCCCTGTGTTGTATTTTTTTCGATTAATTAAGAGGCCATTTTTCAATCACCAGGTAACTTTTATCATGTGAACAAATATGGCGGTTTGATTTTTTCCATACAAAAGCTGTCAAACTGTTCTGTCGTATTGGAAAGACCAAGATTCCCCAGATAAAAGTTATCTCACGAGCCCTAAACGAAATTTCCTGAATGACCGAGTTCTGTAATTGTGTTTATTTAGCATTTGAACTAAACCCAATAAAACGGATTTAAATCACTGTTTTTTGTAAGCAAGTAACCAGATAACGCTTTAACCTTATTGCGGTAGTTTCATGACTGCTCTGCTGTCTTTGTATAACGAATTTCCATTACTTACAAATGAGATCTATGAAATTGCAAAGTTGTTAATAGCCAGAAAACTCAATTTTATCGACGATACGAAATGCAAGGGAATTTTTAGAAAACCGCTAACGAGCCGGTCATAAGTGGAATCGATCGGTATACTGCACAAATAACAACTAAGCTTCAAAACTACAGGACTAGGCTTTGTTTTATCAGGTCAACATTATAAGGCAAAGGCGACGCATTGCTTGTAAAAGTAATATGCTCGCCAGACGATTTGCATATTGTTCAAAACAGGCTAAAGTGACCCTGTTTAAAGCATACTGCCAGGCGTTCTACACCGGCCAACTCTGGTACAAGTACACGAAGAGTACCTACAATACTCTTCGTGTACAATACAACGACGCGTTCCGGGCCATGCTTAATCTGCCCTGGCGGTGTAGCGCGTCTGGTATGTTTGCCGAAAGCAGGGTTGACGATTTTTATGCTGTATTACGTAGGCTTAAAGCATCATTTCACTTGAGACTGATTAAGTGTAAAAACAAGATTGTGACTACTGTATTTCGCACCATTTATATGTCCACCAAGTACTTCATTTCAATATGACTGTTTGAATTTAAACTATAAATTAAACCTACCTGACTTTTATAAGAAAACTATAATCTATCGGAAACTATGTATAAGTAACAACAATAATAATATAATTTAATGTAACTTAATGTAACTTAATTTAATTTAATATAATTTAAAATCTATCTATCTATAATTTTTAATTTTCTGATAATATGGGTGTATGTGTAAAAACTTGCCTGAAATAAATGAATTTTATTTTATTTTATTTATTTTTATTATGATGATGATAAAGATATTGAAACGGAACTAGTAATCCCAAATATTTGCTGCCTTCAAATGGGAGAAAACCTTGTCTTTATACAGTAGGTAGTGGCTTTTAAATTATCCCACGGAAACGTTCTAAAAGGGTAAAAGTATCCTTTGTATTCATCCAGGTTATAAACTATCTGTATGCCTTTAATCCAAATCCTATAAGTCGGATAATACCTACTAGTGATTGAAATACTATCGTGAATTCATGCAAGCCACTTTTTGTTAGGTTCATTGCTCAGAAATTGTGCACAACGTATCGGAAACAGATACCGTCTAGTATGCATGCAACATACTACCGAGATAAAAAGTATTCTATGTCCTAACCCAAGTCGTGTTCTACCAATATGCCAAATCTCATCCAAATCCGTGTCGCCGTTTTAGCGTAACAAACAAACATATACTCACTTTCGCTATTATAATATTTCCTATTGTTTTAAAGTATTAAATTTTTTTTTTTGCGGAATTTTCGTTTATTTTACTCATCCAGGTATGCTACTTGGTAGTTCGAAAGGTATGTCAATCCAATCGAGCACGCATGGGATATAAAATAAAATCGTTATTTAATTTTGTAAAACATGAAACGTTTATTTTCTTTTGACTGTACTTACCTGTCAAAAAAAGTATGGGGATCAGACCTCGTGTAGAGTCGGGATCGGTCAGAGTAGGGACGAAGCCGTAAAAGAGGATAAGACAGAGATTAAAACAGAAGAACAACTACCCAGAGGGTGGGGTGGGGGGGGGGGGGTTCATCGGATCAGACCAGAATAAATCCTTTTTTCTGTAAAGCATTATCTGACATTTCGTACTTTTTTATTTAGAAGCCGTGACGCTTCTTTTATTAAGCTCTGCCAGCGAGTCAAAGACCGACGACTTAGTTTATTTTTTGTCAACTTTTGTTTGATGTTGAGTACCTACCTTCCTAATAAAAAATATTTACGTACATAATACTCACGTTTATGAATATGAGATTTAATTTATGAAAAATATAAATGTTTGCAGGTATGACGCGTCAGAATCCTTTTATTACTTCCTAAGTCATACTTGAGTTAGTAAATTCATCACCTAATGTCGTGTCAGAATACTTTTAGGAAAGACATGAGTCTTAGAAATGTTACTTTGAAAAGAAAATACAGGTCAGACAGCCGGCCTTCATTAGGCGAGACGCTTTTAAGAACTTCAACTTCAAGTCAAGTCACAGCACCATATTTTTGTCACTTTATTGTCTACTATGTTCACACATGGTACACGCGTTTACATCGTACAGGGGTTACGGTGTGACATATCTCACCCTTAGGATTGGTAGGCTTTAGAGAATGAATGTATACGTTCGGAGATAAACACCGCGGCGGGGATGTGTTTTATCTTCTATTGTCCCCGGACCGAGAAGTTCGACACGCAATTTTGGTCCATCAATTTCTAGTTCTTGTCCCTTGAGACTGAGAGACTGAAGGATAGTTTATGGAAACTTAGCGTCCGAAATAGTTGCGCAAATCAACGTCAATAAATTATTTAGGTGTCTTAGAAGTTGTACCGACATTTGCTAATATGATAGGCAAGTAGGTACTTTAGAGATTATGGTTTGTGGCATGCTACCTTTTCTAGTAATTAAAAGATAATTGTATAAAATTATGAAATAAAAAAAAGAATTAGGTGTCAGCGTGCGATATAATAAGTCCATGCATATAGGGTAAAATTAAATTAGCTAGCGAAACTCGATAGACGTAATTTGACCCTGTACATATCGATGGTGTCAGCTAAGAAAAGCTTATGTCATGATAAAAATTTATAAAAAAACGAATTGACGTACCTCATTCACATTATTAATTTACTTACTTATTGAGGAATTTAAGCTACTCATAACGGTTTATCAGTTATTATGTTAGGGCGGCGGACCCGAAAGAGGAAATCACTTTGACCTTTATTTGTGTCCGAGCACATGGTTCGTGTACATACTCGAGTAGGCAATGTTTATTATAAGCAAAGTGTTATGCAGCGTCTGTACTTACGCAGGTAATAAATAATTTTGGAAAACACGTATTTCTGGTCACAAATTATTTATTGTAAAATATGTTTATGTATATTTATTTTTAGTTTTGTATATTGTATATGTTTTGTGGTCGATAATTTTTGTTATGTATTTTTGTGGTTTAAAATGAAGTATATACCTTTAAATAAATAAATAAATTAAATACGACTTATGAAATACGTTAATTTATAAAACACCTGTAATATCATCGGCTTTTATGACATCACGAAAACCATTTTTATTAGTGTTATTACTTTTGTTTTACAGAACAAGATATAATAAGTAACCTTCCTTAACGTAAAAGGTGGCGTTCAGGAGGTTAAGCTCAGTTAGTAGTACCCGAGCTTAGACGCTTTTATGTGAAGAAAAGGACTCTAATAGTAACATATTAGAATGGTATCCTAATACCTAGTGGTTAAGCCATTGCTGAGCAAGACGTCAGTAAATACAGTGCATTGCATGTCTTGAATAATGCAGACATTTTAGACCCTCTAGACAAATCTTAGCTATTTCTGGCATATAAAACCTCAGCTCGGTTATGAGTAGCTTAATCAGCCTATAATGTTCCCATTGCTGCGAAACAGGCTCTTCTCTGTAAGAGGGAATGGGCTGAAATCTACCACGCCGGTCCAGTGCGGTTTCCTAGATGTCACATAACTTCGATTTATTTTGTTCTAGGACATGCCAGTTTCCTCACGATGTTTTTTTTTACTGTTTTGAGAGCAGTGGTGATGAAATTATTTACACAAAGTAAAACGCCTGCCTGGGTCCGAACCCACGACCTACAACTCGTAAATCGGGCCGTTAACACTGTGCCACCACTGCTGTGCCATGATTAGAAAAATGTTAAACTGTAATCCTTGTTCATTCATTCCCATAATTTTTCAGCTCTCATAAAATGTTTCAGCATAAAATTACCATTCCTTTCTGTTTCCGTATTTGCCTTTCGTCCGGTTTTTAATTCTTTTAATTAGTAGCCCCACTTTTGTAGCAGTAGTGCTGTATAAATAGAGCATACTACAGCGGATGCTGGCTCTCGCTGAGCGCAGAATTAGCACATTACCTATACCTACTCGGAAAAGGTTTTTGAGAAAATGTTACTGTTTGTCCCATTGTTGTTGGAAAGAATGGACTACCAAGGTACTTTCCGGGTAAGTTATTGAAATGTGATGTGATCGAAGGATTTCGGTCACTAACAACATAATATTTAATTTAAAATAAGTTATTATAAAAAAGAGGCCTGTGTTCAGCAATGGGAAAATTATAGATGATTATGCTTAGGTAGGTAATAAGAGCTGGTGTCCGCAACTCCACGTCAATGCGCGTATTTTTCGTATGTGTATATCTGCTTGGTCAACTTTTCCAAATTCTCGAATCAACAGGTAATAATGTCGAACGCCACTAAAAGATATTTCAAAATTGCACTTTCACTTAAGGCGCAGATATACGACTTCTAATGATTTTAAATTCAACATCACGTCTAATCGACAGGACTGATTTTTTTGAAAAAAATAAATGTCATACCAGACCATTTGCTTCGTAATTTTATATGTGAATATTTGCAATAATATTTTTTTAACATAGTGTAATTAATTTGTAAAGTAATGTCTACCGCGGACATAAAAACGATAATCACGCAAACACTATCGGGTGTATTTTCATAAAACTTTCACCATATAAAAGACAATTTAATTCCCTGAATTTCAGTATACGGTTTTTATTTGTTTGGTGTTTGATAAATCAACAATAGATGATTGTTTCATATTTTGCAATAAATTACCAGCGTTGTGTCATTGCGCTTCTCTTTCTTTTCTATGCAGTCCGATAGTGACCGCGTTTTAGGTCATGTAGTCGCCTTAAGTATATTAGTGGCGTCGTCAGCGTCGTCAGGAAAGTATATCTGCCTCGCATATTATGTAATAATTTCTGCGCAGTTATCTGCACTCGACTCGGTCTCGCGCTCTCTGAGAAGATTAAATGTGTTTCTGCCTGACGTTTATTTCCTGAAAATCTTCGTGCTTAAATTTTAAATTGCATTTAAAATGAGGCTTAAACAATCTTGTCTGTTAAAAGTTGAATAAGCTGTTGAACAAGGGCAGTAACAGGGCGTGTTATGATGAACGATTGTCGCCTGTCCTTTCGCGAAATTGTCCATTTGTTTTAGTTAGATTTATCGGGCCTTCTTATTGTTATGATAATTTTTTTATCATAACAATAAGAAGGGATTAGGAAGGGAAATCAGAGAACGGATTATCCGTGTGTGTTAGTCCGATTATGCTGTATCAGTTCCTCAAATAAGTTATTAAAAAGATGATACAAAAATATTGATGGATTATTTGTCGTATCTTGCGTAAGTACATTCGGTAAGAACCGTTTTTAATCTATTTGCAACATAAAGTCGTTGTCTTGAACCCAGAAATCCGTGTTCATTATAATAAAGTGAAAAGGGACCATAAATCGTTTTATATAAAGTCCGAGTTAAAATATTTAAATAGGTCCAGAATTTCTCTCGGTGTAATTATTGGTGATGATGAGACATAAAATATTCAAAATCGTTAATAAATTAACATTACACACGGCAGTCTTATCTTCTTTTTTTTTAACGTTCTCCAATCGTGGAGAATCTCTAAAATTACACACGACAGTCTCATCCATACTAATAATAAAGCTGAAGGGATTGTTTGTGTGAACACGCTGGAACTACTAGACGGATTTAAATAATCTTTTTGCATTTGATAGCCCAATTCTTGAGAAAGGCTATTATATTAATATCACGCTAGGGCCCTTAGGAGTCGAGCAAAAAGAAAAAAGTCAGAAAGAACGCTAAGCGAAAACGAAGTAATAGCGCGGGCAGGCGATGCGATGCGACGGGGTGGGTCGGGGGAACATGAAATTTCACGCGGACAAAGTCGCGGGCAGAAGCTAGTTGGGTACCTATAACATAAGGAAACAAACGATAATTATATTACTAATGACAGGTTTTCTAATGCGAAATAATGAAGGAAATAATGAGTAGACTCTCTAAACATTTTTGTTAAAATTTGACATGTGGGTTTTCCGATGACGAGTAGGTACCTACGTACCTAACTTATTATAATAATAGAATCATTAATTGATAAGTTGGTATTTCCTGGCATTGTTTTGTTTCATAGTAATGTCATTAACAAAGTTTAACAAGTAATGAAGTCTGTCGTAATAGAAAAAGTGGGTTTTATATGACATGTGGGAAAATTACACTACAACGTACATGCTCAAAAAAATGGTCTTTGCTCTCTGAAACTTGAATAGAATACAATAGAACATATTTATTGCAAAAAATGTAGGTTTTCTAAATCAGATGTTACAATTAATGTATATTGATATAAGGGCATGGGCTCAAGTACTCTTGTACTTGAGCCCATGCCCTTATGTCTAACTAATATCCTAAAGAAAGTCAAATAATTACTCTTTTGCTGATTCTACAAAACATTTCGTCTCTAAAGCCAGACTAAATTCCTAGGTACCATACATACGGATTGACCGCGCTACAATTACCACGTCCCGCTTCGTGAACCAATAAAAATTTAAAACGAAGTTCGAACTAGTCTATGTGTACAGTGTACACCTGCTTATTTTACTCTAGGAATTGAACAGGAAAACGGAACCATTTATCAAGATCAATCAATTAGTTAGTGGCACCGGAAGAACATCAATGATGCTTCATCATTACGTCACGCCTGTATTTCCCGCAGGGTTAAGCACATTTGCGCTAGGTCCCATGCGAGCTTTGTTTTTTTTATTGTTGAATGGGCCTGCTCTGATCACGAATGATCCGGGCACGAAATTCAGGATCTGCCCTTTTTTTTTTTAAGGATGGGAAATCATCAAATGACCCCCCCCCCCCCCTCCCACTCTGGGTGGAGCGGAAGGGAGTGTCAGACTTTTACTGACTAAAACCCATCCGTGTTCCTTCCTTAGCCCTTTATGTTCCGGGGTAGCGGTAACCCTTTCGAGGATCTGGGCTGCTATTAAGAAATTCCTGATGGTGATAACAATAATACTCTGTTCGACCTGCGAATCGAACCCCAGGATCTCCAGCAGTTGCTATTGCGACCACTAGACTAATGAGGTATTCAGAATAAAGGTAATGTTTATCTTTTAAATTACCATTTATATTGCCGTTTATATTAACGTTACCAGGTATTCGTATTTTACAGATGAGTAACCAGTTTATTGAGTGTTAATTAATTGAGATCGGAAAGCAGCATATTTTCTGCCAATCGCGTAATTAATTGAGCAAAAATGTTCATAAATTAAAATACTTACGGGCTTGAAGTCTTCATTTTTGTTATTATTATTGGTCTCAGGAGAACGGGTGGTAAATAGTAGGTAGACAAACCATATTTATTGGTGTATTTGGTGTAGGTGCAATAAAGCTTAATTGCTCTAACTTTTATCTAATTGGTTGATTTGTCTCTTCATCAATAGCCGTTTGTTTTGGCTGAGCCCAAAATAAAATTCTAATTAAAAGAGATGAACTGAACTTATGAATTTATAACAGCACTGGTGGCCTAATGGTATTAGCCCCGACTTACGAGTTGTAGTTCGTGAGTTCGAACCGAGGCCGGAACTTAACTTTGTGTATTAAATTTCATCACCACTGCTCTCAAAACGGTGAAAGAAAATATCGTGCGGAAATCGGCATGACCTACAACAAAAAAAATTTAAGACATTGACACCAATACGCAGTGGGCCCGAGTGGTGGATTATGGCCCACTCCCTCTCACAGGAAGGAGGCCTGTGTCCCAGCAGTGAGAATATTATGGACTGATTGTGATGAACTTATGAACGGCAACATGTAAATTGGGTTCACGGGATATTTTTAAACCACAAAATTATGTGCCAATCCATAACGTGTAAATTTAGGAATATACATATTTTGTTAGTTAAAAGCTCTCTTCAAGCCATATCTTTGCGCGTTTTATGCTACGTTTTATGTAAAATATTATAACAGTACGTTCTAGACACGTTCAAGTTTCGTTGTTATGTAAAACTAATTTGCATAAAGTCTCTTGGAACTTATCGTCGTAGGGTTATGTAAGTTACAATAATGTACTATGTGGACTAATTACATATATTAACATGTTATTACGATAAGCAGACGATCGCGGTTCTATGCTAGCGCGGCGTAAAACAGCGGCCTTATATAATTATACTGTTTACGCAAAATACGCGCATTGACGTGGAGTTGCGAACACCAGCCCGTATTACCTATTAATTATATAGTTTCTTCGTATAATTCGCTATGAATTGATTATAATATTCTGTGAAGTTTTAACTTATACAAAACCGATATTACGAGTTTTACGTCGATTATTAGTAGTAG
Organism: Gortyna flavago; assembly: GCA_963669345.1. Classification (NCBI taxonomy): domain Eukaryota; kingdom Metazoa; phylum Arthropoda; class Insecta; order Lepidoptera; family Noctuidae; genus Gortyna; species Gortyna flavago. Next base: position 11,822,623 of record OY770131.1, on the reverse strand, counting down.
GTAACTGCTCCGTTGGTCTCGTGGTCACAAGCGCGACTGCTGAGCGTGGGGTCCTGGGTTCGATTCCCAGGTCGGGCAAAGTGTCATTAGGTTTTTTCATTGGGAATTACTTGGTAACAGCTTGGAGTTTCGATGTTGGCGGTGTTGATACCCCCGGGCCTCGGAAAGCACGATAAAGCCGTTGGGGGGCCAACGGCTTTGTCAGGTTCCTGATCTCTGTCCGGTCGTATCAGATTGTCGTCCCATTGGACAATGGGTGTGAAGGAAGAGAGAGTGCACGTGTGTCTGCGCACTATAAAATGTCCCGCGCCAAAGGCTGATCTCTGCTGAGATTAGCCGATATGGCCGAAATTCAGTCTGGAGGACTTTATTTTAAACTGACAAGCCTCATCGCAAAACAGACAATTGAGTAGCGTTGCAGTTAGCAGTGAAGCTTGCAATCTGACCAGAATATGACTATAACGTTACATCATACATGCTCATATGAGGTAGCGGTTCATGAATATTTTAATTAGGTGAATAGGGATTTGATAATTTATCGTGATCACTGTGTCCAATGGTTATACGTGGTCCGTAAGTGAGAAAACTCGGAAAACTTCTTCGACATGTCTCTTTTTCGCTCCTGAAAATTACGGCATACTGTTCTACTTCTACTTGTTATCTAAAAGTGTGACATTATGCTGTTTTTGAAGATCGAATATTGAGTAGGTAACCTACGAGTATCTACCTCTTTTTACTAATAATATCATTGATTAAGGCCCTATTTTCTTCATCCCACGTCAAAAATATAATAAATGTCCTACATAAGAACTGTTCTACATAAAATCAGTCGTAACATATCGGTAGTAAAAGGGAAGTAGCGGATAAAAGCCGTCCAGGATGTCCATGTTCGATGAAATGTCGAGACGAACCGATACCCGGAAAACTCTATAAAGGTAACAAGGTTCCGAAAATGGTCATCCGAATTCACTGATTATTACGTACACAATACCCTTATTTTTTGCTTTAACCGGACTAAAGGTAATGCTACTTATTTTTTATCGATACAAAATAAAGGATACTAATTGTTGATTTATAATGTTGTAATACAACCTAGTTGTCGGGCGTAGCAACATGCTACAAATTGCTACGGCGTAGAGGGGGAAGTTCGTAACCGTAGAAGGTTGAAAATAAAAGAGACTGAAAACATTGAAAAGCTGTTGCTTTGTTACTTTGGTTAAGAATATTAGTAGGAATAGTGTATAAATAAATACCTTTATTTTATACTTAATGCCTTTTGAATTTTAGTTCGCAGTTAGAACTAAAAGTATCTTTTTCGTGGGTACACTTTGTGCTTATCTAAAGGATACAATCCAGACTTTTATACCCACTGGTGAACGTGACCTTTTCACTTTAATATCCATTTCATCAACGTGATCATACTCAAAATTTACCACTCAGCATCGTCCATATTCTACATTTATTCCACACAGATTTTTCTCAGGCTTAAAGCTGACATTTCACCAATACATTTGGTGTCTAAGCTTGGCATACATCGACAATTTGAAAACTGTCTTTATTTCGATGCCGGAATAGAATTTGCTAGCACATGTAGTCCTGAATTTACTAGGAATTTTCTAAAACCGTTTACTGGTCACTTCTGTATTTGCCTCTAAGGTGTTTAATACGTTACTTATGGCAAAATGTAATCTGCCTCGCCGTAATTGTTAATTAGCTGTGGACACTCTGCGAAGGTTAAAATTGGGCCGCTTAGGTTGTGAGATTAATTATTTCGCGTCTGGTTTTAGGCACAAAATAATATTTTTTAATAACCTTAGCTAATTTAGCAGAAAAAATATTTGCAAATTGTGCTAAATTAGACCTAATTTGTTTGAATTTAATAACGCAAATAAGCTGTTTTAATGCAAAATTAGTTGCAGTAGACTATTAACATTCTATGATACGAGAATGCAGTGATAAAAGCAGTGACCTATTAATCTTTACGGTTGGTTTAATAATGAATATTATTCACAAAATAATGTCATTGTCGTAAACTAAATAATGTTGAATATTATCTAGACGCTGTACTGTAAATTGTGTACTGTACATTAATACGATCTGCAGTTCGGATCGTTGAAACTCATAAAAGCCCGCTTTCATCCAGCCAAGAGCTAAAATAGTTGAGTGTATAAACCTGGATTTACAGTAAATTATGTTGCTTTGTTTTAGAACAAACAATAAACAATACATGAGATTTTAAGGATCTTATACCCTTGATAATAATAATAATATAATACCCTTGACATTTTGTACACGCCATTTGAGTTTGTGAACTTGTTATTTATTACGTCTTCACGGCAATATTAATTTAGGATTTTTTTTGGTTCTTCCTGAAAAATAAATAAATGGATAGGTAAATGGATCATATTTAAGTAACTCAATCCGGATCCTGAGTAAATTCATGGACGCTACCTATTTGTAAAAAGCAAATGCTGGTAGATGTATTTTATTACAGTTATATCGTATTTTGACAAACTCATTCGGCCACATGTTATAATTTAAATAAACAAACCCAATCAAACAAGGGAGACTAAATCATAAATTCTACAAATTAAGCTTTGTGTGTGAGTGCGAAATCCTCGAATTTGTTGTTAAAATCAAAATCATCTGCGGAGTTAGGATGAGATGTGTAAAATAAACGGAAATATCTATTGATTTTTTTAGCGTTTCTCCGCACTTAATTTTGTGAATGTTGAACATGATGGCCAATATTTATTTATAAGTCTACAGGTTCCTTCCAAAGGCTCTTGAAGCTGTTATTAATGTGCATGTATCAGCAACATTTGGTTGCCAACTCATTCTTAGATTTTGTTGTGATCGATCTGAAGGTTAAAGTCGGCCTTCAATTTTATCAAGTTTAGTGGACCAATTGTTCCATTGCCAGTGGTTTGCACAGTTAGGTTAGCAAAGTAAATATATGTTTACAGTACAATAAATACTCGCATCTGTCTTGTACAGCTGGCAAAACCCTCATAAAATAGCCCTCATAAAACTTTAACGATCATAAATTAAAATATGTAGAAACTGGAAATATATTTACAGTACCAACACGCAAAATATGGTAACATTGAGGTAGATGAAGGTAGCTCAGTTCTACGTCAATCTGGGCTATGTTTATGTTTAAGCTCTTAAACGTGAGGCAGGGCTAGTCAAACAGCGACTTGTAATGGTCCCGCCGCGGGCGCTTTGTGTAGTTCGTGTGCTTACCCAAGGTACAAATACCGTCTAAAAGGCTAGAAATTAGGGCTTATTTTATATAAAGTACCTATGATCTGATTTTGTGAAAATGTGATTATAGGAAAAAAATGTCTTACTAATAAATGTTAATGTTGTCTGTGAACTTAAATACACAATTTTCTACAGATATGATAGTTTTGTAATTGGCTGTTGGACTGACATACTAAAAATTTGGTCCTCTGAGGGATTAATAACGAACTAAGAAAATATTTTACAGTGCTCAGTTTTTAGGGTTTGTATGCGAACGTGTGGCGGGCTACAGCTGTATGAATACAAAACCCATGATTTTAACATGTAAATAACTCATGATTTATCCCATAGATTCTCTGTAACTCTGTCTAGATCCCATGTCTAGATCCAAAAAAAATGGCACCTATACCTTTATATGCGTGCACAGATTCCATAACATCCCGTAGCTTGTGGCACGGTACAATATTCAGGAGCGTCAGTCGTTCAGTATGTGTCGACAGTCAACACTAGCTTTGACCAATACTATCACTAGTGTTGAACATACAGACTCAGTAACGAGCTTTACATGATATAAAAGCTTGTTTATATGATATAAGAGCTTTATATGATATAAAAGCTTAAAAGAACAATTATTATGGTATAAAAGCTTGTCGCGAGATTTAACTGTGCCGATAAACAAGTAAGTTAAATAACTTGACCTGATTGATTTTAATTTTCAAACTAATTAAAAACGAGTACTTACCTACTTAAATCTCGTGACAAGCATTTATATCATATAAATTGTGAAATGACGTTATAAGTTGACCGTAAAAGTTTTAAAGGAAAAGTTTATTTTATTTAAGTTTATCTTTTTAGCGCATTTAAATAATAGCTTGTTTTAAAAAAAGTTTTTTACTTTTAATTATTTTCACCTTAATGACAAGTTTTCTACAAGTTTTTTAACTTGTCTTTGCAACTGGTTTTAGGTGTACTTAAACGATAAACGTAAACAGTAGACACAACATGTCGAATACAATCATGTTTTATACCTTGGTGTGAACGCGGGGTAAGACAGCGCTTCCACCAAAATTTGCCCACACAGAATCGCGCAACCTGCAGGTGGTACGGTAAAGCGAGCACTGTAAAATATTCAGGAACGTCGCGGGACGCGGCGTCGCGCGTCGGTTGTTCAGTGAATGAGTCGACGCCGACGCTAGTTTTGACTAATACGGCATTATCACCGCCTTGCCGACAATTACTACCGTGTTTAAAAATGCAGCTGCTAATAATCGTAGTTTTTAACAAGGATTTATAAAACTGATAGGTACGAGTAGGTACTCAATACTTTTTACGTTCTTCAAGTTAAGCCTTATCTTGTACCTAAACAATTAAAATCAAGCCAACCGTGTGAATCAATTTGATTATGAATATTATTTTGTATTATTGTATATGTATATAGCCAAAACAAATCAATACTTAGTTAGCGTTATTACAATATGTTCACCGCGTAAATTATTTTAATGTTTATTGCATGTAATAGTATATTAAAACCCAGTCCCGATTATCTACTACAAAAAAGCCTCTGATGGAAAGCTTTCGGCCTAGTCATTGGAGGTTAATTGCCGTTTGAACGAAAACTTTAATCTTTCTAGAAAAATAGGGTTAGACTTATATAGGTATACCTATAGCCAGAATTAGAATTTAGATTGAAAAATCTGATGTAGTAATCCGGCTTGTTTAATTTGTGTTAGGACCTTTTTTTCGAAAATAGCTCAATTCCTGTATTCTATAATGTTTTTTTTTATATATCCCTTGTTTGTGTTCTAAATCCTGTTGTGTTATTTTGGTAGCGTTCCATAGTGCTGCACTCAAAGTCAAAGGTGCCATTTCAAAGGCATTTCTGGTTTTCTATAGAAAACGAGATCCTCGTTAAGTTATTTGAATAATTATCTGACATAATATCGCAGTTTCCAAGAAACCGGTGACAAAAAGAGGAAGGAAGAGACTTTCTTTTGGCGAAAGAGCCCACAGCACCAATTATCTTGAATAATATTTTTGAAAGTCTTCCTACAAATGCTATGACCCAGCTTTCGGAACCAAACAATAGGTGTTGAGCTCCTGTCGGCTACATTAGAGTGAACCGAGCTAATTAATACTAGGTGCATTACAGAGGCACAAAGGGAGGTTGTGTAGCCTGATTTCGAACCTGATGGAGAGCTTATCCGCTCTACCTACGCCACGCGTACCTATGTTATGATATCGTTTGCAGTGTGCCTTATTGAAAATTCCAATGCTTTTAATACAAAAAGTGATTTTGTTTGAGCGAAAGCAATCCCGACGTTTCATTTATGTAAATGATACTATGTTTGGTATGTACCAAGTATTTGGATAAGGAATTAATGGATTGGAAAAAGGATGTCTGTCCGCCTTTCACGATATTGTAATGTGAAGAATTATTAATGTTTGCTTAGCTAGTAAATAAGTGACAGATAATTATTTTATGCAGACGTGAATTTTTGTTGAGTGAGTGCTAATTTTTCAATCCTCAGTTAAGTCGTCGAATACCTGTCTAGTGCGTAAAATTATCTGGCTGTATATCAATAAAATTTTTGAAACGCATATTATATAGAGAATAGTTATCTGTAGTCTATATTAGCCTCGCATGCAAGCTAGTTTCACAGATACAGTATTTAAAGTGTTAAATAGAATAGCAACAAAACGCGTATATTTGTCTTTTTTTTTTCTTTTAGATTTTGTTACTATTATTACAAACTGTGCCCGCGACTTATAATGATGTAGAGGTATTCATTTTACGGGTTGTAATATACCTATGTCATTATTTAGTAACCCAGATATATTTCAGCCTATCAAAATCGGCTCAGTTGTTTTGCGGCTAAGTTCTACCAAACTGACAGACAGCGGTTGTTGTGATTGGATGGCTAAATGACACATGGGATTGAAAGCTCAAAACCGGCATGTGCATTCCAAATGTCAGATGCTGAAAGACACTTCTGGCAAACAAGCTTAAATGTTCGTCCATTGTTGTCAACACGTACAAATCGGTACAAGTTTTTTAATTTAAAAGTTGGAATAACTCTTGGCACACTTTATAATGTGGAAAACAAACGAAACGACGTGCGTGTGATTGTGCAGTGTGTACGCCGTATAATTTATGAAAACAAATTGTTGAACTGGTGCAACCATGCTCAAAGTATTGTGGGATTTAGAATTTTATTTCCATGCAAGTAAAGTTCTCAGTGGAATGCAAGGGTCTGGAGTTTAGAACGGCAGTTTTTGAAACGGCGGCGCTTTAAATCATTCTCGGCTTTTTATTTGTATTTGCTTTTATGACTTCCGCTGTCTATTTTCAGTTTTGTTCGTATTTTTCGCTTTTGCTCATATGATATACCTACCTACAAGTCTATTCTTTTATTTTAGGTCAATGGCTTATACAAAAATTCATATATAAGTAAAGAGTACATCATTTTCAAGAGAAGTAAACAAAACAAAGTAATGTATTCCCTATTTTTATTATACTTGCAAATCAAATCGAAACCTTTGCAATTATAGAGGATTATAAATATTTTATATCAAATTGCCACCTTGAGTCCTCGAGTGGACACAATTGAATCACAAACATAATTCTCATAAATATGCACATCATTTTGATTTTTAATTCTATTTTTCTGTAATACTGCGTATGTAGGTAAGCACTTAGGTAGGTACCCCGCGTCCTAACCATAGTGCATAGAGGAAAAAATGTAGTCCTAACCAAAATGATCTTTTGTGCGAACACGTGATCGTCGGCGTCGCGTTCATAGTTATTATGTCACTTTTTGTTCGGAAAACCGGAACGCGCCCTCTGTCGGTGCGACCACGCGTTTATAATGAACGCGACAGACGCGTTTCCGCGTGACAATCGCTTTGATTAGGACCTTAAAAAGCTAGTCTATTAAGGATAGGTTTCTGATCAATATAAACTACCTATCTAGACTCTTTTCAGTTCCGATTCCACAAATAGTTTGAAAATTTCCATTCATCTCGGAGACTAAGTAGAATATTATTTACTTTGTGGGACATCATTACACTTTGTATCATTCGGATCTTGTGAGCAAAGTGCTCATTATTTTGCGTGCTTTGTAAACTTCAAGTGACAACATCGGGAAAAATATGATGCCTTTACGGACATCGAAAAAGATTAGGTACTTAGGTATATCTAGAATCCTATTCCTAAGTACGGTTCCAGAATGTAGTGACCTTTATATTTGTAGGAACATAATTCTTCTCTCTCATAGATCCCTGTTTGTATGTGGTCGAAAGAAACAAATGTATCTCGTATTTTCTCTATCTCCCGAATGTTGAACTTCGTAAAATAAATGTGGCAATTGAAAATGTCAATAAAAGGGCTGAGGTCACAGGAAAACTAAAAGTTATATCACAAAATGGTTTATTCTTATACATAAACTAGTAAGACACATAAAAATACGTCTTAGAAAATCACGTCATAACGTCTTTTCCCGTGATTAAAAATCAACTATCAGTTGCTTTCGACGGGTTTTTCAACCTTTTTAAATATCTTCCACGTCATTCCAAGCATAGGTACGTCAACTATCTCATTTACACTTTTGCTTTCAGCACTATCCCACAGTCGTGCATTCATCAACGTTCCATTCCTACATGTATGATATTTTCCCGTTGCTGTACCATCTTGCTAGATATCACAACTCACATTGAAGTATAGAGTCTTATTGGTATTGTCGTTTCAAGCAATGCTAACATTTTCCATATCAAGCAATGTGTTATCGGGTTTATAGATTGGAAAATTCCTAATAGCAGCTTCACTTTCACATGTGATGACATACCTACTTAATAGTATATAATTAATTATATACCATAGTATGCAATTGTGTGTAAAATAAGATAAAAAACAGGTCTCTGTAGCAGGTACATAGGTTGTGTCTACCATCATGTTTCGCTGATTATTCAGCTTGTTCATGACGTCACGAGACGTCACGCTTAAACACCAATAACACGATTGCGAGAGTTTTTGCAATAAATGTATAAATAGGTATACCAGGCTCACGTCGGCGTTGTCATAAATTAGTAGATATAGCCAGTTAACTCCCAGACATCTCTTAACTGCCATATTTTTGCGGCAATTGGCAGTAACGACGCACATGCCAAAAGTTAGGTTTTTATGTGGTGTTAATTTGTCCCGTTATTGATTAACGATGACGGCTCTCTTTCAGCTGTGTCGTAAATAAAGGTGTATATTTGTATAATTTAATCTGCTTAATAAAGGATATATGAAAACAAAACATACCTATACAGACACGATCACAAATGTGAAACACATAACAAGATTCAAAAGCAATTTTGTGATGGAATATCGAATCATGAACGTGTTGAAATAATATATAAACTAAGTATACTCGTAACAGTGGCGTGTTAAAAGATTCTATCTGAAAAGCACTTCATACTTTTGATCAACAGTTTAGGAGAAACTGTTTTTCGAAATTATGAGTGAAATCGTTGTTTTCACTAAGTCTACACATACTTAGGTAATATGTTTTGCACTGTACCTGTAAATATAGGTACGTTATTGTTACTTAAAGTCAGATTAAATCAACAATTCCAGCTGAAATTCTGTTTGAAATCCAGCCAGTGTTTACCTAGTACGTTTACTATATACACCTGTTTATTTTTTATTCCAAGACGTTCTTCGGAAGGTACACACAAAACCACGAGGATTAAGGATAATTACTCCCCTGCATGGTTGGCTGAGCACGCTAAGTCGTAGACCACAGTTAATGTGGCTAGGTAGGTGCAGCTCGACTGTAGGGCTTGATCACCGAGACAAAAGTAATAGGGGATTTGCGATTGCTAATGGGAGAGTCCGAGGTGCAATGCCGGTGTTCTTGTAAAACCTAATTTAATGCTGTGGAAGAGGGTTCTTTTTAAATTGGGAGATGTGTAGTAAAGATCGTTAATCGTTATCGATCGTTAATAAAGAAATATGAACAATAATAACTTCAAAGAATTAGACTGGAAAAAAGCCCAAAATATCAGTTTTATCTGTTACTGAAACTACAGTATTTAAATAAAAGAATGCAGGCCTGAACACTTATTTAGCTACACTTTAAGTACATGGTGCTTTATACTTAGTAAATGTAGGGGTTCATAGAGTAACCTGGCTTATAAATCATAGAATACGTGTGTCCTACATTGAAACGAGAACACGGAAGCTTCGTAATCTAACGTAATCCAAATATTAATTGCTTTTAAGATGATACAGTAATTGCTTATTCATATCTAGAAATAAACGACAATGACATAACATTACGAAATATTGCTCAGACGTCTGCAATTCTAAATATTTAGTCTGACAACAACGAGTTTTCAAAACAGGCAGCGCTACAAGAAAACGCGTTGAAAGTAACATCAAAACGTAAATAACTATCAACTTTCTGAGCGCGTTAGTCACTAAGCGCGTGATTCATACAAAATTTCAGTGACGTACATTGTGGCGCTTAATCCAAATCTTGACGCATGTCTTGCTGTCTCTTGGCTCAATTTCCTAAAAACCGATAGCCTTTATCGAAATGTGTATATCTTTTATGGGTCTTACAGATAACAAAACACTTTCAAAAGTGTATTCAGTATGTTAACTTGGCAAAGGAAAGCAAAATATGCAAATACATTGTGTCAACCGTCATGTCATTTAACTCGCCACTTTTGTCCTTATTTTACGAGCACCTGAGTTTCGCATGTGCTACGTGCCACATTGTTGCGAATCAATCAATAGATTTTGCGCAGTCTGATTGACTGGATCGGGAGTTGCACTCGGACTATCAATCAATATGAATATCAATACTAAAAGTCAAATATGTCAAGTGAAAAATACTTGAATGAAATTCGTTTCCAGTGTGAATAGTTGGTTGGACTATCACTGGTTAGAATGGTGTTTTCTACGTATCGATGTTTCATATCTTCGTGTAAATTACGTGGACAGGCGTAATTATTCGTACACTCTCTTATCTATTGCAGATATAGAGATAACGCAGTACAATTTCGTACGAGCGGCTTATTAGACGATTCGCACGAATGTACTCACCCGAAACGGGCGAATCGACTCTAAATCATATTATTTTTTTTATAGGCGACTAGCACGAAGTTAATTTATTTGTGGGCGAGTCGACAACTCCAGAAATATCTATTAGGCTATTGGCACATTTCGAATTTTATGCAATCACGTTTTATAATATTTAGCCCTTATCACTTCTGTGTGCTAGTGTCTTTTTTTCTATTCTTTATTGCATAAAATTCAAAGTTTGCCAATTGCCTAGCGTGAATCGACTAATAAGTCGCATAATCAGGTGGTTTCCAACCTAGTTCGAACGGGTTATCACAAACTAGATAAGTAGATGCTGAGTAACATTGTTTCATAACCATATCAATTACAACTTCGATAACATATCAGCTTATCATTCAATATCTTTGTTAGTGTTATAAATCAATTTGCGGCACGAATGTATGAAATCATTTGGCTGGGTATACCTAAATGAGAATAAATTTCATAGCGTTCGACGTGATTTGTAAGAATGCGTTTAGTTTCTGATATTGAAATGCCAATTTAATTATGATGTTAGAAGAATTTAGAACTAGTCTGAAATACAAACTGTTGATTGTACCTACTTGCAAGAATCCTTTGCCCTGCAATTGCTTTAGTCAAAGTACTCATTTGTATAATGAAACAGCGGTTGTTTTTAAAGCACTTAAACTTAACCATTTTCACTTTCAATCTTCTTAAACAGTTGGCGCTACTTCCGCTTTCGTTTTGTTTAATTACAGTTAACATTCATACAAAGTATCCATTCTAGGAATTAGGTACTGCTCGTAGACAATTGTTTTATTGTAATAGTCTTCATTGTTTACAGCTGGTTCAGCTTTGGGGCTGTAAACAGGACAAATAAATAGAGTCTTATCTATTTAGAAGGATTTTATTCCTTATTTTAACATTGTTTAAAAATATTTCATCTAAAATTAGGAACAAGTATTTATCTTTGCTTCTGTTAACAGCTGCTGTAATATAAGTGTGTGACTTCTGAACTGATTTAATACCCACACTCCCCTTTGTAAGATTGATGACGTGCTGAATGATGTGTGCTAGTGGCTGTAAGGGAGGGTCTTGTGACTGACATTATGACGATAATATATACCAAGATTCATGACATGTCATTCTGACAGCAAAATGTTTAATGACTTTGTTGTTCTCTCTACAGCCGAAGAATCTAATACTACACATGTATTCAATCATTAAGGATACTGAGGAATGCTCTGGATGTTTTCCAACTATCAGTACGTGTGTCGATATAGCCGCACAACAGACACAAGAATACATTACATTGTTATATTTTCTTTTCACTATGCTGTAAACAAGTTCGTATATTGGAGTTTAGAGGTAATGCCATCGAAAAAACAATTTTGTTCTGTAATCTTCCTTTTATGTGAAACTTGAGACGAAGAAATACGGTACGAGATAAAAGATGTTTTTCTTTGTTCGTGCTTGAATTTCATACTTTGAGTGAAAGGTTGTAAGTGTAAATAAGATTTTCTGTTCAATATTCTTCAGTAGCTCGACAAGTTAAAACCCCTTTATCATCGTCATCATCTGCCTAGCCTTTTCCCAACTATGTTGGGGTCGGCTTCCAGTCTAACCGGATGCAGCTGAATACCAGTATTTTACATGGAGCGACTGCCTATCTGACCTCCAAACCCCCTTTATATGGGCCCAAATACTATCATAACCTACATACAATATACCTAGTACATATTATTATAGATATTTTTTAATGTACCTAAATAATTATATACAAAGCTACAATCGTGCAGTTATGTTATGCTTGCTTACAACTGAAACTGATATTTTTATTTGACTTTATAGTTTTTGTGGAAAGCAGCAATGTAAACATTGTATTTTGTACATATATTTTGTTGGAAGTACTGAAATAACATTCTAAAGTGAATTTTACCATAAAAACAGCATGTTTTTGACTAGTTCATACAGTTGATTCATTTAAAAGAGTGTCCATGGAGTTTCTGGCCCGTTTTTCTCCATAAGAAGCTTTATATTTCTGACTGACTGACACCTTGACAATACAAAAGTGCCTGTAAATGTTGTACCGTAATAGAAATAAGTGCTTTAAGTTTGAGTTGTAAATTGATTTTATGAGCGTACCTTTTGTTATTTATTACTTACACGGAAACGGAGAGGGTCACCTTTGCCGTGCAGTCGAACTATACAGGCTAGATAGATTATATGAATTATTATTATAATGTGAAAGTTTGTATGTTTGGATGTTTGTTTCATAGTCACGCATAAAAGGCTGAACGGATTTAGACGAAATTTGTCACACAGATAGTGTTTATCCCGGTAGTACGTTCCTGTGGGATAATTTTCGACCTCAACACGTCAATGAAAGCTAATTAGGACTAGCTTTAGTAATATTGTAAATGTGAAAGTGAGTTTGTTTGTTACGCTTTCACGCTAAAACGGCTGAATGGATTTGGATGATGGGTAGACCATAACTTGGGTTAGGACATAGGCTACTTTTCATTCTGGATCGCAGACGAAGTCGCGGGCAATAGTTAGTATTGTATAAAGACATCATCTTACACGGCTAGGTACTTATCCATTAATAAGTGTAGAGGTATAATAGGTTTTTTTCGTTTCTCTATGGGTTGCGTCGAGTATCCGAACAGTAAGCCATGTAATATCTTACCAAGATGAGTTTCTCGTTGAGTAAGCTAAAAGAGTATGTCAGAACGGATCGTAGCACAAGATGATGTGTAGTTTTTGCCAACTTGTAGGAAAAAGTCGATTACATAGTCATAAATGTATACATAATCAGTCTATAATGTTCCCACTGCTGGGACACAGGCCTCCTCTCAGTGAGAGGGAGTGGGCCGTAATCTACCACGCGGGCCCAGTGCGGGTTGGTAGATGTCACATGTCGTCGAATTTTTGGTTCTAGGACATGCCGGTTTCCTCACGATGTTTTCCTTCACCGTTTTGAGAGCAGTGGTGATGAAATAATTTACACAAAGTAAAGCGCCTGTCTGGGTTCGAACCTACGACCTACAACTCGTAAGTCGCGGCCGATACCACTGGGCCACCCGTTATTCTGTAATAGATAGTCATATAGCTATCCTTAGCATGTATGGACTTAGTACCAATTAAGTACCTATTCGAAACTTTTTAAGTTTTGAAAGACTCATAATTGTGGTGTCGTCTCCATGTTTACCTTGTCGAATTCGCTGTAGGATATTGAAGTTGAAGGTGTGAAATGAAAAATGTAATAGGATTTTCATTTCATAAAGTTTTTCTCAAATAGTTGCGATAATTTAAACTTAATTTTTTTTTTTATCTAAATGTTAGACGGTGAAAAGTTTTTTTTTTTTACTATCAACTTTTTCATTGTATGTCATTGAAAGTTTGAGTCGATATCATGACATGTTGTTAGAAATGTATTTTTGCTACTATTAAATAGTAACATGCTCTTCAGCTATCTGTGTCATGATAAGAAGGCGTTATAGATTATTGAAGTTAGAAGCTTCACGTAATTCAAATTACAGGTATTGCCATGATCGATATCTAAAAGAATATCTTGTCAAAATACAGTTATTATATCTTTGATATTTAAGTCTGGTAGACACGTGTTATCTACATCTACTTGAATATTAAATGCTGTTACATGCTACTGGACATTTCATATCGGAAATAGCAACGAGAATAACATAAAATAAAGGTGAAGGCAATAAAATGTAGGCACCATGAAACGCGTAGTCATAAGGCCCTTTGTACACGGCTTTCATTACGGTACGGCGTATAAACCGCCCCGTAGAAAAAACGTGTACCTACGTCAACAAGCTTCTTTAGTGATCCATACAACATTGAAGAACTGTGCTTACACACGGTGGCGTATAAACCGCGCCGCAGAAGATACGTGCCCGTGTACAAGCTTCCATAGTGATCCATACAACACTGACGACCGTGCCTACACACGGCGAATATACCGTAGTTTTTCACGGAAAGAAAAACGTGTGTGTACAAAGGGCCTAAGTCAGGTAAGTTCTATAAAATATTGTGTTATGTCACCACTTTTTTCAAGCCTGAAAATAGTTCAGTAAAATCAAGATTGTGAGGAGTAAAGACTAACTGACACCTTTTAGTTATAAAAGTAAAATTACAAAATGGGCCTCAAAAAACAGCACGCCTATAAATCTGTCTGTACGCAGTACGCCTACCAAAATAATAATTCATTGTTTGTAATTAAATTTCGACAAGCTTTTAATACAAATAAAACATGTTCGCTCGAAAAGTCGTATAAACATCAAGCAGTTGTAAAGAGTAAAACGCTTTTTTTTTACTTCGCCACTGACGCACGTCGTTATAAATGTATTTCTCTTGGAAAATACAATGTTCTGTGTATTGAAAATTTTGGCTTATTTTTTGAAAATACTTTCATGTTTGAGTTTTGCAAGTGAAATAGACTTTAACAATAAAATCAGCATCGGCAAAGAATGAGAATGTTCGTCTGTATAAACTTTGAGTGGTGACGATATACTCCATGTATTAAAACATTTAAAGGCTTATAAAATTTCAATGGTCGTGTTCAACAAAAAATATTACGAGTTGAAAGTATGACGTTGACTCATGTTTGATTAAAAAAATAACTGTAGCTGTCGGAGATAAAGTAAAATTTAGAATAAATATGAGTATTAATAAAAATGGGCACCTTTCTAAAAACACCTCGGAGGCATCCGAGTCGCTTCGAGGCAGTATTAGTTTCGGTAGCACCATGCCTTTCTTCCGCCTTCCGCGTATACCGGAAGGCGAAGGCCACTGCAACTCCGTGATAGCCATGGGGCTGTGGGGACTGAGTATTGTGAGCCGCCGCTCGGGGGGAGGCAGGCTGAGTTGTTGCAAAGCACGCCGCTCTGTGCTTGCGAACAACCCTCGTCGTTTCTCCGCGGAGCAGCCCATATCCTCCCCAGATAAGGCTCGGCGCGCCGGCGCACCTCGCGGCTCCCGCACATCCCGCTCGCTGGCTGTCAGAAACGAGCTCCGATGTGCGCGAACGGTTGTGCAGGAGCTAGAGGGGCGCGCCGGCGACGTATCCTTGCTTGGACGGAGACTCTCCATAGATCGGGCACTTTCCACCCGCGCTGCGACTAAATATTGGCCGCTAGTTATTGTTGTGTGTGCTACCTCACATTCTTCTTGGCTCGAACTTGAAGTACCGCTCCGGGAGAAAGTACTTGTTTTCGATGCAAAACTTCTATCACTATACTGAGCTGCCGAAAGGCTTGAAGTATTTGCATCGCCGGATTCTGACGACGCTTGTTGCCGCACATAGCCTTCCTCTAGTGAGGCATGGACCACTCGTGCGTTCAACGAGCTGAAAGCTGCGAGATTAGGCCGTCGGCTCTTTCTTGCATCATCTTCCTCCTCCATTTTTAAAACCTTTTCCTATAAAACCTCACTATCACATGTAAATCGAACACAACACTATTCAATACACCATTTATGCATTTAAATATATTTATTGCATACTTATCAAATTTTCTCTTACATAAATAGATAAAATAAAATACTTAATAAGGAACACTGGACACAGTCTTTATCACTATTTGAGACCACCACACGCGCGGGATAAGGCAGACACCTGAAACAAAACGTACACATGAAACATACAGATTTTATTCCAATCATGGTAATAAAAGGATGTGTGATTGTAGGGTAGAAGGTACGGAAGAATGACGGAAAAAGAATTAGGGATTTTCGTGTTGCTCGAACATTAGTATAAAACTGCTGTAATTATTAAGTATAGATCAATAAGACCATTTGGGCTTCGCGGTTTGTTAAATTAGAATGTTGAAAATTTCTTTGATTACAGGCATGTTGTTAATAGCGCCAGCTAATGTAGGGATTTATTTTAATTACATTCAGTTAGCAGCCTTGGAGTCGAGCGCCAGTTGTCCCGCCTGGTTCGCGCAATCAGTCAGTGCCTTCACTTGCTCGGCGTTCAGGCCGGTGGCTTTCACCTTCACGTCCGCGCTTTTCGAGTGCTCTTTGCTCTCGCTGCTGGACTCCACCCTCTTTGTGGTCTCGTTTCCGAACTGATCGGTGAAGGTTTCCTCCTCGAACTCCTCCTCGTAGCTCTCCTGGTACTGTTCACGGAACTCCTGTCTCGCTTGGATTGACACTTTTTCAGTGGTCTGTCTTTGTTGGACCAGTTCATCCATGGTCCTCTTGACGAGCTGCTGACCGGCTTCGAGTTGCTTGCTCTCAGACATCTTGATAGTATGATCTACAATTATTGGAAAATTAAATGTTATTGTGTTTTTTTCCAACTGAGGTTATGTTTCCTAATCCTGATTAAACGCCTGACTCATTCAGATCTTATTATTGTTTGCGTGTTTACAAAACCAGTTCTCATAAAATCCATGAAATAAACGGTTTACTTAATGTTGTTTTAGAAAACGTGAAAAGACAAAAGAAATGTAAAACTGTTTATCAATGTGCATGTAGATCCAGAAAGCTCAGTTTGATAGAAATTGATTGCGTTGGCTGGCTGCGTGCCAGACGGAATGTTTGGACCGCATTTAAATTTAAGTTGTTAGAGAATTTCTGGCTTTCACTTCGTTTCAGCCGACTACTGTTATTTTTCTCACAACAAGTCCGTGGCATTAAAACCCTGAACATAAAATAATGCAGAATTGTGATATTTGTAATTGTAATTGGGAATAGAAGATAAAGCGCAAAAGCTCAGTAACGTGAATTTCACAGAAATATGTGGAAACAAAGTCGTATCTATTAATGAGCGTGCTTTATTAATGAGTCTAGTCGAGAGAGTATTTCTGTTATTTATAGTTATCTTATCAGTTTCTAGAAACTTCTGAAAGATTCCTGAACTAAAGAGATTGCACTGTGTTATGAGTATATTGAAATATGAATCCGTAGGTGCTATACTCCTGTTTACTATGGCAAACAGCAAGTAATGTTATATTAAACTGCGTCATTATTTCATTAAAATATTCTAGGTAGGTATTTTGAATGAACCTCACATATTTTTTCAAAAGTCCGTTGCAAAACCAGCCATTATGAAACGCCGGGTTATCATTGTAGCATTGTGCAGTTTTGCAAATCAAATCAACAAATCAGAGCCCCGATTGCCTACACAGGGTGGCAAGGACACTGACGCGCAAACTATAACATGAATAATTCAGCACATGATTAGACCCCTAGGGTAGAAATTTTTCGTTATCAAAAACACAAATCTGCTGTTTCATAGAAAAGTGCAATACCTTTGCGGTCAAAATGAATGGATCACCTATATATTTAATAACTGACGTAAAATCTCAACGCAGGCGGTTCAGAATCATGTACCTACTTACAGTTTGCGCGTCGATGCCACCCTGTTTTATTTTCGAGACAATTTAACAAAGGAATGTCAAAATGTTTCGTGCCGTTTGGGTCAACCCGTCCTTGTCTTGTCTCACCGGCCTACTGCACGACAATAGGAATTCAAGTCTATTAAAAACTTGCGAATACCTGTGTGAGTTTACTTGACCTATATACGACTCTGAATTCCACATTATTCTGAGACTGTTGCGATGGAGAGTTGAAGATTT
Organism: Gortyna flavago; assembly: GCA_963669345.1. NCBI lineage: Eukaryota > Metazoa > Arthropoda > Insecta > Lepidoptera > Noctuidae > Gortyna > Gortyna flavago. The sequence goes on along the minus strand of OY770131.1, from coordinate 11,804,701 downwards.
AAATGTTTCATTTAGAAAAAAAATATCAAAGTTTATCTTCTTACTATTAATTAAGATCCCGATGTTTAAGAACATTAATGCAGGTTTTGAAAAAGCACGTGCCGATTCATATTACTTTCGAAAAGCTACCAAATGATTCAGAAATGGTTGGTTTCAAATAATGTTTGCATTTGAATTGAAATGTCCAGGTAAAATATAAAGTTTCGAGGGATACGATATTCACTGTTCGCGTTTTAACATATTGAGAAGCTTAATAAACACGGTACACAAAGCTCTAATCACAGAAACTAAATAAATACCTTTTAAAGTGTTGAATGTAAATAAATTTCAATAATTTGGTGCAACACTGTGAGTTTAGATACTGGGATATTCTGGAGTTGTTTCCTTGCGCAAGCTCGCGAGTGAACTGAGTGGCGGGAGATCCCGCGTCGCGCTTTGTTGCGTACGCGTAGCTTCGCGTGGGCGGCGGGTGCTACGTGGCACTGCGTCTGCGCTGCCCGCCCGAAATTTTGGCCGAAATAATACACTACATCTGTCTTGGCAAATTAACCATTTTGTTAATTAATTTTGACAAGAAATATTGTGATTCATGAGTTTATTTATAATTCATAAGTTTGTTTGTCAATTCATATAAAGAAGTGTAGACACTACATAATAACCGAGGACACCTAGACAGTTCCGGAAGAGCAATTTGAAGTGTCTAGACAGGATTAATTACACTTTTCTGTCAAAATGAAACATTTTTGTAAGATTAATCACGCCAATCCACGAAAGCCGTACTGCCAACGTCTACCGAAAATAGCAATATGCGTCAGGAGAAGGAGAGTCGCGAACGATGACTCCAAACGATGGAGTGGCGATAAACATACGGCGTTATGAATAATGATTGGCAAAGCTCCCTCTGACTAACTTTATCACTGCTGCACCGCGAATCGAAAACCCACGAGTTCTCGAAAATATATGGAAAATAGGAATTCGCTGAAATCATTGTTTATGGAAAAACGCATGACGAGACGAATTGGTATTTTTATCGCATTGTGTCAGTATTTGTTTGGTCACATCGCTGAATATAAACTCGAGTCATCGAACTGGAATTTTAACTACGTAGAGTAAATAATAGAATATCTACGTACTTTCGTAAGGTACGTTCATGGGGCTTTATCAATGTATCTGTGCATGTGTGTGTGTATTAATGTATCTTTTGTTTATGCTTTTTCTACTCTTTGGTTTTTATTTTGATTGACATATTATATACTTTGTTGTACTACCAGTACCAGCGCCTTTTAATTTCGGTAGTTAATAGTATTAATAGAGACTTTATTGCCATATTCTTAAAAATTATAACCACTATATCTATTTATTACCCTAGTGGTGATGTTCAGAAAGGTCACGTGCTTAGTTATCGCAACCGGCGTTCGTGTAAACGAGGCAAAAGGAGTATGTAAAGATCATATAGCAGGTGGCGTTTTTAAACTATCCCCGACGACGCCACTACCCTCCTCCAGGAGAGCAGTAAGGCCACGAGTACTCTCAGACGACAACACAAACACAAGCTCAGACATCCGTCCTTCCGTCCTCGCCGCCGAGGCCCGTCGCGACGTCCCGCACCATCACCGTGCCCGCCCCGACCCTTGCTCGAGCCAGCCCGCGCAGCTGAGCCTGTAGTTTTAAATTCGCCCCAAAACACTAATAATAATACCGATCCAGCCTGTCCCTTGCTGTCCTCTTCCAGCGACGCCCTGAGCGGAGGTCCGAACCCCGCAGGGGGTTGCCCTTAGCGCTGTCGCTTAGTTTTTAAGTTATTGTTTGCCCTGGCTGGAGGCCTTAATTCGAGGCATCGACAGGAAAGTCCGGTTAAGCAGTAGCCATCCTCATAAAGGATGAACTGCGAGATGCAATAGTAAAAAAAAAAAAAGTGGCGTTTTAAAAAAAAAAAAAGTTTTAATAAAACTCGCACTCTAGTTAAGTGCACAACGTTTGATTGCCCAGCAAAAGAGACGTAAGTGGAAGTGATATAAATCTATTTTGGGTTCTAATAATGATCAGTAACTAACATATTATAATTCAAATCATTTGACACGTCACAAGCTTCGAGTTCCAAGCAAAGTTTATGAACCATTTCGAATTGATGTAGCTAACGAGGATGTAATTTATATTTCACAAGCGCTAGAACTAAAGATAATAAACGTTAAACTGGATAATGCTTGTAAAATATAGGATTTTAAGAATAATGTTTGGCAATTCATAATTTGACAGTTTTGGAATACGCATCATTATTGCCTAGACTCTATTTAACGGGGTTGGGGTCAGTGTCCGGTCTATGGGTAGAATTTCAATTATTCATTATCGCCTTTGTCATTTCTCGAGACCCTGAGGTCCTGGACCTGTGGAAGGCGTACATAATAAGGATAAGGGGCCGAAAATAAAATGCAGAGGGCCATTAAACATTTTTAATGAAGTGTGTCATTGATATTCCTATTTGCACTATAAAAGTGCACCCAATGACTACCCCCGGTCTGTGTAGGACTGCTCGTATTGCAAGATATGGAAACAAAGATTTAAGACTATAATTTCAATAGTATTGATTATATGTTATTGTGATTTTCACCACAAGTGCTTGTGGCGTGGCGGCATCTATATCGCGACATGCAAATTACGCGTCACACTGACGTCACGCAAAATCTGGCATATTTACCGCGCGACTAGCAACGCGCGAATACAACGTCTCGACATCAATCGTCGGGCAAGTAGCCCACGAGATACAACGCCCGTCTGGTCGGAGGATTCTCCTTTTTCCATGGAGGATGAGCAAACTTTACACTCTGCTTCTCAACCTCTATGATGCTAAATTTTGACTGGTTGTCAAACTTGAGAACTGACTACATATCTAGGGAACAACATTGGATGTGTTTATGTAAAGCTGTCTCTAGCTGTCTCACTGTCGTGCTTTTGTCTGAGGATTACTAAGCGTTCAGTAACGCCAGAATGATTCAAACCGGTTGTCATTTACCCGTCTGGCGTTTGATTTTACCTTTGGTTTACCGGTAAGAGTAAAGCCAATATACCTACAGACACGCACGTCTGTAATCTATACTAATATTATAAAGCTGAAGAGTTTGTTTGTTTGTTTGGGCGAACGCGCTAATCTCAGACTACCGATCTTAATAGATTGGATTGATGGTTTACAGAGTAGGACAAATCAATTTAATCTCTACACGGTTTCCGTTGAATTCGTAGACATGTGGCATTTACCAACTGGGCCTGCGTGGTGGTTTATGGTCCACTCCCTCTCACAGAGAGGAGGCCTGTGTTGTGTCCCAGTAGTGGGAACATTAGAGGCTTCTGCCCGCGACTTAGTCCGCGTAAAATTTCACCCTCCCCCCATTCACCTTCTTAGGGGTGGAAATTCGAAAAATCCTTTCTTAATGGATACTTACCTACTTTCGTACATTTTCTATGAATCATTGCACGCTGAAGGCAGTAATGTGCGCTTAGCTATACAGTATGGAATGGCAATATTTTTTTATTACTGACGAAAAATTTCAACGCAGGGTTTTCAGGATCAATGTACCGAATCCTTGGTAACAGGTTGCACGCTATGTCCCTGCCACCATCTAAGTATGACTTCGAAAGTTGGAAAATTACGACGTGTGAAAGCGTGTTGGTCGACTGAATATGCTTTAAGAAATAAGTAATTTTGTTTAAGTTACGATTACTTAAGTAAGGCTTGAACTCACGACGGGGGACGCGGTGTCCCGGGGTGGGGTGGTCGTGGCGGTGTCACTCGACATCGCCAACGCGTTTAACACCCTGCCCTGGAGCTGCATTGGGGAGGCTCTCCGGTATCACCGGGTGCCGACCTACCTCCGTCGAATAGTCGGGGCGTATTTGACGGACAGAGCCGTCATCTACCCCGGTCGCGATGGGGAATGGAACCGGCGAGAGATGTCGTGCGGTGTCCCACAGGGATCGGTCTTGGGGCCGCTCCTGTGGGACATCGGTTACGACTGGGTGCTGCGGGCAGACCTCCCTGATGGCGTCAGCGTAGTTTGCTACGCTGACGATACGCTGGTCCTGGCGCAGGGGAGGTCGCATCAGGCGGCGGCCGACGCAATGACACGCGGGGTTGCGATAGTCGTGGAGAGGATCCGGCAGTTGGGTCTCGAGGTGGCTCTGCACAAGTCCGAAGCCATGACATTTCATGGGCTTCGGAACGGGCCACCATCGGGATCCCAACTAACGGTAGGAGGGGTTCACATCGGCGTCGAGACGACGATGAAGTACCTGGGTCTCGTCCTCGACAGCCGGTGGAACTTCGTGGAGCATTTCCGACGTTTGGCCCCCAAACTGGAACGGGCTGGGGCCGCTTTCAAGCGGCTCCTGCCCAACCTGAGGGGGCCAAACGCCTCCTGCCGGAGGCTTTACGCGGGGGTCGTGCGGTCCATGGCCGTATATGGCGCCCCGGTGTGGGCGCGTTCACTGCGGCTTCGAGCCGCCCACTACCTGAACGCGCCCCAAAAGGTGGTCGCCATACGGCTGATATGGGGGTACCGCACGATCTCGCGCGAGGCGGCAAGCCTCCTGGCCGGACTGCCGCCATGGGATCTGGAGGCGATAGTCCTCGCGCGCCTGTATGAGTGGCGCGCGGAGGCACTACGCCGGGGGGAAAACCCGCTTCCGCGGCAAATTGCTGCGGAGCGGACAGACCTCCGGCGCGATCTCATGGCGGCATGGAAAGCGCGACTATCGCAACCCAGCGCAGGGCACGCCGCGATAGCGGCGGTAAGGCCCCTCTTTGAGGAGTGGCTAGAGAGGCGTCACGGCGCCCTCACCTACCGCCTGACGCAGGTCCTCACCGGACACGGATGTTTCGGGAGGTTCCTGCACATCATCAGGCGGGAGGAAACGCCCGGGTGTCACCACTGCGAGAATCGCCCTGAGGACACGGTGGAGCATACGGTGGAGGTCTGCCCGGCTTGGGCAGAGCACCGCCGTGTCCTCGTAGAGGCGATCGGCAGCGGCGGCGACCTCTCGCGCCCGGCCCTGGTCCAAGCCATGGTCCGGGGCGAGAGGGAGTGGGAGGCAGTCACCTCCTTCTGCGAAGCAGTCATGCTAGCGAAGGAGGTGGCGGGATGGGCGAGGGAGAGAGCTGAGAGAGCCGCCCGTCCCAGCCGCCGCGGTAGACGCTCCGGGCGTCGGGAGCCGCGTGACGACTCCCGGCCACCGTAGGCGCGGGCCTGCGGACGGCGAGTAATGGGTAGCTCGCCGTCCGATCAGGACCAGGCCTGTGCCGGACGGCGCGTATGTGTTCCACGCGCGCCTCAAAGAGATGTCAGCATCGAAGGAGGGGCCCGCCAGGGCCGAAGCCTGCCGGGGCAGCGGGATTGTCCGAAAGGGTTACCGCTGCCTCGGAACATAAAGGGCTAAGGAAGGAACACGGATGGGTTTTAGTCAGTAAGAGTCTGACACTCCCTTCCGCTCCACCCAGAGCGGGAGGGGTCATTGGATGATTTCCCATCCTTAAAAAAAAAAAAAATAAAAAAAAATAAAAAAAAAAGTAAGGCTTGAAGCGAATTTGAAAGAATAAGCCTACCTTCCATCTCACTACTGAACGAAGATTTTTCGTCGAGAGTATGATGAGACAGGATATCCCCACTGATCAATAACAACCGGACGTGTATCGTTAAAAACCTTTTCATGACTGTTATTTTTTACAATGGCGGTCATTTTCACATCATTGTGGGTAAATGTTACAGCTAAAAGGAAAACCTGCGTCATTGTGACGATAAAATTGTCGTCTGAAATTTTTTCAGCTAGGTATAGCTATGTTCATAATCTCAAATAATTTACATTCCAATCTACTTTATTGAAATGTTCAAGTGTCAGTCAAGTGTTGCTCTATCTCAAGAGTTAACAGAACAACCTCAAGATTAGAATTTGTTTCTTGATAACAAAACAACACGTAATGATTGCGATTTGTCTTGTTTTTATTATTTATTTGTACCTTACTATTCTTATCGCTTTAAATAAAGTTTTTTCTTTCATGCTTTGCAAGGAAAATTGTAAATAGCTTTCCATCAGGCGTGATCGAGGTCAAGAGCAGGCCCATTCATAAATAAAAAAAACTGTGTGGGTACTACAAAAATTCGAAAATACTAGAGTACGTACAAACGAAATCGATCTCTCTCTCTCTCTCTCTCTCTCTCTCTCTCTCTCTCTCTCTCTCTCTCTCTCTCTCTCTCTCTCTCTCTCTCTCATCAATTATTCCATAGGGTGCTTACATAAAGAAGCAGGTCCCGACTCTTTGTACAGGGGACCTAAAAAGGCCACTTTGGCAGAATCATAAAACAATTCATATCACGCAATTCATCTGTTTGACAGTTTCACACCTATAATATATCCCTGAAGGGTTAGGCAGAGGTGTACTTATAGCATTTTGCTAATCTCCATACAAAACTGTCATACAGATGAAATTGCGTGATCTGAATTGTTTTATGATTCTGCCAAAGTGGCCTTTTAGGCTCCCAGGTCTCTGCAGGTTGATCTTCGGAAGGAAACGGTTACATGTTTAACCTGTATATTTATAAGTGAGCGCATAAGTTTATACGGGAATATTACACCTGCACCAATTGGTACCGACCCGCACAGACTCGCCTGCACCGGCAACCTGTTTCTTTATGTAAGCACCCATACTTAGTATCTAAAAGAAGCATAGAATTCGTCCCGAAAACTTAACAATTATTTTGTCTTTAAATAAACTTACAGAGAACATGCAAACATTATACATACAAAACAAGTTTGAATTTGTTTTGTTCAAGTTTTGCAAGTAGTAGAAGTTAAGTTATAAGTAAAAAATCATGACTTTAGGAATAAATGAAAGTTTTTTTCTAAAGACTTACCTAGCTAGCTATTAGGTTAATATTTCCCTCTTGATATCTGGTGGGAGATAAAATAGTACTGTCATATACTCAAAATAAAAAAAAGAAACATAATATTCCGCCACCATGACTGAATATATCTAATAAACGTTAGGAAGCTGTTATAATTTGATATCAGGACTACGTTAATAATACATCAAAGCCTCTGAGTGTTGAACCATGGCCCTAACCAACAATTAACCTTTAGGGAAGAAGTGTAGTGCCGAGCTGTCATGATATCTTTGTTTGATTTAATTAGAATGATGGAAGGACTGATTAGATATTAGATCTGTGTGTGGTCACGTCTGTGGAGTTTCGCTAGCTAATTTAATTTGACCCTGTATATTAAAAGTCTGAGATGGCGGGATGAGCTGGACTCCTTCAACAAGAACTGGTCCTCAGCAGCTTTGAGCAGAGAGAACTGGAAAGAGAGTAGGGAGGCCTTTGTCCTGAAGTGGGACATCACAGGCTAATAATAATATAATTATGTACTCCTTGATACGGCTCGCATTGTGAGAAGGTTCCAGTCTCTGGAGCCCTAACCACCGGTAGCTTGGACCCTGCTCCCGACACCGGCGGATCGCTATTTTTTATATTTTTAAATGTTTTTTTATACTTATTTTTATATTTTAAGAAATATTTAAAACTGTAACAAAATGAGTTAAGTAAATAAATAAACGACATAATAATATAAAAAGTCCAGCACGGTTTGACCATGAAAGTTGGCTTATATACGTATTTTTTCATGGAGAAGGTTCTTTTTTTTTCATATATTTTTTATTGCGACCTCCATGTGGGCAAAGCCGCGGGCAAAAGCTAGTAAGTCATAAATACCAAGGGACATATACAAAAGTTACAAGATAGTAAAAACATTAAGGTTAATGTAGGTATAAGTCACTCCTACCTACTGACGTAAACTGAGAATCAATGTTGAACGATGGAAGCGAGTTATACGCGACTTGGCACAAGGAAGTACAAGTGGACCATCTTGTTCAAGTATCTATCTCTTCATCAGCATTTCATTAAAACTTTTTACGGAATACAACGCAAAGTTAACAACAAAAATCGGTAAAGGAAAACAAGATAAAAAACTTACAAAATTAAAACACAATTCTCTTTTACAGCTATAGATATTACAGCATGTACTGTAAGCCGTATGTGTAACAGCCTGACCTTTAGTTGCGTCGAGACCTTTACTAGCGAAGAAAAGCCTTAGTGCAGCGTAACAATGCAGGCACGCGAAGGTGGCGGCTTCCGTCCCTCGATGCCTATCTACCACCTAATCTCACCGACCTCAGCCCCTTACACGTAACGGACGACTCAACCGTGCGTGTCTATTCATTCGCTATCTTCTCCATGCAAACGGTACATTTTAACGGCCTTCGTGTTCGAAAGGCCTATTTTCTCAACAATAGCCCAGAACGACTACAATATTCTAGATTACTGTTTGTACTTGGAATTCGCAAGGTAAACTACTGAAAATGAAATTTAAATAGAACGCTCGGACGAAGGAGCTAGTTATTAAAATCCGGGACGTAACAGCTTGTTCAGTTTTCACGCCGCACTCACTTCGAGCGGCATACTCTGGATAACCAGTAAATTGAATGTTCTTTTTTATATTTCTATGGTTGGAAAACCAGTAAATTGAATGTTCTTTTTTATATTTCTCTGGTTGGAAAACCAGTAAATTAAATATTCTTTTTTATATTTTTCTAGTTGGTAAATATCTATAAAATATGCGATTTGCTATTTTTAATTTATGTCGTATTTAAAATGTACACATACAATTTTGCAACACGTCGACATTTTCTAGTCTTGGGTGAGGTTTTAAAGTGATCTTATCGAGAAAATCATCTAGGTATCGATAAAAATCACATTTCAAGGCGAAATATAGCGTGCTAAGCACAATTTCGAGGTTAAACATTATGATGGAACTTTCTGACGAAGTTGCAAAGAAATAATTTGTTGTATAATTTTCATGATTTTCGTAACCTAAGGCTGACCTTTGTACACGCACGATAATAATTTGTTACAACTTAGGCAAATAAGCATTTATTACTGTTATCGAATATTATGACATTTAATATTTTTTTGTAGTTGAAATTAAATGTATAAGAGTTGTGTTAAATATGTTTAATTACTCATGAAATTCTAGTTTTGATGGCTCGATTAATTAATCCTTTAAGTTAATCTTTTAAAATCTAAATATTAGGTTTTTTTGTGAGTCTAACAATGCAGGGCCATGTCTGGAAGGGCCTTTTAAAGAAAGAGCCATTGCAGCTTTGAGTTGACCTGTTCCAACAGACGGCATGCATTTAGGGAGCTCACCGACCCGTCACACGACGCTACCAGATCTGCAGGACATTTGCGTAGGCCATATACAAATTACTCAAAACCACCAGGCAGTTATAAAGTCATGTACTTATTAAATTTAGCCTGCATGGTACTCACATTCACAGTCAGTTTTCTCTCTAAATGTCATCACAAATATCACAATTTATGTCACGCAAAACTCTTGTAATGGATTCCCTTGTCAAGATACAGGATTGTTGAAAAGAGAATCCATTACAGTCATCTCGTTTGGTCCAGGCATCCTGACGTTAAACAACATAGAGATGCAACTCTCCAGTGATTGCGAGTGAGAAATATCACTTAGAACTTCGGAAAACTCGTTTAGAGCGTAAAGTGCGAGGCAGTAGTTACCCCGTCGGAGCTTACAGTTGAAAATACGTACATAATATGTTACGAACGGGGATTCAGATTTAATAATATCAGTACAGTTTTTAGTGGCAGAGTTTAATTTGTTCGCGACGCCATTCCTCTCCTTAACTTTTCTTATTTGAGTCGACTCGCGACGCACGTTGCAGGCTCGTGTTGGACTTTTTGGAGCGACAGATATTACGATATATATAAATGAGAATGCGACAGCCAAGATACCCAAATTAGATTTCAGTATGCGTCTTTTACACATACAATCTCGAATCTGGTTAATTCAGAAGCATAAAAGTATACTTTTGAGATGGCGTTTGCCTAAATTAGGAGCGAGGAGACTCTCACAATGCTACAGAACAAATATTAAACCGCCTGTTATACCTTCAGAGGTATTTCGGATATCAAACATGTAGGAGGGTATTATTGCTCCAACACAGAGCGCAGCGCAATGCTACCGTAACATTCCTGAGATTTCTGCTATAATGTACAATGCTTTTACCAATATTGCTGGCGTGTTGGTTCATACTGATATTACTAATTCGAGTATATAAAGATTTCGGTCTTGAAATGTATGATATGATAAGGGACCTTGGGAACCACCTTATGAATAAAATTACCTATAAGAAAGCAATTTAAGCTTCGAAAATGTTATGCTTGGTGGTAAAAGTATACTTAAGTATTTTTGTTTGACGTTTTATTTATTATAGCCGCCATTTTTTTTTATTTCTTTTCTAAAGCTACATTGTTTTACTGTAGGAATTGAGTAGCATTTGGTAAAGGGGTTTGTGGCTAAATAATAACAAGGGTCGATCGAAGGTTAAGCTACGATTGCCGCAGCCGGTTCGTCGATGGGTGACCATCATTACAATGACATATCGACGCTCCTCCATTTCAGGTGTCACTGGGTTGTAGAGGTCAGAAGAGATCAGAAGAGGAAAAGACTAGGCAGATACTGTTTTGCTGTAGAATTTATTTATGTTTGGGATAGGCTCACCGAAGTAGGTATTTGTCGCAAACACTAAACTAATTAACATGCTATGGTTTCGACAATACCTAGTAACCATGGATTCCTGTTGTACAGTGTGGTTAAAATATTTCATTTAGGGCTGGTTTTTCCAAAGCCAGATAATTTTATTAGAGGAATAATTTTGAATTTTTGACAATTCTTCCATACAAAAATTTTCAAACGTCAATTTTATTCCACGAATAAAAATTATCTGTCTATTGAAAAATCAGCCCTTAATTAAATAAATAAACTGAGCATTTGCTGTGTAGCTTTGAGTTACGGAACATAGAACATGAAGTGGAAATATAATTCATGCATCGCAGTGCAGAGAATTTAATCATGTATTCTGTTTAATATAATAATATTGCTAGGTATCAAAGTAAGACCTTTCTTTTCTGAAGCATCAGTAACTGGAGCTTTAGAAAAGCTTAGGAATTATAATGAAGGACGTGAAATTAATAAACGTGCTGTTATTTTTTATATACCTAGCGTTAAATTCATCCACTTCGCTGTCGATTGGTAATGTACCCAAGAGTCTGCCGGCATTACACGTTGTATGGCAATGATAAGCCTCTGGCCAAAGTAAAAGCCAGCCTTTAGGTCACAGGAAGCCTCAACCAGCAGTTTCGACATTTCCTTAAAGAGACCATGAGCATTCGGACCCCAGGGCCCGACGGTTTCAACCCTAAGCGGCTCGAAACTACAATAACCAATTAGGTTATTAATTCTTACATAGTGCAATACTACCGCCACTTGAGGCTTTGTGCTGAAATTATTTTTGTATTCAAGGTGACTAGATATTTCTCACAACCATTTTGTTTGCTGCTGAAAATATTAAAAGAGCCTTTACTCAAAAGGGAATATTTAATCGTTTTTAAGCTACAATGTGCTTAAAATCATAAATTGTTAATACCAAATAAGCACCAAGTGCCTGTATCCATAATAATGTTGTTTCATGTCTGGTAAAGACAGAGTTAGCTACATAATTAGATTGAATAAATAATGAAACAACTATTGTAAGGCCGGTAATGCATCAGCGGTCCCTGGAGAAACGTAAACTTTCAGTACCTCTAAATACAAATGGAAACTTTGGATGCTACGCAATACGCAATACTGTGATGTCGACGTCTTTCTTTCAAAACTGTTTGATAAAATAACATAACCATACAATATTTAACACTACATACAAAATAACGGCAAAAAAATCACGTTTGTTGTGTGGGAGCCCCCGTTAAATATTTATTTTATTCTGTTTTTATTATTTGTAGTTATAGCGGCAACAGAAATACATCATCTGTAAAAATTTCAACTAACTGTCTAACTATCACGGTTCATGAGATACAGCCTGGTGACAGATGGACGGACGGACGGACAGCGCATCGGAATCTTAGTAATAGGCGGGACCCTACTTTTACCCTTTGGGTACGGAACCCTAAAAACGTTTGCGGTCGGGGGACCCCCGTCAGGAATGAAGTTCCTTACACGATACTCGCACGCACACACTCGTAAATAGAAAGAGACAAAGATAGTTTTCATGATTTTCGAGAATGCTAAAGCCGATAGTGAGGTCAAAAAGAAAATTCATATCCCTTTCTGTTTTATGTAATAGAAAGAGACAGAAAGTCGAATGGTGGGGGCATAACACTTTTTCGTTAATCAAAACACTATTTCTACCAGTTTATTCATACCGCAAGCCGCATTGAAAAACTTCGTTCCAAAAAAAGAACTACATATTCCTTCTATATACCTGTGAGTAAAACTAAATTCTATTAATTAAATGCAAAACAAGTAAATACTGGTTTAATATAACTCATAAATACGGTCTTGCAACGCAATAACTCCGTTCAACTTTTTGCTAGGCAGACTGAGATTGGTAGTCACAAAACATCACTATGCACAAGCATACACACACATACATTTATTATGTACAAGGTGGAGCCGACAATCCATACTAATATTATAAATTCGAAAGTAACTCTGTCTGTATGTCTGTCTGTCTGTGTCTGTCTGTCTGTATGTTACCTTTTCACGCCTAAACCACTGAACGGATTTCGATAAAATTTGGCAGAGAGATAGATTGCATCTCGGGGAAGGACATAGGCTGCTTTTTGTCTCAATAATAAAAAGGGTCCCCCCCTTTAGGGATATTATTGAGATATAAGGGATGAAAGTTTGTGTGGGAAACCTGTCATTTCTTAAGTTAGGGATATGAAAATTGAAATTTATACCTTTGGTAACAAATAATGAACTAAGTATTTCGTCGTTTTTCTAAAATGATCCCTCAAGAGGGTAAAATAGGGAATGATTTTGGAATTCACATGTAATATTGTCATTTTTGTGTAAATATGTAAATAGTCATAGTCTGTATCTGGAGGTGACATTTAGTCTTTATTTCATTAAAATCGGTCCACTCGGTCAAAAGTTATCACTACTTGCAACGGCCTGGAACAGAGAGCTTAAGTTTACCAGTGTGCTCGATAGATGGCGTTGTGCAAATGACACGATTTTCTGAATCGCAGTGTTAAGTCTTTCCGCAGGTGAAGATAGTGACCCTTATTGGAGTCGTGTTAGTTTAGTTGTTCGTTTCTAAAAAAAATCGTTGTTAGTTCGTAGATAATTGAAACAATAATATTGAATTTAATTGTTTCTTCTCTTTGCTTCGTTGTGGGTTGTGTACATTTCTCGATTTTCTCGGAAAAAAAATCGATCGAACTGGTCGATGGAACGACCGGATTTTTGAAGTGGATACTTTTTTAGGCGCGTTGGGCATTTTTTGAGATGAAAAAAAAAACCATTGAACTCTCGACACTGTTACCGACACCACGCTACAATCGGATGTATTCGGCTGTCCTCGGGATGTACTCGGTTTTAATGTATATCGAGTGGTGGCAAAGTATTCTGTTTGTGTTTTGTTTTCACTTCTGTCGGCACTCCCGGAGTGCCACTGTTTTTTTTTTTAGTTCGTGGTGGTACGAGGCACTATGAGGTCGGGAGTAGGAGATCTCGTTGACTCTATTATTTTAGAAGTTAGTAATTCTTATTTATATGTTGTTTTATAATTAGTGTATGCAATAAAACGTATTTTTAGTTAGTTCATTAGGTTTCAAAAATATTTTCTTTTGCACTTAGTGTGCTTTGTTGTAGGAACGTTGTATAAATTGTAGTTGTATTGTAGCTTTATTGTTAGCCATTAGTACGAGTACTGTATAATTTAAGTTCATTAAGTTTGTTTGACATGTCTTGCAAGCCTAAAATCGGATTTAGCGCGTAGTTCTAGCAGAGCTCGAGCCGTGAAAGTTGCTAGAACGCAAGAATCTGAAGAGCAGTCTCAGGCCCGTTTGACTTTAGAGCAGACTCAAGCTCGACAGATTTTAGATACTGAGCGCCACGCATCTCTTAGGGCTGCCGAGAGCTTAGAGCAGACTCAAGCTCAGCAGATTTTAGATGCGGAGCGCCACGCATCTCTTAGGGCTGCCGAGAGCTTAGCGCAGATTCAAAGTCGCTAGATTTTAGATGCGGAGCGCCATGCATCTCTTAGGGCTGCCGAGAGCTTAGAGCAAACTCAAGGTCGGTAGATTTTAGATGCGGAGCGCCACGCATCTCTTAGGGCTGCCGAGAGCTTAGAGCAGATCCAGCCCACAAAATCTTCATGTTCTAGCAAAGGATGGCAATACCAAAAATGTTTTAACATATATATTCCAGTTTTATTAAAATTACTTTGCATATTGTTATAGTACATAGGATACTTTTTATCCCGATAGTACGTTCCCGTGTGACAATTTCCGACTTCCGCGCGAAAAAGCTAGTACGATAATATATTAAACTTCGTATATCTTATTACGTTCTCAGTCTGCATACAAAAGCAATCAAATACAGTGTGTCAAGTTAAACGAGGGACATATTTTAAGGGAGTGTAGTACTCATGAAAATGAACAACTTTTAATATGAGGTGGACACATAAATTAAAAAAAAAAAAACAGCTGTTCCCTACATTTTGTCCAGTTATGCGAACATAAATGTATAGAGCGGCTGGTTTTGTTTTCTCAATTTCAGTGTTGGTCTCTTTTGTTCATTTTCATGGGTACTACACTCCCTTAAAGTATGTCCCTCGTTTAACCTGACACACTGTATATCCAATAGTTAGGTCACTGTAGCTAGTCAAAAACCCGCTAAACCATCATTACTATTTAGTTTGAAAAATTCACGTTTTCAATTTCAATGTTCAGATTTATTTCATAGTTTAAAAATAGTCCTATGCGTTAGAATTGTCAGTGTCAACTATTGTCGTAATGTCGTCTCCACATTATATAATTATAATATACTTGTTTTTGTTCAATAATACAAGTCTCTGTTATTTCGATAAACAAGAAACATGGCTGTCCATCATTTAATATTGTAGACAATGACAGCACAATTTTCTTCTCGCTAATTTGACCTGTCCGACATTCCCCGGCCAGTGTTTACGAGTCCAGTCCATTTCCTTTCGCCCTGTCATGACGATACAAAATACTTTTTACTACCATACTCCGCCTAGTAAGCTTAAAAAGGCCAGAAAAATAAAGGGCCCGATGCACGCAGACAAGTTAACTGAAGTTAAAATAAACCACTACCCGACGAGTAGTTTAATTTTGCAAGAATATAACGTTTATTTGTTCCGCGGTATAATATTTTTCTCAACAGTTTTATGAGCTTCAAATGTTTAATATCCGATGTTGATTTGCGGTTCCCTTGAAAAAATACCTGTGCAATTTCCCCTTTTATATTTTCTCTTTCCTTTTTGCTACCAACTTTCCGTTGAGAAAGCCTCCAGCGATCTAAGAAAAGAACACGCTACTAAGCGTTTTCAATTAACAGGTGTAGCACGCACAAGCATAAACTTTCCTTCCTAGCTAATCTTTTTTGGATCAAACTCTAGAAATTTGATATTGGAGAAGAAAGAGTATTAAATAAATGAAGTTTGTTTAAGGGTTGCTTGTTAAAGTATAGGGTCGGTGTTAACTATACCTTATTATTAGAAGGGTGGCTATTATCAAGATAATGATGTGCTTGTTTTGAAGCTTGCGTGTATCTGGGTTGTGTGATTTAGAGTGATCAGTTAGAGTGATTAACGACCAGCACTCTATGACGTGTTGTTTTAATTGCAGCAGTAAAAAGCTTCAAAGAAAGCTTCTTTTTCAGGGCATCAGAATATGGAACATTGGAAGCTGATAACTTGAAATCTATTTTCATAAGAAAGTGTCTAAAAACAACATAGTTTCAACAGAAAATGTATCAGAACGTAATCTTTACAGGGTTTCACGTATTTACATTTACTTCGTTCAGTTTATACAAGTAGAGAATTAAATAAAACAAATAAACATCGTTCGGTTGTCGACCTGAATCGGTTTAATTTCGTCACGCTTGTCGATACATCAGCTGCCTATTGTAATGTCTAGTTGAATTTAACGGTGTGACACCGGCCGACATATGGATATGTATGTAGATTTCTTATGTTTCATTTTATCAAAATAACGAGGGTAGGTAATAGTCGATCGAATTTCTTTACCACCCTAAGATCGAATTACGAAGCGACTTTGCCTAACGTGAGAGTTGAGTTGTCTGATAAAGATCAAAGGTACATGGAATGTTGATCCCTATTCACTTTGTCAAAGCCAAACTTGCTGAAACCGAATCTTCATTTCCAACTTCAACCAAGTTTTCTTATATTAAAATGGAGAAAATCTTAGCACTTGTCGAGATGTGATTTGAGACAAAAATATTGTCTATAAATCACATTTAGTGTCACAATCTTGAAATCATCTCTCTTCATCTAAAATAGTGTCTCAAGGGATTCTCTTTACAAAGTTTTTAGAAGGAAAATATAAACTGTTCAGAAACTTCGGGATATTTGTTTAAAATGTCGGAAAATTTCATATTATTTTATGTTATCATTAAGAAAAGGCAAGTTTTAGAATTATTATTTTAAGGATACTAGCTTATTAATTATGTACTTATTATTTATGGAATACCTTTATGATTTACCTTTATGATTACGTTTACAGGAGATTGTAAATTATCTACGTAACATCAATTTAAAGAGTTTGTAACATCCATGCTACAAAACAGCAAACTTTACGATGTGCTATAATATATTATGTGCAAGGGTAAACTTTACTTAGTTTATCGCATTTAGTAAGGCAAGTTATACATAAATAGTGAAACGTTCAGCCACAAATCACCGTGGCGAAGGTTCTGCGATAACAGCGCGACATTTTGATGGATGCCGCGCGCCTGAACTTGGCCCACGCTTACCTTTAGCCTATCAATTAAGCTTAGCTTTGTGTAATTATGTATAGGCAGAGGGTAATTTTAGGTTAAATGTCAATAAGATTGACAAACGAGTTGAAAGAAAATAACTTTTTGTAGTTACTTCAATCAGGGTGAAATAATAGGACAATATAATGGATTTATTTTCGTTGGATCCCGATTTTGAATTCCATTTTTTAGGTATTAACGATGGGTCCCATTTGCTATTTCCATTGAATCAAATGTTATAACAACATGTGCACTTTTCAGAAGAAAAGTGATTTAGCTTTATCAACTATACTTACGGAGTCTTCTAATACAAGTATTGTTTGCTTAAAAGAAGGCTCCAATCACGAAAAAATTGTTGTAATCTTTTTGAAGAAATAAACAATTTTGTTTTTTTTTTTTACTTTTTTGAACTGTTTAATAACCTCCTCCTTTTTTCAAGTCGGTTAAAAAACAGCGTTTGTTTGGCCCACCTACTATTATATGATTTAATGAATGAGGGACAGAAGAAACATTTTATTTTATTAATTTTAGGAAAACTTACAGCTAATACGTTTTAATATTTAGTACAATGTGTAAGAGATGGCCAATTACAAGCTTCCATTAACGATTAATATGAGTAACATTAACAAATATGTGAAAACAGGACGTAAGAGATACGCAAATCAATTATCTCATAGTTCTAGCGTAATAAAACTAATTTAATGAACACCTAGAGGGTTTAGGTTTCATTGTTTTGAATTTGTAATGTTATCTTAATGGGCTAAGGCTTAATATTGAGCAGTGGTGGCCCAGTCGTAGATTCGAGCCCAAACAAGCACTTTACTTTGTGTAAATTATTTCATCATCACTGCTTTCAAAACGGTGAAGGAAAACATCGTGAGGAAACCGGCATGACCTAGAACCAAAAATTCGAAGAAATGCGACATCTTCTAACCTGCAGTGGGCCCGCGTGGTGGATTACGGCCCACTCCCTCTCACAAAGAGGAAGCGTGTGTCCGAGCAGTGGGAACATTATAGGCTGATTATGTTATGTTATGTTGTTTATTTCATCATCACTGTTCTCAAAACGGTGAAGGAAAACATCGTGAATAAACCGGCATGTCCTAGAACCAAAAATTCTAAGAAATGTGACACCTCCTAACCTGCACTGGGCCCACGTGGTGGATTACGGCCTACTCCCTCTCACCGAGACGAGGCCTTTGTCCCAGCAGTGGGAACATTGCAGGCTGATTTTGCTATGATTATTATGATAGGCTATAAGCAGGTTATTGCATGGCCATCATTTTCCAGCAATGAGCTACTAAAGTATGGTTTAAGAAGGTACAGAAACTTATATAGTATCAACATTTAACAACTCCATATTCTTTAAATCGGTATAATGACCGACCTTCGAGACCCTAACTTTGGTTTGTGAGCCAGGGTTGCTGAATAGGCCACAATAGACCACATACATACGTGTGGCTATTCAAATACTAGATTAAAATAAGCTATTCATGAAGATAAAGCAACGTTTACTTACAACGATTAATCTCTTGCTCTTAAAACGGAAATAAATTTGTATAAGTCCTCGAATAACAATCATGTAAAACCAATACAAAAAAAAATAAAAATTGCCTTTACTAACAGATTTCATAACACAAATATTTTCTTTACAAAATTTTAAATCAACAAGTCTATTGAAATAATAAATGTGTGAAGAATAAACGCGAGAAAGACAGAAATATTTCATGGGCTCAGACAAAGATAAGGACGTTAGTATTCCAAGAGAGATCGAGGAGGCTATAAATAACCATTTCATTAAAATATGAGCTTTATACACCTTGACTACGTAGTGTAAACATTATTCTAGGCTAGTTATTCTGCTTCCCACGCATTAAAGCTTATTGCCATAAACCGGGCACAAACATGACTGGCGAAATGTGATTTGATAATGAAATTAAACTTGTATGTATCGTGGGATTCAGGCATGCTGTTATTTGTTGGTAATTCAGCCTCTGCGCTTTTCCATGGCCTGTGCGGACCGTAATTCTGTGGTTCCATCTAGGATCGTTGCACACTGTATCTACAGTCACCGTATGTTAAACCGCGGCTGCACATAGCTGTAGTCGGTTTTATCTAGGTTTAGCCGAGCGTATAGCTAACTCATTTCGCGGTTTACGTTCTCTGATATAGGTTCTAGTCGTCGCGTCCAACTTCTTGTGGTTAACCTCACATGTATTTGAGTTTGAACCTGATGTAAGCAAATTGGATTTGGCGAAAAGGTTAAAGTCAATTTTAGTCGCAGTGTTGATGTGCCTTCCTCATGAATTACCTGTTCGGTCGTTGCCAAGAAATCCTTGAAGATTTATTAACGGATAACATCTGAGAATTAATCGTTTGTAAGTTTTCTTTCTATATGTCGAAGCCTCTGACAGGCATGAGGGTTGATTATCTATCCAAGTTTGCTTATAAATCTGTTAACACTGTCAGTTTGATTTGACCAAGGTATTAAAAGTTTGTCGAAGTGGTTTTTTTGATTCAGTAAATAGAGGTTAGTAGGTATTTGTGTAAATATTTGTTGTTTGTTATATAATGTGATGTGTAAATAAAATTGTATTTATGATATGTTGGGTCAGTGAACTTAGCTGTAAATTAAAATGTAAGTAAATGATCTTCCTACTCTATAAAAAAATATCGATAAACCTCTATTTAAAAAGTAATATGCTAAAAGCTATTTTTAGTTGGGTATTTCCATAATGAAGTGAGGCCTAAATTGGAGTGACTTCCTCATCACCTGATCGATTAATGGTAAATCTATTTAATATCGATTAACGAAGTCCGAGCTCGGCTGATCGCATCACCAGCCATATTGCATTCAATTAAAATTATACAGGGCGGAAGAAACAAACGCAACGGGGAAAACATTTTTTCATCAGAGGGATCTGTTGGGAATTTTGGCTTCATCGAAAGACATGTGTGTGGCATACTAACGAAGAAAACACCTTTTTTGCAAGCAAGCAAAGCATTTGTTCCCGATTTCTGGAATGGCAGTTTCTGGGTCAAAAAAATAACTTGCCAATTTAAATTCGAGGTACTTTTCTCATTCACTCGAGTGTCTTGCCACCCTGTATAGATTAAGCTTTACATCAGAACCGATATATCGTTCGCAAATTAATCGGATTGTTGGCCACTAGTCTGACTGCAGAATTGGGATTTCGATCAAATGTTCATAGTAAAGTTTAAATGGCGTGGCATTTGTGGCTGTAAATCCTTTGTTAGATCGATATTAAGAGTGCTATTTTATCTTACAAAAATTGTTTTATTTGGAAAGCTTTTATAGTAACATAGTACATAGCGAATTGTCGGCTGTATCTACCTGTAGCAGTATTGCCATGTTCACGAACGATCTGTTTAAATTTAATTCCACAATTGGAAGTTAAACTTTTATACGACTACTAGGGTTATTTGCATAGTCATTTAATCGGATTTTAAAACTTATTTTTAACTTTTAGCCTTAACAATTTGGAATGGTTATATGTATATTTCACATTAAAATAAAAGTTCGAGTAAAAAATAATACAATTACCTACAATGAGATTATTAATTTGCAGGCACGTCAAGATAATTACCATGACTTAATTACTTCACAAAAAGCATAACTGTTGAAGGAAGAGAAAATTTTACAGGGAAGCCATTGCTTATGCCAATTAATAATTAATTTACAGTTCCGTCAATCAATTTAGGCTTGTCGTATCGGTAACATGACAATACAAATTGCTAGAAAACGAAATTGAAAAAATAAAGTACCATGCTACATGTACTCCCAATTTTAAAGGATCAAGCCCAGACATAAGGCCCCCAATTCATTTACATATCTACACACGTCAGGCAGTATCTTGTACTCCAAGGATATTGATATACAACCTAAGGCTTGATCTAGGCAAAGCTTTGAGAGAAAACATAGGTTTACAGTGACGCGGGCAGCTAGAACAGCAACACTGAATAACACAGACTATCTTTACGACGTAGAAGCGTCCGTGACTGGTACACAGTGGTATTTAGATCGTAGATATTGAAAAAGCAAGTTTATATAGTGTTCGTGATGATGCAATAATGTTGCACGTTTTCACTTAACAGTAATCTTTATGTTCAAAACAGATGGCTTGTCTATTAGGTAGCAGAATAAGCTTTTAGTAGAACATGATTGCCAATTTCACACGATTTTTATATTGAATATGTTGGTATATACAATATAGATAGGGGTTTATATATAAACATATTAAAGTTAAGTGACGTTTAAACGTCAAAATGTATGGTTAAACAGAAGCTAATCACTACTTAACTTTAACCAACGTTTATTCATAAAGTGGATAATGCTGTAGAGTCTAAATAATACATATTTTCTAGAAATTTTAATTTATTGTTCCCTTGACCCACCCCGTCGAATTGCATCGCCTGCCCACGCTATTACTTAATTTTTGCTTAGCGTTTTTTCTGACTTTATATTCTTTTTGCTCGACTCCTAAGGGCCCTATCGTGAAGGTATCCTCAAGAATTGGGCTATCAAACGCAAAACGAATTCTTCAAACCCGACTGGCAGTGCCAGAGCCTACTTAGTGCGTTTTTACAAACAAACTCTTCAGCTTTATTTTTATTTAGACATAGTAACGTAAATTAAAGAGAAATGTAACTTACAAGTGAAGGTGGAGAAGATAAGTATGAAAGTGGAAAAGGAGTATGATAGTTACAAAGTTTTCATTCCGAAACATAAGGAAGAATTTTTTATGAATGACGAATTCTGGCCGGATGGGGTATCATACCGCAGATTCATACATTTTAGAGGAACCATCAGAGGCTCAGTGGAGACACAGAAAATTAATACTAAGACCATTAATAATGGATAAAGCAGTAAAAATTATTAGTTTCAATTGCAAATGTGTAAAATCGTCGATTGACTGTATTAGGCGGCTGTGTGTATCAGCTGACGTTATAGCATTACAAGAAACATGGTTACTGCCCCACGACTTGACGTTTCTGGGCACTGTGCATGATGAATTTTCTTACACTGGGACCTCTGCGGTGGATACTTCGGCTGGAATACTGCGAGGTAGGCCCTACGGAGGAGTGGCACTCCTCTGGAGGAAAAGTTTATTCTCATCTGTGACGGTTGTGAAGTGTATTAGTGCTCGTCTTACAGCAATACAGATAGAACTATCAAACAATAGGTTACTTGTTTTTTCAGTCTATATGCCTACTTGCTGTGCTGATAATATGTCTGAGTTTACCGAGTGCCTAAGCGAGATAAACGCAATAATAGAAAATAGTGACATTCAATATGTGTTCATGTTGGGTGACTATAATGCGCATACCGGTGAGCTATTTCATTATGAGTTGTTAAAGTTTTGTGAGGAACAATGTTGGACATGCGCGGATAGCGAGCTACTACCTCGTGACTCGTATACATATGTTAGTGATGCGCACGGGTGTAAGCGTTGGCTTGACCATTGCGTCGTTACTGAGGCCGCGCGTCAGACTATATCTAGTATGGAAGTATTGTACGGCACTTATTGGTCCGATCACTTTCCCATTCAATTAGAATGTAACCTAAGTATAGTGGAGTCTAATATTCCACTACGTAAAGTATTAAATAGTAAGGTTGTATGGGGCGAGCGAGACTTAGGTCAGATTAAGATGTATGAAAAATTGTGTAATTCAGGTTTACGTGAAATAGATTTCCCCCCGGAGTGTATTAATTGTGCGGATAAAATATGCGGCGATGTAACTCACAGAGTGGTTTTGGACAATATGTACACAAAAATCATTGATATACTTTCTGCATCTGCTGAGCGGACCGCTACTTGTATTGGAGGAAAACGTTATAAACCTTTAACAGGTTGGAATAGGCATGTAAGAAGTGTTCACTCGCAGGCTCGGCTTGCTTTTCAGATGTGGCGTTTATTTGGAAACCCAACTTCAGGAACTATTTATGAGAATATGCGAAATAAGCGTAACATTTTTAAAGCCAAATTAAAGTGGTGTCGCAATAATCAAGCACAAATAAAACAAGACATAATGGCTGAGCAGCACAAATCCAAAGATTTCGGGAAGTTTTGGAAAAGTACTAGTAAACTGAATCCTAAGCCGAGTCTGCCGGTGAGCGTGGCAGGAATTTGTGACCCTCAAGCCATTTCAAATTTGTTTGTGAATCAGTTCCAAGTTGATCCCTTGCCTGGATCGGTTACGCCTGTTACGTCTTCGTCGGTGATTGGCGCTGAGGTAAGTTCTCCGTGTTTAAGGTTTTTGGCCAAGGAAATAACTGATGTCATTAGAAAGATGGTCGGAGGAAAGTCTCCGGGACATGACCACCTCAGCGTCGAGCACTTGCGATACGCAGGAGTTCATTTACCGAGGGTGTTGGCAACATTTTATTCGTTATGTATAAGTCACTCGTATTTACCAGATAAGCTTATGAAGACCATAGTCGTGCCTATAGTAAAGAACAGAACGGGCGATGTTACGGACCCCGCAAACTATAGGCCTATTTCCTTGGCGACTGTTACAGCTAAGATGCTGGACTGTTTGCTGGATATACATATGGCGAGTCGTATAAATATTCACGATGCCCAGTTCGGTTTCAGACCCGGGCTATCGACGGAGACTGCCATCATGTGTCTTAAGCAGACTGTTCAGTATTATGCTGATAGGAAAACACCGGTCAATGCGTGTTTTCTGGACTTATCGAGGGCATTTGACCTGGTGTCATACGATATCTTGTGGGATAAGCTACAAAAGGAAAGTAGTGTTGACTGTACTGTTATTTCTTTATTTAAGTTTTGGTACGAGAATCAGACGAACTATGTCAAGTGGGGTGGAACTCTGTCTGATGTGTATGGGTTGAAGAGCGGGGTTAGACAGGGGGGTATTACCTCACCTCGTCTTTTTAACCTTTACATTAATCAGCTTATTGTTGAACTCAGCAGCACCCGTATAGGCTGTCACATTGACGGAGTTTGCGTTAACAATATAAGTTACGCTGACGACATGGTGCTGCTGAGTCCATCAATAAATGCACTCAGGCGTCTTGTTAAGATTTGTGTAGACTACGCGGTCGCTCAGGGACTCAGGTACAATGTAAAAAAATGTGAGCTATTGGTATTCAAGGCGGGCACCAAATGTTACTCTAACGTGCCAGATGTGACTATAAATAATACTCCGTTATCTAGAGTAACAAAATTTAAGTACCTGGGTCACTGGGTCACTCATGACCTGAATGATGACCTGGACATAGAGAGGGAACGCAGGGCGATGGCTGTCCGAGGTAATATGCTGATCCGCAGATTTGCACGTTGTACGACGCAAGTCAAAATAACCCTTTTCAGAGCATACTGCCAGTCTTTTTACACGTGCAGTCTGTGGGTCAGGTATACGTTGAGGACATACAACGCCCTGCGTGTCCAGTATAACAATGTATTCAGGATGCTGTTGGGTCTACCACGCTTTTGTAGCGCTTCCGGAATGTTCACCGAGGCCAGGGTTGATGGTTTTCATGCCATTATACGGAAACGGTGCGCTTCTATTCTCGGTAGAATGCGTGCTAGCTCCCACAGCATCCTGAGTGTATTGTGTGATAGGTGGGACAGCCCCATGCTGGCTCACTGGATACGGCTGCACACATAGGTGTCAGTCGTTTCAATTTTATGTTTTTACTAACATTAGGTTTATACTTTTACTAACAACATATGGATTCTAATCTGAAATAAAAATACTATTATTATTATTATTATTATTTATTATTAGTATAGGTAACATTTAGGTATGTGGATCAGCGATCAGCGATCTTAACGCTAAAAGCTCTAAGCTCGAAAAAACTGAATAATTCAGATCAATTTCAGACACTTCTTTTTATTTGATAATAATTTACTGCTCAACTTAAATGGGACTGGGCAAGACATGTCTGCCGCATGACAGGCAGTAGGCCCAAATAGCACAGAATTGGTGCCCTGAGACATTGAGGCGGCAGTCAGGCAGACCACGTAGGAGATGGTGGGACGAGGTGGATAGGTTCCGTCAAAACTGAAAGGAGGACGCGTGGGCTCGCGGGAGATAGAAGAAGTGGAGGGAGGACTTTGCCCGGGATAGGGACACAGAGCAGGCTAGTAAAAAAAACAATCCTTTGAAGTCCATCCCAAGTTTTTACTTTTCAGAGAATCCCTTTTGTATTGTGTAGCTGTATTATATAAGTACATTATATACAGCTTACGTAGAAACCTTTCGGTCTGCCGTTCAATAATGAGTTAGTGATCTCATTCATTAGGGTGAATGTGTGCAGCAGCTGTGCTCGTAACATCGACAGTTCCGACATGTATTGGACGATACAAATGTGTTGTTGGGGAGTTCTCTTGGAGCGTATCTTTTCAGAAGCTTTCCTTGGAATCGACAAAGGGTTAACGTTAAGGACAGTCTTTTAATTTATAAAGAGCTAGTAAGGTTTCTTCGACATTTTAATTTGATCATCATTTGCCTAGCCTTTTCCCAACTATGTTGGGGTCGGCTTCCAGTCTAACCGGATGCAGCTGAATACCAGTATTTTACACGGAGCGACTGCCTATCTGACCTCCACAACCCGGTTACTGGGTAATACGATACCCCTTGGTAAGACTGGTTGTCAGACTTTCGGGCTTCTGACTACCCGTAACGGCTGTCAAAGATCCACGAATGACAGCCGGGACCAACGGCTTAACGTGCTTTTCGAGGCATGGAGGGGTCTCGGTATGTAAAGATGGTCACCCATTCACAGACCAACCGCCGCAAGCGTAGCTTAACATGACCGATCGACATGTGCGGCTGTTAATATTTAGCCACGGGCCTATCCTATTTCCTCGGTATTTTTATTTTGATGCCTGCTATCAAAAAAGTCAAGCCTGCTATCAAAAATGTCAAGTTTTTAGAGTTTCATCTCTAAAAACTTGACATTTTTGATAGCAGGCTTCTTAAATAAAAAATACTGAGGGTACAAACAAGAAGAATAGAATACTCTTTATTATGTACACCATACATTACAGATATAAAAGCAAGCAAAGCACTTGCCTTGCTGGCTAGGCTAACCTATCTATAAGGGATTGAATTTAATAAGATCCTGTTTTTGATAGCGACGTCAACATCAATTTATTATTCCCTAAGTGAAATAGGTAGGTAATCGAACTGTCAGCTTTCCCTCAAGATAAGCAGCTGCAATAAAGTTGCTATCCCCTGGGGTGGAGTTATTTAAACTTGAATATATATAATTATTATATTATCTTAAATGTTCTCCTCAAGACGAGTTTTCATTATAGTTTTCGAACAAGAGAAACCTGTCGAATACACGTTCGTTAGTTAACTGACCTCAGGTTAAATAATAATAGCTTTAACTTAGTTCAAGCTCTGCTATTAGCAATTGTTTAAGTGTAAAAGTAGGTATTAAAGCATTTTTAACACTAGATAGGTACCTACATATTAAAAAAACACGTTTCTTGTAAGATGATCTGTTTCATTTTTAACTTTATTTAATTTTTATTATTTGTTGTTAATGTTGTTATATCGGCAATAGAAATACACACCCTATGACAATTTTAACTGTCTACCTATTACGGTTCTTGAGATACAGCCCGCTGACAGACAGACGGATGGACAGCGTAGGCGTAGGTATAATAAGGTTCCATTGGCACCCTTTGGGTACGGAACCCTAAAAAAAGAACCATAAATTCTTATTCATCAAATTATACATTTTTGTTTCGTCGATTAATACGTATAATGGATGCAGGTGGAGTATCAATCATTTATTTTTAATTCCATATTGTGCAATTCATTAATTTGGTTGCGACCGATTCACTATTGTGTTACGAAATGCTTCAGCTTCATTTCAATTACGAGAATATTGCATAGTTCATAAAATGAAGTTTTCTTTTTCAAAAATCTAGTAAAATAGAACCTGCTCTTTGAACCTGCAGATGTTAACTGGACGCTTGTGTAGAAATGAAATAAAATAAAATAAAACGTTTTAAGTCCTCTAAACCGATGTGTTCTTTTTAAAATAAACATTTTTCTTATGGTCGAAGTTGGATGATGAAAATTGAACTATGAGTGGACTGAATATAATATTTTAGCTGCTTAAGATTCAGCGAAAGCTTTCAGACTTCAGTCTAGAGATAGGAAACAGAAAATTCCCGATATTTTTGGATTCCCGTCTGTTTATTCGAGAATTTTGGTTTGTTATGACTTGTGATGGACTGACTGCCTTTAATTATAAGGTGGGGCAAAAGTGATGTCATAATGTGAATACGCCATTGTGATTTGATACATATATTATGTTGTAGACAGATAGAGAATTAGTGGACCATGCAATGGAGCGATACCCAAAGTCACATAGCTCATGCCACGATGGAGATTTTAAAATACCAATTTCTTCACCAATCTTCCATCTTTTGGCGCTTTGAACTGGTCGGCCAAATCGCCAATTCTGACGGAGCCAGACTTCGTTCTAAAATTTCACGTTTACCACAACAAACCACAAACCTTGCAAGATTGAAGCAGATATCACCAACTTGGAGGATGTTATGCGATCAACAATTAAAAATATGTAGTAAAATGAGCACAAATGTGCATCCAATCAGGACGTCGCCGAGTCGTTGGACGTTTGACCGATATAATTTTTTCATGTCATAAATTTTACACCTTTAAATAAACTTTCCTTAAAACAGAGCCCAATTGTTTACATTTCCAACTAAATAGCAGCTAATTCACATTATGATTTACAGCTAAATCATGAACAAAGCAGGTGGGCGCAAACATATTACAATAGTTACGATCAACAATGTTATAGTAACTCTGGTAATGGTAACATACCTACCTACCTACCTAATATTTAGATACGACTTCCCGCGGGAAGTCGTATCAAAATATTAGGTAGGTAGGTAGTTTACACAAAACATAGGTACATGGAGAAGCTTGTGGAGTAATCTTATTTGGTCCTAATGATTTGCGGTTTTGAGACCTAAATATACTAATTTGTCACTTACCATTTAAAATTGATTCTAAAACAGACAAATTTGGGTAACCCTCCATTAAGGTCCGTTAGCCGCGGTCGGTCCAAGATGGGTGGTTATTTATACACCGTCACATCTTCATGCTTCAGAGAGCAATTCAAGAGTCGGTTCTACGAATATCTTTAACAATATTTAATACGTTCAGACTGTGAAAATATACACAAATTAAAATTATATGAGAATATGTCAAGCACCAGGAAGTTAAAATAGGTATAAATGCTGAAGAGTATATTTGTTTAAAAAAAATCTTTTTGCGTTTAATAGCCCAATTCATGAGGAAGGTTATAGGCTTTAACACCACGCTATGAGCCTTCGGAGCCAAACAATAAAAAAGAAAAAGAACGGTAAGTGAAAACGAAGTAATAGCAGGGGCGGGCCGTGCGATGCGACGCGGTGGGTCGGGGGAGCAAGAAATTTCATGCGGACAAAGTCGCGGGCAGAAGCTAGTTATTTATGAAATTCCTAGTAAAATATTTATCGGTATTGCTCATTAATTGAATTGCTGGGATCAGATGGCAGTCGTTCTATGTTTAAATATTGAAATTCGGGCGCATTCGCGTAAACTAAACCGACTCCAACAAAGTTCGTGGAAAAATAATTAGGTATATACATATCAATTTCATTTACCTATACATATTTGACGATACCAATAATTTATCATATTGAGTTACCATGTATCTGTCGCAGCCAGCTGGTTAAATTAGCCGTTCAGTTAACTGCCTAGCCTTTCAACTAAACGGCGGCCGTTCAACTAACGGCCTGAATGATGATCAATTACAGTTTAGGTTGGAAGTCTGTAAACAATCACGCGCGAGCCGAATTGGTTGCAGTAATTAAGGCATTGCACCCCGACCAAGTGGGTTAGGTTAGGTTAGAACTGTGATCAACCGCGTTCGAGCCGAGGGAGGAAGCGAGGCGAACACTAGTTGAAAGGCTAGGCAGTTAACTGAACGGCTAATTTAACCAGTTGGCTGCGACATATCCATCAATCCACATTGGGCCCGCGTATTCACAAACCGGCACTGGCTCCGCGTGGTGGATTATGGTTCACTCCCCTTTACAGAAAGAGGAGGCCTGTTCTGTTCACTGCTCGAAAGTGGGAACAGAACAGGACTCCGGGCTGAATGCGATTAGGCTAAAAGCAGTAGTGGCCCCGACTTAGAGCCGTTGCACACACAAAACATTGCATAACATTTCGCCGCACTGGCGATCATACGGGGAGTGCGGCGTCGCAACGTTCTTACGGCGGCATCGCGGAGCCCAGCAGCGGCGACGAAAAGAGTGGTTTACCCTTTACGACAGTCTGTGCAAAATTAGTACTAATTTAAAGAAATTCATCAGTTCAGTTCTTTGTATAGTGCATAACAAAATAGACGGTATATTATGAGATTTTCTTCTTTGATGTTTCTAAAGTATTGGTCATATATTAGATAGGTATATCCCATCAAAAACATAAATGTGAAATGAGAGCCAAGTTCAATATTATGATATATGCCTTGGTTGTTGACTTCAAAGACAAAAAGAAGTGAGATCTAAATGGGTGCCAAGTTCAATGGTCAGTCCTGTTTATTTATAACAACATAAAATATTTTATAACAATTTAAAATATCATTTCTTCTTATAACTTAGGATAATATATTGAAGCCTAAGGTCTGACTTGGTTAGTTCTCATGTACAAATTATTATTAAGTACCTATTAAACATATTATGGACGTTCTGGTGAACTATGGGAAAAATAAGTTCCCATAGTCCACCCAGGTGGACTAGCCGGGTGGACCATGCGCAATACACGATAATTTCCCATAGTCCACCTAGAAAACATAATATGGAGATTCTGGTGGACCACGGGAAAAATAATTTCCCATGGTCCACCTAGAAAACATAATATGGATATTCTGGTGGACCACGGGAAAAATAATTTCCCATGGTCCACCTAGGTGGACTAGCCGGGTGTACCATGGGCAATACACGAAAAAGTTCAGTCTTACTCCAAAGTGTCACTGATTAAATTATAATTAATGAAGCTACACAATTTCATTAATTAAAAGTCCGTTGCCTTTCAAACTGACTACATAAATTAATTTCTGTAATCCATTTAAGCTTTGATTCATTCATCACATAAATAAAGTGTATATGTATGTGTGTGCATAGTAGACGTGTCGATATTAGTTACGAAATTAAAAATAGCAATCTCCGTGCTTCGGAAAGCACGTTAAGCCGTTGGTCCCGGCTGTCATTCGTGTACCTTTGGCAGTCGTTACGGGTCGTCAGAAGCTCAGTCTGAGAAGCAGTCTTACCAAGGAGTTTCGTGTTATCCAGTAGCTGGCTTGTGGAGGTCAGATAGGAAAATACATGTATCCACTATCCAGTTGCATTCGGTAAGACTGAAAGCCGACCCCAACATAATTAGGAAAAAGTCTAGGCAGATTGATTGACATCGGCCCTAAGAAAAATGTTGAATCTTCTTCATTATTGATAAATGAAAGCATTTTTTTCTTGTTCGCACTTTAGATATCTTTGGAATAATCAGCAACGAAAAAGTACGTAAATCAAATTAGAACTTTAGGCTTTTAGCCTTTTATTCACAAAAGTTTGACACTCAGTTTTGAAAGTAGTTACTATATCTACTTAGCCTTTCTGCGAAATCACAAAGTCTGGAACGAATCAAGTATTTTAAAGAAAACATGGAATAATAACTTTACTGTAACTAAAGGCAAACGAAGTTTTTAACCAGCGTCAACATTGCCGTAAAGTTTCTCAGAGCAGATTGTTCGCGTTTCTATATACCTAGATTAAAATTTGTAAGAGTTCTAAGTTTTAAGTTTATTTTTACATCCATTCTCAACGCTCGAATGGAAACAGCCTATAATAATACTTATTTATTTATTTAAGGAAAACAAAGAGCAGTGTAAAAATGTGAACATAGGTTAGAACGAATGTTAAATGTATGATAATAAAACTTTTTATTTTGTGTACTGAAAAAATTATAATATTTCTTATTTGATACTAGTTCAAGCACTCAATCATTCATACAAAAATCCCACAGAAATAAAACAATTTCAGTTTTTCCCAATTTTCCAATTTCCGGGTGACTTTTCCAATTTTCCTTTCGAAAATAATTGAAAAGAAAAAAACAATTAACTAAAAGGGTTCAGCCGTTCTCAAGTAATGCGCGTGCAAACGCATTTCATTTTTATTTTTATTTAGATTACTTTGTTAGTTTTATGAATTGAGGAATACTCAAAATATTAAAACGGTGAAGGAAAACATCGTGAGGAAACCGACATTTTATAGAACCAAAAATTAGAAGACAGCAAGTAAGTTGTAGGTCGTAGGTTCAAACCCTGACAGGCGCTTTCACAGAACAGATAAAACTTCTTTTATCTGTTCTGTGGGCGCTTTACTTTGTGTAAATTACTTCATTTACTGCTCTCAAAACGGAAAGCATTGTGACGAAACTGGGATGTCCTAGTACCAGAAATTAAAGACATGTGACATCTACCAATCCGCATGGCCTGCGTGGTGGATTATGGCCCACTTCCTCTCAGAGAGAGAAAGCTTGTGTCCGAGTATTGGGAACATTATGGGCTGATTATGCTAATCAAAATATTACTACTTAATCTAAACTATAATGACAATAGTTAGGTGCTTATATAATGATTCCTCTATGCTACTAACCTACTACACAACTAATTTTGACAAATGAGTTTCCTATCGATTATTCGAAGTGACGTGTGTGAAACAGTAGGATTGGAAACAGTGGCAATGATTTATCAGTAGTATATTTACATTTATATATTAGAGGTAATCAAAGATTAGTGGTATAGGTATATCAGCATATTGTGTGACGGAGATTGCAGCGTCTGCGCGTGTCAAAGATCAAGGTGGTTATTACTGTAGGTATTCGTAGTAATTACGATCGTAATGGAATGTTATCCATTACTGGATTCGCAATACATGTATATAATCTAGCTATTGGTACAGCTTCTCGTTGTATTATGTTAATAACGTCCATCAACGTTTTATGTGGTTGTCCAAACCGCACCGAAATCCGCCTACCTGCTTGGATTAGTTTGAACAATCGGGCTCTATAGTTAGAGGTAGGTTAGTTTAACGAGTTTAATAGAACCCTCCCAAGTGGGTAAAGAATGTGAGAATAGATTAACAGTTAAACAATATGGGCCCTCAGAATTCAGAAATATGGGCCTTATTACAAAACAAGATTTATCTTTAGACCCAAGTTTGAACTATTGAGCCAAGTTAGAACTCTTTTTGTAATAAGACGGTATAGGCTTAGGAGGTACATAGTTATTTTTTCTCGTCATTGCTATCATACCCTATGTTTGAATGTCACTTGCACGTCATAGAGCGACAAGGTATATTTATCTATGTGACAGTTAGATAGTTTCAACCTTACTAAAGTTTCAATTTTTAAGGTGTCGTACCCAATCGATGCCAATGGGACCCTATTCACAGGGTTGTTTCTTAAGAACCGTAACAGCACACTTGAATTTTTTACAGAGTGTGTACTATTATAGCTGCTTTAACAACAAAATAAGATCAAGTAAAACATTAAAGGAAGTCCCCATACAAGAAACGTCTATATCGGCGTTTTTAGAAAATATTGTACTCGCACTTGGCGGCTTTTTTCGGAATTGTTGTCAAAAGTTGTAAAGTAAACGAGGACATCGATACCTGCAGTCTATTTTGACTACCAATTATATTTTTGTCTAAAAATACCTCAGTATTTTATGGGTACATTATTCCTGATTTATAATACTATTATTTTGTTACTAAATTCAAACAATAATTCTAAGCTCCATCAATATTGTGTTGTAGTACACCGCTGTTGAAAGCTATGAAATAGGTCGCTATACAACGTCAATATGCAGCGTTACATTTACATAAATCATCAAAGCACATGTCCGTGGCATGACGTCACAATAGTAACCAGTGCCTATC
Organism: Gortyna flavago; assembly: GCA_963669345.1. NCBI lineage: Eukaryota > Metazoa > Arthropoda > Insecta > Lepidoptera > Noctuidae > Gortyna > Gortyna flavago. The sequence continues at coordinate 11,771,750 of OY770131.1, read as the reverse complement.
AGTTAGATATAACATGATAAGTAAATAGCAAGGAAACCAATCGATTTTGTTTTGAAAATATTTGAATCATCCAAGAATATTGTTTTTCATTTTTTGTTTTGCTGAGTGGCTCTTGCCCTCGATCACGCCTGATGGAAAGCGATGGCTGAGGTATGTAATAGAACGATCGTGCCTAGAAGATGCCTAAGGCAGTGGAAATCCTACGCATCGACGCAACACAGGGCTGCTTGACGCCAGACTCCGGTGGGGTAATTTTCAGATTGGAAACGAACAACATAGCGTCCCTGAAAACGTCCAAGGGCATTGCGGCAGACCCGAGCGTAGATCAGGACGAGCTTGACGCCTAAAGGCGGCATTGATCCATGTTGGTTCAGGATCGTGTTGAGTGGAAAAAGGGAAAGAGAGGCCTTTGCCCTGCCGTTGGACACACAAGCTGATTTATTTATTTAATATTATCAGATTGGATCCGTAAGTTACACATCGTGATATTATAACGTTTTTCGTAACACATCTTATATTTTCGCGATCAATGCTCGTGCCTTTTCTGTACAAGAATAATGTACAAGAATAAACTATGTTATATCTTGTAATATTACGCTACGAATAAATAGGTAAGTACTGCTTAAGTAGTACCGAAGTTTACTTAGCCTTATTCAACGCCTTATTTTGCGTTGGAGCTTAATAATAGGCTTGACGCAAAAACGTATCGAGTTGCTGGGGACAACGGATTCATACAGGTGGAAAAAGGTTGTAAGCAGATTTGTATTGACTCGAAACCAACCAAGTAAGTTTTTCAAAAAGAAAAGGCTGATATTGAACGTTACAACGGATAAATAAGAAAAAGTTATCCTGGTAAAGTCCGTCATGTTTAAGCGAGCGGTTATTACAAGTTGTTATCAGTCTGTTAAAATACGAGTAATATAATTTTAGTAAAAATAGAAAAATGATTTTTTCAAACAATATAAATAGCGACAAAATAATAACCCTTGATACTACAACAAATTAAATTTATTGTTGTTAATTTACATACTAAAACGAAAGAAAAGGTATCACGGCTAGAATGTTAATTTGTTATTAATACAGGATGAAATTGAAAACATGCGACAAATCGAAATGGGTGATTCTACTCATCATTATGAACAACTTTTACTATGGGACCAAACCTGAAATCGCGAAAAATAAATCTGCTGTTTCCTACATTTATGTTCGCATAACTCGTCAAAATGTAGGGAACAGCTGTTTTTTTTTCGCGATTTCAGGTTTGGTCCCACAGTAAAAGTTGTTCATAATGATGAGTACAATCTCCCATTTCGATTTGTCGCATGTATTCAATTTCATCCTGTATTTTAATTGTGTAAGTATGTTTAAAATACGTAATGTAGAATACGTGGTTTCAATTAATGTGATAATGTAATCGCCCCATCGTATACGGTTTCCTAGAAAAGCGGGTTCATCATAATACAACGGCCGTCATGATTCATCAGTATATGACATGAAGGTGTCAAAAAAATTTGGAGAGCCTACTATGTGACCGTTTTCGGCTTTCTTACGAAACCAAAGCTCACGGATCACAGTTTTAATGAAAAAATTAAAACGAAACACTACTTAGTACGCTGTCAATAAGGCTGTAAGACTGATTTAATGGAGGATAAAACTAAAGATTAATTAATTTATGGATGTAATATAACTACAACAAGTTATTAATATAAAAACACTTTGTATGGGAACATAACGTAACTTAAAAAACTGTTATAATGAATTTTGTCTAATAATTTCAGGAAGTTTTTGTAGGTTCATATTTATTAATGTATATTCACCGAACTGTTAAAGAATTGTAAGAAAACAATCCTAAATACAATTTATTTTTACGGTTTCCTATTTTGTTTTACTTAAGCGAAGAGCTGATTACTTTGAGAAAACACATCGTATTTTTTAACTATTCTTAACGCCCTCTTGGTGTAATTCCCACGTTTTCAATTAGTCTTTATTTGGTTGTTTTATGTAGACGGATTTGGGAATTCTATTAGGCTTTTTAGGTGATGCTTTTTTAGGCAGCCAATTTCTACTAAGAAAATTATGTGTCACAGTATCAACAATTCTGTTTGTTTTCTGGTTGCAATTAATACGCTTGTGGATTCGGTCTGAACTCTGAACACTTAGACAGATTGTTCGGAAGACATTTTATGGTGTGATACGAGTACCTAGGTATTTATTGAGTACCTACCGGTATATTGAGCACATTTATTTTGTGGTCAAAGATACTGAACTGAAAGATGTTTGCGATGTGTGCAAGCAATTCACATCTCTAGATTTAACAATGCCGTTGACATCGACCGTCAAATCGTAGATGGGATTATTTTTGTCAACCCTTTTGGTGCGATTTTTCGTACGAACGGATTAATCCAGGAAACGTTGCCAAAAATTGGCCGGGTCATTTATCGATTGAAAGTGAGTCCATATTTTCATGGAAACTTGTTTAGGTGTAGATAGTGCAAAAAGGAAATTCGTTATGGGCTATCTGCAATGTTTACGTTGAGTTCTTGCCAACTTGCCTAGCTTTGGTAAGGTAGCTTTAATACCAGGTATTTCGCATCAAGGTTTACGACCTCTCCCGAGAAATTTGATCTCGTGGTCGAGATAATCGAATGGACGAAGTTAAATGCATGTCGAGCTTTACCTTAACTTACAATGTTCTGATCTCCGGGAGGGGCTTGTGGCTAAGTAGTAACAGCCGCACGGGTCGATCGTGGTTGGTCCGTGGATGGGTGAACATCTTCACATACCCTCCGTGCCTCGGAAAGCCCGTTAAGCCGTTGGTTCCAGCTGTCATTCGTGGATCTTTGACAGGCATTACGCTTACGGGTCATCAGAAGCCCAAAAGTCTGACAACCAGTCTTACCAAGGGATATCGTGTTACCCAGTAACTGGGTTGTGGAAGTCATATAGGCAGTCGCTCCATGTAATTCAGCTGCATCCGGTTAGACTGGAAACCGACCCCAAAATTGTTGGGAAAAGGCTAGGCCGATGATATGATGATGGTCACCGGGAAATTCGACGAGAGGCTAGTTCAGTGTCGATTTATTTATAGATTACCTAGGAGAATGTTAATATGTTACAGTGACTTTGATTAAGATTATTTTGAAACTAATGAATTGTTATATTTTCTCACGCTGAGGTGTAATTTATTTATCGTAGCGTACAGCAATTTTAAAAGCTCTTCACGTAGCACAAGAACTGTTCTTGTAGAATTGGTGTCAGTTTTCATCGTTAATGTGTTAATGAAAATCTGCCAATCTCTATTTTCAGATAATTACAATAGTAGGTTGTAGGTATTTTAAGAAACGAAGGCCCAGCGACAGTGTCAGACAATGAACTAAATAAAACTTTTTAGTTTATAACTCGGTTTATAAGCAGCTTCAATGTTTTTTTTTTTGGTTATATGTTCTGTTGACCTATAATTTGTCTACACATTAGTAGTAATAATACCTTTCTTATAGATTTGTAAACCAATGTTGAAGTTATATGCTTATGGTGTTCTTAATAAATAAAATATATCCGTAGGTAGGTACCTATCATTTCGTTCATATTCGCTTATGATAAAAAAATATCAATTATTTTTATTATTATATTTTTAATTACAGTGACAGGAAAATATCTTCATTTACTTAAATATTTTCATCCTTTCCTTCCTTTTATTTTCCAAGGATATAATTAGAAGAGATAAATGTGCCAAATTGTTATTAATAAGTTTTTTAGATAATTGGCATACTTGCGAAAAATATGATTTATTTTTCACTGAATTTTAAGTGTAGCATAGAATCTAATCTGCAAAGTCAATTTGCAATATGCATATCATAACAATTCTCCCGGGAAATAATCGAGATACGGTGCGAAAGGGTTCAGAGTGCGAATCTCTGACACAATATGATCCTGCAGATATACACGGTCCGTCGTAAAAATAATTAATCCCTTTCGAGCAGCCCAGAAGACGGAGAATTTAATATCTGCAGGCAGACATAAATACTTTGGAATAATTTTACTAATAGGTAGGTATGTTATTTTAAGGTGGGTGTCAGTCGGTGCTCAAAATTAAAATATTTTTTACGTTTTTAAAACACATTTTATGTAAAACATGATCATTATTAGGACGAAAGTATTTTATTTGCGTAAAGTAAATTACGGAGCATACCTACTATTTCTAGTAATTAACCGAATTTATAGTGTTTAATGGGACAGAAGATAAATAAGAAAGCAAAACAATTTTACTGCCCCCGCAAATAACAATATTACGAGACAAAATGTACTACATTTAAAATCTGTATTCGCAGGCTGACTGTAGAAATAATTTGCAGAAGTGATAATGATAACATTTACGGATACATTTACACCTGTGTGTCTTAAGAATTACTTTACCGACAACTGAAGAACATTTATTTTTACAATATACAGCAGGTGTATATTTGGTATGTATGAAATCGAAAACAAATACCAGATGACTCAATCGATGAATTTAGCCAAAAATTTGTCAGTGCCATTAAATAAATTGCAAGCTCTTCGAAGTGGAAAATGGAAGTTCCATTTTATATTTTGCGTTCTGACTCGAGTTGATTTCTAAAATCATATACTATTTACGGGAGCTAAGGTGGAACTTTTACCTATCTATTAGATACCTATCTATTACCTATCTATTATCAAATAGTTTGTAGTTCATTAAGGTTCTTAGATAGACTAGTTTATTTTTGTTTAGGTAAGTGCTTATATACCGTGTGCTCATGAAAGTTTAATTAAGTCCATAGATTGGGTAGAGCCTCGGGTCTAGAAGTAGTTACAGAACAATATTTATCGTTTTCACTGGAGTCTTGATTTTCTTTTTCATTAAGATCGAGGGGCAAAGGTCATACAAACAATTATGAGAACATTTTTGAAGCTTTATATGGTGCGTTAATAATAACGTATTATATTAATGCCTTCAAAAGCACTGGTGGCGCGCGGTCGATTTCGGTTTATTGGATATCATGACCCTATACAGGATGAAATTGTATAGGTGCGCTAAATTAAAGGGATGTATTTACGTGCGCATAAGCGAGCGATTTCGCAACGTCATTGCGCGGCCTTTCTTTCGGAGGAACGGTCAAAAGTAGGTACCTAAATACTGCTAGTTCAACGCGTTGCCAACTTGCTTCAAGGTGTGAAATCTGTGATGAGTGGATTGATACTTTTATTTTTTTATAATTTTGAAAAAATTAATGTTTTACTTGTTCGACGATAATTCGTGTCTATTTGAAGGCAATAACTTAGCTTGCACTATCGAAGATGAAATACACGATTTTATTCAAGAATTCAGATTTGAAAAATGACAATTTTATTTTTATGATTATGTAGCAGTTACAGCACCTCCTATTTTGATTTGGCGCAAGTTTTCAATTTAGTCCTGTATTATTAATTCTTTGACTGTCCGGTGTATTGTTATGCATATCGCTTGTTTGACCATTGTGACTTCTTCTCGGACAGTTTTCATGTTAATGTACTTTCGAAAATATACTTCCTATAATTTAGTGGTCATTATTAAGTTGTACGTTGATTAAAATATGATCCGGGACTGTAAAAAGTATGTATTTACAGAATTAAAGTCATCAACACAACTCTCTACGACCAAGTAATTCTAATTAATGACTATTTCATGACATCTTGACATTTAGGATTATACTAAATTAACAAGTTGTTTTACTGATTCTAATGATTATAATTCTGTAAATACATATTTGTTACTGTCGCGAATCATATTTTAATTAACGTACACCCAGACACTGAGCCGAAAATTGCAAAAATCGTAAGTACATTTGAATTTCGCGGGCTACCTTAGCGCTTCCCCCTTAAGGATATGCAAAAGCACTGCTAGGTATAGCGCGGTCGTTTGCGGTTTATTTGATATTATGAACATATATTATTAATTCTTTGACTGCCCAGTTTATTATTTATAATGCACAGTGATTGATAAACTATTGTGTATGCTGCGCAGGCAGTTAGCGTGTTAATGTACTTTCGAATAAGTACTTCTTAAGGATAAACCATAGCATAGCCAATGTGTCGTAGATGTCTTCACTTAATGTTTAGCAAGTATATACCTCAATGGGCCTATTGTTTTATTATAATACGGTTTGCATTCGATTGTCCCTTGACACTCACGTCACTTTCAAAAGCAATAACTGCCGATGTATTCTGTAAAAAATCTCACCATGAAAACTTCCCATTCGTATGGTGGGCCTCGGCGTCCACAAAATTTCTAGTATTAGTTTACCGGCGTTCATATCCTCGGTCCACGGCACTGATAAATTAATCAGGAAAATCCTAGCTTCCACACTGATTAATTCTGATGTGCCGTGTTTCACCGAGGCTTTAGATGCCTGGAGACTCGCTTGCCCGAATACAGATCCACCCGACAATCCATCTTCCTAGAGACGGTGGGATGAGCCGCTCTGTAGAGTAAGTAGTACAGAAAAATTTACTTGACTCGTCTGTTACTACTGCGGAACGTGCGCGCCTGCTGGCTGTGGGAAGGTGGGAGTCGGGTCTTTGGCTTCATGCACTACCTTCGTCGAACATAGGCATTTTGTTCGACGATACTACTTTTCGCCTCGCTGCTTCCCCGCGACTAGGCACTCCTTGCTGTTCTCCTCATGGCTGTGACTGTGGCGAAGATGTCAACAGCCTCGGACACCACGGCCTGTCATGCAGCCGAAGTGCGGGTCGCTTAGCGCGACACGCGAACATTAATGACATCATCCGACGAGCTCTTGTTTCCGTCGGCGTTCCAGCTGTATTGGAACCCAATGGCTTGGCACGCGACGATGGCAAGAGACCGGACGGTATGTCTTTATTTCCATGGAAGGTGGGTACCTCAAGCGGCGAAAATATAATAACCTTATCGGAAATTATATTTTCGAGCCGTTTGGGGTTGAAACCCTCGGGTCGTGGGGTCCGAGTGCTCATGGCCTTTTTAAGGAAATTTCAAAACGGCTGGTTGACACTTCTCGTGACCCAAGGGCTGGCTTTTACCTTGGCCAAAGGTTAAGCATTACCATACAACGTGGTAATGCTGCCAGTCTCTTGGGTACATTACCAGTCGTCAGCGATGCGGATGAATTTTTCGACGCTATATTTTAGTTTTTGTATAGTTTTAGTTAAGTTAGGATTTAAATTTGTTATTTTTATTAATTACCCATATTAGCAAATAAAAAGTAAAGAATGGTTAAAAAAAAATTAAAACTTAGGTGAAGTGAGCTGCCAATTGTGTCAATTCCAGTAGCACCAGGTGGAGTGACAGCTCACTGTAATTTCACTTCACCTATAAAGTCGTCACGGTGAGATTCTTACAGAATAGACCGGCTGTTCTCTGTGACGGTAATGTGTGACTTTATTACCTATCTGCTATAGTAACAAAGCGGACAAAAAGCATTCACTGTCACAAATAAGTGAATTATAGAACACCGATAATCGTGATTTGCATGAGTAGCGATGAGCGTGCCGTGTCACTCATTAACATATCACATTTGCGCATAAAGTAAAAGTAACTAACATTCACCGCAACGAACCAGCCTTCATTACTACTAGCAACATTTTATTGTCACTTTACTATCTTGCTCCATACAAGTCTTAAGGTCAGGCGCATGTATGAACAGGTGTAAGGTTTATAACACCTGTAAAAATCTTACCTGACAGATAAGTACATGTTTTTGTTGACTAAGAAACTTTGTACTCGATGACTCATCTTTGAGCCAGTAAACATAAAATTCGGGGAGCGACCATATTCTGTGATGTTAGTATTAAAGGAAATTGACCGGAAGGAAAAAGTGATAAAATGTACGACCGTGTCAATACTAGCCCTGATGCCCATAATATCGGACGTAAAATGAGAAATTTCTTTTTTAAGACCTAGATGACAAAAGGAATTCCCAATATGTTGGGTTCGGAATCTTCTTACAGCTCACAAAGCGAGTTTACTTAACGTTAAATATAGTCTGACGTGATCTCACAAATCATATTCTTAACGAAACGGATCATTTGGTGGTAACTTCGCGATAATGGAACATTTTCTTTGCCGGTTTTTTGAACGAACGACAAAACCATGTGAAAATGAATATCTTTAGTCCCCATACAAACTAACAAGCTCTTTGTACACCAGCTGTAATGAAATGCATACAGTTATTGTTGGTAATCAGCCTCATTTACATGTGTTTGTCAGGATTGCCAGCAGTAAAAAAAAAAAACATATTATCTACGTATTGTCAGGATTTGTGTGCTTTCGACAATTTTCTTTACAAAATGATCTTGCAACTAATTCTATTAGATAAACTGCAACTGTGAACATGAAAAAAATTCAGACTAAACTTTAAATTCCAGCAAAATATTCTACACTGAATAATTTATACGTTTCTACAATTGGATATTAGGTAAGGATTTAATTCACAAGGTTATTTCAGCGATAGCGGTATATTTTCATGAATGACACTTGAAAGCAACTGTGACTAATGACGATGACAAAATAATTTTACTCTTGTTACATGATATTTTCAGTCATTATTACATTCTTTTAGTTTTATAATTCTTATTTTATTCCGTTCGGCAGAGATTATTTTGTAATAAAAATATGAGGATAATGCTTGTTCAATGATTCTTAGAAGCATTGATATATTTAAAATGTCTAATCTATAGCCTACCTACATAAATGACAAAATGTTGAACAATAAGTGAACGAAGTAATTATTTAATACCTACTTTTCTAACTGTCAAACATTTTCAATAAGGTAACTCAAGCAAAATGCTATCAATATTATATGAATTAAATACGACCTATTCTGCTTCGTTTTCGAGAAAGCAAAAAGTAAAGTAGGTAATTGTAGAAGGAATTACATCATGAATGTTCGAGAGTTTGATTTCTTATTTATGTTTATTTCTTTTAATAGAGCAAAGTGAACGAGAAAAGACGAAAACTTTGTAACTGTTTACCTTATTCTGTAATACAATGATTAATAGATAAGCTGAACAGTAAGCCGAGGCGATAAGACGCTCGAAAATGAAGAGGATATACATTCCATTAAAGGTAAAAGCAATCTCGAAGGTGACGACTTATCTGGGAGATTGTTTTCCATACCATTGTGCCCTACAGCAAAGAATCTGTACAATTATGTACATATCGTACTTTGAAACATTGAAAATGTCACATAAATATTGGCGTAATAACCCAGAGATAATTCAGCAAGCGATAAAAATATGAATGGAAAAAAGTCATTCAAGAGGAGATAAAGAAATAAAGCGTGGTAGCGGAAAATGTACGTAAACACACCCACCTGAAATTGTATTCTTACGGATAATCGCCAACTAATAAAGCTACGGATGGTCATGTAGGTAGTACATACATTCCTTCACGAACGGTCTATCAAAATATAATAGGCCCTCGTCAATATTTGCTCAACTATTAGGAAATTCGTAAAATGAGTGATCCCATTGTTCCTTTTGTCTGCGTGCGGTTGTGATGGCATTCTCCTTTGAGAATACCTGATAAAAGTTTTTTAATATGTGTTGTGTTTTGGAGAAACCTATTTGATCGAGTAGAAGAACATTGAGAGATTGGTCCAGTGAAACTGTGAAATAGTTCTTACTTATTTAGATTTGGCTTTTGAATGCCACAGTAAAACTATTCATACAAATGTAAATAAATAGCTAACCTACCAATAATCTTCGTGTTTGTTTTATTGCGCTAGAAAAACCTAAGCCTTTGACATCCATTTTAAGGTGAATATTAGGCATTAGATGAGAAAATATAAGTCTAGTTAACTGTGATAAGTGAAGGACCTGAAGCCTAAGGATTAGGTCTAGAAATAGCTATGTCACGCGTCCTGTCTAAGATTGCGATAACGTTAGGGTAATTCGTATAGTAAATGTTAAAGCGACTGATGATTAATTTTTTTTTAAAGGATATAAAATACAAAAAATCTTCGTAAAAAGCCTTAATTACTCGGTATTTTCCTAGTACAAAATATTACAATAGGTACTTTGTGGAGGAGAGGCTCATTATGTAATAGAGAGATACATTAGAGACGGCTTGATAAACGATTCAAATATTACAGGCAGGCAGGTTCTTTCAGAGCAGAACAAGATGAACTAAAATTCTAACCAAACGTTTCAGCCTTTTTAATAAAATAGATTTATTTTATTGAAAAGGCTGAAACGTTTGCGATGTCTGACATCTGTTAGGTTAAAGAGACAGTCATAAAAAGTGACTAAGAGTTACAGATACGTACAAGAATTTATCAAAATTTCGCAACCGTAAAGGTAGCAAAATCTAAATTTTGACAAGTACCGATAACGATAAACGTAATGATTTTATCGATATTGTATTTATGAAATACATACATCGTGGTTATTATTCGAAATAATTTATTATGAAATTAGTTAAAACCATCGATGTTTTGTTCGTTTTGCATCAACATAATTACGTATTGGTTAGGTTAATGGTTTAGATAACATCATTTTATTAAGTGAGTTTTTCGACAAATTTAGGTTTTTCCTTGTATTTATCCTTTAATTTCTCCTTGTATTTTAAAAGGCGTGAGTAAGTACAGCTAAGTGATTATTCTTGTCTTACGGCCGCTTTCTATATTCAATCCCAATCCTTAATTTGCCGGTCGAGATTGATATTTGAATCCATTTCCTACTTTTAGTATTTCAATAACCGATCGAAAACTCGATATGCCGATCTTTTTTTTCAATCCATCTTTGGGAGGACGGATCGGATTTTTAGATTGGTATTTGTATGAAAGTGACAGCTATCCGTATTCTATAACCGATCTCTGATTTTGACAAATCTATTTTTGAACGTTATTGATCTTTATTTGCGATCCTCAAATATCGACCGATTGTACTGTGCGAAAACGTGAAAATGGAAATATTTTCAAGTGATAGTGACAGTGATCTTGAAGTATTAGCTCAGTTATCGGATTGGGATGCATAATTGTATTTGTAAAAATATTTGTAAAAAAATGCATATTTGTAAGAATGGTCGCAGGCAATAATATTTGTTCACATTCAACTAACAAAACATTAAGCAACTAATAAAACTATGAATTTTACTACGAGGCTCGGCAATAAGAAAGTCCCCGAACGCCGTAGAGTTTCAAACATCTGGCATCATCTACTTTCTAAAAATGGTTATTATCTATATTATGGTACCTATTTGTTGCCCAAAGATAAAAATAACACACTATTAGCTTAAACTATGCGATCGGCTGTCCTGCACAAATTTTATCTTTCGAAGAAACAAACAAACTCGTGCGTGAATGATAATAATTTTGTCAATGTCGAACTGACGTTCCGTTACTTTTCAACAAAACTTTTTTTAAGTTTTTAACCTCGAGTCCTCGACGTATATTATTTTAAAATACTTTCCCGTTGCGACTTCGCATTTAGTTGTTACTGTGTATGCAATGTCTTGTGATTATACATAAAATAGATAGCTTTAATAAAATAACCACGATTTTACTCATTAATATCACTGACGTACTTTTACTGCGAATGCTTGAAACAAAACGTTAAGGAGGACGCAAATTTATGAACAATCCCTTTTTTTTTTTGGATTCGGAGACGAGATCGACATATTGAAATGCAGATTCAGCAGCAATCGAGGGATCAGATAAAATCTGGATTCCTAAGAATCTTAAATTCACGATCGAATATTGAAAGCGGCCGTAAGAAGACCTTCAACATGCTATGCTAGTTTTTCTTGTGAAAAAATGAGACTTAAATAACGTCATAATGCATACGTAATGAGATTCTTTGCGCTAGGGTAACACTATACTTTTTATTTTCTTTTGGATGAAAATAAATTGGCAACGATTATTTATGTTCAAAATTAAACCTCATATAAGTGAAATGCATCATGTTCTTATGAAAAATAAAGATTCTTTAAACCTAAAACTTGCTGTTAAAAGTAGGTTTGTGAAAACCAAAGTGGTTAAAATCAAAACAGGCAAAAGTGTAACAGCCCCGACTTACGGATTATGGGTCGTGGGTTCGAGCCCAGGCAGGCGCTTTACTTTGTGTACCTAAATAATTTCATCATCACTACTCTCAAAACGGTGAAGGAAAACATCGTAAGGAAACTGACATGTCCTAGAACCAAAAATTCGAAGACATGTGATATCTATCAACCCTCACGGCCCGTGTGGTGGATTAGGTACGGCCCATTCCCTCTCACAGAGAGGAGGCCTGTGTCCCAGCAGTGGGAACATTGTAGGCTGATTAAATATAATAGAAGTTTAGGTCTGCAATAATTGTGATTTCTATTCAAAAAAGTTTTCCCAATATTAATTTTCTTTTTGTCGTTTTTATGTTTCGCCGAGAAAAATACAATAAAAGTTTGTAATGTGAGTTTTTTGTTATTGTTGTCTAAAACCTTTTGTTAATATAGCTAGTAATTGGATAAATGTTAACATGAAATTGATGTCGTAACATTCTGTTTCGTTTTTTATGAAGTCGATAGAAATCATGTGCAAAGTATGTTTAGTTATTAGTTATAACTAAGAGCATTGTCTTATAATAATGCTGAACAGAAATATTAAGATTAGTAGCAAAATTTGTACGTTTAAAAATATAGTCTTTTTGAGCAACCTAATATATAGCAATGCTAGGATATTATGCGTTAAAAAAGAAATTTAAAAAGGTCCCAAACGATATGACAAGTGAAAACAATTAATCTCACTCCACCGTAATTTATACTTTTCACTGTGAGGCTATGCTAAATTAACACAATTAAAATTTGAAAGAGGTTAAAGAAACAACTGTACTTTTTTTTTCAGCCAGCATAAAACTTTTCGTTTAAAAATATAATTTCATAAAATATGTTTTGTCTGTAATGGACCTTGCTAATGCCAACTAGGACATGCTGACAAAATCCAACAACAAATCTGCTCCTTAGTCCAGGAACTGAATGCAGAAAAACATATTTAAAAAAAAACCTATTGTAATAAGCTCGTTAAAATAAATTTAACTAAGTTTACGTATTGCGGCCAAAAATTTAAGAAATATGGAAGATGAGTGTGTCGTGCCAAGGTCGAACAGCTGTTTTTATTTCACGTGCTACCATACCATGGCTTACTGAAAAATATTGTCATACATTAGAATGACTATATTTTCATTGATTTTGAAGAATAATATAAATTTTCTATGGTAACAGAGTAGATAGAGAAGGAAGCAGTCAATTGTTTACTTTTGATATTAAAACGGATATATGAACAGAATAGTTTATGTAAGATCTCAGAACAAACACAGTGACAAATCAACGTGTTATCGTTTGATCCCGCTTTAACTCAGTGTTGTTATACAAAGGTTAAACGCGTCAACCGCCTCACCTATCAATAATAAAATTTACGATGTTAACACTACCAGCAATATGAATTTACGATCAATAAATCAACTACTTCCTGCCAATGTTTAGGAAGAGAACCAATCCCTTTTTGGTAATATTAACAGGCACTAAACGATAGCCATCTATCGTACTGTGATAATGATTATTTATCAGGGTTTTGTTCGGTAACCTTGTTGTTTATCTATGTTAATATAACAAATGTTGATACTAAATGTAAACTAGTGTTAATTTGAATTCAATCGATTCTATCAGCTCTAATTCTCATCAGCGATCGTGTCAGTATGTTTCAAAACAATGATAAAAAAGATCAAACGGACAAGTAAACAACAGATTTGCATTCAATTCTTTAACATAAGATAATTGACAGAGAAAAATCTTCGCTTATTTGTTCTCTAATCTCAAAGCCGTTGCAGGCATAAAAGGTAAAAAATAAACCCCGAATTTATGAGTTACTTATCTTTGACCTACTTAAACAGACAAACCGGAGGCAATTTTGAATGTTAGTCCCTAGAGGAGTAAGACAAAGAGCGCAGTCGAGAACACTTAGTAAATGTATTAACCTGATGAAATGTCATTAGCTCTCACCATTGCAAATATGAAATCCGTCAGCCAATTGATGTATTGGAGCGCAAAATTTGTGTGAAGGATTCCAGCTGGCGGTGGTTTCGATACGTATTCAAATTACCTCACGAAAACCGATCCACTATTGAGTGAGAACCCTTTCGTCGTGACGGGCGAGATTTTCGACATTGATTGCTCTTCATTCCTTCTGTGTAACGAGATATTTGAGTTTGATGTGTTATCGCCAATTGATTCGAAAACAATTCTTGACATGGTAGCGCTTTTGATGCTTATTATTACTATGTATTGGGCTCTGGCCTAGTATTGTCAATTCCTCAGTCACGGCATGACGACTTATTAGTGGCACATGAATTCTTTCTATTGACACTTCTTGTGTTCAGATTGCTGTAGTTTTCCTTAGAATGTTGCATGTTATACATAAATGTGGTGTGCACATTGTATATTCTCTGTGTATTGTTAATTACACCATTTGTTTGCAACGTTTTTATGTATGTGATGTTATCGCAATGTAACATCTCATTAATCTTGATAAGCAGGTGCGATTCAGACTCATCTCAAGGCCACCGAACCGATAAGAGGGTTGTTTAGTCTTGTGACAAAACTAAATCCACTTAACTTTCCACCTTCGTTACAAGTACTTATGAAGAAACTTATCCTTTTATGTTGTGACTTATTTTCCTGCTGGCCATTTTGGGGATGGCTGTATTTTTGTTTCTCGTTTTTCCTAAATTTTGAATCTCTGAGATCCATTTCGTAATCCCTTGTAATCTTTATTAACTTATGATCAGCTTCTAACTGAACATCCATGCCTTGTCTTGCACGCTGGTATCGTGCCTCGTGTTTCTTCGGTAATTAATTAGTTACAAAGCAGACTTGTTGGAACTCACTAAAGGTGAGCCATCTTCCTGAATTATTTGTAGATGTCGATTATGTCATACACGTCTATCAGTTGGCACTACAAAAATAAATCATCGAAAACAAAGCACTGAAAATTTTTGTTAACAATCCAAACCTGCAACTGGCACTTAAAATAAATAAGATGTTATTTATTTTGTGGAGACAAAGTTTGAGCACTAGAACTGGGTTCGGGGTTTGGTATGAAGGGGTGTTGGGATGTACTAGGTATGTAGTGTGTTGAGGAGGTCCACTGTTTGTTTACCTGTGTGCGACGCGGAGCGGGGGGGTGCGGGGGCGTGGGCCCGCGGCGGAGGGCGCGTGTGGCCGCGCGTGCCAACCGACTGTGACTGCCGCCGCCGCCGCAGCACAGCCACCATCGCTTCGCCCGGCCTGCGCTTATCGGCCGCGCCACCACTATGCACTTCAAGCGATAACGATTTAAACCCCATGCATTATCTTCGATAAATATCATTCAATTAAATTAAACTTGAGTGGAGCTATTTTTAATCGAGTCAGATACGCCAGCGCACTTACAAGCCTTTCCGATACACGATCCGCGACAGTAGGTATTTACGACAACAAAGCGACACCATGTTCAAAAATATTTGTATTTGTTGTCGCTGCTATAATTAAATATAGGCCAGACGCAATTACTCGAGAACTGCTTGATTATCTTGATCCCATTAACCTTTAGATTAGACTCAACAATGTGGATATTTTGAAAGGAAAACGAACTTTGGTTTAAACACATTGTTTTAATTAAAGGATTGGAGTAGTTGATATCCAACTTTCAACAGCTGTAGACTAGAGAGGTCTCAATCAACTCACAGATCTTAAAATTTAATTTCCTTCACTGAAATACGAGCTAGTGATGAATTTATTCCCTAAAAAGTGTTGGGACAATTAATTGTATTAAAAAAGGTTCAATAAAAGTTTTCATTTGTTTAAAATAAAATTTTCTTTTTTCCTTGTCGTCATCGTCACTCTAGCTGTAAGTGATCCCTGTAATCCATCCATTGTTTCATATAATATTGTCTTTCCCCGATAGACCTCTTCTCTCTTCTATTTTTCTGTGCCCCTTTCGCAAAGGAATCCGAATATGAATATTTCTTCCATACAGTTCTCGTATTGACATGAGTTAGTTATCGAATTTGTGCATAGATAATGAGGAGCTCATATCGTATACGCCTATGATAATGTGTTTCTAACTATCGCGTGAGACGTACCTACGCACGATGACATACGTCAAAATACGTTTCATTTCTAAAACTTTACAGAAACATGTCCATTGAATACTGAATAAAACTATCTCGGATTTTATTTGGTCATATAACATATTTAAATCAAAGAAGTCTAGCATAAATATCAAAAGTGTAACGAGCGTACAACGTGTTCGTTCGTTCAAATCGAGTTCAAGTTACAACTTATTGCTCAATGACAATAATTATTTTATTCAAATTAAACAATAACATTTGAGACCAAGTTCAGAGGTTCCTTTCATATTAAATTTATTAAAATCCTTCATCAGTGTTTAAGTTACGGCCTGTTTAATAATTAATGTATGTATTATACATCATACATACATTATTAAACAGGCCGTAAGTTGCCTAATGCCTATGCCCTTGCGTAATGCCTATCAAAGGTTACCTAATGCCTATCAAAGGTTACCTGTAGGTAACCTTTGATAGGCATCAGGGAATCTTCTTGAAGTTCCCTGATTATGAACAGCGTTAGTTACCGCCAGTTTCTTCATCAATAGTAACAGCCAAAGTAACGTCACCAAAGTCAAAGTAACGGTTAAATTTGTTTCTTCACTATATTAGAAGTTACTTGAATGAATAAACACATTTGTCGTAGTATCAGTAAAGGTCAAGTAAAAGTCAATACTTTGACTGATTACTTTAGTTGTTGATGAAAAAACTGGTCGTTAGTAAGATATTGAACAATTATAAATAATTTACTCAACATACGCATATAACATTCATACATACATGCATGCGGCTTTGTAGCTAAGTACGTGGTTCTTTTAATGAAAGAAACTTAACTTTTCACTCAGATATCGTCGCGTTGTCAGGATAACGGATGTTTTTTTTTTTTTATAAGTAGTTTATCTATCCATTAGTTTGTAGTTTAGAAGTCAAGCGATGGACTAACACGTGTCTTTCCCAAAAAAGTTTAATAGTCGCAAATATCGTTCGTAAACACAACTGACTTGGGCAAAATAAGGAAAGAACACGTTTAGGAAACTCTACATAAAAAACTGCAGTTTTTGATGATAGTTATAATAATATCAACCACATTGAGGAAATACCAAATATATTTACAGTACCCACGTGCCGATCATTGACCATCCATCATCTAAGGTCCCAACTATCAAGAGATACGTGAAAAAATTGTCAGAGGTTCCAACACTAAAAATAGGCGTCAAGAACCCTGAAATATTCACTTAGATAGAGAAATTGAATAAGGGATGCTTCCCAGAGTCAGTGAGCAGTGTGCGCTGTTCGTGTGAACGCACACAGGAACACGGTCCTAACTACACATGCATACATAAATCATTAGGTAGGAGTGTTACTGGTTTACCGTGCAACTTGCCTTTGCAGCAAGGTTGTATTGTGTGGATTTAACTACCGATCAGCGGGGTAATTTCGAAACACACAAACAGTAGGAATGGCTTAAATTTTTTGACAGTACTGTAACATTCATTGCGTTATTTAAGTTGTTGAGCAGACGAGTTTTTCGAACATATGAAGCAATGGATTTGTAATATCTTTAAATTTTACATTACGTTAAAAGTTACTCAATTAGGGTGCAGGTTTCTGAGATTTTTTTTAAGTGCCCGCTTTTTATTTTAATTGGGACGGTAATAATATGGCGAGACGGGCTCGTGGCTAAATGATAATAGCCGCACGGGTTGCGGTTAGTTCTTGGATGGGTGATCATCGATTACATATCGAGACCCCTCCACGCCTCGGAAAGTCCCAGCTGCTGCTGTCATTGGTAGAACTTTGACAGTTGTTACGGGTAGTCAGAAGCCCAAAAGTTTGACAACCAGTCTTACCAAGGAGTATCGTGTTACCTAGTAAGTAATTGGATTGTGGATGTCAGATACGCAGTCGCTCCATATTCTGGTATTGTAGCTGCATGAAGCCGACCCCAAAATAATTGGGAAAAGGCTAGGCAAATTGATGTTTTGGTTATAATATGGCTATAGACAAATTCCCCGTTATTACAAAACGTGTTTAAAATTTCATTGGCTGGCAAATAAGCCGACTATCCACCTGATGGTAAGTGGTCACCACCGCCTATTATCATCATCTTAGTTATTTTTTCAGCCGAAGGACGACCACTGCTCCCATAGGCCTCATCCAAGCACCACAACTGCGACCGGTTCTGTGCTTCTCGCATCCAGCGGGTAACTACGGCCTTCAACAGGTTACCTTGTAGAAGGCCTTCCAACGACTCTGAACATCTGCAATATTAACGCCATCGCATGTCCGATGAGACGTTTCACCTGTCACTGATATGGCAAAGCTCCTGATGCTTTGCCATCCCATTAACAACTGAAATGTCTCATCGTTAAAGCTCATATTGCAATAAGGGAGATTTATCACATGCAGCATCCGTTAATTCCGGATATAACAATACTCCAATGTCCAGTTCGGAGAATGTAGGCGTATCGGTTTTACATGGAAGAAATTAATTTCCAAATTGAAGCATACCGGTCGAAGTTCGGATTAAAATACTATAGGTATTACGCTAACACCATTGTCTTTCATCATTCTACCCGATTTCCTAGAAAATTCTAGGAAATCGGGCGCTATCAAATGATAGCGCAAGCTTTGGTCTACGTAAATACTGCGGGTAGGTTAATAAGCCACTGCGACCATGAACCCCTTTGTGGATATTGGGACGTAAATGGCTCAACAACCGCCATAAATTCTGAACTTACCGACAAGCATTAAGCGCTTCACTGCCCATTTTAAGATAGTGTCTGTATTATAGTTACACAACGCTTTGTCTTCTTCAAATTTCTTATGACTGAAAGAGAGAAATCGGTGTGTAACTATTCGTCTGATATAATACGTTTATTAGTAAGGGGGTTAGTATGTACTTAAGAAGTTGAGGGAGTATTCAGTCGAGTACATATTCGGTGAAACATTAGTCCACCGTCTAGTATTTAGAATAAGGTTCTGAGATTACAGTAAAAAATGTCCTTATTTTAAGATTGGAGTAATCATGATGAAAATATGATCTAAATGTTGTCAAAGTATTACAAACATAAAAGACTTATCAACAAAATATTGATAATAATCGATATAAGAAAAAAGTTACAATCGAAACACAACACGGCTTTCACGACAATGTGGTTCTTCTTATGAGACAATATTTACGTCGAAAATAGTGGGTATCGTTTGCCGCCCCCAGCAAAGAAATGTCACACGACCCTAACATTGAGAAAATCTAGAGACAATGGTCCGACATTGTCAACACGCAGTCATCAAGCGAAGTGATTAATGCTTTGTTGCTTTAATTTACGAAAAAAGCCTTTGCCTTGCAGCTTTCTACAGGCTTGCTTCTGCAGGCTTGTGGCTTTATTTCTTTTTTTCTTGTGGCTTTCTTTTTTCTTTATACAGGCTGATGTTACAGCGCATACTAACCAGCACTCTAGTTGCGTAATACACTTTGATTCACAATCCAGGGTTTTGAAGTAAATTCTTAATCCATTGCTCCAGAAGTTTGAAAGATTCGTCTTCTCAGCTACGTAAGTAACGCAACGAACGTGGCTTAACTGTCAAAATTAAAGGCATTGCGATAGCCATTTTATGCCTGTAACGCAGTTACCTGGTGAACATCTTAAACTCAAATGTGTAAGCATATTTGCGGCACGTTTGTCTACAACCAACATGTGGTCTTAACTACTTGGTTTGGTATTCTTATTATTCGGCAGCCGTACGTAGCCTTACTACGGCTATCACATCAAGCTATACATAACCAGTATAAGCCGACTTCGATTGTACGAAATCAATATACAATGCGAGGTCAGCAAAAACTGGAAATGTATAACTTGATGTGTAGCCGTGTGTACCAAACAAAGCAGTACAAATTGTAAATATGAAACTTTGTTGACTTTCTATCTAAGCCGTATGTATCCTTAACATGTACAGCTGCTGTTGGGGAGGGCTCATAAATGTGTTATGTTCGACCCTGTATTTGCGAATGGCATTGACATCGAGTGAATTCGCGGTAGACGGAAATCCCCACAAAAGGCTGATAGTACTAATTCCTTTATAAGGAATGGAAACAGAATGATTTATAAACATACTCGTAGTAGATGCAAATTTTCTTTTAGATTTGGAACTGGGTTTTCCTCAGACCATACTAACATGAGCTGAAATATTTCTCCGGAAACTGCGTTAACATTTTCCTCAAAATTTCCTGCGCACTTCTCAGCTAGGTTTAAGTCAGTCTTTTCCTCGTTGATACACTTAAGGCAACAAAGGCATTACAAGACAATGAGCAGGATTGCGAGTTAATTAATTGTCAAAATGTTAATTTAGAACATGGTTCTGCCCATTGTTGTTTCGTCGCGTTCACATTTGGCAAGTACAAATTGGGCCTCCTCAAAGTCGTCACAATTATTTTGGGGAAACGTCACAAGCTAAACACCGCGCTTGGAAAACAAGTTGGTAATCGTTGCAAGTAGGTATAGTTAGGGAAATTATATTCATTTTTTTATTATTGTAAGCAAAGCCGATGTCGGCCATTCTCTCAACAATGTCTGAAGTTAATTGGACAAGCAAGTGTGCATTGTTGAAAGTTGCATATAACATGTAAAATTGTTGTAAATTAAAAAGTAGGAAGATAAAAATCTTCGATGATACAGTTGGTAGTTGCAACTAAAACAACACTGCACACTGAAATTGTTAGATTTCTTCTTCAACCAATGCTATGTGTTTTGAAGGCAAGATAATAAGATAATTCAATAAGATAAGGCAGTTTATATAATTTATTTTATTACGCATTTAAAGCGGTTAACCTACACTGTAAAATACAGTATCTTTCCAGCAGAATTGAATCAGTGATGTACTGCAATGTTTTAGCATACAACCACCCACCGTATTGTAAAATATCGAACGCTACAAGATAATACGTTAACATATAAAAGCGTGACGTCACACAAAACCTGCATGTGAAACATGTTATGTTACTGAAACACTGAAATGTGAAAACATTTATTCTAATAAACTCAGTCTACTGCGAAGTAGTTATCCGTTACATGAATAATAAAATTATTTCACATTTGCTTCTCTTGGTTGGAAACCTGAAGAGTTTTCTTTCCTTTTTTGCTACATCTGAAACTAAAGAGACTTCCTTTTCCATTTTTATTATAAGTAACCAAGCTTTTCTAATAACTACATATGTTACAACTGTTGTACAACTGTTTTTTTTCAAACCTTGCACACTTCAAGTACGTAATAACGTAGAAGTAAAGGTAGGTAAAATTTTTATTTGGTATGTATCGGTAGTTACTTATTATGGTTGTTAGCATATAACTGATTCAATCTGTTCCCCGTACTGTACTACGGTAGAACAGTAATGTTCAAAACAAAAAACTTGAACATAATAAGAAGTTCGTCTGTCATAGTTTTTGTAATATACGATAGTACGTGACGTTGTCATTATCCAAGAGATAATCCTACTAACTAAGATAATCTCAAACAGAAACACGAAAAGGTCACCCTCATAACAATCACAGCCCACAGGGCCGCAGGGGTAGACGAATAGTTAGAAAGAATCAGGAAAATAATATGAGGCCAAATACATTTTCGTATGTCACTTGGAACATTAATGTGACCGAAAATATGATGAGTACGTTATTAAGGCCTGAGTTCACCAACATTCAAACCATCGGTTAGGTATTTAAACAGTTGATTTATGTCAAATTTCCCCAGGAAATTAAGACATTTCCACATTAAGAAAGAGGCAAAGCTTTGCTAACAAATTAGCACCATCTTGGATCTTGGGGTTGTAATTCAAGTTTCGAATTTACGAGCGATTTGCGTTGAACACAGACGCGCATATGAAATGAAATAATCTCATAAATGAGACCAACATTTATTGCCGTCTACCGCAACAAAGGAAATGGCCCAATTTCCACCCCAAATATTAACACTAAGGACAAAAATAAGCAAATTGTTTCAATACGTAACGTAAAAGATTTACATGTTGAAAATTTAAAAAACCAAAGCTTTCGATGTAAAATTTTTTGTACCGCAGTGAATCCCGAAAAGCATTATCATTATTCAGCGCGTCGGTTCATTGAGTCTGTGTTTTTCAGAGTAAAAACCGTTTTCCTTTAAAGCTCATTTAATTAGGCGACAAATTGAACGAACTGCTGGATGAAACAAACTTACGGAGATGTATAAACACTAAGTTCAATATGGTGAAAAGGCATTTGGAAACATAGAATGTGTGCCTTATAAACGAAAATAAATTTAACCGTTATAGGAATTCGATTTGCAGTACCTATGTTTTATTAGCGATTAAATAAAACGTTAAATTCACATTCTAACTTAATATTAAGTAGCAGATTTACATCGTCGTCTTCTTCAGGACTTTGATTGACTATGCGTATCGATTCTATCAGAGCAGTAAAAATATATTGATTTATGAGACATTCTGTAATAGTGCGCTTACCTCAATGAAGCGCCCCCTCATGTCATGTGCAGTAATTGATTGTGAAGCGCCGAAGATTACCTGCCGTTATCTGGTACTTACCTGAAAAAGAAAATTTACATATTTATAGACAGATCAGACAGATAGTAGGTATATCGCAAATAGCAAAACCAGCCTATAATATTCCCACTGCTGGGACATAGGCTTTCTCTCTTCGAAAAGGAGATGGGCTATAATCTACAACGTTGGTAGACGTCACATGTCCTCGAATTTTTGGTTCTAGGACATACCGGTTTCCTAACGATGTTTTCTTTCACCCTTTATAAGAGCAGTGGTGACGAATTTATTTACACAAAGTAAACACCTGTCTGGGTTCGAACCCACGACCTACAACTCGTAAGTCGAGGTCGATACCACAGGGCCACCATGACGAATAGTGAAAATAGACGTCAAACTCGTCAGATTTTCCTAGTATTGATTGGAAAAAATAAGCTGACACCTACAGATATCGTAGATTTTTCCAACTGGCATATTTTTACGCGTAATCGGGTTTTGACATCGATGATCCTAAAATACTTTCTTATATCCAATAGAAATGTGTTGAAAACTATCCGAGAAAGGTAAATACGTAACTGCTTATTTCTTTTGAAAGTACAATAGTGTACGTGTAGTGAAATAAGTTATTTACTAGCATAATAACTCAGCTCGTCTGTGTAGGTAAGAACATCTTTTGGTAATCTCGTCTTTATAACTAAGATTTACAGCCGTGAGTATAATGAGGTCTTCTCACACGAATAATTCTTGAAGTAAACTTTACTGTAACAATTTGGGAATTGGGAAAGTAGAGCACATTTATTTTCTTTTTAGATCGCTTTTCTTTGGTGTGAAAAGTTGTTTTTCTTGCAGTAGCGTCTTGGTGTCGATCGCGTGGGTAGATATTTAGACATTTATTTATTTCCTATATTTTGATTACGTGACAGTTTGTTTGGTAGATACTTAAATACATATTTCTTATATTTTTTATTGATTATCGCTATATTTAGGTGGCATTTCGTATGAAGGTACCTACT
Source organism: Gortyna flavago (assembly GCA_963669345.1). Lineage (NCBI taxonomy): Eukaryota > Metazoa > Arthropoda > Insecta > Lepidoptera > Noctuidae > Gortyna > Gortyna flavago. The sequence continues at coordinate 11,748,098 of OY770131.1, read as the reverse complement.
TTTTAGCATTGAGATCATTTACTAACTCGTCTTTTCAGGAATGTGACAGGCTTTTGAAAGATAATAGTTTAGCAGATAGGTTTTAGTTTGTGGTTGTATTTTTTTTTAGATAGTAGTAGTTTTCTTTCTTTGCTAGTTGCACGAGTATACTCCACTTGTGCAACTCACAAGGAAAGCACCAATGCGATTTCTCAGCATAGGGGAACTTCCAAAAACTCGCTTAAACTGAACCTGCGCTTGTTGCTTTATATTTGGCTTATGTTATGTAAATTTTGTATATTGATAATGTATATAAAAGTTGTAAAATTAGGAAGAATAACTATACAACTTTATACTGTATTGTAACATCGAAAAATACGGTTTGCCTACAAGCTTAGAGGCATACGACCGATGCAACGCATCATGTTAGAAGGTGCCTACTGAGCCACTTGTAATAGGCCTATTTAGCATAATCAGCCATGATGTTCCCGCTGCTGTGACACAGGCCTCCTCTCGATGAGAGGGAGCGGGCCGTGATCCACTGTTCTCAGACATGCCGGTTTCCACACGATGTCTTCACCGTCTTCAGAGCACTGTTGATAAAATAATTTACACAAAGTAAAGCGCCTGTCTGGGTTCCTACGACCTTCAACTCGTAAGTCGCGGGCGTAACCACTGCGCCACCACTGCTCTGCTTTATTTTTGCATATACAATATGTAACTTAATTAACATGGCATGGGTATCGATATCTACTCGTAAACATGATAAAACAAAAAAATATATAAGTATATTTGTTTTTCTTTTGTTTTGTCGTGTTTTAATATTGATACTCATCACGTCTGCTGAGTTTCGCTAGCAAATTTAATTATACCCTGTATAAGAAATATATTTCTTTTTAGTTCTCGCTAGTAAAGACGAAGTACTTACTTTTTTAAATTCATAAATATATAGTTATCAATATTATTTAACTTAAAATAATTATAGTTCGTATCAGCTAACAGACGTCAAAACATTTTTAGAATGGCTATTCAACAAAAATATAATTATCATATTAGTAAGTTTTACTATGTGAAATACCTATATACTTAATAATTATGTACGACTAATTCTATTTAGGTCTGATGTGTCAGCTAACACTAAGTTTCTAGCGTTCGCTCAATTTTATAAAACCTGCTTCTGAAGTGAAGTTTTTATAATTCTCCTTTTTAGGGTTCCGTACCTCAAAAGGAAAAAACGAAACCCTTACCTATACGATCACTTTGTTGTCCGTCTGTCAAGACCCTTTATCTCGGGAACGCGTGGAGGTATCAAGTGGAAATTAAAACCAAATACTCTTCTGCGATCCCTTGAAGCTGTGAAAAAAATCAAACTTCTAAGATAACGTAAAAAAAAAAACGGCCGTTTATGCCGCAAAAAACGTATATTTCTACACTCTCAAGGGAATCAAAATGTATATAGGGTAATTCCCGTTGACCTAGAATCATGAAATTTGGCAAGAAGCAAGTGCAAGTAAAGGAAAAATTCCGGAAAACGTAAATATGTCGTTACATTAAAAAAAAATCCGTGATAAACTATTTACATGCCTACAAATTTGTACGGAACCCTCGGTGCGCGAGTCCGACTCGCAGTTGACCGGTTTTTATTTTTTAAAGTATGTACCAGACTATGTTTTCTTATCGCAAAGTTCTTTGTACTTGTGCTTGTAACGTAACTGGATCAAGAAATTGAAACTTTCAGGAACGAAAGCTTTCTCCTTGAAGTAACCAAAGGCACACTGCCTTTGGTTACTTCAAGGAGAAAGCTCTTGTTCTCTTTACTCTCTTAATCTCTCTCGTTACTCAACTCAATTTGTTAAAATAATAATATAAGTACCAATAATTTCATGAAATAAAGCTCGTGTAAGATATTAATAGAGCCTTTTCACACGAGTGCTTTTCGCGTTGGCGTTATAGCGTTTATTTTTTTTTTTTTTTTTATAAATGGCATCTCGCAGTTCATCCTTTATGAGGATGGCTACTGCTTAACCGGACTTTCCTGTGGATGCCTCGAATTAAGGCCTCCAGCCAGGGCAAACAATAACTTAAAAACTAAGCGACAGCGCTAAGGGTAACCCCCTGCGGGGTTCGGACCTCGGCTCAGGGCGTCGCTGGAAGAGGACAGCAAGGGACAGGCTGGATCGGTATTATTATTGGTGTTTAGGGGCGAATTTAAAACTACAGGCTCAGCTGCGCGGGCTGGCTCGAGCAAGGGTCGGGGGGGGCACGGTGATGGTGCGGGGCGTCGCGACGGGCCTCGGCGGCGAGGACGGAAGGACGGATGTCTGAGCTTGTGTTTGTGTTGACGTCTGAGAGTACTAGTGGCCTTACTGCTCTCCTGGAGGAGGGTAGTGGCGTCGTCGGGGATAGTGAGGGTATGCCTTGGTCGGCGAATCCTACTTATGCGGGAGGGAGTGTATCGGGAGGCCGCCGCAATCAGGGGATTGGGGTGCTTTATGGCAGAGTCAAAGAAGCGCTTGGAGAGGCGTTTCATGAACTGCTGGATGGTGGGGAGTCTGAGATCTAGATGCAGATTCACATTTCGGACATAGAAGGGGGCTCCCGTGACCTTTCGGAGGAAACGGTTCTGAAGGGTTTGCATTTTATGCAGAAATCTCGGCTTGGCGTGTGCGAAGACTACGCAAGCATAGGTCATGATGGGACGGATGACCGCGGTGTAGAGGCGCAATTTGCACTTGAGTGACAATTTGCTGCGGGCAGTTATCATGGAGTGGAGCCTACCGAGAGCGAAAGAGGCGCGCGAACGCGCCGTCTTTATGTGCTCGTTGAAGGTGAGGTTGTGGTCTAGGATGACACCTAAGTATTTGGCTCGCTTTCCCCAGGGGATCGGCTTGCCATACATAGAGATCGGGCGCGGGAGGGGGGGGGGGTAGTTTACGCGGTTTCGAGAAGATGACCGCCTGACTCTTATCGGGGTTGACCTCGATTCTCCATTTCCGGAACCAATCGCTCAAGGCGCTTGCGGAGGTTTGGAGGTTTCGAGCTATGGATGACTGGTTGACACCCGAACAGTATATGGCAGTGTCGTCGGCGAAGAGCGCCAACTGTGCCTTTTTACTGTTCGGGATGTCACTAGTGAAAAGGGTGAAAATGAGGGGAGACAGAACGGAACCCTGGGGGACTCCGGCGCGGATGGGGTGAGGGGGAGAGAGAGCGCCCTCGATACGGTAGCGGAAAGTGCGGTCCGACAGAAAATCTCGTAAGATGAGCACGAGACGGTCTGGCACACCTAGCAGGTACAGTTTATATAATAAGCCATTGTGCCAGACCTTGTCGAACGCCTTCGCTATATCGAAGAACAGGACGCCTGTCGAAGCACCTCGCTGAAAGGCAGCGCTAATGTGCTCGACTATGCGGTGGAGCTGGTGGATGCACGAATGCTTCGTGCGAAAACCGAACTGTTCGGGGGGGATGAGGCTCTTTGCTTCGGCATAGTCTTTGAGGCGCTTATAAATAAGCCTCTCGTAGACTTTGCCGAAAACATTGAGCAGACTGATGGGGTAGCGTTTATTCATCCGACCACAATTATTGTATGAAAATGATCAAACCCTTTCACATGACAGTGACAATGCAGAATTGACGTGGTTTTGAATGGAAAATAGGTATGGATGATGGTTTATCGAACTACGTCAAAATACTAATGTACACATGAATGCAATAAAGAATTTGAATTTACTAAAATAACACGTGTGAAACGCTACGTAAGTCATACTATAATATTATAAAGGCGAAAGTTTGTGAGTGTGTGTGTCTATATGTTTGTTACTTCTTCACGCTCAAACGGCTGGAACAATATTGATAAAATTTTGTATGGAGGTAGCTGACACCCTGGATTAGCATATAGGTTACTTTTTATCCCGATATTCCCACATGATCGACACTTATGCGGGTGAAACCGCGGGGCGCAGCTATTAGTAATTATATTATTATCTAAACTAATCTTACCTATAAAATCTTACTTATAAAAATCAATTATCCATCTGTTACGCCCGTAGGCCTCGTTCAATAACAAGTTTACAAAGGGGTTGAAACCCTCGGGCCTTAGCGTCCGAGTGCTTATAGCTTGTTGTATCAAATCTCTAAACGGCTGGTTTACACTTCCCGTGACCCAAGGGCTGGCTTTTACCTTGAGCAGAGTATAAGTATACTCGTAGTACAACGTGGCAATACCGCCAATCTCTTGGGTACATTACCAGTCGACAGCGATTCCTAGGAATTTAGTTTTAGGTTAGAAAAGGGTAGGGTATTATATTTTAATTTTAATAGTTTGTTAGTTCATTAGATAAATAAAGATCTCTTACTTTTCTAAAAATAAAGGATCTGAAAAATTATTGCTATGGACGCAAATGAAAGTCAGCACAAAGTTTTTTAATCCCTAATTAAAGGGCCTATTACTAATTCATGTTATTAGAATCATCAAAGAGACAATGGCACAATGTCGGAATCCTTTTAAAAATAAATGGGCCGGTTGACCTTTCATTCTCATTTTACAGTTGACGGGGTTTCGCTTGATGTTTAGGTAATTATTAGTTAAATTGTGGTATTGTTACTAATTACTTTGGCTAATTTAGTTATGCGGTTAGTTTTTGTATTTAGGATACATAACTTCTAATTATGTTAACGTGCGACTGATTCGATTAAAGAGGTAGTTAGATACTGATTTTGTCTACGCCGAGCTTCTCCACGCACCCTACACTCAACCGTCATCGTCCGATGACGTCCTATAAGGTACGCACTCACTTTCTTTTACGTAATATGTTTGGTTCGATCGGCCGAGTTGGACCGATGATGGCTCAGGTGTACGCCAGCTGTAAAGTTAACGAATCCTTATATTCAATGAATATTTTTCCTGCATTGTGGGTAAATCATAATACGGCGGACACGTAGCTGATTTTTGAAAAGGGTAATTAACTTCTTCCTTTAACTTTCAACTATTTGATGCGTTAGAAAATTCAGTTACATCGAAAGGTTTGTTTAAGTATTATGTACCCAATAGAATAGCAATAAAGGCCATTCAATTTGAGAGTTTGGAGAAATTAGAAAGAATTCTGGAATTTTATCAAAAAAATACATAAAAATTGGGTTGATGAATTTTCGCCTAGACTTTATGTGGTGCTTAATTGTTGCAAGTGGGTCATACTATCACGTCCTGGAAGGAATACGTCAAATTACTAGTCACCCTGTATATACAAAAAGTACAAAAACATTACAGCGGTGCATATCCCAGTGTGGGATATGCATCGCTGTGTTGTTATCACAAAACGAATCATGTTTACAAACAAATTAAATAAAACAATACTAAAATCAGTAATACCGATTTTATCATTTACACAAGCTTACAACTTCAAATAGGTAGCAGCAGACATAGATAACAGCTGAGCATCGACACACAACGGGTATTTAAGTACCTATACCTACCGGCCGTTATCGCGATAATATAAAAACAGTAATAAATAACACTGATAACATTATAATGGAAACAGTTTTCCACTTGAGCTCATGTAAATCTTCATCATATGCTGTATTTACTAAAATTCAGTCATAAATTTTAAAGTTTTGGTATAATATTAAACCTAAGTCTAAATATCTATTACGTTTTAGTATATTACCTAAATTAAATTTCTCTACCGTGCACACCCTTTTAAAAGTCTCTTTTGTTTAATACATGGAGATAAGGTAGACCATACAAAAATAAGTGTTCTCGTGATCGTCGTAAAAAACAAGAACCTACGTATCCTGTTAGCCGTATTATGGCACCCAAATCAGTAAACGTTAAAAAGATAGGCGTAAGTAATAAAATGATTAGTGGTTTTCAGTTTTCTAAAGAAAAACTCAGTTCTGGTTTAAAAAAAAACAAAGTGAGACACAAATGGCAGTGACAAACATTACGATAAAAGCATAGCGTTTAAGAAAGTTGGAAACCGTTTTAAAAAAGGCTTTCGATTTGATTGCCTCCTGACTACCATATCTTACGGACGGATTTCAGGTATGTTCAGATATTTGCTTCCTCTTTTTAGATATTTAAATGAAGGTGAAAGGTACCCAATTAGTGCAGATGTACCTGTACCTTTTCCATTAATGGTACCTTTCAACTTGAAAAGCTCTTTCTCTCCAATTTACGTTTTCCGTGAGAAGATTGACAGATGTGCTCTGTTTCTTTACAAACATTAAAAGAAAACAATTAAGTCTAAGCAAAATATCCATCTGAAAGCGTATTTCTATAGTAAGTACCATAAAAGATTTCATTCGCTTGTAAAAAATGAGAAATTGGTTTAAAAGATAGTATGAATCCTTATGGAAAGTTTTAAGGCAGCTTTAAAATCTTGCAAAAGACAACTGCTTCAATCTTTTGCAAGCTTTAAAGCTGCTTTAATGTAGTATTAAATCTATACTTAATATTGTAAAGAAGTAAGTGAATTTGTTGTAAGGGGTAATCTTCGAAACTACTGATTCGATTCCGAAAATTCTTTCTCTAATGGGAAGGTACAGTTGCCGAGTGTCATAGGATATATTTTATGTTTAAACAAGTTATTTCCCGCGGACAAAGTCGTGAACTATAAAGAATAATATTATGGATTCAATGTTACCTATTAAGTTAAGCTTTCTTAATGCCTTTAATTTTTTATCAGAATGCTTTAACTGATTGCCACTCTTGCATCATCAAAATATGTATGAATACACGCATACGTTCATGACTACAGCGACAATATTTACAGAAACCCCGAGCTGCCTAATACAGTAGTTAAGGTAGTTTGCAGTTTAAACTCCGTAGTCGTTAGTGCGGTGACATAGAACGAGGCCGAAAGTAAAACTCTGATTTGAACTAACTTTTCCGAGTCTATGGATAGTGTGAGAGTTAACTATAGTATAATCGTGTTGTTGGATTACTATAATAATGTCCAAAAATAAAATTGTCCGAAAATTTAAATGTCCAAAAATAAAAATTTGTCTATCTTAAACTTGGGTGTCGAGATCCCAGTAGTTAGAAACAAAACGGAACTTTATCCTTTTTCTTTGACCAAAAACTTTTTCTTTTTCTGTGACGATAAAGGTAAAATGGTTCAAATACACAAAGGTAAAATGGTTGAATATTGATACAACTTGAAATTTTGTTGAACGGTTTCCATAAAAAGACAAATTACATTACCTAATTGAACCTATACGATTCGTTTTAACTGACCACTGCAATTCAGAAGTATCTTTTATCACATTCATATAGTAATAATAATATATAACATAATTGAATTTTGTAAATCGAATGTTTTTGTATGTTTATGTCATATTCTGTTTATGTGTTATTAAATGATAGGTCAAGGTAAAACATAGTCATCATCATTCATGAATGAAAACAATATAACTATTAAATTTTCCTATTTTAAAGAAACAGACGGACTGTTTCAAGTTTTAATCAATGTCCATTTTACGATAAAGGGTAGGTACTCACGAAGGAAAAATCTTGGGTAATAATGTACCCGATTTCGCTTCTTTTACGATATTGGAACAGGCATTTTAGCTTCCTTTTATAAAAGACTTGAGCTCCAGCGATGAAAAAACCCTGGTGAGCGAAAAAATCGATTAGCTTGGGCTTTTCATCAGCCTATTAGGAAAGTATTTATGTTAGAGCTTTCTTGAAGTGTGTTTTATTAGGCCAGAAATTAATATTACATTACGCCGTATATGAATTAATTGCAGGATTTTTCAGGACAAGCAAACTGAACTGAGGGAAATCATCATCATCTGCCTAGCCTTTTCCCAACTACATATGTTGGGGTCAGTAACTGAGGGAAATAAAATTAAAAAAAAAAACAATTCGTTGAACTGGGTCGAACAGGGCTCATCAAGAGGTTTGTTAGATTTGGTACATTTTCCCCATATTACTGTTTTCCGGTTTTCCTGCAGGACAGATTTAGTAATCTGTGCCGCAGGAAACGGGGTAAACTATGACGTATCAACATTATCAAGTAGCAGTCGTAAAATGTCTAGAAGGATGTTGGAATAAGTTTCTTGCCTTACTGCAACTAATTGCGGGATTTAATCGAGCAAACCTCCTTTGCAGCCAGTGACAGTGTAACAATTAATCGCAGCACTGTGAACTTTAATGATTGTTGTTTAAGAATTGAATACTAGGCGTCACTTAAATTACAATGTAATTAATACTAAATCCACTTTGTACCATTATAATTAGCCGATCTATTCTGTAACAATCTCACCGTAAAAATTTAAGTGAAGTGAGCTGTCGTTCTACTTGATTGCTAAAGATTGACATTATTCACCTATGTTTTCACGATGAGATTTTTACAGAATACATTGATTGGAGTATAAAATCGTCAATAGGTACACAAAGCCGCATTTCTAAAGAACAAAACGCCGGTTTGTAAAAAAAAAAAATACAACTTAATAGTTTGGGAACTACATGCAAATTCAGCTTAGGTACCTAAATACTGAATCAACATAAATGGGCTGATCCCTGGAGCGTGGCGGCTCGTACCTATGTATTAAATTTTCGTACAATTCCCAGTTCCCAGTAGTATCTATTAACTATGCAAACTCATTTTTATTACTAACAAATTAAACTAAAAAAGCAGCAAAAGCTTTCCAACTTTTTATGATTTCTATTAAGTTAGAAACAGGGACGACACAAAATTTATTCTTAATTTTTCTGACATTATTTTTGATAATGAGTTAAACTTTTTTTAAATAATTTAAAGCTTTATAATATTAAAATAATAATAATATGTAAAAGTATATAAAAAGGAAATAATCATAGGGCATCAAAAATTCCGCATCGTTGTCAACAGGAAAAATGCCCTGACGTGTGCTGTAAAGTGTGCTGACAGCATTGCCACTTTGTATGGCAATGCTGATTCTTTGGCCAAAAACTAAACTGGTTTACTTTAAGGGCTGGCCCTTAAACCTTTATTTTAATTAGGTTATAGATTAATGTGAGTATCAAATTCCGATAGAACCGTGAAGCAATATTAATTTGTTATCAGTAATGAGCAGTAATTCCCAATCCTGGGTCTATTAAACCTATTAGGGCGAACACACATTATTTTCATGGACAATAAAACGGGCATCACGGTACCAACAAAGATATTATCGCATCTGACTCTCATATCTCACTGTGCGAAATTGTTTCACGCTTATTTATTGCGTTAGAAAAACCTCGGCTCAGAATTCTCGAATTTCGCTTTTGTATGAATTTTACTGACACCTGTCCCACCGCCGGCGAGGATGCGACTAACTAGCAATGATTTTCTCGCCCCAGGAACGTACAAAAGGTTATAGGTCCCGTTTATGTAAAAGAGATACATTATATTAATAGTTGATCGTTGACTGTTCACAATGCCGGCTAGAACTCGTTTATCGCAGGGGCAAGAGCTATCGAAGAACACTCTTCGATAGCTCTTGACCGACTCGACTGACAGAACACTCGCTGAGAAAATCACGCTACTTTCCAGCGAGTAATCGCTCGTCGCCGTCACGCACTCGCTGCTCGTTACTTGCCAACTCGTTTTTAATTGCTAGCTCTACTCGCTTCTCGTTAATCGCCGGTGGTGGGACAGGTGCCTAACTCTGACACCTGGGCATTATAATAACAAATGCCCGGGCGGTCCCGGCTGCCCGGGCAGCCCGCACGTCACAGATGTAGGTCACTAAACTTATTGGAAATGTGATCGGAAATTTTGTTGCTTCAAAAGAGCAATTTATAAGGGTCTGATAAAGTTCGTTCTGATTCTCTTTCCACAGGGGTTTGTCTTTCATGAAAATTCAACACTTTATGGTATTGTAAATAGAAAGAAAGAAAAATAGGTTTATTTGTCACAGAAACACGTGCATACAAAAAGATAATATTAATTCTAATAATAAGGAAAAATAAATAAATAAAAACAAAATATTTGCTATCTATAATAACAAGCACAAAGCAGAATAGTCGACGACAGCACGTCATGACTGTGACAGAAAGGCTTCCACTCAGCATGATGGTGTGCTAAAATGTACTGTGTGTACTGAAAAGGACGTACAGAAATCAAGTCAGATTCATGTTGTACTATAGGCAACAAAATAAAACAAACAGTACTTACAAATTAGCAACTACAACACCCAATGATATTTTTAAATAACATAAAAATATATTTAAAAAAAAAACAGGCATCACCGTGCGTAAATCAAATTCAGTTTAATGTTGACGAAAAAAATGGTCCCACGACTAGAATGTTAATTATTTGTATGGGGCGACTAATATTTTTTCGCAATTATGATGTTGGTTACGAAGGCCAATACCTCTTCATCCCACTCGGTAGTGGCGGAGACAAAAGTGGATGCACCAGCATTCGAATTCTCAAAATAAGATTTTACTTATTACAAAAATCTGGTACCTACTGCAATAAATCAATCCGTTTGCTGAAGTATTAATTTTACTCACAGTCTCTTATCAGCTAATTTAGGATTTATTTTATTTATTGTCTGTCACAGCCTAGTAAAATATTGCAGTGGATGTAAGCAGACTGTGTGATAAATGATTTTATAGTATAGTTAAGTATGTCGGTTTTCAAAAACACTTTTACACGTCAATCATATTTTAAAAACTAGATGGCGTTTTCTATCTGAGTACACTGAGAAGAAAGGCCGAAACAATCTCACAGGTCACAGTATCTTTTAAAGTCCAGACATAATGTTGGTCAAATCATGTAAAGACCATGTAGATTGATGTCTGAAACGATGTTTTGAGAAAACATAGATTGAGTGGACCTGTCCAGGCAGTGCACGCATTTGTCAATAATCGTGCAGTTCAACTCAAAACTTATGAAGATCAACGATTTGACTAACAAAGAAGCAAACCAAATCAAACCAACCAACTGACCAAAGAAGTGTTGTTTTTCTTATATTTTTCTTTGAGGGCTTAGACCTAATAATTTATTCAAAGCTATTGAGCGAGTTATTCTAAATGTGAATTCTTTACGACCATTGTCTAGTTTCGCAAATAAAAGCAGTGTTGATGAGCAAGATAATTTATGTTTCCAGACTTTGGTATGTAAATCGGAGTAGGATTGGTGCGACCCCTAGGGCAGGATTCAAAGCCTGTCTTGGACGGCCCTATCGTTAAATTCCACCCTCTTTACAGCCCTTTAACTAATCTGTGAGTGAAATGCTTTTACATTTGCAAGCTCATTTTAAGGTTGTTCTTGTAAAATGGTAGCTCGTGTTTTAATGATTAGTCAAGGGATGTAAAATGATTAATTGATACGGTTTATCGCTTGATTAATTGTAAGCCTACTTTATTACTTTGTTGCATTGTATATTCAAAAGAGGTTATTTTTATTTTCTTAAACAATTTTAACGCCTTAATCGTTATAAGAATCAATCGTAAGGTGCTAACACGACTAAGTACTCCTAAGATCTTTGTATTTCAAGCTGTTAAAAGTATTCAATGGAAATTCGCGAATTTAAACATAATTGCAATAAGATGAACAGCCATTTTAAAACCACATTAGTTTACAAAACAGCCGAACCATTAATTACATAGCATAGATGGGACAGAGAGGCAATAATGCATTTTAAATTTTCCGTTAACAATGTTTGTAACACTGACAACAGTGTGGTAGGCATCTATCAAACGTGCGGATGACGTTTGTTAACTAGCTCTCTTTGCGAATGTGCGAATCTGTGGCACGAAAATGTGAATAACAATAATTACAAACAACTGAAGTTATTTATGTTTTATTAAAAATTGTTACAAGAATCAATCGTAAGGTACTAACAAGACTAATACTTAGCTATTTGTATCTGGGTTCAATAGAAAATCGCGAAACATTGGGAAATTGAACAGATGAACAGCCATTTTAAAACTACATCAATAGACGTACAAAACACCCAAACAATTTTGGCATAGATTTAACAGTGGCAATAATGCTGCATTTAAAACCTCCCGCTAACAATGTTTGTATCACTGACAGCCGTGTGGTAGGCAGTTTGGCACCTGTCATACGTGCACAGCCATCACCAGCGGATGACGTTTGTTAATTAGCTCTCTGTGCAAGTCTATGGCTATTTCTGTCTGGCTGCAGAACTAAAACGTGAATAATAATGACCAAATTATTTTACTGTATTTTTTTTCTGTTTTGAGCACCTTACAGTCTTCGGTTACAGGACGTCAAACAAAATACAGAGAAATATTTAAAGTTGTGATAAGTTTATGAAAATGAGCAACTTTTACTATCGAACAAACTCTAAAAAAGTGAAAAAAATATGTAACCAATAACAACGCTAACTTAGTTGAAGCTATGAAAATGAAGCGATGTTATTGGTTTGTTTCACACACAGCCCTCGCTACGCATCCTCGCACATCTCTGGTGGAAACGCAGCCTAAGTTCAATAGCTAACGTTTTCAATAATCATTAGTAAATATCTACTACCACCCTTTAAAATAAATAAATAAATAACACTTATATTATTGTTAGACGTTACATATTAGAATGGAATGCGGAACGACGAGTAGAGTACCCACAGTATGATCTTAATTCACGTATGTGTATTCACAGCGTGGTGCCCAAGTTATGACGTGCATATAATATGCGTGCAATTGTGTATTAGTTCCCCAATCATTATATCAACGTCAATATTATTAGGTACTCTATGTATTGCATAGTGGCTGTAAAGTAACTTTAGAGGGGCATATCTCCAGCAGAGAAGTTTGTTGTTATATTGATTTATCGGTTAAATTAAATTGATGTTAGATGTGTTTAAGTCAAGTTACATGTTATAAGTGGATACGTCTTGTTAGTAAATACTACGTAATAGTGGTGTTATAGTTTAAAATTATTGTTTTATAGGACTGGGTTAGCTTAGTAGATAAAAAGCTAATTGTGAAAGCACCATACCTAATTCTAGATTTCACCTTTGATATACTTTGAAGAACTTACAGGCACAATACCTCTTGCCCTTTTCAACTAGTTATATTTCTCGGCAAAAGGAGCAATGCCATAGCTTGAACGAAGTTCGACACGTTTAAAGTGGACGTGATATATCTCAGATGTTAAAAGCAAAAGTTGATTATCAGATGGGTTATACTACACTAGATGGAATTTTCCTACAGAAAACAAAACAATGTTGTCGATAAATAAAAGCACCCACAGATTGATTTCCTAATAAATTAAGTGCTGAAACAATTACGGCCCAGCTCGTTGTCGCGTCGGTCCGCCCAAATCTTGTTAACGCCCGGAAAATTCGGTTTGTTTTCTCGAAATTTTGGAATGTTACCGAAAGAGACGATATGGTGACTCGTGCCAGTAAATCGTGTCTCGAAAATACATTAACACATAATTATTTGCATGCACAACGTTCAAACAAGTCGGGCAAGTTAGCATGTCCGTGATCGCATCCAACAAGGCGCACTGCGCATTCAGATAATAGTTTACTTGCCAAAATGTAAGTCTTATCATTATCATCTTGCAACAATACTAATCGTCGAATTAGCCTTAGCTTGTTACTAATTGAGTTCTTCACTGCCTCATTAATGTTGATGAACACTTTGTTTACTAAGGCACGGTGCATTGGTACTGAGACAATAAGAAAAGAATGTACAATAGAGCTCTTTTTACTTTGGGTGCTTTCAAACAGGGAAATAGAATGCTGCGCGGGACCCATTTGACAAAAACCCGATAGAAGTGCACCACAGTTCAATTGTTAGCTCCATGCAGTCACCATTATTGAAAGCGCCCTTATAGTGTCAGACAGAATGCCAATTTTTCGGATGTCTGCTTTTTGGTATTGATTGTACTTTTGTGTGCTGTTTCAGTGGAACGTAGGTATAGTGACTCACTGCCAATTTGGCTGCGTCCAATGAGACAATTTGAACAAAAGCTAGCCGATCTTCTGTATTCGATATCACACATTAGATGAGTCGTTTTACTATAATTATCTACAGACATAACTTCTTGTTTCGAATAAATGCTCTAACTAAAATTCGTTCTAAAATATACAAATTACTCTGAAGTACGAGAAGCAAGCATTCGAATGGAAACTGGGTTCAATTCAAAGATGTCGTCTGTATCTTTGAACAGTTAGCCGCGAGGGTCGCTGGGGGATACGTTGCCATAAAGGGCAGATTCAATGAGCACATAAATTGAATAATTTGTGAGACAAAACTAGAATCAATCATCTACAAGACATTGACATTGAAATGTTAGCTTTTGTTATAGACAACCTTAATTAACTGCAAGGAGTGCATCCGTCTACGAACATCAACGTTCTGACAACTGAAAAATGTAGGCCACAAGAAGGCGACTTACGAGTTGTAAGTCGTAGGTTCGAACTCAGGCAGGCGCTTTACTTTGTGTAAATTTTTTCATCACCACTGCTCTCGAAACGCTGAAGGAAAAGATCTGGAGAAAACCGGCATGTCTTAGAACTAAACATTCGAAGACATAGTGCGACATATACCAACCCGCACTGCTGATTACGGCCTACTTCCTCTCACCGAGAGGAGGCCTGTGTCCCATCAGTGGGAACATTATAGGCTGATTATGATGAATGTAATAACCAAACTATTAATTATTACAACCTAGTTCCAACACAAAGCGTGTTCATTGGAACACTCTTTGAGGTTGCGTGACTTGGTGGTGAACTGGTCGGTGCTATGCAGAAGGAGGGTACTTAGTACCTAGTCTTTTAAACAAGCAGTTTCGGTTTTACTCGATTTGATGGTACCTGTTTACATTGTTTTCTTATCTTACTTTGCATCTCAATAAACACTTTCTTCTCTAAACGCGTGTACAATGTCTATTAATTTTGGTGCATAATCAGCCTATAATGTTCTCACTGCTGGGACACAGGCCTCCTTTCTTCGAGAGCGAGTGGGCTATAATGAACCCGCGGCCCCAATGCGGGTTGGTAGATGTGACATGTCTTGGATTTTTTGGTTCTAGTACAAGCCAACTTCCTCACGATGTTATCCGTCAGCGTTTTGAGAGCAATGATGATGGAATTATTTACTCAAAGTAAAGCATCTGCCTGTGTTCGAACCCACGACACGTAAGTACCAGTGGACCACCACTGCTCTATTTTAGTGTATAATAAACCATATTTCCCTCTAGCTAACCCCTAGGATATTCTATGTTCGATCTATCTTTAATACAAGCAGTTCAAAGCGAGCCCGCGATACGATGTTCAATGTAATTAGGTATGTCTCCGTCTATATTCGTGAAGGCACGTTGCCAAAGCCCGGGGCAGCTTATCGTCCGTCACCTGAACCACTGAAGCATGCGTGGTATGGTGACGAATCGTGGAAACGCGTCAGGTATCACAATGCGAACGACTCCCATTTTGAGTCAGATTTTATTTATTTAAGGATTATTATTTTTTGTTATTATTATTACTTTTATTTATTTTTATAGTTATGTTTGGCTGCTGAGTAATCTGTATGTGGGATCGTGAGTAGAGCAGACGGGTTATTGTTAGGATTTTATGGGTGTGCTATAGGTACATATGTGCCTAACTCTTCGGGGAAATCGGCGTGTTGTTATGCTATCTTATGGGCAGGTGGCGCCGATATATGAAGATATGTATGTATGTTTATGTGTGTATGTGTAGGTATGTATGTTGCTGCGTGAACATAGATCTTAGTAAAAGTGTCCCCCGAAAGGTCACTGGCCCTAGTGTAGTATCTAATAAAAATATTCATGAATGAAGAAGTAAACGTGTCGGTACACTCATGTCAGGATCATAACACGTGATGATACTTGGTTTTATTCTGCCT
Organism: Gortyna flavago; assembly: GCA_963669345.1. Lineage (NCBI taxonomy): Eukaryota > Metazoa > Arthropoda > Insecta > Lepidoptera > Noctuidae > Gortyna > Gortyna flavago. Next base: position 11,732,305 of record OY770131.1, on the reverse strand, counting down.
ACTCTTTGGAGGAAAGTGAGCGAACGAATTGTATCAGCTTCATCGGTTTTATCTTTTAAAATAAACAAAATCGAACAAACATATTGTACACCCGTTAGTGTAAGATATATTTGTACATACCGCTTGTGTAGCAATATTTTTGTTTGTTTTTTTTTAAGTCCATAAAACGAACATCCTGTGTAATCCCATAATCCCATCGATGAAACAAATAGGTCTTTTAATCCCATTCGACAAATACACCCTGTGGAGAAAACAGTACCTAAATAAAACCTTTATATTTTTATAACGACTTTGCTCTAAAAATGTATTTACTGTCACTTTATCGGTGTGGCTCACAAGACTGAGGACAAGGTTTTGATTTTCAGGTCAGGCACATTTTTGGATTTCCAGTAGAACCTATGCCGTCACTGAGAAGGTATAAAGAATCAATTCAATTCAGGGATTTGAAAGACCCGTCATAGAGCTAAAGGAACTGATGTACCCCTGCCTATTCTTCCAAGAATGTCGTCTAAGTACTTTGTGTTAAAATAACCGGTCAAGTGCGAGTTGAACAAGCGTAGAGAGGGTTCCATACGATGCGCACAAATTTCAACTTAATCGGTCCATTACATTCGGAGCAAATTGGCTGTGACAGGCGGACCGCGGATGGACAGACAGACACACGAGTGATCCTTTATGGGTTCCGTTTTTTCCTTTTGAGGTACGGAACCCTAATAAAAACGAAAACAAAAGATTGTATAAATAATACGAAGTCAGTGAACCGTTCGTAATATCGACGAGATAAAACATTTTGTAGCTGTTGATTGAGTATAGGGTTTTACTTTCGGCCCGAATACTTTATAGCCTTCAATTTCCCCGAATGGTACTGAATTTAAGACAATGGAACATTCTCGTACGATCTAAAGAGATTTGTGCATATATTTTTCATGTTTGTAAACAAGCTTTGCTTTGATGCCAAGCATTAACGAAAATTGAATGACCTTTTTGAATATCAACCCGAGCATTGACCACTACGAACGTGTTTATCCCTTGCTTGTCGAGTTTTCTTACTTGAAACACCATATTTTAAAGACAACCTTGTAAAAGATAAGATATTATAAAGTCTATAGCATAATCAGCCTATAATGTTCCCACTGCTGGGACACAGGCATCCTCTCGGTGAGAAAGAGTGGGCTGTAATCCACCACGCGGGCCCAGTGCTGCTTGGTAGATGTCACATGTCTTCGAATTTTTGGTTTTAGGACATGCCGGTTTCCTCACGATGTTTTCCTTCACCGTTTTGAGATCAGAGCAGGTGATGAAATAACTTACACAGCTCCTAAGACCTGGCCTACAACTCGTAAGTCGCGGCCGTTGCCACTGGGCCACTAATGTTCTCTTAAACAATAATTAATACATTCATATAATATAATAATCTTCTATATCTATACATATAATAAATCTGTAGACGAGACGTTTCTGTACATTGAAAATATTTCCAAAAAAAATAGTTGGGGTGTTAAAGGATAACCAACAGATGCCATTTCATCAATTTTTGGAATTTTTGTCTGTTTGTCTGTTTGTCGGTTTGTCGGTTTGTCGGTTTGTCTGTTTGTCTGTTTGGATGTGACAGATTATTGATTTGAACAGGGTCAACGTAAAAAGTACCAAACCAATACGGTTACTTTTTATACTCAAATATGGTGTAGAACTCGGAGCAGTGATTAGTTTTTGTTTCATCGCAATCGGTTCACTCTATCAAAAGATATAATCAATTTAAAGTATTCTAGGAACAACTTTTTACGTTTTTTAGTAACACGTAACGACATCTATTGGCGCGATATAGTACCTACTAACGAAAACATATTGTTGTTGTGATGTGAATAATCACGTCCTATTAGTTTATGCTTACTTAAATGACGAAATAACACAGATACCTACTTATGTCTATGTTATTTTAAAAAGTAATGATAATGATATTAATGATATTAAAAAAATCGCTTTCCATTGATGGTTTATTTAGTGGCGCCTGTGGCGCTAAAAGAATTTTAAACAAAAAGTGAGGATAATGTAAGATAATAATAATTAATGTGGTGTTCTGAGCGATAAAGAAGTTAGATAATTATTGATATAGAAAGTTGAGTAACGCAGAGCGTTTTTAACGAAGTTCTTATATGGAGCTTGCGGTAGGAGTTCTAAGGGAGAAATCGTCAAATTACGAAAAAGCGTTATGCCTCATTTTTCATAGTAATAGATAGATAGAGACACACAGAGAGAGAGCTATTTTTCGTGGATCTTGACCCCGGTAATTGAGGTCAAAAAGAAAATCAAAGATGGCGGTTGCCTAAATTTTCAACTTTTTCGTCATGGATGTCGTTTTCATGGTTTTCGAGGGTGCTAAAGTCGATAGTCAGGTCAAAATGAAAATCCAAGATGGTGGCTGCAATTTTTTTTTGTCATGTTTGTCGTTTTCATGGTTTTTGAGGGTGCTGAAGTCGATAGTCAGGTCAAAATGAAAACCCAAGATGGCGGCTCCATTTCTTTTAAATGTTTTGTCATTGGTGTCGTTTTGTCAGTTTTCGAGGGTGCTGAAGCAGATAGTCAGGTCAAAATGAAAATCCAAGATGTCGGCTGCAATTTTGTTTTGATTTTTTGTCATGGATGTCGTTTTCATAGATTTCAAAAGTGTTGAAGCCGATAGGCAGGTCAAAACGAAAATCCAAGATGGAGGTTGCAATTTTTTTTATGGGTTACGTTTTATTGGTTTTTGAGAGTGCTGAAGCCAATAGTGAGGTTAAAATGAAACTGTAACGGCTTACCCACCGTCGATTGGCCCATGAACCGTTGGTGAACATTATCTTTAAACCATTAACTTTTTTCCAAAGGACTTTTCACCCACGATCGTTTTGCCAACATAACTCTAGGTCAGTGAATGCTTTACCAACATAATGTTTTGACCAATAACTTTTCACCCAAAGAACAAGGCCAACAGACGCCGAGAAAGGTGAAAGTAAAATAATAATAAGACGTAGTCCTTTATTTCTGTGAAAAGGGTATAAAGTAACCTAACCAAGCCTAACCTCGGGGTGCCCTTCGCTCGCTTTGCTCGCTCACTTGAGCCGCCATCATCCCCTCGAACCCTACCTGTCCGAGTCGGGGTGCCCCAAGTCCCGAGCTCGCTTCGCTCGCCCTTGCATCCTTAGTTCTATTTGACATGGGTCAAATGTTCTTTGGGTGAAAAGTTATTGGTCAAAACATTCTGTTGGTTAAGCATTCACTGACGTAGAGTTCTGTTGGGGAAACTTTCGTGGGTCCCAAGTCCTTTGGATGAAAAGTTAATGGTGTTGACCAACGGTTCATGGACCAATCGACTGTTGGTAAACCGTTTCAGTACCTACTGGTTAAAATGAAAGTCCAAGATGGCGGCTGCAAATCGAAAAATTGGTAGTGTGTGTCGTTTTCATGGTTTTCGAGAGTGCTGAAGCCGATTGTGACGTCAAAATGAAAATCGAAGATGGCGGCTGCAATTTTCTTTTTCTTTTTTTATCATGTGTGTCGTTTTCATGGTTTTCAATATAAACTTACACGACTTTGTGTGAAATAAAATAAAATACAACCGACTTAAAAACACACTTCAAAGTGCAATAGACCTTTGGTTTCAGAAGTCTGTAATTTCTTGCCAACGCGCAACGTCTTCGAAAACTAAGGTTATTTTGCACTTTCTAGGGTTTTTTATGGAAGTCGGTTAAGTATATTTTTTTGTAATTATCTTTACAATTTTTTTTCTGGTTTTCGGCAGTATAAGGTCTAAATCAAAATCATGTCTAAAGTTTTCATGGGTTTCATCTTCGTAGTTTAAATGGCGGCCGGTGTCAAATATAACCAAAGTTTAATGGGTTGCTTCTTACTCTTACCATTAATGTATTCTTCCTTTTATCATCTAGATATCTCGATGCTTTATAAGGCATAATATTGGTAGGTATATATGATATCTTCAATACCAAGTTAAGAAATTCTGAATTCACCACAGAGAAGAAACCAAGACTTAGAAAAACTAACTTCAAACTTCACCTACTAATCTCAGATATACTTTAGATAAAATGGTGATATGATTTTACAAGTTGGTACATTAATGATTGGTTGGGTTAATGGACATAATTATGGCTGTTTGGTTAGATAATCAGCCTCGAGCAGGCGCTTTTATTTTAATTTATTCTCAAAAATCAAAGTGACACTTTGTCGCATTGTCATTATGAACCATGAAGACGCAGTGATTGCAGTCGAAAGGGCCGTGGTAGCGAACCCTAGGTAAGGAAAGCGTTACCAGGCAAGATCTGATGATTCTTCCTTTTCAATGAAGGAGTGGCAATTACACCTTTCCTAAGCGACACATTACCTGTTGTTTTCCGACATCCACGCGAACGAAGTCGCGGGCACAGCTAGTACATAATAATAATATATAATCATACAATAATACATAATAATATAATGAGGAATAGAACAGCGTCAATAATGGGTAAGTTGCGCGGAAGCTCCAATAGCATCCTAAAAACATTATTAGACAAGGTGGACAGTAAGGCAGTGGGTACGGAGGCACGTGCCAATGTGTGTTGGGCCATGTCTTAAAAACGAATATGTATAGGTAGGATAATCCCAACTCGACATAAAATCTTCTCAATAAAAACTGCGCGGTTCTTTTTCTCGAATAATCTCGAGGTTATTTGAAGAGCAAAAGTTTAATTTACGAAAGGAAAATCTCCTGCAAATGTGGCAATCGGGTGCCGCCCGGTGGAAAAATTATACTGCGAATAATCCACTCTGACTGTAACTTATACCATTTTGTAATGGAAATATGCGGTTTAATTTCGGGGCCCGTGCGGGCACATCATTTGCTAGTTTATATTTCACTGGGTACTGGGCAGTGTATTTTAATTTTCATGTTTATTTAGTCGTTTAATTGCAAAGGTTAATTAACATTAATCGGGAATAAGAAACGGTAATATTTTGTATCCTACTAATATTATAAATGTGAAAGTTTGTGAAGATGTTTCGATGTTTGTTACTCAATTACGCAAAAACTACTAAACGGATTTGGATGAAATTTGGTACACATACACAGATAGTTTATAACCATGATTAACACATAGGATACTTTTTATCCCGATAATCATACGGGATCGAAACTAACACTGGTGAAACCGTGAGGCGCTGCTAGTGTTTTAATATTAATAATACTTAATAAAATCTTTATTTTCCAGTTTTACAATTTTCATTTACCACTTGATTTATCAAACCATTATATTGTCTTATAAATTGTAGGTTTATACCTACAAGGTTGTAAACGTCTGACACCCAAGCTAAGATTGAACTTGTAAATATTAGCTTGGGTGTCAGAGGTTTATAACTCTGTGTAAACCTACAATTTATATTAAAAATGATATGCTGGAATTATTTACCAAATTGCTCGTGCGATTACGATGTGTCGGTGAGTATTCGGGTTCAGAATTCATGATTTCGTGAGTTTACATAGTAGCATTCTGAGAATCTCGTTAAAGTTAATTGTTTCTAAATGTTTTAGTAGGTATTTGTTAGGGATTGCAATACGTAATCTGTGAAGACTGTGTTCTACAATTTTGGTAACAATGGTGGAACAAATGATATGAATCGTTTTGTTCCCTAAAAAATTTGCATTGGCGCAGAAACTGAGTGTATGGCTGCTATGCAATCACACAAATATTATAAAGGCGAATGTTTGGGAGTGTGTGTGTGTGTTTATGTTTGTTATTACTTCTCCACGCACAAACAGCTGGACCAATTTTGATAAAATTTGGTATGGAGGTAGCTGACACCCTGGATATATACATATGATGCTTTTTATCCCGATTTCCCCTCGAGACCGAAACTTATGTGGGTGAAACCGCGGAGCGCTGCTAGTCAGCTATAATTACATCACAGAATTTAATCACAGAACATAATATAAATTTGTACCAATCGCTTAGTATGACCTCAATATACAGAGTTGCTTCGAACTTGAGTGTTCATGTACAATGATAGATTCCTGAATGCAAACGAAACATGTTTACAAAAATCCTGTGGAAAAATACCGCCGTGGCCTGAACGTTGGAACCTATTACTCAAAAGGTAACAAAATGAACTTGCATTGTTGAAACAATGTTTCAGTGAAATGATTAAGTACCTCGTTACCATAATCTTGTTTATATTCTTGTTTGTATACATTCTGGTAGACAAGTTAATCTTTACTCTTTTTGTGCAGCTTAGAACTGAATTGCTTAGCTTTGGTAGAAAAAGAATACTTAGGCCTGCAACTTTTGTGCAAGGAATAATATAATGCATTTTTGAAAAGCCTCTGACAAAAAGTATTGTTGTTGTTTTGGCATTTTCTCGTAGTTGAGTACACGCGTAGCAATAGTAGTCTACGCGCGGCTTAGAAAACGCATAACTGCTACGCCGCGTAGCCGATTGCAATGCGTACCTAACTTGGTGTCTGTAACTTAAACAGTACCGTGTTTTACTATCTAAGGTAAACGTCAAACTTATCAATTAACTCTGGTGATGTTAGAATAGTAAATAGCTCGTAATTTTAAAGCGTTGCAGACACTTTAAATATTACTGTAATTCAGAGTTTTTTACACGTACGGTTTTTCACCTAGTTAGTCATTCGCGCGTGGTTGGTCACAGTTCTAACCTAATTCATTTGGTCGGGGTGCCGTAGTTTAGTTACTGCGACCAATTTTGAGAAAAGACCAGATTTAAATGAGATTAATTTATTTAAAAAAGCGTACATCATTCGAAGACCAAAAAGTTTTTAAAGACTCATTTATCAAAAAAGCGTACATCGCCAATTTTTTTTAGAGGCTCAGTCAAATGTTTCCCATAACATATACTTAATACTCAATTTTTTTTAATTGCATTCCATATGTTACAGAGATGGTATAAACAAATTAAAGATCAATATGAACCCCGTCGGGCACGCAAAAATTAGGAGAGAGGAAGAGGGCTGAGTAGCAATTTAATCAAATCAATATTATTATAAATTATTAGGTGTTTCATTGGGTATATAATTATATATGTATATATTATTATGTTAGTGTACATAGGGGTAGCATTATATTTATTTTAATTTTTAGGTTGTATAACAATAGGTCATTATCATTTCATAATAATAAGTATTTTTAGAAGTATTTGCTTATAATATATATGTTTATATTAAATTATATAGGTAATTAATTAGATTAATTATAAGTATATTATATTAGATTAATTATATATTTTAATTATATTTTTTATTTATATTAGTTTATGTAGATGCATTATTTATGTATTCATATTTATACAAGAATTACTGTATTCCATATTAGGTATATTATTTTTATAATGGTTTGTTTTAGAGGCTCAGTCAAATGTTTCCCATAACATATACTTAATACTCAATTTTTTTTAATTGCATTCCATATGTTACAGAGATGGTATAAACAAATTAAAGATCAATATGAACCCCGTCGGGCACGCAAAAATTAGGAGAGAGGAAGAGGGCTGAGTAGCAATTTAATCAAATCAATATTATTATAAATTATTAGGTGTTTCATTGGGTATATAATTATATATGTATATATTATTATGTTAGTGTACATAGGGGTAGCATTATATTTATTTTAATTTTTAGGTTGTATAACAATAGGTCATTATCATTTCATAATAATAAGTATTTTTAGAAGTATTTGCTTATAATATATATGTTTATATTAAATTATATAGGTAATTAATTAGATTAATTATAAGTATATTATATTAGATTAATTATATATTTTAATTATATTTTTTATTAATATTAGTTTATGTAGATGCATTATTTATGTATTCATATTTATACAAGAATTACTGTATTCCATATTAGGTATATTATTTTTATAATGGTTTGTTTTAGGTAGAGTAATTTCATTTTATAATCGTTTTATCATCTAGAAATTCGTTTACTGTGTAATATGCCTTGGATTCCAGAAGTCGCTTTAATTTATTTATAAATATGTATGTTTTGCTTACTTCTCTAATTTCATTTAGCAGTTTATTATAGATTTTATTGGACATAATTAAGGGGCTGGTTGAGTGCATTTAGATTTTTTTGATTTTGATTTTTTTTTTTGGTTGAATAAACGTATTTTCTTTCTTTCTTTCTTTTTCTTTCATTCGGGATTGAGGTTTGGTTTTTTTGTTTTTGTTATGTCTAAAAGTGTATCTTTTTTGTGTCTCTTCGCAAGTGGTGTAGTAATCTTGATGTGTTCTAACAAATTTGCATAATTCTAAAATATATAAACAAGGAAGTGTGAGTATTTTGTGTTTTTGGAAGTGTGGTTTACATTTCATATGTCATAACTTCCTGATAAAGGGTTATTTCCAGTTCCTGCATGAATAATCAATATTCTCATCAGTAAATCTGCTGTCAAGCATCATGTTAGATGGTAACATTGATTGATATTATTACCAATAGCCAATCAAATCACAAGATAACAAAAATTGAATTCGCTTTCAGAAATTGGGACTGAGCTGATTGATTGTTCAATCAATTTACTTAGTCCGATCCTTATCTTACAAAATTTTGTTACTGTGATGTTTTCAAAATCGCTTAGTTATGTTTTTCACTAATTATCTCCCACATTAAAAAAACAGTATTAGTTATTTTAGTCCCACTGCTGGGAAAAGGCTTCTCTAATCCTTTTCCACCTCTCTCTGTCCAGAGCTGCCAAATACCAATCTTTATTAAAGGAGTCCAGCTCATCATATGTTTTTTTTAAATTTATTTATCACGCACGGTTGACAAAACATCGAGATTTTTTAAATGTAAGTTTAATATTCATTTATTAAATAGGTACATGAACCCTGCGGCGCAAATTCGATGTATGATGGTAAAAACCGCATTAAAACATTGTGTGTTTTAAAAGAACAACGCGGTCACACATACAGACACGAAAAGCGACTTCCTACTAATATTGTAAATGTGAAAGTTTGTGAAGATGTTTGGATGTTTGTTACCTACTAAATCACGCAAAAACTACTGAACGGATTTGGATGAAATTTGGTACTCAGATAGTTTATAACCAGGATTAATACACAGGACACTTTTTATCCCGATATTCCCACGAAATCGAAGCTAACGAGGATGAAACCGCAGGGCGCTGCTAGTTTATAATAATTAGGTTTTACATACAGCATACCAAATCATTATTTATGATAATAAAATTGCATTTTCATTCTCCAACCAAGAGCAACTTCTGAAACAAAATGGAAATAACAAATCCTCTTTTACTTTTAATAAAACAAAAAAAAAATACAAGAGAAATGTTGTAAGGAATTGAATCCTTGAATAGGCAGAGCGTTTTTAACAAATTAATAACGGTTTCCTTGAGACGCTATTATATTCCTTTTGAGGGTCATCTGGCTTACTGAATTATATTTTTGAAAAATTGGGAATTCTTTCTTCAACATTGTTGGTTGGTTGTTGCTTCAAGCTTTCATCACCCAAGCTTTATCAGCTTTCATGGTGAGATCTTTACAGCAGGCATCCTTTAGGCACGCTCGTACCATCATAAAGTTCATCCATCGCTTACTATCAGGCAAGATCGACGTCAAGAGCAGGCCCATTACGAGATAAAAAAAATCTTTCAAGTTCAAGACATTCATATTTCTATTAGACAGGCGCCAGTGAACTTACGACTTTGTGGCTGAGAAATATTCTTCAAATCCTTTGAGATTATGTGAAGTAATGCGTGTAATAACTTCAACCTTTGTTAGATGTTTGATAGTGTTCTATCAAATGTTATAATAAATGATAAATGATTTTTATTTTGTAAGTAGGTTTGCACAAACACTTTTACACGTCAATCATATTTTTTATAAAACTAGATGAGGTCGGCGTTTCCTATCTGACTACTCTGAGAAGAACGGCCGAAACAAACTCAGAGGTCACAATCTCATTTAAAGTCCAGACATAATCTTGGTCAGGTTATATGAAGACCATGTAGATCGATGTCTGAGATGGTCTTTTGAGGAAAGAACCACACAGATTGAGAGGACCTGTCCAGTCAGTGCACGCATTTGTCAGAAATCGTGCAGCTCAACTCAAAACTTAAGGAGCTCAACGATTCGACGAACAATACCAAAGAAAGGACATTTGGGTAGGCCACATAAATTACTCAAACTGCCAGACCTAGAAAAAAAACTAACAGAACAAAAAGAATAATAAAAATTAAACAAAAAAATAATAATAAAATGACCCACATTGTCTTCACATGCACAATAATTAAAATAATATATCTAATACTTTACAAAGTAAGCAAATGTCAATGTTTATATAAAATTCATTAATTAATGTCAATGTGTATATAGAACAAAAATAATAAAAACATTCAAAATGTAAAAATTGGAAGCAACTCAATCCCAAGCCTTTTTGTCCTCAATATAATCCTTAACAGTATAAAAGGCTTTCTGGCACAACTTACGTTTAATGAATGATTTGAATTTATTAAGGCTTAGATCTTGAACGTGGCTTGGTAGTTTATTATAAAAGCGTATACATTGGCATCTGAACGAGCCACCTATTTTCTTGAGCCTTGTTGTAGGTACAACAAATTTGTGTTTGTTCCTCGTATTTATATTATGGATATCATTGTATTTTTTAAACAATTTAATATTTTTATGGGCATATAAAAGATTTTCATAAATATACTGAGAGGGCACAGTCATCACATTAATCTCTTTAAATTTTTCTCTGAGAGAGTGTCTCGGACTTAGTTTATAAATTGATCGAACAGCTCGCTTCTGCAAAACAAAGATAGTCTGAATATCGGCGGCATTTCCCCACAATAAAATACCGTACGACATTACACTATGATAATAACATTATAATAACGACAACTATTATAATAACGAGGTCTTGCCAAGTTTCAGCTAGACTAATACCTAATTATGCCTGATTGATCAAATATTAGGAGGGGTAGCTAAATAATAACAGCTGCACAAGTCGATCGATTAGGTTAAGCTACGCTTGCCGCGGTTGGTCTGTGGATGGGATCTTTACATACCGAGAACCCTCCGTGTCTCTGAAAGGTGTTAAGCCGTTGGTCCCAGCTGTCATTTGTGGATCTTTGATAGTCGTTACGGGTTGTCAGAAGCCCAAAACTCTGACAACCAGTCTTACCAATCGGTTGGTATCGTATTACCCAGTAACTGGGTTGTGGAGGTCAGATAGGCAATCGCTCCATGTAAAATACTGGTATTCAACTGCATCCGGTTAGACTGGAAGCCTACCCCAACATAGTTAGGAAAAAGCTAGGCAGATGAGATAAAATATTAGGTAAGCAAGTATTTTCATAGTGAATAAAACGGACTTATATCTTAAAGTTTTAATTCAACACTTAATGAAACACTAAAACCCGTATTTTCATTTCATAGTTCTATTATCATAGAGCGGCGCAAATTCATTGAAAATTATGTAGAAGATCAAACAGCGAACGATCCGGTAAAGGACCTAGCTAGATGTTTGCTGCAAACATCAAGATAGGTCCTTTACCCTAAGATAGATATTAGCCTTATTAATCTTTGCACAAGCGTGTGTATTGCCCTAAGCGCAAACTACGTTGAACCGTGTAGGAGTCAGACTGTTAAGGCAAACACTGAAGATAATGAAAACAAATAAACAAAATCCGAGAATAACACTATAGATACTTCTACCCAGAATTTGGGGACCCCTTTTTTTTTTTTATTTTTTTTTTTAAGGATGGGAAATCATCCAATGACCCCTCCCGCTCTGGGTGGAGCGGAAGGGAGTGTCAGACTCTTACTGACTAAAACCCATCCGTGTTCCTTCCTTAGCCCTTTATGTTCCGGGGCAGCGGTAACCCTTTCGGACAATCCCGCTGCCCCGGCAGGCTTCGGCCCTAACGGGCCCCTTCTTTGATGCTGACATCTCTTTGAGGCGCGCGTGGAACACATACGCGCCGTCCGGCACGGGCCTGGTCCTGATCGGACGGCGAGCTACATTTGGGCACCCCTTGTTTATGGGAAACCGATATACCTAATATTGACCCCGTACAAAAAGAAACTTTCCAAATTGTTACCTAATTCTAAACATAAAGCATCCGAGAAATAAAAACAGGAAAAAAGAAACAAAATTATACACGGCCAAATACGTAGACCCTTAACATTTAAGATCCAGGCTACTTATTCACGCGATGTAAAACTTTTTCAAATAAATATTTAGCGGATGAAACTGCTGTAGTGTGCTCAATATGCCTCAGGGGCTCACCTAATTGCCAATTACGGTGCTACCCAAAGTTGATTGAAGATAACGTCGGACGTTTATAAAGAACGATGTATATTTATCTCACGCCTCATTTTATACTAGGCTAGCCATAATTATAAACAACTGAAAGGTAATTGAGCTTGCGGGCTCCATTTTGTTACTATTTTTTTCCTCTTAGAATCTTTTTTATATTATGTTCTAATACTGTTAATAATTTCAGGGTTTCGACATAATTAAATTTTATTAGGTTGTAAGAAAAATATTTTCTACAATTTTCTTTTAAATGCAATAATTGGTTAAAGCGACATCTAGTGGCGGAGCTCGCACTTACCTAGTTTCCGAGCCCACTACGGTCCAACCCCGCCGGCGTCGCACAGCGCGCATTTCAGCCGTGACGACGCGGTCGCGGGTTCGCCGGTGGCGCGCGTTCATGGATATTCGCGCGGTGGCGCTCTCGTCTGTCTCTGCGATTGGCAACATTGTCCCTTGGTTTGTTTCGAGGGCAAGAGGTGCTGGCACTGAAATCTAGATGTCGCTATTTTAAAACGCATCGCATTTTGTCACTCGGCTTGCAAGAAACGGGTTGGAGAAAAGTATTTTGTGGTAACTCATTCAGAAGCAAATAACGTATTTTGGCATTTAAAGACATACGAGTATCAACTGTGAATAACGATAACCTTATTGAAATAAAGTTCAAAAAATATGTTGGTAAGTAAGTGATGGAAACAGAAGTTAAACGAATACTTTGAAAACACAGTCCAAAACCAAAACTTCATATTTTTCGTAATTTCAATAACGACAACGATTCAGTTTTTGTAAAAAAAAAAATTGTCGTCTAATAATTAATTTAGCAACTTTAATAGTGTTAAGATTTTCGTAGTTGTAAGTTTCACATAAAAAGCTAAATATATTACCTACATTCTACATTGCAAAATTATTATAATAAGTAGGTAGGTATCTCGCACGTATCTCGTCTTCACTTCTTATTAGAAACTTACTCTCTAAGATACAGAGAACATTAATATTCACAGTCGTATGATTATTTTAATATTAAATTATACAATCTTTGATTACAGGAAATTCGAAACGAGAAATAGCTCCCAAAACCTAATAGTTTGTTCCCTAGAGAGGTCGTTTCATTTCGGGACGAGACGTAAACCCGACTTCGTAAACAAACTACCTATTACATTATGGTTAGGTACATTTCACAGTGAATACATACAACAGAGTGTTTTTGGACAAATTGTATAGACAGCAGAAAAAGTAAGCAGTAGTAGAAAGTGACTTTTGCAATTTCAGGTAAAGTTAGTATTTAAAAAAAAAATACTGTCAATTTAAATTGTCCGTTTATTTAAATCGCAACTGTCATTCTTCGACCTTTGTGTGAATTACTTAATGGTTAATTGTCACACTACTTCAATTTGATTATAAATTTTCCCTGACTAGGTACCTATACCTACTACTTAAATATTGGTTTTGAACTAGATATACTTGTGTACAATTCTCAATTAATGATAGATGCCATCTGTATTCTGAGTATGTATCATTTAACAATGCTAGCTTGTCCGTCACTCGTCTACAGTGAATTTTTGCACGTAGGTAAGTAAAACCTACGCCAAAGCACGTTTTTTGCCTCTTTTTTGTACGTAGGTATGTAAAAATATATAAAGGGTTCTCTGAGGCAGAGATCTATAGGTAAACGTAGAGGCTAATTGTCACTTTATTGAGAACGTGTGCCCAGCTTGAGGATAAAGATTTAATTATAAATGTCGATATATTGATAGAGTATCTGCGACTTTAGAAAAGCATCGTCCTAGACTTCTAGCTCTAAATAGATTTGCCTTAATAACATGATTTTGTTAAAGTCTACTGTCTTTTAAAAACATTGTTAAAAAATACTGTTGTTGGGCTGTGACTGATGAAGATGACGGTTGCAGATTTTCTATTTCTAAACCTAGATCTGTACGAGTTCTCGACTACGACCTATATCATTTTCACAAGGTAGTGAATCGTGATATAAATCTCGAGACATTATAGCCACCGAACGTTTATTGCAAAAAATGCGGACTTTTTTTATTATAACGATGGACAACTCTGAAGAGAATCATCACCAAGCTTGGCAAACGTCTTTATTATTGCATGTTGTTATTATTGGCACACCTGCGTGCATTCCTACCACGCAGTAGGTAAGTTTAGGGTTAGTTTGAAGGTTTTTAAGTTTTACACAAGTCAAAACATAAACATAACATCACGCCTGTAATCCCGAAATGGTAAGGCAGGAGGTGCTGAGTACACCCATGTTTCACCAGTATAATAGGAATGGGGAAGTGGGGGATTCCTAAGTCGGAAAAGTGTTATTGAACTTTTTCATAAGGCTTTTCTCAGTAGCTTCGGAGTATGATCTGTAGTCTCCTATCAAATGGGAGTGGGACTCAAACATCGTTAAATCATCATCATTTCAGCCGAAAGACGTGATCCTCTGCTGGACATAGGCCACCCCCAAGCACCTCCACTTCGACCGGTTTTGTGCTTCTCGCTTCCAACGGGTTCCTCCACCTTGTGGGGACGTTTTTTAACGCTACGTCTTTCGGTACGCGGTCGCCACTCCAGAACCATCCAGAACAGAACATCTTTACAAACTGTCTTGGAAAATGCTAGGTACTTATAGCCCGGCCGTCGTGAGAATGCCTTCCTGACACCTATCAGTAACTAATAAACAGCAAATTCGCCAAACACGTATTCGTTTGTTTGAAACTGAGAGGTGTCAAGAACGCAATCTGTCGACGGCCGGACTGTAGTGTAATTTTTAAACTATAGGGAAATTTATATATATAAGGGAAATTTATATATAATTTATATATAAGGGAAATATTGCCTAGACAGTTTTTGTAATAATAATAGGTAAGTATAGACTATACCTACCTATTATTGATTTACAAAAACTGTCCCATCGCATCATAATAAAATAACCTTGTTTGACTGTTGGTAAATAAGATCTTAGTTAAAATTCATAAGAAAAGAAGTGTGTTTCATTACTAATTAACCTCTGAAAAGTCGTTGACCGAGGTTCAAATTTGGTATATGATTGCAAAAGAGTGTCATTTGGCAGCAATGGCGAAAATACAATTAGGTTATGACAGCTAAATGAGATAAGAATGTTATTTTGATAGTTATTACTATGAAAAATCATAAATTTTCTAAAAATGTTGATTGTTTCATTACGCATTTTATTAATTCAGTATTTTTAAAACGATATTCTCTTTTATACTTAGGTAAGTCCTAAAAATATGTTAACAACATAGATAATTATAAAATTTGGTTAAGAAAACTGCAAAACCTACCTATTTATAATCTAGGGAAAATTCTGTCTATGTAGGTACATAATTTAAAAACGTTCAACCCTTACGTTTTGTTTGACAAATAGATTCTGGCGCCAAATCCTTTGTGTGCTATAATACTAAGTAGCATTACGTACTTGTTGCAGTTTGTTTGACTCTCAGGCTCACTCAGTCAGGTCATTGTTTAAAGAGTTGGTAAATAAGTCCTGTGGGTTGTTTGTCATTAAGCTTCTGTTTCATCACCCTCGAGCCCTCGTAAAGAACGACCCAAACAAGTGAAAAAAAAAGAATTATTATATCTCTAAGATAAAAAATGATTTCATAAGTATTCATAAAATTAGAGGTAACCGCCGACTCAAAAGAAAACAAAACCATTATGTAGTTAGTAAACAATGGAAAACTCAACTTTCCATTAATGTCATACTTTAAAATAAGCAATTATCATTGTCAGAATTAAATAGTTTGGAAGAAGAAAGAAACTTAGGTATCTGTACTATTACAGAAACAGCTGCATACAAAATAGATCTACGAGCACGAAACAGAATTAGTCGGCAGCTGCACGTCGTGACTGTGACAAAAAGGCTTCCATTCATTATGATGCTGTACCCATAGCGTAGCGCTGATTTTTAGTGGTCACCTGGAAACAGACCACATTACCACGTTCTGCTACCAAAACGTATTGATGTGTTCAACCATGTTCATTGCGAGTTTTCGCAGTAGGTAAATGTTCTCAGATAGGTAGCGTCATGATTAAATGGCCTTTAGCATCTTTCAAGCGCTTTGTTTTCATCAATGCCTAGCTAGACTTTGTAAAAATATTTTCTCAGGAAATTGGGACTACTTTATCAATAAACGGATTAAGCATTTACGGGTTATTCTTAAATTATTATAACGAATTCCATTTCATACATTTTGTATAAAACTAATGGAATTTTGGCAGCGGTATTCAGAAATATGACCTAGAAAGCTCATTTAAATTGTTTGTGGATACAAATATTTTAAAGTATAGAAATTATGATTAGTAGGTTAACTAAACAAAAACCTTGGGGTTGGAGTACCTATCATTTACAAATGAAGAACAGAGAAAGAATGACTATCTATCGCTCACTATACACGTACATAAGCATGTTCAGGCTGTTAAAACTTGGTTCAGTCCGTAATGTCCCTTACTTAGTATGAAACTACCTATAATTTACACACTTCAATTAAAACTTTCTAGGTGAGCTTATCGTAACTTTTATCTCTCTAAGAGGAGATCTGTGCTGCTTATCATTATTTCTAAAAGTCATCGAACTAAAGTCGCTAGTATTGCATGTATTATATACTTACTAGTGAGTTTGTATGTAGGGGGTAATCTTCAGAACTACTCATCCTATTCCGAAAGTTCTTTCACTATTGAGAAGCTATTGTAGAGTCAAAAATCAATCTGCCTAGACTTTTTCCCAACTATGTTGGGGTCGGCTTCCAGTCTAACCGGATGTAGTTGCATACCAGTATTTTGCATGGAGCGACTGCCTTTCTGATCTACACAACCCAGTTACTGGATAACTCGATACCTTTTGGTAATACTGCATGGATGTCTGACTTGGGATTCTGACTACCCGTACTGTGTGTGTGTTATAGGATAAATTTTATGTTAAAACAAGAACACGCGGACGAAGTCGCGGGCAGAATTTAAGCTAGTAATTAGGTACTTTGTGTTTGTGTTCTTAATCAGAATTTAGAATAAAGTCTGTCATTAGCTACGTCACAAGAGAAACCAATTCTGCCTAGTAATAAGTAAACAATGATTAGTTTATCAATTATTATTAACGTAATTAGGACACATTGTATTGGACATTGTAACAGTATGTACGACACATTAATCCTAGCAACAAATAGCATAAACAGCCTATAATATTGCCACTGCTGGAAGCTGGAACACTAGCCTCCTCTCTGTGAGAAGGAGTGGGCTATGGTCCACTCCCTCTCACCGCAGGCTCAGTGCGGGTTAGATGTCATATTATGTCTTCGAATGATCCGTTTGGTTCTAGGACATGCTGGTTTCCTCACGATGTTTTCCTACACCGTTTTGAGAGCAGTGCTGATAAAATAATTCACACAAACTAAGCGCCAGTTAGGGTTCGAACCTCCGTCCTACAACTCATAAGTCGCGGCCGTTACCACTGGACAACAAATATATTAGCAAAAAATAGGCACATAATTACATAGTTATGAAGTAGGTAACCTTGTAAAGGAAGAATAGTTGTTTTCGCTGACAGAAAGGGTTTACACAACAATGGTCAATTTGATTCTTGATTTGGATGTTATATTTGGTGGCAACAACCATATATGCCTATCTAGTAGGTAATTACCTACTGAGCGTATTAAAAGCCTATTGTTTCATGTGGTTAGACTAAGCTACCAATAAATTATCTGCGAGATAATTGCTTAACATACTAACAGTAGCAATGGCTTGCATTTTGAAAGTTCATAAACATTCAATGCATTATTTATGTTGCTGAGCAGACAAATTTTTGAACGTATGAGGCAATGGATTAGCAAAAGCCTTTAAAATTATTCAGATTGTGTTTGGTAGTGTGTTATGCAATTAAGATACTGTCTGATATACGGAGAGCTGAGCTATGGCTGGGCTATAAAGCCTGATTACGAACGCAATATAATTATTCGCTATACAGTAAATTGCCTGTCAAACTTAACTGATAATTTCGGCAGTAATGTAAATTACTTCGCGTTAATGGTAATGGGCTCGCCCCTGTTATTAGGGAACTACTATACCCAGCTTTCATATGTGTTCGATGTTATGCCAAATTGCCAACCCCTTCCGCGCAAAAGGCGTTATACTATTATGTAAATGTAGGCACCTAATGTAAATAAACCTAACTAAATAGATGTAGGTACCTAAATAACATTTTTTTAACGAAATGAGTAATATTTTTTTGTGATCTTCAGCCTAGAACAGATGACCCATCTTTTCTCTAGTGGGCATCATTCAAGTGAAAACGGAAGGGATTTTGTCACAAGGACAAGCCAAAGGCCAAGACCAAGATCCCTTTGTCTGATAATAATAACGAACTGCTGTCACCAATCAGACTGTTTGGGGTCGTAAGCATGACAACAATTTCCCCGACTCCGTTTGGGGAATGGGGACCCATGTCCAGTAGTGATTTACGAGACATATTTTCGAATTGTCTATTAAATTTTGGTCACTTGTTCTCGTTAATGTTTTACAATCAGTAGATTTATTTTCTCTTAATAAATTGGCAAGCTGTTTCCGACCATTGTTTTGCACTGCGGAATATTGAGGCAATTTTCATATGCCTTTATGTTCGGCTACACAACTGAATACATGCAATTTTATTGCCTTTTAAAAGGCAAAGTTAGTCATCCAAGTTGACATCGTTTTTGAAACATTTTTAACCGAATTGTGGAACACTGTATCACATTTTTATGTGATGTTAACCAACATTTTTGCGGAAACGTATTTCTACTAAGATATCCTACCTAAATAATGGCTTTCTACATAAGTTTCCACAGAACAGATAAGTCATTATTGTATTATTCATCTGTCAGGGCCTACGTTACCACAAAAAATGTATTAAGTATAAAAAAATTTAAACAAAAAAAAATAAACAACGGACTTTCGAAAAAGACACTACAAAGTGAAAAATAACTTTAATTTCGGAAGTTGGTGTCGTTAGATTCGTATTTTCGAGGTTTGTCACCGACTTCCGAAATTAAATTTAAGTACTTTTCACTTTTTTATTTTTCAGATTTTTTTATTTTTTGGAGGTCGAGTTTTTCTTTTGTAAAAACGTTTTTATTTTTCGCTTTCAAGTTGTACTTACCCCACACAATATTATATCGTGCATTACTACTTGCTATGTGAGTATCAGTTACAGGAAGTTATTATAACATCATCAATATAAACTAAGTGGCAAAAGTACGGTATTATTTAAGCTAACACAAAAACGTAGAAAGCAAAGTCAATAAAATTTCTAAGGAACCACATTGAGGCATACACCACCATATGGTCGAATTGAGAACCTCCTCCTTTTTGAAGTCGGTTATTATGTAAAGATACGGCACATATAGCCATAAAGCATCCCATGACAATTCCACTAAGCCACCACTCAAAAGTCATAAGAAAGCAAAAGACGTAATTTCGTTTACTTGAATTTTTACCAGTTGTTTTTGTTTAAAACCAAACGAATGCACCGATTTTGATGAAATTTCTATGGGAAATAATTTTGCAAATCGGCTTATAAATAACGAAGTTCTGAGGATACAAACAAAAAAAAAAATTGAACCGAATTGATAACCACCTCCTTTTCTTGAAGTCGGTTAAAGAAAATTTAATTTACTGCCAAAGTTTATAAAAAAAAGTGTTGGTCAAAAGTTCTGCAGAAAAAACACATGAAACCAAATTGTGCTATACATAAAGGTTGACATTCACTGTCACCTTTCTTTGCTATGATGGGCCGAAGGCCATGTGGAGTTACGTAAAGACTGGGCTTTATGCCTATACCCTAGAATAAAGTGGTCGGTCAATAAAGATGGCCGTCATAAGGCTAAAATTTTATCAGTAATAGTCTACTCCATTCATGTCAATATTTGCGACCCTAGTTCATTAAATGTTTGATTATTGAATATACGAATATACCTTACTTATGTTCGTATATTCAATAATCAAACATATTGAGGGATTAATTATCGAGTAATCGTAACACGTATTTAAAGACAGTAGTACTCAATTCTTATTTTAAATGGTTCAAAGTATTACTATCGCAAAGACCCAATTACTTTCATTGAATAACATTCTTGAATAATTACAGAAACTAATAAATATTCCCACGCGTGTTGCCAAAAGCTGTTTTGCTACGTTACCATAAGCATACCATAAAATACTTTTCTATCACAGCATTATCATTATCACAGAGAACAATAGCACGATCACAGTTTCACGTCACATGTGTTCACAAAGTGCACTCACTCCACGAGGTCACAACCACGAAATGCGCAATTTCAGATGTTTGGAACACATCTGTAATAAGATAAAGTCCGTATACTTTCTCGTTATGTTTTAATTTCGATCGACGTTTATATTGGTCGAGGCGAGGCGTGGACTGCGCGTGCGTCTTGGCGCGTAAACCGTCACATCTTACATCCAAGCGCTACTTTACTCCACGACCAGCAAATTTTCGCGATGCTGATGGCATGTACCTGCCTTACTTACAATATTTTTCCCAAAAATATAGACCATATTACTCACTGTCGTCTATACTTGTGACTCATGAGGTAAGCGACGAAAATTCCGTGAAAATGTTTTTCTATTTCCTAAAATTTATCTCTGTTCTTCATTGTGTGATCGGTGTAATACATTTACAGAAGCACCTATGTAACAAAGTTTCAGTTTGCAATGTAAGCAACAGTATATAAACTTTATATAACTACAGGAATTTCATCAAAGTGCTTACATAGATTGTTTGATAGTTTTAGTTTAATTGGCATCTCCAATAACAAATATTTCCAACTATTCCCAATTCGCTTATTGAAATGAGATTCACAACTTCGTATCAAACTTTATTAGATACTTACTAGCTGCGCCCCGCGGTTTCACCCGCGTAAGATTCGATTTAGGGGTACGATAAATAGATAGTAGCCGATTCTCAGACCTACTGAATATGCATATAAAATTTCATAAAAATCTGTCAAGCCGTTTCGGAGGAGTATGGTAACTAACATTGTGCCACGAGAATTTTATATATTAGATTTGAAGTCACCGTGAAATGTTTTTATTGTGCCGGTTAGCGATCTTCTTTGAAATAGTCGAGTTAGTAAAGCCTTTAAGAAACTTTGCGAGAGTTACGTTGTAAGTTACATACAACTCTGAATGAAGTTTCAGAAATTTGGTGAACGACACACGGAGCCACTCTAAATCGGCATTGGCATTCGACTTGTTTATAGCACAACTGTTCTATATCCAACCTACTAAATGTAGAAGCATTTCATTGAATTCCAGTAAAGATTATAATTGTCTCTTCGTTTATTAATGTAAGATATAATAATATCTAATATCGTCTTCGTGTCGGTGTTTACGCGCGACCGGGACGAGAATAGCTCGTGGCAGAGTTTCAAATATGTCGCCGTGTGCTAAACCGCATCTTTGAAGATTCACGCACTGTCACACTTAATATGCGTACCTGTAATTTATGTATCACTTATTGCGCGATATAACGGAAATTATATTTTTCAAATGCTATGTACACAATTGTGATTATAAACTTCACTGTTCTCTTCACTCCAAAGAGGAATATCATAAAAGCCCATCTTGCTAGATGATGATTAAAATATTGACAACAAACTTAAAAAAATAAAATAACTCATTATAATCTAAGATATACACTTAGTTTTATCACGCCTTTGCAGATACTCGTAGATAAGGGAAGCACTTTCCTTTGTATACACTTTACTTGCCAAGAATTAGCACTTTTTTTGCAAAGCGCTTTTCACGAACTTCGTCAGTTTTAACAATCGAAGACAGCGTCGGGCGCTTTGACAAATGACTAACAAATTCTGATAAATATGATGACCTATTCACGTAATAAGATATTAGAAGCTTTATATGCTAACTAAATCACGAATTTATCTGATTCGGCTTATCAAATAAATGCGATTGAGTGAATCCAATCTCCTAACTTTATTTACTTACTAGTAGTAACAATACTTACCTACAACTGGGATTATATAACAAAAGCCTACCTATTTCATGATTGGAATGTAAATGCTGGTTTAAGGGGATCGAGGAGGGGGGGTGGAGGGGGGCTCAGGGGATCAGACCTGAATAAATCTTAAATTCCACGTAATATTTATCTCGTCACAATGTTGAGCTAACGCCATATCTTCGACGAATAGAAAGTAATTTAACCCTCAAATTGTGTTGTAATTTAAATTAAATTTTATTTACAGCGAGTTTATAAGCGCCATTACACTAAAGACGATGCACCCTCAGTTGATTGATGACACTTTCCTGCTCAACCACTACTCTCTGAGATATTAATATTTTTCCATAGAATAAATAATTTTAGGAGACTGTCAATAACTTTCGCAGAACCTTTACATTTATTTTCTAGTCTTTCCTTTGTGTGAAATGAAAGGCCATCTATTAACGTTATATAGAAAAAACAATAGATGTATAAAGTTAAATTATATACACTTTATTGCCTGTGGTAACTATTTGGTGGAATAAAATTAATGTAAATAAGTAAACACATTAAACTGAGTGAGGAACTCGGGAGGCCGGAATACGGCAAGACAATTGAATATATTGTAGCACTAACAAGGCAGGCATAAAGTCGTAAAGCGGGCCTGGAGTGGGATGGTTCAGGTAAGTGAATTAAAATGTGGGTAGGTACTTACATGAGTAGCCCGATGAGCTACCAGACACGGCTCATATCCCATATTCATTTAATGAATATTTAGGAAAATCTACACCAAACCTTACTCGGTTATTATCGTTATTATTTTAAATAAGAAACCTTTTAACTAGATTTTATTAGACACGAACTCTAGCTCAGAAAAATAAATAGCCTGATGACCAATCTATCCTTAAGAGCACAGGCTACGTTTTATTCATAATGAATGCCGTGCGATATAAATTTCAGTAGTCACGTATCTTTTCCTAAGTAGAACTCTATCTTAAAGGCGAAGTACATAACGAAAGGCTTTACATAATTCATACAAAAGTAAAATATTTTAGGTACGTGCAGGGAAAGTAAAGAGCTGCTACTACCTTCTTAGTTCTTACAGCGGCACATTTAAGTGCATTACCCAAGAGGAAAAAGAATCACAAAGAGCAGGAAGGTAATTCCAATATACGTAGACAAGTTCCAGTATAAAGTTTTCGAGTGACATTTTCTTTATTCTTGGACACGCGAGATGCGCTGCTTATGTGGACTTAATGCAATCAGTACGGTCAGCTTTGGTCAGGATAATGACACTTTGTGTGTATATATGCGGTTAATCCACTTAGATCTTCAGACGGGATAATTTTCAGAGTAGAATGAATGGCACAAGTTAGGCAGAGAAAAACTTTCCGATTAAAAATTTCGATTGACTGGACTCTTGCTAGTTT
The DNA here is from genome assembly GCA_963669345.1 of Gortyna flavago. Lineage (NCBI taxonomy): Eukaryota > Metazoa > Arthropoda > Insecta > Lepidoptera > Noctuidae > Gortyna > Gortyna flavago. Next base: position 11,708,538 of record OY770131.1, on the reverse strand, counting down.
GTCGTACTATTGATATTGATGTTCAGGTTGGATTATCTTAGGAATTACCTCGTAAAGCACCGTCTTGAAATTTCACATTTCTAAATTCTCTAAATGCATTAAATCTTCAGAGCTGAAACGGATGAAGAAAACCTGTTAAAATTACGCTATGAGCTTGTAAAAACTTCTGAACATTAAACTTATTTTACCTTCATTTTGATGTTAATTTTTGAAAAGGAAACGCTATTAACTTGTTACTGGTACCTCAAAGATAAGACGAGAAGTAGCTCCGCTTTGATACAATAAGCCTTTGAGTAGTGAACAAGAATATATCCAACGTTCAAATTAATATTAACTAGATTAAGTTTCAGAGAGATGCTCAGCAATAATTACTTAGTTATTGTAATAGAATTGTTATAGGAATAGTCTTCATTTAAAGTGTTCGTGTGTTAAATATTTGGAACACTATCATATCAGTAACAAAAGTACCTACTGAGTTTAATTTATGTCGCAACATGTACCGTTTTGGACGAGAGCCGAAACACAGACCTAGTTTCGCGAAACGGGAAACATATTGTACTTATAATATTGTCATCACATAAAATTGTACATTTGCCAGAATATGTAGGTACTGAAAGTTTATGGCTTTCCAGTCCTTTGTTTTTGTCTAAAACTGACCCGCAACCTTATTGTGAAACACAAACACGTACTTTTTGGCAATTGATCAATATCTATTGGTCTGGACGGGCTTTAAAACCATACGACGTTTTTCAATCAAATAAGTTTTTTCGAGATATCGCCAAGCTGTTGGTCGACTTTTCACGTGACCAGAGGGCTGGCATATATTTTTCTTCAAAGAATCAGCATCGCCATACAACAGGGCAATGCTGCACTTTTCCTGTTGACAGCGATGCGGAAAATTTTATACATGGACATATTTTTATTTATTATAATAAGTCAGTTAGCTTATATTATGTAAATATTATCTAGTATCGTCATCTGCCTAGCCTTTTCCCAACTATGTTGTGGTCGGCTTCCAGTCTAACTGGAAACAGCTGAATAACAGTATTTTACATGGAGCGACTGCTTATCTGACCTCCACAACCCAGTTACTGGGTAATACGATAACCCTTGGTAAGACTGGTTGTCAGACTTTCGGGCTTCTGACCACCCGTAACGACTGTCAAAGATCCACGAATGACAGCCGGGACCAACGGCTAAACGTGCTTTCCGAGGCATGGAGGGGTCTCGGTATGTAAAGATGGTCACCCATCCACAGACCAACCGCGGCAAACGTAGTCTGATCGATCGACCTGTGCGGCTGTCATTATTTTGCCACGGGAACCTCCGTAAATATTATCTAGTACCTAATTATTAAAAATTAACAGAAACTATTTAATTATCTAGCTACCATATAAGACATTTAGGTATCAAAATAAAAGCTTTGCAAGTGTGTCACGCAATTGGTCTGCTGGTCGACCGAAACTACTTCAAAGACAAACCTTTGAGTTCACACTGAAGAGACTGAGACAAAAGCGATGAAAGGACACAACCTTAAGGTCAGTCCCAAAGGCGGCAAGCCTCCTTGCCGGACTGCCGCCATGGGATCTGGAGGCGATAGTCCTCGCGCGCCTCTTTGAGTGGCGCGCGGAGGCACTACGCCGGGGGGAAAACCCGCTTCCGCGGCAAATTGCTGCGGAGCGGACGGACCTCCGGCGCGATCTCATGGCGGCATGGAAAGCGCGACTGTCGCAACCCAGCGCAGGGCACGCCGCGATAGCGGCGGTAAGGCCCCTCTTTGAGGAGTGGCTAGAGAGGCGTCACGGCGCCCTCACCTACCGCCTGACGCAGGTCCTCACCGGACACGGATGTTTCGGGAGGTTCCTGCACATAATCAGGCGGGAGGAAACGCCCGGGTGTCACCACTGCGAGGATCGCCCAGAGGACACGGTGGTGCACACGGTGGAGGTCTGTCCCGCTTGGGCAGAGCACCGCCGTGTCCTCGTAGAGGCGATCGGCAGCGGCGGCGACCTCTCGCGCCCGGCCCTGGTCCAAGCCATGGTCCGGGGCGAGAGGGAGTGGGAGGCAGTCACCTCCTTCTGCGAAGCAGTCATGCTAGCGAAGGAGGTGGCGGGATGGGAGAGGGAGAGAGCCGAGAGGGCCGCCCGTCCCAGCCGCCGCGGTAGACGCTCCGGGCGTCGGGAGCCGCGTGACGACTCCCGGCCACCGTAGGCGCGGGCCTGCGGACGGCGAGTAATGGGTAGCTCGCCGTCCGATCAGGACCAGGCCCGTGCCGGACGGCGCGTATGTGTTCCACGCGCGCCTCAAAGAGATGTCAGCAGACATAGAGGGGCCCGTTAGGGCCGAAGCCTGCCGGGGCAGCGGGATTGTCCGAAAGGGTTACCGCTGCCCCGGAACATAAAGGGCTAAGGAAGGAACACGGATGGGTTTTATTTAGTCAGTAAGAGTCTGACACTCCCTTCCGCTCCACCCAGAGCGGGAGGGGTCATTGGATGATTTCCCATTCTTAAAAAAAAAAAAAAAAAGGTCAGTCCCAACTCACCGCGAGCTAAGCTCCTCAGTAAAAATCCCTGTTACTTTGTAGAAAATAATTTTCTAGACATATTATGTGTGTAGCCTAACGGCTTCGTTAAGAAAGTTGTTGTCGGTGGCTAGGAGCTAAGCAAGGATAAAACTTAACAACGCTTGAAAGTTTTTCTAGACGTGTAATGTTTTAGGTACGGTCAGCAAAAGAAGTCGTTTAACACTGCTACTTTTCCACATCATTTGAATTAACACAAAATGATTCGATAATCTGCTTTTGTAGTATTTCATATAAGGCTGAGAGTTAACGTTCTCAAAAATTTATTTCTGTTCCAGTAATAATAAAATAATTTGCTCAATAATTAATAGGTATTTAGAAAACTTGACACTTTAGTTTTTTCAATCTTAGTGGAGCTAAATATTTAATTTTTTAACAGACTTACGTTACAGGCTGACCTATTAACGCAAAGGTGGCTCCACACAGAATATATAAGGACATAATTGAAGCCGGACATGCACATTTACCAAATTCAGTACCGTAATAAACTTCCCGAGCTTGTGTGTGACAGTTTTGTTCACATTGGTGCACAAGAGCTACGACTTCGACCCACTGTTCCGATCTAATTCACATACGTACGCAAATCTTGCATCAAAATAGTAACTCAAGTTAGTAGTGGAAAGGTATTGATGGGACTTTCTTAAATGAAAGTGGAATTGAAATTATGGAATTTCATTAATAATTCCTGTTCTTGCTTTGTTAACAGTTTACCGGGCGAAGAATACCCCAAATTCTACGCGCAAATTTCTTAATTAATATCTGTAATTTGTATGGTGTACACAAAAAAGAGTGTTCTATTTATCTATCATGTTATGTGTTTAAGCTTAGAATTAATTTCCTGAAAGTTATGACAAGTCTGTCTGGCAAGGATTAATTCTACAAAAAGAATCCTCGTATTTTCAATACTTAGAAGAAATCCTAGAATTTATAAAGAATACTAGTTGCGCTTATATTGATCAGTACGCTTTAAAGAGTAAACATAAAACACAGGCATTCACAATATCTATGAAACAAACTGTAAAAGTTTAAATACAGCAGTCATTTAATGTTCTCGATGTAATTACGTGAAATGTACCGAAGTTAGCGCCGACAGAACTTGCACAATAAAAAGAGCGCTCTTATCGAATTACGAAACTTTTTACAGGAAATTGAAAACACAACCCCTGAATGTTCAATTTCCTTTTTAACGATATTTATTTCCATTCAATTTGCTTTAAGTACTTAATATGTTCGTAGGAGACAAAAGACCGGCTTCAGTAAAGGTTATAGATTTTTTTCTCAACGTTCTCATGCGAGCTAGCACAGAGAGCAATCAAAGCCGTGTTTAATTGGACCTATTTCCTGCTTCCAGATTGAGCTATTTCCCCGTGAGCGTATTGATTAACTCCTACACACACATAGCTACTGTCACAATAGGTTCTCAGTAACCAACAGATTTACTTCACCCCTCTTCATCCCGGATAGGCAAAACAAAAGAGATCTGCGCAATTTCGTGTTCTCTAGATTTTTTTTTTTTAATTCAGGGATATTTATATCTAAAACCACAGATATTGATTGCTGCAACCGTTTTCTGCAAAATGTTATATTAATAACGTGCTATTTACGCCAAACAAATATTTTGATATTGGATAAAGCGTCGCGTGTGAAGAACGACTTATAAGCGCTGCCAATGTCAGATTAATGGCTTCCTTCAATGTGCCGTCTAATGTCGTGATGAAATATCACTGACAGACGAAAGAAAGGAAAAAAACCTAAAAAAAAATGTGGTTTTCCTTCGCCAATGCGCAGTTTCTGTAGATAGCTTGTAACGTTTTTCAAATTTATCGTCTGCTTTTCAATAAAGACCAGTAAGTATACGATATACGATGAATAATAAAGCTATGTAGCAGGGGAGGCAATTTGGGGAGAAGACGGCGACTGTATTATAATGATTCATGGGACGGCTCTAGTGAAAGCGTCGACGGGTATAATGGAATACAAAAACAAGACAGTGATCTCAGTACAATAGTCGAGGTTAGCTCGGATGAGCGTTTACGTGGCAGTCATTGTTGTGCTAATGCCTGGGACAAACCATCGCTAGAGCCCCTCATGAATATTAACTGATATTTGTCTTACAGATAGCCACTCACTGCTGAAAATATCTTTCAATAAGACAGAGACACGACACTCGGGCTATATTGTTTTGCTGTAGGTATAAAGCGAAACTAATCTAAGTGTGTTTGTACGCGAGAAATATGAATAATAATAATATACTGAGAGACGGAATGGGGTTCTGTTATCAAAGCATAAGGAATAGCCATTAGATTTATTTATGCGTCTGGCTTTTATCTTTGATTCCTAACAGCTGTGCCAGCAGTCAATGCTAAATTACATAATATTTTTATAAATAAAGTTAGTTTTGAAGTTCAATACATTGACAAACGGATAACCTACGCACTGCCGTGCAATAAACCATCACCTTCAGGCGAATTTTAAGACTTCTCTGGAACGATAATCAGTTCATCTGATCTATCTATCTGGTTGAACATAACTTCGTCATATATTTTAAATTGTAAAAAAAAAAAATCTTCGTCAGGCTTGTCCATGACGTAGTGCAGCAGGATAACCGATAAAACCTAGTCATAAATAAAAATGCAACATCATCCACGTCTCATTCACTTACCCGCATATCCAAGAGTGTCTTCTTCTCGGTATAGATGCAAGCGTGAGCGCGAATGGATGCAGCGCGGTGGGGGGGTCGTCCTCCTCCTGCGCCGGTGCACCACTCACGCGCACCTCCGGTACGCGCAGCTGGTGACGACTCATCACAAAACACTTATCTTTAAACGCCCTTAGTAAGAACAAATTCCAACATTTTTAGCGCTCTCGAAAACGTTTGTAGATCCAAAAATCGTGTATCAAAATTCAACAATACGCCTCGTAGTAATAAATTCGGTTTGATTGATGTACGTCACCTGAAATGGAAAGGAACTTTTGTAATTTTCGTCAACTTGAAACAAGTTAACAAAAATTACGATTTCATATTTTTGGAATGTGCTGCTGAATTCAAAATTGTACTGGAAAAAAATCCTTAAAGTAAGTACTTAGTTGTGCCGGACTCTCGGTAATGTCTCGCTAAAACATCATTAATTCATACGTCTTGTTATATTCATACTAAGGCAGTCATTAGATGAAGAGATTCTATAATTTGTCATGTCTCCTTATCCATTAGCTGCTTATAAGTCAACTGAAAATAATATTACGTCGTAATCTCGGTAAAACAAACGTTATTACGTTAGCTATTATATGGTTATTTGTAACTATCAGGTTATGATTTGTTTTATGTGGATCATAAAACGATCGTGAAATGGTATCTTGAATTATTTTTGTGACCATTGAAAGTGCGAAGGGCACAATGCGGAGAAGCCTCATCGGAACATCCGTTTAAAGTCCCGTTTTAAAGAGATTTGTTTTTATCTCTCTCACCCTTGACGGTATTCTCTAATCGCTACTTTATGTAGGTAAGCACGACGTACGAGATATAAAAATATAACGTCATTAAAACCTACAACTGTGGAGCTGAAAATAAAACTGGCTTGGGAGAAAATACATCTTTGTTTTTGCCGTCTGCTTTTTTAACGACAGTTTTATTATAGGTCGATGTTCTTTGTGTGTAATATGTTGACTTACGGCCATTTTCTTCATCAACAACTAAAGTAATCAGTCAATGTTTTGACGTTCACTTGTCCTTTACTTATACTACGGAAAATGTGTGTAACAGCTGAAATAGTGAAGAAACTTTAAACGTGACTTTGACTTTTATGACGTTACTTTGGCTGTTACTATTGATGAAGAAACTGGCTGTTAGAGATATGTAGGTATAAGCTACGTATAAGTCAATATTATTAAATTACCACATGAAAGATTACGTTTTATTGTTTGTAAAGACTAATTACACGACAGGAAAAGCCCTCGCTAATGAAATGATAAACATTTTTTTTCATTGGCTCGTTATGAAGAATTTTTTTTGCGAAAAAATAAATGAAAATATTGGTTTGTTAACTCACATTTAATCTTTATTCGGAAGTATCTGATTTAATTGTATTGTAACGTATGATAATACACAACTGATATTGTAGATTTGTAGCTGGTGGCTTGGCTTATGTACCTACATACATATACTGAGCTAGATTTACTTGGCAAGTTGGCAAGTAAATTGGTGATCGTTGTATTATGAATTTATTTATACGGGTGAAGGCTGCTACCCATCTTGATTTAGAGATATACACGATTTGCATAGGAAGTCATATACCTACCCCCCTAGGACTTTATTCCAAAACGTAGACGTAGATAGTAATCTTGGTTCGAGGCTATTGTTTGTATCAGTTAAACAATAGACTATTTGGAATCATGGAGCTTAAGGCCTTTGAGAAAAACGTGACAGCAAAATTTTGAGGGCAATATACAGGATAGCAGAGAAACCGACGTGCAAACTGTTACAACCATGAGTTCAGTACATGATTCTGAATCCTGAGTTGAAGATTTTCGTCGGTGATTTAAAAAAAGTTAGCTGTTTCATAAAGTATTGACCGCGTACATTGCACTTTTGTAGGAAAAAGCAGTTTTTTTTTTAAATAACCGACTTAAAATTTCAATTTCCTCGAATCATGTACTGACTCCGTGATAACTGCTACCCTGTAAAATAAAAATGCATTTTATATTTTTTATAAGAGGTTTGTGATTAGAGCAGAGAATATGTGGCTAGAGCTTCTATGTTTAGGTAAATGAAAAAGACTGAAATACATATTGAAAGAAAAAATCTCATTTAATTTCGAAATACGAGAGAAAATAATCCACTGGCTGCAATAAACAATGGGTGCGTTAAGAAATACAGATAGGTAATCTCCACACAACGTTGGAGCGGAACTATTGTGCCATCTGTTGGCGGAGTGCCGAACACCTGGCCGGGACGCGACCCCGACCTCTTTAAGAACGTTATTTACTAAACAACTGCTTTTAAACAGCAGAAATATTTATTAAAATGTAAAAAAATTAGAGAGAGAGAAAAAAAGAGACAGATTAATGAGCTGGACGTCTCATGAAAGGATTTCCGACGACTAGGAAGGAAAAGTGGAATAAAGGGAGACCTTAATTGTCCTGCAATGGGATAGCGTAAGCTATTATAGGTACATTATATTAAAACCTTAGCACAGTTACCCTCAAAAAGAGGTATATTTTGATGTATTGATTGGTATTGATACAATATTGTGGAACAAAGATCGGAGACAATTAAATGAATTTTGTCGATGTTTAAATCTTTTTGAGGCTGACTATACCCAAACTTTAGCTTTAAGCACTGAAGGGTTTCAGTTTCAGTACTTTTTTCGGTACTTAATAGTACATCGACAGTAAGCTTGTTTTCGGACGTAGGTAAAGGATCGCCGATAAATATTTTTTCATGAAAGTCCGGCAATCGGGTCTACGCCAAAAAGGCTAGGTATTAATTTAATATAATAATAATAATATCCTTGGAGATTTCACACAACGCCATATAGTCCCAAGCTAAGCAACCTAATGCTTGTGTTATGGTAACGAAATGGCTGATAAACTACTTATATACATTTTTTTTGTAAATACGAGTACATACATATACAGGTATTGGTTTGTACATTACTTATACTAAGTAGTAGTTCAATTATGAGTATATATAGAGATTCTATAGATTACTTGTCTACTAAACTCTAAAGTAGGTACGGTATGTACCTAAATAGCCGTACTGTCAGCTACAAAAGTCGATCAACACTTCTGTTTTTTATTGGGTTAAATATTGTGTAAAAGCAGCAGTATTAATCTAATTATAAAATAGATTTGGCTAAAACGAAACTCTGACAATATTCTTTTGAGAAAAATATTTCACAAAAAGGCTGCTCTCAACCGATGTCTTTTTTCCTCATTAACTTTTTACATTCAGAAATTCTATTCTAGCTGCAAAAGTTTCTGACGCGTAATGGCCCTTGGGAAATTTAAAACCGCTTAAAAATCAAGTAATTATAGGATACATTAAACTTGATGACGAGGGTTATATTTAAACTTCGGGCCTCGAATTAAATTTATGGGAGCTCCCCAACTATTTCACCTTTCGACTTTAAGACATACATTTTTCTTGTTCAGTTGGGAGACAGCAAAATTTATTCATCTTATAGATAACCTTGCACCTTGACTTGCACTTTCTCCAGGCTTTATTTTATGAGAGATTCTATCGAAGGCTTACGACCCACTTTAAGGAAGGTTGATCGGGGATGAGATTTTTTGTGAAAAATCTGTGCACGTAATAGGGCGGGTGGCGAATGTGAACTGAATATTTTTTCGCTTTTAGAGACGGTCGCAAAGATGGCATCTGAAGCGGCACCGTGGTAAACTTTGTAAACAAATTCAGCTTTTCTCTGAGCTATGAAAGTAGGTAATCCGCACTATTCCAGATGTCGGTACGTCGGGTATTTGAAAATTTGCGATCTTTTTATGTTGAAACATCTCATGATAGTGACTTTCTAAAATGCTTTTGTTTCCAAAATGTTAACTATTAAAGTGGTATGACTTTATTTTCATCATTCAATATTACGGGAAAAACAGCATGTAAAATAATCGAATGGCTATATTATTGACAACATAAATAAACGTGTACAGGTAGAGTAGAAAAACACGATTTGCAAATGCATTTAGCAGTTTTAAAAGCACTCTATTTGTAAATAGACCGTGTAACAAATACTTTTAGGTCAAAAATGTGTACCACATTCACATACCTACTATACACAGTTCATTCCCTACTTTCATGTCACGTCAATCACCTGAACAAAGCGTCAACAACGCTTTCAGCTCTGATTTCAGAGCGACACGCATGAAAAGGGCATGTCATACAAATATCCATCGCTTTCCATCAGGCGTGATCGAGGTCAAGAGCTGGCGTAATCAGCAATAAAAAAATAAAAAAACATAATATATTTTAGTCACAACAGGTGGTACAACTTGCTATGATTCAGAAAATTTGAAAAACCGCCCTTCCGCGCCGCCGAACCCAATTCAGATTATTTGTGCACAAAATTTATTGATATTATTATTTTATGTTCAAGACATTGGCTCATTAACAATGTGCGTCAAGACACATCCGCTGATACAATTTAGATTACGAGACGCATGCCATAACACCCGGATGCCTACTACACTAATTATTCTAGATTGTACTCTATTAACTGAAGTGCTATTTCGCTTTGCAGGTTGTTTATAACTAGCATTTGGGGAATATGACAGTCTGTTCCTAAGGACCATTTTCATTATCATTTAACCTATGGCATTTAAACTCGCGTACGTTATATATAATATCAATGTGTTTTATAGCAGTGTTCATAATCTCAGATTATTTACATTCCATCGCCACTTAGTCAGTTATCTACTTTAGTGAAATGTACGTTTAGTCCACTCTCGGCCCCTCGACTATTCTAAGTTGATTTTTGAATGACCATTTGTATCAAAAAGGTTCTAATAAGTTTTTGGTTGCAATGGAATTTAAACTTTGTAAAGTATGACATTCAGTTTGTTGTTCCATGACTTGAAAATTATCTCAAATTCTTAATTCAAATAATTATAGTAAACTAATGTAGATACACAAAACTTGTCACTTTGAATTTTGAAACTTGACAGTTTGATGAACGATTTCTCAATAGTCCACAGGTTCTGAAATTCAATAGAAAATAATTTGGGGTAGCCGAGAACAAAAAGCTATTCAAGAGGTGGTCATGAATACGAACACAAGCCTCGTCAGCGCCTGACTTAAGTAGGACACGACTTATACAGATACTGTGTGAAGAATATAACACCATTTGTTATACCTATACCTATTTTTTGTCTCACTATACCGTGACTGCAGAAAATTAATTTATATTTATATTCATAATTTAATTTATTTATATTTATATTCATAATTTAATTAATTACATTTATATTCATAATTTAATTTATATTTATATATCTGTGCAAAGAATGAACTTGTTTTTATTTTTTTGGTTTTTAAACAGTGTCAAATTAAAATAGCTAGCGAAACTCTGCAGATATGATGCGCATCGAAATCTAAACTCAATAAAATAAAAAAGATTAGATGTTATTTTTTACTGGTTTGTAAGTTTGTAACGATCGACCACCGTCTGAAGTCGAAACCTCATTTCTTGTATTTATTTCTGTTCTAGGTATGACGTTTGTGATTTTGAGGCTACTCTTGATGTTGGGTAACAACAACACCTCGTAAGCGTTATAATTATCTACAGTGGTTGGAAATGACCACTTTAATTTAATGTACTGACAACTCGGAAAGCCTGCATTCAATTAATTGGTCATACCATTTACATAATCAGCCTATAATGTTCCCACTGCTGGGACACAGGCCTCCTCTCTGTGAGACGGAGTGGGCTGGAGTGGTGGGGATCCACCACGCGGGCCCAGTGCGGGTTGGTGGATTTCACACGTCTTCGAATTTTTGGTGCTAGGACATGCCGGTTTCCTCACGATGTTTTCCTTCACCGTTTTGAGAGCAGTGTTGATGAAATAATTCACACAAAGTAAAGTGAATGCTCGGGTTCGAACCCACGGAATATAGTTCGTAAGTCGCAGCCGTTACCACTGGGCCACCACTGTTCCTCCTGATCATTCCATTTAGCACTCAATAATGAGATTATGGTGTTAAAGTGCAATTAATGCTTGTAATTGCATTGTCACCGAATTATTGATTGAACTGATTACCTAGCCACCGACCTATGTAAGTACATTGGATGTCATTACTAAGGTAATGCAATCTTATCACGGCACGGCTAAATAAGCAAAGTTAGCACAAAATCTTATTAAGATCCCGAATCCAGACGCCGAAACTTTGCTGAATTCTAAGTTCGGATTTGATCAAAGTTTTCGTAACTACGGATTATGGAGGAACCGGACTCATAAGGAGTTACGTCGTTCGACCTTAACATTGCTCATTTTGCAGGCACTCGAAGAGGGCAGAGAGGTAATAAAGAGCGGGTAGGGCAACCTCGGTGTGCTATTAATTGGAGATCGAGACCTTCGCGTGCGGAAAGCGCCTGACAGTCACGCGGCACGAACGCAAACGAAACTGTTTGCAGTTCTATATTGGTAGGCGTTTGAACATACTAATATTTTTTCGGGAAACGCGAGATTATTGCCTTACCGTGGGTTATTTTAGGATAGTATAGTAATATTGGGAACCGTATATTTTCTTTTTAACTACATTCAAGTACCTAGGAGACCATTGTAATTTAATTTGAAACCAATATCTTATGTTGTTTCGTTTTGTTTTGTTTTGTTTCGTGTGTGTGTGTGTATTGTGTGTGTGTTTTATTTAATTACCACTTCAATCTTAATAATCGACTTGTTAATTTACAAATAGAAGCAATTACGCGCCCACGAGGAAACCGGTATGTCCTAGAACCAAAAATTCGAAGATATGTGACATCTACCAACCCCCATTAGGCCCTCGTGGTGGATTACGCCCCACTCCCTCTCACTGGGAGGAGGCCTGTGTTCCAGGAGTGGGAACATTATGGGCTGATAATGCCACGCGTCCACACGTCAATTACTATCTGATACCTTTTAAATTGCAACATAAAAGGAGACGGTCACATTAATGCGTAATTCGCCAGCACCATTTTCCTATTTCATTATCTACCTATTTTAAATGCGGGCCTAATGAAAATATATACAATAGACTGTCACGAATCCGCGGATAAATTAGGAGGTTGCTGTTAGCATTCAGAATGAGTTGGGAACAATAAGCAATAAAGTGTATTATTATCGTTGTGTATGGCGACCCCACACTGAGCGAAACTATTTTGCTTAAATACCTCATGTACCTATAGAAAAGGCTAAATGATGGGTTAGACTATGATTCATTCATCATTTTATGCCAATGCACTGGATAAACAACGAAATCATAAAGAAAGAAAAATAAAGTATTTATTTGGGACTCGCACGGGAAGATAATTACGCTAATTTAATAGTAGGTATGACACAAACCGAAAAATAAATCAAAACAGCAGTCTATTCTATCAAGTCTTTGGAACATTTTTCGACGGGTTGCTAAGGGGCCTAGTGCCGTATTTAATGCCACGATTTAATGCCATCATGATTCCAGTGTAAGAGAGAGATGGACCTATACCTACATAACAGAAAGCAAAATAGGTACCTTTTTCGCACTGGAATCATACGGCCCCAGCTTACCATTTCTGACATCTGTCATACAGATCAGAAAAACTATTAAAATCATAATTTAATCAAGATCTAAGACCGGCAGAAAAATACTGGCACTTATAAGAAGTTACAATATATCAACGATAAACCTCATTAATCAGTGTCTTGGGTTCTGAAAGATAAGGCCCTTGAGCTAAAAGTTTGACGTCGGCTTAGATAGATCTGACTGAGGTAATTACTGTTTTAATCATCTTTAAATTACCCTGTATTATTGACTGGGAGCAGTGGTGACCCAGTAGAAATTGGCCCGACTTGGGTTCGAACTCAAGCTTTTCTTTGTGTAAATCATTTCATCAGCGATACTCTCAAAACAGAAAAGGAAAACATCGTGAGGAAACCGTCATGTCCTAGACCCAAAAATTCGAAGACATGTGACATCTACCAACCCGCACTAGGCCCGCGTGGTAGATTATAACTCACTCTCTCTCGGAGGCCTGTGTCCTAGCAGTGGGAACATTATAAGCTGATTATGCTTATTGGTATTATAGGCGAGGTGACGTGTTCTGTTTCAGTAAATAGCCCTCGTTGGGGGATATGATGAGAATATTTATTTTACACGTTTGTGGAATACGTAAAAATGCTTGATGTTATTGTTACTAGGGAATTTTTTAAAACGTGTGCGTATGTAGGTGGGTACCTTTGTTTTGTTCGTTTGAATATTTTTTTATTTATGAATATCTGTTATTCATTTAAATTAATAACTAAACTACCTGCATTAAAATAGACAAAAGTCTAAACTAAAAAAAGGTTTGTTTAGAGCACTTTAAATTCAAAAACATAAACCAAAAGTTTGGCTACAAACTAAAAAAAAAGGCCCACTATAATTCAATATGAATTTAATTTGATGGTTTATCCACGAACAACTTTAACATGACGGTCTTCTTTTTATTATCCCAACTGGAAATAGAAGTACCTAAACCTACTCAGAGGTCAATGTCTTTTTTAAAGTTCACAGAATATTAAGATTCTAATATAATTCTACAGTTATGTGTGACATTCAATGTGGGGGTGACATCTAGCTTATGACGAACGAGGCATAACAGCTTTTAAATATAGGATATCATTATGCTAAGCTTATGAGGACGCAGGAAGCGACTGTTATTTCGGCCTTACGTTGCCTAAACCCGGTCAAAATTCATGAAACCTGATGAGCATACGATACGTTTAATTATTAACACCAACACACTACGGTACTGACGAAAATGCAGTGACATGGTTCCCAAGCAAAACAATGTGCGATGGATTGGAGAAGATAAACTGGATATTCACAGCCAGTTAGCTGTGGCAGATTTTAATGTCTATTTTTGTAATCGAACGAAATTTTTGGCAAAACCTTGTGAGGCCTAGTGTCAGAGAGGTAAAGATAAAGTGGGAAAAGGTGAATTTACAATAGGAAATGACATCTGTAAAGGTCCAGTTTAATTTGGTAAGAAAATGAACGATTTCACTGACTGTGCTGTTTCAAGACTGACAATACAAACGGAACAATTTGTCAACATCATAATATCTCATGCTGTCAAGTCACACCTAACGTTTAAATAATGTCTAACATTGAGTCTAATGTCTACGAAAACAGGCGATATGGTTTGTCGGGATGTGTCATAGCTCCATTACTGTCAAATAACTGTTTTGTTTTGAGCGCCACATAGTACACGCCCTTTAAGCCTAGCAACAGACGTAGACCATGCCATGCCACACGACGCGAAGATGGCGTGTTCATTGGATACATTTCGTAAATTGGCCAATGAACATGCAAGCATCAGGTGTTAAACATGCAAGCATCGGGTGTTACAAGTGGGCCGTGGCCCTTACTATCTAACACTGTATGATAAAGTTCAAGGTTTTACTTCATTTTTGTTAACTTAATAAAAGGAACGCGATATGCGATAGGTTTTTGTTTTAGGTTAATGTCGAGGTCGGTGACTAAAATAGTCCCAGAATTTCACCTACAAATGGGTGAATTTAAACGCGCCTAAATGAACCTAAAAAAGGCAATGAAAATAAAATAGTAAGGTCTTTTAAACAGGGTATTTAAAAGGTCAAGCGTTTCTACATAATTAAATTCAATGAGCACTAAGCTATTGGAGATAATGAAACAGATGTGAACTTGCTTAATTAGAAAGCTTAAACGTCTCTACAAGAAAAGCGAGCGCGGAATTTAGGTAGGAAAAGGCTGCGATAAAGAGTTTAGAAAATAGAAAAATCCGTGACGCAGCTGCCTGGAAAAATCCGGGAAATTCCATACATAATACAAGGATAGGAGCATAACTTATTATAGATCAGAAAATCTATCAATATTTTGTAATCCTTGGAGCTTAGAGCGCTTACTATCATGGTAATTTTGATAGGGGATGGATGAGTCATCAAATTTTTTATTCAAGATGCTCTGCTCGCTACTCCCTTCGTGTAAAAGTCGCAACACAACGTATAATATCTAGTTATTAGGGTTCCGAACCTTAAAAGGACAAACGGAACCCTTATAAGATCACTGCGTTGTCCGTCTGTCAAGATCCTTTTCCTCAGGAACGCATGGAGTTATCAAGTTGAAATTAATATCAAATTCTCAGGGCTCCAATCCCTTGAAGCAGTGAAAAAAAAGTCAACGCAATCAAAAGATATGGGCGTTTATGTTCCGTTTATGCAGCATCAATTATAGGAAAAAATCCGAAAACCGTAAATTTGTAGTTACATTACAAAAAAATATATTTTACAACTATTTACGGGAACCCTGGGGCCTCGGTGCGCGAATCCGACTCGCACTTGACCGGTTTTTTTCATGTTTTGTCACTAAGTTAGCGAGTTAGAGAAAGTTGAGGTGATCGATGAATTGGACCATGTGAAATATTGCACAAAGCTTGGCATGTCAGAGGGAAAGCAAAGCCTAATTTCATGTTTGCGACTGAAGCCTAAATGGTCGCCCCGTTGCACGTGCTAAGTCCCTAGCACTTTGACCGCACTTAATGATCTCTTGGATTTTAATCCAACAAGGTTTGCGGATGAAATCACGATTTTTTGTTGTTTTTAATTTCAGAAGTTCTTTGAGGTGTATTCATGAAAGACTTGACTTTCCATGTGTCTCTGTCGTTAATTACTGTAATTGCTTTTTAACCGCATAAATTGAAGTTAATAAATAACAACAAAACAGTTCCCAGGCTCCCACATAAAAGTTGAACACTGTGAACAGTTTCACTTCGCTATAATAACCTGTTAACATTGTTAATTTCAGTAGTTACTGTCGATTAACATCTGGGGCACCTACCTCATCAGTGATTGTATTATAGGATAGTTATTATGCTCGAGGAAGCTAGCAGACAAAAGCTGAAATAGTAGTTTGACTTTCAGAGAACTCTAATGGGTTTACGTTCAAGGCGGAATTTACAACAAAAACAAAGCAACAGTAAGCAAATAATGTCCGATTCCTATAGTTACCTTATGAATCGTTATTGGTTATACCTACTGAGTCAGTCAATTTTAGCCTAGTCGTCATTGCATAAACGTAATCAGTCTATAAAGTTCCCACTGCTGGGACACAGGCCTCCTCTCGGTGAGACGGAGTGGGCCGTAATCCACCACGCGGGCCCAGTTCGGGTTGGTGGATGTCACATATCTTCGAGTTTTTGTTTCTAGGACATCCGTTTCCATCACGATGTTTGCGTTCACCGTTTTCAGAGCATTTTATTTTATTTATTCCATTACCATAATTGCGGTAAACGATGAGTTTTTTTAATGAACTTTCGCTGTACTAGTGTATGATCTGCTGGTTGTCTGCTGGTATGTATGACCAAAATTTATATCTGACAAGTAATTGTTAAAGCACAAAGCCAGAACATTATTTAATAGAAGTCCTAAAAGATAAGATAATACGGAAAAACCATCAGTAAATTTCGTGTTTCCCGAGGTCGAAGCATAAAAGCAATCACAAAAATTACCTTATCTACTAATTAGTAACATATTGTCCGTAAAAGCGAGCACTCGTGTATTTATTAATTAAACGGTAGGTATCTGATAAGATTATCTACGACCGCACTACCACGGTAATGTTACATTAGAACTAATCAGTCGAACAGTGGCACTACTGTTCAACTGATTAGTTAGGCCTATTACACACTGGGATTTGTTTTTTTTTCAAACTGATGTGTGATCTTTCACTCAGTTGTCATTCTGTCATCGCCGGTCATTACAAAGAGACGCAACGATTTTTTTTTCTGAAACAATCATCGGTCGCGTACCTAAATTGTGTATTGTCCCATTATGAGATTGGTTTTTAGCTTCAGTAGTCATTACAGTAAAACTTAGATACGACCTAGTACTCGGACACGTAGCGTAGCATTATCAGCATTTAGAGTTCCCGCTGCTGGGAGACAGGCCTCCTCTCTGTGAGAGGGACTGGGCCCTGATTCACCACGCGGGCCCAGTACGGGTTGGTAGATGTCACATGTTTTCGAATTTTTGGTTATAGAACATGCCGGTTTCCTTAAGATGTTTCCTTCACCGTTTTGAGAGCAGCGGTGATTAAATAGTTTACACATGAAGTAAAGTGCCTGCTTGGGTTCGAACCCACGAACTATAATTCATAAGGCACGGCCGTTACCACGGGGCCACTACTGCTCTTACGTAGCGTAATTTTATTTAATTAAATGCCCTATAGTGGTTGACTCTAATTGAGGATACGCGCTCTGACGGTTTTTCTGCCTGTCACACCTGTCATGGCTGAAAATCTAGGTGATTGACGTAATCCGTCGCTCAGTTGTTACATTCTGTCGCCACTGGACGAGCATTTAAAATAGTTACTTACATTTCAAAACTAAAATGCTTCTTAATTTTATACAGAGACTAACTTCTGCCCGCGACTTCGTCAAGAATGAATGATGAAATGAAGAATTCGGCAAAAACGAATAATTTTTCAAATCTGACTTGTAGTTCCGGATATTACCCCGTGTATATAAACTTCAAACAATAGGAAATCGTGACAAGATATTCACGATTATCTACCACGTGCGATTGGCTTAAGCATTGGCATTTCGGCACCGCCTATACTATCTAGCACCCTGTGACCTAGTGACTGAACAAGTGGCGCGATTTAATTTAATTAAATGCCACCGTAGTCGGCTCAAATTGAGGATAGAGAAGCCATACTGCAATCTACTGGATACGCTAAATTGGATGGAATTCGCCGTAATCCCTGACCTTATTGTCTAGATGAAGAATTCACAACCTTATTGGCTTACATAATCGCTCTCTATGACATAGCATAATCAGCCTATAATGTTCCCAGTGCTGGGACACTGGCCTCCTCACTTCGAGAGGAAGTGGGCTGAATCCGTTTTGAGAGCAGTGACATACCGCTAACCGGTAAATCTCAAAGAATTAATTTTAGAATTCTCAAGACGCTGAAAATAAAATCAATTGGCCAACAGGAAATTGCTCATTCAATAATTTGCCTGTCTCTGAAGTCCGTTTCGTCCTTCTTTTTCAGGTTATCAAAGAAAATAGGTATCTAAACCTACTTGAAATCAACGAGAAAAGCCGGTACCTAAAGGTTGCAAAATGAATATCAATTCCCTGAGGGGTGCTTCGTAAAGTGAATCGCGCGCCCTGAATCCGCAGAGTTTCAAGGTTCATCATTGCTATAAACTTGTAACATTTTAGCTACTTAATTATGCCTGTACTCAGTGTTTATAGTATGCGTATACAGGAATCTGTGTGGTTTACTTATGTGTATGATAGACTAGGAGAGCATCGGTAGTCCAGTGGCGGCCCCGATTTATGAGTTGTACGTCGTGGGTTCAAACACAGTCAGGCGGGTTACTTTGTGTAGGTAATTTATTTCATCACCACTGCTCTTAAAATCGTGAAGGAAAACATCGTGAGGAAACTGGCATGTGACATGATATTATCTAACAACCCGCACTGGGCCCGAGTAGTGGATAGCAGCCCACTTCTTCTTGAAGAGAGGAGGCCTAGGTCCCAGCAGCGGGAACATTATAGGCTGGTTATTTATGCTAGTCTATACTTAGTAATTTTTACGTCCAATGAATTACCCGCGCGTGTAACTTGCATTTTTACTAGCGCCATGTGGAATCGTCCTAAACGCTCCCGAGTCTATGATAGATACGTGATTCATTAAGCAATAATTCATCTAGCTATTAGGTATATTGTTAATGCCGAATAGCAAACTCAATTCATTTCGCAAACTAGAAATTAGAATAATATGCTACAAAATACAAAATTAGTCAGTTAATTTGAAAATTAATACAATGCTCAGTCACATAGTTAGTTATTATTGGTTCATTTTCACAATATTGCTTTGTTCACATTGTAGGGAAATCACTAAAGCTTACTTGGCCTTGTATTTTCTTTACCACTTTTGACAACAAATATCAGCTGGCTGAAACTACACTCCCGTACTCCTAAATCTAATCACCTTGCACTTTTTGTATAAAAGTCTTTACCTTTTTAAATTCAAATTTGGAACAATGATGACACCAAAATAATGGCCATGTAGGTACAAAAATATCGACCGGCATTTAAATTGCAAAAAAACTCTTTCTTTGGCTCATCATTATTTTGATGTCCTAGTTCTAGGCTTTTATACTTCACATGATGGAATTGCACCGTGGCTCGATTTAGGAATCCGGGAGTGTATGCAACTGTAACATAGACAAAGAGACCTTCACCCTAATTGCGTAATCACCTTCCAATCAGAATCATTTTGAATGATATTGCTAATCTATTGCTTCATATGTTCGAAAGATTTGTCTGCTCAACAATGTAAATGACACAATGAATGTTGTTGAACTATCAAAATGATTGTTCTGTTAGCGTGTTACGCAATTACCCCGCTTGTTGCTTTATGAAGTGCAAGTTACATTCAACCTCAGATTGATACAAAAATTACGAGTTCGAATATACCAAATGTTGTGATTGATAAATATAGATTCAGTTTTAGCGGTGCACGGTGGGTAAAAGTAAATGTTAACCTGTATAGACAATAAAAAGTTAGGCTATGTATTTTCTGTTAAGATCGCTTGAAATGTTACGACCTATCTACAATATTGTAACCAAATATTCTTAGCGTTAAAAGGCTTTCGAGAAGACGATATTACATTATGAAACATATTATTTGTAGCCCGCCGCCTTGTGTGTGTTAAGGTAGGTGCCACAAATAAAGATAGAAATGGATAAAAAAGACCTAATCTAAGGTATTTGTTACTTAGAAGAATGAAAATGTCACTAAGAATAACTTTTATCTTTTTTAGTTATCTGTTGTTTTTTAGTTTTTCATACTTCGGGCTAACTGAGTAGGTACTAGGTACCGATTTCTTTTTATTTTATAAACTTATAGCACAGAATAACTTATAGTACTTAGCTTATAAGTAGGCATTTCACACACATCTTCACTCTCATAACATCATAACTAACCATCAGCATTTTACAGAATAAAGAAAATCCGAATTTTCGGCGCTATTCACAACACGCAATTCTCTTGAGTAGTGGTTCCGTCCGCATTATTTATGGCACTTTTACGAAAATCTTTCAACTCAGACCCATCTTTGGGATGATTCAGATATAATGACGCGCCCATAGCCTGATGACGTCACATATCACATGCCACGCCGCGTTGAGGACCCTCGTTTTATTTTATTGCTGACTGGGGACCATTCCTGAACTAAGCGTACCTATAATATGTCTACAGGCAGACGTACATATTAGCAGTTTTACGACTGCCCATTATTGTTATGACTTGTGTTGTTTACGCGTTGGTAAAAGATGGGCCAATATATGTGGGCACAAGTACCCCTCGATGGTACGTTTTGTTCTGTACTCGGAGATTCTGCGTTCAAGTTACATGCGTCAGGAAAACCTGTATTTTCGAGAGACACGCGTCGCTGACAGAGGCAACTGCAACCGGCGACAACATGCCGCTCGTGTGTTTGAACATCGGTACCGTACTCAAATACACGAGCGATACGTTGTTGACGGCGGCTGTCAGCGACACGCGTCAAACTCAAATCTCAAACTCAAAGCATTTATTTCAATGAGGGTGTTTGAAAAATGACGTTTACTAGATGGCAGCACAGAGACGTCAGGTCCGGGCACCTGTCACAAGTGTCAAAGCGCCTATATTTTCTATAGTCGTGACTGAATGATGAACGAACGAATGAAACGAATGATGATCGACATCATATGTTTTATATTGGAAGACCTCTTGTCAAAGTGGCGCCAACTGGTGTCGTGAATTTTCATGAAAACCCTCATTAAACCATTCACAGGCACTTTTGAATTGTCAAGAAGTCGGTCAGTCAGAAAATATGAAGCTAGTTGCCCATTCCAAAGCGTAGGTACCTATGGAGAAGAACGGGCAAGAAACTCCATGAACACTCTTTTAAATTATATTTTTACAATAATATTAGTTACATCATTAATGTTAAAATTATAATTATATGTGTGAACGATGTAAAAAAAAAAGACGTACATGTTAAAAGCGTCCAGAACTCCAGAGTACAGCAAATAGTACTTAACAAAACAACAATCCAAAAATAAAATAATTAAAAATAAGCCGAGGCATCTAAGTGATGACCAGCCCTAACTGACGGCGCCCGTTCACGAACATGACGCATAGATCAGCATCATTCAACTCAACCATTTTGAAGGGAGCTAACGTCGACGGTTGCAGTTGCCTCTGTAGTCGATGCGTGTCGCTCGTGTATGCATATTTAGAACCCAGGTTATTTTCATGACTATTCACCTAATCGGCATATTTATTTCCATTAGCTCGGTATTTAAATGAAATATGTTAAACAATCCATAGGTAATTTAGTTAAGTGGGTCAGTTGAAATTATTGTGAACCTGAAAAAGACAGCTTATCGAGCCTAAAATATAATTACAACGACCTAATGAGCACCCATTCACGCGGCAACTTGCTTGCCAAACGAATATAGTTATTTTGTTTCATGGAAATATTAAATTGTGTATTTTCCAAATAAACATTTACGTGAAAGTAATAAATTGCAATAAAGTAGTTATTTTATGAAAATTCTTCTTCGTTACATTTAGATCAAAGAAATGTTTGCTTTGACTGGATGCATAGTGTAAAATACAAGGTTTCAAAAAGTTTTAGAATTTACTTTCATTAAAATTATTCAGTAGGAATCCGATACTTGCAGTCAGTGTCGAAACATTACAAAAAAAAAAATGCATTGGATATCGATGAAACATCCAAAGAATTCTTTTTATATCTGTATATATAGTACAGGGTCAAATTAAATTAGCTAGCGAATCTCCGCAGACTTGATTTGATGGGTAGGTATATCGATATCTAAACGTGATAAAACAAAAACCAAATTAATTTGATGGTTTTTTTTTGTGGGGCCATCGAATGCAGTTAGTATAGTCACTTGAAATATCAGTTTATAAAAACTTTTTTTTTTGTGTAAACTTCACAGAAGTGGGGGTGGGTTTCAAAATCGCAACCCGATAAAACATAAGAAAACAGATTTTCGCAACTCAAACTTTAAGTAACAAAACTACCAGCGGTAGTTAACCCCAAAGAAAACGAGAGCATTTGTTTTTATCATGTTAAGATATCGCTCCATCACGTCTGCAGTTTCGCTAGCTAATTTAATTTGTCTCTGTATATGCCAATCCTAATGTATGTACTTTGGTAGATATATGTATGTTGTAAGTACTTACTATAGGTCAGTAGTAGGAGTGATATTTTGTAACTACCCAAAAAATAAATTACACCTACTCCGACGAAGCATTAATTTCCCTTGCCCTCGATTGGTCTCAGACAGAGAAAAAATTCAGGTCGTAGTAGATATCATCTGCTGTTTTCCGCGCAACTTGTTGAAAAAAACGTCCACTCCTGTGATCAAAGACTATGTATCTACTAATGGCACGTCATTAAATACTAACTACTTCTATATGTATATTCTAGGTATTTGTGAAGACCTCGTTTTGTGAAGTGCCTACATTAGCATCAGTAGGATTCTTATCTTTTAAAACGTTAATAACCCGAAACTGCTTCTGTTGTAGGTACCTAAGTACCTACCCAAGTGCTTTTATTTTAGTTTAGTTTTGTTTAGACTAGTGTTTTGTTTTGACGTGTTTGTCATACAATATGCACATTGCACGTACTGTGTATTATATTCCTACATGCTTCATTTGAGTTCACCCGAGCGATCATTTTTGTTTCATTTCACTTTCCCACGAAAGAACGAAGAAACGAACGTTCATCTGCTCATTTCATTTCATATTTCAATCTACTAGTAATAAAGCTGAAGAGTTTGTTTGAACGCGCTAATCTCTAGAACTACCAGTCGGTTTTAATTTACATTGTCATTTCAAAGAAAAGAAAAATATATTTATTTGTCACAAAACACGTGCATAAAAAAATAAAATTAACTCATAAAATAAAGAAAAATAATAACAAAATAGGTATGTACGAGTATGTATACCTATCTATAATCACGAGCACTAAACAGAAATAGTCGACAGCAGCACGTCATTCATAGCCTTCCTCAAGAATTAGGCTTAGCGGAAACTAAGTGACAGCACAGGCAGGTGAGGTGATTCGACGGGGAGGGTCGGGGAACAAGAAAGAACGCGGACGAAGTCGCGGGCAAAAGCTAATAAACACAATCAAATTATAAAAAGTACCAAGAACCCTGCGTAGAAAATACTGTGACACTAAGTACAAATTAATTGTCAAGTAGCTACTTGAAACGTCTAACTTACTACAATAGGTAAGATACAACGACGGCCAAGATAATCAGCCACAATTTATAATAGCAATCTAACACGCGAAGAGCTAATAATAATTGTCTTATGAGTGAAACGTCACAATTACCAGGAAAAGGCGTATACATTAGATACAAGCAAGAAGGATTGTTCAACTTGGAACCTCTTTTGCCAATTAATGGCGAAGATTAAAGTATTTTATGGTCTTTAAAGATGTTTTAAGAGACCAAGCTGACCAAGGGTTTGTTTTATTGATCACAGAGCTGCATAAAACAGATTATTCTTTACAAAATAACGTTAATTAAGGGTCCGGCGGAGCATGCGTAGTTCATACAAACGTAATACTAAAATAATTTGTAAATCAAACATATTCTTAATGTAGTATGTATTACCATAGGAGTATGTTTGATTTACAAATTATTTTAGTTAATTATGGTATTACGTTTGTACCTATGCACTACGCATTAGCATGCGCAGTAGCGGGTCCTCTAAGTACAGGACCTACAATAATACCTGCCATTTGTTGTGGCTTTTTATTCCTGGGAGCTTGGAATTTTTGTATTATTTTGGTATCTTTAACACACTGTTAAGATTATGTTTTTTTTCAGCAAGGAATTAACTAATTAAGGTTTGAGCTAGGTCAAAAAATAATATTGGATGGAGAACACGTGAACTATTTTCAACCGACACACATTACGTTATCTACCACTGTTTGGTATCCTCCGAACACTTTTTATGGGAGAAATAATTAATTATTTATGTAATTACACTGGTGCCTACCTTGAAAGCTATCTCCAGAATATAGTATGAATATTGACAAAATCAACAAAAAACACGGTACTTAGTGCTGTATGTCGGTATGTGTATCTTCCTGTAGAAGTGAGATGCTGGGAAACACCGATATAAAATTCAATGGATTCTGATGACGTAGCAATAACCATTTATAGCAATTAAAGATAAGGAAAATAATAAGGTATATTGTCTGCAAGTTATTGAACGTAAATCCACCAATAGGTATAATGTTTTCCCCTTTTTAAAGCTTTTTAAAAGGTTTGAATTGATTCTGCCATTTTGAATCTCAAATTCCCGTTCCTACGTTATATACGACAGATACGATATATTTTCTGTGAAGATGTAGGTCAATATAAGTCTAAGTAACCTTCTGACGTAAACACAATTAAAGTTGGTAATAAGCAACAATAAGCAAATGATGATCAACGATTTCTTATTTAACACCGTCAGCAATCAACATTGTCTGTCTTCAGTAACAGTGACAGTTTTTATTTAAACAAATTCAATGAGTGAGTATTTTTATCTGCATGATAGCACTAAGAGCGGTTTCGCACTACATCCAATCCGAATTAAAGATTCGACTGCAATCCGAATTGGGAATGTTCTAAATTCGCACGGATAGAGCTCGGATCTAGTGCGCAACCCCTCATACAAATAGGTCTATTTTCATTTCGGGCATTTCTCGGATTCGGATCGGATGTAGTGCAGAACTGCTCAAAAAAGTTAAAATAATTATATTAGAACTAGCTTCTGCCCATGACTTTGTCTCCGTTTGTCTGTCCCATCGCATAGCATCGCCAGCCCGCGCTTTTACTTCGTTTTTGCTAAACGTGCTTTCTTATTTTTTTTTCTCTTTGCTCGGCTGCTAAGAGTCCTAACGTGATGTTAATATATAGCCTTTAGCCTTCGTCAAGAATTGGGTTATCAAATGCAATTTTTTTTTTGAGATTAGCGCGTTCAAACAAAAAACATAAACAAACAAAAAAACAAACTCTTCACCTTTAATAATAGTATCTACAGAAAGATATACACGAATGAAAACAAACAAAAAGTATCATTAGGTAGGTATGTCATAACATAATTCGATGTTACATTGTTTTGCTCGTTCAACAAAGAAATGTAGGTACCTACTGGGTACTTTTCTACATTTTATTTCGCCATTATCAAAAACTGTGGAAATTCTAATTTCACGCTATCTACACGTTTGTATCTATAAGGGCACATCGTGTTTAGGAATGTTTTTATACATATCATCACGTCTGTATTCCTCAAAGGTTAGGCAGAAGTGTATCTGGAGTTGGTAGGTACCTACACTCACATTTCGTTTAAGTCCCATTTAATAGGGTCCTACGTGTCCTGCCTGTCAGCTGTACGTTACAAGAGCTGATGGACGCTAGTGATGGCGCCAAACACGTAGACGAATTTCGGGCCGAGTCCATTTAGCTTGCCATCGACACGAGAAGAAGATATAATAGGGAGCGAGCCTATTGCCATCAACCAGGCACAAATCAAGACTCCGGGCGCTACTGAAAAATTCCTGATGGAAAACCTAATAACACTTCGCCTGACCTGGGTATCAAACCCAGGATCTCATGCTCAACAGTGGCGCTTGCGAACACTAGACCAATGAGACAGTAGACGCTGCAATGTTTTGTAGTAGGTGTAAAAGATCTTGCGAGTGTAAGCTATCTCGGATGTTTATATTGTCCGCTATATAACGTGTCTACCTGGCTACCTTAGACAAAGGGTGCCAAGCCTGGTAAACTGTAGCTATGTACACATTAACTAGGACATCAAGGTATTTATACTCTGATCTGTGTTCGCGATTTATTTGCCAAAAATGTAAACAAATATCAATTAATGGAAAAATAACTTTAATTCCTACACAATAAAGTCCAGTTTACGCTACAACTTCAAACATTTTTAAAACTTTTTCAATAGTGCTAGTCGCTCTGAAATCAACTTAATCGTTATTGAAATAAAGTTGATATTTGTTTAACTTGAAATAGGGTATGGGGTGTGCAGCACTGCGTATTTTACTATACATCTATAAATCTATATTATTTTCAGTCTTTGTGATAATTGTTCTTTTTAACTGCACAACGGATTTTGAAGCAGTCTTCACCATCATTTAGAAAATTTATTCCGGAAGGTTTATGTGTATAAATAACACATTAATATTATAAAGAAAAGAAATCAGATATCTTTTCAAGTCGTAACCGTGCGAGGCATGGGCGGAATCGCTAGTATCTCTATACGATACAGTAATGAAAACGTATTATGATACAATAATGACTGTGACTGTGAGTCACTACATGATACATCATCATTCTAATCCGTCTTTTATAAATTGCAAAATATTTTGCAAAATCAACAAAACAATAATCATAAAGAAACGGGTTTCTGGTAACGATACCTACTTACATAAAAAATCTCGTAGACAACTGTCCAAATGTGTTGATGTTGTCAGTCGATTTAACGACTGCGATCTAACGACTTGTGAAGATAGCAGAAACATTTTTTTTTTAACTTTTTCTTTTCCCAGCCTAAGGAAACAGGGATAAAAATCCTACAGCTTTTATTATTGTGGCGCTCATGGTACCTAATTAACATAAAGATTTCTTTTTATATTGCATTAAAATATAGGGTTGCATAAAGGAGATATTGTCCCATAGATATCCATATTGAACCCACCATAAGACACCATTTTTTTTTTTTTTTAAGTATGGGAAATCATCAAATGACCCCTCCCGCTCTGGGTGGAGCGGAAGGGAGTGTCAGACTCTTACTGACTAAAACCCATCCGTGTTCCTTCCTTAGCCCTTTATATTCCGGGGCAGCGGTAACCCTTTCGGACAATCCCGCTGCCCCGGCAGGCTTCGGCCCTGACGGGCCCCTCCTTATCTGCTGACATCTCTTTGAGGCGCGCGTGGAACACGGGCCTGGTCCTGATCGGACGGCGAGCTACCCATTACTCGCCGTCCGCAGGCCCGCGCCTACGGTGGCCGGGAGTCGTCACGCGGCTCCCGACGCCCGGGGCGTCTACCGCGGCGGCTGAGACGGGCGGCTCTCTCCGCTCTCTCCCTCGCCCATCCCGCCACCTCCTTCGCTAGCATGACTGCTTCGCAGAAGGAGGTGACTGCCTCCCACTCCCTCTCGCCCCGGACCATGGCTTGGACCAGGGCCGGGCGCGAGAGGTCGCCGCCGCTGCCGATCGCCTCTACGAGGACACGGCGGTGCTCTGCCCAAGCGGGACAGACCTCCACCGTGTGCTCCACCGTGTCCTCTGGGCGATCCTCGCAGTGGTGACACCCGGGCGTTTCCTCCCGCCTGATTATGTGCAGGAACCTCCCGAAACATCCGTGTCCGGTGAGGACCTGCGTCAGGCGGTAGGTGAGGGCGCCGTGACGCCTCTTTAGCCACTCCTCAAAGAGGGGCCTTACCGCCGCTATCGCGGCGTGCCCTACCATAAGACACCATGAGGCCGACTTTCACAGATATACTTGACATTTAACGTTTTTAAAATTTTCAGAAGAGGTCATAGAAACTGAAAAAGAGTTTCGACGGTCCTAGGCACTAGGTAATCAAAACATTAGAACTAGACATTACAAACATTCAAAAGAGCAGCCATAGCAAATCCAATATTTTTGTAAAATGGAAGTAAATATTTGTTTGGGATTACACGGAATCGGTGTTGTTGTGCAAACAGTACGCGATCAGGTGACACTGAACGCCTGTATAAACCGTATGGGTATCGCCGCCCGTGAAATTGCTGACTGTACCTATCTATCGTTTTTTTAGCGAACCGATACAGGTTGAAACGACGCAATCGTGTCGATGGTATTGCTTACGCTACGAGATTTTTATTACATTTTGCGACACACATATCCGTGAAAATCGCTGAATTTAACGCGGTTAATGCTTCAGTAGACTTTCGCTTGATATTTTACTTGTAAAATATATTAAAAACGGATTTTGTTAATATAATATTTTTGATACTTGCATTTAGAATCTCCTTTTTCTTAGCAAAACAGACTAAGCAACTTCAAAATACATTGACTTGAAGGCATGTTGAGTGTGGTGATGACGTTAAGTGATGTCGGTGGTCAGAACTTGCTGACATCTTGTAAATATTTACGTACACAAATGGAATTTTAAAAGACAGATTTTCTTAAAAAAAAAGAAACAATTTTGTTAATACCTACATGTATACCTATAAGAACGATGCCTTTTTTTTTTTTTTTTTTTTTTTAGGATGGGAAATCATCAAATGACCCCTCCCGCTCTGGGTGGAGCGGAAGGGAGTGTCAGACTCTTACTGACTAAAACCCATCCGTGTTCCTTCCTTAGCCCTTTATGTTCCGGGGTAGCGGTAACCCTTTCGGACAATCCCGCTGCCCCGGCAGGCTTCGGCCCTGACGGGCCCCTCCTTCGATGCTGACATCTCTTTGAGGCGCGCGTGGAACACATACGCGCCGTCCGGCACGGGCCTGGTCCTGATCGGACGGCGAGCTACCCATTACTCGCCGTCCGCAGGCCCGCGCCTACGGTGGCCGGGAGTCGTCACGCGGCTCCCGACGCCCGGAGCGTCTACCGCGGCGGCTGGGACGGGCGGCTCTCTCAGCTCTCTCCCTCGCCCATCCCGCCACCTCCTTCGCTAGCATGACTGCTTCGCAGAAGGAGGTGACTGCCTCCCACTCCCTCTCACCCCGGACCATGGCTTGGACCAGGGCCGGGCGCGAGAGGTCGCCGCCGCTGCCGATCGCCTCTACGAGGACACGGCGGTGCTCTGCCCAAGCCGGGCAGACCTCCACCGTATGCTCCACCGTGTCCTCAGGGCGATCCTCGCAGTGGTGACACCCGGGCGTTTCCTCCCGCCTGATGATGTGCAGGAACCTCCCGAAACATCCGTGTCCGGTGAGGACCTGCGTCAGGCGGTAGGTGAGGGCGCCGTGACGCCTCTCTAGCCACTCCTCAAAGAGGGGCCTTACCGCCGCTATCGCGGCGTGCCCTGCGCTGGGTTGCGACAGTCGCGCTTTCCATGCCGCCATGAGATCGCGCCGGAATTTTAAAAGACAGATTTTCTTAAAAAAAAAGAAACAATTTTGTTAATACCTACATGTATACCTATAAGAACGATGCCTAAGACTGAATTTTGATTTAAAAAAAAGACAGAATTACTGAAATTAATTCTGGAGTACCTATTGCTCTAGACAGGCCTAAGTTAGGAATTACAGGCAAGTCAGTTAGGTCTACAAGTAGAAACAAAGTTTCGAACAAACCGATCTCAGAATGGTTTTAATCAAAAGATTACCCTTGTATAGCAGTTTGACTAATGAAACACGAATAAATAGAAATAGAACTTTAGGTATAGTTAGGTTTGTAAGTTAACTTTGCAATGTATTTTTACGCGTCTAGATTTACTAGGTAAATCTTTCAAAATGATTAGTTAATGTAATAAGTCTATTTCGCTCTTATGACTACCTAAGTTTTTTCTATTCTTCTTATATTTAATAACAGTGATTAGTCTTGGTTCTACAGTTTAGCTGGGCTAATAAATAACGTGTGTATTTCATTTGAATGTCGGCTGACGTCTTAGTAGCGAACATAGTACATAATACACTATCGCTATCGCTCTTTTCGGTTGGTATAGCAACATGTTAGACTTAAGGCTGATTTTTCCAACGCTAGATAATTTTATCCGAGGAATAGTTTAGAATTTTTGACAGTTCTTCCATACAAAATCTGTCAGACGTCAATTTTATTTTTCGAATAAAAATATCTGTTAATTGAAAATTCCAGACTCTAGTACTTTAGTGTACCTATGTAGGTACAAACAAAGATGTATAGATATAGGTAATGTATAACACTATCAAGGAATTTGTTGTTTCTCATTTCTGCCAGTAGGTAATCTTTTTAACATCCTTCCATACAAAAATATATTTATATTAATAGACACATTCAGTACCTACTTACCTGTAAGGATTTTATTACGATTTTACTTGATACCTTTTAGTAAATCCCAACTGGATTTGACATTTCACATCAAAGAAACCCAGCGTAGTTGGTTTAATGTTTCTAAAATGTAAATACACGTTAACCTAGAAGATCTTAATTTAGAACAAAATGTGAGCTTCGAATTCCGTGAGTGAGATAAGATGAAATATTATTGAAATAAGAAATAATAAATATTCACTTGACACTGAATTATTTACGTTGTAATACGTTTTATCTGTCTGTACTGTCTAGTCTTTGAAGTTGCGTCCAAATATCATGTACCTAGATTGAGAAATTGCATTTAAACAACTTCACCGATGGTGCTACAGATAAAGGTAAATTAAGACTGGTTTTTAACAGAAAAATGTGCTATCGTTCGTTAGTCACAGAGATCATAATACTGGCCAGAAAAATGTCTCTTCTAAAAAAGAGAACAAGCGCTGATCACCACGCTAGCTGGTCGCAATTACTCAGCATAATAAAAACCGCTTTCAAGAGACTAAAGGCAGGTATAGGTTGGCTAGACCAAATCAAACTGGTCCTAACTTAACTGTAAAATTTATTCTTTTAATGACACTGATTTACATTCTGTAATTACTTCAACGCAACACACTGACATAACTATTACTTGTTATAAAAAAAAAAACATGTTATTTTACAATGTTTGTAAATATGTGAGAACCTTGTAGGTATCTATCACATAATTAATTCATATATCATGGTTTAATTTTTAATTCTTTTACCTATTGTGGTACCTATAGTAATGTTTATTCTTCTTCTTAGTCTTCACATTCATTTATATAATTATAGTATGCAAAATATTTTTAAAAACTTTAAAAGAGTAACGTTGGAGTTTCTTTTCCATTTTTCTCCATACTACCTTTTGGAAGGGGTGACGAAAATCAGTTCTATTTTATTGTAATTTTTGACTTTCAAAAGTGCATTTTGTGTGCCTTATATTTGAAATAAATGCTTTGACTTTGACTCTGGTGATAGGTAACAGTGAAACCGAGCTACCTCTAACCTCTACCCTTATCAAGGAGAACGGAAGGTGTTGAGTAAACAGCCGTCGTGTCCCTCGCAGATTTGATTAATTTCCACACACGCTCCACGGACCACAGTAATTACTTCCCGTGATGTAATTTTATTATGTTCCGGATTTTTGGTAGACGAATATCCGATAATGTTGGACGGTTTACTAGCAAAAATGTTTGTGAAATGGTTTGGATGGTTTTCTAATTCCAAGCTATCAATCTTCTGTAAGGTTATTGAGAGTAATAACAACGTTCTTGAGATGGAAGAATTTCATAATTGAAATTTATCCTTGAAAACTATGGGTTACGCTTATCTCAGAGTGGAACCAAACCGCTTCGAATAATTTTAAGTGGTAATGGAAAAAATAACTATAGGTAAGTAGTAAAAATTAATACTAAAAATAAATCTGAAGAGTTTGTTTGTTTGAACACGCTAATCTCTGGAACTACCTACCTATCGGATGTGAAAATTATAGATCGAAGGCGGGCGATGCGATGCAATAGGGTGCGTCGGGAGGACATGAAAGTTCACGCAGTCGAAGTCGGGGGCAGAAGCTAGTAAGAATATACATGTACCTATAGGTGATGTGACCCGATAATATTGACGTCGATTTTTCACGACTCGTCATCACACAAATGTAAGAGCCTTTTAGAAATATGTTCCGATAAAGTCTTGACCTACGTAAAGGCTGCGGCGAAAGGCCATGAACAATTTTACAGACCTTGTTCATAATCGTGAAAACACATACGTTATCCATTACACATCGATCCCCTCCGTGCTTGGTCCCGGCTGTCATTCGTAGATCTTTGACAGTCGTTGCGGGTAGCCAGAAGCCCAATCTGGCAACCAGTCTTACCAAGTGGTATCATGTTACCCAGTCACTAGGTTGTGGAGGTCAGATAGGCATGTCGCTCCGTGTAAAATACTGGTTTTCAGCTGCATCCGGTTAGACTGGAAGTCGGCCCCAAGTCCCCAACAAACATAGTTGGTAAAAGACAGATTTATATTTTATTCATAATAATAATATCTAATAATAGTTTATTTATTTCAGACATAATTCTAGTCCATAGTTTTACACTCATACAATTCAAATTACTTATAATTAAACTATATTATATTATGATTTAAACTAAGTACAGGCAACCTACATCGCCTGCTACTTTAACTGTTACATAATACGTTAGGACCGGAGAGGAACTGTCCACTGCTCACAGCGCAGTATGCAAACGTATCCAATGGCGCAGCAGTGGAGAGTCCCACCTGTCCGCAAACACGCTTATTATACTGTTGCTACTGGACTTAACACGACTCAACAGCGACGCACACTGCTTCCTTATAAGAGCATGAAACCCATCAGTGTGCGCTTCTGCGAACATAGTCGAAGCACTGCAGAATCGTGGTAGCCCCAGCAGCACCCTAAATGCGTTGTTGTATTGAACACGTAAGGCGTGTGTGTAGTTAACCCACAGGCTGCACGCGTAAAGTGTAGTAATAGTGAAAACAAATTACAATAACAAATAAGTAGCAATCTCAAACCATAAATTCATTTTACATAAACATAGTACTTTAGTGAAATGCCATTAAAATGCGCAGCAAGTTATGCATTGCAGTGCTTGCGCGGGTACTGAACAACATTCCGTCGTATTGTTATGATAAACCGTTCACATACTGCACTTTCAATTCGCATATCAAGGTCGCGGTTGAATTGAAACAACAAACAATACTCTAACGTATTGTTTCTCAAGCCTTTCTTTTCCGTAAGAAGCGGAACCTTTGTACTTCAAGGTTCAACCAATCTGCCTAGCCTTTTACTATGTTTGGGTCGTGAATCAAGGGTAGCTGAATGCCAGTATTTTCTGGAGTGACTGCTTATCTGACCCCAACAACCCAGTTGCTGGGTAATATCGATACCCTTTCGTAAGACTGGTTGTCAGACTTCCGGGCTTCTGGCGACCTGTAACGACTGTCAAAGATCCACGAATGACAGCCGGGACCAAACGACTTAACGGCACAGAGGGGTCTTAGTATATATTGTCACTCATCCTCGGACCAACCGTGGTAAGCGTAGCTTGAGCTTGTGGATTTCTTCGCAGAGACTCAGCGTATGGATTCGAGTTAGATAGTTCATTAATCAAACGCTTAAATTTGTCCGATTGTTCCCAATAGGGTTCGCTGGAGCAATTATTGCTAAAATCAAAGTTAACGCATGTATCGATATCGATATATGTCGTGTTTGATGTTGTATTAATCAAATAACACAGTTTTAGGTAATACAATCCATACTAATATTATAAATTCGAAAGTAACTGTCTGTCTGTCTGTATGTTACCTTTTAACGCCTAAACCACTGAACGGATTTCGATAAAATTTAGAAGAGAGATAGATTGCATCCCGGGGAAGGACATAGGATAGTTTTTATCGACATAGCTCGCGGGCGAAGCCGCGGGCCGAAGCTAGTTACTTATATTTACTTAAATGTTATCCTAGGGAAGTTGCAAACGTTGTTACATTATTAAAAATATTGTCCTACGGTTTGTTCGTTTTCTACGTGACTGGCAACAGGACCAGTGTGCTTAGTTGACTATTTATACAAACAGTAAAAAATATTAGCTACGAATTAAATACAACTTTTTCCGTGAGCTGGTATTTTCCGGATTAAACACTAATGTATTTCTGGAAAAGGGTTTGTACTGTACGCATTCCATTGTTAGTAGTTTGGAATCTTCTATATAAATAAAACAAAGTCGGGTTAGTTACACCATTTATAACTCAAGAATGGCTGGAATTTTTTTTATGATCTTTAATTTGTTGGATTTGTCTACGTGCCGAATAGTATAATAATTCACGAAAAAATAATAATGAAGATACCTAATTCATTTTTGATTCTGAGGCGGTACGATGTTCGCCAGGTCAGCTAGTAAATAATTGCACTAGAAAATATTTATAGGAAGGTTAGGTACGATTCAGGTTTCCTAGTAGAAATCCCTGATAGGTGACAGGCATGCTTTCTGAGAAAATAATATTAAGACATGAAAGGCTGTGGTGTACTCGCCTTAGTGTTCACAGTAGAGGTGTTCGTGCTGTCTAAGTAAAGTCAGGGAAATTAATCGTTAAGAAAATTAATTACCAACTTAAATTGTCCATATACTCAAATCATGTTTGTAAAGCAGTTAAGGATATGTGGCTTATAGCCATTTTATAAAACGGCAATTTGACGTAGGGTGTCAATTTGCTTAACAACTAATTTAGTAATACTCAGTATTTAGTATACTTATTTAGTTGTAGGAGGTAGGAGACAGAAATTGAATATGAAAATAGCTGAAAAACTCGGCACAGCCCTATAATCACGTCATAAGTGAAGTGAGTGCAAACACGTACTTAAACAGCGTTATCAGTGAGATTATTCAAACATCCACATTATTCACACAGGGCGATTTGTTAGTGTTGTCAATCCGAGGCGAGGGAGAAATAAATAATGGACGAACGCTCCTACGTGCCGCGGCCGTGTTTCAATTTGTTTACCAACATGTTGCAGGCACGTCAGCCGGCAATGCTGCAGGGTAATACGGCTCATATGTTTAAAAATAAAATAACGAATTACCTACGTGAGCGTCAGACATCTGACAGACTTTATTGGTATTAATATGCATCGTTTATTGAAATAAATCATATACCTACCTACCTACGCAAACAAGTTTAGATTTTATTTAACCTAAGCCAAAAATGGGTCATTGTACTCATGTAAAAGTACTATGGGACCAAACCGGAACCCTTATTACGTAACACATGATTAATCACAATCTGAATGATTTTGACGGATATTCTAATCCATTGCTTCATATGTTCGAAAAAATTGTCTGCTTATCAACGTAAATAACGCAATGAATTTTGTTGAATTATCGAAATGAAAGCGATTGCTACTGTGTGTTACGCGAAAAAATCTGCTGTTTAATATATTTTGTCGATTTAAGTGAACACATTTCGTCACAAATGTAAGTATGGATCTGCTGATTTTTTCGCGATTTCAGTGTTGATCCCATAAAAGTTGTTCATAATAATGAGTACAATGACCCCTTTTCAGGTTTAGGGTAAAACAAAAACTAAGGCTGCATAATTTTTTTCATGTCCATTGCTTTAGATACTCTACTTTCATCTGTTCCAAAATGAAAGCTAGATTAAACAAGTTCCTTCTAATATATCAGACAGTAGGTAAATAGCGTCTAAAAATAAAAGGTTCCTCTGGGAAATCACTTTACCTATCGCTGCCATAGCCAAGATTGATGGCACTACAATACTTCCATCATGTTTGGATGGCCGCTTTTTAGGTAGCGAAGGAAAATTCCTCCCAAGGTCCTGGGATAAACTGTCTATTTTCTTTAATACACTTACAAGTTGAGGCTTCGATGCCTAGTCGATATCAAGACGCATTTAAACTAGAAGTCTGTTTCAGTCTTAAGAGACATGCTACTTAAAAGTTTAAGTTTAAGACTGGCTTTTATAAAACTACGAGTATGATAACAATATCTCAAATTCTCAACTCACAGTTGATTGCAACTTCCATTAGATTTATCAAAAAACACATTCAACATAAATACCTATGCAAAAGCACCAAGTAGGTACTTGTTTATCGATTAACGTATGCACTTGAAGTGGTTTTTTCTCTGGATAAGGTCGAATTATTCAAAGTCAACTTCAGAAAAGTACTTATTGAGAAAGTTCAGATAATATAACAAAGTAAATAATGAACGTCCCAGAACCACAGGAACCATTTTATGCTTCAATAAAGCGAATTTATCCGCACAAAATATACCCAACTATTTAAACATTTGGGTTAGCCAGATAACAGAACGGGGATAACGTATCGGTATTTGGAAAAAATGTATTTTGGTTATTTGATACATAACACTGAAGGTCGTTTCAAATCAAATAAGGGCCCTTATTTGATTTGATATGATTGAACATCAAAAGTATCGCTTACATTGTTTACTACATTAACCACCTCGCATCTATTTTCCGTCGAGGGAGGGATAAGGCAGGTGTTTATGTTATTTCGGACAACATTGTCAAATTTAAGGTCTGTTAGAAGATAAGCCATAGTTGGAGAACATGGCATCCGTCAACTTTTAACCTATCCGCAACATTTTTCCAGTTATATTGGGTTCAGGTAGGTATTCAGCTGCATCCGGTTAGACTGGAAGTCGACCTCAACAAAGTTGGGAAAAGGCTTGGTAGATTTTTTGACGTAGGTATAGGTGTTCCATTTACTTTACGTTGAAAAATAAATCGAATTATTTTCGAACTAGACATGTTCTGATTGACACCTGCTTAGTACCTACCTACTTTACAGTCGTTTGTTTTATTTTCCGCACAATTTCATCAGAGTAATGTAAGTTTTTCGATTAGGAAATTCATACGAGCGACCCGGAATAGTGGAATGCGGCGATAAAGGGTTTAAGGCTCGCATTTGGGACTGGCGGCCATTGGCGAAATGTGGGTGAACAGTAAACATTGGCAATGGGTCTTAAAATACAATTTCTCTCCGCTTCCCTTTCTATAAGAACATGGGAACGACTAGCATATATTTTATTTCCGGACAACGCCATGCTTCACGCCCAACTAAAGTCTTTTGATTCTACGAAACTTAAACCTGCATACCCCTTTGCAGGAGCCAGTTGTGAACCGTATTATCAATGAGTCAGTGAAAGGTCCACAACAAACGCATCATAAACGCTTTATCTTTCATAATCCCACAATAGGCAATAGTACTTTTGTAAAAGCCGTAATAAATACAAATCATAGAATCACGCGAATGGGATCGGAAAAGAATGTCTTATTGGTGGCTTAAAATTCCTTTACTAATCTTATAGACAGAACGAATCGACTCTTTGAATTTTCTTAAATTTTTTTGTTATCTGTTAACCTCTGTCTGCAGTTGATCGCATTTAAGCCGAAATTGCGTCAGCAATTCGTACCATTACGTTTGGCCCCTATCACCCTTTCACATTTATTAGCAAACAGGTGTTTATCGAGGATTACTTACAATCGTGATTCAAATACAACATGTGGTTTCGGAAAACAGCACCTTTTACAGTTCACGTACAGACGCCAGCACATCAAGCTACCCGAAACTGTCAAATTTTCCCAATCAACCTTGAACCTTAAGCTGTAGCGATAAAGTTGAAAATCTATTATATACATTTGACAGATTGTAGTAGCTTGATGTGCTGGCGTCTGTACGTGTTTTATCCTTTGCGAATCAAAAATGATCCGAAATTCAGGTAGGTTTTTCGGGAAAATTTTCGTTCTTTACGTTCCTTGCTTATCTACCCGATTTCACACTCGGTTTGTATGTAAAGCCACTATTTTATTTTATGTGTTCAATAGCCTGAAATAAGCCCGTATCGCGATACAAGTCCCCGATCGTTTCGTTAGCGTTTATCTTTACGGCTAGTACGCTGTACGTCGGTAGGTACACGCAAACTTTTAATAACACTGAAAACAAACAGGTTTGTTCAACTAAAGTGGGATGCGGATTGGGAAAATCTTATTTAAGTTCATGTATGAAGTTCTGTGAGAGACAGTTCTTAAATATTTGAATTATTGTTATTTATAGGATTATATTTATTGTTTATCTAGCTAAATAAATAAAGGTTGGAAACATATCATACTTGTTTAAATAGAAATAGAATAGTGTTTGTATTTATAGAAAAACATGTAGGTACATACAATCGCTTCAACTAACATTTAATAGGTGACTCCTATCACTCAGGAAAATATGGACAACAAACAGAAACTTGTAACAGTTTACGTATTACACAAATACTCACACGTATGTCATGTATGTAGCTTCTATACATATTATAAATTAAAGTCGCTTTTCGTATCTGTGTGTGACCGCGTTTTTCTCCTAAACTACGCAGCAGATTTTGAATCGGTCTTCACCATCATTTAGAGAATTTATTTAGAAAGGTTTATGTGTATAATATATTAAAATTAACTTTACATTTATAACTACCTGTTGTCCGCGACATCACCTGTAATCCAGGATAAAAAGGAGCCAATGTCTTTAACCGGGTCATGGTCTATCTGTGTGCCAAACATCCAAATCCGTTCAGCCATTTTAGCGTGAAAGCGTAACATACAAACTTACTTTCGCATTTATAATATTAGTTATCGATGTCAAATCGTAATAACCAGGCGAAGCAAGGGCGGGTCGCTAGATGTAGTATCATACGTCGTAACTATTATCTTAAGCGATAAAAGCAATTGACACGAAACAATGTAAATAACTAAAACAATATTCCAGTCGTAGCATAGGTATTATCTGTAGCTATGAGTATCATTCCCATGTTGGTGCCTACAAAATTTGCTTATAAATTGAGTTCAGAAATGGAAAGATGTCATCGGGCCTAATTTGATGTCGTATTCAAATACGACGACGTCATAAAAGAATTCCAATTATGGTAATTCTTGTGCAATCTATAATAATATTATTTTGACTAGATATTAAAATCAAATTATACCTATACCGTGCAGCTTTTCTTGCTCAATAAGTCAGTACCTATAGTGATTAGCTAAGATTTGATTGTTGTTATGGTAAAGGGTTATCGTGTTACCCAGTAACTGGGTTGTGCGGGTCAGAGAAGCAGTCGCTCCATGTAAAATACTGTTATTCAGCTGCATCCGGTTAGACTAGAAGCCAAGGCTAGGCAGATTGCTTTTTTGTTGTGATATAAAGTTAACCTGGGTGTTCATTTAGTGTCTGTGTCCTGTCAGCTGCACGTTACAGGAACTGATGGATGGATGACGCTGGTGATGGCGCCAAACAAGTGGCCGAATTCTGGACCGAGTTCATTTAGATTGCTATCGACACGCTAAGAAGAAGAATAATTAGTGTCGACACTGTCTAGGCTACATTTAACAAAATGTATTTGGTTAACTGTTAACAAAATAAACTAATAGGCTGTCAATATACGGGTAAAATTAAAACTAAACGTTCTACAACGTAAAAACTGAAGTTTACCCGCAAAAGTAACCGCTGCCAAGCAAAAAGACCGGTCAGATAAGTAATCGGTTACTATTATAGAACGCTTACTATGCAATATCTATAATACTAAACACGACGTAGTAGGTAATAATCAGCCTATAATTTTCCCACTGCTGGGACACAGGCCTCCTCTCTGTGAGAGGGAGTGGGCCGTAATCTATCACGCGGGCGAAGTGCAGGTTGGTAGATGTCACATGTCTTCGAATTTGGTTCTAGGACATGCCGGTTTCCTCACGATGTTTTCCTTCATCGTTTGGAGAGCAATGGTGATGAAATAATTTACACAAAGTAAGCGCCTGTCTGGGTTCGAACCTATGACCTACAACTCGTAAGTCGCGGCCGTTACCACTGGGCCACCACTGCTCCGTAGTAATCAGATGTGTTATTATAAAACTAAGACATTCTCCTGTTGATAAACGATACAATGTGCAGTTATGTTAATTTACACAGATTTACAGTAAACAAAATAGAATAGGTACTCTTTATTATTCACCATCTGCCTAGTCTTTTCCTAACTATGTTCGCTTAACGTGCTTTCCGAGGTAAGGATAAGTTTTGGTAGGTACGTAAAGATGGTCACCCACAAATGGACCAACCGCGGCTAAGCGTAGCTTAACTTGATCGATAGACCCGTGCGGCTGTTATTACTTAGTCACAAGCCCCTCCTACTCTTTATTATGTATACCATACAAATTATATGTATACAGGAAGACTTTTTTATCACCATCCAAATTTTTACAGGGTATTCTACCCATGAAAATTAACAACTTTCAATATAGGACCAACCCTGAAATCACGAAAAAAAAATCTGCTGTTTCATACATTTTGGTCAAGTAGGTATTGAACTTTTGTAATAGGTAAACAACTGATTTTTTTCGTGATTTCAGAGTTGATCCCATAGTGAAAGTTGTTCATATTCATGGGTAGAAAAGCCTGAAAAAATTTGGATAGTGATAAAAAAATCTACCTGTATATTATGTAGAAATTTCACAAAGGGTGACACGTTGGGCGGCGCGCCTTATCGCTAAAAGCGATCTTTTAAACACAACCATTTAACCAACTTATTTATTGAGAAACGCAATAATACATTCTGTAAAAGCTGAAGCTTAAATTCAAAGGCTTGAGAAATGCAATTTCCGGCTGCATGAGCTTTACAATGAACGTGACAGTTACGGTGTAATCTTTTCATCGTGAAAGTGAAGAGCCTATAATATTTATGTATATCGGACGCGGGTCCATCCCAAATGACTAATTAAAAACAAATTGTTGCAGAGCATACAAAGCTTGCGATTTTC
Organism: Gortyna flavago; assembly: GCA_963669345.1. NCBI lineage: Eukaryota > Metazoa > Arthropoda > Insecta > Lepidoptera > Noctuidae > Gortyna > Gortyna flavago. Next base: position 11,667,763 of record OY770131.1, on the reverse strand, counting down.
ACCGTTAAAAAAAAATGGCTTCTGCGTGCAATTTAGCATGTGACTTACTTTTTTAATCGGCTGGTGTTTTTTGTAAAGGTAACTTTAATTTACGCTTCTATCTTTGGTTTAGATTTCTAAACTGAAGCTTTTAGAACTAACATTAACCCCCTTACTAATAAACGTATCTATTATATCAGGTGAATAGTTACACACAGGGCTTGTTAACGTTACCAAATAACAAAATAATAACCGTTAAGTAACGTTAATTTCAATTTGATACCTTAATAACGTTCACAAAAATGTAACGTTACTTGGTCACATTACCAGTAAAGTAACGTTAGCGTAACGTTACCGCAAATACATCAGTAACGTTATATTTACCGTTAATTTAGCTACGTTGCCGTTCCGTCTGTTTACATTTTTGTGCGCTCGCGCGGGCGCCTCGCTTAGCATTGGATTAGATGCACTGTTGCCGCTCCGCCACGCGCTAACCGCGCCGCCTGCGCCGTCGCCACGTAATACGTAATACGTGTCGCGGCGTAATACCATGACGTTCGACCTTCGCAATTTATCACCCTAAAGTAGGCATGCCTACTCAAATCCAAACGAGTATGAATGTTAAAATCGTAATTTGTAATTCGTTCGTAATTTGGCCGTACGAAGAAAGAAAGGGATGGATATTGAGATTGGCGATAGTGAGATAAAAATGAAAATCCAAGATGGCGGCTGCACAATTTTTTTTTTATCATGGGTTTCGTTTTCATAGTTTTTAAGGGTGCTGAAGCCAATAGTGAGGTCAAAATGAAAATCCAAGATGGCGGTTGTAATTTTTTTATAATTATTCATCATGGGTGTCGTTTTTATGGTTTTCAAGGGCGCTAAAGTCGATAGTGAGGTCAAAATGAAAATCCAAGATGGCGGTTGTAATATTTTTTTAATTTTTCATCATGGGTGTCGTTTTTATGGTTTTCAAGGGCGCTAAAGCCGATAGTGAGGTCAAAATGAAAATCCAAGATGGCGGCTGTAATTTTTTTTAATTTTTTCATCATGTGTGTCGTTTTTATGGTTTTCAAGGGCGCTAAAGCCGCAAATTCCGTGGTAGTTAGACGTTGGACGTTGGCGTTAGACTATTAATTCCTGCATGTCTAAACAACAATTGTAATAACCATAAATAAGAACAATTAATTACCTCGATTATTGTCTTCTGCATGAAGTACGCCACATCATAAATGTAAAACATAAAAACACAAAACAGCCGCTACCTTTATTCTATGTAGATCTTGAGCACAAACACAACAACAAAGAAATCTTTAAAATCGACAGAATGAATTACGTAAAAGTTTCATTTGAAGCACCATACAAAAAGCTGGACATTTTACAGTGTAAAAGATGTCAAAGATTCGGACACGCAAAAAACCAATGCAACAGACCATTTAGATGTGTAAAATGTGGGGAAGAACACTCAACAACAAGCTGTTTAAAAAGACCGGACACCGAGGCAACTTGTGCCAACTGCCAAGAAAAACATCCAGCAAGTTACAAAGGCTGCACAAAATACAAACAGTACAAAGACCTACTTACGAAAAACAAGACAGGAAAGGGCAAAGAAACTAATGAAAACACAAACAACATAACACAAAATCAATACCGCAAAACCCCAACACAAACTGTACAAGAAAAACATCAAAATAAGAACCTCTTCAATCACTCGAAACCAAATATCACATACGCACAAGCGACAAAACAAGAAAACTCAGCAGGATCATTAACCGACATCAAGGACCCAAATAATTTTGGGGAAGTACTGGACGCCATGTTCAACAAATTTCAAAACATAATAAATATTATGTTAGACAACATGATGGATCGTATGATCCAATTAATCACAAGCCTTATAAAACACCCCTAAACCTTAGAATAATCACCTGGAATGCCAACGGGCTGACAGAACGTCGACAGGAACTTGAACTGTTCTTGAAACTTTAAAGAGTTGACGTGGCTTTAATCTCGGAAACAAGGTTCACGCAAAAAACCCATTTCAGACTTAAAAATTACATGGTGTACGCTACAAACCATCCTTCTGGTAATTCACATGGAGGAACTGCAATCATAATTAAAGAGAACATCAAACATTATTTTTTTGGGGAAAACAGAACTGAAAAAATACAAGCAACTTCAATCAGGATCCAGGATAACAATATAGAAACAACAGTGTCTGCTATCTACTGCCCACCTAGGCATGTTATTACAAGAGATGAGTTCAAGAATTACTTCAACACTCTAGGAAACAGATTTATTTGCGGTGGCGATTGGAACGCAAAACACGCCTCCTGGGGCTCCAGACTAACCTCGCCACGGGGTCGACAACTCTATATAGCCACGAACGAACTTAACCTATATTGCGCTTCACATGGTATTCCTACATACTGGCCTGCGGGCCCACAAAAGGTACCAGACCTATTGGATTTTTTTATCACCAAAAATATCCCGCTTGGACAAATAAATGTAGAGGAATGTACTGACCTGTCGTCAGACCATACACAAGTAATTATCAATGTTCACTCTAAGGCCATTCTAACTGAGTACCCACAAAGACTGTATAACCACACAACAGACTGGGGCAGATACAGAACCAAAATATCAGAATCCATTAACTTGAACTTGCCATTAAATAATGTAGATAGCGTTGAAACAGCTATCGAAACGCTCAATAAGCTTATTCACATAGCGGCCAAAGAATTTACGCCTTTTTCAAGACCAAAAACAACACAAGTTGCCCACTATTCTAAAGTAATAAAGGATAAAGTAAATGAAAGAAGACTGCTGCGGAAAAAATTACATTCTACGAAATATCCCCGTGACAAAAAAGTTTTCAACATGGCCTCTGAGGAACTTCAACAAATGATCTGCCAAGCAGAAAACGAGCGTCTACAAAAACAATTAGCAGAACTTACTCCTAGTAAAGACACCAACTACTCTCTATGGAAGATAACAAAAAGGCTGAAATGACCGAAAGAACATATACCACCCATAAAAGCTCCTGATGGCAAGTGGGCAAAAACAGATCTTGAAAAGGCCCAAGTATACGCGCAACACTTAAAAACTTTCAGCCCCTTACCAAGCAAAAATCCTGAACACGACAAGGAAGTCTCCGAATATATGGACGCACCACTGCAAATGAACCTACCACTAAAAAGTGCAAGCCCCAACGAACTATGGAGAGAAATCCTAAAACTAGAAAAGGGTAAAACACCAGGCTATGACTTAATCGACGCACAACTTCTCAAGCAGCTGCCTAGAAAAAGCATAATTCACATCGCGGCCATCTACAACGCCTGCCTAAGACTAGCAATTTACCCCGCTCAGTGGAAAATTGCGCAGGTTATAATGATACCCAAACCAGGCAAACCGCTCCACGATGCAAGCTCCTACAGACCAATAAGCCTACTCCCCGTGTTGGGTAAACTCTTCGAAAAAATATTGCTGAACAGGATGCGCCCCTATCTATCGGAAGTTATTCCTCTTCACCAGTTTGGCTTACGAGAGAAACATGGAACTATTGAACAGATACACCGTATTACGGATACTATAAGTCGTGCACTAGAATGCAAACAGTTCTGCTCTGCTGTCTTTCTTGACATTAGCCAGGCGTTCGACAGAGTGTGGCACGAAGGACTTCTCTTCAAACTTAAAAAGTTACTGCCTCACTCTTTCTTTCCGATTCTACGATCGTACATACACAGTAGATGCTTTGAGGTGAAATTTAACAATGAAGTTTCTTCTTTAAATGAAATTTGCTCAGGAGTACCACAAGGAAACATATTGGGACCCATCCTATACTTGCTTTTTACCGCAGACCTTCCAATGCACGCTGATACTATAACTGCCACCTATGCAGATGATACAGCCCTTTTGTCGGTACATGTGGATCCGGCTATAGCATCAGCCAACATACAAACCCACATCCATGAAGTGGAAAAGTGGCTAGATAAATGGCGTATTAGGGTTAATCAAGGAAAATCTGCTCACGTGACCTTCACCCTGAGAAGGCAGACTTGTCCCCCAATAAGACTTCATAATGAAGAGGTTCCTCAAGCTGAAGGTGCCAGATATTTGGGTATGCATCTGGATAGAAGACTCACCTGGAGAAAGCATATCTGGACCAAGCGTAAACAGCTGGATACGAAAGTTAGATCAATGAACTGGCTGATAGGTCGCAAATCAAGCCTGTCACATGAAAGCAAGATAGCTATCTATAAGACCATTCTCAAACCAATCTGGACTTACGGAATCCAGCTATGGGGTACTGCTAGCAATAGCAACATAGAGATTCTTGAAAGATTTCAAAGCAAGACACTGAGAACCATGCTAGATATACCCTACTATGTAAGCAACAAATATATACACGAGGACCTAAGTATCACTACCGTCAAAAAAGAGATCGCTAGATATAGTGAAAGCTATCAGACGAGAATATCAACTCATGTCAATGAACTGGCATCCAAACTAGAAGGCACAGGAAGTATTAGACATTCCCGATTGAAACGGCATAGTGTCTCTACACTTACCGTGAGATTTGGTGACATATGATAAAAGGGATTCATAGGAATTCCTTACGCTATTAAGACATAGATCGAGATACCTCATCTGAATGGCTTATTGTGTTAACACAGATTGCCAAGTTACTGTATTCATAATAAAAAAAAATATTGTCTTCACTCATCTTGATGTTGGATAAATTATCTTATCAGTTAGGTATCTCACTTATTACTTCTCACGCGTAAGAATCGGCAATGTTTTGATCGGCACGGCATCACAGAGCGAGGCGACGGCGGGTGGCCTGCCCCCGCGCGTCTCGTCCCCCTCTACTTCAAACTCACTAGATTAACCGTTCTAAAAGTATCGATAAAATTAACGTTAATAAACAACTAACGTTAATAATGATTACCGATAAAATGGAGCTAAAATAACGTTAAATCCATTAACGTTATTTTAATATTAACGGTAACGCTGTCAAATCAAGGAAACGTTATGAAAATTTTACCGGTATTTAAAGCCCTGGTTACACACCGATTTCTCTCTTTCAGACGTCAGTAATTTGACTTTCGAAAGAAGAAGACAAAGCGGTGTGTAACTATACAGGTGCTATACAACGTTTATTATTAAGGGTTTAATTATTTTATTGATTACATAGCATAAAGCATAATCAGCCTATAATGCCCACTGCTGGGACACAGGCCTCCTCTCTATGAGAGGGACGGGAGGGGATTTTATTCGTTGTTAATATTTAATTATTAAAATTTTGCTCCTTATGGGTAGGTACCAAAACTATATAACACGTAACATACGCAGTATACGCACACGCTCAAAACTCATTAGGTAGGTACCCCGTTACACAAAAGTTTTCGCTCAATCCTTCGAAATTTAAATATTCCCATAAAAAACAGGTTCAATAGTACTATAGAACGGAAATAACAGAGTTACGGAGCAAAGGATCCCGGGTTAATACGAGTTCTATTGGTATCTTAATTTGCATAATCCAAAATGTTGGTTGAATACTAAAATTCATTTTTATGATCTCGTGTAAAAGGAGACGGTAGGTACAAAGTTAGAGTGTTGCCCTGTACGAGACAACAATTTGATTTTGACGCGGGGCGGCCGGGACACACTCATGAATTTTCTGATATTGAATTCAAGTAGGAACGAAATAAAGAATTTTGTGTGTCACTCGTTTTTGGGACAAACTGATTTTTCACTCGCCAGCTTAACTTTTTTTGAAGTATAAATAATTATTTTGGCAAAAATTTTATTTCTCAGATAAAAGTTAGCTGAAGATTGAATAAATCGGCTCTTAGTTGACTTGTATCGGCTCTGAGGAGATTCACTAAGCTTGCACACTTTGTACTAAGTAAAAATAATTATAACATGCCACGAAGCAATTACAGTAAAGCTGGAGAGCTAAGCCACATAATTACTTTATATTTCGGCTGCGTGATTGCCTAAATAAGTCTTACTATTAAAATTACTGAGTTGACGTTATAGCCTAATATAAAAACAGTGTAGATTTGCAGATTAAAGTGGGAAATAAATGAGACTGAAATCACTCTACTACCTACTTTATGAAAATGACGTCACATTTTCAGAGCAAATAACTTAATGTTACGAAATGAAAAGACATTCTCGTTTTATAACATTCCAGAATGCAAACTTGCAAAGTCTTCATGAAATATTATTTTACAATTTAAAACCACTCTCACTGGTAATGTATATTCCACAAATTACGTTTCCATGTGATAAAAAAACACCTCTTCTACCGGTCTGATATATGTACCGTAAACAATATAATAACGGTTTTTGAATGATATTAATACAACACACATTACTGCCCTAGTACTATAATGAGAATGCTATTACTATAGCAACAAGAACAAGGGGTACGATGGCTATTCGCACGATATCGAATAACCGTTGCTCTGTATCAAACTACAATGTGCTAGAACTAGATATTGAATGGCACGGTTCCCATATAATATCATTTTATAGACTCCGTTACGCTAAGTGGAGGGCGTACTTATGCTTATAAAAATAAGTACCTGTTAGGGATTTGGCCGGTTTTAGAAGTTAACTGTATACTA